>OZ024818.1:24755562-26064267 GCA_964017055.1 Chloromyia formosa
GATACCCCACTTGCCTATACCAGATGAAAAAATTTTGTTGACCTTCATTTCCCCTCTATGGGGACATCCCCTTAAAGTCAGTCTATTACAACGAATCGCTTTCTCCGGCGAATTATAATAATTCTACATACTCCCACAAAATTTCATGTATGTAGCTTCAGCCAGTCGTGAGATATTTCATGGACAGACGGACAGACGGACAGACATTTGACCGATTTCATAAGGGTTTTGTTTTTAATACAAAATCCTAAAAACTAGTAACTAGTAAAAACTATCGATATTTTGAAAACTATCAACTAGTAAAAACTATCGATAGCTTTAAGAACTAGTAACTAGTAGAAAATTATCGAATAAATATCGGACGAAAATCTCGATAGTCCCGATAGGCCGATAGTTTTGATAGCCCGTTTGCTATCGAATAGCTTTTTCGAATGAATTCAAGGCACAGAGACATATAGAAGGAGATGAAACCACCATTTACTGTACACTATATTCTGGACGTAATTCCACCACATACGAACTACTCTGCGCAACACCCGCGCAATCCATATAGAAATATAGGAAGCACATGAGATGTCATCCTCTCTCATACTTCTCCTTTGTGAACAATAACATTCCATTTTGTCTCTCTGCCGCGGAACACCCGTCCGATCCATATAGAAGCAAATGAGATGTAAAATTTCCATCCCCCTTCCTACTTCCTCACTTGTGCCGAATTACTTCATTTCTCTCGCTCTTCTTCGTTTCCTTCTAATTCTCTCTTCTGTGATTCAAGGAAAATTCGGCTGACCATGGATACATTTCTTCCATGAATAAATGAATAGGATTGCATAGACATTGTGCAGGTAAATGCGATGTTAAGAAAAACATATATACCCTAGACTTGTACAGACCTAGTGGTGATACCAAAAGTACCAATTGGCAACGACAATATACATTAAAAGTGAGTTTCGTGTATGACCAGTTTATAGGGGAGGTTGGCACTCATTCAGGAGGATGTTGACCATTCTCAAAATCAATTTACTAACCCATTCTATTGTACAAATATTTGTCGAATTTTTTAAGTTGCTAGCTTCATTCTATCTAAAGTTATTGCTAATTTGAAGTCTCACTTGTAGGGGTAGGTCTCTTTTGTCGAATCTTGCGCATTTTTAATAACAACCAACTAGATCCTAGTACAAATATTTGACCAAAATTTCAACTCATTAGTTTCGTTTTATCGAAAGTTATCACTTATTTAAAGTTTCATTGTCAGGGGAGGTAGGGGTTACTTGTGTCAGATCTTGCCCATCATTGCCATGCCACCAACCAATTAGATCATGCTATGAACATTTAAGCAAAATTTCAAATCTCTAGCTTCATTCTATCGAAAGTTTTTGCTTATTTGAAGTTTCATTTGTAGGGGAAGTAGGAGTTTGATTGGTCGGATTGTACGTATTTTCAATATCAGCCAGCTGAATCCTACTACAAACATGTAACCAAAATTTCAAGTCGCTAGCTTTATTTCATCGTAAGTTATCGCTTATTTTAAGTTCCATTTGTAGGGGAGGTAGGTGCTCCTTGGGTCAGATCTTTCCCATTTTTAATACCAACCAAGTAGATCTTACTAACATTTTACCAAATTTTCGACTTGCTAGTGTCATTCTATCGAAAGTTATCGTACTTAAAGTAATATTTAATTTTTTGAAATTTGTAGGGGAGGTGAACATTCCTTTGATCTGATTATGCCCAACTTACTAAAACCGAAGCAGCTTATCACCTCAGGGTTACTTGCCAAAAATCAGGTGTCTACGTCAATTGGTTCAAGAGTTATAGACAAAAAAAACCTGAAAAATAGGATAGCACGGGGCTCTTTGTAAGAAAATTACCGTTAGATTTCAACTGATCCATTTTATTTTTCCAGAAGAATATAAGATGCGATGCGATGCATTTTCAGCACAATGACACAGCTCTGCTAACACCGTTAATTAACAGACGAATGAGGATTTTAAAAACGGTAGAGCTCTACCAACTTATTCAAATCTATGTATTGTATAAGTTGTGGAACAACTGTAGAGACGAAAAATTTCTCTACGAAAGGTGGTTACACGATAGACAAACCTCTACAAAACTGTCTCTACGGAATATAGCGTAGAGCTCTACACTTCTGCTCTACATGGTGTTTACACGTCTGAGAGTTTTCTCTACACTCTACCACTTTTTCTCTACCGTCTAAACGTAGCTTATTAGATAATCCAAATCGCTCGTAAATTGAAATTGACAACCGAAATCGCATGGCGAATTTTACGATGTAGTAAACTCGTTTCTGAGATATCTCGAATTATGTTTCGCCTCTCCACCACAGACTTGCGTTCAACATTGGATATCGTATTGCCCTCTAGGGTTAAGCAATTCTTCCTATTCCTACACTTGCATCTAACAAGCATAATCGTCTCCATTGGCAACCCTGACAATCAAATTCAACTGCTGGCAATATAGAAAATTCGCGACCTTGGTAATCATCATCATAAGTAAAAGAGACTCCAAAACATGTCTCGCATACCAGCTCACCCTCTGGGCTCCACACTAACACACATGCTCTCAGACAACAGTGCGAGCCGCGCGCAAACGCTTCCATGTGTGCATGCATGTGCAAAATATCACAATAAAAGCAACAAGTAAGCGCGAGTCGCCATCGCCACCAACAGCAAAAGTCAAAGAAAAACAAGTTGGAGCCGTTGGGGCTTGGCTCAGTTTACCGTCGCCGATTGCCATGGTAGCTTCTCAGTGGTGGAGTATGATGGGGAGCTTTAGGCACCTAGCAACCATATCGACTGGTGCGTATGAGACGACGCGAGCCCCCAACTGTTTAGCGGGCCACTTGTATAAGGGAGACGAATGCTAGCAGCAAGCATATTAGAACGGACCAGCGGAGAGCAGTAGAGGCGACAAGGCCGACTCGGCGAGAATCAATAAAATGGGCAAAGAAAAGTATCGACCGCCGAACGGTTCTCGTGGAAAACAAAAAGCTTGCGATATTACATACCTGACGTTCCCAACACCTCTGGCCCGGGTGGCGAATAAGAGGGTGTTATCACCTATCACGTCACAGCGGACGTCCTCGTGAAAAACTAATAAAAAAGTAGAACTGCTGCTTGTTCGGCGCCCACCTACCACCACACCAAACGATTCGTTTCTGCATGGCATTGCCATATGCCGGTATGGAAGTTGACCGGATGTTAAATTGTTTACATTTTTTTCGGAAGTGCGTGTAGTTAGATTTTTATCAGAAAAGAAACACGATGGATGAACTGAATATTTATTGATAATTGAGACTTCGGCTAGGTTAGGTTGTTACGTAATGCGATAATTTTGATCCATTCTGCATTTGTTACTTTGAAATACACAATAGGGGCAAAAATCCTCTTCCATAGTCCTCCCCGTGGACGCCCCCTTGAACGGCAGTGGTCATTGACCAATGCTAACCAAGTCAAACCGCCAGTAATAGCGGTACGATGATTTGGTTGAGGTAAACATTCCCCCTGTGGTGTGGGGCGTAAGAATAATACCACGGCCTTTTCCTTTGCCGGTCTATCGTACAAATGAGCCGACAAAGGACAGAATATGTATGCCAGCAACTTGCACTATCCGAAATTTTCTACCTATATATGCTGACGAAACATCAACTATGCCTCGAATAAGGACTGACTCAACGGTTACGACTTTTGGCTATCGTACAATGACAGGTTGAATTCTGGAATGTGCGTCCTCTCCTGGACAATGGATCAGAAGGTCCCCAGAACGCACGATTTCTTCAATTAGAGAGTGAATTTCAGAGGTATAAATTAAATATCTTAGGAGTTAGTGAGATAAGATGGTGGGACAGCGGAGAATTTATCTCACCAACGGGTAGCACTGTAATATTGTACTCCAGTAGAGCTACCGGTAGTGGTCGGGTGTGGGGCTCCTTATAACCAGAGCCGCACAAAACTGTCCCTTATCCTGGGATCCGGTCTCTGACAGAATCATGACCGCCAGGTTCCGGACCAAAATGACGAACATCTCAATTATACAATGTGTGCGTTCAGAAGGAACTGAGCAACTCCCGCTCAGCGAACATGTTCAGAACGAGCGGGTTCAGAAGTGACTGAGCAACTTCTGCTCGGGTGATCATGATCAAATTTCACCGAGCAAGAAATATTTCTGCTCACTGATCAGTGCTCAGTGCTCAGGTTCTTCTTCTTCTTTTTCAACCTCACGCTCATGTTGCGAGTTTCCGAGTTTTGACAGTTATCAAATTGGTTGTTGTGTTTTCGCCGTTTTCGGCTTCTAGTTCTTTGGTTTTCGGGTGCTTTTGAATTTGTTTCTTCGTTGTTCGTGATTTTTGTAATGGACAGCGTGGGATTAATGTAATTTCCACTTTTCGGCACTTCACGTCTAAAATTGTCATCGTCAGCTTTCAGCTGGTCGATTTGTCAGCTGGTGAAGTAGCGTTCAGCAGGTGCAGACTCCAAACCGAGCAGCTCCGGAGCTGCTCGCGAGCAGTTGCGGAGCTGCTCGCGAGCGGTTTCTGCTCTTTTGCCACCTTCTGAACGCACTCAATATGCTCCAACTGAACCACAATGTCTTGGCGAAAGACTCCTTCTACGAACAACTAAACGCCATTCAGAGCATAACACCTAAAGGTGACATTATAATGGTTATATGGGATTTGAATGCAAAAGCTGGCGCTGATAACTATGGGCTCAGGCATGTGATGGGGAGACACGGTCTTAGCGATCATAACGACAACGGTGAAAGATTTGTAAAGTTCTGCAACTTTCACAGTCTCTTCATCGGTGATACTACATATGTTTGAGCATAAGGACCACCACAAAATCAGTTGGTCCTCTGTTGATCGGGGCCGAACACAAAATTAGATCGACCACTTACTTTGCCATTAGTAAAAGATTCAAGAGTTGCCTCCTGGACGTGCGAAATAAGAATGGCGCCGATATTGGTATGGGAAGAGACCAATATCTTATGATCGCTAATGTTCGATTGCGTATTGCAGCCGTGCGCCGTCCTAGCGACGAAAGATCCGGACTATATGGTTCCTTGTAGTGGGAAATATAGCATGTACTGTACTGATCATATATGAGGGGTCTAGTTGCAAAACTCACATTCTCCATTTTCTTCAAATTTGAGTTTGAAGTATTTTCTAATAGCCCATATTGGACTACACTGTATTCAATTGTAAAAGTACTGCAAAACGCATTTAATCCATTATAAAATGAACGATGAAAAAACCGTTGCAACTGCAAAACTCACATTCTCCATGCTTCTGTCCAAAGCAAAACTCACATTCTCCTTCAAACTAATATACAGTTAATTTGCACGTGCAACCGACTGGAAGAGTGCTGTCGAAAATACCGTTAAGCCCTCGAGTCGCTGGCACTTTAGTATAAAAGCATGCAAGCGTGTTTATCTAACGAAATCAGGGGACAAATTCCTTGTACAGGGAGAAGTGACTTATAGGAATAATTTGCTTACTGCTAAGTCGGTTGCGAAGAGGGGAAAAAGGCTGAACCAACTTGACCCTCACGTTATTGAAAAGGGAAATACCGTAAAACCAGAAAAAAAGGGCAATGTTGAAGTATTAGAAGCACTACGGCCAAGACTGGAGATCTTTAGAAAAACTTGAATTCTTCAAACATGTAATCGATAATGCGAACGAAGTCGAAGAACCAGATAATGAAGAGGAAAATGAACACAGATGCGAACAGCATGAGGAAACTCCGTCTTTTTCAATTTAATTCTTTTTTTCTTTTTGTCTAAAAGTTTTAAAAAAAAAATTATATCTGTAATTAGTTTTTTTTTTATTTGATGTTCATACTGTCATGACAATGGTCAATGTTTATGTGAAAATAAATTTTGTTTAACTACTTATCATAATAGTCAATATTGTGTTATTTAATATTTTTTTTTTCTCCATGCTGCATTATAAACCTCCAACAATGAACCTAGACAGTAGTTGGCATGTACGAGTAGGTTTCCATCCGCAAGATGAGAAACAAAAGTCACACTATCCATTTTTGTTTGGGTTCAAAACTCACATACTCCATTTTTCACATTCAAAACTAACATTCTCCAAACTTTAACACTGAATAATTGTATCTTCCGCATACCATATTTGTTTTCTATTTACACAGGGCTCTTATAGCAGCCTTCGTAATCTAAAAGTAAAAAAAAAAGGAAGGAAATAGGTTTCTATTCAGTTTTGACAGTTTTTTGCGATTTGCCAAAATTTACGAAACTGGAGAATGTGAGTTTTGCAACTAGACCCCTCATATGCGCACTCTTATAAGTAATTTTTCGCCGCTGTAGTTTGGGGTTCATACGCAGGGTGTATGCAAATTGGCGCCTAAACGCCTTGCCACGTGATTTCCCATGTAATTTCCAGTAAAAAAGACTCCAGATCATTTTCTCGAATTTTTAACCCTTTAGCTGATGTAGGCATTTACATTTTTCATAAAAATTGCCTACCTCACATTACTATAAATACAATATCTGGAAAACTGCGCTAGCTAGAATGATCAAATAAAACGTCAATCGCAGCTAATACGTTGCTATAACATACAAAATTTGTTTAGTGGAAATTAGACTGTCGGTTTAATTGTTATAAATTTGTAAAGTAAAAAAATTTGTTTTGCTCCGAAAATAACATTTTTCCCACCACTATTTTGTTTTCTTTTAATTGTTGCATACGTAATGTACTTATCCTGTTTCAAAAATTAATTCTCTATTTTATTATGATCAAATCGTGTTAACATCATTTCATCCTATTTATTTAATTTCTGGCAGTTATAGTCCTTTAAATGTAGGAAGACCGACGTTTTGAGCGTTAGAACGTCGTGCACTAAGCCGATTTTACATTACTAAAAATTCAATAACTGAAAAACTAGGCAAGCTAGAACTCTCAAATAAACACCTAATCTCAACTATTGCCTTACCCTTATTTTAAAAATTAGCAGAAAAATAGTTTGCTGGGTGTACGCTGCACCTCTATAAAATGCAATTTAATTTTTATTGATTAAAATCTTGCGCTTTTATCACTTTTTCTAGAATTTCCGTATACATAATGTACAAGTTTTACTCGTATTTCAAAAATAGTATCTATGTTTTTCTATGATCAAATCGTACTTAGATAATTTCATCCTGATTTCTTAATTTCTGGCGGTTGAGGGCCTATAAACAAAAATCGTTTAAGTCGAAATTAACCCATTTTAATTAAAAAAATCATATTTCATAAACGTACATAATTTTCCAACGTAGCTTTGAGGTGTTAATAATGAATTATCTTGAATTAATTAATTAACGATAATTGCATTTTGTATGTTTTTTGTTTTGTTTTATTTCGTAATAAGTGTTCAAAAATTAACGAACAGAAATAAAACATCACACACAAATCACGGTGAAAAATAAATAAGTAAATTCTTTCCCAATGCCCTATACCTGTTAACTGAAAGATTACCGCTAATGCGACCAGATAATTAACCTGTTAGTTACCGGAGAGTGGTTTTACAGGGATGCTGTATATTACTCGTATATTCTTTTATTTATATATGGGGCGCCATATTCAATCTTCGCCCCGGGCACCAAATTTTCTTCGCACGGCTTCTGACCACGGCCACCGAGCGCATTCGCCTGGTAAATATGGGTATCTCCTGAATCGGGGCGATAAGGACAACATTTTTCAAAGCGAATCATAGACAACTTGAAAGCAAATGGATTAAAACTAAAATGTGCTTGCATGGGACAGGCCTAAAGTGCAATACTGAGGGTTTTATCCCTTAAATGCGGAGCGAGCGGACCCCTCACAGGAGATTGTTGCATCCAGAGCGAGCGAAACAAGCATTCATGTTTTTATACCTTAGACTTATAGTAAAGGGTATATTGTTTTTGTCACAAAGAAAATATGTAACACCTTAAAGGAAGCTCCGGAGGTATAGCAATGTTTACCTATATATAAATGATCAGGGTCACCTCCTGAATCGATTAAGCCATGTCTGTCTGTCTGTCTGCCCGTTCGCACGATAACTTTCGATTGAGACTTGAAATTTGGGTGAAATGTTTGTAGTAGGATCTAGTTGGTTGGTATTGAAAATGGGCAGGACCCGACCCAAGGAACCCCTACCTCCCCTACAAATGAAAATTGAAATAAGCGATAACTTTCGACAAAATGAAGTTAGTGACTCGAAATTTTAGTCAAATGTTTATAGTAGGATTTAGTTGGTTGATATTAAAAACACGCGCAAAATCTGACCAAAGAAACCCCTACTTCCCCTACAAACGGGACTACAAATAAGCAATAACTTTCATAAAATGAAGCTAGCGATTTCAAATTTTGATCAAATATTTGCAGTACGATCTAGTTGGTTGGTACTGAAAACGGGCAAGATCCGACGAAAGGAACCAATGCCTCTATATAGGAAATTCACTTTTAATGCATATGGTCGTTGCCAAATGGTACTTTTGGTATCGCCACTAGGTTTGTATAAGTCTAGGGTATATACGCTTCGGACGAAGCGAAGATTCGGTCTGGTTTGGATACCGATGGTGATGATCCCTTAAGGTCCGCCACCCATGAACGAGCACAACCACGACCAAACGTGTGAAAAAAAATCCCCCTATTTCCACCGTTCTATGGTATTTGATGGTTCGATGGCATGGAAGTTTGGTCGTGGTTGTGCTCGTTCATGGATGGGGACCTTTAAGCGCGGAGCAAGCATACCGTGCGGAGCCCACACCACAAGAGACTGCTGCACCCAGAGCGAGCGTTCATGTTTTTGCGATACTGAGGGTTGTGATCCCTTAAGCGGAGTGAGCGGAGCCCACACGAGAGACTGCTCCCAGTCGGACAAGAATCGATACTGGACCGGTCCTGGATCGATGACTGTCTACTAAGGAATCGATGACTTTATCGGAGACACGTCGGAGATATTTGTATGGGCATGGCCGCTTTTGCGATACCGAAAATGAGGACAGGAATCGATCCGGAATCGATGACGGTAGTCGATGGAGAATCGATGACTGGAGTCGACGTAGAATCGATACTGGGGTCGAATTGGGATCGATGACTGTAATCAACGTGGAATCGAATCCGGATCGATGACTGGAATCGATTCCGGACCGATGACTGTAGCCAACGAGGAATCGACACAGATCGAATTCGGATCGATGGCTGTATAAATGGGTTGAATCTAGCCTGATATACAATTCGTCCAGAAACTAAAAGTGTCGTGATTGATTTCACGGCACTTTTAATTTAACGGCGGATTGTATTTATGGCTTACAAAACATACATATTCCTTTATTCCATATTTCATATATGACAACATACGCCGCCAAATGCCAGATACTTTCAAATGAATTCAAATTTCAGGCTAACTCGATACATAATTGAAAACATTTGAATTTTTCCAGCTTCGGAGACAAACCGATGAATGGAACCGGTAAGGAATCGAAGACTTTGCGATTCCACTGGAATCGGAGACAAATGTCCGACTGGGCTGATTGACAACCCTCAGTATCGCATAAATATAAAAGCTCGACTCGCTCGCTCTGGGCGCAACTGCGAAAACCCGAAACATGCATGGACAATAGGGAGATTCACGCTTCCTGTCGTATTCGTCGTAAACTTCTGCTATCCCCACAGTAAAATGACAGAAGTTTTAAACTTTACGACAAATACGACGTTTACGAGGTGAGCATCAATTCCCCTAATATCGGTTTCAGAAGCATAAGCACAATTTCGCGTTAAACCGACATTGCGCATAGACAAAGAAACGAAATAGTGCATGCATATATTTGCTGTATACACATTATGCCCGGTTCACATTATTCCAGTAACCAATCCAGTCCAGTAATCCAGTCCAGCGCTGGACTGCTACTGGAATAATGTGAACCGGCACTGGACAGCAATTCAATCCAGCAATCCAGTCCAGCAATCCAGTCCAGTGACTGGATTGTCGGTCTACTTTTTGATTCCAGCTCGCCCAGAAATCATTGTTACTATAGTTACCGAATCAACAACACACTCGCCAGACTACTGGACTGGAATCATGTAGACGATATGATCCAGTCCAGCACTGGACTGGATAGCTGGACTGGATTACTGGACTGGAATAATGTGAACCGGGCATAAGTCTTTACATGAAGTCATGCTACAATTACTGAGATCGAACAAACCGACTGAATATCATCCAAATGTAATTAGTTTTAATCACTGGTTACCAAGTCGTTAATTTATTGCGACAGCAACAAGGTCAACCCCATACATTCAACTTTGCAACTGAACTTGATCTTGAAACATTTTCCTACCTGGTAAATATGTCCACCTATCAATGATTTTCCGCATAGCATAAACGTTCACAGTCCGACTGCTTATTCCATGCTTGACGTAGTCCTAACTGGCATTGGATAAGAAACACACTTCCTTTCGGCACACAGATATCCCTTATGTATGGCAACTCCGAAAGCACAAAAACAAAATTCTTGCTATCTCGCTCCAACGCACGCGCACAAAGGGCGAACAGCTGGTTGAAATCGAAACTCCTTGTCGCACAGCGCCAATTAAATCAATACACCGATTTCCGCCGTCATCGAACCTAATTGCACTTATTGCAGGAAACGATAGGTCGTCCCCACTGGCTTCAGAATCTTCAAAAACTAATTTACACAACAGACACCTCGGAAGTTAATTTCGCGAGTACACGATTGAAAACAGCGCTACCGTTGGTGCAGCTTTTTCTGCAGTTCGCGTACTCCACAGTACTAGCGCAAAAATGTCCAAATATGTAGATGTGTCACTGTCGCCGCCCAACGTCAGCAGAAATCACTCGACAGGTCCTCGAGCTAACAGGTCGCCTGCTGTTCAGGTAGGAACCCCACAACGGCTCCTGGTTCCCCAGCGGATTCCCGATGATGGGGAGCAGTCGACACTAAGCGCGCCAAAGTTTGAATTTTTTAGGGAAGTGACGATATGATCGATCGTCGTTGGAACACGTGTTCAACCGGATCGAATCGCAGTTGTGTAGGCGAAATATAGAGCAAAATCGAAAATCGAGTTGAATTTTTTCACTGCGTTTCCTTTAGTTTTCCGAACCGAGCGCGGCGGAAGCTTGCACCATAGCCTTCATGTCTCGCATTCGGACTTTGCATATACGCAAAAACATACACGGACTTAGAACGTTCCACACACGGTAACCACGATTAAAGATATGCATATACGTATATGCGACTCCAGTTATACGCACGCGTCGTTCGTATACATACGTACGTATACGTTTATTCCTTTTGACACCGCCATCGACAATGCCTATTGCAAATTGCAAGCTCCATACACATTCCACACAACATGCTCCCCCTTTGGGAACTTTCCGAACACGAAGAATGTTGGGCTTGACTTCGTGAATCTTCGTTGGCTGTTATCAGCCGAAGAACAATGATTTGATTTTTCGCCGCTTGTGCCGCTACGCCGGAGCTTTGGAGATCGATGACGTCATGCAGGTAAACCTGTTGCACTCAAAACGTGAACATGATGTGGAAGCTATTCTTTGATCCCACACATTGGCTTTTTCGTTACCGTGGCTTAGGGATGCAAGTATCGGAAAAAATATCGATATATATTGTTTCGATAATTTTGAATAATATCGTTTTAGTAATTCCATATATCGGCAAAAATATCATACTCAAAATGAGGCACCTTACGTTAGAGAAGGAATTACTTAGTAAAATGACTGAAAAACCATTCAGATTAAAATTGTTTTTATGTAAATTTATTATGTCAGAGTGGGAACCTCTTATTTCAGTGTGTTTTATAATAATTTTTTCTTCTTAGTACACAAAAAATGATATAAACTTCAAAAGTTCAAAAATACGCCTCACAATCAAAATGAACCGCTTAAATAAAAGTAAAAATCGGGGGTATTTTTAGTTTCCGGGGCCCGGGGTGAAAAAATCGTTTTTCACTCGGATTTTTTGTCACTTATCACTCGCGTCACCCGAAGACTCTCAAATTTGCAAAAAAAAAAAAATTTTTTTTTTTA
The DNA here is from genome assembly GCA_964017055.1 of Chloromyia formosa. Taxonomy (NCBI): domain Eukaryota; kingdom Metazoa; phylum Arthropoda; class Insecta; order Diptera; family Stratiomyidae; genus Chloromyia; species Chloromyia formosa. The sequence goes on from OZ024818.1 coordinate 24,767,631, forward strand.
ATTTTTATTTTTTTTTTTAATTTTTTTTTCTATTTTCTTGTTCTAATGATTTATACTGAGTGTTTGGTGTGTTTAAAACTGATCAAAACGCTGTTGCACGCAGAGCGAGTGAAGCGAGCGTTCATGTTTGTGCGATACTGAGGGTTGCGATCCCTTAAGCGCGGAGCGAGCGTAGCGAGCGGAGCCCACGCAAGGGGATTTGCGAATATTTCAATTTTACATGCCTCCAATATTCGAAACACTCAGTATAAATTATGAAAAAAAAATAAAAAATAAAAAAAAAATTCAAACTTAAAACAAAAATTAAAAATAAAAATTAAAAAAAAAATTTTTTTTTGCAAATTCTTGACTTTTAGAGTGACGCGAGTGAAAAGTGACAAAAATCCGAGTGAAAAGTGATTCCCCCAGCCGGGGCCCCGGAAACTAAAAGGTTGCCAAAAAGCGTATACAGGGTGCTCCGCTTCAGATGGTAAATAAAATAGTTTAGCACCACGTCCAGCGTAAATACGGGTAATGCGTGCGTTGCGGTGCGTTGAATACGGGCAAATTTCAAAATCAAACCTATGTTGACAAATGTGCATGTCCAACGTAAGCACGATATTGCGGTAAATGCGTGCAATGCGACGTCTTTCCCTTATCCATCAATAAGGACTTTACAAAGATGGTGTCAAAAAGTTGACATTACACCCGGAATTATGAAGTCGGTTTTACAAATAATGCAATTGAGTCCAACGTGCAGAGCTTGTGTGTTATCATTTGATGAAATAAAAATCAAATCTAGTTATTGCTATGACAAATCCAAGGACACCACTATGAAGCCAGCTAACTATGCTCAAGTTGTAATGATACGAGGCCTTTTTGGCAATTGTAAACAACCTATTTTCAACGTTTTCGATCGAAGAATGACGATGGAAATACTCTTCAGTTTGATTGCTACTGTTGAGAAAGCTGGATTTTCGATTCAGGCTATAGTAAGTGACCTTGGAGGTGGAAATCGTATACCCCATAAAGAATTGGGAATAACGCATACGAAACCATGATACTTTTTTTTACGGTTTTATTGAAAATATCAGATGGTAATAAAATTGCCATTATAGGATTTTTAACCCGTCGCAGCCAGAAAGAAAAATTTACATTTTTGCTGATGTTTCACATTTATAATGAAGTTGGTTTGGAATCATTTTCTAGACCAAGGATTTAGCACGAAGGAAAACAACAAAATAATGAAAAGTGTAATAGAAGAGACGTTGAAACACACTAGCGGAGAGTTATCAATAAGGCCCTAACCAGATTGAACGCAGTAGCAGCGGCATCGGCAGCAGCAGCGGTGGCAGCAACAACATGTAGATCCGTCGCGATGACACAGCGGCGATGACAGGTCGCTGTGTCATCGCGACAGATCTACCTGTTGTTGTTGCTGCTGCCACCGCTGCTGCTGCCGATGCCGCTGCTACTGCGTTCAATCTGGTTAGGGCCTAACTCATAAATTATCCTTAAATTTACTTAATGTAAAAGGAGTGGAACGTCAAAAAGTAAAGTTTGCAACGAAATTGTTGTCTCATACAACTGCAATGGCTATACATAGAGTCGCTAGTCTTGGCCAGTTAGAAAGTGAAAACTGGCTTGAATGTGCGGATTTTGTGAAAAATTTTGTCTGGCATCTCGATGCTTAGTCCATACTCAATTGCCCTAACCCCTTGTGGGGCATAGCGCGTCAACTGTTACATATTTTACCGGAGGGGAAAGCATATGGAGGAGATGTATGCTCCTCATACTCTAGACAAAATACAGCCAATTAAACCAATGGCCAGTAATGGCCCATTGTCTCTAGTAGGCTTAACGGAAGCGCTGCCGAAAAATTGCTTCGTTTCTCTTGGGTAATTTCATTTCCTTATCTCTCTCTCTTCTCTGCTTTTAATTCGACATATGACATCTAGTGACGACTAGTGTCACCCAAACTATACAATCGACGGTAATGCAGTTTTCTATTTATCCAATTTTCGTTACGTCTCGCCACTCAGCTGTTGTGCTGTGCTGTTCAAAGTGGAATGTGGTGTTGTGAGTGGTCGTGGCCAAGCATTCCCGTCCGAAAGTTCTCTGATTTCTGAACATTATTTGCAATTTAGCCTGTGGTCAATTAGTGAAAAGAGTCCTGACTGCTGCCAGAGTTTTCTGTAATTTCGGAGTTGATATCTGCCCTCAGAACGCATTGATGCTTTGTATTGGCAATAATCCCAATAGTTGAGAGATTAAAGTCCAACCCAGTTACAGGGTCAACGCAGGATGTTCACTTTACTCAAAGCCGTCCGAGGTAAATAGCGTAACCAATTGACGAGATAGACTAGATCAAAGTCCAATCAACTATCCGGGTCAACAATAACTTAAGTTGCATTCCGTTACATAACTTATCTTGCCTGTGACTTCTGACCAGCATGCTGGCCGACTAGTGTCTATGCAAATGAAGTAATTCTCCACTTTTCAGGGACTGGATTGCGAACCAGTGCAATAAGGTTTGCCTCCGACTCAGTGGCCTTCCCGAAGATCACCACCCACTACACAGTGTATCCACGGGAGAAAGATGAAAGATGGAAAGGTAATCCCAACACGGGGACCGACTTAGAGGTGTGTCGTGTCCGCCTACTGATAAGATCTCTTCTGCTCTCGTTTTAGACGTCGACATGGAACGTTTTGTTGACGATGTCGACATTGTGATAGTTGGCGGCGGGCCAGCTGGTATGTCGGCGGCGATAAGGGCCAAACAATTGGCCGCCGAACAAGAGAAGGTATGTGTGCATTCAACACTGATGTACAGCTGATCGGCTGGCGATGCTTATCGTATCCATCGGCCAGTAGAATTCAATGTTTATGCCTCTTGCAGGAGATTCGTGTTTGCGTGGTTGAAAAAGCCTCTGAAGCTGGTGGCCACATCTTGTCTGGTGCTGTGGTCGATCCTGTGGCTATAAATGAATTGATTCCCGACTGGAAGGACAAGGGAGCTCCACTGAACACACCCGTCACGCACGATAAATTTGGTTTCCTTACCGCGACGGGTCGCATATCTATTCCCATTTTCCCGGGCTGGCCCATGGACAACCGGGGAAACTACATTGTCCGTTTGGGTCACTTGGTCAAGTGGTTGAGCGAGCAGGCTGAAGCTCTGGGCGTTGAAATCTACCCGGGATGTGCAGCCTCGGAAATTCTGTACAATGAAGACGGCAGTGTTGCAGGAATTGCCACAAACGATGTGGGAATCGCCAAGGATGGATCGCCCAAAGATGTTTTCGCAAGAGGCATGGAGCTGCGAGCGAAGGCTACAATTTTCGGTGAAGGCTGCCGTGGCCACTTAACCAAACAAATTATGAACAACTTTGGACTGAACGCATCTAGTGAACCGCAAACTTACGGAATCGGATTGAAGGAGATTTGGGAAGTTCAACCGGAAAAACATCAGTATGTGGATTTCGATGATTGCATATGAATTATTTCACGTGACTATTGTTTACAGGCCAGGATTGGTCGAACACTGCATCGGATGGCCGCTCGACAAGAACACATACGGCGGTTCATTCCTCTACCACCTGAACGAAGATTCGCCGCTCGTTGCTGTTGGCTATGTTGTCGGTTTGGACTACAGCAACCCCTGGCTCAGCCCATTCCAAGAATTCCAGAGATTCAAGACCCATCCGAAAGTTCGCGATATATTCGAAGGAGGCACCAGGATCGCTTATGGAGCGCGTGCTATTAACGAAGGTGGATTCCAATGCCTGCCAAAGCTGACTTTCCCTGGCGGTTGTTTGATCGGTTGCAGTGCTGGCTTTCTTAATGTGCCGCGTATCAAGGGATCTCACTATGCCATGAAGAGCGGTACGTTCATAGGCGTGCATAGTTAGTTCGTCACATCCATTTATGTAAATGTGTTAACGTTCCAGGAATGCTTGCGGCGGAAAGTATTTGCGAAAGTCTATTTAATGATTCTCAGGCTGGATTTGAACCTACATCTTACGCGGATAAGTAAGTCTCCGCACGATTTCTTTAATTTTTGCGTTCTCTAAAGATTGACCACATGTTTTCAGAGTTAAGGCATCATACATCTGGAAGGATTTATACAAAGTCCGTAACTGCCGACCATCATTCCACACGGGCTTGGGACTTTACGGTGGCGTAGTCTACAGCGGTTTCACTATATTAATGGGCGGCCGCGAACCATGGACACTTTCTCACGGAGGCGCTGACAATACCAGACTACGTCCCGCAAAAGAATGTACACCCATCGAATATCCTAGACCCGATGGAAAAATAACATTCGATCTACTCTCGTCGGTGGCATTGACTGGCACGAATCATGAAGGCGATCAACCAGCACATTTAACTCTAAAGGACGATACGGTCCCCGTCAAGCACAATTTGGCCCTGTACGAAGGTCCCGAATCACGCTTTTGTCCGGCCGGTGTTTATGAATTCGTACCAAACGATGAAGGTGGCAATATGAAATTGCAAATAAACGCACAAAATTGCATTCATTGCAAGACGTGCGATATCAAGGATCCTTTGCAGAACATCAATTGGGTTGTGCCTGAAGGCGGTGGCGGCCCCGCCTACAATGGAATGTAATTTAGGAAATGAATTGAATTGAAGGCAACTCTACTCGTATGAATTGTGTGCCAATGTGATTTTATCACAATGGAAAAGAACGCAAGCGGTGGACTAGCACTAGCAATAAATTTTTATTGAAAATATTTTCGAGGAAGAGTGCAATGACAGGGAAAACTAATGCGACCACAAATACTTTATAAAAAATAACGTTAAGTCTGAAAGTTTTTATCGATTTATATTTGAGAGGTTGAATACTTTTTGCAATATATTTGTATATTTTACGTCGATATGTTTTCCTATCGCATGCTGCCTTGTGTAGATAATAAATCGAATTTCGATGGCATTTATTTACTAGTCATAAGTTGAGATAAAAACGAAAAATAAAATGTGCATATCGTGTGCCTTTTTTTAGGGATTTGAATTGGAATGAATGTAGCGATTAGCTTGTTATAAAGCTCCGCGGTATCTTCCTCTTTCACCGGGCGACGCATCGTGGTTCGTGTCTTGGCTAATATTGGTTTTACCTCTGTAGCCACTAGAGTAAGTGTTCCCAAACTATGGGTTGTTGTAGTACCACAGAGATATATAGAAGGAGATGAAACCACCATTTACTGTACACTAAATTCTGGACGTAATTCCACCCCATATGAACTAGTAAGAAGTAAACAGAGAGACACACGCCCTCCACTACGCAACACCCACGCAGTCCATATAGAAGCACAGGAAGCACATGAGATGTCATCCCCTCATACTTCTCCTTTGTGAACAATAACATTCCATTTTGTCTCTCTGCCGCGGAACACCCGCCCGGTCCATATAGTAGCAAATGAGATGTCAAATGTCCATCCCCCTTCCTAATTCCTCACTTGTGTCGCATTACTTCATTTCTCTCGCTCTTTTCCGTTTCCTTCAGTTCTTTCTTCTGTGTGTAGTACCAATGGCCAGAAGTTCGGTGTGTGAGTGTGTTACATGCTTCGTTCGTCGTCTTCCTCGGTGTTGAGGGAAAGGAAAACAGCTGCTTCTACGGGGTTCTCCCACAGCGACCTGGGGGTCAGGTGTGTGGGTGCAGCTGGGCAGTTGAAAATGTGGTCTACATCGTGAGGTGTACCATTGCAGGCGGGGCACCTGTTTGTGACATCCCGGTCAATTCCAAATAGGTAGGAGCTGTGGTCAACCTGTGGATTAAATTCACAGAAAGTTAGCAGACTAAGACGGGGAAAAATATTTGGGAGAAGGAGTTCGATTAAAAAATGAACTCATTTTAACAAGTATAAACGGTCATTATTAAATTACAAAGAGAATGTAACAATATCATATTTACATTATCATACTTAAGTTAATGTGTTCTTTTTTCGTGAAGAACGCATCACCTGCGTTATCATAACCAGGTACAAAAAAAGACGTTGTTCTTCCATTGACGACAACTTTGTTGTATAAAGAAGTGTAATTCATGGGTCACCTCTTGCCAGCGATCAATATGTGATTCCTTGGTGAAATGGTTGGGTCAAAAATGGTTTTGACTAACACCTGCGTTTCTGTAAAATTGTGTTTCATTATTATTTATCATTATTTTATAAAAGTTGTGTTTTTTTATGTACACTCACCATTTTCGCTTAGACATAAAAGCCGGTCGAAGAGTATAATGCTTTCAATTAGTGGCGCGAACATTAGTCTTACAGTATAAAAAATGACTACGTGTTTCCAAAGTTCTAGATCTAATTGAACTTGCGGTGATATCAAATCATTTTCGTCTAAGGAAATATTCAGGCCAGCAACAGCTAATCTAGCATATCTGAAAAAATTTATTTGATTACATTTAATTAATATTCCGACCCATAAAAATTACTCTTGCGGTAAGGATTAAGAATTGATTGGAATATTTCGAATCCCTTGGTCAAGACTTAAGGACATTCTTGAGCATGAAGCAAAATCTAGGCAATGTGGGAATCTTTTGGTTTAGGGTGATGAGGAGAATGCACAGGCGTACTGTGGAAAGCATGTTAAGTTTTTTGGTCAAGAAAAAAGGTAAATTGAAATTAGGGTGCGGTATAAGGTAAATGTTGTTGTTGTGGTAGCGATGCTTTTAAATACTGTAGTTCTTCTTGCATCGAGGGGGTTTGGTAGCTCTTGGCCGTTGAAAAATGGGTCGTTCCGGTACGGAACTGCAGGAACCGTATAAGGGAAATGGAACGGTTCGGTTGCGGTGAGGATATAGAGGAAACAAAACAAACTAGAATGTTGCTAAAGGCGTTTTAACCCTTAGGTGTTGACATAAGCACATTATCGAACATGAAGTGGAACCTACGAAATACGAGTGTCGTTTGAATCGGGATGAAGGGGCCAAATGGAGTGTTGTTGAAGGCGTTTTTAACCCATTGGTGTTAACATAAGCAAATTTTTGGGCATGAACTGACATCTAGGAAATGCGGGTGTCGTCTGAATTGGGGTGAGGGGGTGCGTTTTTAACCCTCTGGTGTTGACATAAGCAACGTTGACTCAACATTGGCGCAACATTGACGCAACATTAACACAACATTGACGCAAGGTAGCCGCAGCGTTGACGCAAGGTAGACGCAATGATGGCGCAACATTTACGCAACGTTGACACAACGCTGACGCAGCGTAGAGAGAAATCATGCTTTGTCAGAAAACGACGACCCTAAAAAGGGTAAATTAATCACCAATTTTCCCGATACATTTTCCCTATTCATGGTTTATTAGTACACTCGGTAGCCGTGAAGTCCCGGGGCAAGATGGGCATCATAAAACTGCGAGTGTTTTGGGGCGAATACACTTGCCTACTAATACTAATACGTGAAGGTATTTTGAGTCCTTTTGGTCAGGAAAAAGGACATTCTTGGTAATGAAGTGATATCTAGGCAAGATGGCGATGGGTATCATATGCTTGGGGGTGCTCAGATGAATGCACTAGACTACTGAATGAATGCAATTTAAGTCCTCTGGGGCCTATTTTTGAAAGTATGTATGTACTTTTCAGCAACATTCTATCATGCGCATATTTTTGCGTACGATGTTGAATTCTTTTTTTCTTCTCTTTCGATGGCATCATCCGGTCGGCGATGCAGGGGTGGAATAAACTATTTTCTTAACCCATACATTGCTGCTGAAAACCCGTAAAACAAATAAAAAATAGTTCAAGTCGCATCAAAAAATTGAAAAGTGGAAATGTAAGGAGAAAAAAATCTTTGCAAAATATTTTGAAACGTCGAAAACTAAACAACTGCACCTGACAACAATTCATCGTTGAAAAAAACAGAATGTGCTACTTTGCGCAAAGTCCTTCCGTACTACTTCTATGCATTTCTCGAAATCATCAACGTTCGGAAACAGAAGTTAGATGAAAAGTGCAGAGTGAAAAGTCAGAAGTTGTCCTATCTTAAAAAAAACACAGAATACTCTTAAAAGCTTGATTGGTTTCAAAAAACATAATCACTTTTTAAAATTTCTTAATAGAAAAATGAAAAATGTGGAGTTGAAAAGTAAAAAGTGTAGTGGGTGTACAACTCTGCTTCCGCCGTTTTTTTCCTGGAATTAAAAGCTTAATTGTCAAAAAGTACTTACATATGTATTATTCAAAGTACTGTCCGTGGCTAGCGACAAATTTCGCCCATCTCTCCGGCAATTTTCGGATTCCATCTCGGAAAAGGAGGCGTCTTTCGACGCGATCCATGATTGGATCCATTTTTCGATTTCCTCGTACGAACGAAAATTCTGATCAGTCAGGCCGTGCGTCATAGAACGAAACAGCTGGTAGTCGGAAGGAGCGATGTCTGGGGAGTACGGCGGGTAGGGCAAGATTTCCCATTTCAGGGTTTCCAAGCATGTCTTGACCACTTTTACGACGTGTGGCCGAGCATTGCCATGCTAGAGACTGACTTTGTCGTGTCTCTCTTGGTACTGTGGTCGTTTTACCTTTAATGCTCGACTTAAACGCATCAATTGCGTTCGGTACCGATCTCCTGTGATAGTTTCATTCGGTTTCAGTAGCTCGTAGTATATCATACCGAGCTGGTCCCACCAAATGCAAAGCATAACCTTGGCGCCGTGAATATTCGGTTTTACCGTCGACGTTGAGGCATGTCCGGGCATTCCCCATGACTTTCTGCGCTTGGCATTATCGGAAAGGACCCATTTTTCGTCGCCGATTACGATGCGATGTAGAAACCCCTTCCGATTCTGCCTTTGAAGCAGTTGTTCGCATGCAAATAATCGCCGTTCAATATCTCTCGGTTTTAACTTGTACGGAACCCAATTTCTTTGTTTCTGAAACATGCCCATGGCCTTGAGGCATTTCGAGATGGCTTGCTGGGTCACTCCCAGTGATTCAGCTAATTCTTCTTGCGTTTGGCACGAATCTTCATCGAGCAGTGCTTCCAATTCGTCGTCTTTGAAAATTTTTTCTCTCCCACCACCATGCTTGTCCTCGATATTGAAATCGCCATTTTTAAAACGTTGAAACCACTCACGACATGTTCTGTCACTCAGAGCAACCTCACCGTAAGTATCTGAGAGCATTCGATGGGCGTCAGTTGCAGTTTTTTTTTCAAATGGTACCAGAAGATCAAAACTTCCCGCAAATGACGAGAACTTGGCTCGAAAACAGACATTTTGAATCGCGAATCTTATTAAAAATGCGAACAACTTTTACTAATGCGGGGATGTCGATACGTTCACAGACGTCCAAACTCACTTTGTGACACTTTTGAACTACGTATTTTGACCAGCCCTCACCGATGCAGCCGTCTGTCGGAAAACGGCGGAGGCAAAGTTGTATTAGTTAAGAAAAAGTAGGCCCCCGATCAGAAAAACAACAACTTCTTGGGCATGAATTGAAACAAAATAAACCCAGCAAATATTGGTAATTTCTGAATCGGGATGATGATACCAATCCTTTTCAGGTACATATAGGATATAAAGGAGTTAACGGACACAAAGGACCGAAAGAGCATAATCTCCTCAAGGGCCACTCAAAGCCATGTCAAAGGTACATTTACTCAAGGATGCGTACAAAAAAAAATTAATTTCTTGCGGACATTTTTAAAGCAAATCATAGACAACTTGAAAGCAAATGGATCAAAATGACAATTTATTTGCATGAAACGGGCTCAAATGCCGATCTCTTTTAGTGTCATTAAAAAAACATCTAAAGGGTTAAGATATCGATAGTCAGACGGACATAGCTAAATCAACTCATATCATGCTGACCAGAATATATACGAGTATACTGAGATGCTTCCTTATATGCGTTGCAAACTTTATGGCAAAGTTAATACATATACTCTTCCCGTGAAGTGCATAAAAAACTTAACAAACCCCTTTGAACAGCTCCCAATTTAGCCTCCCCACCGGCGATTTTTAGTACCAACAACAATGTTAAGCTTCAAAACAAATTTTCGTTTACTAGGATACTAATATTTTTTTCTAATCTAATCGCTAATACTTACTCAGGAAATGATAACAACTCCGTATTCTTCACTCCTCTCAACCCAACATGTTTTAAATGTGGCCAATGTTGAACAAGAATCCTTTCTATTGCCGCTCGATACGCATGCACTTTCAAGTATTCATAATCGCCAGTTGCAAGTCTGCTTGAATAATTTTCAATTGCATGACAGGCTACTTCCCGTGATTCGTATGACAATCTATAAAAGGCTTCTTTCCTCTCTAGCAAATACCGGCTTAAAGGATACCCTCTGAACGATGACCTTTCAGCGCCTGTACTCAACTTCATATAACAGCAACCGACTATATTAAGAAATTTGGCTTCTTTAATTTGTTGGAAGAGTTTTATTAATACAGACGTTAGATTTCCGCAAGGATGTAGTCCCACTATGCCAAAAGTGAAGTGATCACATTCGCTCAAACCAAATGCTTTTTTGATACATTCAAGGAACACATTAGGAGTTGTGTTTTCCGTGAGAGTCATAGTGAGATGAATAGGTTTTGAGTATTGACTAAGAACGTCTGCCGATAGATATTTTTTGCCGAAATCAAAGAATTTTTGGTCGATTTGTCTATAAGTGGAGTAAGTATAAAGTTAGAGTAGGTTATAACAGTAATTATTTTGTCCTATCGCTTACCGCGCTTCGGTATTCAATACGTTCTGCATTTCTATGCAACACACCTTTAAACAATATTCAAATGTTAATCGTCTCGCTAGATGTCCAATGCCCGCTCCGAAGTCGACTATGTAGTATGTTGAATATTTGATTGCGTTCTCGGCACATAGTTTCGCCATATTATCCATTTCATGCATTTTTTTCGGTTTCACGTGCTTCAAAAATAGTGCCTTCAGCTTGGGGTGGGTCCAATAGTCCGATTGTCTAGTCATCTCTGGTTTAATCTGTCAATTGGTTCAAGTTCATTAGTTTTATCAGGTTCAGTTTAATAATGTTATATTCAACTACCTGACCATTATACCTTCTGTTCAGTGTTAAATTGTTCATTAACCTCTTCAATGCAAGAAGAGATAAAGGCCAAACGGCTTGAAATTGCTCATGTGAACTTAAAAGATCCGTGAATGCATGCGGAGGAAGATTCTGGAAAGTAGTTCTCCATGATGAGGGAAACTTTGACCAATGATTATCGACATAGAAGTCCTAGAATAAAGAATATGCGTATAGAATTGAATTATTGTTTAAGATTAAAAGTGCCATACACACACCGATCGATCGGCCGATCACCCGATATCGATATCGGCCGATGTATGTGCTTATCGTTGACGATTTTTTTGAGAGTTCCATATAATTTTGATTAGCTGATATTTTGTGGCGATCCATGACCGATCGATCGGGCGGCGAATCGCGTAATGTATGGCGGCTATTAGAGAATGTGTAATATCATTTCAACTAGGAATGCAACGGATATTCTCATTTACAATCCTATTGTTGTGTGTACGGAGTACGTCTTTCTTACGACACACACTGTACTAAGCTTTATCATAGTCTCGACCCATCGATGACAAGTACTGATTTTCGAGCCATCTGGAGTCTTCGTTGACTAGTGGAAACACGAATCTAGAACAAGTAGTAATAGTGGAGACCCAGTCGGCGTAGAAGCGTAACCGTACGTAAACAACACCTACATATATAGAGCTAATATTTTTCTACTGGAACTTTGACAAATGTGTGTTCAAATGCCTTGTAAGAATTGGCAGTGATCAGTTCACTTGGAAGGGAGTTGTGAATGGCGATGAGAACATCCCCTCCCCAAGCGCCGTCTACCGAGAAGCCCTATAAACGGTTAGGCGGCTTTCACACAAAACGCACGATACAAGAGATTCTAGTAGAAAGCATCAGTGACGACTTTTTTTTGGCCCCGTTCCTGTGGCAGCCGGTTGTTCGTACCGGAATGACCCGTTTTTCAACGGCCAAGAGCTGCCAAACCCCCTCGATGCAAGAAGAACTGCAGTATTCGAAACAACGTTACCACAACTTTTTTGGGCCAGAACAGAACCACCTTTCCGTGGTTATCCCTGCCAGAAGACCAAATCGCTGTGGAGTCATGGCTAAATATTCATCGCTGGCTACTTCCGTAGCCGCACCCTAGATTTGCTCACCTTAAATAGAAACATCATGGCCGGGCCTGCATAATCGGCGGACCCCTCACGGGATACTCCTATCTTTGCGGACATTTGAAAACAATGCACATCGTATCGGTTGCTATTATTTGTCGCTTTTTTGAGGCTGGCATTGAAACTCCTTTCTTCTTTATCAGTGTGAAGCCCTCGCCTGTGCCTGCCCTCTAACCAAATGTTTCGAACCTGGCCACCCATCGAAGAGTAGCATCTTCCATGTCCATAGAAATGCCTTTTCTCTAAACAGATAATAACGAAAAAGCGAATTGCACCCCTTACTTTGGAAAGGCTTTTCGATTTTATGAAATTGCACCACCTTCTATTGGACCAATAAATTTCTTGGTCCTAACTAGACGGGTTTGATTATAACTTTTATCTTTGTAGAATCTTACCAGGACGTAGGTGTCTATTATATTGTCAAATTGACGCACAATAGCAAGCGATTGATTTAACAACTGCTTTAAAACTTCCTCGTCGTAGAACATCTTACTAATTAATTTATATTAACTACAAATATCCAGAAAATCGTAGCACAGTTTCCTTCCAAAGATACGTTCCACACGCGATCCCAAACAAAAGTCACATGGTGGACAGAAAGGACGCCAAAACAGCTGATATCTGTGACGTTTCGGCCAAGTTCAGTGCATCTCAAACTGACATACTGTACAGCTCCATTTGTTTACAGGCCGCTTGTCCGAGTAGGTAGTGCTACAAGTTTAATTTAAATATGGTTCATCGACTTAAATATAAACGCATTGCTCCTGTTAGATCCTATTGAAATGGCGGCCAAATCGAGCGCTCAAAAGACCATCGAATTACTCATTGCGGCCGAAACTATAGCTGACAAAATCCTAGTGAATAAACAAGAGATTATTGCTTTGGACAAACGTCGTCAAGAAACTCGCGAATCGATTCGCGAAATTAAGAAGCACGATGAACCAAAAGTATGGATCACGGTAGGTTCAATGCTGGTGAAGCTAACCCGAGAAAAGGCTTTGGAGTTGCTGGAAAAAGGTGACTACAGTCTTGTTAGTTTATTGATTTTTACCCAGTTGATCATTACAGATAGGATACAGATCGACAATGAGATTAATAAGCTGCGGTCTGAACAGAAACTTCTCGTCAACGAACATCGTGACGTCGAGTTCAAGATGCCATTCAAAGGTTCAAATCTGAAGCCAATGAGTACGAAAGAAATGTCTGCGTTGAAGGCGAATTTGCCAATGAGTTGAGTTAATGGTATATATATTTGAATATCTTGTATTTAATAAAATAAATGCGTTTTGATGCTACAAAGATTGGGCATAATAATTTAACACACAGTTTTACTTGTAATCCGGTTAACTGCAGTCGAAGCCAGCAAAAAACGTGCTTTATAACACCGTAGGAATAGGAACCAATTATCGCCTCTGCATTGGAGGAGAATCTGCTCGCTTGATCTTCGTGGACAATTGACCACGGAAACGTTAGTTGGTATAAGTGGTGGCTGATGCACCACTTGTCAGAGCCCAATTAGCCTAGCAAGCGCCATTTTTAAGTCACAAAACCTCATGAATTTGTTATTTGATGATGATTGGAATTTCAGGGGAAAGTAGGATGCCTTCAACCAACTGGATGAGATCAGAAAGTAAAGCAACTCCCTCATCCTCGACAGATCCCCTAGGTTGTCATGAAAGGCCTTCCCCAAGGTACGATGTCTGGTCCTAGCGAGGCCCGGACATAAGCAAAGGAAGTGGGTGAGAGTTTCTTTCACCACTTCATTCCCGCAACAACGGCTATGCGGATTGTGGGCATACTTGATCCCCGATAGGCCAATGTCCCGTAATGACCGCCGTAAGCCTGGCGACATCTCTACGTGATGTGGGCATAAGCTCAGATATTTTCCTCTTGTCTGTATCGGACGGGCATCCGAAGATGTCTGCGGGGACGGAGCCTAAGGTAGCGTAGTGACCGTGAAGGTCGCGCCGTGCCATCTGGCGAAGAAAAGGGCCCCTCAACGAGCTAAGCAGCAGCCTATGCTTGCTGAAGTTCAGTTCGGTAGACGAGGGTGGGGTTTTTTCTGCTCGCTCCCCAGTCCTTTACGTATTAAAAAAAATTCATGGCCTGGGGAAGACAACACAAACATGGAAGGCGAAAACGGGGAATCATAAAAAAATGGGGCGATGGAATGGTTGGCGGACGGCACAAATGCCCTTGGTTTCGTACCACCGAACCGACAGATCACTACTCATCAGGTGCTGCTGTCGATCTGTCGGAAGCGTAGAAGCAGCACGACCAGCATATGGTTCCTCGATACGGCGCAGGTGAACAAATTCCGCCATTTGGTATCCGCAACAATAAGGTAGAGGATATACTCCACTTAACAGGTCTCAGCGGAATGCAAACAGGTTCCGCATGAGAGCTCTCTAGGACGACGGCCCACCTGGTCAGCTCGTTGGCCTTTTTGTTGTTGTCAATGTTCCTGTGACCAGAAACCCAGAGCAGCGTAATATTGAGCTGTCTGCCAAGGCAAGTTAACTCCTCTTCACATCGCTCGATAAGCTTGAAGGATCTACTTACCAAGCTTTGGCTGTCTGAGCAGATGGCGATGTTGTTATCTGGTATATCTCTGAGTATGATAAGCCTTCATAATTGCGAGCGTTTCCGCCTGGAATATGCTGGCATTATCTGCGAGGCGGTAACACTCCTAGATATTCAGTACATCAGAAAAGATCCCTGCACCGATGCCGCAGTCCATTCTGAATACGTCGGTGAAAATCGTGATGTCAAAGCCCTTCATCACCTCTTTTCAGCCCTGGTGAGGAATTGGGCAGAGAAGTTTCTCCCAAACCTGTTTGGGTACGTTGAAGTCGGTTTTTAAATTGGCCACGTCTTATGGCAACTGTTTTAGAATGTCGCTATGGCCGTATGGTTTGGCAGTCCAGCACACCGACTCTTTCTCACTGCACTGCCTGCCGCCAATTCTTTGATAAAAGGCCTCGAGAATGTTCGCATGGTAACGGTAGTAGACACATGTCGTTTTTTGCACATTGTCAAGTTTTGCTACCTTGTATTTTTTAGGAAGCGCTGGTCACCAAACTAATTGAATAGAGCGAATTCTGCTAATTTTTACGAAACAGGAATGTTCCAAATTTTCATATACTCATTTACCCTAACCCCTAGTGGGGCATAGCGCGTGAACTATTCCATCTGACTTAGCTGACGTTTCGTTGGCATAAATCAGTTTCGTACGATGCATGTTGCCAGCATGCACCTCCTGCTCCCCATTTAGCCGCCTACCTGAGACAAGTCAGGAGATGTTGTGGCTTATTATTACGTCCCGCGCCACAGGGGAAGATAACACGCACATCCGTGGCCACGATCGCCGTGGACGAGACTTGAATCAGTAACGACCGTAGTCAGACATTAAACTGACGCCTCTACGTACTGAGCTACCGGTCATCCCGGTTATAATCCCGTTACCGCATTGTTTATGCTAGCCGAAGACAACCTTTTTACTAAAATAATTGTGAACCTTCGTTTCATCGAACTTGGTCGGCCATACTCAGTTTAAAAACCGATATGCTCTCAAAGACCCCACCAATTTTTTCAAAATTTTATTTACAATATTCCGATAATGTACGTGTCCGTTTGGCATATTATATTTTCGTTTTACATAGTAGTGCCTGCATGTATTATGATTTTACTTATATAATTGAATTTTAAATAATCCATAGTCTGAAGAAAAACAATTACGCAAATTGCGCACTAGACAGTATACTCGTTGAAGCGTCGGGATCTTCATCGCTGGCATTCTGATCCAATTTCTCGAAGCCATGTTTCCGATCAAGCAGACTGCCCAATTTGAATCCATCAGTCTTCACGGTTGGAAAGTCCCATGCATGTCGACGCTTCCTCACACCGTACAATAAGCAGCCTTTGGAGATCACAAAGTTTCATTTTATTCAGTAGGTTATAATAAAGCAATGGCTAGTGCGGAGAGATAACTACAAATAGCGGTGTGCATTATGTATTGTACACTCCCTAATTTACAGACGTGTCACTACAAAACAAAAAACAAGAAGCGTGTCATTTGTGTATGACTTACTCTGCCTCAAACAAACACTATCTACATAATAAGCTCTTCTGGGATTCGTTCTAAGGAAAAAAAAACTCCTAATGTTTGAAAATTGCGGACTTTAAAATTTCAAAGGAATATGATCCTCGGACAGTTTCAAATAAAAGAAAAGTACAATCTAGTTAAGAAAAAAATTGTGTGTATATTTTGTTGCTTTGAGATTTTAAAAAATAAGCACATTGGTTACATAAATTACAATAATAAAAAAAAAAATAAGTATAAAAATATAAGCGAAATTAATTCAGCAATCTTCACAAGCATTTCTCGACATCAATCTGCTGTATTCTACATCACTACTGATTGCAACATCTACGTTACCTCTTCTGCGTTGTTTTGAGACTACTACGAAAATTGCCATGATTACTAGCGCAACAATAAGAGACAAAGCAGCAATAATAAGTACCGTGGAACCCATTAAGCTTGCCTTTGCCGCCACCATTGTTTTCGATCTTTCTGTCACGACGACTGTAGCTGCATTCATCGGTTTCAGCGTCGTACTTTTATCACCAGACACAATGAGATTCTTATTTACAAACTTATGAATACGTGGCGGATCCAATTCAGCGACGTAAATTTCGCTAGCATCCTTGGTTACGGCCAAATCATGGGGATTGGAGAACTGTACACCATTCGGTCCAAATTTCGATAAAACTCGTTTTGTGGCCATGTCAATTATGAATCCTTCCACCTCGTGGCCTTTCTTATTTTCGGGGCCGTTTACAACAAAAAGTTGACCACCTGTGATATAGGATAAATAAATGCACTAGGATTCTTTCGGCGTTAATGAAAAGTGTCTTACCTTGTATTGGAGCATAGGCAACTCCAAACAATCTATCGCCGATAGTTTTGCTGTGATACTGCGAGTGAAAGGTGCCGTTGCTTGTGTAAAAACATTGGACTCGTCCATTTTCGCGATCCGCCACACACAATATGCTCGCATCTTCGGTAAGCGTTAGTCCGTGTGGTACGGCGAAGAAATTGGGCGGTGCTATTTCGTGCGCATCACCCTGAAATGCATTTTCACCCCACGTTAAAATAATATCGCCCTCCTTTGACAATTTCAAGATCCGCGCATTGCAATATCCGTCGGCAATAAAGAAATCTCCATTGGGAAGTACAGCAACGGAAGTTGGTTTACAAAATTTCTTTCCGAGGCCTGGAGTGAACGGCGTGCCGAGTGTTAACAATGGTTTATCGGAAGAACATTTCGGCGGGAGCTTCATCACTTGATGCAGACCCACGTCAGTCACCCAAATGTTGTTCTTGTGATCTATTGTCAGCCCGTGCGGCATATAAAACCTGCAAATTAATTAGGTCGTTAATGGATTTTCATTAACTCATCAAAGGCAATAATTATTACAAGTTTTTCCCACATTCGTATACGACTTTTCCTGTATTCCGATCGAATGCTATAATCGTATTTTGTGTTATGGGACCCAAATGCTTTTCCATAAATTCATTGACCAAATTAAACGATTTTTCGGTCCACACCCGGTCGACGCGATGGAAAATCACCACATTGCCGTCCTTGTCCAATGACACGCCTGCCACCGTACCCAGTTTTCTGTTGGGATCAGGCCACTCAGGTCGATACGTATACGCTGAAATGGAGACAATGCATTAAACAAACATTCGCCATCATTGATGATCCTTTATAAAAGTACTTGTGTTTAATTTTGCCGATTCTTCGGTGGTGTCTGATTTTGAAGGCGTTGTTACTCCCGCCCATTGTGCCGCAGGAGATTCTTGTAAAATTTTCTTGAACCGATCCGTTATTAGTGGGTTATCATATGGCGGTAAATAGTGGTCGCCAACATTCTAAAAATGAAAGAATATGATAAGTTTAGTTCTGTATTTTATAGGAAAAAAAAACTATAAAATAATAAACGAAGAATCGTTCACACACAATCTATCTCGGTCTTCACATTTGGACCACACTAAGCGTGATCTGTCCTATTCACAAAAAAAGGGAAAACTTAATAGCAGTAACGTCCACACGATGGATTGTAGTCTTCAGGGGCTGCCTTAATCACATCGGGGAAGTAGCTCGACCAGGCCAGGTGGTGGGTAATCCGAGCCAAATGATGAAACTAGATATGTACTCGTATATAACTAGTTAAATGTGTGATATGCATTCTGTGTAAGATTATTGTGCGTGATAATTGCTATAAGCAATAAAACAATAAACAGTTTGTCGAACATCCGCCACATGATAGACTTAAGCGCATCATCACCAGGAGCATTCGCAACCATTCAGTTGACCAGGCACTTCAATTTTCATCCGAAGAAGTTACCACATCTATTAAAAGGACAAAGAGTTCCAAAGCCCTTGGATCAGATGGTATCTCGATGGTCATACTTAAACACCTTGACACACCAGCAATTGACTATTTAACGACCGCGATTAATCTCTTCATCTCACCGTCTATCATCCCCGAGTTTTAGAAGAAGGGAAGGGTGATCCCTATTCGAAAACCAGGGAAGAAAGCAATGCAAGGCGAATCATACCGTTCCATTACACTATTGCCTCCTGTGGCCAGGACTCTTGAAGCGCTACTCCACCCTATAATTGCGACCCACATACAATTAGCAGCCGAGCATCAACATGGCTTTAGAGGAATGAACAGCTCAACTACGGCTTTGGATGCCATCACATCAAGAATACACAATAGCCTTGCATTGAAGGGGTTTGGCAGCTTTTGGCCGTTGTAAAAACGGGTCGCTCCGGTGCGTAGAACCGGCTGCCGCAGGAACACCTTCGACACAGTCAGCCACTCAGCACTTCTGTTCGACCTTTACAATACATCTCTTCCAACGCATATCACAAAATGGATTGCCAACTACCTCGCGGGCAGGCAGTCCTATACCGAATCCAGGAGCAAAAAATCGAAGCTAAGGAAGATCAAACAAGGTGTGCCACAAGGAGGAGTTTTGTCTTCCTCCTTGTTCAACCTTTACCTATCTGGAATTCCAACCCCACCTCAAGGAATCGAAATTATCTCCTATGCAGACGACTGCTCCATCCTGGCAACATGGAGCGACATCACGGAAATGTGCGAGCGAATAAATGCTTACCTGGAACAGCTTAACTCCTTCTTCACGGGTAAGAATTTAATCGTATCCGCGCCCAAATCCTCGGCAACATTATTCACCACCTGGACGAAGGAAGTCAAGATGCAACTTGAGATCTCGATTGGCAACCAATTCATTCCGACCGCGAACCATCCTAAAATTCTAGGAGTAGCCCTGGACAGTATGGCCACGTCATCCCCCCATGCTTTAACAGTGTGTAACAGGATGCGCGGAAGGAACAAGATCCTTAAAGCCTTGGCCCGTAGCACCTGGGGTAAGGATAAAGAGACCCTACTGGTCACATACAAAGCAGTCAGAAGGTGTGTAGCCAACTATGCGGCTCCAGTGTGGTCACAGAATCTCTGTGACACACAATGGAATAACATCCAGGCCTGCCAAAATGCCGCCCTCCGTACTGTAACTGGCTGTCTCCTGATGTCTTCCCAGGACCGTCTACATCAGGAAACGAGGACGATGCCTCTAAGGGACCACAACAAACTTCTTGTAAAACAGTACCTGGTGGGTTGTTACTGTGAGGAGCACCCCAATTCTGACCTCATGGACAAGACGCCGCCACCAAGGCATGTCAGGCGTGATTTGAGGGACCTCGAAAGAGACGTCCAGAGGTACAAAAGGGACCCCTTCGACAACAACGCATACAGAACAGCCATCGCAGCAATGCACCACGAGGAAGTACAGGCATCAATTGCGAGACTAGGTCCAAACAAAGTCCTCTCGACACAACCACCAGCCATCTCTCCAGACGAGAGAACGCTTCCGAGAGCAACTTAGGTCGGGTTGGTGTTCGCGTCTAAACTCCTACCTGTCTCGCATTGATCGGGATGTTACGAACACATGCGCCGCCTGCAATGGTGCACCTCATGATGTAGGCCACATTTTCAGATGCCCAGCTGCACCCGCACACCTGACCCCCAGATCGCTGTGGGAGAACCCCGTAGAGGCAGCTACCTTCCTATCACTCAACACCGAGGAAGACGAAGAACAACACAACATGTAACACTCACACAACGAACTTCTGACCATTGCTACAACAACAACAACAGCCTCAACCAAACGCGTCCATGTCAATGAACTATTCTAGTGGCTTTTTAGACCTGTCAAAGGCATTCGACACTGTCAGTCACTCGTTTCTCCTGTCTGACATCTGCGGTACATCTCTTCCGTCGGGAATAATCAAGTGGATCGTAAATTACCTTGCCGGAATTCTCGAACACCCTGTATACAGGGTACCCCCAAACTTCGAAAAAATTTCAAAATCTTTTTCTCATCGAAAATTAAAATTAAAATTTTATAACGGTACTTTGAAGTGGCATATCTGCAAGTTTGACAAGACTTGCCCTAATGTGTTAGCTTTCTAACGGTATTATTTTTCTGATACATTTGGACTTGAAAATATTAAAATAATTCGAATTGAAAGTAAAAAAAACATGGTCTTCAGATGAAACAAATTTACTTAAACTACGACTTAACAGCAAAATGATATTTTCATATTTTAAGTTACAAAGTTTTTTTTATTTTAAATAACAAAGCGTGTACAAAATATTGTAAAAAAAAAATAATGATTGATTGATGAAGATCTAATGTTGGTGTTGTTGAAATCGCTTTAAGTATTTCTTCCCGGTTGTCCCTCATTTGGTTGCATGCTGCAAAAGTTTTTTTGTAACAGCTGTTCGCGAGAGACAATAGGTACGCTGTAGACATCATTCTTCAATTTACCCCATAAATCAAAATCAAAAGCCGAACATACACCATCTGGAATTCCTGTCCGGAAAAATTGATCAGGCCCGGCTTTGAGGAATTCCGGATCGTGTATGGCCGTTTCAGGCCGCCTTCAGGCGGTCGGATTGGCCTTTCAGGCGGCCGGAAGGAAAATCGTTCCCGCCAGGCCTCTACCACACACGTTTCGGATTTTTTCTTCGGAAAAACTGATCAGGCCTGGCCTTGAGGAATTCCGGATCGTCAATGACATGTGCAGGCCGCCTTGGGGCCGCCGGACTGTCCGGCCGCGTGACTAGAATGAATTTTCACTGGAGTTTATTTCAATAGACGAATGTATCTGAAACTTGGCCATGGAAAGTAAAATGCCGTACAATTCAATCCAATAGATAGATACTTTCATTCTATGGCGATAAGACCGATTTCCAATTATCCATCCGGCCGCCACAAAGGCCTGTCCGGCCTGAAGCAACCATACACGATCCGGAATTCCGGATGGTGTATGTTCGGCTTAAGGGGATCAAGTCAGGACTTCGCAGATGCCATGCGACTGGCCCAATTCAGCCAAAGCACTTTCCGGGAAATTCCGTAATACGTAGTACGGTCCATGAGTTCTTAAGATAAGATAAGATAAAATAGTCGAGCTACTGTCCCAGCAGGACCACTGCGCACTGCGACCATAAAAGATCTATTGTGCCGTAGCTCATTAATCCAGAAGACCGTCCACCCTTCTAATAAAGGGCAGTAAATCTTTAGCAGGAATTAACCTGAATTCTGCAGTGCTGATAGTAGCCTGCCCGAGGAGTGACATCCTAAACCGCGCGATGGCGGGACATTCGCACAAGATGTGCTTGGTCGTTTCCACGTCCTCCAGCCAAAGACGGCATTCAGTCTCGCTTGACATCTGACCAGGTGATGGCCAGATAAGTACCCCACTAGGAGTTTTAGGTGGGTTCTACTCATTTGAGTAGTACGCTTGTGACTGAAGGGCATTATCAGCTGCTTTGATTGACGAAGCCCTGGAAGGTTAATCCAGTACTGTTGACGCAATAGTGCAGACCAATCTGTGATCCGCCGTTTGGCCGAGGCCAGTCCAAAGCGACAGTAAGGCTCAGGTCCATGAAAACGACTGGATGATCCTTGTCTAGCAACTTCATCCGCAGCCTCGTTCCCCTCAATGCCCTGGTGGCCTGGCACCCAACACAAGAAGACTCGGTTTTCCATGAGTTCTTAGCCTAACATAGAAAGAAAAGTCATAAATAAAAAAAAACTGTGATTATTCAATATATTCTCCCTTTATTTGCACACACTTTTCAGAACGTTTGACTAAAGCTTCTAAGCCACTATAAAAATATGATGTATCTTTAGAGTCAAAATGGTCGTACACCGCCTGTTTAATTCCATCGTCACTGTTGAATCTTCTACCCCTTAACTCGGCCTTCAACTTTGAGAACAAAAAATAGTCGGATGGGGCCAGATCAGGACTATATGGTGGGTGTACAATCTCTGTGAAGCCACATTTGCGAACAGTAGCCTTGGAAAGCGAAGCAGTGTGGACTGGAGCATTGTCATGAAGCAAGTGCACACTTTGGTTGATTTTTCCGCGCCTTTTCTCGATAATTTTTTGACGCAACTGCCTTAGTAAGTCAGAGTAATATGTTGCCTTCACGGTTGTATTTGATTCCTTGAAGTCAATCAGAAGGATTCCCTCGCAGTCGCAAAAGATTGTAGCCATCACATTTTTGGTGCTTTGAGTGACCTTTGCTTTTTTACGGCACGGGTTCTCCTTTCCGATGCCACTCCATGGAATCTCTTTTGGATGTCGGATCATAGTAACAGACCATGGTTTCATCACCCGTTACAATTGATTGAACTACTCCTTCTTGGTCCTCGTGGCAAAGCTCTAAAAATTGCTCACAACATTCTACTAGACGCTGCTTTTGCACTGCGCTGAGAATTCGAGGCACCCTCCTTGCATTAATTTTTGTCATATTTAAATATTCATGTAGGATCCTTAGAACACTTGTTTTGAAAATGCCGGTCTGTGCTGCAATTTCTTTTGTTTTTAGACGTCGGTCAGTTACAACAATTTCTTCCACA
This sequence comes from Chloromyia formosa, assembly GCA_964017055.1. Lineage (NCBI taxonomy): Eukaryota > Metazoa > Arthropoda > Insecta > Diptera > Stratiomyidae > Chloromyia > Chloromyia formosa. The sequence continues at coordinate 24,790,847 of OZ024818.1, forward strand.
AATTTAATGTTTTCTGGGGTAGTCACCGTCACAGGACCCCCCGCACGTGGGTCATCTTCTAATGATTCTCGTCCCCAACGAAAAAACTTAGATCAATTTTTTATTGTCGAAAATTATGGACACAAATCGCCGTAAACAGCCATCATTCTTTCTTTGATTTGTGTTGGCGTTAATCCTTCTTTAGTCAAAAACTTTATAACAGCGCGAAACTCAATTTGAGACATTTTTTAAAATAACTTACCGGAGTGATCGTTCGAGCTTTACTACAATTAAACGAATTGAAGCAGCAAGTTGAAATTTTGTGTAAAGCTTGTCGAGACTTGTCACTGACGCTTGCATAAAGATTTTTGCGAACGCACTCTATTTACTATATGAGGTCAAGAACTCATCGACCGCACTACGTAATTCTGGCATTGTGCGATGGAGACCCATCCATCTGCCACCAAATGTGGATTCTTTGGAGTATTGGCATATCGTTCAGTATAGGCACTTCGTCGATAAAAGGACCAATAAGTTGATCGCCCGGTAAACCTATCCAAACGTTAATTCTAAATTCGTTTTGGAATCCAGAGTGTCGAATTTCGTTGGGGTTCGTGTGAGATATGGCTATTACGGATATTGAATACCCCCCGCGTGAACGTTGCCTCATCAGTCCATAAAGTTCCGCTTGAAAAATTATGATATGCCCGGATTTGTTCGAGAAACCAGTGACCGAAAGTGATCCTTCTCTGAAAATCTGTAGGTAGCAACTCTTGAACATTCGTCAATGGTATGGATACCGGTTATCAGATTGAAGGGCTTGTTGTACCGTCATTCGGGGGTATCCAGCTGAAGTCCGCCTTTTCGTGTACTTAATCTTGGATCCTCGTTGAATAGATTAATCGCTTCCTCTCTTCTAACTCCTATACGACGAATGCCTTTTCTAGAATTACGGTTCGGTGTTCGACCTGTCTCTCTAGGTTAGGTTAGGTAACGGGGCTGTCGTGCAAGAGCAAATACTCTCGACACGACTCACTTAGACCAGACAAATAGATCCGTTGTGATACTTTAAAAGAAACCGACCCAAAGAACAACTACTCTGCGAAACAGCCTGAGCTTAGTATGAATCGTAGAAGACTATTGACATTAAGATCTCCCAGATTATCAGAGAAGAAGGACCCCAAGGATGACTTTCTAATAGTCGCCAAGGCAGGGCAGCCACAGAGGAAGTGCGATACACTTTCCTCCTCCTCCTCATCCCCACAACTTCTGCAGAAATCATTAAAAGGGGCTCGGAGCCTCCTAGCATGCTCGCCGATGAGGCAGTGCCCCGTCAGTGCCCCCACTACTTTTCAACGACAGAAAACAAGTCGAGCGTTTCGCATTGATTTTGGGCCATAATAATCTTGTAGTTAGGCACGTGCCGCAGTTAGCCCGTCTTAGATCAGCCTTCCTAACTGCCTCAGCTTTAATAGCAAGTTTGAGTGATGAAAGAGGCATACCAAAGTGACGATTGTCATCGTGCAGCACATCTTCAGTCCCGAGACGAGCTAATTCATCCGCCCTGCCATTACCCGAAAAACCACAATGTCCAGGGATCCTGTCTCTCTAAGAATATTCGGAAGTTGTCGCTGTGGAAACCGCCGACTGTATTCCCGAACTGCTTTAAGCCAATTTCCTGGAGAAATTCCACAGACGAACACCATACCGGCGTACTCCATATCAGAAAATTGGTTTTGCATCATTATAGTGTTTTCGTAAATAATTGTTCTAAAAAGGAGGGCTATAATTATCAGAATACCCTGTATTACACATTTCCGATATCTTTTTAAAATTTCAATTTGTACTTGTTGGCACTCATTTGGAGAACACCTCAAGTACGACAAATGTTACTGTGCCCTTGGCAAGGATGATACCAAGAATCAGTACACCTTCTTTTTTTAGAGATATTCTCTGGACAGCCTAACAAAACATTGGTCACATTGTAGATGCCTTTTTTTACCACAAACCCTTAAAAACACACAAGAAAATTGGTTGATTTTCGGAACGGTATTTTTTAAAATTGATCCAAATGACTGCACCACAGGCAAATCGTTATCCTACAATTATTCAAATAATGCAAAAATTTTAACAAAAGGTATCTAATGTATTTATACGAAACTCAACTTGACAAAAAAGGCGATCAATTCGTGCTTTGCCCATCACACGCAGTGCACGTTGCGAGCAAATAACACTTTGTAAATATTTACTCGAAATAGCACATATGTATGTAATTGTTTATGTTTGCATATTTTAAAATAAATTTCTAGTGGAAAATTCTAAATAAGAGGTCGGACTAAAGCGAAATATCAACAAAGACGGCAAATTCGATTGAGGAGAATTGTACCGCGAAGATGACGTCCAACATGTTGATGGCAAAAAAAACATCCATACGTAGTACCCAATATGACTTAATGCTTCGTACGAGATCCTTTATAAGTCAGTGTGTAGGAGGGTAGTGCGATTAGCACCGGGGTAGTCGAAACTCACAAGAGGATGTGCAGATGGTAAACCCGAAAGCAGTATTTTACTAAATATCCATACGAAAGCCAATGCTATCATTATGCCGTCACGAAAACGCTAGACACCTACCTGTTGGGGCTAACAAAAAATCGATGTGTCCGAGATAAACATACGTTTCATTATTTCTCCACGTTCCCACTTACCTTTTCGCAATTTACGGTCACGCTGAAGACAGTTAGAAGAAGAAAAACACTAGCACAACATATCGACGAAAGCATCACAGAAAATTACAAATGATTGAGATTACAAGCTGGAATTCACGATTCCTTCCCCGGGGAATATGTGTGACGATGCACTATCACTGCTAGGGACACTACCCGGCCTTATGTTGTCGCTTCGATTTCTTCAATTGTGTTGCGTTGTTGGCGATGACCGTTCCTTTCTCAGCATACTTATGCGCTGTATTTGAATTTACTTAATTGGATACTTTTACGGCCCACGACTTTTTCAGGCATAAATAAAATTACTTGACAGACAGAACGCCACCAGACTGGCTCTTGTCGTGTTCTTGATCGTTTCGTTTCAGTTGTTTCGGAAGATGTCAAACCGGGGAAAACCCGTGAATCTACGTACATTCACAATGGGTGTGTTTTCAAAGCAAAACAGTGTCGACACCATAAATATATATTAAACAGATAGGAAATAGGCACAGAGTGGGGGTAAAATTTTTAATATCTAGTTATGGTTCACATATTCGCGTCTGTGCAGTGAAACACGCACAACACGTATTAACATTTGGCCCAGGGGCCCGAGGAACGAGGGGTCAAATGCTTCGTCAATATCAAAATTGTGGCTGAGTGCCGATGGCGTGACGATATTTACCGATTGTACAGCAGCCGCGTGCAAATGGGTAGCAGAAAATAGCCTGAAGCACAGTGTGGGGATAGTAATATTACCGATCTGTTCAATATATATCTATGTTCAACACTGTTGCATGTGTGATAGAGATGTAAAATGTGGTGCACCCGTGAGTGACTGAGAGAGTCGCGCAACAGTGTCGACACTGTTTTGCATTAAAGACGCACCCAATGGCTGCATTCCTGCGAACAAATCAGGATTTGACATTTCTCGAATTCTCCTCCATATGCTTCCCTCTCCGGTAAAAGAAGTATGCCGTCAACTGTCAATTTTTGAATCTGAAAATCTGAATCAGAAAAGTATTTAGGTGCAAAAATTGACAATTGAGAGCACATTTTTTAGGCCGGCCGCACATTGGCAGTGTTGCGCGCTACTTACTATGCTCAGATCGATCTGACGGTATTGTGATCGATCGCACCGTGTATACACCTATCGATGGCGATTTTTTTTACAGTTCCATATAATTTTGATCGTCAATTATTTTGTGGCGATCCATCGTCAGATCGATCTCACGACGGATCGCACGGTATACGGCGGGTATAAGGCCGGTCGCACCTTGCGATGTAGGCAGGGCAGCCCGCGCAGCGGGCATTGTTGTTGTAAAATGAATATTTTGACAATTGTTACAACAACAATGCCATGTGCGTGCTGCTCGGCCTACGGCGTAAAATGCGGCCGGCCTTACATATGGATTTGTTGTAAAGGCCGGTTGACACGTTCAAAGTACACTTTGGCAAAGTACATTCACAACCTGCTTTGAGATTACTTTGAACGTGTCAACCCCTTTTCAAAGTGTTTGGAAGTTTCTAACGCCCCATCAAAGCAAAGTAGGATAGTGTTCGACTTTCCATAAAAAAATTACAAATCGATAAGTTCACAGAAAAAGTTATTGGAGCGGGAAATATTGAGATGTTGGTGGTTTTTATCCAATTTATGGTGGTCCGAATTATATGTTTTGGTGTGAATTCCCTAGAAATGCTAAATCCAGCGTTTTTTGCAAGTGGCAAAGTGGTAATAAACAATGGTGGATATTCTTTCCAAGTCATACTTTGGCAAAGTGTACTTTGAACATTTCAACCGGCTTGAAACTTTCCTAGACAAACTTTGGCAAAGTGTACTTTGCACATGTTAGCCGGCCTTTAATTCCGAATGTACACTTTGCAGCATGGACTATTTCGGTGCCCCACTGGAGCGGTCGAAACGGAACACGAAACACGGAACGCGATTGCATCGAGTTTGGTCGTATGGAAGGCGAGTGGTGTTGTTGAGTCGCTATTGGGAACGGTCGGAGGTGGTTTTCCGCGGATGCTAGTGCTATTCTTTTCTTGATCGAGCAGCGTCCGTTTTGTTACCGTCGCGAGCGGAACTTGTGCAATTATTGGAAAGTGTCGCTGCACTTCCCATCGAGTGTGTGTTTCGCATTCTCCCCGAACCGTGGGAAAATAACAAAAAGAGCGATTTGTGTGTACCAAGCGGCCGTCGCGGTGTCGAATCACAATTGAAGTCTGGAACGGATTTACCACTTTGCATCGGGTGTACGTACGGCCGGCGCGGTAAAGTGAAGTGAATAGTGGTCCAGTGAAATGTCGGCCGCAGCTTAAGTGCATACCAAGTGACGAAAATTAAAACGAATTGTCCGGGATTCAATCGAATCCATTGTTTGTGGCGAGAAGTGTTCGTTCACGACACAAGACACCATTCTTTGCTGTCGGAGGAGGAGGAAGCCAATTGGCTGAGATTGGGAACCCGCCGCGACCTGCACTGCATCCAACCACTGGTAAGTCGTTAGTCTCTTCTTTGTGCTTCAATTGCGGTCTTCCAATTTGCTACTATCGTGACGTAGTCGTTTCGCCATGAGCGCAACTTGCACAACAATTTCATCGGCTCAGCTTGCACAGTGGTAGCCAAGCAGCGAAATATGTTTTCCACTCGACGGTGTCGCTTGCAATGCCGTGTGCGCAGGTGCCATCAATTCCTTCAGGGGCCCTTCTAAAAACGGCACGACGGCATTCGTTCTGTCAATGAACCCGTTAGAATCGTTTACATCCACCTATCTCCAGAATTTGTGGCGTAAACAAATCTCGCGGCGATTGTGTGATGTCTGCCGCCCTGGCTGGCAGCCAGCCGGGAGCCCGCGCATCACACTAACAATGCTGCTGCTGAGTTAATGCGGGCAAATGGTCTCACGATCCGTCGACTTTTCGGTAATCGATAATTGCTGTCCCTGTTCCTGCCACTGCCAAATTGTCCCTGTGTCGTTCTAGTCTTCCTGCTTCCCGACAACTCGGCAGCAGGACGTCACGGGGGACAGGACACATGGCCATCGGTGGCAGGACGAATTGCAAGCGGCCCGGCTCGCTCGTTCGACCGTGCACGAAACAGTATTTGTGTTGTGTACCGCTAGCCGTTATTCTGTTAACGCAATCCATGCCCGCGCTCACCCGCTCCAGTTCCTGCCACCACCAAAACAATTATCGATTGCATCCAAACGACTCACAACAATGGGTAGCCCCGTGTGTCGTGCCGTATCTTTTATTTTGGGCGATAGCCGCCAATGCGAGTGTCAGCGACGACGGTATCTGTTTATCCGCCACGACCTCCAAATTCGAGAACGGATGTGGAAAGTTTGTGTACGTGTTGCAGGAACGACGAAGGCGACGAGCAGCTGTTCACCTTAACGAACGCTGCCTGTGATTGAAATTTTTTATGGGGACCCAAAAACCGAGATACACATTTCTTCCTTTTTTTTGAACGACTACCGCCAAGATGCAATGCCGTGCCGTAGTGTAAATTGAATGCCAGGACACGGTGAGACGTAGGGACATCTGCTTTTTGCCTTTCGTTGAAAACATTTCTTGTGAGTGCGGCGACAAGTAGCCAACGGTTTTGTGGTCCATTGAAATTTCGGAGCATGTTCAAGGGTTCTGACCTGGTGACTGGCCATCTCCAGCATGTAGGGCGCATAATATTTCACTTGGACAATACTGTTCCGCAGGCTCATCGCTCATCCGTTCAGGCCGCCGATGTGCATGGCACAATTGACACAAAAACCTTTTCAGGACTTGGAGAGTTTGTGAAAAAATGGGACGTTTTGTATTTCTAGTGTAAATATTCTAAAAAGTTGTTGCTGGTGTCAGAAACGACGACCTCCTGTCCTCCGTGGTAATGATTAGGGGGCGATTGACGTTGGAAAGATAGAAGCCTCGCAAATGCAAGGGTGGAAAGGACAAAAATAGCATTTCGTGGGCATTCAGTCAGACCTTTGCCATTGTTCTCAATTCCCGCGTAAATTAATTTGTTGGGTTTTCGCTTTGCTGCAAAGTAGTTTTGTTCTGCATGAGCCGATTTGGTTTTATATTCGAGAAGGCTAATTAAAATTTGTAATTAAGGGGCTGACCAATGGGTTCGATGGATTTTTATTTTTACTCATAAAAGTGAAGAGTCTTCAATGAATGAATGCATGCAATTATGTAACTTGGGGCGACCGGTAGCGCAGTGTGTCATCAGTCTCATGTTTGACTACCGGCGTTTCGGGTTCGAATCCCGTCCACGACGACGTTCGTGGCCATGGATGTGCAGGAGGTGCATGCTGGCAACTGCATTCTCCGAAACCAGTTTATGCCGTCGAAACGTCAACTGGGCCACATGGAACAGTTGGTGCGCCATGCAGGCAACCTTTTAGTTTCCGGAGCCCCGGCTGGGGAAATCACTTTTCACTCGGATTTTAATCACTTTTCACTCGCGTCATTCTAAAAGTCAAGAATTTGCAAAAAAAAAAATTAATTTTAATTTTTCTTTTAAATTTTTTTTTATTTTTATTTTTTTATAATTTATACCGAGTGTTTGGAATATTGGAGGCATGGAAAATTGAAATACACCCATACCTCGCTTTACGGCCTAGATACGTTCCACGAAACTTGGCCGCAAAGCGAAAAGCCGTATAAGGAATCAATTATTCTAATACAAATTCATACAAATTCAATGGGATCGGTTCCAAATTTGTTAAATATGTAACATGGTTTAGCATTCAAAATGCATTTTATCTTTTTATTTCATTTAAATCAAAAATACATACATAACAAGTACATACATTTGTACATAAAATAATAACAGACTCCAAAAACCAACAATATAACCAAAAATGAAACTTCATGTTACATAAAATATGTATGTGTATGTATACATACATATTTTTTTTTAAAAATGGCTTTAATCTGAAGATGAAGAAATGGTAACCTGCAGATCACTGCCGTCATCATTTTTCACTGGTAAGGATGGGCCTGGCTTAAAAAAATTGTCCAACGTTGTTTGTCTTGCCTTCTTGTCTATTTCGTTCTTCAGTGATTTATAACAGCTAATGGCTGAGTTAATTCCTCGAGAAACTTTAGCGCTACGTTCGACGTCAGGATCGTTTTCAAGGAGGATGTTTATTCCTTGTTCGGTGGTGGGTCCAGCTCGTGCAGATCTCTTAAGAACAGAGACGACCTAAGCAACAAATTGAAGACCGTGGGTCCAATCTCGTCCGATGAACGGGTCGTCTCTTTCGACGTTAAAGCCCTGTTTCCAAGCATCCCGGTCAAGAAGGCGCTATTTTACCTGGAGGATGGCTACTCGAAAAGGAGCCCACATCTACGTCTTGAAAGAAGGATGTGAATCTTCTCATGAGGCTGGCAACAATATGCATGATGGAGAACTACCTCACGTTCCGCGGCAGATTCTTCAAGGCAACGAGGGGGGTGGCCATGGGTAACCCACTCTCTCCGTTCATTAGTGATATCTTTATGAACAGGATAGAGGAAGAACTGAAGGCGAGAGGATCTGTCAAAATTCTGGGTGAGATATGTGGACGACGTGCTGGCGATCATCAACAAAGAGGAAGGAGAGGAAATCCTCTCCAACCTGAGCACGATCCACCGGAACATCAAGTTTACGATGGAAATGGAGGAACATGGAGAACTGCCATTCCTGGATTTGAAAATCATAAGGAACGGGAGCTCCATCGAATTTTACATCTTTAGGAAACCAACCCACACAACAAAGAACCATTCCATCGAGCTCCAACCATTCGTACTCCCAAAGGTTTGCCACATTCCACTCGATGATACACCGACTTTTCACGGTTCCGTTGAGCACGGAGCGATTCGAAAGGTAAAGGAGCTACATCCTCGACACGTGCTTGAAGAATGGATACGAACCAAGGGCCATATCATGTCTCATCCGCAAGAAACACAGAAAGCTAGAACAACAACAATTGACTACCCTCCAACATAACAAGGAAGAACCTAGGAGAAGGATAGGTGTTACACATTCGTACGCATCCGGGAAATTGAAGCGGGTGATGAAGGATATGGACATCGAAATGGTCTCATTAAGCCGGAGGCAACAGCTCAAGACCAAGCTAGGGTCCACGAAGGACAAGAAACTCAAACATGAAGTAAGCGGCGTATTGTACTGAAGAAGGACACTGACACAACTGGTGTCCGAAATGCGCATTTACAAATAAAAACCAGGCCGAAGCGTATATACCCTAGACTTGTACAAACCTAGTGATGACACCAAAAGTAATAATTGGCAACGACCATGCATTAAAAGTGAGTTTCCTATATAGCCAGTTTATAGGGGAGGTTGGCACTCATTCAGGGAGATCTTGACCATTCTCAAAATGAATTAACTAACATTCTACAAATATTTGTTGAATTTTTCAAGTCGCTAGCTTCATTCCATCGAAAGTTATTGCTTATTTGAAGTCTCACTTGTAGGGGAGGTAAGGGTTCCTTGGGTCGGATCTTGCCCATCATTGCCACCAACCAATTAGATCACCCTACAAACATACAAACAAAATTTTAAGTCTCTAGCTTCACTCTATCGACAGATATCGCTTATTTGAAGTTTCGTTTGTAGGGGAAGTAGGGGTTTCGTTGGTCAGATTTTACGCATTTTCAATATTAGCCGACTGGATCCTACTACAAACATTTGGGCAAAATTTCAAGTCGCTAGCTTTATTTTGTCGTAAGCTATCGCTTGTTTTAAGTGTCATCTCTAGGGGAGGTAGGGGTTCCTTAAGTCGGATCTAACCCGTCTTTAATGCCAACTAACTCAATCTCACTTCAAACATTTAACAAAAATTCCAAGCTGCTGGCTTCATTGTATCAAAATCGCTTATTCGAAGTTTCATTTGAAGGGGAGGTAGGGGTTCCTTGGGTCGGATCTTGCCCATTTTCAGTGCTAACTATTAAGACCTTACTACCAACATTCTACCAAATTTTCAACTTGCTAGTGTCATTCTATCGAAAGTTATCGTAATTAAAATAATATTTAATTTTTTGAATTTTGTAGGGGAGGTAGGCGTTCCTTTGATCTGATTATGCCCAACTTCCCAAAACCTAAGCAGCTTCTTACCCCAGGGTTACATGCCAAAAATCAGATGTCTACGTCAATTGGTTCAAGAGTTATGGACAAAAAACCTGAAAAGTAGGGTAGTACGGGGCTCTTTGTAAGAAAATTACCGTTAGTTTTCAACTGATCGATTTTATTTTTCCAGGGGAGTATTACCATCACGAGCAATCTACCAAAGCTAGAGGTTTTCATGTTTATTTAATCGGTAGTTACAAATACATTTAATTATTTTACATATGTAGGGGAGGTAGGCGTTCTCTTGGCCTGATCATGCCCATTTTCAATACCAACCAACTAGATCATACTTCCAACATCTAGTCAAAATTTCAAGACTCTAGCTTCATTCTATCGAAAGTTATCGTGCGAACGGACAGACAGACGGACAGACAGACAGACATGGCTTAATCGAATCAGGAGGTGACCCTGATCATTTATATATATACATTGCTATACCTCCGTAGCCTCCTTTAAGGTGTTACATATTTCCGTCGTGACAAAAACAATATACCCTATACTAAAAGTCTAGGGTATAAAGATCCCGTCTTAGGAAAAATCAACGTTTTTCATGTAGTAAGAGGAAATAGAAAAGAGTGTGCATCGAGATTGCGCTTGTGCAAGATTGGCAACATGTACAATAGATATATCGAAATCAAAAAAAAGTTTTTTTTGCCGTTATAGCGAAACATTTTAGGCCGTAAATCGAAAACGTGCCTTAATTGAAGAGGGCCGTTATAGCGAAATGCCGTATAAAGAGCGGCCGTATAGCGAGGTATGGGTGTACATATTTGCAAATCCTCTTGCGTGGGCTCCGCTCGCTACGCTCGCTCCGCGCTTAAGGGATCGCAACCCTCAGTATCGCACAAACATGAGCGCTCGCTTCGCTCGCTCTGCGTGCAACCGCTTTTTTATCAGTTTTAAACACACCAAACACTTAGTATAAATCATTAGAACAAGAAAATAAGGGAAAAAAATTAAAAAAATTAGGATTAAAAATAAAAAAAAAAAAAAATAAAAAAAATATCCCCTAATTACAATAGGTACGTTGAGAAGGCGCAACCTTTACACAACGGTTGGGTGTCTCCTGAACGCACAGTGAGTTTTTTCATATTAGCTGAATAAGTTGCGATTTAATGTAATTTTTCTAACCATAATATTTTGCCGCTAGAATGGCTTAATCTTCGTCTTTCTAGACACAGCTCTGCATTGATGGCCGTGGTTGTTCGGTCACCGCTCTACGATACTAATCTAGAGGTCGGAGTTCAAATCTCGGCGCGATCAAAAACTGCCTGTGGATACTAATAGATCTCTCACAGTGCTCCGAGCTTGTCAGTATAAAGACGGCGTGGATAGGAGGTGTATGCTAGCAACTGCACTTCTGGAAAGTAGATATGCTATCAAAACGTCAACAAGGCATAGAAATGCTAGAGATGTTGACGCGCCCATGCCCCTGGAGGGGTAAAGGCAATTAACAAAATGTTTTGAATTGTTGCTTACAATTAACTAAAGTTGGGATCAATAATTCCTTGCGTCAATCACTTTTTTTTACTCTCAGAATGAAAATTGGTTGTGAAAAGCCTGTCCAGAAAGTAAGAGTACTATTTTTTTATTATTTATTGCGTCAATGGTACCATACCTTCTCTCTACCTGCTCTCAATTTGATCCATTCTGCATTTGCCCATTTTGAAATTAGCAGGAAAACTTGTTCCGATTCCACTGTTCCTATGAGAGGTATATGAAATAGTGGGCCAATTTCATCCAAATTTAAGAATGTGGTTTGGTGGTAAATTTGATTGACGAATGTGAAATTTTGTAAAGATATCTTTAGAAATAAAAAAAGGGTTTCTAACAAAAATTTACTTTTGGATCGTTCGTTCCTATGACAGCTACATATGTGATATAGTAGTCCTATTTCAACCAATTTTGGGAATTTAGTTTGGTAGTAGTCGATTTGTTCTGCATCAAGGCCACGTTTTTCCCCCTTAAATATGAAACATTTGCAAATTTTCAAATTTAATAGCCACCATAGATTATCCGATCCGTCGCCCGATTGATCGGCCGATGGATCGGCACAAAATGTCAGCTGATCAAAAATTATACGGAACTGTAAAAAAATCGTCAACGATAAGCACATACACAAGCCGATCCATCGGCCGATATCGATATCGGGCGACGGATCGGCCGATCGGTGTGTTTAGTTTTAGTTCTTAGTCTTTACATGCCGTTCATGGAGCAACTTTTGTTAACTTTGCAGAACTTTCAGTTCAAAGTACCGTTACAATATTATCTTTTGAATTTTCGATGAAGAACCGATTTTGAAATTTCTTCAAAGTTTCGATTCTTTGAAGTACTTAACGGTGAATTTCGCAATCGGGAAAAAGCCGTTTTATATGAAATTTTATGTAGTTTTAAAAAGTGATGTCAAATCCCAGATTTTATTTATGATTGGGGAAGTGGCAAATTTTGATTTTGTTGTACAGGTCACGTTTTTTGATGACAATTACAAAAACAGTTATATCTCGGGAACGGTTAAAGTTATGCCAATTCTATTGGTACAATTTTTCCTCACACAAACTGTGGAATAACCCCTCTCAGTATTGTCATTGTCCAAGGTAAATGCTACTTATTTTTCCACGTAGTCGCCTTCCCGTTCTATGCAGGTTTTAAGCCGTGGAACAAGTTTTTTGATTCCCTCCGCATAGAAATCTCCCGTCATTTCCTTCATCCATTTCAAGACCCCTTGTTTCACCTCCCCATCGGTTGAAGGTGAAATGATGAAAATCTGAAGGCACCAAGTCAGGGGAGTATGCAGAAAAAATATCCCAACCAAACGAATTCAAAAGCGCCTTAGTGGAGTTGATCATGTGCGGGCGGGCGTCCTCGTGCAACAAACACACTCCCCCTTCGTCAACATTCTCCTGCATTTGTTTTGAATCGCTCCTTGAGGTTTTTTTAGGGTCTCACAGTATCGTCCTGCATTAATCGTCTCCCTCTGAGGCAAAAATTCTTTAAAAATGATCCCTTTTCGATCCCAAAACACGGATACCATAATTTTTTTACCTGAAATTGAGGTTTTGATTTTTTGGTAAATGGGAAACCAGTGTACCGCCACTGTGAGGACTGTCTTTTTGTTTCAAGGGAGTAATGGGCCATTCGTGTTTCATCACCAGTCACAATCATCATCGGACATCCTAAAATGAAGCCATAAACATTCAGTTTCAATTTTTTCATCACACACTTTTCATTCATGCACTTACCACAAGCCACGACCGCAACCATGAACTCGTAGTGATCATCGCACAATTTCGTATGGTTCTCCTCGCCCACCGGGCGCATTGTTGCATCTATCGTCGTCACTACTCATAAAATCAGTTGTTTTCGTCTCTCTTATGGCAAATCTCATGTACATTTGCCAGAGAGAGACGCAAACAGCTTTTCGTTGGCATGCGATCTTTGCGAGTAATTTGCCGTTGGCTCATTGAAATTATCAAAAAGACTTAAGCGAGAAACTCTATAAAATTTAACATTTTTGGATGTATCTTTTTATCTACTGCACGGATCAAAGCAAATGATAGCCTATGCACAACCTTGGCACACAGTCAATCCGTGAGAAAAGAAAGCAGACCTCGATACGCTCCCTACGAGGCTGTAGCCCTGTCAAAGTACACCGAGAACAAGGAAAATTTGACAAATAGCGATTTTCAAATTATCATATCTCGGTTGTTTTTCCTTGTATCGAAATCAAATTTGCAACACTAAGACGACCGGAAACAATGACCATATCAAATTTCAGACCGAAAACAATAACCCGCGACCCGAGTTACAGAGGTCCGAAAACCCGTACTTGTTGTGTCGCGTAAACATAGTCTTGGTCACTTTCCCAATTTTTTTTCCATTTTTTTTTTTGGCGGGCGTCCCGGGGAGTGCGCGTGATGTTTTTCTCTCTAATAGGGTCGCGACGGCATGAAGATTGAGAACCCCTGGTCTAGATACTTAAGCTAAAGTTTTCAGACCGCAAATTCTATTGCAAATTTGTAGTTTTAGTATTATTATTAGGTCTAACCCATGTCTAGATTGTATCATGACTAGGTCTACTATATGGTATTCCCGTTTCGTCCGCACTGGTTTTTACAATCACGTAATTGAATGTGACAAACGCGTTTCATTTCATGTTGTCTACGTGCGTTATAAAACATCTCTAGAACGCCACATCTTGAAAAGTGTCCGTGTCAATTAATTTTCCCTTTAATTGAACGGTGGACTTATTGAGACGCTTTTTGCTATCGGCCTAGATGCATTTCAATGGGAATGCATGAGTAGTAAAAAAAAAATAAAACAAAAAGTCAATTTTCTCTATCCTAGATATCAGAGCAGCTTGACACAATTTTAATCAAAACTGAAACGCGTCTGAAGTGATTGCAAGTTGACGTAGTTCACGTGAAACTCAATTGATGCATCACGTTGCACATCCAAGATCCAACAACCACGGCCCATCCATTCATTTGATGTCGAGCTTGGAAACAATTTCGACCCACTATGAAGGTCTCTTTACACAATTTAGGATGCACTACTTTAGTCACTCTTAGTTAGCTGTTAGATTAATGGATAGTCTAGCGAGTGCATAAGGTAATAAAAAAGTAAATCATCATGCAATTATCTTCACCTGAAACGGGGCCCATGAAAAGCAGTCCAAGACGCGACTGAAGCGTGGACTATGTCTCAAGCTATAGAATGCAGCCGTTCCGTGTGGGCTTATTTAGCGAAGAAACAATTTGTGTAGCAAATGACGCCTATGATAGCATTAAATACAAGTGGAAGTGCCTTTAATAAGAGACTTTCGTTGTATCCATCTTTTGCCTCTCCCCATACAGGCTCATTATGCATTCGTTGGCATTTGGAGGAAGCGAAACACTTCGCCGGATAATCATAGTTTAAAGCTAAAAAGAAGCAAGGTAGAAAACTCATCATCATCAGCTTCAGTAGCCAATACGGTCAGCGCAAAGATAATAGGAGGAAATGCATTCTAATATGTTCCGAGTGCGTTAGTATTCAAGTCGGCTGGAAATTAGATTCTAACGCACATCTACACCCAGTCCACGTTTGGTTATAGCCATAGGTAACACAACACTGTTGCCTTGCCGTCTGCAATTTGTCGTAGGAAGCTTCGGGGTTCAATTTCGGGCAACATAATTACGATAAGAGTTCTCCGCACTCGTATTACTTGTACATATTTGTACACTTCCGGATGGCGTGAACAATCGATAATGGCAGATAAGATAATTGCAATTGGATTGAACACTACTCACGCCTTATCTTCCTGGTTCTATGTTTGGAAGACAACTTGAATAAAAAAACAACACAATGTTGTTTTAAGACTTTTCATACACATTGGAAGTGCGATAAAAACGACCCACGGATGAAATTAGTAAAATTGGGCGCGATTGTGGAGCGTTAAATGCGACACCTTATTTAATTGAAATATGTAAGTACGAGACCTGTCCAGAAAGAAAGAGTACTCAGTTTTTCTATTCTATAGTATAAAAACAAAAAACATTTATTTAAAAAATATACATAATATCGGGTTACTTCTTTCTCCACGTAGCTGCCTTCCCGTTTTATGCAGGTTTTAAGCCGTGGCACAAGTTTTTTGATTCCTTCCTCATAGAACTCTCTCGCCATCTCCTATTGGCGATTTTATGGCGATAGCCTGCACTTCCAAGGTGCTGGTGATATCAATTTCCCGGTGGTACACTCAATGGTGAATAATGAAAGCAAGCCCTCCTTTAGCGTTGGTCAACCTGTTTTTAATGACAATAGCGTAGTTACCATGTCTGTTGAGGGACGAATTGCAGTTTCGTCTCCTGTATAGCTCCAACTTGGATGCGATGTCTGTCCATGAATGGTGCGAGCTCGGCTATTTTATTCTGCAATTCGTTGCAATTGAGTTGGACGAGTGAGAGCGTGTCGAAAATGGCGATCGGTGGCGCAAGCGTAAGATTGTTTTCTTGAGGAATCCTGTTAGAACTGTTCGCAGGGGTAATCGTGGATACTGTAGACCTGACTCAGTGATCAATGGTGTTGCATGATGAGACTTTTTTGACGAGATTGCTGCTTGTAGTCCTCTGTTCCTACACTGACTGGCAGTAAAGGGGGAATTCCAATGCCTGTGATGGTTGAGTCCAGAGGTGTAGGTGGCATCACTGATTGCAGCAATTTCATCTCACCGTGTAGTAGCGCTTGGGTGCAGCTCTCTGTTGCATACGCAGGACCGGATCCACGGTTTCTTTTAATGCCGGCGGGGAGAAGTAACATTGAGAGCAGTTGCGCCGAGATGTATTGCTCCCAGTGAACATAAAAAACGATACGAGGCATGTAACATACAAACTCATTTTCCTTCTTGCATTGAACGGGTTTGGCAACTCTTGGCCGTTGTGAAACGGGTCGCTCCGGTGCGAAGAATCGGCTGCCGCAGCAACGACTAACGAGGGTCGCCGGTGCTCGTTGTGTTCAGGGAAAACCCCACTACCGCTCAGTGTTGCCAACTATCAAAAAAAAAATCCCACTGCGTGAGAGCTGAATAGTACTCTTATTTTCTGGACATGCCATCAGTTTAGCCATTTCCTTTAAGGGCGTGTGAAAGGGGATGGAGGTTGTTTTTCAGCTCCAGTCTTATGTAGAGAGTGACTTCCTCTTGTCCTCAAGGTCCAATGTTCAAAACAAAGTACTGACCTGAAGGTCTAATGTCAGAATTTCATCTAAATAGAAGTCAAACTGAAACTAAAAGAAATGCAGGCGGCGCAGGTGTCCAAGTTTTCGAGTAGTTACAGTTTGGGAAGCACATAAAATTCATTTCCTGTCATTAAAATGTTCGTTTTGTGTAATTATATGGAATAGTAAGCATGCAAAATAATTTTGCTGCCTAAAGGAAATTTGTCCCACTGTATATGTACTAAGGATTTAAGTTTTCTCTTGAAATTTGAGTTGACATTTCTAAGCAAATGTATGTATTTCTAATTCTAACTAAACCAAGACACACTCCTAGCAAACACATGCCCCGTTTTTGTGCTCTTTACGCTAATTTGCTCTCGATCGTTTTTTTCGTCGCTTAGCCCGCTCTACTCTGGTCTGTACGAAAAAAAAAACGCACCTAAAGTCTAATGTATTTGAAAAAAAAAGTCTAAACAGTTTGGGAAATGCTATATAAATGTCGGATGCAATAGAGAAGAGTAACAAATCCATTAGTACTGTGTACAAAGAACTCTCTACATCACTAAGGAGGATCGCAACTGCATCCGTTATGTAATGGCACATATACATAGTATATGTACATGGATATATCAGTGAATATCAACCGACAACCGTGCCTACGACGAGAGTGCACCAAAATGAATCCGCAGAATTTATGTATGGAATGAAGTGCATCATCTCTAAACTCAAATATGTATCTTCATACAATACATTTGCTTAGGAAAATCATTGGGATCTTCAAAACAAGTGTGTAATCGGATTTACAACACGCATGTTTGTTTTTACCTGCCACTCTCTTCAATCATTGTTCTCGTAAGAGTTCAAAGGAACGGGCGAAAACCGCTCGAAGGAAAGTGGAAAAGTCGTGGCCGAGAAGGCGAAAATTTGTACTCGTATATAACGAAGCAAAGGCAACAAAGCAATCAAGTCGACTTACGAGATCCACTTTTTTAGTGTAAGATGACTGGGCTTATTTAAAAAAAAAAGTGAAATTAACGGAACAAAATCGGCTGTTAAGAAGTAATTTCTGATACAAAATACAAACAATAGAAAAATTAAAGGTAGAAGTGCATTGAATTGGCTAAAGTGTTACGGCGTGACTTTCAAGACACTTGCCTTCTGGATGAGTTCCAGCTTAAACAGGGAGAACCACGATTCAACAAATTGAAATCAACGCAAGATCACGCGCAAAATTGTTATACTATATATGATATTTATAAAAAAAAAAAAACAATTCCAATCAGGAAATTCATAATCATACTGCGAAACGGGGAGAAAGCAGAGTGACACCGGATCGTCCAGATGTAGGTAGTTTAAATAAAGTACCTTTTTTCTTCTATCGCCGCGTTTTAGCGAGAACCGGATCATGATCCTGATTTTTTTCCCAAACGCACAGATGACACTATTGTCTTAATTCTTATCCGACGCATAGCTAGAATGAAGCTGTGTGGGTTAAAACGACAATTTGTGGAAAGTTTTTGTGATTGGACGGTTGGCGCTTGGAATTGTGTATAAATGATATACGCCTTTTGAAAAATCAAAAATTTTCCACAAATCAGGATCCGTATCATGGGGACAGTTTTTCCAGGTCTACTGAATCATAGTGCCTGGCCGTAACGCGCCCATTTGCATCAGAAAAATTATCGGGGTAGAACATAAACACATATAGGTTTACGCTGTTGTTGTACTCTATACAAGTTAAAACCCGTGGCAGACGATCGTCGTTAAACATGTTTGCGTCAATGATCATTAAGTCCAAACGTGTTTATCGACGACTAGTGACACACGTGAAAAACATAATTACGTTCGAACTGTCAAAGTATCGAATGTGAGAAAAGAGAATTTGCAGAACAAAAGAAAGAAGAACACCTTCTAACACGCTCCAGACGGTCGACACCAATAATGGGACTAGCACTAGCGGGAACCAGAACAAGATTTGTGCGGTTTTGGACGTGAACGGATGACATTGCCGTGCAAACAATTGCAAATGACAACTGGAAACCTGCTGTTTTTTCCATTTTTTCCAAAGAATGACGCGGCGAGCGGCTGAAAGTGAACGTAATTAAGTCGTAATGACGTTATGTTAATGACGATCGAAATGATGTCTTTCAATTATCATCAGGTGAAACAGCACATGACAGACGTGCTTCGCAAACATAATTATCTGATAATGATAATTATCGCGTATCGTCTGTCTAGGGTAATAGTCGTATAAAAACACCTATGAGTATGTATGACTATTTTTCTTATTTTAATTTGGATCATATCGTACGTATTTGCCTGACAAAACTGTGCAGTTACCATTTTATGAAGCATTTTAAAAATATTTAAAAAAAAAAATCGAGTTTTCTTAGAAACTATACACAAAAATAAAAATTTAATACTTTTCGAATCATTAAATTTATATCAATCTTCTTTTTTTTCAGAATTGCATCGATAACTTCCGCCGATTAGCTTCCGCCGATTAGCTGCTGCCGAACAAAATTTCAAAATGATTTCGTTTGAACATTCCTAAAAAAACACGATTTGTAAACGTTTAGTACAATTTAATTTCTAAATTGATTTTATATAATTTTCGAATACAACAAGTATCGAGCCTAAGAAGGTTCACACAATATCTGAAATCGATGTACTAGCCATTTTAAAAAGAATTTATCATTTTTGAGGATCACAATCCTCGTTAAAAGGGCAAACACAGGAAAGCATTCCAAAATGGATTTAAATGTTGAATGCGATAGTACTGTGATGGGCAGCCTGTTCCAGCAGATTATTCTTGATATGAAGGTAAGTACTAATTTCTTTTTTCTAATTAAATATTCATTCACTGTACGGCACATTGCAAAGATATGCTGCGCATTATTCCAAATGGGCAATCAATTTTCCCCGCTAAGATTACTCTTATGGACACACCTTATGTGTAAATTTTAACACGCTAGATGCCTTTGATCGAGAATTAGCGTATTCAAACACGGAAGTATGTTTTTGTGTGTTCAAATGGTTGCCCATCTTGCAGATGCGCTCGAAACAAGAAGACACCTTTTGTAACGATCCGGGCTCCAAATGTAATTCTAATTATATCCGAATAGTTATAAACAATTCTATCTTGAAGCTAAACATACTACGAAGAGGAAGATGGGACCCAGGACATGACTAAAGTTGTGAATAGGAATATGTATTTAGAAAGATAGCTGGAAGCATTTTCAGTCAGTGAAGAAGAGAAGCTTTGAATTTCCATCTGAATTTTCAAGTCAATGACATATGACGAGAGTGAAACACAAGATCCAGTTGCAATGTCAGTTCGCCGTGAAGAGAATAAATAGTAAGTGGAAACACAGATGGTGTATCTCTAAACCATTATCACAATGTGCACAACGAATAAAATGTGTATTTACTAAAAAAAGAACATAATATGTGATCTGATATCAAGAAACTACTACTGTTTTGATTGAATGCTTTAATTTCTACACAAAATACTCGTTCAATCGCGGGGACTGTGTTTGGGACTCCCCAAGTAAGTGTTGATATTCAAGATACGAGTATTCAATTCTGTAATAGATATGGCAGCATCATACAAATAATATATGCAACAATACAATGCAATAAGTACATTTGTTGGTACACAATCCATGCTCATAAAATGCAACGACAGTGGAGGCGAAACACGGAAGCATTTTTCACTTTATCATGAAGGAAAGTATCTAAAGCGTTACTTTAAGTATCATATGTCATCTTGGAGAGTTGGAGGTTATTTTCTTCTTTTTTTTCTGTTGTTTGATGGTGACATTTGAATGAGGACATCTTGAGATAAATAAAATGTCTGAGAGATATTCAGTATAACATCAACGGCTTACGTGTAACTTTATTTTACTACTTTATATATTAATGTTCTTGCAAATGTACAAGTGCGAATCATTTTCAATTTAAATTGGAATTGTTTGTGACACTTGGTTTCAGCTCGGAGAAATTAATTCAGAGGGAATTTGAGAATAAAAAATAGTTGGTCCCGTTGCGGGGCGCGAACCGCAGAGACCGTGTTTCGAGTAGCAAAAAATGCCCGGTGCGTTACCGAGCTAAGCTACAGACGCATACTAAGTTGGTGTGCAGAATGAAACCAAGTGTCACAAACAATTCCAATTTATTTTACTAATTTGTGTAGCCTTTATATTGCATGGTGAGATATTCAATTTGATTTAATGGGGTTACCTTCCTTGGGGGCTTACCCTCACGAAAAGAAACAGGCGCGAATGGTCTAACGACTGATCTTGAATTGTCACAATAAGAGTGTTTTGCCACCACAGACGAAAAGTGGTTGCAGCATAATCGTGTTAGGGTTGGAAACGAGGAGTTGTTGGAGCTGTTCGTCCTTGGCCTCAAATACCAGCTTTTCAGTTTCTCTCAAAATCGCTTGGTAATATGTATAATGGTGTTCACACGCGACAGTGCGTCCGCTACCACGTTTGCTTTAAGGCACTTTTATCAGTTTTTAAACTAAATATGTAAGCTTTAATTTGAGATAAGTCAGATGCCCGTAGGTATGAATGTTACCTAGAAAAATGAAAAAACCTACCTATTTTTAAAAAGATGGCGTTTTCCGTTTTTCTACGTAACTATCATACCCACGGGAATCTGACTTATCTCAAATTAAAGCTTATTTAGTTAAAAAAAAATCGATCCCAATAATTTTCCTCGGGGGAATAATAAATATTTAACCCGTTATTTGATGAAATAATTAAAATAAACGGCAATGCCTTGTTGACGTTTCGTTAGTATATAAATTTCGGATGGCGCAGTGGCTACCATACAGCTGGAACGCTGTCAGAGTTCTAATAGTACTCACAGGTAGCTTTTAATTTTATTAACGTGCCGGTGACTAACTGACTAACTGGGACAAGCATCTGGAAACTATCTTGAAAGTTATTCCAACTCTACCGGGACAACCTGTATGATGGCAAAGTCGTCAGGAATTGTGTCAGACTTAATGGCCTACAAAGGACATCTTTCTTTCTCAATTACCCTAACCTCTTGTGGGGTATAGCGCGTCAACTGTTCCATGTGGCCCAGTTGACGTTCCGACGGCATAAACTGGTTTCGGTGAATGCAGTTGCCAGCATGCACCTCCTACACATCCATGACCACGAACGTCGTCGTGGACGGCATTCAAACCCGAAACGCCGGTAGTCAAACATGAGACTGATGCCTCAACACACTGTGCTACCGGTCGCCTTAAAGGACATATTTGCAGATATAATAAGGAATTGAGGAACGCAAAGTGGGGCTCCTGGAAGCTCCTCTATGAACATATCGAAATCTATAGTCTTGGCAAGTTTCTAGCTACAAACCCTTCACCTATCTGATGAAACCGGAGGGGTCCTGGACTACCTCCAGCAAGGAAACTTTAGATATCCCTTTCGAAAGACAGCCTAATGGAGACTGAGCCGGGTATCATACATGATGGTGACTTAGCTCCGTGTGATTCTTGCTGGAACCAGAGCTCGTCCACATCCAGTTCATCCAATTTAGATCAAACCAAATCCGTTAGCAGGTTTCGGTAGCGCTCCGCGCTAACAGTAGTCGTATGACCATGCCCATTTTTGAAAAAGTAAGTCCCAATGCTCCCAAGTCCCGACCATAAGCATGGAAATACGATCTAACACCGTCGACTGAAAAACATTGCTGGAAACGATCAATAATTTTACGAATTCCAGCCGTATGCCTGCCAAAATCATCACGTAGGTTGCGAAATGTATTTTTTACAGAGCGGCCATTTTCACTACTTTTACACGTTGCTCCGCTGAAAATCGATCATAGCTACAAATGGCTATACTTTTACTTGGTAGTCGTGAAAAGAAATTATCAACTTCGGTATTGCCGTCATTGAATAATCGCTAGTTGAAAAATAAACTAACAGATGGGCCACCCTGTACTATAGTATATATTTGATAGGAATTTCAATCGTCGGATCCTACAAATAAGAGCACGTGTCGAGAAACGAAGATGGATGTAGCGTAGGTTTGATTTATGTCGCTTGATGAGATTGATGTTCGTGAGATAGTAGTCCGGATGGCGCAACGGTTAGCATATTCGTCTTCTATAGTATGCACTGGCCCCGGTTCGACTCCGACTGAATGCAGTACTCTTCGATAAAAAAGGAGATTTACGTTTCGGACTACGAGCAGCTGTTAAATGAGTATCTATTTGGGATAAATAGCTCGGTTGAGCGTGTTGCTGATCACATACCCCTACACAAACCGCGCTCACTAGATGTAAATGAGATAGCTTATCTCGAGGCCTTAGTGTAAAAAATTGAACTTTTGCGCGAGTTATTTATTTTAATTATGAGATTGATGTCGCTGGATAGATATTATGTAAATGCGGTTGTGGGTAACTGGACACCGCGTAATCGGGGTGCCTGCAAGTAGGCTTCGGCTTGCTTTTAATGACTTCTGTAGGAGTTGTGGCGATGAGGAGGAGGAGAAGAGCACTTCTCATCTGCTCTGTGATTGTCTGGATTTGGCACATTTGAGGATTATAGTAGACCGACGACTGTGGAACTTGGTCCGCTAAATCGGTTTAATGGATAGGCTGGACGGGAGTCTTTCACTCCTGTGAGGTATAACAACGGACCCACTCGTGGTCTATGTGTGTTGTGGAGTTATCACTACAGTCCGTAAACCTAACGTAAGCCAAGGAAATGAACCCATTTTTAGTGACGTGACATTGCCCTTTTTCTTGCAGCAAAAGGTTATGAAATCGAAAGAAATTTTTTGCTTATAATTGCATGAGAAGTCGCATGGTGAAGGCATCCTGTGTGGTATATGCGTTCGCCAAGATTGAGCATATGGTAGCTATACTTAACCAGAGTACTTACCTTGCGCCAGATTGTGCTACAATCAATTTATCCTAAAGAGTACACAGAAGAAACTCATTGCAAAATATTTTGGGTTCATTTGTTTTTTTTTTTAATATTGTAAGAAACGTTTGGAGCTTATGCTGTCAGCAAAGTTAATCTGTACAAATGATTTATTAAATTAAAGCTAATGGAGATAAAATTATGTATAGGATTCCAACATTTCATTTCATTACTCAATCGATCTAACTTATTGTAATTGAGATAGATTCCCAATTCCACTGAATCCATTTTGATGAATTTATTGCCTGGCGACGATCTAATGATCCACACAATAGACTCATCCATGCCTTTCAATATTCCTTCCAGAAAATCTGCACAAAGTTCAGATATTAACTGCTTTCAATTTGTTTTGCCATTTCGATGACAAGACACTGCCTCATTGTATGTAAATGTTCGTTTATGTCCCGTTTCAATAATACGTGTGTATATACACATATTATCTATTATGCTAGGTTTGTAAGTTTCGCGGCTACTCCATTTTCCGTCGTTAAAACATACAAAACATACAGAACTAAAATTGTTCACTTGGCCATTTTTTAACTGGTGATTACCCAAATTGTTTTAAATTGAAAATAAATTGATGGCGCGAACGCAATAATAAAATGATTTCTTTTTCATCTTACATTTTTCGCAAATGGTGCTCCAAGCTGCCAAAGATACTTTTGCTATACGCTGAGATATGTAGCTTTCTCAAAGAGAACCGTTGTTTCGATAAAATGGGGAAATTGTATGAAAATATTGCATAATATATGCTTAAAATAGCATTTTTTTTCTATAAAATACAAAAAATAAATCGAACAATAAACGTTTTGTGTTATTATGATGACCTGAAGGCAATTATGTACTTTAAACCATACACATTATGGTATGTTACTCAACACTACATAAAATGATTAACATGTGCTTTCTGCTTTTGAGATACTACATATTGTTTGTGTTCAGTTTTTATGGGTTTTGCGGCCGACGACATGGATGTAGATTTCGTGTACTATATTCACCTTCAGTGCATTCTTTTTGTGTTAACACTAACCTGATAGAATCGAACTAGACCCTCTTATTACAATGGGTGAGTTCAGAAGTTACCCAAAATCATGCACTGCTCGCGAGCGGTTCCGCAACCGCTTGGTTATGCAGTCTGTGCCTGTTGAACGCCACTCTCATTGTCACACACTTTATATTAAAGTCAAGGAGAAAGAAAAAGAACGTGAGCGATGAGCAGAAATATTTCTTGCTCGGTGATCATTTGATTA
Source organism: Chloromyia formosa (assembly GCA_964017055.1). NCBI lineage: Eukaryota > Metazoa > Arthropoda > Insecta > Diptera > Stratiomyidae > Chloromyia > Chloromyia formosa. The sequence goes on from OZ024818.1 coordinate 24,815,546, forward strand.
TGTTCACCTGAGCCGAAGTTACTCGGTAACTTTTGAAACCACCCAATGTCGATGTCGAAGATCCGGTCAAATGTTGTTTATTCTGATTTGATTACAAAGCACTGATAAAATACATTAGCCGTTTCGATTTACTCGGTCTCAGATCCAGAGTGAATCGAATGCCACGGATCTGCGATGAGCGAACTTAAACAGCCACCATACATATTCTTCGGCGGGGGGGGGGGGGGGGGGGGGGGGGGGGGGAATTGCAGACTCAGTATACATTTAGATAGGGGGGCGAGACAAGTTGATGGTCAACAGATTCACTTTCAACTTTGATCTGATGAGATACGAGACCTGGATCAAAATCGGTCTGTCGTTTTATATGAAAATGGATCTGAGGGGATTATGAAATGGAAACGGCTATTACATTTAATGCAAAAACGAAATACACTTGTTTCTATTATAAATATGTACATTGATAAATGACGATATTGTGGATTATCCACTCAACTAACGTGAATTTAAATTGTGTTCCAATCAGGAAATTTTTCGCTTAAGCAAGCTCCTTCGTCAGGGCATTTACCGTGGCCCGATCTCAGCCAAATTTGGAACATAACATCCTTGCAAGCACCACCCAGTGACAGTTTTCTTTTCCATCAGAGCCGTTTTGGTCCTGCAATATTTCAACAAGGGAGAATATAATAATATTATAAAATAGGGTGTTGTATACCTAGAAGGCGCGTCTGTTGGTGGCGGATAGAAGAGGAATGCTCCATAGATATATCGGGTAGGTGGAAAATAGCAAAATATCACCCGCGGACCAAACAACAACAAAAATCCTTCATCCTAAACTGACAACCAGACAGCATGAAGGTGATCGTCTGTACTTCATGTTAGAAGTGGCTATACTCAAACCTGCCATAGGTATAAAATGGTACTCCATTTGAGAGAAAAAAAAATGGAGACAAGAAATATGTCCAGGAGAAGAAGGGCAGGGATATCTGTCCAAGTGTCAGAGGGAGCCGTGACCTCCGGCGAGGGCTTCCCCTCTCTACAAGAGGGGCAGTCGCCAGCGGTAACTGGGCATGCGGGCTTGTGCCCACCAACACTAAGGAGACCGATAGCCTCGAGTGCATATGCATCTAAAACTAACGGTATATGCCGTTATGTTTAAACTAGAGTTACTCGCATAAGTCTTTTCAAAAATCACTGTTCCAGGCTTTTCCGTGGTCCGATTTCAACGAAATTTGGCACGTAGCTTTGGCGGTGATATTTTGGCCCTGCTGCAGGTGTGCGTTAGGATAAAAGGACCTTGTTAACATAAAAGTGAAATCTAGACAAGATTATATGACACGGTTTGTTGGGGCTAGTTTATGCCAACAAAACGTCAACTGGGTCACAGGGAACAGTTGACGCGCTATGCCCCACAAGGGGTTAGGGCAACTGAGTATACTAGACTACTGTTGAAGTCATTTTAAATCCTTTGGTAAGGAAAAAGGATATTCTCGACTATGAAGTATTACATGACTGCGAGTCATGAGGCGAATGCAGTTGATGGTATTTTTAGTCCTTTGCTCAGCAAAAAAGGACATTCTTGCATTCGTCTCGTAGATATGGGTAGCTCCTGAATCGGGCTATAACCATACGTCTTATAGCCGTCTTATATGTGAGACGTATACTGTCGTAAACTGACATAATTAATATTGTAATAAATGAAAATAAATTTTTTAACGGCCGACGTTCCGGCAATCCCTCCGGAAAAAAACTGTGCAGACCTGTCCCTCGGGATTTCCAGAGAATGTGTGGAAACTGTTAAGTGTTGGCGAAATGTTCAGCCAGCCGGATCATAAAATCGGAATTCTCTCGCCACTCGCTATAACGCTCTCACGTAAATATCTACTAGCGTGTAGAATACGCTTCGTTATATATACATAAAGTATGTATTTCCTATCTTTTAAAAAAATGCATAATGTACACAAATTTGGGAAACAATATAATAAATAATAGTATGTACTAGAAATTTATAAAAGCAATAAATTGAGAGATTATGCCTTACTGGGAGCACCATTGAAGGATAGCAAACTATACAGACGTTTCGGGTCATGCAGTCGAAATTTCGACGCTAAAAAAACATTTTACATACTTATATTTCAAGGTCGCACGCAGATGTAAATCATTTCTTTTTTTTGGATATGAACTGTAATTTATTACTCAGTGATTTTGTAAATGTATATTCATATGACATTTCATGCAACTACCTAATGTTCATTGATTTATCGAAGCAATAGAATGAGTTTACTACACCCCCGCCGTATTAAGTTGTACAATACGAATAAATTAGTTCAGGTTGACGATGAAGTGTTACGATCCGTTACATGTTAGAGCCCGCGCACACGGCAAATTTTTTAGTTCGCAGAAAAACTAAATAGTTAGAAAAATAGCACATACGGTAGCTTATGAGACCGCGCACACAGCGACAACTAAATATTGTAGTTTAGTCTGCTGTGTGCGAGGTCTCATACACCGCCGTGTGGTCTATGGGCACTGCGTGTAGCCCTCCCGTCTACGGGTGTCATGCGCCACATTATTCGAAACCCCTAAATGGATAAGAAAAATATATAAGTAGGAAAAATGTGCTTTCTAGGCTAGGGGCACGTGGTTATTAAGCAATCGGTTATGCTGATAACATACCCATACCTATCCGTACAATCAGGTGTAAATTTGACACAACCGTTACTGAGGTGATGGAGGCTACTCTTGATTTAGTCCTACACTGGTGTGCAGATGAAGGTCTAAGCGTCCACCCCAGAAAATCGTCCTGGTCCCATTCACAACAAGAAGAAAGGTGATCTTCGGTCCAGTTTTCCTGGGCGGGACGATTCTGGCACACTCCACCGAAGTTAAATGCATAGGAATCAAGCTCGACTGGATGCCCAACTGGAACAAAATATTTTCCTTTCTTGTGATGTTATGTGAGTAATGTTATTTAAAGGAGAAAATGTTGCTACATCTATATATATAAAAATGTAGGTTTTGTGCGGCCAAACAGCTCGATAGGTTTCCATGAAAATTTCAGAAACATATACGTTTTGATCCAAAACAGGTTCTAGCGTTCTAAATTTCTAGATTTGGCCGCATTCATACCAATTCCGACCCCACATGGGGGTGACCGAGATAAGTATCAAAACACTGGTTTTCGGGGTCGCTGATATGAATGGTGACACTCCCAAAACTTCCCACCCCTCCTCCTTTACCCCACTCCCGCGGCTAAGTGGCCGTGATGAAAATTAGAGAGAGGGACCTGGGGTCGAACCGCGACCAACGGCTAGATCGATTTCCCACCCATATCACCCCTGGGGCTGAGTGACCGTAAAAAAAATGTCCAACTTGACCGAGATTAGGGACCTGGGGTCAGACCGCGGCCAATGGCTAGATCCACCCCAAATTTCTTTCATGACCAAAGAAGAACACAGCAAGTGGGTCAGTATTTGCAAAACATTTCTGGAGCAAATCTTGAATTGGCCGATCTCCAAAGGCATTCAAAAGCTGAAAATGCATTGCAACGCTTCTCCCGAACGACATTGAATCGTGTGGGAACCGAGGACATGCAAATTCGAAAAGGCCGATATAATACCAAACAAATCCGATGGTGAATGAGATTGCCAGAAATGTTAAAAAATAACCGAAATTAGTGTCAAACCAATGGTGTTCGGGGTCGCTGGGACGCGCTCTCAAATCATTGCCATCTCGTTCCTCCAGAAAACTACTAAAAAAAGACAATTCATTCAATTTAAAAGTTGTAAATTATATAGTTAATCATTTGTTGGCATACTTTAAGTAAAGCTTAATATTCCAATCCAACAAGACAAAGGCCGCAGGGTACAGTACATTTAAGAACTCGCAATTCAGCCAAGTTGAGATTTGTTTTGCCACATTTTATTTAGCATACGTACAGCGCACTGTACTACAGGGTAAAGTGTACATCAACCGACGCGACGGTTAAAGGTTAATCTAATGATATAAGACTGTTAATACTTTGCCGTTTGGAAGCCATCATACTGACGTCTATATAATACAGGAAAAGGCGACATTAGTGAAAAAAATACATTTTCCAAAAGTGAATACACTATTGAAACTCTTTTTTACATTAAAAAAAACGCCGAGGTAATCTGTTGAGTTATCTCTTATCGCCCCTCGGAAGTTGATGAGATCAAATGAAGGTCAGCATTCATGATTTTTCTCTCGAATAAATATGTAATGCGGACACGCTATTTTATATGTTGGTGTAAATCGATCGATGGATTCGGGACGGACTACATATTTAGGAAGTAATTACTACATTTGCTGGTAATTCAGCCATCAGAGTTTGTTCTGAAATATGACGTGTTAAATACAACTCACATGTTCACGCCTCGATGAAATTCCGCGAGTGTTTTGACACTAAAAACGAACATAGAAAATGATTTGTCACGGCTTTGAGTTTAATGAAGACTTGAACGAGTATGTTTTTTTTTTAATTTTATAGCCCAGTAACTTTCATGTAGATGGATAAATTATCTATTATTATTAGTCCGTAAAGAATGGGAAACGAGTGCGTAAATATAATTATAAGTGGTTTTCATTATAGCGGATTTTAGTAAGCAAGTTTACAAGTACAAGATAGAAGAGACGGACCGTGAGCCAGTGGGATCCCCAAGCACAGATGCATACACTATCTTATTGTATAATAGCAGTGAAGCCTCTTTTCCGCCAAACTACAGTGCACTACATAATACTGTCATACAAACATATCCTGCATTTTTGCGGACTTTTTTGATACGGGCTCAGAAGATGTCGAAAAGATATTTCCGGGGAGTCGCAAAGACATTTTCAAAAATTCAAAATTAAACGAAAAACTAGTTAGCTATAGTTCTATAGAGAGCAGTCGAACTATCATATTTTGACGATTTAATTTGCGTGATGGGATGTATGTTTCTATCTATCTGTCAAAAATTATTTTATCGAATTAAATGATTTAGTCATTTTCGAACTCGAAGCAACTTCTGGATTCGATATTAATGACAGACTTCGATGAAAACCCATAGCACAGCCAAAATGCGCTCAAATAAAATATCAAATCAATCAATTCTTCCACACATCGCACACATTTTCAGTTTTTGAAAATAGGCTTTGAATTTTCTAAGAGCGTTTTCTTGGAAACTTCTGAACGTACAGTGTTGATAAGTGAATTTAATGTTCTTAAAGAAAGTTGGGCGACCGGTAGCGCAGTGTGTTGAGGCATCAGTCTCATGTTTGACTACCGGCATTTCGGATTCGAATCCCGTCCACGACGACGTTCGTGGCCATGGGTGTGCTGGAGGTGCGTACTGGCAACTGCATTCTCCGAAAGCAATTTATGCTGAGAAACGTCAACTGGGCCACATGGAATAGTTGAGGCGCTATGCCCCACAAGGGGTTAGGGCAATTGAGAAAGAAAGAGAGAAAGCAAATGAAGGTGATTTTTTTTCAGTAGAATATTTATTTTAGGTGATATTGAGCAATGTTTCCATTGGTCTTATACAAACTAAAAATTGTTTTGCTATTTTCTAGGTAACTGTCCCTACTAACGTTCAGTGTATCTTAAATTAAAGCTAATTAAATTACCTCAAAACTCATTTCTATTATATTTGTCAATATACATCACCAAACCCAAAATCTTTATTTCTCGCGCTCGGTGGCCGTGATCGTTCGGTCACCGCTCTACGATACTAATCTCGAGCTCGGAGATCAAATCTCGGCACGATCAAAAACTGCCTGTGAGTACTAATAGAACGCTCACAGTGCTCCGGGCTTGTCAGTATAAAGACGGCCCGGATAGGAGGTGCATGCTAGCAACTGCACTTCCGAAAAGTAGATATGCTATTGAAACGTCAACAAGGCATAGAAATGCTAGAGATGTTGACGCGTCCATGCCCCTGGAGGGGTCAAGGCAATTAGAGAGAGACGTACGAAGATTTTATATTAAATACTATGAAATTAAAAATATTTTAATAAAACCAAAAAGTCGTTTTTTTTTAGATACTGTGCTTGAAGTAAACTTAGCTTTTTCTTAGGACTTTACAATACTTGATGTTCCCTTACCACCATATAAGTATTTTAGAAGAAACCATTAAAATGTTTGAGATGAGAATAAAACTATTTTGTGTGTTTGTTGAGTGGTTTGTAGACACGACGCCTTGCCACGCGCCGTTTCGAATGGTATTAAACTTTTCAGAACCCTTCCCGAAAGCTCAGATTACGAGTATAATCCAGCCAAAAAGTTACTACTCGAACTAACTACCAAAGTTTTTAATTCTTCTATTATTTAAATAGTATCTGGAGGAACACTTCACTAAAAGTCCCCAAAAACCACTTTTTTTCGTATTTTAAATCTATGATCGGGCCAGGAGGTCGCGTGCAATTTGATCTCTTTAAAGGGGTCGCGAAGCCAGAAAGATTGAGAACCCATGTTATAAGAGTATAGATGAATTGCTTACCGGGAGTCCTTTGATTTCTCTCTTATGGTGCCACGACTCTTGCATCAGAGGTATGCCAAATTTTTCTCTGGGGAATCGGATTATTATTACATTGCGTGCTTTTTTAGAAAAAGACACAGGCAATTTTTCCCGATTTCCGTCGGATTGAGGTTAATTCTCAAAGTTCTTATATTTGTTGTAGTTCTAGCCAACTATTGCACTATAGTCTTTTTTCGCACTCGATGCTCAAGTACCCAGACTTAAAGTGTATTTTTTGCGCAAACATTTTATTTTGTTCGCGTTATCACGATTAATATTTTCTTAGAAAACTTTCCCTTTTTGGCTAATGCACGCATTTAAAGATTATCTTTTTCAAATGTGTTTATCACTTCTACTTTCTGTTTCAAAGTGAGACGACATGCTGATGTTTTCAATAAAATAATACAGAATAAGATAATTTCGAAGTACACCTCGATAACAGTTTATGGGGAACTCCCCAATTTTATACAAGTTTGCAGGACAAACTCATTTCCTTCGCATTTTGTACCCTTGTTAGGGTTTTGTAGTAAAACAAAACCCTTATGAAATCGGTCATGCGTCCGTCTGTCTGTCTGTCTGTCCATGAAATATCTGACGAGCCGCTGAAGCTACATGCATGAAATTCGGTGAAAATATGTAGAAGTACTATAATTCTCTGGAGAAAGCGATGCGTCGTAATAGGTCAACTTTAAGGGGGGGTCCCCATAGAGGGGAAATGAAGGTCGACATTTTTTTTTCGTCTGGTATAGGCAAGTGGGATATCGTAAGAAAGGTATCGTCGAGTACATTCCATTTCTGGAATTTTTTTCAAATTTGAAGAAACGGGAAAAGAGGGAGAGGGGAAAATATGTCATCCGAGTTTGTCCCCCCCCCCCCCTTGCATTTCGAGACCGTTACACTTAGAAATATGAAAATTTACAGAAAAGCGGCATTTCACTAACATAGAAAACTAAAAACCAGGAGTCCGAAGCGTATATACCCTAGACTTGTACAGACCTAGTGGTGATACCAAAAGTCCCAATTGGCAACGACCATATGCATTAAAAGTGGGTTTCTTATATGGCCAGTTCATAGGGGAGGTTGGCACTCATTCAGTGGGATCTTGAGCATTCTCAAAATCAATTAACTAACCCATTCTACAAATATTTATCCAATTTTTCAAGTCGCTAGCTTCATTCTATCGAAAATTAACGCTTATTTGAAGTTTCACTTGTAGGGGAGGTGGGGGTTCCTTGAGTCGGATCTTGCCCAGCATTTCCATCAACCAATTAGATCCCCCTACAAACATTTAAACAAAATTTCAAGTGTCTAGCTTCATTCTATCGAAAGTTATCGCTTATTTGAAGTTTCTTTTGTAGGGGAAGTAGGGGTTTCGATGGTCGGATTTTACGTATTTTCAATATTAGTCGACTGGATCATACTACAAACATTTCAAAATTTCAAGTCGCTAGCTTTATTTTGTCGTAAGTTATCGCTTATTTTAAGTTTCATTTCTAGGGGAGGTAGGGGTTCCTTAGGTCGGATCTTACCCATCTTTAATGCCAACTAACTCAATCTCACTTTCAATATTTTACCAAAATTTCAAGTTGCTGGCTTCATTCTATCAAAAGTTATCGCTTATTTAAAGTTTCATTTGTAGGGGAGGTGGGGGTTCCTTGAGTCGGATCTTGCCCATTTTCAATACCAACAAAGTAGGTCTTATTAGCAACATTCTTTCAAATTTTCAACTTGCTAGTATCATTTTTTCGAAAGTTATCGTAATTAAAGGAATATTTAATTTTTGGAAATTTGTAGGGGAGGTAGGCGTTCCTTTGATCTGATTACGCCCAACTTAAATAATCTTAGGCAGCTTCTCACTTCAAGGTTACACGCCAAAAATCAGGTGTCTACGTCAATTGGTTCAGGAGTTATAGACAAAAAACCTGAAAAGTAGGGTAGTACGGGGTTCTTTGTAAGAAAATTACCGTTAGTTTTCAACTTATCAGTTTTATTTTCCCAGGAGGGTATGAGATTACCCTCATGAGTAATCTACCAAAGCTAGAGCTTTTCATGTTTCTTTAATCGGGAGTTATAGATACATTTATGTATTTTACATATGTAGGGGAGGTAGGCGTTCTCTTGGCCTGATCATGCCCATTTTCAATACCATCCAACTAGATCACACTTCCAACATTTGACCAAAATTTCAAGGCTCTAGCTTCATTTTATCGAAAGTTATCGTGCGAACGGACAGACGGACAGACAGACAGACAGACAGACAGACAGACAGACGGACAGACAGACAGACAGACATGGCTAAATCGAATCAGGAGGTGACCCTGATCATTTATATATATACATTGCTATACCTCCGGAGCCTCCTTTAAGGTGTTACATATTTCCGTCGTGACAAAAACAATATACCCTATACTATAAGTCTAGGGTATAATAATAGAATTTCAAAATCTGATCAAAAAAGGTTAATAATAGTACATTTCTATTGTTGCAGTTAGCACACCCCTGCATCCCTTAGGCACACCCGGGGTCAAAAATATTGATGGCCAATGATAACCAATACCATAGGCAATAATGTCTCTAAGTTTCATTACAATCATGTTATATTTAATAATAGTACATTCACTTAAAGTTAGGCATTTTTACACTATTCATACAAAAAATACACCTACCGGCTTTGAAGGTGCAAGTACTACTTGCATGTTGTTTTTCGTTGTGCGAATTACAGTTATTGTTACATTATTATGGTTATACTTTTATGAAAGGGTAAAGATTGGTAGGGGTGATGTGTTGTAATTGGCCAACTATAACGAGCGGGGGAGGGGGGTTGGGCGAAATTAAAGTCAAATTTTGTTTATCGACTGGTATAGGCAAGTCGGGTGTTGTGAGAAAGGTAATGTTGAGTACATTTTATTTTTGGCAGTTACTTTAAATTTGAAGAAAGGGGAACAGTGAGGGAGGAGAAAATATTAGATCGTAATTTGTCCCTCCTTGCATTTCGAGACCGTTTCACTTAGAAAAATGAAAACTTTCAGGAAGGTGGGTTCCGAATAGCATATAAAACGGAAAATAATGGAATTTGTATATCTCCTCAAAATAGGTTAATAATAGTTTATTTCCATAGTTACAGTTAGCGCACCCCTGCATCCCTTAAACGCGTCCGAGATAAAAAGTACTGATGGCCAAGGATAACCAACATCATAGGCAATAATATGTTCTAAGTTTCATTACAATCACTTAATATGAATGGGCATGTAAGATACTATATGATATGTCAGACATTTTTATTATGTTTTTTTTATCCATCTAAGTGGTACCAAGAAAAGCAAGGAGCCGATATTTGCGTACAAATATAGGTGCTTGCTACAAAACCCTCGGATTGCGGGCGTAGCCCTCTATATTCCGGTTTCATTTTTATTTGTTGTCCGCTGCTGTGGAGTCCACATCCGGTCAAGACGGGGTTTTGGATCAATTTCAATAAAATATACTGTCCGCGTCCGTGTAAGGGGGAGTCCGCTCAAGAGGGGTAGTTTTGTTCAGAAAACTGGTAGAAAAAAAAAGTTCGATGCTGCTTCGATTGTCGTCTGATGCTGCAAACCAAACGAGCCTTCAGCTCTTTTCCTTTCAACAATCCGCTGCCATGAAGCGTCGGATATCCAGGGCTTATTCCGGCAATCAGGGTTTGTGCCAAGGATGGTATCTGCGCTATCTATGTACGCATTTTTTATGGCATCCTAGAAAAGTAGGGTAGTTTGGGGCACTTTGTTTGCGAGAGGTAGCCTTGGGTTTCATCCGATTGAACTAATTTTTACACAGGAGTGTACTAAGGTCATAGGCAGTCATCCTTCCGAATTTGACCTGCCTGATTTTATTCGGTGTTGTATTATTGGCATGTTTGTAAAAAATAATATTTGTAATTTGTATGGGAGGTAGGCGTACCTTTGGTCAACTCATCCGCTTTTCGGTACAAACCAACTAGATGTTAGTAGAAATATTTTACCACATTTTGATGTTGCTAAATGTATTCTATCGGAAGTTATCGTGCGGTTTGTCCTTGTAAATAAATCAATATTTCATGGTCTTTAGAGCAAGGGCTCCCAAACTATGGGTCGAAAATGTGAGGTCGTGAAAAAAAATCCAAATATACAAATTAAATTTATAAATTTATCGCAATCCCTCCATTATATGGAATTCTCATACATTACATTGTTACAGTTCAAAATCGTAGTTCAGTCCAAGTTGAGTTTTAAATTAGCACATTTAACATTACATGTTAGCTTCCCCAATATTTTACATTGAATTTTGACTTTAAAAAGTTAGCTTGGATTCAATTTCCACAATAATCATTAACTGTTATTTTGAATTCTTCCAGAAGTGAATTCCTTGCAATTTCAGAAATAACATTAAATGTTCTTTTGCTGTTCAGTACCACATGCTCAACTGAAATTCAAGGAAATTTTTCAGCTCTTATTAAATCTAAAATAAGATAAAATAGTAGAGTCGGCTACTGACCCAGCGGGTGGGCGCTGCGACCATAGAGAGGTCAGTTGTTCCGTCGTCCATTTATTTGTCAAAGGACCGTCCATTCTTCTTAAAAGGGAAGTATGGCTTTTGCATGAATCAAACTGAAATCGACAGAGCTGATAATAGCCTGCCCGAGAAGTGACAGCTTATAACGTGCGATAGTGGGACATTCGTACAAGATGTATTTGTTTCTGATTTACAATTTGGCCGAGACAAGTTCCAAGCCACAGTGAGGCTCTGGCCATGAAAGCGATTGGATGATCTGATCTTGTTGTATGGCGTCCAACACAAGAAAACTCGGTTTTTGGTTGCCCACACTGGATCAAAAGTTCATTCCCAATCAAATCGACTGACTGTCGGTGATCCGCCCCCTTGTGGCGAATCATCTGTATGGTGGCTGTGCAACTTCGCCCGTTACATGATCCGTGCCGTTCTTTTCACTTTTGATCTTTGTCTGAATAAAAAACGCGCCTAGTGTTGTGAGTGCTGCGAAGTCCCTTTTGAATGGTATGGTTCTCAGCTTGGAAACGCTGGGCGAGATTCCCATTACAATCGAAATCCTGGTGTTCGGTCCAAAGACACCGACACCAATACCCTGCTCTTGGCCCGGCTGTGAACCATTCTGAACGAGTTCTGTGAGCTTTGATTCGGCTTTGGGACATTTTTTTTTAGAATCCATAGTTTCCAAAATAATCAAGGAAAAATGAAAAAAAGGACCTTAGACTCCCTTCTTCCCTACACTTCCTGACACTTATCATCGGGACTTTTCAGCGTATATTCAGGAGACCGTCCCCGAAAATTGTGCCAAATTTCAAAACTACACGATTTTTTTTCCTATTTTTCGCTCATAATCTGGACTAGTAGACAAACACAACGAAAGATAAAGCTGGGTCCCACACACCCAGGAAAACTAATCAACAAACATGGAGGCAATGGCCGTCGACCGGCTCATGAAGACACGCTTAGGGGCCAGATGTTTTGGACCCTTGGCCTCTTTACCCATGAGGTTCGTGGCCGGCAAAGATGTCGGAACCTCCCAAAGCAGAATTAGACCTGAGGCTTTAACCTCATGTCACAACCAACCTGAACGGGGGAAAAGGGAGTTTCCTTAAAGGAAAAGGCGAGGTTTCAATAATTCAGTAGATTATTTATTATAAGCCAGTGGTTTGAATTCCAGAATAGTGAAGCTCTGAATACAAAAGAAATAGTATATAAAAAGGAAAACCAAAAATACCAACGGAAAATGAAAAAATATAATAATGACAAAAAAAAACGACGCGGGTGGCAACACAATCCGAAAAAATGCATCAATGTTCTACTGCAGATGCTAACATCAACCGTAATCGTGTATTTATGTCGGATGACCATCTCTTTATAAATTGACAGCTTCTCATCATCAATACCGCAAAAAAGGCACAATAACAGGCGTCACGTGCACAACTTTTGTTGGGGTTTCGAGAAGCTGTCACCCATTCGAATTTTTGTCGCCTTAATAATGGATCAATATCATTAGTGGGGATTGGGCACTCTCTATTTCCGACACGGCAGCTATCTTTTTCCGACACGGCGCAGCGGGTGACCAAAATATTAAATTTCCGACGTTTTCGCGGCGACCGATGACCAGCCAAATCCAAATTCCCCAAAAACCCAACCGATGGCCTTGGAGGGTGATACACAACTCTCCAGTTTGGCATGAAGTTGCTGCCAACGTCAAGTGTCTGGTGAGCGTGAAACTGTTTTTTTAAAGGTGGTCGTTACAGGGTCTTTCAACGTTGCTAGTGCAAAAGTTCATCAAAGTTATAGTTTCTATCCACCACCTCTCGAGGGTGCGAAAACTTCATTCAGCATTTTACAAAGGGGTTAGATCCCTACGAATGGCTGCGATAAGGATTCTGAATAAATCAAAACTTAAAAATTAAATGCCCGTGGCAGCTGAAAGGATACGAAATGAAAAAAAAAAAGAATTCGTTAATATTTTTTGCTTTAAATTGCATGGAGAATCACGTGGTGAAGTGCGTGTTCGCTAATTTTAGGACACCCTGTATACCTTCACTATTAATTAAGCGAATAATCTGATAGGTGACGCCAGATACCAGTCATATAATGACCTCCATACTTTTGCATGAGATCATATCTTCTATCCAGAAATATTAAATCACTTTTTAATTCTTGTTGTATTAATGATATTCATAATGGTATTGTTGCGCCACGATGATGATGATTTTTCTTTTTCGTAACGTTTCGCCAAGAACGGCATCATCAGGCGTATAATACAATTACTTATAGAGCCGTTTTCTCAATGTCTGATTAAAGTTTATCCTATCAATAAACGCCACCCATCTGTCCTCTAGTTTAAATTTATCGGACGATAATTTCAAACAGCTGATACGGGCTGCTGAGATTTTGACAGCTAGAACTGGTCATAAAGAATACAGTTCTGGAAATTAAATCGACAGAAGAGGATTTAAAACGAACTCAGTCGCAAATTAATGCTGAGAGACGGTACAGACGTGGAATAGACTAGAACAGGCGGCAAAATTTCGTCAAGAATATTGATTGATTTATCTATTGCATTATCATATTATGAGCGTTGCATACGCTTAGTTTTAGTTTGTTGTCCCAGATAGCTAACTGGCAGTTTAACTAGACATTGAGAAAACGGCTCATAGTGTAATACCTTAGACACACACAGTAACCGAATGATCATTCGGTGAATGATGAATTGCTGGCAATGACGAATTAGACACACACACTTTAATGTGAACGTTGTTCCAACTGTCACTACAAAATCGACTTAGCACTGATTTTTCGAATAAATATTGTTTATTTCGTTTAGCAACGAACATTTTGCTTAGCAACGAGTGGATATTATTTCTATTGCATATCAACGGGTGCATATTTTTAATACTCAATGATGATTTGTCGGATAGGTGGCACTGCATACACAAAGAAGGAATTATGTTTACTATGCCAATTGTAATTCACGGATTATCATTCGGACGATGTTCGAATGATCATTCGCAAGACACACATGAAATCGAATTATCATTCGATAGGGAATGATCATTCGTGTGTGTCGTCTGTCTAAGGTATAATTGATAAAAAATATAATTACAAATAATTTACATGAACTATACATAAAATAGATATAAAATAAACGTTTCAGTTGTCATCACAGTTAACACCAATTAAATCACTTTTTGTATTTATGATTTAACTTTAATTGAGCTTCCTCTTCCCAAATAAATCCAATTCATAAATACCTTTTTTTTTATATAGCCACCTAATATCGCGGTGTTACTTTCTCAATATGCACACCACTTGGACTGACAATCTATGCTACAATTTCATTGATACTTTTCCCCCTTGGCGATATCAAGTAACAATAAGATGGATCATTTACATACGCTTAGTCGTCGATAGAGTAAATGAACTCGGCAAATACATTATGAGGTAAAATGGGAAAGCGTGAGATCAATTGGCCATTTTTTAGAAAACAATTATTCAATTCATCTTGTCTGATCTGTTTCGGATGGAAAAAAATGCAGCTTATCTCATGATATTAGCAAATCAATATATTTATTGGTTATTGCACTTGCCAAGAAAAGAAAAAAGTAAAGTATTTACATATTTGCAATTGGATTAAGCAGTTTTTTCTCATCCATTAATACGAGTATGTGTGTGTCACGTGCATTATGTGTACATACTTTCCTTTTTGCAACACCATGATTGCTCTATGGAAAAATAGACACAAATGTATAGCTTTCAATTATGCATAAAATTGCTATGAATTTGAATTGTGTTGACGTAAATGTGGCGATAACATTCGACTATATATGTATGTATTGGAAGCAAGCTGATAACATATTCTGTTCTGCTTGATATAGCTGTTAATTAATATCTGCAAAATGAGAAAAATAAAGATCATATCTTTCACTAACATACGCTGGCGGATTACTAAGTTTCCGGTCTAGAGATGAGAAAAAACCCGGCGATGAAAATATTTTATCCATTATCCATGTGCTTTGATAGGCGGTTTTTTTGCTCACTTCCTAGAACAACTGTACGCATATATACAGTGTACGATCTCTGTACGGACACCTCCCATAATCGGACAAACTTTTAAGTCCCGAAGATTTTTTGCATGTTTTTTTGACAAATTAGACTCCTTTAACCGGACGCTCCTATAGCCGGACATGGACACGCATTTTCCAATTATTTTTCAGACTGAACCTCTAATAACCGGACAACTCGATGGTTTTTTTTATAACTTTAAAGATGCTGAACGACTAGTTAGTGACAGTGCCGGCCATAACTATTTAAACGCGCTTTTTAATTAATAACAAATTGCTCGTAAAAATGCTAACATAGCATTCAAAATGCATGTTGCACATAACACAGGAAGCTCTGAAATGTCTGTTCTTCACAAATTCGACCCTAAGTTCACTATCCTCTTTATTTGTGTGAAAGCACCACCAAAACGAGTAATTCAACATAATGACCGGTACAAATCTCATTCGGCGCACAATTTGGGATAATTGTGATTTTAACATACCTTAAAATCATCTTAAGGCATCCTCAAGCGTTCCTAACACTTTCTTAAGTTTAATTCGTTAAGGTTACCTTAAGACTTTGTTTGTGTTCTACGTCAGTGAAAATAGTTGAAATTAGTCTAAAAATTCTCGAAAAAAACCGAAAATTTTCGCCGCTCAATGTGGGATTAGTGTGATTTTATCTGGTCGACGAAATTGAAATGGGCAATTGAATACCGTTAGTCACAAGACGCATAAACGGAAACCTTTTTAGATCTCACCTTAAGGTTACCTTATGAACTTCTGTGATTCCGCATCGATGCAAATTTACAGTAGCAAATAGTCGAAAAATGCTAGAAAATGTCCGAACATATTCAGTGTCCAATGCGGGATTGGTGGGATTTTATCCAGTCAATTAGAACAAAATAGGCAATGGAATTGTTACCTAAAGGCGGTCTTAGGACATCTTTCAGCTTTGCTAAGACTATCTTAAACTAACTTATTGCTTTTTCAGTCCCGATTGAAAACAGAAGAAATTAACCGAAAAAGCCCGAAAATATTTGGTGATCAACGTGGGTTGTGATTGTATCTCGTCGACGAAATAAAGAAAAATCAAGAAAACGAAATCTTTTTAGGCCTTTACCTTAAGGCTACACTAAAGCTTTTTTAATCTCATATCAATAAAAATTAAAGTCCGATTATATTCGGCGCCCAGTGTGGGGTTGCATGATTTTAGTCAGTCATTAAAACCGAAATGGCAATCGAATAAGCGCGTGGTGCAGTTAGTTACACGGCACAAACCCGAAACCTTTTGGAATCTAACCTTAAGGCTACCGTATGATTTTCAAAATGTAAAGCCTGCCATATACGTTCAGGTATACCTTGAGGTATATCTATATAGGTACAACTGAACAAGACGCCTGTGCAGCGAGACAACACACTACGCTAGACCTGTGCAGGTATACATACCTTAAGGTCCTGAACGTATATGACCGGCTTAACATTTTGTTTCATTAGGCAGGAGATCTTGTGCTCCTACATAATGACAACCTGCTCAAATGCTCAGTCTGCACATAAGGTAGAGCCGGGCCTGGTTAGTGACATTCAATAACCAAATGAGTTTGAAATGGGATAATAAGAAAGTGTTGCTATTTTTTGATATTGCTGGTTTGCATCGAAAAAAAAAGAATCTTCTCAACGTTACCATTATGTTTTCCCCCGAAATACAACCAGCGGGTGTCAACCTTTCGATCAGAGTGTGATTCAAAATTTTAAGTGTCACTACCAGTCCAGTTTTTATTATTTTATTCCTTAAAAATATTGCCTCCAAAAAAATTGTTGGCAACCTTTTAAGCATCATGCATATTTTAAGTAATTTGTAATTCGGATGGCGCAACGGTTAGCACGTTCGCCTTCTACGCACTGGGCCCCGGTTCGATTCCTACTGAATGCGGTACTTTTCGATAAAAAGGGGGATTTACGTTTCGGAATATGAGCCCACTCAGTTGTTAAATGAGTACCCAGTTATGGGGTAAAAAAAAACTCTGTTGAGCGTGTTGCTGATCACACACCTCTGCACAAGATATACCGTCACGATCTAGAAAATGAGATAATGCTAACTCATCTCGGGGCCATGGTTTAAATTGGACTATTGCGCCAGTTATTTTTTTTTTTAAGCGGACGCTCCCCATAACTGGACAAAATTTTCGGTCCCGATGGTGTCCGGTTATGAGAGGGTACTCTGTATATGTTATTTAAATAAATCTTTTGTTTTAACTTAAAAAAGATTAATTTTTTTTTGTAATTTGTTACCCAACCCCATAAAACAGTGGCATCGCATGCGCACGTTGTATTTTTGATCTATCTTGCAGCTTAATCTGTCAGTGGGCAATTAATTTAAAATAAATCAAAATTACAGACTGGATTCTAGAAACATAGTTTTGCGAAATAATGCCAACACAATGAATTTGTCGAAAATGTTGGGAGATACAAATCAAACTATGCAAACTAATGTTGTGTAGCTCTCCTTCAAAACAAGTCATTTTGCAATGGGTAATGTAGGAAAAACTTATATTATCTTAAGACATCTCTATCGATGAAACTATTGTATTATGCAATGAAAGGAATCATTATGGGATTTGTTGTCGAGAGAGTGTTATCGAGAGGTGGGGCTGAAATTTGTCTCGAAAACCCGACGACCCAAATTAGCGTAGGAGTAGACTTTGAACGACCGGTTCAAGTAACTAAGAGTCAACATGGTTTCCATGTTCAGCGAAACGAATATCTTTCATGTTGCTGTCTCTGTAACTGCAATGTTATAATTCGCCAGCATGTCATTGTTTTTTCCTATATCATAGACGTAAACCAATACGTTATCCGTAGGCAGGTCGCACAATTAATTTTGATAGGATTCAGAACGTAGGCAGCCAGCAGCAGCAACTCGATCGGAAATCTGGTTTCGGCTAGTCTCCTCTCTGATTCATATGCGAACCCTGTCACTTCCACAATATACATACATATGTATAATCTGAATCTGTATTTCTACATATAATAAATTAATAGGCATACGTAAAATACTCATTCGCACAGTTCCAACCGATAGTTTTCATTCATTGATTCCTTCGGTTGGGCGTTTTATCTACGTATACTGACTTGTATTTTGGTCTGGGCATAACCGGACGCCCTTCGATATGATGTTGCCTATGTTGTTACCTCCACGTTAATATGTGGAATGTGGAAGAGTGGATTGATCGTAGGAAGTGCGATTCGATTGCAACGGAATAATTTACGAAGTGGTTTTTGCCGTCACATCTGAATGAAACATGACCAGTCTCCCGATACTTCTTCCATGAATGAATGAAACTAATCCAACTCGACTAATGGCTTGTTTGCGACACCTTTTTTTAGGAAATGCATAGTCAGAGCAAAAAGCCATCTTCTTCATCATCAGCAAAATTGCGTGGGAATTCTGGAGGAAATCGAAATTGAGGTTGATTGTGATTGTGTTATGCTAAACAAAAACTATTTCTGATTATGTATTTCTTTTTTTTTGCAATATATTGTTGGGAGAATTGGGAGAAAGTGTAGATTCTCAGGGAAATTAAAAGATAGATGGACTACGGGAATTTCACTTCAGGCGAAGGCGTTCTTCATGGGTTAACTTTCAAATTAAAGGAAAAGCGTTGTTACCTATTTTCAAGGTTGCAAAAATTTCATTCACAGGAATTCGCAAAGCGGGTCGATGAATGGGAATGGCTTTAACAACCAATTTGAAAATTTGAATTTATTCAAATTCGTTATTGTAGATAGCCTTTCGCATAGATCTACCCGCTTTTCCAAGTCTAACGAACAACGTTTTCTCATCCTTGAAAGGTTTAAGGTTGTAGATTATAAGAATGAGTACTGGCGGTGGGCCCGCAGGGCCCACAAGCATTGCGACCATAGGATCTATTGTGCTATAGCCCTGAAGATTTAGGGTTGAGTTTGATCGAGCTCACAAATCTGTTCAGCTGTGTAAGTCTGAATGAGGTAATTGCTTCGCTTCCGCTTCAAGGAAGGCCTCACCCAGACTCTGCAAGCGGCGACGGGCGAGTGCCTCACACTCGCAGAGGATGTGCTGAGAGGTGTCATCCTCGCTTTCGCAAAAACGACAATTTGGGTTAGAGACAAAAACCATTCTGTGCAAGTCAATTATCAGAAACGAGTACCGTGAGAAGACACCGCAAATGATTCTCACCCTGTTTCTGCCGAAGCCCAGCAAATCCAAGGAGCGCTTGCATGAATAACCTGAAATAAACAATTTCGATTGTCTAAGGCCAGGGAGGTTTTCCCAGTGCGCAGCGGTTTCTAAATGTTCCTGCTCTCTTAGGTGTAGTTACCCTACATAGAGGAATACCACCGAAGGGTTCGGGCCCTGTGAACGAGCTTGCAGAAACTTTCCTAGCTAGCTTATCGGCAATTTTGTTACCGGGAATGTCGATATGTCCAGGAACCCAGTAGATGGTAGCCTTACATTGCAAAGCTTCATAATAGTTCAGCACCATTTTCGATGTGAAGGAGAAGTTGCTTATTATGGCAAATTTTGATTTTGTTTGGCAGGTCACGGTTTTTGATGACAATCATAAAAACAGTTATATCTTGGTAACGGTTAAAGATATGCCAATTCTATTGGTACTCTATTGGTACCATTTTTCCTTAAGCCGAACATACACTATCCGGAATTCTTGTCCGGAAAAACTGTTCAGGCCCGGCCTTCCGGTTTGCCTGAATATAGAATACACCACACACCATCCGGAATTCCTGCCGGAAAACTGATCAGACCCGACCTTGAGGAATTGCGGATCGAGTATGGCTGCTTCAGGTCACCTTGTGGCGGCCGGGCAGGCCGCCTCAAGACGAACTGTCCGGCCGCGTGAGTAGAATGAATTTTCACTGGAGTTTATTTCAATAGACAAATGTATTAGGTGTATAACTTTGCTTCCGCCGTTTTCCGACAAAGCCGTCTGTCGGAAAACGGCGGAAGCAATGTTGTACACCTAATATCTGAAACACGCGGCTGGACAGTTCGCCTTGAGGCAACCGGACAGGCCGCCTCCAGGCCTGGCGGGAATGATTTTCCTTCCGGCCGGCTGAAAGGCCAATCCGGTCGCCTGAAGGCGGTCTGAAACGACCATACACGATCCGGAATTCCTCAAGGCTGGGACTGATCAGTTTTTCCGGACAGGAATTCCGGATGGTGTATGTTCGGCTTTAAACAAACTGGGGAATAACCTCTATCAGTATTGCCCACCTTACGCGGGACACCCTGTACAGCATATGCACCTCCTGCTCCTCCATTTAGCCGCCTACCTGCGACAAGTCGGAAGATGCTGTGGCTTATTATTACACCCCGCACCATAGAAGGAAGACAACACAAAAACCCATGTCCACGAACGTTGTCGTGGACGGGATTCCAATCTGAAACGCCGGTAGTCAGACATGCGGCTAATGCCTCTACGCATTGAGCTACTGGTCGCGACCGGTCGCCCCAAATTACAATATATACTGTATATGTATGTATTAGTTTAATTAAACGCTAGCATTTACTTCGTAACTGTAATTTTTAATCAATACGTAATAAGTATTCGAGAAGCAACCGTCTCGATTCAGGAACGTTTCATTAATCCTCGTCTCTTTAGCGTCCATAAAAAACAGTATGACGACTTTTTATCAAAACAAACTTCCTATCTTCTTTGCTTGCGTCAATAGTTCCTTTCTTCGAAGGCCTCATTTTGAACGTAAACTACTTACAGGTCGTGCATATAAAACTTTTTGCAGCACTTTAAAGTTTAAACCCCGACATTGTTCTTCTCGCTTCTTACCTTGCATCACATTTAATTGGTAATTTATCTTGTTTAATCAGCTTAACGGTAAACTTTGTTGTTGTTTTTTTGTATACTCGGACTTAAATGTTCGAGACCGATTCTCCTTCTAATAAAGTTCGTTTTTGCATAAAAAATGCAAATGAATTGACGCGAATTAAAAAATTGAACATTATGTTCGATCGAATGGGTTTAATATAAACGTGCTTACATTTTCAGACAAGTCATCGTCCGATCCGCGAATAAAATAAATTCATTGTCAAGTATGTATGTATAGTAGTACATACGTAATACTACTCGTAATTGACCTTGATTTATTCAAATTCACATATGGCGCTTGTAACATGCAAAATCACAACTTTCATCTTCTTCCTTGAATCGCCGCTATATGGGACTAACTAGACGCGAGGCAACTGCTAGAAATAAAGCAAGAAAAGAAAAAAAACAATTATTATCCATTTAAATCAACAGACAGAGTAAAACGAAATTTAAATATTTTATTGATAGGCAGTGGCAGTGGCATTAGTCCGTTGCGATTGGATAGATATACACGCGAGAAACCGGTTGATAAGAAAATAATAAAAGACATTCAGCGATTGTTGACCTATATGGATGCGATTTCCTAAGCTGGTTTCGTGCTGATACAAAGATACGAATACATTTTCAATATATGGCCCACAATGACCCCGATTGATAGTAAAAGTGATCATTAAAATATTGCAAAAATGATAGAAATGGATATTCTGGCTGCATTCAGTTTTGCTAAATATGGAACTAGGTTAAGAATTGTTCGATAACAGAAGAGATCGATTGAAAACTCGACGAGAGATTCAGTCACTGAGAGTAGATTGTATTCTGCCCTATGCTACCCTACTATTGTATAATCACTTTTTGCTTTTATGTAGAATGCAAAGTGTACAATAAAGCCCGCAAAACTTCTTTCGTATTCAAGCACGTTTCCCACTTTTTATAGTAACGCTTTTGTTCAATGTAAACGAAACTAGATATAGTACAATAGAAAATGAGAAAAGTCAATTGAATATTTAAATGTATAAAAAACTATTTTCCCATGACCGAGACCTCTGAAGTATTGGCGGTTCTCCGGTTTGAACATCTCTATCTCGAAGTACATAAAAATATTTATGATGACATTGTCCAGAATTCTAAATAAAGGTAGCCACAGACGTTTTCGGAACAACTGTACAGGATTGGCCTTCCGGATTGTTCAAATAAAGATGGCCACAGACTTTCCAGAAAGACTTTACAGTCACTGCTTTCGGGATTTCCGGATCGTGTGTGGTAGCAATCGGACTGTACAGTTGGACTCTTATAGGCCGGATCCACATGAGATGAAAACACCATTTACTGTACACAAAATTCTGGACGTAATTCCACTACATACGAACTAGTAAAAAGTAAACAGAGAGACACACGTCCTCCACTGTGCAACACCCGCGCAGTCTATATAAAATCACAGGAAGCACATGAGATGTCATTCCCTCTCCTACTTCTCCTTTGTGAACAATAACACTCCGTTCTGTCTCTCTGCCGTGGAACACCCGCCCGGTCGATATAGAAGCAAATGAGATGTCAAATTTCCATCATCCTTCCTACTTCCTCATTTGTGCCGAATTACTTCATTTCTCTCGCTCTTTTTCGTTTCCTTCTTATTTTCTCTTCTGTGGCCGGATCACGATCGAAGACAGCTTTCACGGGGAGTCGATGAGCTTTTTGATGCATTGTACTATTTTAGAATTCTCAAAAAGTACAGAGTACAGAGTTAAATCAGAGCTTTCAAACGGATTAGTCCGGCTAATGGACTCATCGACTCACCGACCGATGGTAGCAGCAAAGAGGATTGATAATTCTACAAGAGTTATTACTCTATATAACTTTCCCTTCTGCCTAGAGATTTGTATGTATTGACAAATTGTATAGACTTCACAAGAAAGCTTCCTCAATACAACTTTAGCCTCCGGACGTAGATTTGAATGTATTGATTCTGTTTGTATCTATACTGTGTAGTTTATACTATGTTTATACAATTTGTCAATACATACAAATCTTCTGGCAGAGGCGAAAGTTCTATGGAGTGATAACTCTTGTGGAATCTATACTATTTGGTAGTAGCAAATAGTAGACTTCGCACGGGCAGCAGTTCGTAGCCCAATTCGACCAATTTGGCCGTGGCGACGGCGGAGGTGTGAGCCGGTGCGTTGTCATGGTGGAAGAGCACTTTTTTTCTTCGCCAAATGGGGCCGTTTTTTCTGCAATTCGCATAATAGAGCCCTGTGACCGTTTTGCCCTTCTCCAGGTAGCCGATGTAGATCATACCTTGTGAATCCCAGAAAACGGCGGCCATCACCTTTCCGGCCGATAGGACAGTCTTCGCCTTCTTCGGAGTACGTTCGCTGGGTGAAGTCCACTGTTTCGACTGTTCCTTCGTCTCTGGTGTGTACCAGTGGATCCATGTTTCGTCGACGGTCACGAAACGGCGCAGAAACTCCTTCGGATTGCGCTTAAACAGCGTCAAACACTGTTCTGAAGTGGTCTCACGGTTGCGCTTGTTGTCCGGAGTGAGCGAACGCGGCACCTATCACGCCGACAGCTTTCTCATGCCCAAAATTTCATATGACCCACGCGGTATTTTGAGATGCCTACTGTCTCAGCTATCTCGCGCACCTTCAGTCGGCGGTCTGCCAATATGAGATCGTGGATTTTTGTCACGTTATCCTCCGTGGTAGCCGTTTTCGGGGCACCTGGACGTGGCTCATCAAAAACCGACGTGCGGCCACGTTGAAACTCGTTAAACCAATTTTTGACGGTCGCCATCGAAGGAGAAGAGTCACCGTACACAGCATCTAAGGGCTCTTTGATTTCGCTGTGCGATTTCCCTTCCAAAAACAGAAATCGAATCACCGGCCGATATTGCTCTTTTTCCATTTTTCTAAAATCCGCGGACAAGCCCGCTTCCACACGCGGTCAAAACAAAACTACGAGTCCGATTCGGCTGAAATTGAATGTATACACGAGAGTAAATTTCTTTTGCGATAGTGGCGCCATCGGGCAGTGAGGCTAAGTACTTATCGGATCGCCCTCGTATGTGTTGTCTTCCTCCTGTGGTGCGGGGCGTAATAATAAGCTACATCTCCCGACTTGTCGCAGGGAGGCGGCTAAATGGGGGAACAGGAGGTGCGTGCTGGGAACTGCATTCTCTGAAACTAGTTTATGAAACGTCAACTGGGCCACATCACATCAAAATCATGCTTCATCAGAATTGTTTTATAGCGTGTTTGGCCAATATGCTGACAGGTTCTCATTTAATTCTCTTTTAGTGTCATTTTTTGTTTTTGTTGAGTACCCTGTTTGTTTGTTAATTTCTAAACCTAAGGGATATCAAGATTAATATTATATATTTATGTTTTACTGATTAAGAAAATTTTGATTATTCCATGTAGAAAACCCTGAAGATGGGCTTGATCGCCCGAAATAGATTTGTTTAATGGTGTATTAAAAATCACAATTTTAATTCAAGAATCAAACCGGAGGCAATACAACTACCAGCATTGAAAATCTACTGATTCCGACAAAACAACGAATTGAGTTGTCTTCACAGCTTAATATCACAAAATACATACTTTATACTTTCTTCGATGCGAAGGGTATAAAAGAAAATTTAGAGAAATGTACTATATCCTACTAGCAAAACAATCTAAAGAAAGATAAACCGATCAAAGCCTAGGAACAGAAAAACGTATCATCGCGTATCAAACGTATCATAGCTCTGATATGACGCAATGTGCTAACGTTCGTAATTATCGAATTTAATTATGTACTTCAAATTGACACAAATTTTAATTGAAAGCCCATGAAACATTGCATTTAATTATCTATCTATAATATGAATCAATTTTCTTCATTGCTTGCTCCAAGAAGTTGAAATTTTACATCGCATTATTTTTGAGGGTTTCACCGCAAGCCATTGATCTTGATATACGAATAAGCAAGCCTTCAACTATTGCAACTATCACTAACCGCAATGCCAATTCAATTTGTGTCAGACAGCCTACGGAAACTGCACAAAATGGGTTTTTGACATTCAAAATTTGAAACTGTACATTTACTCTTTGAGATCTTCTTGAAATTTGAGATTTCTTAACAGTTAACTGTTTTGTCATAGTTGATATTATAAAACCATGAAAAAAAAAATAATAAAATAAAAGTAGTTGAAAACAAAAAGATTCAAGGTACATAACTTTTGATCGAATCTCGTTTCGTGTCGATGTGAATTAAAAGCAACATCATTTGAAGAGCTTTTGACTTCACGTTGACACAACTGTCTGTTCACTAGTACATATTCGTTCGTATTGTTCAAATAAGAATGGGAAACATGTATGAGTACTTGTACATAATATATTTAGTACTCGTATATCCTTCGGTTGTCACTTAAGCCAATGCCTCGAAGCCTTTACTTTTTTTTCCAATACAGTTACTAATTTATTATTATCCTCTTTCTCTATTTCCAGAATACTTCTCCACTATGGGATGATTTTGTTGCCAAAGCCAGTAAACTTCATGCATGTTTACGGTAAGTACTTTTTAACTTGACTTTTTGATAAAGTATTTCCCTTTTTCTTCCGAAGTCGAAGTATAATTAGGTTAAGAAGAAGGGTTGCGGTAACAGCTCACTTAGACCCTAGCATAGGTCCATTGTGATACCATAAGAAAAGCAACAATAACCATACGGAGTTAATCAGGAAACGAAGTTCCCCATGATGGTTATAAAATCATCCCCCAAAAGTTGATTTTGTCAACCGTGCTAGAAGAGGGCAACCGCAGAGCAGATGCAAAATGCTTTTCTCCTCCTCCTTATCCGCACAACTCTGAAGTCATTAAAAGGAAGCCTCCTAGCATGCTCACCAATAAGGCAGTGTCCATTGACGGAGCCGACCACTATTTGGCGACAGTAGTTTAGCAGATCGGCTGATGTCCAGCCTAGGCCAACTCAGCTTCGCATTATAGTATAATACGTGATGCTTTTGGTTCATCTAAGGTTCCTGACCGCAGCCAATTTTAGATTGGATTTCCACAAGGAGAGCGGCGTGGCGCTTTTGCTGCTGATCTGCTGCGCCGCGTCGATCATCAACCCTAGCCCAGCAATTACCACCAAAGCCACTATGTATCGGGCCATAGTGGCTTTAATGGTAATTGCAGGGCTGATTAGCTCGCCCAGCTCAGCATAATGTCGAAAAAGCTACCCAGATCCCAGCCAAGCCAGCCTCTTTTAATCGCAAAGATTTCCGCCTGAAGAATACTGCAGTATTCAGGTAGCTGAAAATATAGATGAAGATTGAGCTCCTCAGAGTGTACTCCAGCACCCACACTTTCAGCAGTCCTTGAACCGTCGGTATATATTTTCAGCAAGCTCGGTAAATTCCGTGGTGGAATCAGGTTTGTGTGGTTCTTTACGAATAAGTACTTTGGTAAGGTACGGTGTAATCAATTGAGGCTGGGATATCACCATTGTGTTGACTGAACGGTACTCAAGTTTGTTCCCCGGTAGGTCTCTCGGATTTGAATGGCTAAGTTTACCGCCATTTCCTTCACAAGAATATCCAACGGCAACAGGTTAAGCATCACGCCCATGACCGCAGATGTGGTTGTACGGAGAGCTCCGCTAATTACCAAGCAAGCCGTTCTCTGTTCCTTGACTAGCAATATAGGTAGCTACAACAACGCCTCAATCTCGGCGATGATACGATCCAAGACCGAGCTGCCTGCAGAAGGAAGCTTAGATTATACAGAAGGCACGAAGGTACAGAGTGGTATGAAACGGCAAGGAGGAAGAGGCTAGCAATTTTCAATTAGCTTCATTTTGTAGGGCGTTCGACCATTCCACCACTAATGTAGCATTATGGGGCGCAAGACCGCGACAAAGAGCCAATCAAATTCTTTGGGTTTAAGGCCCCAAGTTTCACCTTTAGCCTTCCTACAGCAAAGAACATTATGGTGGCTTTGTTCGTGCGTCTCTGAATGTTCAATTCCCAATTTAGCTTCCTGTCCAATATAAGGCCATTGAAGTTAGCACTATCTGTAAATATCTCACCCCTTCCACGATGATAAAAGAAACTACTGGAGGAATACTACGTTTCCAATATTTGTTTTACTAGGGTTGGCACTTATGTCGCATCTGTCAGTCCTGCTGCTTTACCTTGCCCGAGAACTTTCCAGAAATGGTGATCTAGACATCATCAGAATAGGTTGTCACTTTACAACCCATTTCCTCCTGGTCTATGATCAGTTGATTGACAGCAATATACCAAGAGAACCTCTACATTTACTTCGGCAAACCGACGAGGCTCTAGTTTATATGATATAACCCTATAACAAGAGGTTAATGAGTTGGACCAATGCACCGTCCAAATTTAGTTCCATGAGAGCGCCGGTGCCATCACCGGTTTAACATAGTTGAAGCACCTTCTATGTCCAGAAAAGTAACCATGATATATTCGCCGAAGCTGAGTGATTTCTCTGTATCTCTCTAACTCACAATGGAATATAGAGCGGCGTCTACGGATTTACCCTGGGTGTAGGCATGTTGCGATGCCGAGAATAAGTTTTTCGGGATCGTATTACGAGCATTTTCAGAAATGCGGATGTAAGACTGATGGGCCTTAGATCTTTGGGTCCTAAATATAAATATTACGTTGGCATCCATCCATGCACGTGGAATATATACAGGTAAGCCTAAGATAGTTTCAACCCACGGGACAACAATATCTGTCATGTGCTGTATGTCTACTGGTATCAGGTCCAGCGGATTTATAGTATAGGGTTCAAAGTTTGATGTTGCCCAAATATAGAGATTTTTACCTGGCTAGTAGTCGCATCACAAACAAACATCATCGCATAGCATAGCAGGCAGTCTGAACGCCGCCATAGTGCAAAGCAAACTTTACGTCGTTTCGGCTAAACGCTATTTCGGATAAAAGGGTTCCGGTTAAGAAAGTTTTTACAGCACATACTTTATATGGTCGGAGATGCTTCCTTCTATACGTTGCACACTTCATGACAAGCTAATATACCCCTTCTGTGAAGGGTATAACCACTGCCATTTAAAAATATAGGCCGGCTATCAGCTGATCGAAATGTGAGTCTGCCTTCGTCAATGACTCAATAAAGTCAACTTATGCTTGACTGACTTGCTTGTGTGGGTTTCTGTCAAAAGAAGCCAGTGGTTGCCCAGCATACCAAGCGAACCGCAAACGATTTACTAGTGGGTCACTTTGGCGGGCAAAACCTTCGCTAGTGAATTCACTAACGACTCGCCGGTAATAACTCTGTCGTTCGAAATTCACATTCGCGACGAATCTTATTTTTTGAATCACTGGCGAGTCCTTGGGAAAGGTTTTAGAGAAGGGTTTCCTCGCATACCTTCGCTTCTAGCGCAGGTTTAGCGAAGAACACCCCAAAATTACAGAACACCCCAAAAAAGATGAATTTTCACCCCAAAAAAAGATGACATATTCCCCCAAATTTGGGGTGATATTTCATATGAATTATCTCCCCAAAAAAAATGAAATATCGCCCCACTCCATGATTATACAACAGGCTTCGTTCGTATTACCTTAAGCGAAAATATAATTATTGGCAGGTAACGTAGGTGGGTTCGTATTCCTAAAGCGGACATTGAATTGAAGTGAATTTCCGCTTTAGGCAATACGGACATTGAATTGAAGTGAATTTCCGCTTTAGGCAATACGGACATAGTCTGTTTACGGAAAACGAAAATATACATGATGCCGGGTAACGTAGTTACCTAGGTTCGTATTCCTAAAGCGGACATCGATTTGAAAAGAATTTCCTCTTTAGGCAGTACGGGCATAGCGTCTTTGCATCGTAACTTCAATAATCACGTATCATTGAAAAGTTCTTTTTGAAAATAATGAATTATTACCCCTAATTTTGAATTTGCCTTGGCAAGGCATGAATGACGTAAATTTGACGTCAACGACAAAGTCAGACTTTCGCCGCGATCAGCTGAGCGGAGGCCTGTATATTCTTCTTTTTACGAAAATTCTCGTTGACATCATAATGACGTCGTTCACAAAGTCAGAGTTTCGACAGGCAGTGGTCTATACCACTGCATAATAAGCACATTGATTGACTTGAATATAGAAATTTTGGAAACTTAAACTCTAATATTTACATCCCACATGTGACCTAAAGGCGCATAACTAATTAAAAACTCGTTTAATCGATCTGTTTCGTATTCGATCTAACAAAAACAGTACGCCTTTGGTTGGCAATTATACGCCTTCGGATCGCTAGGTTGCACATTTCCATTTCAGCAGGTTATTAACCGGCTTCCTATGTTAACATTTATCCATAGTGTTGAATGCATTTAACGTTATTTTCGGTGCAGTCAAGCGTAAGCCCATTCATGTTTAAATGTGCATATCTCTCTCTGTCTCTGTCTCTTCATATAGAAAAAAATTGGATGTGCCCATCCATTAAAAATGTAAATATTTTTCTATAGAAGCCTTTTCGTCCACCACAGGTGAAAACAGAAACTATACGCTCCAACGGACTTGCATGTACAATACATTCAGCAACAGCTGTCCATTTTTTCTTTATTTCTTTGAAAAATTACGCGGTTGACCTTGCATTTGGTGCAAATATTGCCACTTTCTGGGAATAGTGGGCTAATTCGTACAAAATGCCTGAGCATGTAAGAAAACCGTCAATTGGTATAGCCAGCCCCCTCCTTCCAACATGAAAAGAAGCACTTCAGCAAAAGATTAACACAATCCTCGCGCTGTACTTCTTGAAATCTTAAAATGATCCAAATCTGACAAAAAATAAAATCAGTTTTTTTGGATTTTGTCAACATATTTGGGGGACGAACGCCGACGCACGGGGAGGATACTACGTATTTGATTTGAAATGCAAACGTAGAAAGCGCTCATCACATTTTGACGATTTTGAATGTATTTTTAATGTTGTAAGAGGAATGGTATTTCGGTGAGAAAGATTCGGATTTAAGAGCCATTTGTGTAGGCTGAAAATAGTCCAGACGAAAATATATTGAGTATGCATATCCGTCACTACAGCAAAAGAATAGGACGAATGGATGGTGGTCGTCAAAACACTGAATGGACGTCAACATAAAAATATATTTATCGTAATAATTTTTATATTTTTGTAGACATTTTTACAAGATTTAGAATATTTGTGTTGCTGCTGCATATCGGAGGAGAATGTTTAGAATGGAAAGCTTCGGATTTATTTATCAAGGAGGAGATTGAGGCAGATTTCTACATTAGAATAATGTCTTTGTTTTACATCAGAATTTAATTTGGATTTTAATCAAATTCGAAATTACAACGTATTTAGGGAAGGAATGCTGCTGAAATTAAAACCTTGGAGTCAATGGCCTTAAGCGTGACTTCCCATGAAGACTACGACGTCTCTTGCGGTCTCAGTAGTTTGAATCAGCGTTCTGCAGGCTCATAGGCCATTCTTTCACCTGGAAAGCACTACTGTTATCTGGGAGGCGGAAGGATTTTGTATTTTGAAACTTAGATTCTTAAATCTTCGGAGTTGATCACTACCACCAACTCCGCAAATTACGAGTATCTTCAAACCGGCTGCGAATATTTTCCAATCATTCACACTTCCTTGTCGCCTACTACTTCTCCATGCCGCTCCGGTTAGGAAACCAGTAGTGAAATTTTTTCCTACGACACACTCGGTAGCCTTGAGGTATCGCTCGCCACTCTACCATGTTGGAATCTATAGAGGGGTTAATTTCCCCGGCGCGTTAATGAAACCAAAAATGTACCTGTGGATACTATTAGAAATCCAACGAGATGGCTATACGGATAGGTGTATGCTAGCAACTGCACCATCCGAAATTTGTATGCTAACGAGACGTCAACAAAGCATTGCTGGAGATGTTGTTGCGCCCATGTCACAGTGGAGTGGTTGATGCAGTTAGTTGTTCGGTTTCGGTGACAATATCGTCGATCGCTTACCACTCGTAACTCCAATATGTACTGTTTTTGCACGTTGCTCTGCAAGTTGGGGTTATTTATTTCCTATGTCGGGCCATCAAACCTTCCCTTTGCTCCATACGTAAGTAAGGATCGGTTATATCACTGTCGTATACAGCCATTAAATCCTGGCCTGTAGTCCCCAGCTTCTGACGCATGTTCTCTTCTAGGCAAACAGCCCACTGGCACTTATGCCACGGTCACTTGTGGACATCACAAACCAAATAGAAAAAGCCATATAACTACAATGCGAGTGGATAAACAGAAAGGATTGTAGGATAGCCAGAACCTTTTGGCCATCGACCGGTCTGAGCGAAAGCAGGATACTGCTGAAACTCAACAGAAATAGACTAATAGCGATGGTGGGTTTACTCACAGGACACTGTTTCACCGTATCTCACGCAAGTTGATTGGGACTGACTTTCAGCCACTAACGAGGAAGATGTGAGATGAAACAGGACACAATCGAACATACCTTGTATGAGTGTCTAGCCCTAAATTACAAACGCCTCCACGTCTTAGGCGCTTACTGCTTTTAAGGGTTAATAGAAGTCTCTAGTGCGTCTCGTTAAGTCAGTTGAATTAATTTAGCGTAGTGGTCTCCTGGCAGCTCTAATTAGCCAGCGGAGGGTGGCAAATGGGTCCGAATCGGAGGCCTAATGGGGCTGCGGTAACCCTCTTACGTACCTAACCCAAGGCTCTCACGGCAGCCGGTTCTACACACCGGACCGACCCGTTCATCAGCAACGGCCAAGGGCTCCCAAACCCCTTCAACGCAATTAGGCGTTGCTACAACAACAACCTTTTATAAGTTGTAACCTGGCTGAAGCATTCATTCTACTTCCAATCTGGAGATCTTTCTCCATTAAAGCGAGTGATTTAGCAAATGCATACATACATACTTGTAATTCAAATTCATCGATTCTGGGTTATCTGCTTCTGCGTAGCTGTTAGTTTAGAACCTTCATTTGCCTTGCAAATAGTTTCATCTACTTATCTGGAATCTCCAGTTCCAAATTAGGAAATCCTTGTCTCTTATTCTAATCACGCACACGTCTTTTTTCTTAATTACAGAGCTGTTATTCAGGCGATTGCTTCATATTTGGATGCATTCCAAAAAATTGCCGATGCTGCAACAAATTCACGAGGTGCTTCAAAAGAAATTGGCACTGCGCTGACTCGGGTGTGCTTACGGCACAAGGCTGTTGAGACTCGAATGAAGACTTTTACTTCAGCAATTATGGACTGCCTGATACTTCCTCTACAGGTAAGCTAACTAAATATAATTCATTAGCCACATAAGAATTATCTTTAATTTGGATCTTTCATTCTAGGAAAAACTAGAAGACTGGAGACGACAGGTAGCATGTATCGATAAAGAACACGCCAAAGAATACAAAAGATGTCGAACGGAGTTGAAGAAGAGATCCAATGATACGCTTCGTCTTCAAAAAAAGGCACGGAAAGATCAATCTGATACAATTCAATCGTTGGTCGACTCGCACATGCAAGATGTAACGCTGAGACGGGCTGAATTGGAAGAGGTCGAGCGAAAATCGTTGCGCGCCGCTATGATTGAGGAGCGAATGAGATATTGTACCTTTGTTAACATGCTACAACCTGTGGTTAAAGAAGAATGTGAAGTTATGTCGGAATTGGGTCATTTGCAGGTAATAATTTTGATTGGAGAAAATTATTGGGTCGTGATCCTAGAGCGATAAGTATAATCTGTTTTCTTTGTCGATTGCGGTTTATAGGAAGCCATGGAGTCCATTGCGATTGTAACCAAAGATCCAAACGTTCTTCCACAATCTTCCGAAGAAATAATCTTAGAAACAAAATCGTCAATAAACTTATATCCTGAGTCGCCAGGTGGTGGTTCGAATTCATTAGGTTCCCGTAAAAGTTCAGTTTGTTCCATTAGTTCCGTGAATAGTAGTGGATCGAGTGGTTCACCGGGACATCATCATTATCAAAGATCACTGTCACAGGTAAGATTAGTAGATTTTTACAGCATCGAGGTGTCCCAATTCCTTAAGATATATTTTTTTTTAACTTGCTTTTTAGCAGATTGCAAGCGGATCCATTTATTTTTATTGTAGTAAATTAAATACTTTAGTCGTATCTTAAACATTACCCACGGCTTGTAGAAAGCGCAAGCAATTCAACTAAGCGCAGTATTTAAATAAACAATGCCGTGAATTATTTAAATGTCCCAAAGAGCCAGTTGCATTATAATTAAAACTCATTTGCATATAAGGCTGTTCTTATAATTTCAAATTGTTGAAATGAACCCCTATTGAAATTAATGAGCACGTAAATGCAGACACTTTAGTATGCACACAATAGCCGCGTTTCTTTCCAAAGTAGAACAGAACAGGTTAGAACATATAAAAAGGATACAGAACAAATCAGGATCGCGGCACGCCGCCTTTAATAAACAACTCCATATAGTTTTAAAACGCGCTACTTGGAAATCACTAGCACTCATCTACACACGTTTAACCTCCACACAAATACACGCCCCTCTCGCCCAGGAACTACATATAGTTCTCTGCATTTTTCTCAATGTTTTCAAATAAAGTACAAACAGCTTTATTCCTCAATACAACTCATCCACACACGTTTCACCCCTACATGAATACACGCCCCTCTCGCCTGGGAACTACATATAGTACGATGTACAGTGTGCCGCTCGTTTTGTGCTTTTAAGCTCGGCCGTCAATTACAAGCGTATTGAAGCGGCTACGTACTCCCGCGACACAAGCGTCAACAAGTTTTCGCGAAATAAGAGGCCACGAGCGACAGGGATTGTCCATTGCCGGCGTCTTCATCCCTCAGTTTGCTTAACTATATCTCTTTCATTGCACACAAAATCATTTGATACAAGCTTCTCTCGCATACATTTGCAACGCTTGCATTGAACGCATGTTCATGAAAATCTTCAACTTTGTATCTGGCGCGCATTGACGCTTGTGTCGCGCAAGCTCGTTGCCGCTCAAATACGCTTCCGGTGGACGGCTGCGCTTATAAATACATGGAGTTAAATGGAGCTGTTTATATTTATAGACAGGCCCTTACACAAAATCGACATTTTATTCACGGGAAATATACCCTATGAGCTTCTCAAACTGTGTAAGTGAACTGCATTGCTCGCGGCGAACTCAACATGGTTGAAGTATTTGGAGTTCGCCTTGGTTGGTTGATTGGTTCAAGTGGCTGTCCTTCCTCTACTGCGGGAAGACACAATTAGCGCTTTATGTGCCGTTTTGATACCGCACGCCTCGTAGGAGGGAGCAAAACCTTGATTACAAAAGTCTATTCATGGTTGTTGTCGGAAAATGTTTTCAGAACCATCTTGTCGAGTTAAGGAAACGTAGTATCTCCCCAATCGTCTTCGAGGAGATGGCGCATATGCTAGCGAAGAATGATTCGCCTAGTTCTTGGTGCCTCGCTTTAGCTAGAGCCGGACATGCACACAGGAAGTGGATCAGGATCTCCTTTTCCGCTTCATCCTTGCAGCATCGGCAGTGTGCATTGTATGGAATACCCAGTCTGACAGCGTGCTCTCCCACCGGCCAGTGCCCTGTTATAATGGCTGTGACCCGGGCTACGAGCTCCATCTGTCGGTAGCCCGTTTCAGGTAGAGTCCATGGATCTCTCTCTTCACAACATTAAGCGATGCGTGGATCACTTTCGCATATGATTCGTGAAGAGCGGAGCCTTGTCTCGCAAGTTCATCCGCTTTCTCGTTCCCCGCTATATTACTGTGCCCACCCATAGAAGGGAGCTGTTGTAAAGCTCGGCCAATCCAACCAGCTCCATGCGGCATTGTCTTACTAAGAACCTCGCCTTAAGAACTAATTTCGTGCACCAGTTGCTCATCCAGCACAATCCAGAATAATGTTGGCAGTGTAACACGTACACTTTATCCAGAACATTTACCAGTAAAACGCGGTTATTGTGGATGCAATATGCTCTTATATGATTTTGTGATGCTTTTTATTAGTTTTTCTATTATGTACAATATATATTTAGTATATTTTTATTCACATTTTCTTTCAATTTGATTATTTTTTTTATTTATTCAGTTAATTTCACCATCAATGCGGTTAAAACCTGGTGAATCGAGTGATAGTGGCTTTTGTTCATCACCAGTGCTTACTACACAGGTTTTTATTATTTTCCTTTTATATTTAGTTTTAACTGTGTCAACTATTTACTCATTTCTGTTAGTAATAATCAGTCAATAACAATTTATTTATGCCCATTTTCGTTTTGCAGTCATCAGCCAGTACCAGTCAGTCTCATGCTATATCCACGTGGCCACCACATTCACAGGATATTGTTCAAACAACCGATCGTCCACACACAATATCATCAGGTATTTGAGTCATAATATTGCTTTTATAGACTTTATTTTCTGACTCAGCGTTTTCTTTTCTTAGCTTATGAAAAAGGTCACCAGAGACCTGCCCTTACAGTGTATACCTTCCAAAAGCCAGAAACAATAATAGAAACACAGAAGTCACCGGCTTCCATATCATGCAGGCCACCGTTGCCGGTTGTAAGTTTTTTCTTTTCTTTTTTATGTAGAAACTGAATTGTCTTATCGCATAAATGCATTATTAACCCGAAATGCAGCGCTGTTCTTCATTGGAGCGACCACTGCCGTCAACGGGCATGCGTAATTCGAATGTTAATTTAGCGCAACGTCAATGTCCGTCTCCTATTCCTGCGTATATAGCAAAAGGTAAGTATTACGATTTTTTTTTATTATAAATGTTGACAAAACTGAGCTATCTAATTTACTATACGTATAAAATATGTAAATTTGAATATTGAAGCTACGATTGAAGTAATGAGGCACCGTAGATGTTGCTTTCGCATCCAGATTGTTTTTTTTTTGCCTTGCTAAAATGCGAAATTACAGCTTGTAAATTTTCACTTGGAACGCATATATTGTGTTCTCCCTTCTTTTTTGCGCCTTCAGCAGGAAGGCTCCTTTAGGAACAATAATTTTTGACTTCCATTTGCTATATGTAAAGACTCTCCCATAGTAGGAGTCTTGAAAAGGGGATATTTGTCCAATATAGACGGTACAAATTTTTGCAAAATTTAATTACCTTCCCCTAGGGTTACTGAGTAAACACACGGAAATTTAAACAATATAAACATTATCTTACGAGTTTTCTTGTTGTGAATGGTACGAAAATGGGGGTTTTTCTGTCTGAAGGGAGTCGTGTCATAACTACCACGGACATTACTATCCAAACGGACAGCCAAGCTGTGATACGATCACTTGAATTTGATTTTGATGCAATGAAAATGAAAAATGGCTCTGAACGAACGAAAGCCCTTATGAATATTATGTGGCAATCCTTTACTGAATTCCGGGTCAGGGTGGCCTTGCGGTGAAAGTACTTGGCACGCTGTCGGTCCGGCTGGAACAGACCTCATCCTTTTTCCCTATCTCGATCGGGACTTTCGATACATCATGGATAGCGGGAAAATTCTCTCTCTCATGTGCGTTGAAGATATATAGATAGTGGTAGCACTGCGACAGTCAGTCTATTGTGCTGTGCCCGGATCCTAGGGAGAAGGACTAGATCTGTTAATCCAACCTACTCATTTGCCCTAACTCCTAGTGGGGCATAGCGCATCAATATTCCATATGGCTTAGCTCACGATTCGTTAGCTTAAACCACTTTCGGAAGATACACGTTACCAGCATGCACCTCCTGCTCCCACTTAGCCGCCTACTTGTGACAAGTCGGGAGGAGATATTGTGGCTTATTATTACGCCCCGCACCACAGGGCGGACACAAACATCCGTGGCAGATACTTGACATTGTTTGCTATTTTCACTGCGGAGTTGCACTGAGTGGGGTATTTTATTGCTTTAAGCTTCCTTATTTCGACGAGTTGACCGAAAGTCCACTAATCTCGAACTATGCACAACGCTCTCTGGATGATGTCGGCTAGAACTTTTCCAACTTTATC
Organism: Chloromyia formosa; assembly: GCA_964017055.1. Classification (NCBI taxonomy): domain Eukaryota; kingdom Metazoa; phylum Arthropoda; class Insecta; order Diptera; family Stratiomyidae; genus Chloromyia; species Chloromyia formosa. Next base: position 24,852,529 of record OZ024818.1, read on the forward strand.
CCTGACGATAATAACCAGGTCGTCCGCTGATCCATATGCTGAAAATACCAAAGAGAATAATCTTCACAGGAGAGTGCCTACAACGATGCACCATGGGAGAGGCATATTAGACTTCCCAGAGGGCCTCGCATGACGTTTACTATGAGAGTGGTATCTCCAACTTTAACTCCTAGAAGAAAATTTCGTTTCACCCAGACTGCGATAGAGGGATGTCGGTACGTCGGCACAATATCGAATGCTCAAATGTACCCACTTAGTTTTTCGTATGTGAAGATTTTTTCTTTACAGCTACATAGTTACACTGGTTGTCCAAATTGCTGCTGCCTTCATGTACCATAATACACTCGAGGAAATGCGTATCAAGAAAGAGCTTTTCTATGCTATCGGCTACCGTGATGCTGCCATCCGTTTTTTGAGTATATTTACTGAGTTAGAGTTCTTGGCCAGAACGTAATGGAGTCTGGCAGCTGTGTTGGTGTTCTGTACGTCCTCGCAGAAATGAGTCCAGTGTTTGGCGGTCCTAGTCTTCTAGTTGTAATAAGTCAGTGTGTAACTCACCGTTGCGCTTCGCTCTGTTAAACAATAAATTGTCTTGTTCGTTTTTCATGCAACAGAGCTCGGTGTTCCACCACGCAACTCCGCTCCCAGTAGTCCTATGAGGACAATTTTCTTCGTAAAAGCCATTTGAGACTGAGGGTCCCGGAAGCCGACTTCTCAATCATTGTTAGTATCCGGCTGATAGAGAGTAAGCTGTCAAAAGTGTGGTTGAGTACCTCTTACCTTGCCCTAGTGGAAAAAGTTGGGCGGGAACCATTGTTGAAGATATTGAGGTCAAGGGTATTGATAAGTTCTAAAAGGTTCGTATCAGTACTTCCCCATACTGTGTTTTGTACATTTGAATCGCAGCCAATTAAGAGACACCTGCTTTCTGATCTGCAGTACTCCGCCAGCCTTCTGATGGGATGTCAGAGTTTCCGGGGAAGTAGGCGAAAGTGATGACTAGCTGTTGTGTCGTTCCTACGGCAGACGGTTCTTCGTACCGGAACGACCCGTTTTTCGACGGCCAAGAGCTGCCAAACCCATTCGATGTAAGAAGAACTGAAGTATTCGAAGCATCGCTACCACAAGAACTAGCTGTTGTGTGGTACCTCCCATGGCGGCGTTGATGGTAATCACCACTAGATCGCTGGTTGTAAATTCTGAAAGACAAATGTCGTTAAAACTTTTCTTCAGGATCCTTTTTCCTGTCATATACGAGTAACATTACTTACTGAGAGTTCTTTGATGGTACCATTATGCTGCCAAGGTTCTTGTATGAGAGGTACTCCCAATTTTTCCCGTGCGAACCTGACAGCTGGAGTGTCCGAGGCTGCTTTGGCGTGGTGTAAATTGGATTGTACCACGATACCCAGACTTACATGGGGACGGCAGTGTGTTCATCGCCGCTGATGTTGAGGCGCCAGAGAATACAGAAGAGAGTGGCTGAGTTACTCCCTATGTCGCCAGATGGTTTCATTATTGTCAGGGGGCGCATTATCGAAAGTAGAAGTGTAAGCAATGTTGCTTGACGTGACTCCATTGGAAGTAGCCCCTTGGATGCTCATAGCCGCGTTAAACGCAGGTGTCTGGTTTAGGCTGTCCCTAGAGGTACTGGGCCGTGGTTTGTGACTGCTACTCTTGCTGCTGCTCGGAGGCGTCTTCTTCTCGCTGCTATACCAGTTCTTGGGGTAAACGGGTATCTTCCCAAAGCGATATAAGAGAAATTGGAAATTGCTCTGTTCTATCAACACCATCGCCTGCGGGTCAATGGAGACGATAGTAGAGAGTCCCTCTCTTTCCCGAACCTCTCTTATTGTTCTCCACTCCTGATCTTGGAGACCGGGGTTTTTTCGATCAAGAAAGTCGATCGCAACAGCCGCGGTTGAATTGGAGCACTTGGGAGAGTATAATCGCGGAATATCATCATCCAGTCTTTTCAGAAGGTGCCGATGAGGCGACTGCGGCTGTGGCCGATGCCACAGAGGATGCTATTCGGTCTCGGAGTGTCGTTGTCCGGAGGGGGCCTCCGCGCCTTGCATTATTTGTATTGCACCCAACCGGGCGAGTATAACGGTGGAGTTGCAGACTCCGGGGAGTTGACCGAATCGTGTTTGCCAAGTGGATGATGTCTGAAGAGTAGTTTTTCATTTTTTGCTGGTCGCAGCATTGGATGGTTTCGGATTTCAGATTCTCCCTCTTGGGATCTCTGTCGTTTCGGAGGGGGTGGAGGAGATGGATGTTTCACCGCAAGCTGTCTCGCTTTAGTAGGAGCGTGTCCATGGGAGATATACCGTAGGCAACTCTTGCAGGTTGCACCACCCAGTTCACGGCGAAGAGGATCGCGAAATTCACCTAGAGAGTCTGATTGAGATAGTCCGGGCGTTTCGGGGAACTGGTTGCTGCTACCAGTCGTAGGTTTCATGATAAGGTACATCAATATCTGACAGATAGAGCTCGTCCGGGACCGCGGCAGGTGATGAGATTGGTTCCCCATCTGCTGTCCGTCATTCATGAATCATTGGATATCCACGAGTAGCTAGGGAACGTTCGCTTGCGCTAGAGCCTCGCTTTAGTGCAGTAAGGTTAGGCATATAACTAATGTATATATGTACTACTGGAGAGCACCCGGTATCCAGGTCGCGCTGTTAGAGATAACCATTTCTGTCCTTGTCACCTAACCCCGATGGGCACAGTACGCTAATCGTGTACGAAGTCATATACTCCGCTACTCGTCGATCTGTCATATTTCATGTTTATTAATTCAGTCGCTGAGAACTGATTCAATCTTTTCTCTTTTTGAGATCTTAAACGAAATCCGAAATAAAAGCCCACTTTTGTCAACAAGTACATAGAATTTAGAACTAGTTATTTTTAGAAAAAATAACAATTAATATGGTCTATTGGTTCTAGAACTTCCACAATTCCAACCAACATACGCTAACATGTCCGAACTGGTTGCGATGGCTGCTTTACAAAATACTAACCAACAGTTACAGCAGCAGCATCAACAGCAACCACAACTAATACAATATCATCAACAACAATCTCCCAAACAATTAAATTCACCTAATCAGTCAACAACATCATCGCAAATATCTTCGGATTCATCAATAGGGAATATTCATCAACTGAATAGTTCCTCGGATCAATCACTGAGCGCGATGACAACACATTCGGCCGTAAGCTCAACGCTCGTAGGGAGCGCTACACCGCCACCGTCCAATGAAGATTCCAGCTCTCCGCTATCATCACATCTAACAAACATTACTCAAAAACAGCAGCAACAAACACAATTAACAATGGGTACGGGGGATGAAACAACGACGACCACCGATACTAATACTAATCAAACAACACTTGAAGGAGAACTGAAAATAACCGAGACTGATTTAATATCGAACGAAACATCTCAAAATACGTCTAGTAATAATGCAAGTATTTTATCGCCAGAACGCGACGATATATCGAGGGCATCTGTACAACAGAAGGCGTCCTTATTTGAAAAACTCGAAAGAGAACAGAATGCTAATAATAATTTGCCAAGCGTGACAACGAATCGTTGTCCTCCACCGCCGCCTAATACGGACAATAATGTTGTAAGTAGGAAAGAGGAGATTTACAAGAGCCCTGGATGGAGTGATAAGGACTCAGGTAAGGATGATTCTCTATGCATTAAATGGGAGTGTTTCTGCTTGAAAGCCTCTACGTAAATTCCGTTTTTGTTCAGTATGTAGCTAGAGTAGCTTTTACAGTTGTTACTAGATGTAGCCGTAGTGACTTTTATCCTGTATCATTAGTATTTTGAAAATATATGGTTGTCTAAACGCTTTAGAAAAATCGTTGGAATATTAAGCTCGAAGCTTTAGTTCAGACACTTTTCCTGCTTGCCAAGGAAATTGGCTACGTTATTTTTCTTTCGATTACTTCGAACCCGGCTTTGTGTTATAATTATTTTAACAGTAAAAAATCAAATGTATAAATACTCACGTCGAAACACTCTTCGCTCGGGTTTTTTTTAATTTACAACTTTTGTTTAGTATTATTATATGCAATTAAATTTCTAAGGACCATTTTATTTTTTTATTTACTTTATGTTTATTTTTGATTCTTGATTTTTTTCAACTCGATAAATTAGATAAAATGTACGAAGACTCCATTAAGGAATTGAACAGTTTGATCGGTGAACTTGACTCCTTTCAACGCGAACACGATCTTAAGGAGCTTAACGAGAAATCAAAGAATACAACTCTTCTAATTATTGACAATAATATGCCAAATGTATTTGGCGTGGACAGTGCCAGTGATAAAATATCGATTGGCAGTCTAAGTTCATCATTGCAAAGCATGAACACAAATGAGAGCCGATCAAACTATAGCGACTTGGACATGAGTCGTAGCTTAAATGAGTGCAACATGATTGAAATTAAAGCGGAAAATTACACATATTATAATGAACCAAAATCGAACAACAAATTGTCCGAAGATATGACCGATTCGTCGTCATTGAAAAGAGATCATACGAATCTAGCAATCTTTAATTCGGCAAATCTGAACGATTCGTGTGACAATGATTATCTCAAGGAGAACTCAGCGGTTGTTGTACTGAGATGTAAAGAACAGCGGAAAGTCGATACGATAGACAATGACTTGAATGATTCCAAGCAAAGGCTAAGTTCATTTCGTTCCGAGTCACATTCCAATCATAGTTCGCCCGCATCGATTGCAGATCATCGAGTCTCGACGGGAAAAGACACAGGTACGAATTTCTAGATGTTAAAATAAAGTCATTTTTGTCAACAAGGATTTAATCATTGCATATATATAAATCATTAAATACAGCATCATATGTTGCTAGTCGAATTGTCCGCTATCATCATTCCATCGCTACCAAGTCGAATAAACCAATTCAGACTAAATCCGCCATTTTCATTAGGCCAGCCTCGTTGTCGTCGGGTTCGTTTGTATTGTTTTTTGTTTAGTTGCAATGATTTTGTTTGCTTTACTTTCACTGATTTCGGTTGATTGGTGTGTTCATTAACAAACTTCTGTGAATATTTGTCCACAATGCATTCATTATCATGTTATTTGTTGCACATTGTTGTTTTAATCTTTTCAATCTATATACGGTCTGATAATTCCTTTATGTTTTAAAGGCTGTGTGACGAGAATGACGAGACGATCATCAAGTAATAGTATCAAGCCACCGCCACCTGTTCGCAGAAGTTCTTCAGTTACCCCCAGTCATAATTTGCAAGCACCGGTAAGGATCCAATTTTACATATTTTTGTAATATCTTGAAAACAAATTTCTTTCAGAATTCGCCCAACCTTATTCAAGATAATGTGATGAACTTATCGACAGAGAGTCTGCCACCACCACCCGCTTTCTTATTAGATCGTGCCGGTAATGAATCGCCGTCAGCCGTGAATGTTGCGCAAACAGTGAAAGCATTGACTGTAATTCGACACACTCCAGCCAGTCCAACGATTCTTAGACGTGCCCAAAGTCAACAAATTCAAAACCAGATGTCTACCATGCAGGTTTGTTGATTACTCCGTGCTTTGAACCTGATTTTCATAATGGACGCAACTTTTTGTGTTAAAAGGACAATATTGTTTTTGTCTCTACGAATGTGCAATGTACTATATATGTATATACAAATGATTTGGCCATGTCGCCTGTCTGTTCGCACGATAACTTTCGACAGAATGAAGCTAGAACAGAAGCTTAAAATTTTGAACAAATGTTCCAGTGATCCAGTTTGTTGGTATAGAAAATGGGCATGATCCGCCCAATGGAACGCCTACCTCCCCTACATATTTTCTTACAAAAAGCCCAATTTTACCCTGGTTTTCCTGTTTTTGTCTATAAATCTTGAGCAAATTGACATAAGGAGTTTATTTTTGCCATGCGGACTTTAAATAAGGCTTTGATTTAGTTGTAATAGCTAGCTCTATTTAAAACAACGCCTACCTTCCTCCTTCGTAGTTCAATTATGAGTGTAAATATTGAAAAACTTAATACAATAGATAATAGATAATCGAAAATTTTTGGACCGCAATAAGTTGCATAGAACCATATGATAACATTTTTTAAGATTAAGAGTGGAGTATGTAATTGCTAACTTAGTCTATCTGACTGAGCCAGCAATAAACTCAACTCAAAAAATTACTCGGCTTTTTAGCCAATTTAGCATTGTAGCAAATGGCGTATTCCGACTTTGGTTAGAATACATAACCTCTTGCACTAGTCGAGCTACCTCCCCGATTGATTAAGGTAGCTCCTGATGAGTACAATCAATCGTGTGGACGAAACTAGTTGACTTCACTAGTGGTATTGGCTAAAAAGCTGAGTAATTTTTTTGAGTGGAGTTTATTGCTGGCTTAGTCAGATAGACTAAGTTAGCAAATTCATACTCCGCTTTTATTCTTAAAAACTTTGAAATTTTGCGTATGGCGTGAATAACATGGAATATTTTCATATGATAACATGTCCGTTGCAAATTTGTGGTCTTAAAATTTTCATTAGGTTTAACTCAGATCTAGGTTGTATCATTAAATCTACGGTATTCTTGCTTTGCTGGTTTTTTATTTAACATGTTGCGCGCCACTGTATCACCGGTGATCACGTAAAAAATGATTCTCCACAGGCCAGTGTATCACGGGTGACCACGAAGAAATCGATTCCCCACAGGCCAATGTATCACCGGTGACACATTTGTAGACTTTTCTCTTATTAACATGTGGCTCAAAAATAAATTTTGTTTTAACGATTTAAAATTATATATTGTATATTATATATAGCATTTGTATTACATATATTAAGCCGTAGGGCCCGTTTCTAAGGTACATTCAGCAACTTCAATAAATTGGGCTGCATTAGGAAAATTTAATTCAGTAATTTTTTTGATTTCTTATGGAAAGCACTCTAAATATCTTTTTCTTTTTCAATTTAATTTATCCAGTGAATTTCAGAAGTTTGAATAGTTAAGAGTGGCAAAAGGGGGAGTTTAAATTTAAAATCGGCCTTCCTGTTTCGGCTATATCTCGGTGAATTTGAAAAGGGATTCCCCATTAGCTGGAGATATCCATTCTTGATTTACCTGCAACTCATCGTTGATTCCGCTTATTTGATCCTCGACTTCTGAGCTCGATGAATAGGACGAATAGGATGATGAGCCCGAGGATATTGGAAGAAAGTCTTCGTCGTCATCATCATCCGTTTCAAACAAATTATGATCGGAATCGGCGTCCTCAATCAATGCCGCACGAATTTCTTCCGAATTCATTGTACCCGTATTACAGCAATTCAATTCCAACAACCCGACAAGACACGACAACAATGCAGACTAAACTTTCACCCTCACTAATCATTCTCTCGTGACCACCGGTGATACACACTTCATATTTTTGATAAAAACGATTCCCCACAGGCCATTGTTTCACCGGTGAACATGCATTGAATTTCAGCTTAAACTACAACGTTATATCATCATAACTGTATACTACGTTTTTCATTCCGCCGAAAACCGACGAGAACTTGAACAAATCCTCTTGGCCTGTAGGGAATAAAATCTGCCATGATCACCGGTGACACATTGGCCTGTGGGGAATCGTTTTTCGAGTGATCACCGGTGATACACTGGCACGCAACGTGTTAAATTGACGACTTCACTTGTACTGAAAATGCCGGCCGTTGAAGAGCTTTCCTGATTTCTTCACGGCATGCAGTATTTTTGAGAGGTGGCTGCTGCAATAACTTATGAGAAAAAAAAGTAAACTCGCAGCTGCCCATGTATATTAACATTCCCACACCAACCTTTGAAGTGGAAAGTCGCGTTGAAGCCAGTCTAATTAGTGATTAGTTTTGAGCTGTTCAAGCGCCATTTTGGCTGTGATTTTTTGTTTCAAAGTTCAGCGGTGCTACATATTTGATTTGAGATCTGTTGTTCGCGTCTCGGTCTCTGTGAATAGGTTATCTTTCCTAGCAGCAGTAGACACGCGGAATACGGCCCGTCTTTTTTCAAGCGGTTGCCCTTTTTCTAGTATATTTTTTTTAGTAATTTTCGATTCTTAACGGCAACTCTGCGTTCCGTTAGTACGGTTTTTTCTTTTGTGTGGCAGCATTCGCTCGAGACACGGGTAGTTTGTTTTACCGTTTTCGCCGTGTGAAAGCTGCTACACAGTTTGCTTTTTTGTACCGGTTAGTCCCTTCTGGATCTGTCGATTATGACTGTAGGTTGTCCGGCACATCGCGTTTTTGGCTAGCAAAGTGAGTGAGGAAAACTTAAATCGAAATGCTCTTGATGGGCCCTCCTCAGGCTCATCAAGTAGCACAATTTCTGTCGAGGACGAAAATGAGCTCACTATCTTAAGGAGCAAGGAAACCTTTAAAAGGCCCACAATGGATGTCCTGCAAAAGACACCAAAAAAGGTTAGTAAATCCGATTCAATTTCTGTGCTGCAAGCTTTCGATTATACCGGCATGAGTAAACAAGTAGACAAAATGGCGGCTGGAGCCTCCCAATCCCAAGTGCCCCTAGCAAAAACTACAGGTGTCAATAGGGAAACCAGGCTAAATCTGTACGATGTGAATCACAAACAAAACAACTTTCTGGTCATGGTAGACAAAATTCTGCCAGACGGAGCATCACAAAGAACTGTGGATAGGCTAAAATTCTTCTTGGAAATCAGGCATTTGAATCTAGAAGGAATCACCAACATAAAGAAAGTTGGTTTCAAAAGATTCAAAGTCACCTTAGACACTGCTCAAAATGCGAATAATCTTGTTCTGAATGAAGAAGTCAGGAAGGCAGGTTTTAAAGCGTTTATCCCATCCAACTTCATTTACCGTTATGGAATAGTCAAGGACATTTGCACTGAGCTCTCCGAGGAAGAATTATTAAAGGAATCGGTCTCGTCAATTGAAATAGAACATGTACAACGTCTAAATAGAAGAGACCCAAAGAATCCAGGAAACTTCCTGCCCTCAAACACCGTCAAGTACACCTTTAGAGGTTCTAAAATACCGGAAGAAATAGAAATCTTTCACATGCTTTTCAAGGTAGAGTATTATGTCCCCAGACCTAGGCAATGCAGCAAGTGTGGAAGGTTAGGCCACTCCACAGCCTTCTGTAAGTCTAGCGGCAAGAGATGTTTGAAATGTGGAAATGAAAACTGTCAAGGTGAGTGCACGGTTACCAAATGCATTTTATGCAACGGATCCGACCACTCAGCCAATGACAGAAACTGTCCTGAGTGGATCAAATATTTGAAAAAGAATCAAATGAGCGCGGTTCTGAATATCCCCATAAATGAGGTAGATCAGAACTACAATAATAACTACTATGAGGTTATTAACAATTCTGAGGAATACGATATAACGTATCCTCACCTCCCCAACAGGGACCAACCCAAAGTCAAAGACCCTATCCGTGATATTAACAACCTTCTAACCTCAAAGTCTAAGTATAGTACAGTGGCAAGGAAAAAGCCTCAGAACATACAAATGAATCACTTTCCACAAGTGGAACAGTACCAATGCCAACATGATAAGTTAGCCTTTCCCGATAAACCCCTGGTTAGTGAGTATCAGAAGATACTGCACAAACTTATAACACTCTGCACAAACATTGTTACGAGTTCCAACGACCCAACAATGAGAAATGAATTTATGAAACTAAGAGATGCAGTTGACTCTCTTGAGAGCGGCTGTAGCGACTCCAATAAAGCAAGAAATGGTCAAAATAATCCAATTTAATATACAAAATCTGCCTAAGAATAAAAGTGAATTAGAGTTTTTCCTGAATGAAGAAGAAATAGACTTTGCAATACTTTCAGAAGTCTTTGACTTCGACATAAGCAATCCTAAATTTAAGATAATGAACTACAATTTTCACTTACACAAAGGAGGGCAGGACAGGAATGGAGGAACAGCGATTTATTTCAAAAACACAATCAAAGCCAAAAGACTTCCCTTTGACACCGACTCAGACATTGTCATGATAGAAACAACAAATTTAAACCCAAACATCACAATAGCTTCAGTTTACTTCAAACCAGACACTGCCACCAATGTCTTCGTAGCAGAAATGAACAAAGTTTTGTCCTATCTGCACAACAAATCCAATGCCATACTGGCAGGCGACTTCAATGCTAGGCATAGGAAATGGGGTGACACACTTTCAAGCCCCAAGGGAAAAAAGCTCCTTGAGTTAATAGAGCAGTCAGATTTCTTTAATTTAAATAATGGAGAGCCAACATTCTATCAATCTCTAGACAATTTATTGTCCAACCACTCCATTCCTGATCTGACCTTTGTGAATAATAACAGTCTAAACTTTAGCTGGAAAATTCTGTCCAATCGTATAGGCAAAAGCCATCATGCCTTAATCCAATATGAAACCCTGCAAGTCCAAACTAGAAGCGGAAGATTCGTAGCTAGACACCTACTGCAACATGCTCTTTCCAACCTGGCAGTAAATGCGTCTGTTGATGACATCTCTGTCAAAATCAAACGCGAAATTAAAAATGCCACCTTTCAGCTGAATAGCAGTAACTCAAGAACACCCAAAGGCTGGTGGGACAACTCACTAAAACAATTCTTTGTTAGCAAGACCAACGCATACAGGGACTTCCTGACAAATCCCACTATGACAAACTTCGACAATTTTCAAACAGCAAACCAAACGTGGCGAGAAAAAATCAAACAGGCCAAAAAAAGACAGTGGGATACCAAAATAAATGAACTTTCCAACTCAAACAACTCGAAGGAGTTCTGGTGCTTTATTAACAAAATAAAGCATTCAAGCTCTGTAAGCCGCTCCACTTCTTCTTGGAACAACGATAACAACAACAGGTATTTAGATCTACTAAAATCTCAATACCTTACCAGGTCAACCCCCGTAACAATGGTACCCACTCACTCGGAGCCTCCCTCTCTCTCTTACCATGAATTTCTAAAGATACTCGCCAAAAAGTCGAGCTCCTCAGCAGCCGGTCCTGATGGCATATCATATGGGCACTTAAAAAACTTAAACAATGAAGCGCTCCTAAAAGTTTTTGAGGCTCTCTGCAATATATGGAACAATCAAAGTCTTCCTGAGGAATGGAGGAAGATCAAAATAGTCCCCATCCCCAAAAAAGACAAACAGTTATCTGACATCAGTAACTACAGACCTATCTCTCTGATAAATGTTTTTGCTAAAATCCTGAATGGATTAGTCAAAAATATTTTACAGGACTTCCTGGAAGACAATGAAATAATTCCCCAACACAGTTTTGCTTATAGGAAAAACACATCGACGAACAGGTGCGTAAATGAGCTTCTGCTAGAGATTCAAATTGCACTAAACAACAACTTAAAGGTGACTGCGATATCACTAGACATTTCCAACGCATATGAAAGGGTCGACCTTCTACAACTGCAGCAAACCTGTTTAGAATTCAGCATTCCAGCCCACCTGATACACTGGATTATAAACTTCCTTCATAAAAGGGTCTTAACAATGGGAGCTGAAAACGTAGAAATTTCAAACGGACTTCCACAAGGCAGCTGCCTAAGCCCCACGCTCTTCAACTTGTACACAGCCAGTTTACACCAAATTTCTGACAATATGACTCACATTTTCCAGTTTGCGGACGATTTTGTTATCATCTCCTTTGGGGAAAAGATAGGCGACTCAATCGAAAACCTCCAAAACAAAACAAATCTGTTTGTTGAACGGTGCAATTCCTTAGGACTGGGCATCAACAGCAGCAAAAGTCAAACAATCAGGTTCTCAAAGAATAGAGGAAGAGATCTAAACATTACCATTGGTGATGAACTGGTTCAACAGACCACCAACATGAAATTTCTTGGCTTCCTAATCTCATCCTCTCTATCTGTGAAACAGCACTATGACGAAGCCATCAAAAAAACGAGCTCCGGAACAAATGCACTGAAATTTGTATCAGGATTCAAAGGAGGCTTATCCCCTTCGAAGAGCCTCACCTTATATAAAAGCCTTGTTCGCTCCAAACTCGAATACGGAATCACAACAGCTAACAACAAACCCAAGTATGTTAATGACAAGATAACATCCTTCCTAAATAACAACATTAGGAGATGCCTAGGACTTGCCAAAACAACACCTGTTCAAATCATCTATGCCCTATCTGGTGAACTCCCATTTCAGTACAGGAGCCTACTCTGCACTGCCAAGGAAGTCATCAAGATTAAAAACAGCAACAATGATGTCTATGGAAAAATTCAAAACAATTCCTCTCTGAACAACAGCTTAACATCATGTTACCGAGAATTCAGTGGAATTTTTGAGCGCATCCAGAAAGACATGCCTGGAAATCCCGCTCCAAACTGCACAATAAATCTCGACTTTAGGGAAGTGTTGGCAAGAGAGAGGCTGGCTCCGTGTGACATTCCCATATTCCAAAAACTATGCAACCTTGAATCAGGCCTAAGAGCAAATGGCTTCACAATAGCTGCCACAGATGCATCCTCTGACGGAAACGCTTTAGGCTTTGCGTATTTGTTTAGAAATACAAGAGAAACACACATCTTCAAGGTCACCGACTCTGCATCCGTCATCTCAGCGGAACTGAGTGCGATCAAGGAGTGCGTTAAATTATCAATACAAAAACGTTTTCTCAAACTTGCCATTTTCACTGACAGTCTCTTTTCATGCAATATGTTGCTCAACAACAAACAACAGCATTATCTCATAAATGAAATCCACAGCCTGATCAGATCCCTCAGCGAAGTGCATATTATCTGGACCCCTGCCCATGTAGGTTTTGATCTTCATGAGATGGCTGACCTATCTGCGAAAATAGCTAGATCATTTGGAGTACCCACACCTCTCCCGCTCTCAAGCCAAGATGGCTTAAAACTCATTATGACAAAAATAAAGAATAACTGGAACTTGGAGTATAAAATCATGTCTCAATCCAAAGGAAAATTCTTTGCAAAAATCTTCCCGGATATTCCACAAACAAATTGGTTTAACAAGTCAACTTACAGACCCAAAATTGTCAAAATGATCAACAGAATTTTAGCAAATCATGGATATAATCGAAAGTTTCTAGCCAGAATAAATGTCGTTGAGTCGGATTTATGCAACATCTGCTTAACCACGGAACATAACAACCACATAATCTTTGAGTGCGGCAAATACCACAGTGCAAGACTCAATAATCACATTTTTCATGACTTCGTCAACTTAGAAGACCTACTCACTGGCATGAAAATGGAAAACATTGACGGTCTCGCAAACTTTTTGATGGAAGCCAATATAAACATTTAAAGTAGAGCGTATACTAAATATTAGGCACCAACTTTGTTTTTCTCTTCATTCACCTGCTTGTTCTTTGAATTACTTTGCTTTCTTTCTCTAACGAACTCGCTTAGTTCGTTTTTGGTTTCAACTCAACTAATCCACACTCCCTCCCACACCCTCTTCCCTCTTCCTCTCAATTAATTATAAAAAAAAAAAAAAAAAATAAATAAATAAATAAATAAATAAATAAAAAAAAATAAATAAATAAATAAATAAAAAAAAAAAAAAATAATTAAAAAAAAAAAAAAAAATTAAAAAAAAAAAAAATTTAATTAAAAAAAAAAAAAAAAAAAAAAATTATATATGGAAACAGGGAAAACATACATGGATCTTTAATCAAGTCAAAAATCACTTAATTTTATTGCTCGAAAAAAAAAAAAAAAAATTTAGTTACAAGCAACCTTAATCCAATCATGTTTTATCGACAATCGCTGGTGATATAGGCCTATCCTGGCTTAGCCAACCGTCTCGTCTAAAGTGTGGCACCAATTCAAGGTGCTCATACAACGCGGGACAAAACAAAACTCAATCAATCAATCAATCAAACCATGTATATTAATCATCATCATTGTGAATCTACAGCCCGACTTCGTGCCGTAACCGTCTTCAGATGTTCGGCGTCCGTAGAGAGTCGTCCCACGGAGCTGTCGGTCTCCCTTTCAGTCTTATTCCGCTGATGTTTCGTCTGTTCGGTGGCTATGCCGTGTTCATTGCAATGGTTGTAGAAATATCATTTTATATCGGACACGATCTATTTCGGTCGCTAAATGCATCGAATATTCGTCAAATATTCTTCCGTCTGGGCCTGAGCCCAGATTTCATAGCCATAGTCTAGCACAGGTATAATAATTTTACGGAGCATTTTTTTTTTCACATATGCACTTCGTTTGCATTATTGGAAGAACCGGGAAAAATGTTCTATTTACCAGCTGTATCCGTCTATTAATTTCGCCCGTCTCGATGGAGTCCTTGACAGGTTTCTACGAATTCGATATTGTCGTTTCTGATGGTAATGTTTGGCTGTGCGGTCGTTATTATTGAGTATAACATTATTTTCCTTTTGACTTCGTTAATGGGGGTCGGTAGCTCAGTGTGTTGAGGCGCCAGCCTGAGGCAGATGCATCTACCAGTTCAAACCAACCATTCCTCGTCATATAACTACCTCTTCTTTTCATTCCATCATAAACGCGGTACTGGAAGAATTTTATCCTCCATGAACTGTGGTGACATGGTACAAGAGAAGATAAGCGGTTGATTATCAGAATAAGGCAATTCGTCGACTTTTAGGTCCCTGAATAGTTCTTCCACGTTTAAAATACCGCACAATAGTCGATTATAGTACAACCTTAAGCAATAAATTAAGCATTGAGTGTGAAACCGAAAGAATCTATGCATGACTACTTTCGGTTTCAACCAAAATTATCCATTAATGCCTTATTTTCAAATGGCTTATTTCATGGTGCCGTTTAACTCAAATCGGAGACTGAGTCTCATGAAGTTGCGCACGAGGAACTCACAGCGAGCCACCGGATATGTCAAACCTGCTGATTCCGAATTTGAAGTAAAAAAAAATATGAGTTGCCCACCCCTGAATGGCCACCCTGTTTTCATGGAGAAATACTCGTCCGATCGGGCTGGCTCGAACTACAAGGTAATTTTGGGTCGCTGATTCCGAATCTTATGTGAAAAAAGAAAAAGAAAATTTTGGGTTGCCCACCCCAGAATGACCACCCTGTTTTCATGGGGAAATACTCGTCTGATCGGGCTTTCCTTGCAAAGCATGTCTTTTTTCGTTACCAAAGGCAGTCTAACGTATTCGTCTCAACACCCCTAGTCATACAACACCCATCTTGCCTATATATCTCTCCTCATCGATAAACAAATCCTTTTATCCTGACGCACACCTGCAGCAGGACCAAAATATCTGCGTGGACCCAGCCTTCTCATATTCTATGATGCAAGCTACTACTACCACCACTATAGAATAACCCATAAAAATTCGGTTGTGGCGAATCATCTGCAAAATCAACACACCCAACTAGACACCGTCTCCATACAAATTGTTGTTGCTCTATCATCTGAAAACCGAAAACGCCACGAACCATCCGGTCGCACAAAGTTACTTGAATTTCACTACTCGTTCAAACGCGGCGAATCATTGGGCGATCCAGGTGTCGCGATTTTCCAGGGGATTGTAAACGCCGCGAATCATTGGGAAAAAATTGGGTGATCCAGGTGCCGCGATTTTCCAGGGGATTGCAAACGCGGCGAATCATTCGGAAAAAAAATGGGCGATCCAGGTGCCGCGATTTTCCAGGGGATCGCAAACGCGGCGAATCATTCGGAAAAAAATTGGGCGATCCAGGTGCCGCACGTTTGCAGATGATAGAGCGTGTGTGTATGGCCGGCTATTTCCAACAATGGAAGAGAGTTCACATCGCGAAGAGCAATTTATCAATCCCGGTGGGATATGGCACTGCTTATAATATTTTTTCCATTATAAAAACGTTGTAGTTTAGTTCTACTTTTATTTTAATGCATGTTTGTACTTGTATAAATTTAAATAATTTCCTCCACCCACTAGATCGTCGAGGAAAAGGCAGGATTTTTAAAATTTGAATGGAAAACGGATCTTCTTTACCACTTGCATTGCCTCCAACGAAATAACACTATTAAAGTTGTCTTTATTAAGAAAACGATGGGCTTTCAATGACTTTATTAACAATTATATTTATTAACAATTATATTTGAAAAATAAACAAAATTTACGTATCTATTTGCCACAGTCCTACAATTCATCAAATTCAGCTACATCTGCAGTTTATGCGCAACCGAAACAGGTATCAAAAATGTCAAGCTTTCGCACACCAAGCCCAGGTAATACACCTCTACATCTTATATGTTTTGCTCGTATTATTAGCTTTTCTTCTTTTTCCCCAAAATATAGCAGGATCACAAAAAAGTGGTTCCAACATTTTGGCACAAATAAATGCGCGGTTAATGCCAAACAAACAACATCACCAACAACAGCAGCATCAGCAGCAGTATCACCAACAACAACAGCAACCACAACCGACTAATACAACCAGTAAAAATAACATATATCAACAGCAAGCATATCAGGAAAACAGAAATAATCATCAACAATCGAGTTTTCAACAGCCTGTATATGGTTCAACGGCAAAACCGTCAACACATCAGACATACAGTCAACCGAAATCAACATTTTCATATCTAGAGGATAAGCAGAGTGGCTATTGGTCGGATCATCAGCAACATTCACATCAACAATCAGATGGTAACATTACATGTTGGACTTTGCTAGATAATTTTTTCATGCTCCTGTATCTTGCAATGGTTTTCTTAAAAGCTCATTTCTATCACCAACATCACCACCATAATCATCAATCGATCAATCATTCCATTAATTATCACTCTCCTACATCGGTCAAGCAACAAATGTCGTCCTCCTCGTCTCCGTTTAATACAACACTGCAAAGACAATCTCAGTCACAATCTCAATTGTATTATGCCCATAATCGTCATGCAATGCATCAAAAGACGGTTGCCTCAACGAATCCATTTTTAACAGCCAATGAAGTACATTATAGCTCTTCCAGTTATGGAAATAATATGACGGGAAATTGTAGCGCGGATCAAAGTAAATTTTTTGTTCATCTAGTGATTGCCGGCTTTTTTACCAGCAGGATTATGTTTTGATAACTCGTGATTTTTTTTTCTTGAAAATATATTTTTGATTTGGTTTTAATAGAAATCCTAGGTGTGACACAATATATTGACTGTAGAAATTTTGCCAAATTGTATGAACATACCTACTTTATTATTGTTATACCTAGTCTAGCCATAAATATTGTTACAAGGTTTGGCAACCCTGCAGAAAGGAACCGTTATATTGCATTTCTTAAAAATTGAGCTAATCGCTATAGTACGCTTGTGCTTGATGCATTTGTCATCATTTGAGTTTAATTTTTAGTGTAGTGAACATGGATTGGGGTGACAAAGAAAATAGAATTGCTGTGATTGCACTTCATAAAGTAGGACTGCAACCAAGTGATATTTTTAAGACTCTGCATACCCTTGGTATAAGCCGAATGTTTGTATATCGGGCTATTGAAAGATTTAATGATACGTCTGGAGTAAGTGACCGTGAAAGAAGTGGCCGTCCGCGAACTACTCGAACACCTCAAGCGGTTAAAGCCGTGCGCGAGAGAATTCGCCGTAATCCTCTTCAGAAACAAAAAATTTTATCGCGTGAGATGAAAATACCCCAAAGAACAATTTCACGTATCATCAAAAGTGACTTGGGGTTGGGTGCTTATCGTAGATCTACCGGGCATTTACTAACAGATTCGTTAAAAAAAAATAGAGTGGAAAAATCAAAACGATTACTTTGCCGGTACGCAAACCAAGAACACCGTAAAATTTTGTTTACGGACGAAAAAATTTTTACTGTCGAAGAAACATTTAATAAACAAAACGATAGGGTTTATGCTCGCAGTGCCAGAGAAGCTTCTCAAGTTGCCCAAAAGGTTCAAAGAGGTCATCATCCAGCCTCAGTAATGGTTTGGTGGGGTGTTAGCTACAAGGGGGTGACAAAGTTGCATTTTTGTGAGAAGGGCGTCAAAACGTCTGCCAAAATTTATCAAGAAAGTGTCCTTGAAAGTGTAGTGAAACCTCTCAACACGTCATTATTCAAAAATCAGCCTTGGAGTTTCCAGCAAGATTCTGCACCAGGTCATAAGGCGAAGTCAACCCAAAAATGGCTTGAAGAAAATGTTCCAGATTTTATTAAAGCTGAAGATTGGCCTTCCTCTAGCCCAGACCTGAATCCGCTGGATTACGAATTATGGTCTGTCTTAGAGCAAATGACGTGCTCTAAAAGACATTCTAATATCGAATCCTTAAAGAAGTCTCTTACACATGCAGTCGCCAACTTTCCGATTGAAGTCGTGCGTGCTTCCATAGATACGTGGCCAGCTCGATTAAAGGCTTGTGTAAAGGCAAAAGGCAATCACTTCGAATAACTTGTTGCAATTTCCGTTGTTGACAATGCATTTAATAAATAAACAATGATTTCTTAACATATAACACCTCTTTTATTGAACAGTGCTTCAAAAAGTTTGTAACAGTATTTATGGCTAGACTAGGTATTATACCACATCCTCGGCATCAGTTGCCGGACTTAACCCTAAGCGGGTGAAATCATCCGAGCCCAACAGCTTGGCGGGCTCGGGTGATTCCTGGGCTGATGTTTCGCTCTCAGCCTGGTGTGAAATTCGAAAATCGATGGAGGTCACCAACCACTTTCCGCACAATAGCGCATGTGTGCAAGATAACGTATTTCTGCATCATCTCAATGATGCTATGCGGCAATTTCAATCTGTCAAGTGAAGACGGAAGCGATTTAGCCAATATGCCGGCATCACATACACTCGCTTAAGACGACAAATTTCTATGATTTCCCGAGCAAGTGTATCGTAGTTCTTGCTGTTGTAGCAACGCCTGCTGGCGTCGAAGGGGTTTTGCAGCTCCTTGGTCGTTGCTGTAGAAGCGGCTGCCGTGGGAGCATAGTTATTCATCTTCTCCGCCTTCTTTTTCTCAATGTTACTAATATGGGGAATAGCAACACCGATTATATAAGCAGAGCCACCAGTTTTTCTATAAGGTGGCACTGTTCTGAGTGAGATGAAGTCAAGAATAAATAAAAGTACAATTTGAATTCCTAGATAAAATACTTTTTTTTAGTGAAATGAAATTCAGTGGTGAAATTTTTACTCAATTATCTGCGTCACACCTTTGGTAAAATCTTGGTTGATTAACCCATAAATATACAAATTTTTAGTCTATTTTTGACTCGAGTGACTAAATATTTTTGTTTTATCGTTTTCCTTTTGATTTTTCTTTAAATCAAATAAACTGCTGTTAAATCTAAATTCTAGGAAAAATGCTGATGTGGAGAATTTTTAAATTATTTGCACTTTTAATCCATCCCATCTATTTTTTTTACTCTGTATTCAAAACCCCTACTTTAAATCTTTCTATTTTCTATTGTTCCCCATTGGATGTTTTGTTTTGTGCTTTTTCTTCAACGAAAAAAAAAAACAGAAAAGTTTTGAATAAGTACAAAAACTATCCAAAAATTTTCCAATACAGATCATGCGCCTTCGAATATCGACAAATCTGGAAGTATACTAACAAAAACCAAAGCGGAATTTTTACATAATTTAAATGCCAAATTAGCGAAACAAGGAATATCTGGACGTGCATTTGCTGTTAGAAATTTGATAAATAGTAAAGCATTGGTGAGTATATCTTCTTTTTTTAACATGTAAGTTTTTAGTCTTATGAGATGACGATGACAGACGTTTAGTCTGTAACTTTTGCGCGCCCCTACAAATACAAGTCAATGAGTGTTTTCTTTTGTACTCCTGTGATTGGCTGATGACCACGAACGTCGTCGTGGACGAGATTCGAACCCGAAACGCCGGTAGTTAAACATGAGACTAATGCCTCAACACACTGCGCTACCGGTCGCCCCAAGTCGCTTAGAAATTTAAGCCGCCGAAACTAAAATATGTAACGGTACCCGACTGAAAGTCATAAATCTTAGGCGAAACTTGATAGACGACGACCAAGAGCTGCCAAAACCCCTTTAATGCAAGAAGCAATGCTATAACAACAACAATTAAGTAATCTTTCATAACGGAAACTAGGTTTTGCTCTCTGAAGTTCAGCTCTGGAAATATAGAGTAAACACAAAAAATCAGTGATTAAGATAGTTAAGATAATTGATAATAATTGAGTTAAATTAATATACAGTTGTTGCTACAATTATTTACACGAAGCAAATCACAAAATCGCTTTTTTTGAACGACTCGACAGAATGAGCGAAAGATTCGGTACAACGACATAGCCTCCGTGTCTTTCAATTTAAGAATGACACACTATAAAATGAATATTCAAATTAAATTAAATACTACGTAACGCATAGAAAATCCACGCTCATTCAAAATTTCGGATTACATACATACATGTATTACATTCATATTCATTCACACCCCATCCTAATATCTATCTGAACCTAAAACCATTATCTATCTACCAAACCAATCCCATCTAAATCCATTCATAATCATCTCTATGCAGTATGCAATGCACGCATTGTGTATACTTCTAAATATATACACAACAACCCATGCTGACTGCAAGCAAATAAAAAATCATTTGCTTACGTCGGACCGCACATCCAAGTTTCCCCAAATACATAAAACAAGCAAAACATTCTAAAACAAAAGTAATCGTCTTGTATCATCATCTCATGTTCAACTTTAGATGAATACGATACCAAACCAACAACCAGGCAATTTCCTCTGTATACTGTGACACAAAATGTGTTATTCGCAATGTGAGTTTTTATTTCACTCACTCTGTGCTGTGAGACATACTGGGCTGTGGTGATAACACATAACACAAGCATTGATTATTTGTGTAATTCAGTATTGACTCAAATTCAGATGTTTCACTCACGAAGCGCATACTCCAATTACTCAAATTCTCTGCCAAATGAGGAGTTCATGGCATGGAGCTTTTAGAACAGAGTGGAATGATTTGACTGACTCCGAATATAGGGTCAAAAAAGAGAAAAAAATTGGAGTCGCCCAGCCCAGATTGGCAGCCCCGTTTTCATGGGAAATAGTGGTCCGATCTGGCTGGCTCGAACTAAAGGGCATTGGGGGGTCGCTGACCCCAAATCTGGGGTCAAAAAAGAGAGAAAAAAATGGGGTCGCCCATCTCAGATTGGCAGCCCCGTTTTCGTGGGAAATAGTGGTCCGATTTGACTGGCGCGAACTAAAGGGCATTGGGAGGTCGCTGATTCCGAATCTGCGGTCAAAAAAGAGAGAAAAAAAATTTGCAGTCGCCCAGCCCAGATTGGCAGCCCCGTTTTCATGGGAAATAGTGGTCCGATCTGGCTGGCTCGAACTAAAGGGTATTGGGGGGTCGCTGACTCCGAATCTGGGGTCAAAAAAGAGCAAAAAAAAAATGGGGTCGTCCATCCCAGATTGGCAAACCCGTTTTCATGGGAAATAGTGGCCCGATCTGGCTGGCTCGATCTAAATGGCATCATTCGGGGTAAAAAATAAACTACGACTTTCATTGAATATGTTATTAACCAAATTTCAGACTCTTTGCATGACTCTTTTTGAACGACTCATTGGAAAGAGTCAGAGCGTATTTGCTGGCACAGTGAAAAGAGTCATTATGCCCATCACTAGTTTCTATCAATTATGAAGCTGGAGCAGGTGTGGAGCATCAGTTGGTGTTAGAGTTCTTTGTGATAAACAAGTCAGTAACAGTTAGAATGCCTCGAAACGTTGAAATCTTCCTTAAAAAGCGGGAGGGCAATCGTTGCTGAGTTTAATTGCGGAGTTCCCGCTAGGGAAATAGCAAAATAAAAATGTCACAGGCGGAGTGTTTACTACCAGGTAAAAAACAAAATTAAGCTGGCTGGACACTGCCAGCAGGAGGAAGAGGTCGAAGGAAGTTAACAACTCTAACGGAAGATGCTGAAATACGACGGTCTATACAACGGAATAGTCGGGAAAAAGTCGGAAACATTCTCAATAATATTAATGTAAACAGAATTAAAAAAAATTAGCAGGACTACGATTCGAAGAAGACTATCCGAAGCAGGAATAAAAGCTTACGTCGCCAAGAGACAGCCGTATTTCACTCAAAAAAACCTGATTTTATACTATACTATAGCAAGACAATGCACCAATCCAACGGATTTAACAGTGCTTATCGTTCAACAAAAAGTCTTTAAATGGCCTCCACAAAGTCCTGACTTCAATATCATTGAAAAAATCTGGCATTTGCTTAAATCAAAAAGTCCTCTAAAGATTGGGATATCGCCAGCCGAAGTCTGAGAAGACGTCTTAAAGGCATGGTCGGTCCTATCCATCTAAACAATTAATAACTTAATTGATTCCATGCCAGCACGAAGAAGCAATTATTCGGGCAAAGGGAGGAAACACCAAGTATTAGGTAACGGTCCCAAGGAACATTTTGTTCAGATAAACAACCAATTTTCTTTCTTTCCCAGATTTCGCTTAAATTTTGCGGAAAGACGAGGTGCAAGTCATCATGGTGTAAATAATTTTGGTCATAAAAATTTATGTGCAAATAATTGTGACCACTCCTTTTTGTTTTCTTTTTTCTACTCGGTGATATTTTATTTTAAATTTTCTTTTGTTAACAAATCATGAACTTTCCAAAGAACACCTGTATGAAATTTCATTTGGTTACAATAAAAATTGAAGGAGTTATTCTGATTTCATTCCAATTTTTCATTGTGATTTGCTTTGTGTAAATAATTGTGTATATACGACGAATATACGACTGTATATTCTGGTTAGAATTGACATCAAAGTAATTTGATTACAAACGCTGGCTGTACAATCCTAACTAGGGTTTAGTCATTCGGCCACGTTGCTAGCCTCTCATGTGCGCTTTTGTGAGTACCAGAGGTTATCCAGGAACAAAGCAGAACGATGATCAAAAGAATGCTTCGATGTGGTAAGCACGTTAAGGTCGCGACAAGTTTTCGATTGTGCATTCCAAAATCCGAAAGAATAGTCCGTTAGTGTTACCATACACTGTCGAACTCGAGCACGAACCTGGTACAAATGTCCTCTGAATAGCTCAAGGCACACACTTCACATAAACGTGAAGAAAACTGGTCCACTTGTACCATATTCGAGATTGAGTTCGACAGTGTATGGTGACACTTAAACGTGAATAGCTCAACCCCGTTCAGGGATAGCCTCTGGGATAGTTGCTTCACGTGGTTCAGAACGTGTCAGAGTTCACACAACTATGTTGCACGTCTGACTCCGTATTTCATTCCACCCTAATGACCTGAGACGCTTGGGTGTATGTAACTCCGCCAATCAGGCTACAGCTATCTTAGTGTCTCATCCAAATGTTTTGCTTTGCAAAAGTTCGTTGGCGTGGTTAGCCGTTCCAGGGGTCGCCCACGGGAAGGACTATGGAAGGGGTCTTTTGCCCCCCCCCCCCCCCCTACCACTATTTCAACTTGGACGTTCCATTTCCCGGTCATTTTTTTTTTCAAATATTAGGGTAATTGTTTGTTTTGAAGCAAAAATACCGTATGAAAAATTATTCCAAAATTGAATTTTGCAATTTTATTTTGGGGCATTATCCGTAGGACGGTTTTTCATAGAGACATTACGATATTGTGTGGGATAGGATTTACGGGGTTGGGGAAATGAGCAGGTTGTATGTGTTGCGTGTATGTACATGATATCAATGGGTGCGTTTTGGCGGGCCTCTGGTTAAATTTCATGGATCTGACTTTTCTCGATTTCTCCTCCATATACTTTCCCCTCCGGTAAAATATGTACGGTGAACTGTCAATTTTTGGATCTGAAAATGTTCCCCTCCGGATCAGAATACTTTTCAGATCCAAAAATTGACAGTTGTCTGTACAAATTTTACCGGAGGGGAAAGCATATGAAGGAGAAATCGAAAAATGTCAAACCTGATCCGGTTGTAGGAACGCAGCCAATCTGTGTTTTGTGTAAGTGTGGTTCGACCCACTAATTCTGGACTTTTCTTTAGTGACCCAACTGACCGTCTAAAGTGGAAAATGTTATACGTTCCGCTTAATTTCTCGAAGATCAAATTGTTGGGGAAAACAGTTTTATTATACATATTTGTACATTTTATACGTTATATGTATCATTTTTCATTATTCTCGTTACATTCTTTGTATAGTAAGAAAAAATGTTTGTTCTATTTCCAGCCCGATCCTAGACTGTGCCACGAATCGCTCATGGATCAAATAAAACGAGGGGCAACTCTTAAACGTAACAGAACGATAAACGACAGAAGCGCTCCAAAAATTCGATAAATTTTACGATCAATTGATTAGAACGAGTTGATAAGTAAACATTAAAAGCGTACTGATGCGAAAGACTATTATAAAATGAATAACATTTAAATCTTAAAGATAAAAAACCTAGACATCTACAAAATCGTAATAAACTTGAATATATATATTATCAATACAAATTTAATATATACATAAAACCTTTACAACAAAGTAACATACAATTATATCAATAAACATTTCTACTTTGTATTGTAATGAAAAACTAATAATGTGCTGTCGTATTTTCACGAACGGTACATATGTGCGCTTATGAATTGTTATGAATTTGTTTTTGGGTATATTTTGATTCGAATGGAATACATACATAGGAATTCAATTCGTTCAATGTATTTGATTTCGATTATAACCAAATAAGAGTCGACATGTAACATATACTGGGACAGTCATTGCATATCGAAACGACATAGACTTCACGCAACTCTGGCGTAGAAAAAGACATGCAGCTAGATCAAATTTTAATGGAAATACAAAATATTTACGTATATTAGGCGGCCACTCATTTTTTTTATCATATACATTAGCAGTGTATTTTGCATTGAAACTCTGAATTTTATGAATGGCCGCGACGAAAAAAAAAACAACTATTTGTTATACATACGTCAATTTTTACTACATAAATTCATATACATATTGTTAATTATTCACTGTATCTTATCATACACAAAAGACATCACTCACCCTCACTTTTTTATCGAAATGAATATCGACATTTGTCCCAGTATGAAACTCTTCGACTCTCAGGCGATCCTAATATTTCCTTTAAAGAAACAAGTGTGATTTATGTAACATGTTTGTGAAAGCAATTTAAACAAGTACTAAGGATTGATCTGTGTCTATTCTTGCCAAAAATCTATCACTTTTTTTTAACATTTTATTTCTCTCTTTTCGAATGAGCATTATATATGAATGTGTAGAGGCTAACATACTATATTATTGATTTATTTTCGAGTATTTAATGTTATTGATTGAACAATTCAAAGAAAATGTGTTAATTCTTGGAAATAAAAAACAAAACAAATGGAAAATGAAAACTAAAATGGGAAAACGTAGGGAATTAATTTTAGTTTTATAAATTTTATGAATTTTAATTTTATATTGTATTTAACATTTCATTTTAGTTGTGTAGAGAATTATTGATTATCTATATATATATTAATATATTCAATCCACTATACACACTTTTGTAAATATTTTTTTATTAATATTACATAGTCTACGAGTGTATATTTCAATGATAATTTAAATGTTTACACCCTTTTGAGTTTATTAATTATATATACAGTGAAAAAAAAAACAACCGAAAGGGAGAATCTAATAGAAATAAATATAGTATATAATTTTGTGTTTTATTTATCTAGGGACGCGGGAGCGTCCCGCCCGTCAAAGAAAAACGAAAAAATCGAAGAAAAAAAAAAGAAATCGATAAAAGTGACCAAGACTATGTTTACGCGACACAACAAGTAGGGGTTTTCGGACCTCTGTAGCTCCGGCCCTGAGTGATCGGGGGGTTCAAATTTGGTATGGTCATTGTCTCCGGTCGTCTTACGAAGTGTTGCAAATTTGAAGTCGATACGACGAAAAACACCAGATAGAAATTGAAATTTTTCTTGTTCTCGTTGTTCTTTAACAGTGCTACAGCCTCGTAGGAAGCGTATCGAGATCTGCTTTCTTTTCTCACGAATTGACTGTGTCCCAAGGGTGTGCATAGGCTATCTGTAGATTCGTGCAGTAGATAAAAAGATACATCCAAAAAAGTGATTTTTTATAGAGTTTCTCGCTTAAGTCTTTTCAATGATATCAGTGAAAAAAAAATCTTCCAGGCATTACCCGTGGTTCAACTAGATTTGGTACATAGCTTCCTTTGGTTATTATAAGTACCACACAGTTATATTTTGGTGCTGCTGAAGATGTGCATCAGGACAAGAGGACTGTCTTAATCATGAAATGGAACAAAAACCAAAGCTGGTAGCTATGGGTGTATTCTGACTCGTGGTAATGAGACCAATGCATTGGAGTTCCGTTAAAGGCATTTTGAGTCCTTC
Organism: Chloromyia formosa; assembly: GCA_964017055.1. NCBI lineage: Eukaryota > Metazoa > Arthropoda > Insecta > Diptera > Stratiomyidae > Chloromyia > Chloromyia formosa. Next base: position 24,878,939 of record OZ024818.1, read on the forward strand.
GGTCAGAACTGATGGCATTTTGAGTCCTTTGGAGAGGAAAAAGGACATTCTTGGAAAAGAAGTGAAATCAAAGCATGATGGGTATCATATGACTGGGGAGATGAGGCGAATGCAGTAGAGTAGACTACTGTTGAAGGCATTTTGAGTTCTCTGTACAGGAAAAATTATATTCTTGGAAAGGAAGCGATGTCTATGCAAGATGGGTATTACATGACTCGAGGTGAATAGGCATTTTAGTTCCATGGAGAGGAAAAAGGATGTTCTCGGCGAGGAAGCTGTCTAGGCATGATGGGTATCATACGACTGGGGGTCGTGGTGCGAATGCACTAGAGTACTGTTGACGTTTGAGTCCTTTAGTTAGGAAAACAGCATTTTCTTAGACATAAAACGAAACAAACCAAATCTAGAAAATATCGGTCTCGATTTAAGGGACATGTAGGATATAAATAACTCAACGGAGACATAATTTCATCGAAGGCAACTCAGAGTCATGCCGGAGGCACATTTACTCCATGATGATAAATAATTAGTTCCTTGGTGCAACATTTTTCAAAGCAAATGTATAACGTGAAAGACATTTTTCAAAGCAAATGTACAACGTGAAAGCAATTGAATCGAAGTAAAATGTATTTATTATTTCCACTCTGCGGCTCTGCCTGTGATGTTGGCACTTCGCCCATTCTGGCGGTATAATCTCAGCTTCCTTCTGCAGGCAGCTCGGTCTTGGATCGTATCATCGCCAAGATTAATGCGTTGTTGTTGCTTCTTCATCTGACCGATCCACGTGTGTTTTCGTCTGCCTCGGAGTTTGGGTCCAGCAAATGGAACATTCATTAATAGTGCCTTCATGACAGCGTTCTCAGGCGGACGCGTTAGAACATTGCAATACCAACCCATACGACGATCTTCGAGCTTTTCAGTGATCGGTTGCTCAACAAACAAGCTGCCTCGGATGTAGGTATTTTCGATACGATCCTTTTTGGTCACACCGGCTGACATCCGTAGCATTTTCATCTCAGTCGCAGTCATTTTACTTTCGTATGTCTTATACATAGTCCAGCATTCAGATGCATACATGAGTGCAGGACGTACGACCGTTTAGTACAACTTGCCCTTAAGCTTGCGTGGCATCTTCTTGTCGCAGAAAACTCCCAGAGTTTTCTCGCCACTTCATCCAACCGACACTGATGCGATGTTTGATGTCATCATCGCAGGTACCTTCCTTGTTGACCATCGAGCCCAGGTACTTGAACCTTGTACAGGACTTCAACTGCTCTCCTTTAATGTAGATATCTGATATCGGTCTCTCTGGATCTGAGAAAGCACAGCAAAGATACTCTGTCTTTGGTATGCTAATCCACAGTCCATGATCCTCCAGTATCTTACACCACTTGGTGAGTGCAGCCTGCAAAGCAACGATGTCTTTGCTATCCAGGACGATATCATCGGCGAACAGAAGGGATATTTCCAGGCCGTCAGAAATGAGTGTTAATAAATAGAGCATGATGATGTTGAAGAGCAAGGCACTCAATACACTGCCTTGGTGAACTCCGACTTTAACCGGAAACTCTTCAGACTCACCAGCTGTGCATATCAATTTAGTGGTTGCCCCATCTTATATTTTTAGTCCTATGGAGAGGAAAAAGGATGTTCTCGGCGAGGAAGCTATCTAGGCATGACATCCGTAGCATTTTCATCTCGGTCGCAGTCATTTTACTTTCGTATGTCTCGTACATAGTCCAGCATTCAGACGCATAAATGAGTGCGGGACGTACGACCGTTTTGTACAACTTGCCCTTAAGCTTTCGTGGCATCTTCTTATCACCGAAAACTCCAGAGTTTTCTCGCCACTTCATTCAACCGACATACATAGGACGGGCCTAAAGTGCCGATGAACACCATCGCTCTTTTTGTGTCATTTTATGTTAACACCAAAACTTAGGAGATACCCTTTATTGAAATAGCATAGTCTTGGCGGGTAAGGGAAATTGAGGTAAGGGAAATTAGGGTGATTTGAGTTGTGTGCGATGGAATTAAATATCGGGGAACGTTTAGTTTGAATTTCTGCAGGCCATAACCGCAGGGGAAAAGAGACGATGGGAAACCCTTTCACATTCGGGTTGTCCTGCATACGAAGGAATCATGACATTTTACAGTTTGACTGATACTAACCTCCATAGTAAGTTGGTGGGCACGACTAGGCTGCCGGGTATTGCGTAAGGGAAAACATCGCCAATTAGATTGCTTAATAATAATATTCGAGAAGAAATTCGAGTGGTACCTCATGAAATCTGAAATGGGCACCATTTATGCGATGTTATTTTTCACGTTTAAATTAACAAAATTCCCCATTTATGAAGTGTACTAAGAAAAAAAAAATTCGATTGATTCAAAAATAAAGGAATTATAGACTATTCAAACCCCTTCGTTTCTTTTGCGCAAACCCAGTATGTCAAAATACTATCCACCCGGTAGTTTCCTGGTCGCGCCTGTCAAACCATTGCGCCTGACTAGTTGAGATCGCTTTGGTTGAACCAAGAACCACATTTTGAAAGTGAACATTCTTACTTGACTTTGACCGATAGTGGGTTTTAATTTGAGCGGATTTCTCACTCTCCTTGACTGAGCTGTGTAATGAAACATATTCTGGTAATGCTGCTTCCACCGGCAGACCGAAGGAATCACCTGATGAGTACTGATCTGTCGGTGGTACGAAACCTGAGGTCGAAGGTCCCATTATATCCGGACCCCGATAGGAGCGCGAGGGCATCTGAGCCGTGCGCCAACCATTCCATCCCCAATTTTCGCCTCCCCTGTTTGTATTGTCTTCCCAGTTCTATGAATTTTTGTTAATACGTAAAGGACAGGGGCAACGAGCGGCGAAAACCCCGCCCACGTCTCCCGAACTGAGCAACACCAAGTATAGGCCGCTGCTTAGCTCGTTGAGGGGCCTTCTTTCTTCGCCAGATGGCACGGTCCGACCTTCACGGTCATTATGCTACCTTAGGCTCCGCGTCTCCACGGGCATCTTCGGATGCCTACCAACCCGTCCGTTACAAGCGGCTTAAAGGTCGCCACACACGATCGCATACTACGACGAATCGAGAAAGATTTCGACTTAAAACCGGTTGACACGTTTAAAGAACACTTACTTAGAATTTCCAAGGTATTTACACAAAAGCACATTATAAAGATCATCACAGATTGATTAAAAACTACCAACATCGTATTGTTTCCCGCCACTTTTTTCTGTGAACTTTTCCGATTTTCTTTGTGGCGTCTAATTGACAACCTCATTTTATCAAATTTTGAGCTCCGTCCAACTTCAATTTCACAGCCTTCATATCAGCTTCGATAAGTACTTGACAAGTTTAAAATAATGTCAGAGTAGGCTTTTAACTTACTTTGCCAGAGAATATTTTGAACGTGTCAATCGGCCTTTATTATTACGGACGAAACGCGGGAAGTAATTAAGTTAACACACACATAATATTTATCATCAATGACTTGCTGCTTTCTAAAAGCATTCACATACTTATAAACTGACTTTTGTATCAATTTTTCATACGATGCATTAAGCAGAGGAATTGAGGTTTAATGAAAAAATGAAATAAAAACAAACATGTCATACAAAAAAACAACTTTATTCCTCTTAGCCACCATGAAAAAATGTAGGTATTGTGCTACAATGGAAAAATCAATATTTATGTAAAGTACAATACATAACAATATTTCTCTTATACAAAAATTATAGCTTTCAATATGCTTTATAACATATTAGGAACGATTTACATTGTAAACTCTTAATAACTCTTTTCCTTCTTGTAATAAAAATGCACACAATAAATCATACCCCAAAGCGCTATATTCTACGAAATACTGATTGTATTTCATTTTTAATTAAACTGTAGGTTTTTTTATATGTAGTTGGTCACGAAAGCCGAAGTAGATAGGGATTTTTATAAACATTTAATAAAAACGTTCCTTTTCTCTTAAACAAAATCGTTAGTGCAGCAATTGTATGGTATTCCTTTTTTTTAGATATAATTGAAAATTATAAAATAACCCAAATGTGTGAAATTAATGCTAGCCCGACGGGGGGGAATGATGTAATAAAATGGCTTCTATAACGACTTATTTAGAGAAGAAGTATTTGTACAGCAAAGTGGCAAGGAGACCTAATAAAAGAGGCAGTATCCACGATTTCATTGAAGTATCTTCTTGTTTGGTTTCCGTTTTCCAATCAGGCTCCGACTTTTCAGGCACCACACGACGTTCACTTTCAACAATTTCGCCAATTTTGTATTTCTTCATGCGCTCACGTGCATCTGAACTGTGCCCGACATCTTCAAATGCTTCGGTGGCGTCTTTACCAGCTTGTTCAATAAGAACTTCTTCACCACCGGGATGCTGAAAGAAGAAGTAAACGGGAGGTTATTAACTGGATAAATGTACGGTTCATAAGGAATGCCAATAATTCCAAATATCTAAGCTCATAATGTATTTTCGACAAGAAGTATTTCAATGTCACGTTATCATTAAACAAAAATGTGTATACGAGTATACATACATATACCCCCGCTGATTTACGTGATCACAAGTGTACCCAGAAATGAATTATCAATGCAAGCATTCCGGGGTGTACATGTACGAGTATACGTGCCACACATGATAATGGATTCGATTTTGCGCACGTTATTTTTAGATATCTAACATTGCTACCAGTTTATTTGAGGATTTATTTTCATCTTCTTCTAGCATAGCGGTCGCGCCATGACTATATAAAAAAGTGTGGTAATTAGTAATATTTTGATATAAAAAAAAATCGGCATATCTTTAACGCAAAATAGTATTGTGTATCAGAATGACACATAAAAGTAAAATAATGATTTAAAAATCACATTTATTGACGAAATTTATGGAAAGGAAAGGCAGGCAGCTAACATACATACATTAGGCTTGTCCACACTTGTTCAACATTCGTTTCAAAATTCATTTCAACGTGCATTTCAACTTTTCACATTAAATTCATTAGTCCATTCAATAAAGCACCGAGAAAGAGGAATGCCTTTTCCTTCCGTCAGTTTGCTTTCAACATCCTCGCGAGCTGATTGGAGACAAGCTTAAAACATTTTATTTCGTGTGGATATGGAGTTGATTTCAACTTAATGAATAAATTTGACGCTATCAAGCAGCCGGTATAGGCACTGCAATGCTAGCGTTGAGCAGAACACGGAACCGAAGGGAAAAGTAGACAAGATCCGAATGGACAGTCTTATTTTAAGATTTTTATCGCAATGGGAAATAATGTTTCTAGGTTAAGGGGCTGTCATGATACAACACAGCACACTTAGACCACTTCTGGGTCCACTGTGATACCACCATCCACCAATAACGTTTCACCTCAATAAAAGAAACCTAGCTTCTGAACCAGACTGTGCTGGCAATGCAGCGATTCAGCTGTATCACGCTCATATCCTTGAGGTCCTCCAAGTCACAGTAAAACCAGGAGCCCAGGAATTTCTTCCTCTTGATGGCCAATGCTGGACAGTGACATAGAAGGTGCAAACCACTCTCCTCATTCGCATTCTCATAACTTTTCGAGTAGACATTATGAGCAAGACGGCTTCCTATTCAGTGACAGCAAAGAGGCAGAGTGACTAGAATCAAATTTCTGCCAAATCATTCTCGTCGTTTGGCGAGTGCTACCGTTGAGCCATCTAGTATTAGCTCTATCCACTGCAGCGGACTTAATTGCCAATTTGTATGATGCAATTCGCATTTTAATATCCATGCGGTCCCCATCGACAATACTAGCTGTCCCCTTATAAGCAAGATCATCCGCCCAGCAATTGTCCACAAAGCCACTGAGACTCGGTATCCAGCAGAGGGTTATGTTGAAGAAGTAACCCATCTCTGTGAGGGCCGAGCGACACTTCCGAATAGTTTTCGATGTAGTACAAAAAAAACTCAAGCGAGCGAATCGCAGCCTGTCCGTATAGATAGTAATGTCTCTTGCAGTTACGATATGACTCCTTAACCAGGTCAGAGCTCCCGAGATCGCCGAAACCTCAGCCTGCCGGACACTAAAAAAGGCGGGAAGACGGAAGGATAAGTTAATTCCCAGTCCCTCCGAGTATAAAACAGCCCCAACGCCCTCATCGGTCTTAGAGCCATCTGTGTAGACGACCAAGGAGTTTGGGGGTAAAGGGTAGGTTGTCAGCCCATAGGCTTCTCGACGGAATCAGGCTGGTGTAATTCCTGCCAGAAACGTGTTTAGGAGAAATGTAATCAGTTTCCAAAGGTAGATCCAGGTTGCCCAGAATAGCTGAGTGGCCAGTACTCGACGTACGCCATTGGCCTGTTTCGTGGAAACGCAGGGCCGTGTTCCCTGCCAGTTGTTCGCCAAATATGTCAAGCGGAAGCAAGTTCAGCACCGTATCTATGCTGGCTGACGGAGTTGTTCTAAAGGCCCCTAATGTGGCAATCGCTGCTAATCTTTGCACTCTACTTAACAAGTTACAATAGGACGCCACTCTTAGTGCGGTCCACCACACACAAATGCCGTGCAGTAGAATTGGTCGCACAACCGCTGTATATAGCCAGTACATTACTTTCGGTTGCAGACCCCAGTTCCTGCCAATCGCGTTCCTGCTTGAGCAAAGCGCAGTTTTGGCCTTGTTCACCCGCTCAAGGATGTTGGACTTCCACGTCAACTTCCAGTCAAAGAAAATGCCCAGGAACTTAGCTCTATCAGTGAAAGCCAGATTCTTGCCATCCAATGACGGAGGCTCAACAGGAGGTAGCACGTGTCATCTGGTGAAGAACACAAGTTCGATCTTGCCAGGGTTTGACACCAAAGCCACAATGGCCTGCCCATTCGGTGAGAATGCATAGAGATTTCTTCAGCAACTCTGCCGGAAACAGCAATGGTAACATCGTCTGCGAACCCAAAAGCAGTCCATTGACCCCGCTAGGTTCCAAAGAAGCGGGGACAGTATCCGGCCTTGGGGGGTGTCCCTGACGTCCCTACGCACTGAGCTACCGGTCGCCCCCAAAGCCTCCTGAGGAATCATAAACAAATTGAACGAGAAAGACAGCATATGACCATTGTTGTAACGGCTAATTGCCGCGGTGCAGTGGTGTCCCTTAAGCTCGACACCTACGTCGAACTAAGTGGTTCACGACCACCAGCGAAGCATATCAATTTCAATAGAATGGTGGAAATGAGGAAATTTTTCTCCGTACATTCTATGAAGTTGACGTGGTTGCGTGGCGGTGGAGAACCGTTTGGTCCGATTGTCCGTGGTGACCAGTACTGGGGCCAACTCAAAGATGTACAAAAAAAGAAAAGGATTGGAACATAGCTCATAAATACATGTAAAAACAACAACAAAAGGTGGGCTAATTCAATGGGTAGTTAATTGTCAATGCCTTGTGAAAAGTGGGTAGCTGAATGTCAAATATTTAATGATTTTCCGATTTTCGTTTCGACTGATGGAAAATTAAATTTTTCTTGTAATAGAGTGCCATTTAAATGCAATTTGTCGTGTAAATTATTCAAAACCGTTTCCAAAAAATATATTTATATGCATATGTTGCATAGCAGAATACTTGGTCAGAAACGGTTTTTTATTTGTCTTTCTGACAGTTCCAGATGAAATAAAAAAAAAACCTAATTCTATTGAAGATTATTTATTATTATCCAAGGATACTTTTATCGCTTATTATTTCAATGGTCTATAATATCAATTCTCCATGTGTGTCAACACGATAAGTATACCGAAAAAGTATATGTACATAGCTTTCTTTATCGGGAACCATACTTCTACCGATAAGAAATTTGAATTGTCATTTTCACAAGTGGTCAAACTTTCTGAACTAACGTACTAGTAATGATGACATTTTCAGCTTAGAAAATAATTGCTGATAAATAGTTGCTAACGATTATTATCAATCTGGTCTGGTTTTTTTTCTTTACTAATTCATAGTAATAAAATGCAGGATCATCCTGATCTTCTTGTTTCAGTAATATCAGCTAAGAGAAACATTACATTATCAATTTTTTAATGAAACTCGATGATATTTTTTGACAACAATTGCTACCTAGGCAGACGAATTGGTCTACCTTCTCCACAAGCTGTCCATTGATATTGATTGATAGGAAGAGTTGGATTTTTCTTATTCGCAAAGGCGGCGGGGTAAGAACCTTCGTCTTGTTGGTTAACCTTAATCTTTAGCCCTACCGTGCTCGCCTCCCACTGCGTTTAGATTCATGAATTTGTGAGAGAGTTGTTAGGCAGCTTTCACACGGAATGGGTGAGTCGACGAGCCCGAGCCCACAATGCTTTTAGCATAGGACCCGAACTCACCAATAGTACAGGGTTATAATATAATTGTATTCCGGGGGATATCCGAAGCAGACCGCTAATGTTTTGGGTCCCTTTTCGCCCCCTCCCGGTCGTCAGTGACTTCCAGATGTCGACTGATAATTGTCGACCTCCCTCTTCATCACTGAGTCCCGTGTAATTGCTAGCATTTCTTTAAGGCTGAGTTAACTCATGGCTTCCACATTTATCGAGCGCTTGCCTGTGATCCTCAACCTCGTGCTAGCCAGTGCTGGATATTCGCACAAAATTTGTGCTGCCGTCTCAGCCTCCTCCAGACATAGCTTGCAAAAGGCCTTTTTCCTCGATATTTATCTTGGCCAGATGAGTCTTAAAATTACCATGCCCTGTAACCAGTTTAGGGTACTCCGTTTATAACTGAGTACCTATTTCGCTTCCCTTCCTAAAGGACTGGTCATTGCATTCCGAGCTTGTTTGCAAATGACTAACTCCTGCCATCTTCGTTGATGCGTGGAGTCCATCCAGTCCCGACCCTCGCTCCAATTATGCCGTTCCCCAGAGCAACTCTGAGTTCTGGTCCAAGGAAAATCGCCGCAGATCCCTGGTTTGCTAGGGCATCCGCCGCCTCATTTTCTGTTGTATCTATGTGTCCTTTTACCCACATCACGAATTGAAACACACCCGACAAAAAATTTCAAGTGAATTTGAGCCGCTAATTATATGTAACAGTGTTTATATAATATGGGAAAAATGTCAACTTCCCTGTAAAGGGACTGTATGCACTAACGGATTAAGACAGTTTTACGGAAAAAAGTTGTTTCCCCAGAAAACTTTATCAAAGTTGGCAAAGTGGGTGCGACCGGTAGCGCAGTGTGTTGAGGCATCAGTCTCATGGTTGACTACCGGCGTTTCGGGTTCGAATCCCGTCCACGACGACGTTCGTGGCCGTAGATGTGGGAGGAGGTACATGCTGGCAACTGCATTCTCCGAAACCAGTTTATGCCGACGAAACGTCAACTGGGCCACATGGAGCAGTTGATGCGCTATGCCCCACAAGGGGTTAGGGTAATTGAGAGAGAAAGTGGGTGCTAAAACCATTAATTAAAGGCTCAAAACTAATGGTATGCTGCATAAATACTGGTGAAAGTGGGATTCAACTCTCACTTCCTCATTCCATGGCCACGGACACCGGCGAATTTCCTAGCTGTAATCAAGTTCACTAGCCTATTAGCAGGTAGCTCAGCTTGTGCGAGAAAATTTCGCTGTTCGCTGGTGTGTGGGCTACATATCAAGTGAATTATTTGCTTGTAATCATAGTCTAGTTGCTTTTGAAATCACTACGAATATCCCGCTAGTCCATGCTAGTGCTTTCAAAATATCGACGCAATCATTTCGTGCGGGAGTAGCTAATGCAACCTTTTGCTAGTTGGCTACCGAGCGAATTCAAAAGATGTATGTTATTACGCGCTGTTGTCATAAACAGCGCTAGCTGGCTTGTCAGCTTCTAGCTAGCTCGCTTGTCAGGTTTACCCTGAAAAAATACATCTAATTTCTCTTTTTCTTTTTTTTCGCATTACTGACACTACCCCAAGTTTCATTCCGAAAAGACAGAATAATTCTTTTGAAGAAAACGAAACGAAACGGTGGAACCTACTCAGGTCAACAATGATGGTCTGTCTTTTCGCCATGAATTTTCGTATTATCCAAATATGTATCTCAATTTTCTGTTTTTTTTTTTTGTGTTTACACTTGTTGGAGTGTCCGGAATCGAATGGCGTTCGAATCAAGTGTATTCGGTGACCGGTAGCTGAGTGCGTAGAGGCACCAGTCTCACGTCTGACTACCGGCGTTTCGGGTTCATATCCCCACCCACGACGACGTTTGTGGCCATGGGTGTTTGAGTTGTCCTCCCCCTGTGGTGCGGGGCGTAATAATAAGCCACAGTATCTCCCAACTTGTCGTAGGTAGGCAGATAAATGGGGGAGCAGGAGATGCATGCTGGCAACTGCATTTTCGAAACTAGTTTATGCCGAGGAAATGTCAACTTGGCCACATGGAACAGTTGACGCGCTATGCCCATGCCCACAAGGGGTTAGAGCAATTGAGTATTATTTGGTGGTTTTAATGACGTCTGCCACCGCTTTAGAAATACCCAAATGGTCTGCCATCAAATTGAGTTGACTACTACTACTATGCAAAGACCGAACATTAAGGAAATGACTTTTTTTTAAGAACAGGCGCCGGTATACAGCTTAGTTATTCCTTGTGTAACTCATCAAGTGCTGTTTGGGATTATGTATTAGAACTGTGGCCAAATACTTCGGTTTTTTTCCTTAGGTCCGTTTTTGACTTCACATATTTTTAAAAGCTATAAGTTGTAATGGACGATTTCGTGGGCATCCGAAGATGCTCGTGGGGAGCGAAGCCTAAGGTTGCATATTGACCGTGAAGGTCGGACCGTGCCATCTGACGAAGAAAAAGGCTCCTCAACGAGCTAAGCAGCGGCCTATGCTTGCTGTAGCTCAATTCGGGTGACGTGGGCGAGGTTTTCGCCGCTCGTTGCCCTTGTCCTTCACGTGTTAATATCAATTCATAGGCTTGAGGAAGACAACAGAAACATGGGAGGTGAAAATGGGAAATAAAAATAAAATGGGGCGATAAAGATGGAATGGTTGGCGGACGACTCATTTGCTCTCGCGCTCTCGTGTAATGGGACCCTCGGCCTCTGGTTTTGTACCACCGGCAGATAATTACTCATCAGGTGCTGTCATCGATCTGCCGGTGGAAGCAACACAACCTGACCGGAATATAGTTCATTACAAAGTATGTACAACTTTGCTTCCGCCGTTTTTTTCTGGAATTAAAAGCTTAATTGTCAAAAAGTACTTACAGATGTATTATTCAAAGTACTGTCCATCGCTAGCGACAACTTTCGCCCATCTCTCCGGCAATTTTCGGATTCCATCTCGGAAAAAGTAGGCGATCCATGATTGGATCTAATTTCCACTTCTTCGTACGAACGAAAATTCTGATCAGCCAGGACGTGCGCCGTGGACGAAACAGATGGTAGTCGGAAGGAGCGATTTCCCATTTCAGGGTTTCTAAGTATGTCTTGACCACTTTTGCGACGTGTGGCCGATCATTGTCATGCTCATCCTCCAGCATTTTTGTCGTGTTTCTCTTGGTACTGTGGTCGTTTTTCCTTTAATGCTCGAAACGCATCAATTGCGTTCGGTACTGGATAGTTTCATTCGGTTTCAGTAGCTCGTAGTATATCACACCGAGCTGGTCCCACCAAATGCAAAGCATAACCTTGGCGCCATGAATATTCGGTTTTGCCGTCGACGTTGAGGCATGTCCGGGCATTCCCCATGACGATGAGTCACTCCCAGTGATTCAGCTAATTCTTCTTGCGTTTGGCACGAATCTTCATCGAGCAGTGCTTTCAATTCGTCGTCTTTGAAAAAATTTTCTCTCCCACCACCATGCTTGTCCTCGACATTGAAATCGCCACGTTGAAACCACTCACTCTCTGAGTGAGAGAACATGGTGACTCAGAGCAACCTCACCGTAAGTATCTGAGAGCATTCGATGAGCCTCAACCGCAAAAATAAAAAAAATCTGACCCTTAGCCTATTACAATGACCTGTCTCTGAACAGACAAACATTTGACCAATTTCATTGGGATCGTTTTTTCTACAAAATCCTAAATTAAAAAAAAAAGCTTGGACAATTCCCATTGACCAAGGCAGCTAGAAGTCGAAGCCATGTCTGATCGTTGATAACTATATTTCTAAAGAAGCAGTATCGGGGCCAATCGGGGCAAACTCTCTTGGCCTGATTTTGTGATAGATGTGGGCAATTCATAAAAACATATTTTGAACTACGAGTATCTATATGGACTGTGAACCGCGGGACAAAGAGTAGAAATTGCAAAAAAACGCGCAGTTTCAGAATTCCGATAACTCGAATGATAAACCTCCGAATTGTAGCTAAAAACCTGAGTAGAGTGTGACTCTTATCGATTTATGCAAGAATTTTACCCGTAGTTGCATCATAAGTAACACTGATGCGAGTAGTTAGCTGATTATTATATATTTGAGTAAAATTTATTGGGTGAAAATTTATTCAGGTGATTGAATAATAGTGGGCACAGTACACAACCTCTCAAATCCGGACCGCTATTACGTTTCACACGTAATTACTCTGCATTTAAATTATTTAATAGGTAGTGTATTTACCATTAGATAAAACATGTTTTCATTATACGTATATACATTAGAAGAATATGTACATACATATATGCAGTTCTATGGAGGACTTATGTACGCATATACATATGTTTATGACTTTAACGACATAGCGATGGGAGACCAATTGTGCATTGTCACCGTGACATTCATCCCCCACCCAGCCTTCTGTTTACATCACGACCAAATCGTCTCCACTTCCACTTGTTGTCACAAGCCTCTTCCACAACCATTGCCCCCCATTCTCGTCATTTTCTAAAACGCCGCTAGATGAACCCATGTACAATGTACGTTGGAAATTTCTAGATGCAGTCTCAAACACTACTATCTTCTATACCGTGTCAGAGGTTAGCGGATTGCCCACAAAACCATACACATTTCCCTGTATCTCGCAGTTCTCCATACACGTTGGTTTTTTTTTCGTTCGATGAGTTAATTAAGAAGAAAGCATCTTCGCCTTTCTTTCCCTCCTCCGACACACTTAACCCAAAAACACGACCGCGATTAAAGTCCGAAGAAAGGTACACCATAGAAAAAAAACTGTAGGCATGTGAAATGTATAGTTGCGTTTATTCCACTTACCTCGTTCAAGAACTCGGTTACATCATAAACATTATTGTGGATGACAAACCACACACTCTTGTTTGTGTTGTGTTTAGCGACATCGGCCAACGAGTACATCTTTTCTGCCATTTTACTAGCTACTATAGACACCGAACCTGCTACAAAACTGAACGCAACACGAATGTTCTCACCAGCTGAATGAACGTGGAACTCGTAAATGCGACGAAATTGGCTTATATACGGAAGCGAACTCCACAAATTCACAGATAAAACCAAACTACGTCTACGTGATTAGATTCTACCCTCCCTATTTTACGACTTTCAAGATGACAAGTCAAATTGCCTAGTGAGCAACATCAGTGACCAGTAGATTTGAGCAAATCTGAACTGAGCACAAAGGTTCGAATTTCGAAACAAATCATATGATCGATAGTTGTCATCGGGTACCAGTGAAAGCATAAAGCCCGCCACACACGACAATCATTTTGGTCGCGAGCATGCAGAGAACCACGTCAAACTCAATTTAAGGCGCGTTGACATGATCAAACTACGGTTTGACAAACTAGCATTTGATGAAAAGTTGAGCTCCGTCCAACTACGGTTTGACAGAAGCACAAGACATCAAACCAGTTTGACAAGGGGTTCACACGTTCAAGTAGGTGGTTTGTCAAACCGTAGTTTGATCATGTCAACGCACTTTTAAAGTAAGCTAGCCTTCGGCCAGCTAGGCGAAGGTATGATAGCCTTTAAACGTGCCATGCACACAACGATCGATGCGTCGATCCGTTGCCCGATATCGATCGATGGATCGGCCTGTGTATGCGTTTATCGTTGACGATTTTTTTTTTACAGTTCCATATAATTTTGATCAGCTGATATTTTGTGGCGATCCATCGGGCGACGGATCGCATAATGTATGGTGGCTATTATGCCTGAACCAGATTAAAAGCAGAAAGCAGCAGCGGCAGCAAAAACCAAATTTCATGTTTGAAAGCATGCGTTTCCCCTAAAAGTCACCATTCATGAACGCGCACAACCACGACCGAACTTCCATCGAATCATCAATTTCATAGAACGTGCAGAAAAAAATCCCCCTATTTCCACCGTTCTATGATATTTGATAGTTCGATAGAAGTCCGGTCGTGGTTGTGCGCGTTCATGTGTGGCGATCTTAAGCCAGCGGCGAAAGCAGATCTGCCTGTCGTTTTTTGCTGCTGCCGCTGCTTTCTGCGTTCAATCTGGCTCCGGCAGTAAGCTGGACATTCACTGACGTCCAAAAGACAAATTTTTGCCTGGTTGAAGCCAAAACTTCCACTGTTGCACTATGAATCTGACAGGGAAATTTCAGCTACGACCAGGGAAAATTTGAATTTGGGCCATCTGTAAATGTCCAGCATTAGACTCCGTCCTCACGGACATCTCCGGGTGCCCACTAAACCGTCCGTTACAATGTAGTATACGAATCATAACTGGGAGTGGATCATAACTTAACTTTTTGAATTGTAATTCGTTATCGCATCGAACAAAAATCTTACAGTGTGTTTGCAACATAGATCGTCAGATATTTTGCGGCGATCCATCGGTCGGTCGATCCAAAGTCGGAACGCAGTCTAAGGCGATTTTTACATGAAGGTACGAAAATAAACATGTATAACCCACCTTAGACAAAATGTTTACCAACATTTGTGTTTGTAAATCATCTGACGCGCGAGCGGAACATCGTAGCATTTCCAGTTGTTTAGGTTTTTTACCTTTAAAATGTTCAACTTTGAACTAGAAGGAGGATCCCACTCCTCCACTTATTATTCGGACTCCAACGAAATAAAGTTCGATCCGCCTGTTTACGAACAAAGATACTGCATGGCTGTCCGCATCCTGGAGCATGACCTTTTCAAAGGACACATCAAAAAGGTACCAAACCCACTTTTATATTCCCTGCACATTTTTAATTACAGTTCGAAATGTAGGTCGTCGACTTTGGCTGTGCCGAAATGAAGCTGTTGGAGCTGCTGAAGCGAGTATCGCACGTTGAACATATTTTGGAGGTGAGTTGCTCAATATTTTTTCCGACATCAGATTACTTCCTCTGCAACATAAACAAACTCTTCGGCAACATTTGAAATCGGACAGATGTCATTTCGGCTTGTCATTTCACAATACGATTCTTCTGCGTGTTTCTAGGTTAAGATTTGTGTTGTGCCAGAACTAGTGGTGGTGCGATGGAGTCGGGTTGTATTGGGTGACATTCAAAGAGTTTTAGTTTTAAAAACAATGGATGAGTGCTTCGATTTTGACCTGGACTTCTTCGGCCAACCGCAACCCGATGCCGTAGAATGTCCAGATTCCGATTTTCGGGAACTTGCTCGCCGCATTGCTGACACGGATAACCTCGTTCGAACTGTAAATAGCCTTCGCGCTGAGAATGAGTTGCTCAGAAGTCAACTCGGTGATCTTACGAAATCCGCCAACGAAGTTCAATTGTTGTATCAGAAGGAAACACTACGGGCCAGTGAATTGCAAAGTGAAAATCACAAGTTATCGAGCCGGGTCGAATCTGTTCAACGGGAGCTTACATGCTTGGAAGGTGAGCGGGTCCAAAAACATTTCTACTACAACCAATTGGAAGAGGATTGGAAGAACAACTTGGAGGAAGAGAAGAAGCGATACGCCAGTTTGGAAGCCAACCACCATGCTCTCCAAGAAAAGTACAAGGAAATGGAAACTGAAGGTGTCCATGCGTCAGTGGATAAGTCGTCTCCTCAGAAGAAACCTGACATCCTCAATGCGGTCGCGGCTAAAAAACGTGATTCGAATAAAGTGTCTCGTATGGTTTCCCGAGGAACGCAATACCAATCGTCCACGACAACCAGATCAACATGTACGTCTGCCTTCATCAAAAAACAAAGCATCGGTGTGAATTTTCCAGAAGTGGTTCCTGTTGCCATTGAGGATATCTTCCTGGACACTATCATGGACAGTCCTCTCCTCCTTTCGCCAATACACGAAGTAACAGATCCCAATTGCTCCGTCGAGACGCAGACAGACGACGCGACTGGTCGTCGGACAACTTCTGTTGGCACCTGTACACAATTATGCAACGTGCGAAATGAAATAGATTATATCACGGAGGATAAGCCACAAAGTGAGTGGGTTAAGCGAGACGTGGTTTTGGGGAAGACACCGGCAGTGATGCATCCCCAACTGTCAGATCTATGGGACCTGCTGGGACAAACCATTTTCGCGTTAATCGGCAGTGGCAATAGTAGACTGCAAAATTTCGAGGATTTCAACAGCGGGATTGAGATGTTGAGGAATCGATTTGAAACATACAATCAGTCAAGTGCCGGAGAGAATATACCAAAGAAGGAAGTTAACAATTCATCGTGTAGCTCACCAGTCCGAGGTAAGTGGTGACCATATGTTTTTTTTATTGTATGAAGTCGGATGAATTGCGATAAAAGCTAGCTCTAAAGACCTGAAATTTAATTAATCAATAAACTTCAGCCGAAGTCTTCATTAATACAGGGTATTTCAAACATCTTTCTTTGTCGAACCGCGTCCCTTTATAGTTCGAATTTTGCAGTACTCTGACTGAGCAGCTTTAATGTGTTGAACGGAATTCTCCCAGCACTTTCCAGCCTTTCACCAATCCACGCAACTTTACCAGTCTCGAATGCCTTTTCTAGTATTCGATGTTTATTCCCTACATGTGCCCCGTCCATTAAAATGTTTATCTTGACAAATTTCAAGATCTCTGGCCACATGTTTCGTGCAGTTAATGGTTGTAATTTCTTCCTTTTGTTCAACACCTTTCATAAAAAGCAGGGGGCAAAAATCCTCTTCTTGGTCGCTAACCATTGCTAACCAAATCAAGCCACCAGTAATGACGGTACGATAATTTGGTTGTGGTTGAGCTAAACATTGTCCCTGTTGTGTGGGACGTAAGAATAATACCACGGCTTTTCCCTTTGCCGACCTGTCTTAGAAACCGATAAACAAGATGTGTATGCCAGCAACTTGCACTATCCGAACTCTTCTATATGCTGACGAAACGTACACTATGCCTCGGATAGGGACTGACTTAACCGTTACGACTTTTGGCTATCGTACAATGACAAAAATTGGATTCTGGAATGTGCGTACTCTCCTGGACAATGCATCAGAAGGTCCACAGAACGCACGATTTCTTCAACTAGAGAGTGAATTTCTGCGCTATAAATTAAACATCTTAGGAGTTAGTGACATAAATGGTGGAACTGCGGAGAATTTATCTCTCCAACGGGTACCACCGTAATGTTGTACTCCGGTAGAGCTATCGGTAGTGGTCGTAAGTAAGGTGTGGGGCTCCTCTTAACCAGAGCCGCACGAAACTGTCTCTTATCCTGGGATCCGGTCCCCGACAGAATCATGACCGCGAGGTTCCGGACCAAAATGAGGAATATTTCAATAATACAATGTTATGCTCCAACTGAACCCGACAATGTCTTGGCGAAAGATTCCTTCTACGAACAAAACGCCGCGCCGCGCCGTTCAGAGCAGAGCACCTAAAGGTGACATAATGGTTATAGGGGATCTGAATGCAAAAAGTTGGCGCTGATAACTATGGGTTCAGGCATGTGATGGGAAGACACGGTCTTGGGGATCGTAACGACAACGGTAAAAGATTTGTAGAGTTCTGTAACTTTCAGAGTCTCTTCATCGGTGGTAATATGTTTGAGCATAAGGACCACTACAAAATCAGTTGGTCCGCTGTTGATCGGCGCAGAACACAATATCAGATCAACCACTTTGCCATTAGTAAAAGATTCAAGAGTTGCCTCCTGGACGTGCCGAACAAGAAGGGTACCGATATTGGGATGGGAAGAGATCATTATCTTATGATCGCTAATGTTCGATTGCGTATTGCAGCCGTGCGCCGTTCTAGCGACGAAAAATCCAGGCGCTGCAAATTCAACACCGCTCGACTAAAAAATCCAGCTGTCTTACAACAATATAATGACCACCTTGCGCAAAAAGCAGCTGAGATAACTAGTCAGTCACCCAGATAGTGACATAAATGAAAACTGGGATGCCATAAAAAAATGCGTACATTGATAGCGCCGATACCATCCTTGGCACAGACCCGGATTGTCGGAATAAGCCCTGGATGTCCGACGCTTCATGGCAGCGGATTGTTGGAAGAAAAGAACTGGAGGTTCGTTTGGCTGCAGCGTCAGACGACAATCGAAGCACCATCGAACTCCTTTACCGTCAGAAAGATCGAGAAGTTCAGCGTAGTATGCGACGCGATAAAAGAGTTTATGCGAATTCTCTTTTAGCCTCAGCAGAAGAAGCTGCAAGAAGTAACAACTTAAACGCCTTATACGGTGTCATCAAGGAGTTTACAAGTGGTCGTGACTCCTGCCAACATCCCTCATATAGATAAATTAGCTAACCATCAAAATGTGCGGATACGGTCCACTGCCCCGACTAAAGAGGAAATAGTCACTACAATTATTGCACTTAAACGAGAAAAGGCCGCCGGACTCGACGGTATCCCTGCCGAACTTTATCAAGTAGCGCCAGGCGTAACTGCCGATTTGCTGCACCTACTTGATGTTAAAGCATGGAATACAGAGACCTTCCCCACTGAGTGGAAGCAAGGTTTGATCATCAAACTTCCGAAGAAGGGTAGCCTGACAGACTATAATAATTGGAGAGGGATTTCTATGTTGCCTGCCGTTGCCAAGATAATAGCTAAAATCGTCCTGGAAAGACTAAAGACCCACTTAGAAAGCACAATTGATGAAGAGCAGGCTGGCTTCTGATCCGGATTCTCCTGTGTCGATCACATTAACACCTTCCGGATCATCATCGTGCAATGCGCTGAGTAGGATTCTCCGGTTCACTCACTTTTCACATCTTATCTACAACATCTTGACTACGCTGACGACATATGCCTACTCTCTCACAAAATCATGGATCTGTCCGCAATGGCGTTAGATTTGAGAGGGAGGCAAGCAAGGTTGGACTAAAGATTAGTACCAACAGGGCCAAGGTTCCTAGCCCATTGCGAAAAAGAAATCCTACACCTATTGCCATCAATATTAATGGGCAGCCTGTGGAGAAGGTGGATAGCTTCGTCTACCTGGGTAGCATTGTTACCGAAAATGGCGGTACGTAGCAGAACATCGCTCGTTTTCCAACCAAGCTAAATGCGTATATGGCATGCTGTCCAAAATCTGGCAGAGCATCTCAGCACCAAGACCAAGCTGGGTCTGTTTCGCTCCCTGGTACTGTCTGTGCTTTTGTATGGGAGCAGCATGTACATGGAAAGCTTCTGTAAGAGTTACCAGAAAGCTGCAAGTTTTCGTTAACTCATGTCTTCGTCGAATTCTAAGAATTTTCTGGCCCGAAACAATATCAAATGAAGAGCTACATAGGTCGACGTACGGATCAGATGCCAATCGACGAATTGACACACCGGTAGTGTAGTGGTGTAATGGTAGTGGATAGGTCACATTGCGGAAGAATGATAACTGCATTGCTTTACATGCCATGAAATGCAAGCCCATTTCGAACCAAGGCCGACCAAGAGGGGGCCCTAAAATCACATGGCGTCGATTTGTGGCAAAGAAGTGTAAGGCGCTGGGTAAGTCGTTTGGGGAGTTGCGTACCATTGGCTAGAACAGAGTACGATGGCTCGCAGGGGTAGTTGATGCACTACGCTTCCATGTTAAATAAAGAGATGAGTCGGCGTATGGGTCAGATGCCAGTCGGCGCATTGATATGAAGGCCAAGAAGGCATTGCGGAAGGGTGATAACTGCATTGCTGAACATGTCATGAAGTGGGACCCCAATTCAAATGAAGGCCGACGAAAGAGGTGTGGTGTCCTAAAATCTCATGGCGGCGATCTGTGGCGAAAGACTGTGAGTCGCTCTCTACGAATTGTAATAGAGCACTTTATTTCCGAGGCTTTTTTTCACGGGAAAATGGTAACAGGAAGTTTTACGCATACCCCGCCTTTATTACATTAATTTTAATCAAATCAATGTACTAGTTCATAGCTGAATCGACTGGTGGCCGACGAAAGAAATGATCCACGAAAAAAATCGCACCGCTGATTCCGGCACCAGAAATCTGTCAACAGCATCGAGGATACGAGGATGCCGAAATTTATGCAAAGTTTCGCCACTTTGTGCGTTTCCCGAATGCGCCCCATTTTGTTCCGTCGGAGTTTTGTAGCAATAGATGTCGAGGAACGAGGGTTGGAATCGTATCGAAAACCCATTTGCCGATTACCGCCCGCGATGTGCGCTGGTAGACCAGCTCAGCTGTCGGTAATAGCGGGGTGGGTGAACACGGCAGTTATTGGCCTCCGCCATTATTGCACAAAAAATACATCAGACCTTATGCGAGAAAAAAAAATCAAAACTAAATGTGGCGACAAACGTGAAATTCCCAAAGCTCAAACAATAGCCGTGCTCTGATTATAAAATTATTCTAATTGTGGCCTCCTGTATGTGACCATACCCTTTTCGCATGGCTTTCACCGATTCGGGTTGGGCATCAAGTTGCCGCCTGATAGCCGTACAGATTCCTTATTCGTGATCTCCTCTAAATCCCGCCACTGTAACATAATCTCTTTACGTAGATCGTAGAGTCTTCACCATAGCTTCAGGACCCAGAATATCAGGCACCCTGTTTTGGAAGCCCTCTGTCGCTGAATCTCCGCTATATTTAAGTTAAAGCAACATCTCGCCCTTTAGTGTATGACTTATGTGGGTAACACTGTCATCAAGCTCCTTCAGACTTGGATTGAATTTGACCTTCCGAAGTCATCGTCATCTTCGTGGTGCGACAGCCCGACGTCGGGCCTTGGCCGCCTGGCGTGACCTTCCGAAGTATATCTGCATATACCATGCCGCCTTTCTTTGATATATATGCACCATTGCATCTGGTCTTGCCCTTATCTTTTTTTTTCGTTTCTTCTGATCCGGTTTTCTAGTAATACTTCTTGTTTTGCTACCTGCGCTAATGGTATTTGGGTGTTCTTCTTTTTTTTCGCTTAACCTTCGTCCAAGCGTTGCCCTTGTTTTTTTAAGTCTTGACATTTGGCGACCCTAAGTTGGACTCTTCTTTCTCCCGAATTAATGTTTTTTTTCGGAAACGATGCGTTTTGTCTTTTTGGAGTATTACCTTCGTCTCTGACGCGCTTTGGCCGTACAAACAGCTATGGGTTGCTGAGTGCCGCTATACATTTGTAACTAATTTCAGCGGACGAACTGCCAGATGACTGTTTCCCTAGGCTTTCCTCCCGGGCTCAATTTATTGGTGGACCTGATGTTTCTCACCCTTTCTTTTATAGTATGGTGTACATTTCTCTTCCCACCCATGAATTCTGTGAGCTCGCGAATCAGCACACCCAGCTTGGATGAGTATGTTTTGACCCATTGTGGTGCGCCAGTTGTTTCCTTTTCCAATACACATCGAGAAGTTCAGCTTCAAGAATTTGATAGTTGACAATAAGTACATACTTAATTTATCCGACTTCATCATTTCCATTTTAAAACAGTGCTAAAAATCGATCTCTTTTCAGATGACAGAAACACGCAGCAGCATGACATTGTAAGGAATGAGTCAGTGGAAGTTGAGCACGAAAATTCGCATGAATTGGACACATTGAAAAATGAAACTGACCCGGATCTTTTTCCTTTCGAGACCGTCTCTGATTCTTTTGACCCGAGTTCCGGGGCCAATAGAAAAGTAGCTTCAGATGAGTTGCGAGGAGAAAATTATACATCATTGCAAGATGATTGTCAACTGTCTTTAATAAAAGAGGAAATGGATATGTTACAAAGGAAATTAGTTGTCATATCTCCAATACGTGATGGTGCTCTATCAAGAATTCAGCCAATTAAATTGATAGGAGAGAGCAAAGAAGCTAACGACGTAGCACAACCGATTACGGCGAAAATTGATATCGAAAATGCCGAAGAAATCCAACCAAATCGAAGTGATTTGAATGTTGAAGTCAAATCACGAATAAGTAGTCAAACCAGATCGGAACTGCGACTAGAGCGAAAACGTATAAAACGTCGACTAAAACGACGAAATGTCAAGGTAAAGAAGAAAACGTTAAAAGAAGAATCCAAAAATTTACTGAAAGCGGAGATTTTGGAAGCGACCGCTCTAGAATACCAACAGAAGTGGCAGAAAGGATCAAATGAAGGTGAAAATAACGAAATAGATGTTAAGCCACAAACACAAATTCAGTGTAACAAAGAACTTAATTTTGATAGTACAAGTTCACGTGATATAAGTACCCTAACTCGAAATGTATTGGAAACCATGACCCGAGATCGCGTTGACGCAAACTTGATGGCTTTTGCACAACGGATGCGAGATGAAAACGACGATTCGCCAGAAATTAGTAGTAGTGGTGACAACTTCGTCTCTCAGTCTAGTCCCAAACCCGTAGCCGTAGTGGATATCTACAGAGAAGTTGTGAATAGCCAATTAAATGATCGATTTACTTCTGAAGAAAGATTTCCGAATTTTGAATTGGCGCAAAGTCCGCAAGAGGATGATATTTCACCGGACTTACGACAATCAGCAGCGGATGATTCCGCAGTAACTTCAGACGAGGAAGAAGAATTTTTCGGTTTCCCATCAGAAGATTTGAAAGATTTCGCCAACATTAATGAACCTATTGTAGTTTACGATGAAAGTCCCAAGTCTCCGGATGCATTTGAAGATACATGTTCTTATTTGGTTCGTGAAATACCACTGGAAAGGGAAGAAAACTATGATTCAGACTATTCACCGGCTTCGCCTTTCTTCAATGCAACGAATCCGTCAGAAATTCCGAAAGAAATACCTCTGGATCGACTCGGATACAACGGAATTGAGAAGATAGGAAAATGTCAATCATTATTGGGACGTTATATTGCCAAATACAAGAGTTCGAAACATATTTCATGTATAAAAAATTCACGTTCTGAAACTGCTGCCGAGGGAAAGGTTAAGTGGATCCTAAGAAAAATAATAGAAAGATATCTTACGGGTCCGGGTGATAGTGCATCATGCCAGAAGTGTGTCAGATATCTATTGAATCGGACACGTAGCAAATTGGAATTACTGACGGCAACGTTCTGTGAAATTATTGAGGATACCGATGAAGAGATCAGCAATGAATATACCCCACCTGCGACACTAATGGCCAAATCTCACCAAAGTATAGTACTTTTAATAAAGACGCTCAGCAAATATGATAATGATTTGGAAGCCAAAGTTGTGTCGGCTCTCGACGAGCGAATATTCAATATGAAATGTAATCGAATGTCACTGAAAACATTGTTAAACCTATTTTTTGTATACATGGCATTAATTGACACACAAAAACGCGCCACTAACCCTGCACGATTGATTATGTATAAGAGTTTGTATTATTATTCGAAATTTGCTTTTCCCCTAATATATCATGTACTCGTCGCATATCCTGCCGTGCTACCAATAAACAGTGATGTTGACTATGATAAGTCTGATCCCTTAATTGACACACTACAATCAATTCTGAATAGTTTTCCATACGACTTTGAAAAATCCGATCTGAAACATCGCGAATTAACTCATATGGCCCGTATGTACTACGAGTATGAACGCGGAAAACCTTCACGAGAAGCAGTTATTGAGCTGCTTATTACCAAAATACGTTCCAATGACTTTCGTAATGTCAACTATTCATTTGCGCTTCTATGTAAACGACAAGGAATCGAATGGAGCATGCAGCATGTATTAACAGATAAATTAGTTCCTCTACTGAAAGAATATACAAGTGAATTATCGAAAACCGATGGCCATGATGAAAAATTAGCATGTATATTAGATAGTATTTCGGCAGTCTTAAAACCTTTGCCTATTTCTTGTGATATAAGTAGTTATCAAAAAATGTTTATCAATATTTTGTATGCAACAGATCGTCAACGTGTTCAAGAGGCTGCAGTACTGTCAATATTACGCACTCAACGTTTCGGATATGAAAATTGCTTTAAAATGCTTTACGCATGGAATCCGTCATATAATATTTCGAGAACATTGCGTCTAAGCATTCAAACATTTATACACCGTAGCAGATTAAAGAAATTGAAAATATTAGAACAACAAATTAAGGGTCTAACGAATTAGCAATTTAGTTGCGATGTGTACAGTAAATACATAATATTTTGTATGAAATAGTTTTGTTCTGATAATAATTTATTCTCGCTATATGTATTTGAATTTACATTATTTGGAAAAGCTAGTTTTAGGAAAATTGTACAAACTAAGTACGAATAATCGAATGTAAAATAAAGTTTTTTTTTTTGTTATTTCATTGGCTGGTTTTTTTTTTCTTAATTATTTGGTATACACAGGTGGGCATTTTTGTAAAGGGGCTAGGAAGACAGGTGAGAATTCGCTAACTGAGCTGGAGGTTGAGATGAAATCAAAAAACCTCGAAACGTTGCCGTCATCAGGCCCCACAACTCGATTCGTATCGAATTGTATTTCGGGCATCAAATTCGACTCGGAAGGCTCCTGCGGCAGCCGGCTCTACGCACTGGAGTGACCCGTTTTACAACGACCAAGAGCTGGCAAACCCCATCAATGCAAGAAGAATGTGTCAATGTGTTACATGCTTGTATCGTTTTAATGTTTATTGGGAATAACACATCTCGGTGCAACTGCTCTTGATACTACTTCTCCGCGTCGGCATTGCAAATAACCCATGTCCATGTATCTGTTGCGTATGCAACAGGGTATATTCCTATTTCACCGAGCGATGGATCGTTGTTCACGCCTTGGCTACTAGTGGGTTTACTGCTGTGGGATATAAACTTTTAACCGATTGCGAGGTGTTTGGATTTGTTTTGGATAACTTTTAAGCGATTGCAAGGTATTGGGATTTTGTTTTGGATAAACGATTAAGCATGGTGGCGGACTTTAGAAAATTTAAAAGGCAAATAAGATTCCCTTTAGCGTTTTCGATCGGATAAGCGCTAAACAGACATTGAGAAAATGAAATTGTGCTAACAGGCACTCTATTCCTACGATATTGAGAAAACGGGCCTTGGGCTTTGCAGGTAACCGCTGGGATACCGGTTGCACCAACAGGTGCAAGACGAACTAGATCTCTGGACGAATCACCGAAGGCTTCTAAGCGACAGAAAACTACCGCTAGATGTGGGTTCGCCCCTTCATACGCCGAGACGTTGAAGGGTTGGACTGAGCTCGCGGTTATCGATAGAGCAATGCAGACGGTAGCATCACCTTCGATAAGTGGAAAAAGGTAGAGTGCAAGCTCACCTTGAATTTTCGTAGTGTTATGCAGGAGCACCCTGGTCCCGCTCCTAATTGTAGGGATGGCGGTTGGCACCAAGGCTGTGCGAAATTAATGCGATTTGCCGACCATGTGTTAGAGCAAGAGGGGGGACAGTGTCATATCGGCACAATTCTGCTAGCAAGTTTGTATTCAGAAAATATTGTACAATTTAGCTCGACCGGAGCTGGCAGCTGTCGAAACAGCAGTGTTGTTCGCCAGTTGACTTTGGTTTGTAATTTTTTTTATGTTGTTTGTAAACATTTTTATATTGCTGTCTTACTCGCACGTTACTTTCTCAAATTTTAAGTTCTCAGTGCAGCTTCAAATTTTAACTTTAGTGTTATATTTGACAGAAAACACGAGAACGCGACGCTCGAAAGTGATCAACGTGCACCCAGCCTAAAAGTTGCACAAGACTTGTGGGCTATAACTTAATATACCTCCCTTTTAGTCGCGGGTGCTTGTGGGCCCACCGCCCCTCTCCTTATCTATATATCTATCTTCACATTGATTATATCGTATTCCAGGTAGACATTGACGAGCAACTGCTTCATACATTCTCTATGAGAGCGAAACCATTGGTCTCTGACTATTTGAACCGTCGAAAGGCGCCATTACGAATTGACATTTACAAAGGAAGCATTGCCACAACAACAGGATGCTTGCACGACGTGGATGCCGTTATAGCAATTGAAATGTTAGTATATATACCCTAAGGCTGCTCGCATATTGAAACGCGTTCGCGTGTTTTCGGTCAAAGGGTTGAATCTTTGCTTTTCCAGCAAATATGTGACTTTCAATTATCATATCATATTAACAAATTCGGTTGGTTATTGACAATAGTTGATGTATTTTAGCACATATTTCTTACCTAATAAAATAACCAATTTAAACACACAATAATTACCACGATTAGTGATACGATAACAGGAGAATATATGTTAAATGACAAAGTTGCGTCTTTGCTGAACATAGCAAGCGTACTATATTTACAAAACAAAGACAAAACCCCTTGACAGAAAACACTCGAACGCGCTTCAATATGCGGAGGCGGACAGTCTAAATGCATTGTGAATATATGAAAATTATTAAGTTTTCCCATTTATTTCAACAAGGATATTGCTTTATGTACCACACTTCATTATAGTGTAGTCATTTTAGCATTTCTTTGGGAGATTTACTTATACGTCACACTTACAGCCAAATCAATCTATCTGATCAAGTAATCGATCAGAAACGCTACATTTGTATGAATATGACAGTCTGGTCAGATAAATTGATTTGGCCGCTAGAGTGAACCTCTAATATTATGGTTTCATAATTAAACATATTAATTTGTTGAAGCTCATTCCTGACCACGAAATCTATAATTAAAAAATGAATTTACCAATAATAGTGTATTTAAAACCAAAATGACTGCTATATTAAGCATAATTTGCATTTAAATCGCTTATGTTGGATTACCGTTATTTGTGGTTGTTATTAACTAGTAACATTAAAAGAGAGACAAAGGTTCCTTACTAAAAAATATATTTTGTTTCGCAAATACGTATTTCGGGAGTTACTACCTTTTTCTGTGTTTTTGGTTTCTAAAAGAGAGAAAGTTAGAGAAACCGACATGCCATTGACGATCCGGAATTCCTCAAGGCCAGGATTGATCAGTTTTTCCGGAGAAAAATTCCGAAACGTGTGTGGTGGAGGCCTGGCGGGAACGATTTTCCTTCCGGCCGCTTGAAGGCGGCCTGAAACGGCCATACACGATCCTGAATTCCTCAAGGCCAGGCCTGATCAGTTTTTCCGGACAGGAATTCCGGATGGTGTATGTTCGGCTTAACTCCCGAAATACATATTTGCGAAAATAAATATATTTTGTAGTAAGGAACTTTGTTTCTCTTTTGTGTTATTAGTTGCATTTGGATGTTATCATGTTACTCGAAAATGCCGGTTTTTTTTGTTTTCTTTTTTTTTTACAGAATTGAGCATCTTTACCCAGGAGTACTAAATAACGTTCCGTACAACATTTTCGGTTTTATTCGGCCGAAACTAGCCATTTTCACAACACCGAACTCCGAATATAATGTGCTATTCAATCTGACTTTGCCGAATGGATTCCGTCATGATGATCACAAATTTGAGTGGACCAGAGAACAATTTCAAGATTGGTATTCATTACAAATTTTAAGAAGTCTCTCCAGTAGTAATATAATAAAGTTTATTATAGGTGTTATAATATTTGTGATCGTTTTCCGAATTATCAGGTTGCATTTTTGGGAGCCGGAGAACCTCCACCCGGCAAAGATATCGGTCATGTCACACAAATAGCAGTTTTTGTTCGGAACGATGTTCGCGATATTGCATTAGTGGCAGATTCGAAAAAAGTGCCGGATGTCCTAGCAGATACACTGCCATACAAGTTGTTATATTCCGAAGAATTTCCAGTACAGAGGGATGAACGGAATGTCGAAGAAAGACTTCTCGATGACGTCAAGTATCATATTTTTCGCCACCAGAACATGGAGGACCGATTCCTCAACATAGAACAGGACAGATATGAAATACCTGTTGAAGACATTTATGAATTGGTTTATCCAGCCGTTATGACCGTCGAAGAGCTGGTAGAATTTCTAACCAGAAAAGGATATCGACTCAACAATAGTCGTCACTTACTGATAGAAAGGGAGTATGATGACGGGAGCGATACGGATTCCTCTATTTCCAGTGGTTTTGAGAACCGTGGTGATGGCATAGTGTATTCAACCGAACCGGACGAAGTTTGGGATTAATTATTATTTGTTTAGATATGTCTAACATCTCAGTTGCATAAATTACATAAAGAATACTCGTAAGTGTAAATTTTTCATAACTGTGCTTGTTTAATTTCAATGCAAAACTTTAGTTATTGTTTTTCAACTGAGGTCTTTACATTGAAAACACTGGTCAGTTTTGGAAGGGAAATTATAAAAAATGTGAATCAGTACAACGAAATGAAAACTCCTTTCGGACTGAAATGAAAATGAGATTATCGTCTAAAAAACTCTTGATAGGCGATTTATACTTGGAGATTACATTGGAAAAAATAAAAGCGCTGTTTTTTTCGGGTTGAAGACATTTTTTTTATTGTTATTTTTACGTGATTTTATTACTTTAGCATAGTTAGGTTAGGTTGAAGGGGCTGCTCTGATACATAGAGCACCATAGGGTCCGTTCTGATACCACCATGGACTAATCATCCACCGACCAAAACCTACTCCGCAAACCAGCCGGAGTAGACAATAAAGTGATGTAGCTGACCTACACTTATTTCCTTCACGTCATAAAAATCGGTGAAGTAGTAGAACTCAAGGTTGGCCTTTCTACCACCAGTCAAGGCAGCAGGCAGGACAGGCACATAGCAAGTGAAAATAGCTCTCCTTCTCATCCTTGTCACCACAGCTTCTGCAATAATCATTGTGCGGGACTCGAAATCTCCTGGCATGTGTAATGGACGGTTTGGTGGACATCCAAAGATGCTCGTGGGGACGGAGCCTAAGGTAGCATATGATCGTGGAGGTTGGGCCATGTCATCTGACGAAGAAAAAGGCCCTTCAACGAGCTAAGCAGCGGCCTATGCTTGCTGAAGCTCAGTTCGGGAGACGGGGGCGGGGTTTTCGCCGCTCGTTGCCCTTGTCCTGTACGTATTAACAAAAATGCATAAGCCTGGGGAAGACAATACAAACAGGGGAGGTAAAAACGGGGAATAAAAAAAAATGAGGCGATAAGGATGGAATGGCAGGCGGACGGCTCACTTGCGCTCGCATCGGAGTCCAGGTGTAATGGGGCCCTCGACCTCTGGTTTCGTACCACCGACAGATCATTACTCATCAGGTGCTGGCATCGATCTGCCGGTGGAAGCAGCACAACCAGACCATAATATGGTCCATTACACATGCTCTCCAATAAAGCAATGGCCAGTGATATCCCCACACAACATTCCTAATCTGCTTTCTGTACAAGAGCAGCAACCCTGAGGAGCGGTAAGAGTTTAGTGTAGACCACATTTGCCTGGTTACATGCTATGTGCTGCCAATACACCATTTGGTGTTTGCTCTGTCTGTAGCAGTGGCTCTAAGGCCAATTTACAAGTTGCCAGAGGTATCCTTATGTTACGGAAGATTTCGCTGATCATAGTGGTTGTGCCCACCATCCAACTCATCCGCTCTGCTGTTTCTGACGAAGCCGCTATCACTAGGAATCCAACACAGGGTAATATTGGAAAAATTACCCATTTCCAGGACTGCATTACGATAGTCTACTTTTTTTTTTTTTTTTACAGGGGATGAGGGATCAGAATTTTCTTTGGCGCTATCTTTCATATAATTCAGTCTTAATTAGAAAGCTTCCATCATCATTTCCCAGGGAAGGGAAGGGGGAGAGACACATATGTTATTTAGGATAGAAGTTAGTATAGACGCCAAAGTAACTGACACAAAAACATTGAAACACTAAAAATTAATGAAATTATAAATTAAAACTCGTTTTGCATCCCAGGCAGTGTAGATAGAATACCAGTGTATTAAGGGATGCAAAAAAAGATATTTAAATTCATGAAAAATATAATTAATTTATTAATTAACGCGTCAACGCGGTAACTAAAACTTGTTGGTAGATGCAATTTTTGTGGTGTTTTTAAATTACGTTAAAGGGTTGTCATTGATTTGTAAGTGTTTTTTTAATTTTCGTTTTAGTGATTCGTAAGATGTTACAGAACGAATTTCCAGGGGCAAAGCATTAAAGATCGTTATTGACGATCTAATCGGATCTCTCAATATTCTGTTCGTATACGCAGATGGTGTTCTGTAATTTCCAGCGTTTCTCGTACTGTAGCTATGAACCTCTCTATTTAGTGTCAAAGAAATGGATGTCTTGTTTTTCTTGTTCACAATTTTCCAAATTGTCTTCACTTTCTCCTGAACAATAATTTTTTCTAGTGGTAATTTGCCAGCTAATCGATAGACTTCTACAGTGGGGGTTCTATAATCGAGATTATGAACCGCTTTAACAGCTTTGTTGAGCATTCTTCCAATTGCTGAAATATTTCTCGCAGAGGTTTGGCTCCAGATCAAGATACCGTACGTTAGAATAGGCATCAAATGAGCATAAAAAATCATGTTTTTAAGTTGGAAATTCAAGTATCTTTTTCGTCTCAGCAATGCAACTATTGGGCAGAATTTTGCTTTCATTTGATTAATATGATCATTCCAAGTAAGTTTATCATCGAAGGCAAGACCTAAGTATTTGAGTTTTTCAGCTCTACTAATAGGTTGGTTGCCGATTTTGATGTTTAATTCGATGTCTATTTTATTTATTTGCTTGAAGAGCATAAACTGTGTTTTTTCGATGTTTATTATAAGTTTATTTCCTAGGAGCCATTGTTCGTAGAGTTTCAGATCATTATTTATCATTTCTTCTGCATCGTTTTTTTCAAGATGTGAGTAAAGCAAGAGTGTGTCATCTGCATATGTAACATATTTAGCCCGAAGGCCGGCGTTACATAAGTTATTTACGTACAGTAGGTATAATGTAGGGCCTAGGATAGAACCTTGAGGTACTCCTGAATTTAACACCTTTGTATCGCTTGTATCGCTGTTAAATTCTGTTATTATAGGTCTATCTTTTAGGTAGTTTTGAATCAGGGTGTTAGCAACACCTCTTATGCCAAGTTCATTCAATATCTCCGAAAGCATTACATGATTAACTGTGTCGAAAGCTTTACTCGAGTCTATGAAAATTGCCGTAACGTATTTTGATTTATCCAACTCGGAGTTTATAAAATGTAATGCATCAATTAGTGCCGCAGTTGTGTTGCTTTCTGCTTGGAATCCGTACTGTTGTTTGTCGAAACCAATAGTCTCATTGATAAATTTTGCTGAATACACTGATCAATGCAATAGGCCTGTAATTTGATGGATCGTTAGAATCTCCTTTTTTAAATACTTCAGATTTCGATTTGGCCCCCGTAGCGTCAAGCGATTTAATCCCCGATTGACTATCTTGACTATATACGGCCTAGATACGTTCTCAAAATTTTGGCCGTAAAGTGAAATAACGTATAACGAGTACATAATTTTCATACAAATCCATATTAATAACAAAAGATCGGTTCCAATTTATTGAACAAACTAAGTTTTAAATCCATAATGGAACAAAAAATCATGTTGCACCAAAACTTGAAAGTGCATCCGTGATGGCTCCCGGTTTTATGTTATTGAAAGCACCCTCGATATCAAGAAAGACGGCCAAAGAGTACTCAATGTATCCAAGAGAGTTATCGATTTAGCATACAAGAGCCCAGCAAGACATTGGACCTGGTTTAACTGCCGACCCCGTGTCCTTCATAGAATCATCTGGGCCAGGTTTAGAAAGAGCCGATGGGACGTGTGATGAGGATTCTTGCAACGGGACATCCAAACGGCGGCTAGGACCAGTTCAGAGTCGTTCCTGCGCCAGCCGGCTCTTCGTACCGGAACGACCCGTTTTTCAACGGTCAAGAGCTGTCAAAACCCCCTCGATGCAAGAAGAACTATAGTATTCGAAGCATCGCTACCAAAACAACAACAACCGGTTCAGAGTCAGCATACGTAAAACCATATAATTATCATTGGCTCAACAACTCGACGTCGGGACTTTGCCGCCTGGATTATTGTCGTCCAATTGTCTCGGTTCACTGACCGCGTCCTCCAATTCCGATTGTCCGGCAACTGCATCTACGTAGTCTTCCCAACGAGCTCTCGGTCTTCCTCTCAGCTGTGTTCCGCGCTGATGCCTCCTTTCAATAACCGCTTAGGCATACGACTGCCGTCAGTTCGTTGTATAAAGTTTTGTATTAATAGAAGCGACTGTATGTTGGAGACGATCACAAAAGCGAACACAACGGATTACGTATGTTTATTATTTGAAGAAATTAAACTAAATTGAGGGTATGATGGCCACGCTACCACGTCAAGTGAAAGTTTGCCTCCCGATAATTTGGGAACGAATGAAACAACGAAATTTAAACTTATTGTGTGGTAAATTTACTTCCGAGAAATAACGGCTAACTCTAATAGGAAACACACTTTGTGAAAAAACCGCTAATGTGCATTTCAGTTGCGATGATTATCGCTTTTGAAAATTTTTAGTTTTAGTGTCATCACTAGTTTTAGGGTATCCCAGCTTCGGTTGGGTAAGATATTGAGAATTTCTATTTTCCCTCAAACTCACACGATTCTCAGTTGATTTCTCTATCAGCAACAAACTTAAATTTGACGAAGAAAATAATGAAAAAGAAAGGCCATTTATCATGTTAAGAAATGCTTGTTTGTCAATTGTCAGCTCCATAACAACAGCAGGCGTTCCTTACTACTAGTGATTTCTACAAAAACTGTGCATACAACATTTTGAAAATTCAATTAAAAGATATATCAAATATACTTTTGAAATGAATTGAACATACAATAGAATCTTCTGTTTTATCACGATATTGGTCTTTTGTAATATCATTTCCCACTCATTGTCACATTGTATTGTATTTTACTTTATTACACTTGATTAAAAGGGAATAAATGTATAATGCAACGGGATATATTATAGTTTTAAATGAATCATTGCTGAACTTAAATTTACAACAAAAGAAATATATAAAAAAGGTAGATCATATATACGTTTCTTTCAGTTACAATCTACAATAGATTATTTAAATTAATTTAAATGTTTATCCTAGTAACTAATTAATTAGTTAATCAAAAATCGGCGCCTTACCAGCGGGCCGTTAAGAAAAATAAAAATTCTGAAAAGTAAACAAACGTCCATATTCTAAATTTCTTTTTTTGTTTTTCTTTTAAAACATAATATTCTTAGATCTCTTCTTAAACAACATTTTAATCATTCACCTTAAAATCTAATCGCCCATTTTCTCGTCGTTGTCGACAACTGACGCAACTTTTAAAGTCACTTTTAGCACATCCCGTAGCTCTTGAATCTCTGTCGGCCCTTGTATTAAACGTTTGACTCCACGAGGAAGACCGCGACACGATGCCAAATTGATGGAGTTCAGATTCGGACAATGGATTAAAATCTCCTTGACGGCATCTTCCGAAACAGATGACCCGCATAAATTCAAATGCCTACAATTAAATTACGATATCAATAGTCAAACGATAGATGTTAAATATGTAATAATAGGTGCATTCGATTCGCTCGGATACATACAAATTTGTATGAAGATCCTACAAGATTCGGGCGAATCGAATGCACCTAATGTTAAGGGCGCTGTACGCTTTTTTTCATTTTCACGTTCACCGTGAAGTGTACAGCGTCCTTTACGCTTTATTTTTTTCATACTTACATTAATGGGGATTCTGCTCCTTTTTCAGCAATTGCACGTAGTGCGTTGTCAAGAGGCGCTTGCACATTCGCCCATGCCATATCGAATTCTATCAAGCTGTGAGCCCATTTCGACGCGATCAACTCTAAGCCAGATCTGTAATTACAATAAGTGTTGCATTGAAAATTCAAGCAATTGAAAGGGTCTGCCATAGACAACTAACCGAACTGAAATTGGCATTTTTTTTCCACTGACAGTTTTTCTTACAAATCAAATCTGATTAGTATAAAACATAAATTTGGATTTCATGGTTTGGCCTTAATTCAAGGCGTTTGAAGTACGCCCGAAAGTGATTTTCAACCTTTTATATATCTTGGACTTCGAGAAAGTGCTTTAACAGGCGTAGAATTATTAAATATTATGGAGATCAGCAAAGATTATTTAATGATCAGAAACCCTTATGATTTTTTTCTCTATGCCATTTCCTCATTTTTCGACTTAGTTAAAAATGTTCTATAAACCCGGACAAGTAGTATAAAAAGAGGTCCAAACCTTGGAGCTGGAATATCCTACAGAGTTCACAAGACAGCAGACGGTTTAACGCAAACGATTGTTGTTGTTGTAGTAGGAGTTTTGCAGCCCTTGGCCGTTACTGATGAACGGGTCGCTCCAGTGCGTAGAACCGGCTGCCTTGGAAGCGAACCCAAATGGTAGCTTTTTTTTGGGGATAGCCGAAGCAGACCACTAACGTTTGGGTCCCTTTTCGCCCCCTCCCGGTCATCAGTGGCTTCCAGATGTCGACTGATAGTTGCCGACCTCTTTCTTCATCACTGAGTCCCGTGTTATTGCTAGCATTTGTTTAAGGCTGAGTTCACTCATGGCTTCCACACTTATCGTGTGCTTGCCTGTGATCCGTAACCTCGTACTAGCCAGTGCTGGACATTCGCACACAATGTGTGCTGCCGTCTCGGCCTCCTCCAGGCATAGCCTGCAAACGTCATCTTCCCCAAACAAAATCGGTTGCTTGCACAAGTTCGACATTATCAAAAATACATATGTTTTTTAAATATAACACAACCATGCCTTCTTCTACTCAATTGCCCTTACCCCTTGTGGGGCATAGCGCGTCAACTGTTGCATGTGGCCCAGTTGACGTTTCGTTGGCATAAACTGGTTTGTGAGAATGCAGTTGCCAGTATGCACCTCCTGCACATCCATGGCTGCGAACATCGTCGTGGACGGGATTCGAACCCGAAACGCCGGTAGCCAAACATGAGACTGATGCCTCAACACACTGCGCTACCGGTCGCCCCTTCTTCTGCTCCTGTTGAGGGAATTTTCAGTACTGCTCTTGAAATTTTCACAGCGCGCCGAAACAGATTATCTTCGAAAACATTTGAGCACTTGTTGATGCTTAAATACAATCAAAAACTGATCGATGACTATGAATAGTTTCTTTTCTTCCGATTTTATCTTCTGTTTCTTTCATTTCGGACTCTTGTTTATTTCATTCTGAATCGGAGAAATAAAAAGAAATGCTTATTCATAATCGATTTTATCGTTTTAATAAAATTTTACTTCATTTTGTATCAATTTTACTTCATATTTTACAGCAAAAAAAAAAATTATCCGATCCTGCGGATCGTAGGATCATGATGATCCGATCCGATCCGGATCGTAGGATTACGATGATGCGATGCGATCTGGATCCCGTTTTTGGCGATGATCCGTGATCCGATCCGGATCACGAAAAAAATTATCCCGACGCATCACTATTCGTAATACAGAGTCACCAATGCATATGAAAAAAAGGTTCGTTGTATTGGAAGTTCGTTAAATCGGTGTTCGTTATACTGGAGCACCACTGTAGTTGATTTTCACTCTATTAACAAACTAATTTTTAAAAGAGAATATTTTAGTAAATTTCCGTTCTAATTCAGCAATCTGCTAGGGTTCGCACTCGATGGATTGATTAGTCACTTACGTTGAGTAAGTAAAGTGATACAGAGAAGCCCAGTCCCGAGATGAAAGCTTCTGTACTCTGATGCATAAGCCACACATAAAGAAATCAATTACAACTTTGTATGGAGCGGAGCGAAAATATTTTGCCGGAGTGAAGTCGTTTCTGAATTATGAAGCGCTCCGGATCCCTTTTCTGGAGACAAAGACAATTTACATTACATAAAAGTCAGATAAGAGCCTATCAGCGGACAGAATAATTGGAGCCTGGTACATCCCCTAGATGTAAGATTCAACCGGGACCGTCGAGAGAAAATCCGGGCCCGGGACTCAACTATTATGGGGCCCCATAAGGGATAATGCCACCGTCAAATAAAATCGCTTTGAAAACACTTGTATCATCGCCACGGTCAATTCTAGGCTTACTATTATAAGAAAAATCTATAATACGTATTAACTAATAATAATTTTGATTCCGTAAATACCGTATTGTAGTTAATATATGAGATGTATTATGATAAAAAATTTTTTTTTTTTTTTATTACTTTAAATTTTTGAAATTTCCGGGCCCCCTAAAAAACACGGGCCCGGTGCGATTCGCCCCCCTCTCGACGGCCCTGGATTCAACAATCAACTTGACAGTCAACGCACAAGCACAAAAATAACAATCAACATGAGAGTGGTTACATTATTTGCTTGCACCGTCACATCGATCACATAACGTTCGCTCGCACGGCAGCCGGTTCTACGCACCGGAGCGACCCGTTCATCGTCAACAGGCTTTGCTACAACAACAACCACAGAACTATGTGATGTGCAATGCTTTTGATGACTCCGTTTATCCAGATTCCATTAGTAATTATTGAATAATGCAATTCGAGGATTGAGTCATTTAAGTTTTTCTTCACTTACTTCTATCCATATATGAAAATTGTCAATTACTTACCCTAAATCACGAGTCACTGAACATCCTGACAGAAACAGATGCTTTAAATCCCACGCGGGCAGTCGTATCAAACTGTCATGCGTCAGGCGAGCGCACCCACGAACATCCAGTAATTTTAATTTTGTACTCTTTTTAAGAATTCGCTGTAAAAAATCGTCGTTTATCACTCTTGATTCGTCCGCCAACGAAGCCACCGACAATTCTTCTAAATCCGGAAAACCGGGCGAGTCCATCTACAATGACATAAACATTAGGAGCTCGATATTTCGTTTGAATCATAAAATAATATTACTTGATCTTGTAACGAAGCCTGGCTTAGTGTAATATGTGAATTGGTTATGCGGAAAACTTTGAGTTTTTGGCAACCTTGTTGCAGTTTCTCGACATGAAGAATTCCGTGCGATGCCGCAACTGTACGAACATTCGACAAGTCCAAAAGTACAAGATTCGGACAATGTGCCTGTGTGTTTTAGAATAAAAACAGTGTAAAAAATCAAACAACTTTGTATATAGGAGAATCCGCTCACCGATAATGCTGTCACAATTTGTGGGACGCCAGCTAATCGGTTATGTGCCAAATGTAAATGGGTTAACCTTCCATTCATGATCTGAATGGCACTGCACAGTGATTGTATGCCAACAGCACTCTTGTTTGAACTTATTTCCATCTGCAATGAGGTTTCGAGAATGAATAGAACATTTAATAATGCTGCAAATATAAATAAATGTAATTTACGTTTATTGAACTGAGATCTAGTCTTTCAAGCTTCTCCAAATTCTGCACCAGAAATATTAAATTATCCGATGTCATTTCTTTCCAACCAGAAAGATTTATTCCCACTAAGTTGGGACAGGAATCCGCCAGTTTCTCTAAAACACATTGCACGTTGACGATTTTCCAATTTGCTACAAAAATTAATTATTATTTATTTAGCACTTGGCACAACTGGGAAGCGATTT
This sequence comes from Chloromyia formosa, assembly GCA_964017055.1. Classification (NCBI taxonomy): domain Eukaryota; kingdom Metazoa; phylum Arthropoda; class Insecta; order Diptera; family Stratiomyidae; genus Chloromyia; species Chloromyia formosa. The sequence goes on from OZ024818.1 coordinate 24,916,648, forward strand.
TTATTTTACTTACAAACATTTAGATCCCTGCAATTACTGAGTCGATTGGCGATGAACCATTTTAACTGCTCTTCTGTGTGATATTTCTCCCTGATCGATGTACTCAAGTCGAGACTTGTCCACAATGAGGGTGTTTGTGAGACTGAATGCCATAGACTGCAAACAAGTCCCACCCGACTTAGTGTTGGAAGACACCCTTCCTGTTGCACTAAATGTTTGAAGATCTTCATTGAAAATAAAAATTATGTAACGCTATGTTAAAAGAAGTGCGAATGTGGGCATTGGTTTTGTTGTTCTTTTAGTGTAGTTGACAATCTGTTTAAAAATCGTAATTATATTACGTTCAGAAACCACTGTGATTAAGTCCATTTTTCAACTTAAATTTTTATTCAGAAAATAAGTTTCTGTTTATCAATTAAAAGATTTATCAGTTACTTGGTGGTCTTTGATCAAGAATGCGATGGGTAAATCATTAAATAGATGGAGACCCTTAGCCGAGAAAAGTTCCAATATACGAGTATATGTCGACAATATGCATTGGCATGTATGGTATAGCATTGTACAAACTTATACGCAGTCCGTCTAATAAATTGATACAATTGCTAATCTTTGCAGTCTCTAATTGTGAACAGAACGAAGCAGCAGTGGATTTGAGCTATTTAAGGATTGGCGTTTGCGATTTGTGTGGCTGTCAAATGCAGAATTTTTGTATGTACGTGAGGCGAATGTATGAAAGAGGGGAATGTACTAGACTACTGTGATGGTGTTCTGAGTCCTTCAATGAGGAAAAGGACTTTCTTGGCATTGGCAATGAAGTAAAATACAGGCAATATGCATGTCCTTGAGTTTGAGTCCTTCGGTGAGCAAAAAGGGTATTCTTGCTAGTGAAGTTGAATATGGGCAAGATGGGTGTCATATGAATCGAAGTGATAAGGCGAAGGGTCTGGAATATTGCTCATGGCATTTTGAGTCCTTTGGTTAGGAAAAACGATCATCATCATCGTGGCGCGACAGCCCGACGACGGGCCTTGGCCGCCTGGCCCCTTCATTGCCAGGAATATCCTTTATCCTAAGCAAAGGACTAAAAATGACATGACCAGTACGGAGCATTCGCCTCATCGCTCCGATTCATATGACACTCATATTTCCAATATTTTACTTCATTTTCAAAGTCCTTTCCTCATCAGAGGCCTCTTCGAAGGATTCAAAACCCCACCAAGAGTAGTCTGGTACTTTCCCTTATCATTCACTTATCATACATTCGTCTCACGTACATACAAAAATCCCTCACCTTAACAACAGCTGAAATTCTTACGCAAATATTATAACACCAGAAACCAAGAAAAAGTCGACATGCAACCGGACAGCCAAGTCGTTTTGGAGTCGATCGTGTCCGAGTTGCGTTGCAGTTGCACCAGTGTCCGACTATAATGCGACTCCCGTCCAACGCCCATGCAACTCGTTTTTGAGTTGAAGCGCAGTCGCGTTGCATCTGTGGACAAAGGCCCTAATTGTAAACAGAACGAAGCATCAGTGGATTTGAGCTACTTAAGGAAATAGATGCATTGCTTTCTTCTGACAATAAACAAGACGACAAATTAGTGGTGGAGGTTGATGGGAGGTTTTCAGAGCCAAAGTATCGGGATCGGATACTTTTACCCCAACGTGAAGTCAGAGTGAAAAGATTGCCCACTCTTATATTCTGCGGATTTTTATTTTGTAATGTTTACATATACTAGGAGCATTCTTTTAGGTTAAGAAAAGACCTGTATAGGTTAGAGAAATAACACACAATACAACAACAATGCTACTCTATATATAGGTTAGCGCTTAACCCAGTAATTTATCGAGGGCCGATTCTGACCTGAATAGCGCACAAGTAAAGCTTTTTTATTTAGGGCGCATCTAGCGGTTGGTAGAAGAAGCTCGTTCATTCCACGATGTTCCACTCTATTTTCACCTCAGTTCACCTCAATTAGATTCAATGGAATTCCACATTTTTCCAATTGGAAAAGTGATTTTTGTCGAAATATTGGAAACTACTTGAAATCTATTGGTTTCTTCTAGCACAGTTGCATTTGATAGATTCAATGCTTGCTCTTGATGTAATAGAATGAAGTTTGTTTTTAAGATTTTTCAAAGAGTAGAATTATGCCATCACTTAAAATCCAAACTTTATCTGAGACAAAATTCATTTCATGTGAAATATGTACATGCTTTTACCCTGTATGGGTCAGATACATCGTTCTTTTTTTTTGGACAAAAGCTCGAGTGAACTACCCCTGACCTGGATACCTTCTTTTGACGGTGAACATTTTGTTTAAATTTCTGAAGGTCGTAACTGCAGGGGGAAAACAGATGATGATCAAGCGTTCCACATTTGAATTGTTCGGCATACGAAAGATTCATACAATTTTGCGGTTCGATTGACACTAGTTTCGATGATAAGATGGTGGGCACGACTTGACTGCCTGCTTCTGCTTATAGGAAATGCAACATCGGCAATTAAACTACTTATTTCAGCAAAGTAGCGGCGGTTGAAGTATCGATAAAAAAAATTGATAGACAACCAACGGCATGCCGTAATGCGGGGCTTAAAATCAACGTTGCCACGACTAAGTACTTGAGCTTGGATCCAGGAAGGCAAGGCAGAATTTGTATTTCCGGGCAGGCAGCCGAGAAAGTTGACAATTTCTGCTGTCTCGGAAGCGTAGTTACAGCAGATGGCGGAGCGCTTGCTGATGTACAATCTCGCATCAACAAGGGTCGAGCAGGTTTTTTCAGTTTGACTCCTTTCTGGCAAAACAACATTTCCAGACGCACCAAACTCAGGATCTTCGAAACCAACGTAAAATCCGTGCTTCTATATGGCTGTTCAACTTGGAAGGTGACCAATAAGATAACAACTAGATTGCAAACTTTTGTGAATCAGTGTCTACGGCGCATCCTACACATACAGTGCCCAGAGGTCATTTCTAACGACGACCTCCTTACTACTACTAGTCAGGACAAGATAGACACTTCCATAAAAAGGCGAAAGTGGCAATGGATAGGTCACACTCTCCGAAAAGGGCCGAACAACATTGCTCAACAAGCCCTCGATTGGAACCCCAGGGAACCAACGCAAGTCGTCGTGTTGGACGACCTAGTAACACTTGGAAAAATTCAGTTAAGAGAGAGGGTGTCTCAATAGGCAAGTCGTGGAGCGAGCTGAAAGCGATGGCGATGAACAGGACGAGGTGGAAAGTAGGCGCGGTTAATCCCCTATGACCCACAAGGGGTTAACAGGAACCAGAGAGAGTGAGACATAATGAACATATACGGTGGTCGATGTTTGAAGCGTTGGAGGAGCGAAGAAACGAAGAAGGAGACAAATATGTTAGAAAATGGTCCCAACAGGTCGCTAAACGTATATACTAATCCTGTAAATCGAGTGATGGAGTGGAACCGAAAGCACGGAGAGTTAAACCACTCAGAATAAATATTTGGATTTTTGCACATGTACAAAATAAAAGAAAATATAGTTATTTAAATAGAAATTAAGCCAATAACACCTACTTTAAGCAAAACATGTTTCGGCAATCTTTCACCCCAAACGCCTTGCTTTTCCGGTTCCTTATAATCTGTCTCCGTCTTTTTCTGTCGATCTGTATTGTTGTTTGACTTTTCCTTCCGTCTGCGTTTCTCGTATTCGCTATCATCACTGTCCGTGTGATTGCGTTGCTTTGACTTACGAGATCTTTTCCGACTGGGCTTGCTTTTTGTTTGTGACAAATCCGATTTTTTTATGCACAGCTTTATACCAAGTTTATTAGTACTTATCTGAAAATAGAAAAAGACAATTACTAATCATCAAGTCACCCCCAAAGTAACATGAAATGTGCTCTTACCTCACTTTGGTACATCGCTACTATCGCCTTGCTGCGCTTCGGTCTCCCTCGAGGTTTGTTCAGTTTCTGATTCATGGCTGACATAAAGGGTTTTCCTGACTTCGGAAGAGTGCCATTTAACGTTTTTAACGGTACAATTACTACAGAGGGATTGTGCCTTAAGGGTATCTCCGTTGACAGACCCAATCCTGAGGAAGAGGACGACTGAGATTCAGACGGAGATGACGATGTATTATTCGTACTTATTCGACTTTCTGACTTAGATGCAACAATTGTATCCTCGTTTGCAGAAGACTGTTGTGAATTTTGGTCGGGTTCGGATTTGACTTCGTCTTTTACTTCTTGATTACTTGATACGGCCGTATCTTCGACTTCGTTACCCGCTGCTGAGACATCGTCTTTATTCTCATTCGATGGAGGTTCCGGCTGCGATGAGGAATCTTGTGATTCATCTTTTTGATCTGAAACTGTCGAATCGTCATGTTCATTTTGAAGATGCGAAATCTCGTTATCGGCCGAGGTTGTAACATTTTCCTCACTGGGTTGCAGAAGTGTTTTTGTCTCCATTTTAATGTGGATTTATTTGTTTGTTATTCGATTAAATTTTTAATTACATTTCTTCGGAGTTCCTGTAAATCCTGAAATGAAAAAGATAAATATTAGATTGTCAATTATTACAAATAAAATACAGTATACGTAACAGTTGCGTATTTTTGGCAGTTCAAATCAAGTGCAAAGCAACAATCGCACGCATTAGTGTCACCATACACTGCCGAACTCGAACATGGTACAAGTGGACCGGTTTTCTTCACGTTTATGTTAAGTGTGTGGGTGTGTCTTGACCTATTCAGAGGACATTTGTACCAGGTTCGTGTTCGAGTTCGACAGTGTATGATGACACTTACACTAACAACCAACTCTATCCAAAACAAATTTGTTAGTGTAACGCGAGCAATTGTTGTTCTGCTCTGATCTGGACTGTTAAAAAAAAACGCAGCTAATGTGTCAGTCCAGGGAATAGAGGCATATTGTCTTGCAAAAAGTTCAGTAGTTCTAATTTTCAGATATACGAGTATACAGGTCGGTCATTTAGTTCAGAATCCAAGTTTTTGACCACTCAAACTACTGAAGCGATTTTTACACCATTAGAAAGGTATTCTTTCAAACTATATTTTCTTAAAATCGTTTAGGTGTAGTTCGCGAAAAACTAATGCGAACTTTCGACACTCCAGACGCTCTCATTAGCTGAATGCCGCTGAACAAGTTGTATTGGTGCGCGTATTAGTGTCACCATACACTGTCGAACTCGAACCTGGTACAAATGTCCTCTGACACACGACACACACACTTCACATAGATGTGAAGAAATCCCAGCTAACCAAATGATTCGTAACCGACCCATAAATGATTCGCCTTGGCTCTCGACAGCATTCGAACTGAGCTGGGACAAAATAGTTTCACACTAGCCGCCACTGATGCTTCCTCTGTTGGATCTGATGTGGGTTATGCCTATGTTTTCAGAAGAGTTGAAGAAACTTACATCTTCAAGTTGTCAAACTATACGTCTACTAACTGCTACTAAGAAGTTCATTGCGGAAGCCACCCAAAGCAACTTTCCAAGGCTAGCTATTTACACCGACTCCCTGATCGCCTGTAATATGATCCAAGAAGGAGAGCCCCAATACTTAATCAATCATGTCGGGCTTAGATGGCTCACTGTTCTTTTCAAAAAAATTAAATGCCTGACGCTTTCAGAAAGAACAAGGGTGACTCACGCAAGCTCAACAACTATAGGGCAATCAAGTTAACATCTCACACATTGAAGACTTACGAGCGGGTTGTCTGCAATTGATTGAAAGAGATGGTACGGTTGGATGACAATCAATGCGGCTTTGTCGGTCCACAGTCGATGCTATTCAGTACATACGTGTTACGATGGAAAAGCATCGTGATGTACGGACGGACTTGTTTGTGGTCATCGATTTGGAAAAAGCCTTCGACAGAGTTCCTCGTGATCAGATATGGGTGGCCCTAAGACACGTATGATGGGGCAACTACTAAAGTTAGATGCACAGCTGGTGAGTCTGAAGAATTTCCGGTTAAAGTCGGAGTTCACCAAGGCAGTGTACTGAGTCCTTTACTCTTCAGCATCATCATGCTCTATTTACTAACACTCATTTCTGATGGCCAGGAAATATCCCTTCTCTTCGCCGATGACATGACATGGACTGAGGATTAGCATACCAAGGACTGAGTATCTTTGCTGTCCTTTCTCAGATCCGGAGAGACCGATACCAGATATCTACATTAAAGGAGAGCAGTTGAAGTCCTGTACAAGGTTCAAATACCTGGGCTCGATGGTCAACAAAGAAGCTACCTGCGATGACGACATCAAACATCACATCAGTGTCGGTTGGATGAAGTGGCGAGAAAACTCTGGGGTTTTCTGTGACAAGAAGATGCCACGAAAGCTTAAGGGCAAGTTGTACAAAACCGTCGTTCGTCCCGCACTCATGTATGCGTCTGAATGCTGGACTATGTACAAGACATATGAAAGCAAAATGACTGCGACAGAGATGAAAATGCTACGGATGTCAGCCGCAGAGTGGTATGAAAGGGCAAGGAAGAAGAAGAATTCAGCGCTACTCCCCGACTGAACCAGCGGATCAATCGGCTAAGGACGCATTCTATCACCGACTCGGCGACACCTTCGACAAGCATCCCAAAGGTGACATACAAATTATTTTGGAGGATCTCAATGCCAAAGTCGGGTCTGACAAGCTTGGCTTGGAACACCTAATGGGCAATCATGGTCTAGGGCAACAGGAACAAAAATGGCGAGATGTTCGTGGAGTTTTGCAACTCTCGTCAACTCGCCATCGGCGGTACCTTGTTTAAGCACAAACGATGCCTTTTAACAACCTAGGTTTCTCCGGATGGCAGAACAGAGAACCAGATTGACCATATAGCCATTTCCAAGACATGGAGGAACTGTCTCTCAAAGTCACCATACACTGTCGAACTCGAACACGAACCTGGTAGAATTGATGATAGATGGAAAGTCGCTAAGGACACATTTATTTGGTGTGGCGTAACATTTGCGGGCCGATTGGAGCGCGGTAGGAGACCATTCATTAGCGACTCCTATTTGATCTCTAATCTCAGCACGCAAGAGAGAAGAGGAACAGATTAACTCAGCTGCTGACGGCTCAGCTAAAGATCAACTCAGAGCTGAATACCGTTCACTGCAGAAAGGCGTGCAAAGAAGCGTAAGACGGGACAAGCGAAATTACATTAACGCATTAGCGGAGAAGGCAGAGGAAGCGGCTTATCGCAGTGACAGTGGAACACTTTTTAAGCTTATTAAGTCATTAACTGGCAAATCTTTTGCAACAGAACATCCTGTGAAAGATAAAGATGGGTCCCTACTGGTAACCGAAGAACACCAACTGCGAAGATGGAGAGAACGCTTCATTGAACTCCTCAACAACACCTTTGGATCTTCGTAGTAGAAGATATTCCACAAATAGCCAGAGTTGATACCAGCCCACCATCTGAGCTGGAAGTAACTGCGGCTATTAAATCGATGGATGTGAGTAAAGCCCCGGGGACAGATGGAATTCCGGTGGAACGCGCTCGGTGGACATGGTCGTTCGGTCACCGCTCTACGATATTAATCTAGAGCTCGGAGTTCAAATCTCAGCGCGATCAAAAAACTGCCTGTGAGTACTAATCTTAGAACATACAGACATGGAATGAGTTTGTCCCGTATGTCTCCATAGAAACCGTGACTTCAAAATCTGGGAGTTAAGTCGACATGTGGTCGACAGTCAGCTAACTCAGTAGGCTTTAGAAATTATGAAATTTAAATATTGACAAGAATTGATAATTGTTTATGCATAATTCGACAGTGCGGTCAACATTATATCAACACCGAAACGCTGAGTAGGCTGACTGTCAATAATCTGACAAGAATTTACCTTTATTCATGCACAATTCGACAGAACAGTCAAAATATGTCAATATCAAACAACAATCGAGTAGGCTGGCTGTCGACTTATTCGCCAAATGTTGGGGCCAGAGCTTTGAATATATAGCCATGGAATGAGCTTGTCCTATATGTCTCCATAGAAACAGTGGCTCAAAAATCTGGGTACTAAGTCGACATGTGGTCGACAGTCAGCTAACTCAGTAGACCGTTTAGAAATTCTGAAATTTAAATATTGACAAAAATTGACGTTTGTTTATGCAAAATTCGACAGCGCGCTCAACATTGGGTGGTATGCATAATAATGAGGATATACTCAAGAGTGAAGTCTATTGAGGACATTCCTGAGTCTGCTATGTTCGGTGAATCGAGTGAAAAAGTTGTATGCATAAAACTACTCTCCGCTCCATAGTGAAAATTGAGTGGAATTCTGTCAACTCAGCTTTACTCCACTCGACTCACTTTATGCATACCACCCATTATGTCAATACCGAAACGCCAACTGAGTAGGCTGACTGTCGATAATCTGACAAGAACTGACTTTTATTCATGCACAATTCGACAGAACAGTCAAAATATGTCAATATCAAACAACAACCGAGTAGGCTGTCGACTTATTCGCCAAATGTTGGAGCCAGAAACATACAATACAAGCTCATTCCATGGCTCTATGTTCTAAGGGCCAGAGACATACAGGACAAGCTCATTCCATGTACTGTATGTTCTAGGGTATTAATAGAACTCTCACAGTGCTTCGAGCTTGTCAGTATAAGGACGACGTGGATAGGAGGTGCATGCTAGAAACTTCACTTCCGAAAAGTAGATATGCTATCGAAACCGCAACAAGGCATAGAAATGCTAGATATGTTGACGCGTCCATACCCTTGGAAGGAGTCAAGGCAATTAACACACATTTAAGACCTACACATTTCCCTGCGTGGGTTCTAGGTTCTTACCACCTAAAGCGGAAATGGATTAAGGAATCTCTATCTACAGAGAATTCTCCCATAATTGCCAAATCCATAATGTTCCCCTCGGTGATCCGTTTCCTGATGTGGACGAGATCTCTTCACTTGAACTCAGACAGTTGAGCAATTTTGTTGGCCGGATAAAACTTGATCGTAAACCTTAAAGCTGCACAATACTTGCGGGCTATATCACAATTAGACCTATCCCTTGGTCGCCCCCTTCTTCTATATAAGCCGCCAGGACATGTAAAAGGCAGTGGTGGGAATGGATAAAGAACGACTGACAAGACCTTCCAGGGAAGCGGCAATCAAGAGAGTTAGCTAGATCCCTCAACTGTAGACGCAATGAGGCTACTTGTTGGCTACCTAGACCTACCTACTATGCCGCCATTACTGAGTCAGATCTGAGATATAACCTCAGCAAGATGATTTTTTCTTATAGGACGGAATGTCGTATTTGTGTGGAGAACGTTGAGACTACAAGACACATTTTATGCTTTTGGGCGATCGTACAAAAAAAAATGTGAACTTATTTCTTGGTCTTTTTTGCCGAAATAAGGGCTATGACACAATAGACCTAACTGTGGTCTCACTTGGTTGAATCAACAGCCACACTATATTTTTATTGTTACACATAACCCAAATTTTTTCCAATCACTGCAAGGATTTCGGTCTACATTGCTTCCATGGACATGCATTCTTAGTTCACAGATAAATTTGTTTTCTGCCTTGGTTGCAGTTAGATTCCATTAAATTCCTAACCGTCCTGGAACACCACATTGGAGAGTGCTCAGATTCAAGTATATCTTTGATTAACTTTGCAAATTTTTATGATATCCTCGCTAAATTAACAAATTGGGCGCAATATCTATTCAAATTAGGGGAAATCCTTCGGCCTACAATAAACATTACTTGCGTGCAAGACAGCGAAAAATTCATGTTCACAGGCAATTTATGTTTTTATGTGCTGATAGTCCAATGCAAATGCAATCTCATATCGGAGCGACGTCATTGACGTGATTTCGTGCCCGAATGTGCAACATGGAATTTACCTGCGAGCACTTCTTGGCGGTTTTTCCTGCCGTCTCCTAAATGCACAAAAAAGGCAGCGCAACACGACCGGGACAACACTATGTGCACTCCAGCAAAAGTCTTGGCGAAAAATAAACATACAAACACACCCACAGAGCACCTGTCTCTTTTCCAAATGTCATAAATCGTAAACACAACCGAATTCACGATTGACACTTAAACTGCTGTCTCGTTCTCGCACCGCATACGCAATCACTTCGGCCGCGAAAATCTGCGCACACCGGGACTTTCTCGCACGCAAAAACTTTCACTGCAAATCCCCGTGAATGCACCGAGCCCACGCGATCACGACACAGCCACACACCATCTACGTTGCGAAGGACTTAGCGGGCCAAGTAGTTCACGAACCAGTCACGGTCACCAGTCACCACACAACACAATGCAAATCAAGCGACCAGAGGCGAGCGATTCGTTTTCATTCCAGGGAAGGATGGCGCCATACGAAAAGGGGCGCCAGCAGTAGGTCGATCCTACTCCCGCAAATTCGCCGATCGAAACAAATTGCCGTCGTCACGAGCGGGACAAATAGCGAGAGTTCATGCAACAGCATCCGATAAACAAGTGCACTCGCGACAGAGACAGACAACGGGGCCGCCGCGTACTCCCTCCTGGCAAGCACTTTTTTCTCATGTAAACATAATTCGAAAAGTCGCGGAGATTTTCTTCGTGGTGGCACAGATTTTCACAAGTTTTCTGCAACTTCAAACTGTTCACTAGAATAAGAATTCACGGATGAATAAAAAACTAGCGTTTCCAGGACACTTGAAGGAGATTTTTCCGCGGTTTTCCGGGCAACGAAAAGCGACTCTGCTGCTTTTTCTGTTGTGTATACTTATCTCTCCTGGGGGGAGATTTCACTGCAAAGGGAAATTTGTTCGTGTGCAGCGATGGACATGAGTACGTTCAAAGTTGCGTACTTTTGAATGAAGCCAACTGTCAATATTCAAATATGTGCGAGTTGGCCACAGGTTTCACTTTATATATTAATGTTCTTGCAAATGTACAAGTGCGAATCATTTTCAATTTAAATTGGAATTGTTTGTGACACTTGGTTTCATTCTGCACACCAACTTAGTATGCGTCTGTAGCTTAGCTCGGTAACGCACCAGGCATTTTTTGCTACTCGAAACACGGTCTCTGCGGTTCGCGCCCCGCAACGGGACCAACTATTTTTTATTCTCAAATTCCCTCTGAATTAATTTCTCCGAGCTCACAGGTTTCAGTTTTTTTTATATTATTCTGATTTTGTATTTATTTTTATTAGGACTTATGACTATTAACTAATTACGGAGGCCTCCATCTTTTGAGCATAGTTTTTATTGTTCGTAAGCAGCAACGTGTTGTAATATGGACTTTGCAGCGTTGAGTCTGGAAATTGGGGCAAGAAGGTATTGGCTGATCTCCGCTTACCTGGCTTTTGATTACGTAGTTCTCCCTCCTGATATTTTAAGGAATGCGGTTGATGCATCCAAAACACAGAAATCTTATACCCCGCATACACGGAGCGATCCTTCGTTGTCCGTCGTCCGATCGATCAGCCGATGGATTGCTGCAAAATATCAGCTGATCAAAATTATATGGAACTGTAAAAAAAAGTCAAAGATAAGCACATACACAGGCCGATCCATCGGCCGATATCGATATCGGGCGGCGGATCGGCCGATCGATCGTTGCGTATATGGCACGTTGTATACTTGGTTGTGTCGTTAATGCACGTCATACGGTGTGGGGAAGCTCTGACACGATCGTACGAGAAGAGTTGCTTTTCGAATATATAATCGAGTCCAACCTCCTTTTTTGCAACGCGGGTAATGAAACTACTTTTGCCACAAAAAATAGCCGAAAAGTATTTGAAATCTCTCTCTCGTTTCCGGAGACATTCAACATTTGGAGATAAACTTTCCTTATCGGAGTTCTGTTCCTCATCTCTGGAACCAGCATAATGTTCATATTTTTAAATTTGATGAATAATGGAGAGAAGGAAATCGCCTAAGTGGGTGCAGTAAGCAAAGAATCACATATCGTTACTTTATACCGGTACTTTTACAAAGTTATATCGTTATTGTATCACTATCGAATATAGTTTATCGTCGTTCTTTTTATATATCGCATAGTACCTCGCCATTCATGCTATACGAGGTCTATTAAAAAATAACGGATATTTTTTAATTACATGTCGATGGATCATCGTAGCCACATACATGCTTCGACTCAGACCATCTTTTCTTGCAAGCCGCTACTGTGCAAATCTTCTGGCCTGTTGTTCATTCCAGCAGCTACCAAAAGTGATTCTAAATTCACACACAATCCGCATATCTAATGGAACCTATTTCGAAGACCACTCATTACAGTCATCGCTCACTTCACAAGAGGCCGCAGGACCGCTTAGAAGCTTGACAGAGAATGTTTAACGTTGCCGAACTCACAACTATGCACATCACCCAAAACGTTCCACCCAGCAGTTATGACAATTTAAAAAAAAAGGTGATCGCCAATGAACAACGATTTTGCAAAGTAATCCGGTCGAATAGTCCGAGGAACGATATAAGCTCGCATTTCTTACTTAACCTTGGGCGTGAATTTAAACGAAAAAATGATATGTCTTATAAATTAATATTTATTAAACAGAATTGATCCTATTTGCAAATTCCTTAGGCACACCCAAGTGCATGATTTCTAATTTGGTCATCTTACATAAATTAGGAGCATAATGGCTTATTGCATCCCAACAAATCTCACTCAGTTTGGGGATGGTCACCCACATTCTAAATATATCATTTGTTCTAGTCGTGCGTCCGTTTTCTTGAATTCCGCCAAATATATACATACGTGAATTGTTCGCTATGCATGCGTCATGAAAAAACAATGGTTGTGGTAACCTAGCAACTTGAATTAGTGTCCATTTCAGTCTTGCAATATTAAGCTTCCAAATATCCATGAAGTAAAGATCGTCACCACAGCCGCCAGCTATTACAGCTTCCGTTCCATTTTCCGATTCATATTGAACACAAGAATGACAACGTCTTGGTTCAGGAAATCCATAGGGTCGTCCGGTATTTTCGTCGGCCTTCGTCTGAACGTGAGTCCATTTGCCAGTAGCCAGACTAAATGCCGGAATTTGTTCCAAATCAAATACTGAATTTGATGTCCCACCTCCTAATACGTATAGGAATCCATCGCTATACACTAATCCGTGTCTATATCTACCGCTGGGTTCGTCTTGAATATCTCCTTTCGAGGTATATAAACTAGTCCAGTTTTTGTTCACCAAATCCAGACGATGTACATCACATGAATAATCGAATCCTGTTGTGCCTCCGATTGTATAAAGGAAATTGTCGCTGATAGCTACCGCTTGTCCGTATTGAGGTTTCGGGGGTTCCCCTGTCGTTTCGAGTTCCGTTATAGATGAATCTGATGCAATTGTGTTAAATACATAACATTTGTTTGAAGACGATTCTCCAAAAGGGAATCCTGTGCCGCCATGAATCTGTACAAGTTATAAAAAGGGAAATTATTAAAAAAATGGTGGACACATGCATGATCGTTAGAACAACTTAGATGGCATGAAGTTATACCCGGGAAGTGTTTCAATTGTTTCAAATTTTTTATTCTTTTCAATTTCATTACCTGACAACCCTCCCGACAATAAAAGTGGAATTTATGTAGCCGTTATTCAGGCATTTAGAACTATACTATAGATTGCTCTAAATTTTATTCCTTTTTGTTCTACGCCCAGAGTTAATAAAAACTAGCTAGACTTCGCCCTCGGTTCGCATGAAGGGTATCATACCTTCATTCTGGCACTTTGAAATTAGTAGTAAAACTTGTTTCAATTTCAACCAAATTTAGGAATGTGGTTTGGCAGTAAATATGATTGAATAATAATATGAAATTTGCTAAAAATATCTTCAGTAATAAAGTTTGTCTAACAAAAACTTGCTTTTGGAACGGTTGTCGTAGTAGAAAGTAGAATTCAAGTGTGTGTGTATGTGTCAGAAAATTTGCATGTTCGGTTCTGTGTCCTCTGAAGCGAGTTGGAGGACTGCGGCCGCTTCGGTAGGGTTATCCCATAACGCTGTAGGTGTAAAATGCGTCGGTGCTGCTGGGCAGTTAAGATGTGCTCAACATCGTGAGGAGTATTGTTGCATACAGGGCAGGTGTTCTGGATGCCGTGAACTCCAGCCTGAACGAAGTTGAGCGAGTGTGGTCTTTGTCGCTCTGGGCAATTTGCGTTCGTCCGGAGAAATGTCTGGTGGTTGAGCCGAGAGTACAGCATTGAGTTTAAGGTCTTCTATTGACGTAAGAACTTCCCCTATTGAGCGTAGCAATGGCAGATCTATAGTTGTTATTATCAAAGGGAACTCTCTCGAGGTCCCTCAGGTTGCGCCTGATGTGTCGCGCTCGGTGGCCGTGATCGTTCGGTCACTGCTCTACGATACTAATCTAGAGCTCAGAGATCAAATCTCGGTGCAATCAAAAACTGCCTGTGAGTACTAATAGAACTCTCACAGTGCTCCGAGCTCGTCAGAATAAAGACGGCGCGGATAGGAGGTGCATGCCAGCAACTGCACTTCCGAAAAGTAGATATGCTATTGAAACGTCAACAAGGCATATAAATGCTAGAGATGTTGACGCGCCCATGTCCCTGGAGGGGTCAAGGCAATAGAGAGAGACGGCTTTTGCAGAAAAAAAATGGTGCTGCATCGAAATTATTCCTAAAGAGTATGAGGCAATGATAACCTCAAGTTCCATAAGAGGATGTTTGCCGCTATGTAGTAGTGACCTACTAAAGTGGACTAAATTTATTAAAAGCGAGTCCCAAGTTGCACAATTGTCCGACATGACGACGAATGTTGAAAGCAAAGTTGACACTATCAACTTAAACCTATTGAGGAAAAGCTTAATACAGCATCAATAAAATTAATGACGTTAAGTCATTGAACTCCGTGAAACCGAGCTCTGGATCAATGTCTTACGCCACGACTTTAAAACTTGAAGATCAAGCGGAACAGAAATTCAAAGTCTTTAACGGGGGAGTAATTATTAAATCTAAATTAGTTCATAGTGACATTACTATGTCAACTGTAAAGGACAAATTTAGACCCCGTGAGGCTGAAACTCCCATCACATAGACTAAACATTTTAGAGATGGGGGACCCTCTTTGAGGGGACGAGATGATAGATACTCGATCATCATAGGCTTGGGGACGTACTGAACACGGTTTTCTAACTATGCACCCCGGGCATATGGTCACTCTACTGGATTGAGTGATAAGATGCGACAACAATCAGTAAAGCAACAGTGAATCAAATTCCTTGTTGCCATTTTATCACACATATCCATTTCAAAAAATGTTCGCCTTCTATGCACTGGGACCCGGTTCGATTCCTACTGAATGCAGTACTCTTTCATGAAAAAGGGAATTTATGTATCGGACTAAGAGCCCATTCCGCTGTTAAATGAGTACTCATTTTGGGTAAATAACTCGTTTGAGTGTGTTGCTGACCACACAACTCTTCACAAAACACACCGTCACGATCTAGAAAATAGGATGATGCTAACTCATCTCGAGGCCATGGTTCAAATTGGACTGTTGCGCCAGTTATTTATTTTATTTATCCATTTCAAAAGACTTTCTAAAAGGACATACTATCAAGAAATTCACTTGGGAGCACTGAACGCACAATTAGTATAATGAACTTACCAACAATAAGTTGCCATAGATTGTTGCCGTACAGGATGCCACTTCTTTGGGCATGTTATCCGATCTGGAGTCGACCAGCAACGTCCATTGTTTCGTAAAGAAATTGTACCTCCACAACTCCGGGAAAAGACCGCCGTTTGGCAACCCTCGTGCATCCCGCGTTCCGGGATTGTAGCCGCCAAAACAGAACAAGTCCACATTATTGCATGCTACGCGATGGCCACTTCTAGCGACGGGAATAATTTCACCCGATTCATCCGCCGTGCACTTCTTTAACTTTTTCAATTCGAAAGGGCGAAATTCGTAAACACTGCCATGCGTTGACATTCCGTGTATGGGCATGCTGTGAATCGTAGAAAGGAAAACAGAGCGATCAGATGTTTTCAAAATGCACTATCAAACTGTGCGTAGAGACGAAATGTCGACAAATTATTCAGTACATGCTACTTACCGACGTACAGGATGCGGATATGAATTATTCCTACGTCTTTTAAACAAACTCCTCATCGGAACCTCTGACTCGGACTGCCAAAAACCTGGGCTGAGCACAGCCAAATTTGACGTTTGCAGATGTTAGGACCATGGTCGACGCGTTGCATTTTTCCCGTTGGGGGCACATTGGCTTTATGGTTTGGTTAAGGTGGACACGCACATGCGCCCATTTGGAAAGAAGTCAAGTTGGATGACGAACTCAATTAACATTTTCGATTTATGTTTAAATATATATGAATATATTGCTCGAAAAACGCCCACAAGTCCCAGCCAACGAAAATCTGCTGTTAGGCGGCTATTACACTATAAAAGCGCGTTGACATGATCAAACTATGGTTTGACAAACCGCGTTTGACAACCTACTTGAACGAGTGAACCCCTTGTCAAACTGGTTTGAAGTCTTGTGCTCCTGTCAAACCGTAGTTGGATGGTGCTCAACTTTCATCAAATGCTGCTTTGTCAAACCGTAGTTTGATCATGTCAATGCGCCTTAAGGCCCTAACCAGATTGAACGCAGAATGCAGTAGCAGCGGCAGAAGCAACAACAACAACACGTAGATCTGTCGCGATGACACAGCGACCTGTCATCGCCGCTGTGTCATCGCGGCAGATCTTCCTGTTGTTATTGTTGCTGCCACCGCTGCTGCTGCCGATGCCGCTGCAGCTGCGTTCAATTTGGTTAGGGCCTAAGGCTGCGCGCAGGTTGGCACACGTTCGCGTGTCACGTTCACGTTTGCAGCCAAAGATGTGAATCTGTCAATTTGACAAATGCTCCGCTGTTATTATCGTATCACCGAATTGGGTTCATTATTGTGTGTTAACGCCAATAGTTTGGTATGAAATATATGCTTATGTACATCCTACTACTCTCCACTCGTTTGTTTTGCCACTTAATTCTTGCCTAAGGCTGCGCGCATGTTGGCTCACGTTCGCGTGTCGCGTTCACGTGTTTTATGTCAAACGGTTTGAGTCTATGTTTTCCAACCAAAGACGCGAATCTGTCAATATGGTAAATGCTCGGCTATTGTCGTATCAACAAATTAAGTTCATTATTGCGCTTTAAAATGGGTAATTAGGTAAGAATTGAGTGGCAAAACAAACGACTGAGAAGTAGTAGGATGTGCACAAACACACATTTCATACTTAATTATTGGCTTTAATACACAATAATGAATCCAATTTAGTGATACGACAACAGCCGAGCATCTATCAAATTGACAGATTTGCATCTTTGGTTGCAAACCATAGACTCAAACCGTTTGACATGAAACACGTGACCGCGACACGCGTGTGCCAACTTGCGCGCAGCGAGCCATTTGAAAAAGTACAGGCTTGGACCCTCTAGCTGCTGTAGTTTAGAAGAAAAACGTACTTTTATATTTGGCAGTCGAGAGGTCACTTTGCCTTGAAATTTTCGAGGTTTTTTGCAGTTTTTCGTCCGGAATGATATTTTCTGGGGTAAGGTGCAAGCTGCATTTTAAGGCAAAGTTCAACTCTGTAGCTGCCATAGTTTTCGAGTTATGCCGGAACCAGAATGAACGCAGAAAGCAGCAGCAGTAACTGCAACAACATGCAGATCTGCTGTCGCTGCGTTCAATCTAGGTCCCGTATGGAAAATGCGTGCCTCCTAATTTGAGTTTTCACTGCCGCTGCACTCTGTGGTGTTCGCATTCTGGCTTAAGGCGCGTTGACATGATCAAACTACGGTTTGACAAACCACCTATTTGAACGTGTGAGCCCATTGTCAAACTGGTTTGAAGTCTTGTGCTCCTGTCAAACCGTAGTTGGACGGTGCTCAACTTTTCATCAAATGCTAGTTTGTCAAACCGTAGTTTTATCATGTCAACGCGCTTTTAGGCATTAGAGCTATTTGAAAAAGTTCAAGTTTGGACACCTCTAGCTGCTCTAGGTTAGGAGAAGAACGCACTTTTATATTTGGCAGTCGAGGGGTCACTTTGCCTTGAAACTTTCGAGGTTTTTCGTCTGGAATGGTATTTGCTATTTTTGGGGGAAGGTTCAAGCTGCATTTTGAGGCAAAATTCAACTCTCTAACTCTAGCTGCCGTAGTTTTCGAGTTAGAGCCATTTAAAAGTGCAAGTTTGGACTCTCTAGTCTGACCATTGCTACTACAACAACAACAACGTCGCGCTATTCACTATGCAACAAAATTTTGTACAAGCTTCAATAAAAGACTTCTTTAAATAATAAACTCATATTTTATGTGTGTTCAAAATTATACCTTTTATGTATGAAAAACGGATAAGTGCAACTTCAGTTTCATTACCAGAGGGGATTGCACTTACCCGTTCTCGATTTTCCAACGGATAAGTGGGAAACGGGTAGATGCAATCAATCTCGTTGCCCGAGGAGGTTGCACTTATCCGTTCTTGTCTGTAATCCGATATGTTTAAATCGTGGCGAGTTAGCTGAGATTTGTTAATACTGAAACATAGTCCCACGGTGTAAACGTAGTGAATGTTAACCCCATATAAACAGTCCACATAAATTCCCAGGAAGCTTTGGAAGCGTGCCATTCGAATTGTTGTGATTAACTGTGTGAGGGCAATGAAATGGGAGTTGCATGCTTTATTCATCCAGTCTGGGCAATCTCAAGAACACAGCATCAGTTATGCTAGATAATAGTTGTTTTTCTGCAGTTCAGATCAAGAGCAGAATAACAATTGCACATTACACTAACCGGCTCTATATAGGACAATTTTGTTAGTGTAACGCGTGCTATCTTTGTTCTGCTCTGATTTTCATTTGTGCATTTTTTTTAATTTGTAGGCTGCGTGCCCGGCTATATAGCTGATTTATTTTTGTGTGGTAGTGGAGAGCGAGGCTGTGTCAAGTGACTCTGACTCGCAATAAACACTTCAGCCTACTTTTTTTTCAATATTGGTTCGTCGCGTAAATTTCCAAACTTTTAGCTGTAACCCGAGTTAACAACGCAACAAGCTCCTAAGCACAAAAAAACGACAAACAGTCTGAACAGATTTATTAAAATAAAAAACGAACAAAGACGTGGTGATTAAGTTTAGATTTTAACTCTAAGCGACCAGATTTCCGGTTCAGTCCCATTTACGAAGCTCCGTGCCATCCGGGGGACTAGCCTTCACCTGGCCGTCGCCCACTTCCTTCCAATTTGTGCTGAGGACAGTGCCAGCTGACTCGGAGAAGGATTTGTTCATGGCTCGGCGCACCTCATCCGAACTTTCGCTGTAAATTTTCTGCAGTAAGTTGTGGAAGGCTTCTTCGCCCTTGGCCTCCTCCTTTTCAGCCTCGGTGACTTCATGAGCGAGCTTATCCCAATTATGTGTGCCAAAGCCGGGAATTTGCGAAGACTTTGCCTCTGGCTTCTTCTCGAGCGCTGGCCAACGCTCGCTTGTCGCCTTGCTCAGCGATATTTCCACTTTTGATGGTGTCGCTCTGTGGGAGGACTTTTCAGCGTTGATAGGATGGTACAAAGATATTTCAAGAAAACAATCGTCAGCGGTCACGGTCACTTTCTCGGATTCGATTTTCACGTTGTAGTTGTGCTCTTTGGCGGCCTTTAACATCACTTCGATCACAATATTGGAGTCAGTTTGATAGAAATCATAGCGGACGGGCATTGTGGCTGACTTATTATTTTTGCGTTTCTAATTTAGTAATTTATTGTTTTGGCTGCACAATAACAAAACCGAGCTCTTTCTTCACTATAAATACAAATGTCAAAGAGCGGTGAGTCAAATGGTTCGGTATTCGGAACGCTACCCACTCGGGAAAATATTGAGCAAAAGGGAATGCGTTCACAAAAATAAACATGTTTCAAAAATGAATCGGAACCGATTCCCTAACTTTACGGCAAATACGACGTTTACGACGTGAGCGTGAATTCTCCCATGTTTTGTGAACGGCAAATTATTTTGCGACGAACTCAACGGGTAACAGCGGACTACAATCTTCAAAATATTTAATTAGGGGGACTCACGCTCGATGTTGTAAATCGTAAAAGCGTCGTGAATCGGGCAACCTTTTAGTTTCCGGGGCCCCGGCTGGGGGAATCACTTTTCATTTTTGATTTTTGTCACTTTTCACTCGCGTCACTCTAAAAGTCAAGAATTTGCAAAAAAAAAATTTTTTTTTTTAATTTTTATTTTTAATTTGTGTTTTAAGTTTTAATTTTTTTTTATTTTTAATTTTTTTTTTTCATAATTTATACTGAGTGTTTGGAATATTGGAGGCATGTAAAATTGAAATATTCGCAAATCCCCTTGCGTGGGCTCCGCTCGCTACGCTCGCTCCGCGCTTAAGGGATCGCAACCCTCAGTATCGCACAAACATGAACGCTCGCTTCGCTCGCTCTGCGTGCAACAGCGTTTTGATCAGTTTTAAACACACCAAACACTCAGTATAAATCATTAGAACAAGAAAATAAAAAAAAAATAAAAAATTAAGATTAAAAATAAAAAAAAAATTAAAAATTAAAAAAAAATTTTTTTTTTTTTGCAAATTTGAGTCTTAGGGTGACGCGAGTGATAAGTGACAAAAAATCCGAGTGAAAAACGATTTTTTCACCCCGGGCCCCGGAAACTAAAAATACCCCAAAATTTTGTTTGTTTTGTATCGACAGTGTTGAATAGCAACAACGAAAACGTTTTTACTTGTTGTCGGCCGCCAGGGTGTTGATGCAGGACTCTTGCAATGCAATCGACGGTGCGTGAAATTACCGATTTTCTCACAAACTTGCAATAAATCTTTGGGTACATTATGCTAATCCCGACTAATTCTAATTTTCTATGCCTAGTACTGACTTTATCTTTTCGCGCGAGATTTCATACAAATACCGTCAAAAATTTCGTCCTTTTGTCAGTATTTGTATGAAATTTCGCACGAAGTGAAAAGGTAAGTACTAGGCATTAGCTGGAATTGAAAAAAGAAAGTCAAACGGTTCGTTAACGTACATTTGCTTAATATTCAGATCGCACTACGCCCTGTGCTCACTTTTCGCAAACGTCACTCGACATGCCTCATCCACACAACGTTTGAACATCGACGGCCAGGTTGATGTCGTCGAGTACTGTATTGATTTTAAAGGCTTTTTTTTCTTTCACCTGAACATGCATTTACGGTGATGAACAGTGTCGAAATTTTCAGTCCGTGCAATTGTTATGCCAAGTGTTTCTTCACGCGAATTCATTGCAGTTTGTGCAACGAGCGTCACGCGAAATATGGTTCTAAGTGTAGTGTTGTGTGTGCGTCGGAAATAATGTAAACACTGAAGGACATTGGAGAAGAGAAAACATTCAACAAAGCAGCAAATCAGTTTTGCAATCATCCCGTGCACCACAGAATAATGTGGATCGTGTGGAAAGTCAGTTAAAGGAGAAGAGTTCGTGTCAGTCTAGTTGCTGAACGGATATTTAGAATAAGGTCAACAATTCAGCTCGACAATCGTCTGCTGCAATCTCGCAAAATTCCTTCACAGCCATTGAGCCAGGCAGACAGGCAGGGTAGCGAGCGCAGCAACAAAATGTCAACCGATAAAATCAAGGTAGCGGTTAGGGTTCGTCCCTTTAATCGTAGAGGTACGTATATTGCGCTAATTCTATCCTTCAGCACAAGATCATTTGATTTTTCCAAGATACATTTTATTCGTGTGTTTTGATTTCGTGGAGCGATTTAAGTGATGAATGTCATGTGATGAGTAATGCACGGAACATGAAACGGGGCACAAATTATGAATTGGGGGATGACGTTACCTGCGTGCAAGGTGTACAAGTGAATTGTGCGGATGACACAAGTGCCAAACCCGCTTTTTCCACTCCGCAGAACTAGCAGTGAAAATGCAGTGAGTGCGCGACAACTTCCGCCTCATTTCACCCGATCATGAGCTATTTGTGCGCGGACTGACTGTCATGACCCCCGAGCAAATTGAATTATTAATACATAACAAACAACGGATTGGGAGTGCAAAAAAACATGAAACACTCAAGCTCAGTGAAATTACATTTGCAATAAATGGTGGAAATCATCTCGCACCAGCGAAAATCAGTGACGAGATGAGTGAGAGGCTGCGGTTTTCTTTTTGCCTCTCAAACGGATATAAGTAGGCTACCAGCCCACCCAACATCTATTCATTCGTACTGCCAGCATCAGTTCATTTCATCTTTCTCGGTTTTCGGTTCAAAGCGCGAGAGCCGGACAGAGATGATGATTATTCCAAAAAAGAAAAATTATTTGAACATTGTTGACATAGTCTATTTGCCTCGGCAAACATTTTCTTAATCTCAATAGATTGCAGGCTTCGATTTGTCAGACTTTGGTTTGCATGCGAAAAGTAAAAAAAAAGTGCTTGGCAGCGACTTTTATCTCGTTTTGTGCTCCATTTAGAGGAGCAGGCTTTGGATATTTATCGCTGTTTTGTGGTTGGGAATGGTTTACAGCAGCCACGGCGGCGACACCCACGATATTGTGCCTTGTAAATGATAGTGTCCTTGTAAATACGAGTAGACGAACATCATTGTTTTCTAAAATAACGGTTGCAACTGATTATAATCGTACTAGGAAGTAAAAAAAATCATCCGGGTTTCGTTCTTTGTTTTGAATTGATTATCCTATGATCCTTTCTTATTGATTCCAACTTTCACGGTCTTTTTTTTGGTTCATTGACTGCATCCTTGAATTGTTGAATCTAATAGTCGTAGGCAAAGTCATCGTCGATGACAACCACTCAGCAAAGCGATGTTCATGTGTAGAGCCCCTGAATATTCGTTCGAGTACTGTTCGGTCGTCCTTACACTTCACATGGCAAGCATATGTGTTTGACCTTGGAGACAACACATTCTCGTTATTGTCCCTAGTCCATATGTGACATGACACTTCATTCTGCACAGGATTTTTGGATTTGCGTTAATCGTTTTGCTGGATGTCACAGTTAGGGGGATGTCACAGCGGTGGGATGAAACTCCGAAGGCAAGCTGGACACGTATACTTATCCCGGAAATCGAATTGTGGCTGAACCGCAAACAACTATCTAACCCAGTTTCTTACTGGACATGGCGGATATAGACAGATTCAAGCTGGACGATTCGCCCGACTGTCCGAGGTGCCCAGGAATAGTGGAAGACCCGGATCATGTACTCTTTTACTGTCCAAGATGTAGAGGAAAGCGTGAAGCACTGGAGGTCGAACTTGGCAGTGACCTCAATCCAAACACACACAATATGCGACACACATAGGGAACTGAGGAAAGAGGAGCAACTACGAAAAAGGACGCAAAGGATTAACGACTAATTAGCCAAACCCAGCCCTACGATGTAATACTGAGAGGTGGTTCCGTAGGGAGAATGGTGGAGAAAGAGGGTTGAAGGTTTTACTGGGTAAGTAGTCGCACGCTGACGATGAAAGTCCCATGTCGCTGCCGTACAATTGACATTTTTTTTTTTATTTATTACTAGTTGGGGCCTTTTTACCCATCCGGTGGGCACTGCGACCATGGAGAGGTCTATTGTGCCATAGCCCATATTATTGCAAAAGATTCTCCACCATTTTTACGAATGGCATAATGTCTTTTACGGAAGCTTTCCTGATAACTTCAGGGCTCACCGTGGTCTGTCCCAGGAACTTAAACCTAGCCCGCGCGACTGCCGGGCATTCGCACAAGATGTGCGTAGTGGTTTCATCTTCCTCCAAACACAGGCGACATTCAGTTTCGCTAGATAGGCCCATTTTATTTAGGTGGTATCTCACCCAGTGATGGCCCGATAAGTATCCCACAAGAACGCGTAGATCGGCTCTACTCATTCGAGTAGCATTATTGTACTTGAAGGGTGTTATAATCTCCTTCGATTGACGCAGCCCCGGTAAATCATGCCAGTATAGCTGCCTTAACTCTTCAGACCATTTTCTAATAACCATTTTGGCTGAGGTGATGCTCAGACCACAGTATGGTTCCGGCCCAAGAAAAAGAGAAGACGAACCCTGCCTAGCAAGTTGGTCTGCGATCTCGTTTCCTTCGATGCCATGATGCCCTGGCACCCAGCACAAGATTACTCGGTTATTTGAACCTAGAATTTGTAGAAGTTCATAACACTCTTTCACCAGCTTCGAAGAGAGCTTATGTGAAGAGAGCGCCTTAATGGCCGCCTGGCTATCTGAAAAAATAGCGATGTGAGCACCACGGAGTTTCTTATCTAGAGCTTCCCTGGCACAGACTTCAATGGCATGGATTTCTGCTTGAAAAACGCTGGGATGGGATCCCATTGCGATTGAAATCCTGGTGTTCGGTCCATAGACCTCAGCGCCAACTCCCTGTTCAGTTTTAGACCCATCGGTAAACCACATAGTAAACCTAGGATCAAGGCAGGGATTACCATTTTCCCATTCCGAGCGATCCGGGCTAAGAGCTGAGAATTTCCTGCCGAAGTAAACTTCCGTGGTCAAGTAATCTGATCTTAAGCAGATTTGCAATCCAGGGATTAGTTTTAGAATGCTCATATGACCGGCGTGATTGATGTGTACGTCAGAGGTGAGATGTATTCTCAGAGCATTGATAGCTGCAGATTCTTGGATAAAGATGTGTAGCAGAGTTAATCCAATGATGGCCTCTAAGGCACACGTTGGGCTTGTACGCAAAGCCCCAGTGATGCCTAGGCAAGCAAGACGTAGCTTATTGCACTTTAGTATGGTTGAAGACTGTCGGGTCTTAGGCCACCATACAAGCGCAGCATATGTCACCATAGGGCGCACCAGCAGACAGTACAGCCATTCGATCATCTTTGGAGTGAGTCCCCAGGTCTTTCCAAAGAGATTTCTACAGGCCCACATTGAGCGAGTGGCCTTGCTTAATACATTATCAATATGAGTGTTCCAGCTAAGTTTCGAGTCCAGCGTAATACCTAGACATTTAACTTCCGTGGAGTACTCAAGTGCCGTTCCGCCTAGTGAAACCGGCCTCAAGGCCAGGTTCCGTTTCCGCGTAAATGGCACAACGACAGATTTGTGTGGGTTTACGTTCAGACCCACTACAGCACACCAGTGCAGAACGATATTAAGGGCCGCTTCCATCACGTCCACAACGGTAGATTCGAACTTACGCTTCACTATAATGGTGATGTCGTCCGCATATCCGATTGCCAAACATCAGCCTTGGTGTAATCGGTCCATTTCGTCTGCTAGAATATCTATGGGGATCATACCTGATACAACGTAGGCAGCCTCATCTGATATGTTGTTCGGTATGCACAGCACACTCTCAATGCGTTCCTTCGATAAATGGAGTTGATTCTTCGACTATTACAGGCGTTGATCTAAACTGGTTACGCACACAGAAGTATAGAGGTGATCACTCTAGATAATAAGAGTCGCCTACTCGGTCGTGGTCCTCCCACATTTGGCATCATCCTTGCCAAAGCCACAGTAGCATTAGCCGCCTTCTTGCAAATGTACTTGAGGTGCTTTCCAAATGTAAGCTAATTGTCTTTTGCTCAGCTAGCTCCAATCCTACTTTATCCAACCACAACTTAATAGTTGTGATTGCTTCGGTCGCGTAAAGTTCGGCGAATGCTGGATCCTTGACCACGACGACCACAGCCATGTCATCTGCGAACCCGACTATCGTTACTTACTTCTTTAGGTACTGGTAAATCCAATATGTCGTTGTACATGATATTCCACAGCAAAAAGCCGAGTACAGATCCTTGCGGTACGCCTGCTATTACATTGTACTCCCTTGGTCCTTCGCTAGTTTCGTACTGTATGATTCTAAACGAAAGGTAGCTCTGTATAAGTCGCGTCAAATAGTCAGGCACGCATATCCTCTGCAAAGACAAATGAATGCATTTCCAGTTTGCCGAATTAAAAGCATTTTTGACGTCCAGTGTCACAACCGCCCAACATTTACCATCACGAAGTGCCTGTTTCACTAGATCTGTCACTGCCAAGATGGCATCGACCGTGCAGCGCGCCCTTCGGAAACCAAACTGCCGGTCCGACAGTGCTCCCTTTTCTTCTACGACGGTGGCTAGTCTGCTAAAAATTATTCGTTCCAGCACCTTCTCCGCGGTGTCTAGCAGGCAAATTGGACGGTATGAGTCTGGTTCGCCCGGCGGTTTGTTGGGTTTTTGTAGCAGAACCAATCTTTGTTTTTTTCCATACAGGAGGGAAAACTCGCTCCTGCAAACAGGATTCAAAAACACTGACGAACTTCCCGGGAACCGTGTCGACTCCTACTTTCAACAATCTGTTGGGAATGCCATCAGGGCCTGGTGCTTTATTGTCACCTATTCTGGAAATGATCTCCAGAATCTCTCTTGTCAGTTAATGCCGATATCTGCTCTTCATGGACCATTTCCTGGTTTTCAACGTTTTCTAACGCATGCTGGGGGAAGAGAACTGAGACTATCCGATTTAGTAGAAGAGGGCACTTCACTTGAGGTGTTTGGTAACTGCTCAGCTTTTTCATAACTACCCTATAGGCCGTTCGCCAGGGATTAATATCTGCGTCCTCGCAGAGTTGCGTTCCGTTTGCTCTTTTTTATTGCCTGCTTGCTTTAGTAGTCCGCGTGAAGTCCTGTATTCTTGCGCCAAGTTGTTGTAGTGTGGTGTCTCTCTTGATCGCTGATACAATCGACGTGCTCCTGCGGCTCAGGCTTGCAATTTCTTCAGTTTGCTTTCCGGCGGTTGGAAGACTTTGTCTTTGGCATAGAGGCATCACATGCTTCTACTATCTGCTTTATAAGCTGCGACACCTTTTGTTCTGCATTTCCTTCAATAGCTCCCTTCTGATGCAAGGTTCCGATGAACGCTTCCCCGTCGAAGTTTTTAGCAGACCATCTTCGGTGTATTGGTGGGAGCCTTGTTTTTGGTGTTCTGCTGGCAATGGTGAAGTAAATGGCCTGATGGTCGCTATGAGTATAGTCCTCGCTCACGCGTCATTCCACTGTTGATGCAAAGGAGCTACTGACGAATGTAAGGTCGATAATGGAGCCTGTACTTCCTCTTCTAAAGGTATTACTACCGCCTGTATTCATAAGGACGACGTCCAGTTGTGAGAAAGCTTCAAAGAGTACTCGTGCCCTAGCGTTTGTAGCTCAACTTCCCCATTCGGTGGCCCACGCATTGAAATCTCCCGCGATTATTACGGGACTGTGGGTACTGGCATCGCGAACTAGTTGAGTAAGCAGCCGGTCGAACTCTTCCAGGTTCAGTCTCGGTGGGGCGTATCAGCTGTAGATGTTGATGCTGTTAATTTGCGCTCTCACGAATTGATCGAATCAGATACATTTTGGAAGGCATGTCTTCCACATGACCAAATGGTTGCCTGTTTGTATTCGACCGCCACCCAAATTTGTATATTGATCGCAGACGTCGCCACGTCAACGCCCTTTTCTCTTACTGACTGTGACAGCAGATCTTGTGGCGCCTGACAGTGATTCAAGTTGATCTGAACCAGCTTTATTTACGAGTTTGTTGAAGAGCCTTCTTCTATGCGGGGCACTTAAAACTTCTAGTCGAATGCTTGTAGTCCATTTGACTATTCTCGCATCATAGCATGCATTTCGGCTCTTGTCGCATGTTTTCGATTTATGCCCTTCTTCGCCACATTTGCGACACATATTCGATCTGTCTTGTTTGCTATTGCACTCTTTCGCGAAGTGGCCAAAAGCAAAGCACCTGAAGCACCTTTCAATTGATATATTTGTTCTCTTACTCGACAATTTGCCCATCCAACTTTAATTTCTCTCTTTCAAGTACTTTATTTACGACCTCCGTTGGTAAGCTAATGTTAGCTATTTGGGTGCCGCCATATGCCTTTCTGATCTTTCGAGGAACGCTGCGCAAATTTCCTCTTTCGTCAAGATCATGACACTCAATTCGTGTTTTCTGGCGCAGCACTTTCACCTCAGCAGCCTTTCCCAGGACTTCAGCTACGCTCTGGTATGTTTCTGCCGAAATATCGCAGTTGGCCTTCATTTTGAAGAGGAGATCGCCCTTTAGAGTCCGTCTTTTAGTTTTTTTTAGTCTATTTAGTTTTTCTACGAACTAAAAAGTTTGCCGAGTGCGCAGGCACTTAGTGGACGTTCACACTGCGTGCGATGCCGAGCCGAGCCGAGCCGGGTCGAGCGATGCGATGTGGTGGGTGTTCACATTGCACGCCGTGCGATGCCGAGCCGAACGATGGCTTGCGATGCAAAGATGATCCGGGATGTTCACTGCACGCAGTTATGGAGAGTAGAGACCAATTTAGTTCAAGGAATTGAATCTGTTCGACATCATGTCGTTTGTGCTTGACCCAGTAAATTTATTTCTGTTTGAAAACAGTGCTCTAAAAATGGAAGGGCGTCGCCATTGGGTGCATCCCATTAATGAAGAAAGGCCCAGTGTTGGTGAATTTCATCATCTCTTCCGCGACCTCAGACGAGAGGTTTCACAAGCGGATTGAGCAGCGGCGCACCGCTGTGTATAAACGCAAAAAGCGGCAGCCGTGGCGGCTTTAGGACGATGAATGTATAAACCGCTCGACTCGCCGTTGCGACCATCGCCGCGGTTTGTGGAGCGGCGAGATTGCATTTGAATTCAGTGTAAGAACCGGTACACATGGACGTCCAAATGACGCCGGACGCCTGGTCGCTTAAGCTCCTCCCTCTTTGATACCTAACTGCATTTCAACTCACATGATGCGATAGGACGCAGCATCACTCTGTATTATATAAGCCGGGCCACATAATAGCGAACCTGAATTTACAATTTATGTTATTTTTAGTTTTAAATAAACTGTTTTTTGGCCATCACTTCTAAAATGTAAGGAATATCGCATTTTTAACACCATTTTCACCCCCCTTACAAACCCCCGTCCGAGCTGAGAGCGCCCTCCCCACCATTTTTTTTTTCAAAATTAATTGTCAATTGTAGTAGTCACGATCAACGATTAACAATAATTAATTAATTGGCACTTAAAAGTGATCCTCAAGCGAATGGTTTAAGAAACATCATACAAATCAGACATTGTGACCGTGTCCGTGTTCCGGGTTCGAATGTATGTAGGCCGGCTTATTAAAAATTGATATGCGGACGCGTGAAATGACGCAGATAGGAGCAGAGACCAGCGTCATCCCAGATAGCTATCGCGGCTTCAAAATGCCGCCGATAGCTATCGGATAGCTATCTGCGGGCATGTGCATCGCTTCATTGCCCGTAATGTATTTCTTCCTAACCGATTGAAAGTGACGCAGCGTCAGGCGTCATTTGGACGTCCATGTGAACCAGCACTAAATATGTAAACCGCCGCTTCTGCTCTATGCCTTTATACACAGCGGTGTCCGCTGCTCAAACCGCTTGTGAAACCACGCCTTCTAAACGCGACCTTATTACGGTGGTAATAACCTTTCATTTGAGCCATACTGAATCAAAGCCGGAGTCCAAAGCGTATATACTCAGACTTGTACAGACCTATTAGTTGTGATACCAAAACTTCCAACTGGCAACGGCCATTGCATTAAAAGTGAATTTTCCATATGGTCAGTTTGAGCTGTGGGCGTGAATCCAATGAAAAGTTTCATCGTTCATCCATTTGAATCTTGGATATTTACATTTGAACTAACGTTTATAGCGAAGGGGTTGCTTGGGGCGGAGCTTGACCATTTCCAATACCAACCAACTAAATCTAAATCCAAATATTTGAACCAAATTTCAAGTCGCTAGCTTCATTCTATCGAAAGTTATCGCTCATTTGAAATTTCATCTGTAGAGGTTCCTTCGGTCGGATCTTGCCCATTTTCAATACCAACCAACTAGATCATACTACAAACATTTGACCAAAATTTCAAGTTTCTAACTTCATTCTATCGAAAGTTATCGTGCAAACGGACAAACAGACAGACAGATATGGCTAAATCGAATCAGGAGATGACCCTCATAATTTCCATGTATACACTGCCACACCGCCGCGCCTAAAAGTCTAGGGTATAAAAGCAGACATACATGCATTTTTTCAGTGTGATCTTACATCAAATACTACTTTACAGCTCGTACTTGCACCATACTGGCTTCAAAAAGCTTCACATCGCAAAGCATCGCAAGGCCCATAAACTCCATCGCAAAGCCCATTAAATTCCATCGCCAAAAATCAGCAGCCGGTACTCGCACGAAAAAGCAAAGAAGTTTGTGAAAACATCGGGCCATCGCTCGGCTCATCATTGCATCGCGCGCAGTGTGTACACTCAAAGCGTGATTCCATTTAAAATTGAAGACTTTTCATTTTCTTGCTTTAAAAGCTTGCAATCGCATTGCATCGCTCGACCCGGCTCGGCTCGGCATCGCACGCAGTGTGAACATCCACTTACGAGCAGTAAAAAATAACGTAATGTTTTTTCAAGTTTCCTTTTGCTTCTGTTGATAGTTATGCTATTATTGTATGATATACATACAAATGTATATGCGTTTTCACTTACTTTGATGGACGACCAAACAACGTTGGGCCAACTTCGCTCAAAATCTCTTACTATGTTATGTGTATATATTTTGCAAACAAGAGTGATTTTTTTTCGATATTTTGTACACTGAGTGTTTGCCCTTTAATTTTAATACATGATGGTAATATGATGAGGATGTCTACCTATACTTTTCTTGACGAGTTTGCGGTGGATTTGACAATCGCGTTTATTTCTTAACTTATGCGTCAATTTAATTTAATGGATCGTGATATATTTGCGGTTACCCAAATAAATGGTAGTTTTTATCGCTTAGTTACTTGACCACCTGATAAACTGTTACCTATATCTATTGCATACATAGATTACTAGAGAAAAATATGAGACATATATGAATAACAGTAATGATAACACGTTCCAGTTCAATTAAAACTGATAATGATTGCACGATAACAATGAATAAGTTTTTGATTCAGAACATTTGTACTTTTGCTCGTTTCAGTACATATTTTTAATTGTAATTCTTTGGTGTATCTGCCGAAGAGTGTTTTCAGCTTGCGAATTGTTGGAAACCGAATACCAACAATGAGTACGAAAGGACAGTACACTCAGGACGCTATGTATAGTTTCTTGCGTGACATACACTCGTCCTTTAGATATACGAGTACATTGGATATTCACACGCAATTCTTTTACGATGTCTGGGATATTGCGTATTCAAGAACATTTGCCTCATCTTTGTTGAATTTGGGACACAGCACATCTTTTGTAAATTATGGCGGAGTAATACAGTTTTATTTAAAAATCGATACTGTTTGTATTATACGTAGCTTTAAGGTAGCGTCTGTGTTGGGACAACGCCTTGGATTAACGTTGTTTGCACATTCTTTCGCACATTGGTCTTTGATGGACAAATTGTTGGGCTATGATTAAATAAACAGAAAATAATACAATTCAGCATAAACGCTCTGAGGTAGCATCCAGGTTAAATTTCAAATCGTCAAGTTGTCTACTCTGATGTCGTCAAGTGGTGCACCTCATATGTGGTGAAAATAAATTACAAATTCGGATGAAATGTCAGTTTGATTATCGGATTGTTTATGTATTGCGATAGGGTCGTTTATAAACTCGGCGTACCACTCCAACTTTACAAACATCATTCAAACGTATTCTTTATCAGTAACAGTCACAAGTGTAGCTCTATCCAAATGGGTCGCGGGTTCGATCCGCAGCAAATTCTTATCTTTTTTCCCTTTTTATACCCTAGACATATAGAGGGTATATTGTTTTTGTTATTTTTTTTCTGTTGATATTTTTAGTAATCCTATTGAAAATACAGGTATCCCTCCTACAACACGGTATCTTACAACACTGTTTCGCTCTTACACGATTAGAAAATTACGGAAAACCTCATATAACACGGCCTCCTACAACACTGTTTCATTCTAACATCGTAACGAAATTGCGGAACCCCCCCCCCCCCCCCCCCCCCCCCCCCCCCCGATCTAAAATTAATCGATAAGTGTAAAATTTGAGGAATGCCGGCATTATCTTACATCGATATCTGTTCGAATTTACAGTAGGCTTTCTTAGGTGTGAAGTTGTCTTTTAAATCTTTAAAACGGAGGATAAGGTAAAAGGAGGCTATATTGTTGAAAAAAAAAGAAACTTTCAAGTTTACAGAAATAATTTAATGAAAATTCCATTGCAGTCCCGAATTATGTGTAAGCGCCGTTTTCTCAATATCCGGTTAAACTGACGATTAACTAACCGGGACATTGAACGTCCCCGTATATCGAAGGCCTTAGCCTAAGGGTCGCCCCACACTATCTAGCACAACCACAACCGAATTTCCATCGAACAATCAAATTTAATTGAACGCGTGGAAAAGAAATTCTTCTCATTTCCATCGATCGTGTGTGGCGACAGTAAGGATATGCACCGCTTAATGCCCTAACAAAATCAGCTGATTTTTTTGGCGGAATTCTGCTATCTGTACCATTCCATTTTTCTATTCTACGTCTGTACCGTCTCTCAGCATTCAATTGCGGCTTAGTTGGTTTCAAATTCTCTTCAATCGGATGAATTTTCAGAACTCCGTTCTTTCTTACCAGTTTAATTACATAACTTATTAGAATATGCAAACGTAAACAGTTCTAGTTATGAAAATCTTAGCAGCTGTTTGGAATTATCGTTCCGATAAATTTTTAACCGGAGTATAGGTGGCGGTTAGGCGGCTTTCACACGGAACGCACGATACACGAGATTCTGGCAGAAAGCACCAGTGGCGACTGACCTTTCTAACGATTGAAATTTTAAATTAATCCTCGCACGTACAAAGCTCGCTCACCAATGGTGCTTTCTGCTAGAATCTCGTGTATCGTGTGTTCCGTGTGATTAGCCAGTGTGTGGATTATTATCGCATATGACTCGTAAAGAGCCAAGCCCTGTCTCTCCAGTTCGTCCACTTTCTCGATTTCCGCTATATTCCTGTATCTCGGAACCCATAAAAGAGATGTTGTAGACCTCGCTCAATTCTGCCAGCTCCAAGCGGCATTGTTTTGATAATTTGATTCGTGCGTTCCATATATGTATAAGCCGCCTTACCATTTATCGTTAGAATAAACTTTAACCGGACATTGAAAAATCGGTCCTACCTTCTGAAATTAAAAAAAATTCTCTTTTTTTAACCCTAAAATGCATATTGTATCAAATCATACAATCATCATCATCATCGTGGCGCGACAGCCCGACGTCGGGTCTTGGCCGCCTAGATCATTGTCCTCCAATTATCTCGGTCACGTGACCGCGTCCTCCAATTTTGTGAGCCCAGCAGCTGCGCGGCGTCCACACCTACTGAGCTCTCCCAACGAGATCTCGGTCGTCCTCGCAGTCTCGCTCCGTCAACTCGTTTTGAATTCATCACTCTCTTTGGCATGCGATCATCTTCCATTCGTTGGACATGCCCTGCGCATTGGAGTCGTTGTAGTTTGACGATTTTCGAAACGTCCAGCTCATCGTACAGTTCATACAACTCATGGTTGTACCGGATGCGCCATCCATCTCGATCGCAAACAGCCCCGAAAATTCGCCGTAATGTGTCTAGTATGTTTCCGGAGGCTTGAGTTAGGGTCCATGCTTCGCAGCCGTAGCATAGCACTGGTCGTATAATGGTTTTGTACACGCGAAGCCTCGTGTTTCTGTGCACATGCTTCGATTTCATTATGAGGAGAACCGAGAAAAAAGTCTTATTAGCTAAATGTATCCGTCGCTTGATTTCGTCAGTTTCGTTGGCGTCTCTTGACAAGTTGCAACCCAAGTATATGAAGTTGTTCACGAACTCGATGTTGAGGTCCCCCACATTGATGCTCGGTTGTGCAGGTGTCCTTGTCGTCGATTGCATCATTATTTTACTTTTTCCCTCGTTGACACGTAGTCCAACTTCTTTTGCAGTGGTATCGAGTGTATGCTGAAGTTCTTCTGCGTCGGCCAATCTTCGGGACATGATGTTGATGTCGTCGGCGTACGCTGCTAATTGTATCGACTTGATGAGTAGCGTCTTGCTGTTGTCCATATTCATAGCCCGAATAGCGCATTCCAGTGCTAGGTTGAACAGCGTCGGTGCCAGTCCATCGCCCTGTTTCAGACCAGTGCGTGTTTCAAATAGATCAGTAAGTCTATTCTGGATCCTGACTTGTGAGACGGAGTTGGTCATCGTCATCTTTGTCAGTCGCACTAATTTGGCCGGTATACCAAATTGCAGCATGATGTTGTACAGTACTCCACGATCGATACTGTCGTATGCCTGCCGAAACCCCGATAGCAGTTAAGAAGAAATTTACAAAAACGAATTTGAATTAAATGAGATTTGATTTTCTTTATTTATTTGCGTTTTTCTAATTATATCCATATGAATTTTTAATGAAATTGTTGAAATAGAACAAAGGTATTTCATTTCAAGAGTTTGGAACGTATGTATCCCCGAATGTTGTACTAGCTTCTAGTCTCCGATAACACAGTTTCACACAGCACGGCATTTTGTAGGAACGTATCTACCGTGTTATTGGAGGGCTACCTGTATATTATTTAATAATAGGCATGGGCCTATTAGAGCGTAATATTAGTTTAGCAATGAACTTGGCTGTTTGCAAAAACACAAGTGTGTCAACATCAAAATATTAGATTCCACACGTCACTAAGGCCATCTATGTGTCTTACATGTGGAAGTTATTGAGGGGTTATAGAGTGTAGGGAAGCCATCCTACTAAGCTATCCAGGTTGATGTTGTTGGTGTAACGCGTGTGTTATTTTACCCTACACCCGATAAATTCCCAAAAAAAAATACGCCCAAATATTACCTGCAAAATTGCCATCATGATCCAAGCTACATGGCCAAATATTTTGAAAAGGTTTTGTGCGATATCTAAAAAATGAACAGGAAATGTGGAGGATCCAGGTCAGCTTGAGAGGGTAGGGCCTTAAAGACACCTGAAGCTCTCTATATTTAGTTTAACTTACGCAAATACCTTAATCGGTTTTATTTGTACGAGTATAACCTGTCGAAAATTCAGATTTGAAAAATATTTTAGCAAAGACGCTTTCTTCAACCCTCTTGTTGGCTTAAATTTGTAATTATTTATTGAATTTGCATGCAGCAGAAGTTATGTTCGTAGATTTTCGTTTCGATCAATTTTTCAATTTTTGGTGGTTTAAATTTTGGACTTTTCATGTTATAATATTTCATTATAATAGAGAATTAATACAATATGTATACTGAATCAGTTATAGTTAAAGCCATACATCTGTTTATATTTGGTCGATTAGTTAAATCTGTGCTTATCTCTCATAGCGTAGAGTAACTTTTAAAGGGATTAATCAGTATAAAAGCCCGTTCACACGGCACACTTTTTAGTTCGCCGAAAAACTAAATAGTTGAGTCTGAAAAATACAACACACGGCGGTTTATGAGACCGCGCACACAGCAGACTAAACTATTTAGTTTTTCCGCGAACTAAAAAGTTTGCCGTGTGCGAGAGCTCTAATTTATATGTTTCATATTTTTCAAAATGAAAATGTGATTAAGTACAATTTTAGTTTACAGGAATGCGAGCAGAATAAGCATGGAAGCGACACTGAATGGATAAGAAATTATGATGCTAAATTTTTAAGGCTTATTAAGATCATGACAATATTGGTAAAGCTCACAAGGAAGGACGAGCAACAATTACCCACAGTTTTAGATATTATCAAGACAGATTCCAAGGATCTAATCACAGCTATTATGATATCTATAATTGTTTTGAGATGCTCATTCACATCATAGCTTCTGTAATCACAGTAACCTCCGCCTGAAAAAAAACGCTCAAGTGGGCAGAGAGACGGAACTATGATTCCGATTATACGCCAGGCAAGTGGCAGCTTCAGAGTGCATGCCAGGAATTGTCTGATTTTTTTTTTTAGAAATCGATAGAGGTTTAAGGGCGATCCAGACGCTACGACTTATCCATCATTTTGAAGCAACGATATCGGAATGCTGTCCACACGCTACGATTTATCCATAATTTTGTAGCAACGACATCCTTGTCATTATCGTTGTCATGTTATCGAAGCGTGTGGACGGACGTTTTATCGAATTGAATATTTCACATAAAAAATAAAACAATATTATCTTCAGTAGAAACTTGTAAAGGTACTAGGCAATCGGAACTGTATTTATACACTCCCATATAGAAGATTAAGGGGCGTGTTCACAATGTTTGGTTAAAGTTTAGCCTATAGATAAATGCTAAACGGTATCCATCCTCCAGTTAAAAATTTATCGGACGATAATTCCAAACAGCTGATATGGGCTGCTGAGATTTTGACAGCTAGATTCGTTTATGTTTGCACTACTTTTTATAAAATAAAATATATAACTGGCGCAACAGTCCAATTTGAACCATGGCCTCGAGATGAGTTAGCATCATCTCATTTTCTAGATCGTGACTGTCTTGTGCAGAGGTGTGTGATCAGCAACACGCTCAATCGAGTTATTTACCCCATAAATGGGTATTCATTTAACAGCTGTAGTAGTCCGACATGTAAATCCCCTTTTTTATCGAAAACTACCACATTCAGTAGGAATCGAACCGGGGCCCAGTGTGTAGAAGACGGACGTGCTAATCGTTGCGCCATTCGGACTACCACTACTACTTTTTATAGGAAAAACTTTAACCAGACATTATGAACACGGCCCACAAGTAACGTACATGCTCGTAGAGGTGCAGAAGATGGATCCATAAATTGTAGTTGAACAAACCACGTTTGCCACTAACTTGCAAAGATACAATCATAGAAAGAATAGAAAAACAAAACGACAAAGTAACTTAATTTATCCTCCCATATAGAAAAATCTCCTCGGTTCAAACTCGATGCGATTGACAACGATATTGTCGTGGTACTGTGCATCTTCAGGAAACCGTGTTGATGGTCAGCAAGTTGACTATGGCTCGTGAGTAAAAGAAGTAGTAATGATTCGAGTGTTTTCGCAACAGAAGACAGAAGAGTGATAGGACGGTAAGATTCGCCTTGTGTTGGTTTCTTCCCAGCCTTCAATATTGGTATCATCACCTTACCTTTTTTCCATAATTTTTAAGCATGACCATCGAGATGCTGTCTGGTCCTAATCCTTTAGAGCTCTTTGCTTTCTTTATTGCAGTGGCAACTTCGACTGAAGAAAAGAGAAGTGTATGGTCACTGGAGCGATTACGGGATGTTCGTATTTTGCGCTTAATTCTGTCGGGTGGTGGGTGTTCAATAAACTATTTACTGAAAAGACTAGCGCAGTGTGTAGAATTGTTTGCCATGGAGTTGCCGAATTGAATGGCAACGTCACCTTTATGTTTTGATGGATTGGTGAGGGCAATTATAGTGGACCATAGCTTACTAATGCCAGTTGCTAGGTTGCAATTGAGTAAGTGTGTTCTCCATTTCTGTCTCTAGGTTATTGCTGCGCATACGATCGCACTCATCGGGCAATCTAGCTGGTGAAGTGGGAAAAATTAGGCCGTACTGAAGGTATACATCTCTCTCTCAATTGCCCTAACCCCTGTGGGGCATAGCGCGTCAACTGTTCCATGTGCCCAGTTGACGTTTCTCGGCATAAACTGGTTTCGGAGAATGCAGTTGCCAGCATGCACCTCCTGGTATACATAGCAGAAATAAATCTTGCCACCGTTTTTGTATTAGCCTAATGTTTCGTTCGTCTACTCGGACATCTGTAGATGTAGGTAGGACAAGAAAATCTGCGCTGGTCTACTGTTTGAAGCCGTCCCAATCAGCCTTGTTATAATTTTTTATGAAAGTACGACGCTCATCGCGCAGGACGTTAGGTGGTTGGTCGATTCTGACGATAATTGGTAAACGGTCTGAAGACAGCGTTAGAACTGATTCCCACTGAGCCTCATTGATAAGACCTGTGCTTGCGATTGAGATGTCAGGGGAACTAGAGCAAGTTCCTGCAATGCGGGGGGTGTGTCATTGTTCAAATGACAAAATTCCAAAGCATCTAGTCGTTCTGCTATAGAAACTCCTCTGGTATCATTGGGTGGGTTCAGGTCGCGCAACGTTTTAAACGCAAATGCAAACAGTTCGACTGATTTTGCTCGTGGACGGTCCGTTCCAGTTTGCGTTTAATCAACCACACATCGGGGAAATTAACCGGAAATTTTTCCTGGTTGATTTCCGTTCAATGGGGGGTAAGGGGTATTAGCGTAGTTGACAGTTCTTAGTTGACGTATTGCATGTGACTGTGAGATGGTGTGGATTTTCGTTTTCGGGTTCTTGATTTGTACATGGCGTCTTATGTGCTTATTTACACCGAAGCAACACAAATTTGTGGCGATTTTGCAGTGCTTTTCATTTTTCCGGAAACCGTCGCGAATTTAATTGAAGTTTTGTTTGAAACTCAATAGAGAATCGGCTGTCAGCTGTTTAATACAGGGTGGCGCAAAAGAAACGAAGGGGTTTGAATAGTCCATAATTCCTTTATTTTTGAATGAATCGAATTTCTTTTCTTTTTGTAGTACACTTCATAAATGGGGAATTTTGTTAATTTAAACGTGAAAAATAACATCGCGTAATTGGTGCCCATTTCCAGCTTCGCAAATTGCTCTCTTTCTAAACGTTTTCATTATTTTTTCAAGATTTCTGGAGGTATCGCTCGAATTTTTTCTCGAATATTATTGTTTAGTTGGGGTATGGTCTGTGCCTTATTCATATGCTATACACATACTCCAGACCATACTCCAACTAAAAAATAATATTCGAGAAGAAATTTTAGCGATACCTCCTGAAATCTTGAAAAAATTCATTGAAAATATTTTAGAAAGAGCGCGACTATGCAAAGCTGAGGATGGGCACCACCTACGCAATTTTTTTCTCACGTTTAAATTAACAAAATTCCCCATTTATGAAGTATACTAAGAAAAAAAAAGAAATTCGATTGATTCAAAAATAAAGGAACTATAGACTATTCAAACCCCTTCGTTTCTTTTGCGCCACCCTGTACATGACAACTACAAAACAAGTCGTTCGGGTAAAGAGTTTATGGTTGAGTGGAGGGAAAATCCTTACCGCAATTACAACGTTGCAAACGTGAACGCAGTCATTATTAATGCTGGAGTGCCATGATACTGGTGGTATGTAAATGTTGAATATATATATATATGTCCACATTACCGGATGTGATCGCAACTCCATGCGACCGAAGGTGGTTTTCTGGTTGTACGTATCCGTGATACGCCCCATATTAATGTATGGAGTAGTTGTTTGGTGGACGGCGCTCAATAAAGCATGATCGGCCAGGTACGGCCATTATGGACATGTGATGTTTTCGCAGTGTCAAAATGCCTACAGCAGCATGCAAGAAGCTAATTAAGGCAAACGTAATAAGCCGTGCTAATATCGAATGGCTAAATGGTAATACCTGCAATGTTACGAGGCGGATTTGGTCGCACTTCAATCCTGGCCGCTCCTCAGGGCTGCTGATGCTGAAGAGAAGGTATCTCAGAAAGGTTGTGGGGATCATCACGGAGTATTGCCTGATAGGTGAGCATGCTAGGCGTCTCCGGCTTCCATACAATGATTTTTGCAGAAGCTGTGGGGACGAAGAAAAGGAAGAGACAATGTATCACGTCCTGTGCACCTGCCCTGCTCTGGCCGGGAGAAGAGAGGATATTTTAGGCTCCCTCTACTGCATTGACTTCGATGACCTGAAGGACGTAAATGCCGGTCATTTGCATCGTTTCATTGTTAGATCCGGGTGGTTTGACGACTAGGCTCACATGACATTTTGTGCCTATGAGGTATCACAACGGACCCAGAGGTGGTCTATGTGTGCTGTGTTTGTGCGTAGTTGCCTCTTTAACCTAACCTAACCTAACGGTGATTTTCGCAATCGGAAAAAAGTTATTTTATATGAAATTTTATGTAGTTTTAGAAAGTGATGTCAAATCATAGGTTCGGTGATTGGGGAAGTGGCAAATTTTGATTTCGTGTGGCAGGTCACGGTTTTTGACGACAATCACAAAACGGTTAAAGATATTTGAATTTAATTGGCGCCATTATTCCTCAAATTAAATGTGGTATAACCCCGATCAGTATTGCCCATCTAACGCGGGGCACCCAATCTTTTCGAGTTTGGAGATTTTTCTGCACGTGGTGATTTGATAATATGCTTTGATTTTATGGTCTACTCTTGGTCATTATGGCGAACACGTATATAATCGTCTTTTTTTTATCGTACCAACTATGTACCGGGGATATGCCAGAAATGTTAGTTGGATGGCAAACTCTCCTTTAATAAAGAATACACCACGTTTGTTCTTTGTATTTAGCCGAATATACGAGTATATTGTCTACAAAATGGTGATTTGGAAATTTATTCTTAAGCATCCCTCAGACCAACGCGATGTATTCGCGGCGGATTCGCAAATTTGTTTACATGGCGTCTTATGGAGTTCTTCACACCAACGCGACACGGATTCGCGGCCATAGCGATTTTGCAGCGATTTCTTTCCCAAAACATTCGCGTTACTATGGCAACTCGTATGGATTTCATTGAAATTTTGTTCAAATTGCAATAGCGGCGCGGCGGTGTGAACATAATTGCGAATCCGCAGCGAATAATCCGCCGCAACTCAAGCTTCCCTCAAATCAACACGAATCCGCCATGAATAACTCACGACGATTAAAGGTTTAAACACACAGTGCACGTAGCAGGGCAGTGCCGTAATCGCCCGTATACTGATCTACGGTAGGCGAATTGTACAATATAAAACAGCCTGCTGGTTCACACTTACCCACATGGACAACAGTCACCTGCACATCACAGGGCGGAACGTGCCCGTTTAGTTTGGTTTAATTTTTCTCGCTCACTGTGTGACACGAAAAGAAATTGGAAACACACATTACCGAACCCGGACCAGCCGCCGCTGGGTGGGTCGTTATGTAGCTGGCTGGCTGGCTATACGGCGAAGAAAATGTACAATGTTGAACAGACAGACACACGTTTGCACTTCCCAAAAGTAACCGCAAGTCATACACACAATATCGGCGACTGTGCCGATTGAATGGAATTGTGTGCCGCAGTCACTTGCGGCGAACCGTCGCCAAACCGACACACGGGGAACATACGGTTGGCTCCCGGTACGGGTAGTGTGTGGTTTCGCTTGCAATGTCTGGTCATGTAACCTAGATCTTAAGTCGCGGCGTATTATTCGCGCGATTTATTCCCTATTGCAATTCGAACAAAATTTCAATAAAATCCATGCGAGTAGCAATAGTAACGTGAATGTTTTACGGAAAAATAAAATCGCCGCAAATTCGCTGTCGCCGCGAATTCGTGTTGCGTTAGTGTGAACCACTCCATAAGACGCTAATCCACCGCGAATAAATCGCGTTGATTTGAGGGATGCTTTAATCGCCGCGATTTACTCGGGTTGGATTTGCGTTAGTTTCAGGGATGCTTTACACATAGTTTAAAGAGCCTCTCCACCAGTTGAGAAAATGTCCAATAGTATCTTTCAAACAGCTAGGAATATTATATATAATGATAAATTAGTAGTACATAATACGCTAACATTTCAGTTTTTTGTGTGGATAATTGTTTACGTTTTTTTTATTTATTTATTTTCTTTTTGTAATTAATATTACCTTGTAATTTCAACTAATATCTTGAATAAACCTTTTTAGAATTAGAACTTGGAACACAATGTATTATCGAGATGGATGACAGTCAAACCATTATATACAACCCCACCTGTTTGGATAAAAATGAACGGTAAGTACTAATACATGTATTATATATGTATATCACCCTGTTGAACATTTAACAAGAAAAAAACACATGTGTAACACACTTGTAAGTAACTATATGTAAAGATATATAAATTTTCGTGAATTCGTTTGAATCAAATAATTGCAATATATTTGTGTGTGTGTGTGTCTGTATTAGGGTAAAAATATGTACCGGTACTAGGTGATATTAGTAAATCTAACTTTGAATTTTAAGAGGTAATTATTTAAATTGTTGCTTTGGTTGTTGTTTCTTTTTCCGTAGACTATTGGGAGTTGTAACGTCTTAATCGTACTTTCCCTAGTAGTGTAGTTTTTAATTACTTTTTGAGGTAGGAATATCGTGTTTATTTTGCAATGCTTCATTAGCATATACTCCCTGCAAGATGGTTTCACTTTGCGAATCTTATTGAATAATCAACTCTTGACTGGTGTTTTATGCTCCATCCAACAACTTTAATCCTAAAATGGGGGAAAATTACATTTTGTTCAAGCTATATGTATCTGAACTGCGACAAATGCTATTATTTAGTACACACATTCAAGTTACTATGGACATGGGTATAATACATTTCACCGCGAAATTAAATGTGTGTCTCTGGTATATGCGACAAATGTTGCAATGGCATTCTAGTCGGTTTATATATATACATTGAATTCTAGATAAATACACGTATGTTTTATTATAACAAAGTGATGCGTTTCATAATATACAAAATTTTTGTTTCATTGTAGGAAATCTTGTAAAACATTTGCTTTCGATCACTGCTTTTATTCCTTGGATCCTGATGCTGAACATTTTGCACCACAAGAGCAAGTTTTTAATTCCATTGGACGAGATATATTGGAAAATGCTTTTCAAGGCTACAATGCATGTATTTTTGCATATGGACAAACAGGTATGTAAATAAACAGTACTGATGGAGTGTTATATTTAAACAGTATTGTATTGTATTTGTCGCCTTTTGGCAAGAAGAGTGACAGAACTCATAAATATCATATTTTTATGAACGAAATGAAATCCAATATACAGTAGACTCACGAAATCAAAACAAAAACGGGTAGTGCCGAAATATCACACACATTTAATAGGAAAATTACGGTTATATTAAACGGTTCATGCAGTTCTACGATAGAGATAGAAAGACCAACTGGTCTATGTATCGCGAAGCTCTTTTAGAATGGCTACCACCTCTACCAAGCCAGCCCACTTACGGAAAGGAGTTGGATGACTTGGTGAACACTGACGGGTTCACTTAATCCAGCGATATCTATAT
Source organism: Chloromyia formosa (assembly GCA_964017055.1). Taxonomy (NCBI): domain Eukaryota; kingdom Metazoa; phylum Arthropoda; class Insecta; order Diptera; family Stratiomyidae; genus Chloromyia; species Chloromyia formosa. The sequence goes on from OZ024818.1 coordinate 24,959,811, forward strand.
CGTGTTCTGTCAGCTTACATGTAGCACCAGCCTAATGCAACGCCAGTATCTCGAATCTAAGGGATATGTGCAGAAAAAGTTTTACCAAAACGAAGGCTACCAGGCTGGAGTCGGACTGTCAGTCCTACAGTCTGTTCCATAAGAAAGGAGGTGCGAGTATTTCGATAGTTATCAAAATATTTATTACAATTTTTTACAGTGTAATACAAATAAAAAGCTTCGGCGCAGTGTACTCACCTTCATCATTGAGAATGGCCTGGCACCGTCGAGGCATGCTTTCGACGAGGTTTTTAGCTTAGCTTGTTGGAAGAGAACGCCCAATCTTTCCAATCTCCCGAGAAAGCTGCTTCAAATTGTGAACAGGCTTTCCCGCAAGTTTGCTTTTCATAGTGGCCCAGACATTTTCGATTGGATTTCCCGTCAGAAGATTGGGAGGGCCAGTCCAAGGTGTTGATGCCACTTTCCTTCTTCCAGGCGCGGCAGAGGCGGCTGCGATGCTTCGGGTTGTTGTCTTCTTGACGGATCCAATTTCTGTCATCAAGTTCAAACATTTTCTCGGCCGACTTCATAAGGCTTCGTTTGTAAATTTCAAGCATTTTCACTGCTTTTCACGTCGCAAGCAACGAAATCCCCGCTCTGAGAAGCACCCCCAAACATTTGAAATGATGTTTGAAAGTGCGCTGAACAAGATCGGTACTACTTCCCAACCAGGCCAGCTTCACTGGAACCCACACCCAAAAAGTTACTTCATCCGAGAAAATAGTTTTTGACGAATCGCGATCCTTGTTTTCCTCCGCCTAGTTCAGGCGTTTTTCCACGTGGGTTGCGCTGAACATCACGCAATCAGCGACCCAAAAAACCACCTACCAGCTCTTTCCAGCGCCTACCTTGCTGTTGTTTTGAAAAAGCCGAACGGCTCCCCTGTTCGGGAAAAGATCTGGGGCCCGATTCCGCAAGAGTGAATTTTTTCAGTGCGCACCGAAGAAATGCGATTCCGCAAGAGTGAGATGAATTTTTTCGGTGCGCACCGTGCTGAATTGCAAAAATGCGATTCCGCAACGATGCGATGAGTTTTTTTGACAGTTCCGGTGCGCACCGTGCGAATATATTTTGCACTGGCTATTTGGTAAGTGCAAAATATATTTTTTTTATAAATTATGTATTAAATTGTTGATTTCTGCATACGAAGGTGGAGTATTACTTTTCAAAGCAGAAATGGATGAAGGGCGGAGCTTCGTTTTGAATCTAAGGACAAAAATATCCGTATAAAAATTCATAGTGAAGATGAGAAGTTTTTGTTTCCGTATCCGGTGCCTTCTTTAGCAATTGATATTAGGGGGATTCACGCTCAGTGTCGTAAATGTCGTAAACGTCGTATTCGTCGAAAACTTCTGCCACAGTAAAATGACAGAAGTTTACAATGTTACGACAAATACGACGTTTACAACGTAGGCATGAGTCCCCCTATTATTATTATTGTTATCCCGTTTTCATTCGGTCACTAGGACCGACCATTTCTGAAAGAAGATTATAAGGGGATTCATGCTCACGTCATAAACGTCGTATTTGTCCTAAAATTGTAAACTTCTATCATTAGTCTATGGGGATGACAGAAGTTTACGACGAATACAACGTTTACGATATTTACGGCAAGGAGCGTGTTTATGTTTCGTTTGATGCAGAGCATACGAATTATGAAAAATCTGGCGGAAGTGACTTTGGTCGTCATTGAAGTCAAACAAGAAAAGTAACAATAGGGGGATCGTCGTCGTCGTAAACATCGTATTTGTCGTAAAGTTGTAAACTTCTGTCATTTTACTATGGAGATGACAGAAGTTTACCACGATTACGACATATACGAAAGGGAGTGTGAATCCCCTAAATGATAATATTTAACGCTAGATGTGAAATGGTCCGTGGTTGGAAGTTTAATATACTCGTAAACACAAGACTTTTCCTCCTGAAAGAGAATAAATGTTATTGATCGATTCCATAATTTCATATGAAGCATGAACGTCACCCATTTTTATAATGTTTTCAGTAATCAGAAAAATTACACACGTTTGACGTTTGTTTGAAAAATTCATTCAGCACTGAAAAACTCACTAGCTTTTGCTGAATTGCATCAGTGCGCACTGATATTTTCGGTGAATTTTTTCAGTGAGTTTTTTCGGTGCGCACCGAAAAAACTCACTCTTGCGGAATCGGGCCCCTGAATGCACTTTAAACCAAAACAGAAGTGCACTTTATTGATTTTGCAAACACCAAACTCCAAGCGCGGCGAAAAACTATTCACAAAAGCACCCGAATAATAATACAATATGTACATGCATTATTTCCGACTGCGCGTATGTTACTGCAACATCGCAAGGAAGCGAGAGTGTGAACATGGAGCACTCGGGCTGTCTTGTGCTCATACATCGCGGTGGCTCGCCTACGGAGCGAAGTCGGATGAGGCGAGGCAAGGAACAACGAGCACAAGACGAACAGCGTGTTTACATTTCCGTGCCTCGTTCCCGCCAAAGAAAAACCTCATCAGCCACTAAAAGGATTGATATGAACATAATTCCGTCAAAGTACTCGTGGCTTTACTCCTCGTTTCAGGGTATGCACATTGAACCCTGATTAAAGTAGTTAATTTCTTTTAACGCTGTTTGGCGGGGAGCTTCCTTAAAGTAAAAACAACAATCTTAAGAATAAGAAATTATTTTATTGAATTGAAAGATTAATTTAATTAAATAAAATGTGCTCAATAAAACGGAAAATGGGATTGATCGAAGCGAAGAACGCAGTTGAAAATATTAGCTGTTTTTTTTTGTACAGCGGAGATCAAGTGCAGAACAACAATCGTACGCATTACACCAACAACCGACCGGTAGTGCAGTGTGTTGAGGCATCAGTCTCATGTTTGACTACCGACGTTTCGGGTTCGAATCCCGTCCATGGCGACGTTCGTGGCCATGGATATGCAGGAGGTGCATGCTGGCAACTGTATTCCCCAAACCAGTTTATGCCGACGAAACGTCAACTGGGCCACATGGAGCAGTTGACGCGCTATTCGCCACAAGGGGTTAGGGCAATTCAGAGAGATTACGCCAACAACCGGCACAATCCAGAGCAATTTTGTAGATGTGATGCGTGCCATTCTTGTTTTTCTCTGAACTGCGCTGGCTATTGTCCATTGATCACTTCTGGCCTGAAGTGCATATTTAATGTTTCCTAGACTAAAATTTTTTTCAATTATTATTAATTTTTCTTCACAGGCTCGGGGAAGTCGTATACAATGATGGGTTCACAAGAAAGTAAAGGCATTATTCCACGTCTTTGCGACGAATTATTTGCATGCATTACCTCAAAAGAGACATCCAGCCTTCTTTGTAAAGTTGAAGTCTCTTATATGGAAATTTACAATGAAAAAGTCAATGATCTCCTCGACCCGAAGCCAAACAGACACTCATTAAAAGTTCGAGAGCACAATGTTTTGGGACCATATGTTGATGGTTTATCACAACTGGCAGTTACAGGCTATGAAGTAAGACCCACGATTTTTTTTGAGAAATTCAATTCAATGTAAAAATATTTTCCAGGATGTTGATAAGCTAATGACGGAAGGTAACAAGTCACGAACAGTTGCCGCCACAAATATGAATGCGGAATCATCGAGATCGCACGCGGTATTTTCTCTGATATTAACACAAACCTTAACGGACGAAATGAGTGGGGTGACTGGTGAGAAAGTTTCGCGTATTTCTCTAGTCGATTTGGCTGGCAGTGAACGTGCTGTGAAAACTGGAACTGTTGGCGAGCGTCTCAAAGAAGGCTCTAACATAAACAAATCACTCACAACGCTTGGACTAGTCATTTCAAAATTGGCCGACCAAGCGGGCGGTAAAAATCGGAATGATAAATTCATTCCGTATCGTGATTCCGTACTCACATGGTTGCTAAAAGATAATTTAGGTGGAAATTCAAAAACCGTGATGCTTGCCACAATTTCACCGTCAGCTGATAATTACGAAGAAACCTTGTCCACATTACGATATGCTGATCGGGCGAAGAAAATTGTCAATCACGCCGTGGTCAACGAAGATCCAAATGCACGAATTATTCGCGAATTGCGTTTGGAAGTGGAAAATTTACGAAACATGTTGAAGAAACATGCTACAGTATGTTAGCAGTTGGTTTGTGTAAGTGAATTTATTGTAACCGATGATTACTTATTTCAGGAAGCATATAGTGGCGATACACAACGATTTGACATACATGACAAACTGACCGAAAGTGAAAAACTCATGAAACAAATATCACAAACTTGGGAAGAGAAGCTAGAGAAAACCGAACAAATACAGAGTGAACGACAACAGGCTTTAGAAAAAATGGGAATAAGCATTCAAGCGAGCGGTATTAAAGTGGAGAAAGATAAATATTATTTAGTTAATTTAAATGCCGATCCGTCCCTGAATGAACTGTTAGTGTATTATTTAAAAGTAGGTCTTTTTTTCGTAGGTATTCAGGCCTGTTCGATTATTCATTTGCTTATATTTGCAGGATCGGACGTTAGTTGGAGGACAAAATGCCGATGAGGAACCTGATATACAATTATTTGGTCTGGGTATTCAGCCAAGGCACTGTTACATAACAATTGAAGATGGTGATCTTTTTATGGAACCATTACCGAATACCCGTTGCTTTATAAACGGTTCCCCGATACAGGACAGAACTGTTCTAAATCATGGCGATCGTATACTGTGGGGCAACCATCACTTTTTTCGTGTGAATTGTCCTAAAAGCACAAATAGTTTTAATTTAAGTTCAGAGCCACAAACCCCTGCCCCACAGATCGATTACAATTTTGCGCGTGATGAAATAATGCAAAATGAATTAAGCAATGATCCCATACAGGCGGCCATCTCCCAGTTGGAGCGCCAGCATGAGGAAGATAAACAAGTCGCTTTGGAGAGACAACGACAGGTATGTGTTCCCATTTTTAATTATGCAAATTAAATTTAATTATAGAAGATATTATTAAATTCTTGTTTTATAAGGTATTTGTCAGTAAATTCGTTAATGTTATCCGTACCGTCCAGGTAAATTGACATTGACGCGCTGGGTAGCCGTGAGGTCTCGGTCGCTGCTCTACGATTCTACATCTAGAGAAACAAAGGTTCAATCCCCGGCGAGTTAATAAAAAACTACCTTGGGGTACTATGTACTAAAACTCCCACAGCGTTCCGAGCTTGTCAGCAAAGACGGCGAGATACATGCTAGAAACTGATCCATCCGAAAAAAATATGCTATCGAAACGTCAACAAGGCATAGCTATGCACGAGATGTTGACACGCCTACGCCCCTGAAGGCGTCAAGGCAATTAACAATTCGCGATATGGATTCTATTTGCGTCTCAATGCTGCTGCTTTTAGTTCACTATAGTTTATAATGTTCTCTAGGATGGATGCCTTCCAATCAATTTGGGATTCCTCTTCCTCCTTATATATCATTAACATGTCCCAGCGAGCTGGGGTTGACGAGGCAATTATTTAGTTGGTTTACTCGCACCTCACCCCGCCAGTAGCCACAAGCCCTCGCGAATCGCATTCGTAACGAATGGTTGTGCGGGAGGCAGAGGCTAATGGTGAACTCAGTGTTTACATAGACGCTGTTGAATTTCGCATCGAGTCCTATCGTTGAAGGCTACATTTTGCAAGATATCGTTAGTGTTGCGAGGGGCGAGGAGAAGCACGAGCGCGAATGTGAAAATAGTCATTCGCGTTGTGAGAAGGTTAGGTTGGGTGGCAGCCTAACGGCTACGCGTAGACCACTTGGGTCCATAGCAATATCACGTACTTCCGACACTCATACTCATAAGTCGTTTAGGGAGTTGCGTCCCATTGTCCAGAACAGAGTACGATAGTACGCAGGTGTGGTTGACGCGCTATGTTCCGCTAGGGGTTAAGGCAAAGTAGTAGTAATAGTAGTAAAGAAGACAAGTTTTCTCATACGGTTTTTAACACTGCCTCAATGCGAGTATTTGGGACATTTAAAATTATCAGTTTAGTTAGCTGTGGAACCAATTTCAGATTGAGTTTGGTTGAATAAACTTGGATGTTATGTATTTAGAGTATTTACAACCAATTGTGTCATTACTACTACTTTGCCTTGACCCCTATTGGGGCATAGTGCGTCAACTACTCCTGCGCGCCATCGTACTCTGTTCTGGGCAATTGGGCGCAACTTCCCAAAAGATTTACCCAGCGCCCTGCACTCCTTTGCCACAGATCGACGCCAAGTGATTTTAGGACCCCCTCTTGGTCGACCGTGGTTGGAAATGGGGTTCCATTTCATGGCATGCAAAGCAATGCAATTATCACTCTTCTGCAATGTGTGACCTATCCACTGTCATTTTCGCCTGCGTATCAATTCGTCGATTGGCATCTGTGCCGTACCCGTCTGCAGCAGGAACGGCCAGGCAACCGTCATATCGATCGCCAGTCTCACGACAGTTTCAGTTCGATTTTGAAGTTTCAGTTCCCTATCGAAGATATTTTCAAAGCTGCCTTCTTCAGCTCCATCAATCTGATATATATTTTAGACATCCCCGATGGCGGTATTAAACTTGCAATAGGACTAAGACAATAGTTTCCAAATACTTTATGCCTAGACTACACTGCAGACGATAAAGTAGCGCTAGTTGGGACACATTCGTGAAAAATTGAAGGGCGTAATCATCAACTACAATTAAGCTTTTTTTATATGTATATATAAATGTCTTATATGTACGTATAACTTTATTCTTTTCAGGAATATGAACGGCAGTTTCAACAGTTACGAAATATTCTTTCACCCACAACACCCTATGCGCCATACATTCCGTACGATCCATTACGCGTCGGGAAACACACACCGTGCACGCCAACATCTCAAATGAAAGTGGAAAAATGGGCACAAGTATGAATTTTAAACATTCGATCCACGGGCATATTTAAATTTATCTCTAATTCCCTAATTGAAATTATAATAGGAACGGGATGAAATGTTCAAACGTTCATTGAAACAGTTAAAAACGGATATAATGAGAGCAAACTCCTTTGTAAAGGAAGCGAATTTTCTTGCCGAAGAGATGGGAAAACAGACTAAATTCAGTGTTACCCTACAAATTCCCCCAGCCAATTTGAGCCCCAATAGAAAGGTAAGTAGTGATGCGCACGCAAAATAATAATGTTGGATTCTAAATGTGTATGTCGGAAATAACAGCGCGGAGCATTTGTAAGTGAGCCGGCCATTCTCGTGAAGCGTATGAACTCGGGAAGTCAGATTTGGAGTATGGAGAAATTGGAGAATAAGCTAATTGATATGCGTGATATTTATCAAGAATATAAAGAAAAATCGCCAATCGAATTGGTGAGTAGAATATCTTCGAATTCTCGTCTCTATAGGTGATACAATAAACAGTTATCTTTCGGTTCACAGGAAGAGGAGACACGAAAAGATTTGGATCCATTCTATGAATCACAAGAAAATCATAATCTAATTGGCGTCGCAAATATATTTTTGGAAGTTCTTTTACACGATGTCAAATTAGACTACCAAACACCAATTATTAGTCAACAAGGTGAAGTTGCTGGTCGACTTCAAGTGGAGATTTCGCGCGTTTCCGGTCAAATATGCCAGGATCGTTTGAGCGAATCCGTTTCTGAAAGTTCGTCCGACTCACGTGATGATGATTTTGATCGCAACGATCCAGCATCGAATCAAGTCACGTGTAGAGTTAATATTAAACAGGCATCTGGTCTCCCACTATCTTTGTCTAATTTTGTTTTTTGTCAGTATACATTTTGGGGACATCAAGAGACTGTGGTGCCTGTCATACAGTCCGAAATGCCTGGTCACAATCAGAATTTAGTGTTCAAATTTGATCATGTGAAAGATTACACCGCGAATATTTCGGAAGAGTTTTTGGAACATTGTTCCGAGGGAGCTTTGTCCGTGGAGGTGTGGGGTCATCGGAGTGCTGGTTTCTCCAAAACAAAAGGTTGGGAGGTGGAACAGCAACAAGCAAAGGCTCGATCGCTGGTTGATAGATGGGCGGAACTGTCCAGAAAGATTGAACTTTGGGTGGAGATTCACGAACTCAATGATAACGGTGATTATGTGCCGGTTGAGGTGGCAAATCGAAATGACGTCCTTACGGGAGGCATCTACCAACTTCGACAAGGCCAACAAAGGCGGATCCAAGTTCGCGTGAAGCCAGTCCAAAACTCTGGAACGTTGCCAATTATATGTCAAAATATTGTGGACATTTCGGTGGGAAGTGTTACAACTCGATCTCAACTCCAGAAGCCATTAGACTCATACCAGGAAGAGGATCTGACTATTCTTCGTGAGAAGTGGAGTGAAGCTCTTGGACGACGTCGCAAATATTTAGACGAACAAATTCAAAAACTGATCAACAAAGAGGACAAGACCGAGGAGGAACGCGAGCGTGAACTGAGCTTAGTCCACCAGTGGGTCTCGCTTACAGAGGAAAGAAACGCTGTTCTAGTCCCCGCACCCGGTTGCGGAATTCCCGGCGCTCCAGCTTCGTGGGATCCACCGCCCGGCATGGAACCCCATGTACCTGTACTGTTTTTAGATTTAAATGCCGACGATCTATCAGCACAAAATAGCAATGATGAATTGCCCTTGGCAGGACTACATTCCATCTTGCCGAAAGAACACGGAAACAAATTTTACCAACTACAAATTCTTCAAAACTTGGATAAAGATATAAGTGCCATAGCTGGCTGGGATTCATCGTTGCATGAGAATCAGAAACTGAACTGTGTTACAGAGACAAGCGAGCGGGTATATTTAATACTCAAAACAACAGTACGTTTGTCCCATCCGGCGCTAATGGATTTGGTGCTTCGCAAACGAATAACACTTAATGTTTATAAACGACAAAGCATTGCGGAGAAATTGAAGAGGCTGCGACTAGTACGCGGAGATAATGTGATATATCAGACCGGAGTTACCTATGAAGTTGTTTCCAACATTCCTAAAGCGTCTGAAGAGCTAGAGGATCGGGAATCGCTTGCACAAATGGCTGCGAGTGCCAGTGAAATTTTCAATGGCGATGGTGAAACCTATATAGGTAAAGATCCACCGTCCACAAACGTGTGACCTGCTGATTGTCGAGAATTCTTCATAATTTGCTTTTCCATTTCAGAAAAGTACACACGAAGTGTTTCAGCTGTAGAGAGCATCTTGACATTAGATCGATTACGACAAAGCGTTGCGGTGAAAGAATTGGAACGATCTCAAACGCAAACACTGTCCATGTCCATGAGGAAAACCGTGAGCGTGCCCAACTTCTCACAGGTAATTTATACGCTGAACAATTATTGTCTGTTTGACCAAAAACACATACAGTTTGCTTATACTCTTGAGTTGGTTTGCTTTTTACTCCCATATTGTAATGTTTTCAAATATGTAACGATATTTTTACCTAATACTGACCAAAAATTTGTAATCACTCTCTATTTCATTTTTTCGTGCTTGCAATGTTGACCAATGTATCACTGAACCAAAATCATTAATTAAAACGTATAAAATATCTATTTACAAACAAATAACATTAACAAATAATCACATCCAAATTCAAAAATAAAAACCAATCAGGCCGTAAAAGATCCGTCTAACAGTTTAAGAGTAAGTATGTCCTACAGTTTCATAAAATAATGAGAAAGTTGATAGATTTGTCCCATTATTTTATGTGGATGGACGATTCCGAGAAATATTTTAAGGATAGTCTAGAGTAGTAGAGATATTTTTTTAACGTAATTGTTATGTGACGAAACTGATGTGTTTCAAGTTAAAAGTTAATTCGACGATTTTTTTTGTCTGTGATATAATTTGTGATGAGAATGATTGTCTTGACGGGTTAAAGATTGAGGTTATGGAGATATGGACGTTGAATGTTTATTAGTTTTGATTACATCTTCGGTTTAAAAAAAAATGCCTTAAACTGTAAATGGTGGTTACTGCTCGCAGAAGACTGTTTCCTTGATACTTCTTTGCAATAGATGATTAGAAATTATAGTGGAAGAAAATGAGTGTGTTAAGTGATTCAAGGGTAATTATAGTTAGATTTTGGCTTGTGTTAATGTTGTATTAGGTTGTACGCGGCTGCCGCGTTTTGCGTTTAAGGTCTCCCCAAATCAGCGCGGTACGCGGTAGCGGTATGCGGTACTCAGCGGCAGCAGCATACTCCGTGCCCATTCAAACCACCGCGTTACGAGCACGGTACCATCGATAGTGCCGGCTGCGGTACATCGCGATCCATAGTGCCGGCTGCGATTCAAAAGTTCAGTACGGCAGCTTTGCCGTGGTACACAAAAGTGTATCGCTGCAATACCCCAGCTTCGCCGCGGTATATCGCGTATGCAGTGAGAGCTCGCATATACCGCCATGTAAATTTGTACCGCTACCGCGTACCGCACTGGTTTGTGGAGAGCTTTCTTTATACACAGCGATGCGCCGCTGCTCAAATCGCTTGTGAAACCGCACCTTCTAAACGTGACCTTAGACTTGAAATCAAATTGTCTTCGATTTTTATTTATGACTTTTCCATTTGTAGCATCCGTTTCAAAGATCATATATTCATATGATGGACGATCATGTGGAATGATCCATACTGTGTGTTTGTGCGCTTGTCCGGGCATTTCCCGTGGTCAGATCTTATTTCGGTATGTAAGTTTTTTGAATGACTTGATCTCGGTACGGTGCAGTAAATTCGGTCATCGACTGGACTAATAATAATAATAAACAAGACAGGCTAAAGTTACCCACATGATAGGCACTGCGACCGTGCAATCTATTGTGCTATAGCCTTTAGTTAATCCAAAGGACCCTCAACCAGCCCGATAAAGGCTAGTAGGCATTTTGTGGGAGCACTCCTAATGACAGCGGAGCTCACAATGCTATCTTAAAGAAGCCTAATCCTGGAACGAGCGACCGCCGGGCATTCACAGAGAACATTTTTAGTGGACTCAATGTAATCCATACAAAGCCAGGATTCCATCTCAGCGGACAGACCAATTTTGTTGAGGTGGTATCTCACCCAGTGTTGTCTTGAGAGATAACCCATTAGAAACCTGGGTCCGCTCTCCCAAAGCGGCTTCAGCTTCTTTGAGACCAGAGGGGGTGATGAGATCCTTGGCTTGCCGCAGTCCTGGAAGATTATTCCAGCACCACAGTCGTTCGTCAACAGCCTACTCTCTCATCAGGGGGGCAAAAACTCCTCTTCCATAGTCCTCCGCGTGGGCGCCCCCTGGAACGGCAGTGGTCACAGACCATTGCCAACCAACGTCAAGCCGCCAGTGATGGCGGTGCGATGATTTGGTTGAGGTACCCCTGTGGTGTGGGGTGTGAAAAAAAATACCACGGCCTTTCCCTTTGAGGGCCTGTCGTTAAAACCGACAATCAAAGGACAGGATGTGTATGCCAGCAACTTGCACTATCCGAAATCTTTATATGCTAACGAAACGTCAACTATGCCTCGGATAAGGACTGACTCAACGGTTACGACTTTTAGCTATCGTACAATGACAAAGATTGGATTCTGGAATGTGCGTACTCTCCTGGACAATGGATCAGAAGGTCCCCAGAACGCACGATTTCTTCAATTAGAGAGTGAATTTCTGAGGTACAAATTAAATATCTTAGGAGTTAGTGAGATAAGATGGTGGAACAGCGGAGAATTCATCTCTCCAACGGGCAGCACTGTAATGTTGTACTCCGGTAAAGCTACCGGTAGTCGTCGTGAGTCAGGTGTGGGGCTCCTTTTAACCAGAGCCGCGCGAAACTGTCTCTTATCCTGGGAACCGGTCTCTGACAGGGTCTTGACCGCCAGGTTCCGGACCAAAATGAGGAACATCTCAATAATACAATGTTATGCCCCTACTGAACCCGACAATGTCTTGGCAAAAGACTCCTTCTACGAAGAACTAAACGCCGTTCAGAGCAGAACACCTAAAGGTGACATTATAATGGTTATGGGTGATTTGAATGCGAAAGTTGGCGCTGATAACTATGGGCTCAGACATGTGATGGGGAGACACGGTCTTGGTGATCGTAATGGCAACGATGAAAGATTTGTAGAGTTCTGCAACTTTCACAGTCTCTTCATCGGTGGTACTATGTTTGAGCATAAGGACCACCACAAAATCAGTTGGTCCTCTGTTGATCGGCGCAGAACACAAAATCAGATCGACCATTTTGCCATTAGTAAAAGATTCAAGAGTTGCCTCCTGGACGTGCGAAACAAGAAGGGTGCCGATATTGGGATGGGAAGAGACCATTATCTTATGATCGCTAATGTTCGATTGCGTATTGCAGCCGTGCGCCGCCCCAGCGACGAAAGATCCAGGCCCCGCAAATTCAACACCGCTCGACTAAAAAATCCAGCTGTCTTACAACAATATATTGACCATCTTGCGCAAAAAGCGGCTGAGATAACTAGTCACCCAGATAGTGACATAAATGAAAACTGGGATGCCATAAAAAATGCGTACATTGATAGCGCAAATACCATCCTTGGCCCAAACCTGGATTGCCGGAATAAGCCCTGGATGTCCGACGCTTCATGGCAGCGGATTGTTGAAAGAAAGGAGCTGAAAGTTCGTTTGGCTGCAGCAGCAGACGACAATCGAAGCAGCATCGAACTCCTTTACCGTCAGAAAGCTCGAGAAGTTCAGCGTAGTGTGCGACGCGATAAAAGAGTTTACGCCAATTCTCTTTTAGCGTCAGCAGAAGAAGCCGCTAGAAGTAACAACTTAAACGCCGTATACGGTGTCATCAAGGAGTTTACAGGTGGTCGTAACTCCTGTCAACATCCGGTGAAAGATAGTGATGGAAAGCTACTTATCTTGGAAGAAGATCAAATGAGGCGGTGGAAAGAACACTTCGCCGCGGTCTTGAACCGTGTAACCTCTGGTGAAGTTCCCCCTCATATAGATAATATAGCTAACCATCAAAATGTGCGTATACGGTCCACTGCCCCGACTAAAGAGGAAATAGTCACTGCAATTATTGCACTAAAACGAGGAAAGGCCGCCGGACTTGACGGCATCCCTGCCAAACTTTATCAAGCAGCGCCAAGCATAACTGCCGATTTGCTGCACCCACTTGTTGATAAAGCGTGGAATACAGAGACCTTTCCCACTGAGTGGAAGGAAGGTTTGATCATCAAACTTCCAAAGAAGGGTAGCCTCACAGACTGTAATAATTGGAGAGGCATTTGTGTGCTTCCTGCCGTTGCCAAGATAATAGCTAAAATCGTCCTGGAAAGACTAAAGGCCCACTTAGAAAGCACAATTGATGAAGAGCAGGCTGGCTTTCGATCCGGATTCTCCTGTGTCGATCACATTAACACCTTGCGAATCATCATCGAGCAATGCGCTGAATACGATTCTCCGCTTCACTTGCTTTTCATCGATTTCGAAAAGGCTTTCGATAGTGTGAACCGGGATTCTATATGGGCGGCCTTGCGCAGGAGAGGCATCCCTGAGAAGCTTGTGGCTATTATTAAGGCAACCTATGACGGCGCGAAATGTCGCGTTCTGCATAAAGGTAAGGTGTCGGGGGACTTTGAGATTCGCAGTGGAGTTCGGCAGGGGTGCATCCTCTCACCGATCCTATTCCTCATTGTGATCGGCGATGTGTTGCATGCAGCCCTATCCGGACTCGACAGAGGAATTCAATTAGATCTCGAGAGGGAGGCAAGCAAGGTTGGGCTAAAGATTAATACCAACAAGACCAAGGTTCTTAGCCCGCCGTTGCGAAAAAGAAATCCGACACCTATTGCCATCAATATTAATGGGCAGCCTGTGGAGAAGGTGGACAACTTCGTCTACCTGGGTAGCATTGTTGCCGAAAATGGTGGTACGGAGCAGGACATCGCTCGTCGTATCAACCAGGCTAAACGCGCATACGGCATGCTGTCCAAAATCTGGCAGGGCAGTTATCTCAGCATTAAAACCAAGCTGGGCCTGTTTCGCTCCCTGGTACTATCAGTGCTTTTGTATGGGAGCAGTACATGGAAAGTTTCCGTAGGAGTTACCAGAAAGCTGCAAGTTTTCGTCAACTCATGTCTTCGTCGAATTTTAAGAATTTTCTGGCCCGAAACAATATCAAATGAAGAGCTAAGTCGGCGTACGGGTCAGATGCCAATCGACGAATTGATACGCAGGCGAAAATGGCAGTGGATAGGTCACACATTGCGGAAGAGTGATAACTGCATTGCTATGCATGCCATGAAATGGAACCCCATTTCCAACCAAGGCCGACCAAGAGGGGGTCCTCGAATCACATGGCGTCGATCTGTGGCAAAGGAGTGTCAGGTACTGGGGTAAGTCTTTTGGGGAGTTGCGCCCCATTGCCCAGAACAGAGTACGATGGCGCGCAGGAGTAGTTGACGCGCTATGCCCCGCTAGGGGTTAAGGCAAAGTAGTACTCTCTCATCAACGTCCTGGCTGTAGCTCAGCTCAGACCGCAGTAGGAATCCAGCCCGTAGAATTTCATGAATGAGTCTATTCTGGCGAGTTCATCCGCAACTTCGTTGTCATCAACGCCCCGATGTCCTGGTACCCAGCAGAAAGTAACCCGATTAGTGTTTGTAAGACCCTAAAGAGTATCAAAACACTCCTTCACGAGTTTCGATGATAATTTTTGTGAAGAGAGAACCATAATGGCTGCCTGACTGTCAGTACAGATAGCAAGCTTAGCGCCACTGAGATTCTTATGCAGAATTTCTTTGGCGCAGGCCTCGATGGCATGGATCTCGGCTTGGAAAACGCTGCCCGTGGGGACGGAGCCTAAGGTAGCATAATTGACCGTGAAGGTCGGGCTGTGCCATCTGGCGAAGAAAAAGGCTCCTCAACGAGCTAAGCAGCGGCCTATGCTTGCTGTAGCTCAGTTCGGGAGACGTGGGCGGGGTTTTCGCCGCTCGTTGCCCCTGTCCTTCACGTATTAACAGAAATTCATAGGCCTGGGGAAAACAACACAAACAGGGGAGGTGAAAATGGGGAATGATAAAAAATGAGGCGATAAGGAGGGAATGGTTGGCGGACGGCGCAGATTTCCTCGCGTTCGCATCAGGGTCCAGGCGTAATGGGACCCTCGGCCTCTGGTTTCGTACCACCGATAGATCATTACTCATCAGGTGCTGCCATATATCTGCCGGTGGAATCAGCACTACCAGACCATAATATGGTTCATTACAGGTGGTTCATTACAATGGATATCATATGACTGAGAGTCATGAGGCGAATGCAGAAAATTATTGTTGATGGTATTTTGAGTCCGTTGGTCAGGAAAAATGGAGGTTCTTGCATTCGCAGAGTCGGGCGATAAGAATGACATTTTTCAAAGCAAATCATAGACATCTTGAAAGTAAATGGATCAAAATTCAAAAATATTTGCATAGGACGGGCCTAAAGTGTCGATGAACATCATCGCTCATTTTGTGTCGTTCTTCTAAGCCTCAAAAATTGTCGTTCTTCAACTATCTATTTTGACTATACTACTAATTTCGTCTTTGAGCAGTGCACTGAACGCAGAATTCAACACCCTTCAATTTACGCCTACTTTTTTTTCGATCCGAGGTACCGTTTAGAAGTTATAAGGATAATACATTAAAAAAGGGCTGATATTCCTCAAACTTTTACGCGCCAAAAGTTAAGCTCACCTTCTGCGACCGTGCCAACTCAGTTTCCATGTATTTAGGATCTATGGATGGGAATTTTTCCTTAATATTTCCTATAAAGGCCGCAAATTGGCTTTATTTTACTGGCCTACTTCTACAAAAATACAAACCAATAATGGAATGAAATGCAATTCACCATTTAAATGTATTATTGGTAAGATTATATCTGTGTCCCTCTTTTTCATCTCCTTATTTTATAATATTTAATTACAAACGGGATTTTATAACTCCCAATAAATTCGCTAGTGAAACAAAATGCCTAAGAACTTTCTTATTCTGTCAAATAATATTAAAAGAAATCGCTTATTCACGCCAATCCATCATATGATTTTCTTATTTTTCTTCTTCAATCAGTTCTTTTAGTACGCTTTCTGTTAAAAAAGACTATAATTTTCTCTGTTAATAATACATATGTACGTATCTTATATGATTGCACTATTTCAAACTTTATGAATTTGTATTAGAATCGAATCCTTTTGCCTAAGGATACAGATAGACATCATCAAATGTGATGATAGTTTTGACGCATTTTAATGGTGGTGGTTTTGTTAAGTTTAATGTTGCTCGTATTGAACATATTTTAGAATAAGACAAATATAAATTTTCCTTTAATTTTTTTTTGTTCTTATATAGATCATGCGGTTCGATGCGTCAATGGAGTCGTTAACAAACGTTGGCCGATCGGAATCGTTTATGGACTTAAATAATTCTGATTACGGGTTGAATCAAATCAGTAGTTGGCAACAAAATTCAAACAATCAGAAAGGTGGGTTTCAATTATATGTATGTACGAGTATTCGAGTTCTCGTAACTAAGTAGAACTGATCAGTTGATATGTGATCCCCTTGATGTTGTGGTAGCGATGCTTCAAATACTGCAGCTCTTCTTGCATCTAGGGGGCTTGACAGCTCTTGGCCGTTGAAAAACGGGTCGTTCCGGTACAAAGAACCGGCTGCCGCAGGAACGTTGATCCCCCTGTCAAATCGGCTGATGGACAAGTTAAACGTTTTGTACTAAATTCCCAGTTTCACTTTCATCCAGAAATATTTTTTGCGTTTTCGATGCGATACCAATACTTTATTTATGTTATTATTGCAGCTCAACGAAATATTAGAGAGCACTCAACACGTGGTCGACATTACTTTGGCAATAAAAGTAATTCTGATGAATCCTCTGGAAAGGCATTTGGAATTGGTAAGTTGTGTTTATTTGCCGTTTTAATATTAAATTTTTGTTTATAGTTTAGAACGAATGTTTTTTAATAGATTTTCGTTTAGTTTATCACCTTTTTTGTATAATCCAATCGTCTTGCTACATGCTAATTATATTGTAAGCAGACTACATACTGGCCATAATAAATGATAACAGAAAAACCTTGGCAATTTAATTTTATCATTCATTTATCAATCATTTAATAAATTACGTGGTATTGTTGAAATTATATGATTCAAACCAGATTTAAGAATTAAATTTTTTCTTTGCCATTAACGCCTATTCGAGTAAATTTAGTCATGGGTATTTTATCACTTTATTTACTTGCGTACCCCGCGGCAGATTCACACAAAATATGACTAATTACTATAAATTGTTTGGTATGAGTAGGTTGTTATCAAGTATTTGGCTAGTTTTTAAAGACTGTATCCTTTTGCGTATCTATGGAATATAGTTTTTACCTTTCGTGTATTTCTTGAAATGCCTGGTAACATTCATTTATAATCATAACAAACTTAATATAGCTACTAATCAAAACACATTTCTTCCATTGTATCTTGCCATTTAACAACTATTGTGGATAGCAGCACGACCTACATTCCTTAATTTAAGCCCGAATTTGAACAGTATAAAAACGCCACAATCTTTAAAACGTATGTGGGAACATTCAGAGGAGATGTATTCTTAAATAAATAAATACAAATAAATATAGTCACAGACGTTTGATTTGCAAGCAATGAAAACCAATTGCTGCATTTCAAACCAAATTTTGTGGGAGCAATTCAGTAAACTAATATTAAAATGTATTTTTTCCCTTTTTTGTTAATAAAGCATCGCCAGCATGTAGTAAACTGATTGGCTCGCGAATGACTACTCTTCACGAAGAGCCACTTGTTCACCGTCCACTAACTGAAGAGCCCGAGGACAGCTACAGTGATCCAGAATGTTCGGATTATGGCATGGAGAAGGTAGCTAATGATAAGCCGAAATTGCGTATGTCTGTTTCCAAAACGATGGATTCACTGATGGATGTAAGCCAAATGAATGACAATGTATTTAACCATACGAGCGGACATTCGGCTCTGAGGCATGTTACTAGTCTGGGCACACCTAGCATGAATTCGTCGACATCCAGTGGTTACGATTCACAGGTAATTAATTAATGCAAATTAAGTTATGTAAAGACTCAAACAGACAGAATGCGTTATAACGCAGCGCTCATGGAATGCCCCTCAACGCGGTGTTCGGCGATATTGGCTACGTCACACACGCAGCGTTATCTGGGCGGGCGATCCAGTACTGTGGTTGAGTTTATACAGCAATCATGAGTAGTTCTGATGAGGAGAACGCCGGTAACGCGCGGTACTTTTGTAATTTTGTACAACCCGAAAAGTTGTCGTCGCGTTCCGAAAGGTAGCGCTGAGTGATAACGCCACGTGTGGCAGGGAAGTTGCAATGCAATGCAATACAACCGTACCGCCGTAACGCAACGGTACAGGAACGCCCATTGGGGGGCGACCGGTAGCGCAGTGTGTTGAGGCATTAGTCTCATGTTTGACTACCGGCGTTTCGGGTTCGAATCCCGTCCACAACGATGTTCGTGGCCATAGATGTGCAGGAGGTGCATGCTGGCAACTGCATTCTCCGAAACCAGCTTATGCCAATGAAACGTCAACTGAACCACATGGAACAGTTGACGCGCTATGTCCCACAAGCGGTTAGGGCAATTGAGCATTTTCCTCCCTAAAAACAAAGGAATTATCCCCCAAAAATTCTATTACACAAGCACAACACTTAGGTTGGATTAAATAGACTGCCATTGACAACGTCTGAAGGTTCTTTGTAATAACAGCAGAGACTTACCAACCAGAATAATATTTAATCATCGAATGAACCGAATAGTGAATCGATGGAGCAGCTTGATTGATGTAGGAATCTTGTAAAGGTACGAGTACTGATGCATACCGTAGACTGCGATCAGATCGGTTATGTTAGATGTTTACTGACTAAACCCAAAGACGCCTTCTTCTTATTATTTTTCCTGCGACCATATCTTGGTATTACTTCGCATGCATGACATTGGCTGATGAGCCGTCACTCCGCCATGCTGACGCACGTCTTTTTTTCTCCCTCCTGAGTTCCTTATGAATTTCACATATTGTGCGGCTCACTGCCTTCCAGTTTTGCAGTTTCTTTAGCATATGCGCGATCAAGTTCTCTTCGTTAACGGCACTGTATAGTTCCTTTTCCAAATCTTCACGATTTTTATCGAATCTTGGACAGTGTAACAGCACGTACTGAGTTGTACAACTTGTAAATATTTTCGGTATCCACCATGGCCCGCGAGAAACAGAGTTATGTTAATTGCCTTGATTCCTCCAAGGGCAGGGGTGCGTCAACATCTCTTGCATTTCTATGCCTTTTTGACGTTTCGATAGTATATCTACAACACAGCCAACGAACGCGTCATTTCCCGTGAGACACTGATTTAGGTACGCCGTGCTCTATTGAACCAATTTTGGATATGCGGGATAAGAGTGAACGTCCAACGCCCTGTTGTTGCCCGCTCCCACCATTTTTCCAAAATATCAAAATTCAAATATCTCTGTTTCTTCTTTCCTCTGACTCAAAACGTAGGCTACCGTAAAGGTAGCGACGTCGGGCTTTGGCCGCCTGGATCGTTGTCCTCCAATTATCTCGTCCTAGACTGGAAGCCCAGTAATTGCTCGGCGTCAGCATATACTGAGCTCTCGGTCTTCCTCGAAGTCCCACTCCGTCGTTTAGGCATGCGAACATCGTTCATTCGTTGTACATGCCCTGCCCATTGAAGACGTTGTATATTGAGGATTTTCGAAACTTTGAGCTCATCGTACAGTTCATACAACTCATGGTTGTACCTAGTGCGCCATTTATCTAGGCGTAAACTGCTCCGGAAATTCGTCGAAGGACTTTCCGTTCGAATGTGTTTAGCATGTTTTCGGAGGCTTGGGTTAGGGTCCAGGTTTTGTAGCCATAGCATAGCACTGGTCGTATGATGGTTTTGTATACACGGAGCTTTGTGTTTCTGTGTACATGCTTTGATTTCATTATAGGGGGGACCGAGAAGAAAAAAGTCTTCTTTGCTAGCTGTATCCGTCGCTTGATTTCGTCAGTTTCGTTCGCGTCCTTTAACAGCAACCTGTTAAAGGACCCAGGTATGTGAAGTCGTCTACCAATGGGCGCGGTCTTGGAAGCCTTCTGATATGGATCTGACTTTTCTGTTTTCTCCTCTATGTGCTTCCCCCTCCAGTAAATTTAGTACAGACAACTGTCAATTTTCGGATCTGAGAAATATTCCCACAGACGGCATACACGGCCGTCTTGTCAAAAAAGATCTGTCAAGTTTTTAATTTCAAAATGGAAAATTTAGTTATTGCGGAATTATTGGATGATTTCGGTGATATCCAAATTGTAAATAGTGTGCAAAGCATACTAAATATAGTGCGTGTTGCCATGGATAACAACATGACAAACGATTGGAGTTTGTTGGACGGGATTGAGCGCGATAACCGACCCAGAAATGCAAACTATTTCGAACAAACAGTTCCCCGATACGGCGACTTCCTATTCAAGGAGCGGGTTTGTAGGCTAAAGGCGCAGCAAACTACCACTAAACACTTCGCAACACGTCCTGGCTAACGGATGACTGGCTATATTGCTTTGGCGACAGAGGCGCCGGTGACATCTGATAACTGTCAAAATTGCTGATTTTAGAAATTGACCGGAAAAATATTCAGATCCAGAGGGGAAATTGTCAGATCCAAAAGCGACAGTTGTCTGTACTAAATTTACCGGAGGGGAAAGCAAACGGAGGAGAATTTGAGAATTGTCAAACCCTGATCCGCTCGCAGGAACGCAGCCAATTCGATCCTGAAGTCTCCTGTATTGACGTTCGATTATACTGGCGTCCTGGTTCTTGATTGCATCATTATTTTTGTTTTGTCCCCGTTGATGCAGTAGTGTCAAGAGTACGCAGAAGTTCTTCTGCGTCGGTCAGTTTTCGGGACATGAAGTTGATGTCGTCTGCGTACGCTATCAGTTGTGAGAGCGTCGGCGACAGTCCATCGCCTTGCTTCAAACCAGTACGACTTTCAAAAGGATCAGTCGACTTGGATCCGGATCAGAATACTTTTCAGATCCGGAGTGGAACATTTTCAGATCCGAAAATTGACAGTTGTCTGTACAAGTTTGACCGGAGGGGAAAGCATATGGAGGAGAATTCGAGAAATGTTAAATCCTGATTCGTTCACAGGAACGCAGCCAATACAATAAGCCGCTGCAATGCTGCTCATGGTGCGATTCCACTTTGTTTTATGAACTTAACCATTGTTAATTTTTTTTTTGTGTTTTAAAATTTAAATTTGAGATGTTAAGACAAGTGATGCCACGAGACGCCACAAGTTTATAATGTTTTTCTTTCAATTATGTTTTGTGTGACATTAACGTAAATGTATATGATTTTTTTCACAGGCTGCTTCTACTGGTAACTTGTCAAACGATGACTCTTCGTCCATTCGATCTTTAAATACTGACGGCACTCCCGGTAAGTGTGTTTTACTTATTTCTTGTATTCAATAAGTAAGTTCCTTCTATTCATTATCGACTTTAATTCAGAGTTCGATTCCATTCCATCCGAGTCACCGCCCAACAAGTACACAAATGTAGAAAACTCCGCTACAACTAACTCTAGTATGAATGTACCTTCCAACCAGCAGCGATTTAATCCATTCTTAAAAGATTCGTTGTATGAAAAGAGAAAGTCAATAGATACGATCGAACAAGTTTGCGAGAACAAGAAAGAGAACTCAACAATCCTTAACGACCAACAGTCAGCGCCCGTTCGCCCTAGTCAGTCAGCCTCGGCCAATGTTGGGCAAGTTAACAAGGATGTTGGGAAAAAGGATAAGAACAAGAATGTTGAAGTAGAGTCGCGTCAGTCATTAAATCGCAGTACAGATCTAACTGATAAGAACAAAAATGCAATAGTAACTTGTAGAAAAGTCGATAGTAATTGTAACGCTTCAGAGAGCCCTCAAAGTTTGAAATCTGATCATAATCAACTAGATGATAACCACGCTGCTGAACGGATGAGAAACACAAAAAGTGAAATCACACCGACATCAGCTTCTGGTAAAATCAAGAGGAAAAAAAGTTACGTCGGGCATACGAACAATAACAAGTTGAACAGTTCCAAAAGACATTCGCTACCTTTATTTAAATTCAATGAAAATATCGAAGCAGATAATGACAATCTAACCAACTCATTTGAGCCTGAGTGTCTAGAAGGTACTTTTTTCTCATTAAACCGTTTACTTATATCCGCTTATATTTCTATTTTTAGATTACTCGAAAGCCGAGTGCGAAATTGCACCTGATTGGGTGGCTGTCGGCGAATCCGTTTTAATACGTCCATATAACTGGAGTGGTGTCATCTGTTTTGTTGGTCCAACGCATTTTCAGTCTGGGTTGTGGGTTGGCGTTGAACTTGACACGCCAACCGGTCGAAATGATGGTACAGTCCAAGGAATTCAGTATTTTGTATGTAAGCCTAGACACGGCATTTTTGTGCGCTATGATAAATTAATTTGGGATAAACGCGGTAAAGCAATGCGGGCATTGAAGGCAGATAAAGATAAGGAGAAATTAGTTAAAAGTAAGTAAGCGATATTCCTTCACAACATGATAAAACACACATGGTTAGCGCTTCTTCCAACAATTACATTTGCTGAACTTTAAAAAAAATGGTCAAAAATGGTAAAAAAAAATCTAATATATTAAAAAAATAAATGCGATGTTAAAATATGCAATCTTATTGTGTTTTCTCTTGTGATCACTTGTTATTTTCTATAGAATTAGACGACTTTTAAACCAATCCGAAGTGTTTATTTTTACGGCATTTTTATGAACATTGGTGTAGATAACGACGTGGTGGCTACTACTGGAATGCATTAAGGTGTAATGCTTTACAATTACATAAACAAGTGATCGAAGCATGTAACATAGGTGATAGTTTTTCCTTAAGGGCGACTATGCCTGTGCCGTAGCATCGCTCAAGAGTCTGCCAACCGCGAAAATTTCGGGAGGGCTGATTCTCGATTGGTGCACTACACCATTAGGTTGTCTTCACCAAGTAATGATCTGAATCGCAGTTTGCCCGGACATCCAATACACTGAACCTTTTGCAAATGAGGGCGTGGTCAATTCGGTTGACAGTACGTGCATCTGGAGATTTCCAAGTCTGTTTGTGAATGCGTCGATGCGGAAAACATGTAGAGTTTACGATAAGATGCTTACTGCAGGCGAAGTCGATTAATCGTTGACCGTTATCATTGCATTCTTCATGGATTGGTGGTTCCCCGATACCAACTTTCGTCTCCAACTTTCGCATTAAAATCCCCCACCAATATTTTGACGTCGTTTGTTGGAAGTGAGTCGAACAGGCGGACATAAAATTCATCTTTCACTGCATCTTCCTTAATTTCAGTGGGGGCGTGCATGTTGATGAGTCAGAGGTTGAAAAAACAAGTCTTAATGCGGATCGGACACAATCCATTAATAGGTTTAAAGTTAATAACGTGCGGCTTGGGCTGCTTGCTCGCTATGAATGCAACTCCCAAACTCTGTGACCCGATGGTTCGCCGCTTTTGAAAATAGTGTGCGAATTCTTGTCGTTTATCGCGCTGCCAATCCAATTTGTCTCATGGACTGCAGTGATGCTCAGTTTGTAATTCTCGACCTGTTGAAGAAGGACCTTCACGGCCCCGGTTTTTTCCAGGAAGCGTAAGTGCCAAGATCCGAAAGAACTATCCGTTAAAACGTTTGCGTGGTCGTCATTGTAGCATATGGAGCGAGCGAAGCGAGCATGCTAGTGTGGCATACTGAGGGTTGCCACCCCTTAAGCCGCGGAGCTCGCGTAGCGAATGGAGCCCATGCAAGGAGAGTGCGAAATCATCTCAATTAAAAACCCACTACTGATCAAAGAAGCGGACTACCACTATGCGTCGCCCGGTCAACTTGGGATGTTTCTTGCAAATTTAAAATATTTCATGGGCAACGAAGAACACAGCAAGCAAATCATGAATTGCGATGAACCTCCAAAAACATTGGCAAGCGGAAAATGCATTGGTACACCTATTCCGAATTGCATTGAATCGAGTGCGGACGGAGGACATGCCATTCAAATAAGGGCCGATATGACTCCAAATAAACCCCGGGGGTAAATGAAAGTGCATAAAATGTCGAAAATTACCGATTCTGCATACCAACTTAGAATGCGTCTATGGCTTAGCTTGGCAACACACCATGCATTTTTGTTGCTACTCGATACACTGTCGATAGAGGTTCCAGGCCCTCACAGGACAAATATTTTTTATTCTCAAATTCCCTATATTTAATTTCTCCAAGCTTAGTAGTTTCGTACGGATAGAAGCACTCTTCAGGTCTTGCAAGACGACCACGAATTTGTGAGAATTTAATTTAGTATAAGCCGTGAAGGCGTAATTTTACTTGAAAACACGACGTGAAGGTCCAGACGGTGTGAAGCAACTTATTAACTCACTAACTAGGAAGTGGGGATGATTGTGCCCCTCAAATTTACTATATGTATTCAAGGTCCTTGCAAGTGCGACCGAGATTAGTGTCAAACCAATGGTTTGACCCCCCCGGGGGGGGGGGGGGGGGGGGGGGGGCAAAGACCTTTTCCATAGTCCTCCGCGTGGGCGCCCCCTGGTAACGGCAGTGTATCAATTCGCTGACGGCCAATGTCTTAGCGATAAGACAGTTTGGAAAAGGCAGATAGCTGTAGCCTGAATGGCTGACAAACACCTAAGCGTCTCAGGTCTAGTAGGATGGAATGACTTGCGTAGTTGGACCTGCTACATAGTTGTGTGGGCTCCAGCACGTTTAATTAACCATCTGAAGCAGCTATCTCCGAGGCCATCCCCCAAATGGAGTTAAGCGACGTGCTGACAACTCGTCCTTGTAAAAACCACTCCATGTCAAGAAACCTGGAACAAAAGCCTCGGATTGGACGGATCAACAACGACGACCACGCAAACGAATAAAGGATTATTCTTTCGGATCCTGGAATGTACGCTCCCTGAACAAACCGGGGGCCGAGAAGGCCCTCCTTCAACAGGTCGAAAAGTACAAATTGAGCATTACTGCAGTCCAGGAAACAAATTGGCTTGGCAGCGAGATTAATGACAAGAAATCGCACACAATTTTTACAAGTGGCAAACCATCGGGCCGCAAGGAGTTTGGAGTAGTATATTATTTATAGTGGACAATCACCTCAAACCGCATATTACTGACTTCAAACCCATAAATGAACGGCTGTGTGCGATTCGCATCAAGACTCGATTCTTCAATCTCTGGCTCATCAATGTGCATGCCCCCACTGAAGTTAAAGAAGACGCAGTAAAAGACGAGTTCTACGCCCGCCTTGAAACTCTCTTCGACTCACTTCCAACAAACGACGTCAAATTGCTGCTAGGAGACTTTAACGCGAAAGTCGGGAATGAAAGTTGGCATCGGGGGACCACTGGAGGCCACAGCCTCCATGAAGAATGTAACGATAACGGCCAGCGACTTATCGACTTCGCCTGCAGCAGGAATCTAGTCGTAAGCTCTACGTGTTTCCCGCATCGACGCATTCACAAGCAGACCTGGAAGTCTCCAGACGCACATACCGTCAACCAAATTGACCACGTCCTCATTTGCAGGAGATGGGCGTCTAGTGTCATGGATGTTCGCTCCTATCGAGGAGCAAACTGCGACTCAGATCATCACTTGGTGAAGACGACCTACAGATGTAGAATTTCCTCAGTGCACCAGTCAAGAATCAGCCCTCCCAAAATCTTTGCGGTTGATAAGCTCTTGAGTGATGCTACAGCGGTGGCGTATACTTCCGCCCTTGAGGAAAAACTATCACCTATGCTACACAACATCAGCAACACATGCGTCCATGGGTTCTGGGAAGAACTCAAGGGTACCATCAAGGATGTCGCAGAGAAGGTCGTGGGATATAAAGCCCGGCGAGCGCGAAATGACTGGTTCGACGAAGAATGCAAAAATTCACTTGACGCGAAAAACGAGGCCTACAGACAATGGATTCAACGAGGAACCAGAGCCAGAAGAGAAAAATATGACGAGCTACGGCGAATATCGAATAGAATAATTAGACGTAAGAAACGTAAATACTTTGACGAGCAGTTGCTGAACATAAACGAAAACTTAGCTAATAGGAACACCAGACAAGCGTACAAACTAGTAAATACAATTAAGAACGGCTACCAACCCAGGACTAGCCTTTGTAAGGACAAGGATGGAAACATCATCAGCGACACCGATGGTATTAACAAACGATGGGCCTCTTATTTTGAAGAGCTTCTAAACCGACCATCTAACATCCCCACACAGGAAGCTCTCGATGATATTGTTGATCTAGGCCCACCCATTCAACCCCCGACAGTAGAGGAAGTTGATCTCGCGTTGCGGTCACTAAAACGAAATTAAGCGCCGGGCGCTGACGAGATCCCAGCTGAACTGCTAAGATTCGGTGGAGCGAGTCTAGTTGATGCCTTACATCAATTACTCCTGCGAGTATGGGAGAACGAGGAGATCCCAGTCGATTGGCGCAGAAGCATCATCTGTCCAATCCATAAAAAGGGAGATAAATTGCGGTGTGAGAATTACAGGGGCATCTCACTAGTTTGTACGTCCTATAAAATTTTGACGAAAATTCTGGAAAATAGAATAAAACCGTACGCAGAACGAGTCATTGGCGAATATCAAAGCGGTTTCAGACCTGGTCGCTCCACAACCGATCAGCTCTTCTCAGTCAAACTGATACTCCAGAGGTGCTGGGAATACAACGTAAACGTATACCAAATCTTTGTCGACTTCAAGCAGGCATACGACAGTATCGATCGTGGAGTACTGTACAACATCATGCTGCAATTTGGTATACCAGCAAAATTAGTGCGACTGACAAAGATGACGATGACCAACTCCATCTCACAAGTCAGGATCCAGAATAGACTTACTGATCTATTTGAAACACGCACTGGTTTGAAACAGGGCGATGGACTGGCACCGACGCTCTTCAACCTAGCACTGGAATACGTTATTCGGGCCAAGTCGATACAATTAGCAGCGTACGCCGACGACATCAACATCATGTCCCGAAGATTGGCTGACGCAGAAGAACTTCTGCATACGCTCGATACCGCTGCAAAGGAAGTTGGATTACGTATTAACGAGGGTAAAACTAAAATAATGATGCAATCGGTGACAAGGACACCTGCACAACCGAGCATCAACGTGGGGGACCTCAACATCGAGTTCGTGAACAACTTCATCTACCTGGGTTGCAACCTGTCAAGGGACGCCAACGAGACTGACGAAATCAAGCGACGGATACAGTTAGCTAATAAGACTTTTTTCTCGGTTCTCCCCATAATGAAATCGAAACATGTGCACAGAAACACGAAGCTCCGCGTGTACAAAACCATTATACGACCAGTGCTATGCTATGGCTGCGAAGCATGGACCCTAACTCAAGCCTCCGAAAACATGCTAGACACTTTCGAACGTAAGGTTCTACGGCGAATTTTCGGGGCTGTTTACGATCGAGATGGATGGCGCATCCGGTACAACCATGAGTTGTATGAAATGTACGATGAGCTGCAAGTCTCGAAAATCGTCAAACTACAACGACTTCAATGGGCAGGGCATGTACAAAGAATGGACGATGATCGCATGCCTAAGAGAGTAATGAATGCAGAACGAGTCGACGGAGCGAGACTGCGAGGACGACCGAGATCTCGTTGGGAGAGCTCAGTAGGTGTGGACGCCGCGCAGCTGCTGGGCTCCCAAAATTGGAGGACGCGGTCACGTGACCGAGATAATTGGAGGACAATGATCCAGGCGGCCAAGGCCCGACGTCGGGCTGTCGCGCCACGATGATGATGAATGGTTTTCGGAGTCGATGAGATGAAAGGTGGCGCTCCCGAAGAGGTGAGTGACCGTGATAGAATTTCCAAAACGACTAAAAATAGAGTCAATTTTGTGAGCGTAGCGAAGCTTGCATTATACATATGGCATTAAGCTAAACACAAAGAACTGGAAGAATAAAAAATCTTGAATTCCGAATTCCAATGTAAAATTTCATAAAAAGGTCCATTTTAAAAGCAACATGCAGAGAAAGTTTTCTGTATATTTTGATTAATAAAGATTTTATGTGAAACAAGTATAATAAAAACGACTTTTCTTAGAAGCTAGTATAAAGTTATTAACGAGCGGACAAAACGAGACGAAGTAGAAGACATGTACGAGTTTTAAACGTTCGATTTGATTAAGATTATTTGAACTTTTTCCGATTATCTCGTTTGGACGTTTCTACACCCATATAGGGAGGAAGCTCACGATACATTAACTGAAACACAAATGAAAGCAGATGAAACTTTGATCCGTATGCATGTGAAAGAGTCATACCATATGTTCATCATCCGGAACTCTGGAGAGTATATCTAATAATTCATTATTAGTAATCGCGTTGGGTCTCACTATTCTCCTCATGAATTTCCAAATTCCCCATGCTATAAGTAAGCCTCTAATAGGTACATATCGA
This sequence comes from Chloromyia formosa, assembly GCA_964017055.1. NCBI lineage: Eukaryota > Metazoa > Arthropoda > Insecta > Diptera > Stratiomyidae > Chloromyia > Chloromyia formosa. Next base: position 24,988,436 of record OZ024818.1, read on the forward strand.
AGTATGAATGCAGCAATCAATAGCAGAAGCGTCACAAGCCACGTTATTTCAGGAACTGTGAAATTTACAGTGCTGTGGATGGAGAGCACGGGCAAACATTAAAATATCGGAAAGCATGTGTTTTTGATGCCAAGTGGATTTGATGCAATCTTCGAAAAAATTCTACTTACTTTTTAAGGCTTTCTCCCATAGATGCAATATATCCGATGGTGTTTTGAACTGTCTGCGAAACTTCTTGAATCGCCTGAAGACGTTCTTTAATGGACTTTTTCGGTTCCGCTTCCTGTATTTCATCCTCCTCGTCATCGGAAGCTTCGTCTAATGGTTCATCTAAATACGAATAAGCACTTCCTGTTATCCAACGTACGAACCAATTTCTAAAATGAGTTTAAATATTATCAAGATTTATTGTTTTGTCTTAAAATGAAAATGGTGCGGACTGCCCTAATTGCAATACATACTTCAATATGATTAAAATTAAAGCTATTGGAAAAATTTCCAATCCGGCCCAAAGACAGCAAACTATCCATATAGTCAGGGCTATAATGGATCGCACAGGACTTTCCCATTCTATGCAACCGCTGCGCGTAAATAATTTTAGGTCATCATCTATCAACAGTTAACACAATGCATACTCACTTTATAAATCGGCCAAATCTAATTATATCCTTTATCATAGTTTTTAGGCGGGTGACATTTTGAAGGAAAAGTTGTCTTTTGAATTTGGGGTCTTGATGGACGAGTTTTATTTCTTTCGGATTGCAAACACGAATGGCGGCCCGAACAGGATTCCAAACGGCGTTCATTTCGAGAAGTATCTGCAAAGATTATACATTAGTATGTAGTAATAAATTCGCGAATGATATAAATAAAACCTGGGGATTGTTGCCTTTAGCCCTATTATAAAGCTTCTTGTCTTTCAGCGCGTACCAATGTTTCACTCCGTTTCTAATTCCAAGTAATGGAATTGCAATTTTTCCGAGAAATTCCACTTTATGGTCTCGATCTTCATCAAATACGGTCACCTCAAGCACCGATGTTATGTCCTTGATAGTACTGTTGATAATAGAAAAAATGTATTTATATAATATTCAAATTATCTGTACCTTGGCTACCAATTTTTGATTAGGTATTTCTAATTTTTCCTTTGTTTTTAGTAATAGAATTTTCAACTTGCCAGTTAAAATACGGTTAGGATAGGTAGAAGGGTTGCTGTAACAGCACACTTAAACTCGAGCACATTATGATACCCTATCAACAACACCCGTTCCCTAGTATTAGAATCGTCCGGAGTTAATTACGAAACGAAGGAGCTATCCTGGTAACGGCAGTGTATCAATTCGCTGACGGCCAATGTCTTAGCGATAAGACAGTTTGGAAAAGGCAGATAGCTGTAGCCTGAATGGCTGACAAACACCTAAGCGTCTCAGGTCTAGTAGGATGGAATGACTTGCGTAGTTGGACCTGCTACATAGTTGTGTGGGCTCCAGCACGTTTATTAAACCATCTGAAGCAGCTATCTCCGAGGCCATCCCCCGAATGGGGTTAAGCGACGTGCTGACAACTCGTCCTTGTAAAAACCACTCCATGTCAAGAAACCTGGAACAAAAGCCTCGGATTGGACGGATCAACAACGACGACCACGCAAACGAATAAAGGATTATTCTTTCGGATCCTGGAATGTACGCTCCCTGAACAAACCGGGGGCCGAGAAGGCCCTCCTTCAACAGGTCGAAAAGTACAAACTGAGCATTACTGCAGTCCAGGAAACAAATCGGTTTGGCAGCGAGATTAATGACAAGAAATCGCACACAATTTTTACAAGTGGCAAACCATCGGGCCGCAAGGAGTTTGGAGTAGTATATTATTTATAGTGGACAATCACCTCAAACCGCATATTACTGACTTCAAACCCATAAATGAACGGCTGTGTGCGATTCGCATCAAGACTCGATTCTTCAATCTCTGGATCATCAATGTGCATGCCCCCACTGAAGTTAAAGAAGACGCAGTAAAAGACGAGTTCTACGCCCGCCTTGAAACTCTCTTCGACTCACTTCCAACAAACGACGTCAAATTGATGCTGGGAGACTTTAACGCGAAAGTCGGGAATGAAAGTTGGCATCGGGGGACCTCTGGAGGCCACAGCCTCCATGAAGAATGTAACGATAACGGCCAGCGACTTATCGACTTCGCCTGCAGCAGGAATCTAGTCGTAAGCTCTACGTGTTTCCCGCATCGACGCATTCACAAGCAGACCTGGAAGTCTCCAGACGCACATACCGTCAACCAAATTGACCACGTCCTCATTTGCAGGAGATGGGCGTCTAGTGTCATGGATGTCCGCTCCTATCGAGGAGCAAACTGCGACTCAGATCATCACTTGGTGAAGACGACCTACAGATGTAGAATCTCCTCAGTGCACCAGTCAAGAATCAGCCCTCCCAAAATCTTTGCGGTTGATAAGCTCTTGAGTGATGCTACAGCGGTGGCGTATACTACCGCCCTTGAGGAAAAACTATCACCTATGCTACACAACATCAGCAACACAGGCGTCCATGGGTTCTGGGAAGAACTCAAGGGTACCATCAAGGATGTCGCAGAGAAGGTCGTGGGATATAAAGCCCGGCAAGCGCGAAATGACTGGTTCGACGAAGAATGCAAAAATTCACTTGACGCGAAAAACGAGGCCTACAGACAATGGATTCAACGTGGAACCAGAGCCAGAAGAGAAAAATATGACGAGCTATATATAGAAATATAATAATAATAGAATAATTAGACGTAAGAAACGTAAATACTTTGACGAGCAGTTGCTGAACATAAACGAAAACTTAGCTAATAGGAACACCAGACAAGCGTACAAACTAGTAAATACAATTAAGAACGGCTACCAACCCAGGACTAGCCTTTGTAAGGACAAGGATGGAAACATCATCAGCGACACCGATGGTATTAACAAACGATGGGCCTCTTATTTTGAAGAGCTTCTAAACCGACCATCTAACATCCCCATACAGGAAGCTCTCGATGATATTGTTGATCTAGGCCCACCCATTCAACCCCCGACAGTAGAGGAAGTTGATCTCGCGTTGCGGTCACTAAAACGAAATAAAGCGCCGGGCGCTGACGAGATCCCAGCTGAACTGCTAAGATTCGGTGGAACGAGTCTAGTTGATGCCATACATCAATTACTCCTGCGAGTATGGGAGAACGAGGAGATCCCAGACGATTGGCGCAGAAGCATCATCTGTCCAATCCATAAAAGATAAATTGCGGTGTGAGAATTACAGGGGCATCTCACTAGTTTATACGTCCTATAAAATTTTGACGAAAATTCTGGAAAATAGAATAAAACCGTACGCAGAACGAGTCATTGGCGAATATCAAAGCGGTTTCAGACCTGGTCGCTCCACAGCCGATCAGCTCTTCTCAGTCAAACTGATACTCCAGAGGTGCTGGGAATACAACGTAAACGTATACCAAATCTTTGTCGACTTCAAGCAGGCATACGACAGTATCGTTCATGGAGTACTGTACAACATCATGCTGCAATTTGGTATACCAGCCAAATTAGTGCGACTGACGAAGATGACGATGACCAACTCCGTCTCACAAGTCAGGATCCAGAATAGACTTACTGATCTATTTGAAACACGCACTGGTTTGAAACAGGGCGATGGACTGGCACCGACGCTCTTCAACCTAGCACTGGAATACGTTATTCGGGCCATGAATATGGACAACAGCAAGACGCTACTCATCAAGTCGACACAATTAGCAGCGTACGCCGACGACATCAACATCATGTCCCGAAGATTGGCTGACGCAGAAGAACTTCTGCATACGCTCGATACCGCTGCAAAGGAAGTTGGATTACGTATTAACGAGGGTAAAACTAAAATAATGATGCAATCGGTGACAAGGACACCTGCACAACCGAGCATCAACGTGGGGGACCTCAACATCGAGTTCGTGAACAACTTCATCTACCTGGGTTGCAACCTGTCAAGGGACGCCAACGAAACTGACGAAATCAAGCGACGGATACAGTTAGCTAATAAGACTTTTTTCTCGGTTCTCCCCATAATGAAATCGAAACATGTGCACAGAAACACGAAGCTCCGCGTGTACAAAACCATTATACGACCAGTGCTATGCTATGGCTGCGAAGCATGGACCCTAACTCAAGCCTCCGAAAACATGCTAGACACTTTCGAACGTAAGGTTCTACGGCGAATTTTCGGGGCTGTTTGCGATCGAGATGGATGGCGCATCCGGTACAACCATGAGTTGTATGAAATGTACGATGAGCTGCAAGTCTCGAAAATCGTCAAACTACAACGACTTCAATGGGCAGGGCATGTACAAAGAATGGACGATGATCGCATGCCTAAGAGAGTAATGAATGCTGAACGAGTCGACGGAGCGAGACTGCGAGGACGACCGAGATCTCGTTGGGAGAGCTCAGTAGGTGTGGACGCCGCGCAGCTGCTGGGTTCCCAAAATTGGAGGACGCGGTCACGTGACCGAGATAATTGGAGGACAAAAATCCAGGCGGCCAAGGCCCGATGTCGGGCTGTCGCGCCACGATGATGATGATGAAGGAGCTATCCCACCTTCACTTCTGATAGTTCCCCAATAAAAGCACACTCCAAGAATTGATTTTCTCAACCGATAGAGCAGGGCATTCGCAGAGCAGATAAAAATTGCTTTCTTCCTCCTCATTATCCCCACAACTCTTGCAGAAGCCATTAAAAGGAAGTCCAAGCCTCCTAGCATACTCACCGATAAGGCAGTCTCCAGTGGTGGGGACCACCACCACGCCCGATCTGGTATTTGCTTACCGACAGCAGATCGGTTAATGTCCCGCTTAGGCCAAATCGGCTTAGTATTATTACGTTTCCTGACCTCGACGGATTTTATTTTGGATTTCATCAAGGAAAGCAGCATGGCGATGTTTCTACTTATCTGCGGCGCCGCGTCGGTAACGCCCCTTCGGGCGAGTTCATCAGACCTGTAATTACCATTAAAGCAACTAAGGCCCGGTATCCAACACAGCATAATATCGGAAAAGCCACCCATCTCCGCAAGACATGCTCGAAACTCCGATATGGTTTTAGATGTACAAAACCCTAAATCAATTGATTTAACTGCCGCTTGGCTCAGTAAAGATAGTGATTTCTATGATAGAAATGATGTGAAGACCTAGCCAAGTCACCGTCTCTTTAATCCCGAAGACTTCTGCCTGATCAACACTGCAGCATTCAGGTAGCGAAAAAGGTAGATGAAGATTGAGCTTCTCAGAGTGTATTCCACCACCTTCTAGCCCCCTTACCTTTTGCGAGGGGGCGATATCATCTAAACAGAATGGGTTTGTCTATTGAGACGGAGTGCCGTCTGTGTTTGGAGGACGTTGAGACCACAGGTCACATTTTTTGCGAATGCTCGGCGATTGCGCGAACTAACTAACTAACTCCTGTAAGGGACATACTGACCCTCGTGCGAGTGGTGGAAAGGAAGCTACGACACAATAGATCTTCTCTGTTCGCAGTGCCTACCACTAGGGGCAGTCGCCTGAACTATCTTATCTATCTATCTAGGGCGGTCTACCATACCACCATTCCATGTATAACATTATGGGGAGCAAGACCGCCATGTAGACTCAATTCAATCAATAGCCTTCCTACAACAACAGAGCGCTATGGTGGCTTTGTTCGTGTGCTTCTGAATGTTCTATTTCCAGTTTAGGTTCCTGTTCAGTATAAGGCCAAAGAAATTAGCACTATCCGTTATCGTAAGTCTCACTGCCTCCAGATAGGATGTACTACTGGAGTAATGCTACGTTTCCTTGTAAACAGAACACACAATATTGGTCTTACTAGGGTTGACGCTCAGACAGCGATTACTAAATAGTTTAGTTTGCTGTGGGCGCGGTCTCATATACCGCCGTGTGTTCTATTTTTCTGAGTAAACTATTTAGTTTTTCCGCGAACTGAAAAGTTTGCGGTGTGCGCGGACTCTTAATCGAAACACAATTCCACAATTTGGTTTTCGAAAATTTTCAAGAATACTTTGTGACATTGAGTTGAAATTTCACAAAACCACCACCAAAACGAATATTTTGCATTTTTCGCAAACATAGAAAAGGGTGGGAAATATTCATTTTCATGTGATATTTTTTCTAAATAAATAGTTTTTATAGGTATATGTACATATAGTAGATATGGAAAAAGTGGTGATAACATTTTCTTTGTCACTGAATATAATAACTTACAATGTGAAAATTTTATTCCAGTTCGGTGTGAGAGTCTTGTATTCTGTCTGCGTTTGTAGACGAGCGTTGTCCAATTCAAGGACGCAGAACGGATCCGATTTACCACCAATATCCGCTGAAGCCAATCCAGTTGCACCATACACCTTAACTGTTAAATGTCCAACATCGCGAACTTTATTGAAACTCCTAATCAATCGATAGCGTGATAGTAGGGTTTTTTGTTCATTTGGATTCTCTTTATAGGCCGTTAGATCGCTAATAGTTTCCGAAGCTGTTGTACCGCTTATAGTCAACATTAGAAACACTTCACTGTGATGATCCTCAAATTGTTGCCATATTCCGTGAGTTGTTTCACGTGGAAGTTTTGATAAATCGATAGTACATCGACCGAGGACAGTGTTTTTGCTCCATAAGGATACATCGAGCAGCTGATCTTCGTCAAACAGGTGGAAATCAAATTGTTCTAACCATCGTGCACGATAAGACGATGTGCTTCTAAACTTTTCGTTACCTAGCCTGAAAGAAAAGTGTATTTTTCAAGTGTTGTGTACATTGAGATACAATACAAAATTACCTAAATTTTATATAGGGCTCATGGACGGGTGAACCATCTAATTCATTTGTAACGTTTTTTCCTTCGACCAGAAGAATAGTAACTACGGAGCTCCATATTTGAGATTTTATACGTTTTGATGATTCTGCTATTTTTTGAGATCGTTGGTGATGCTACAAAAATTAAAAAAAAGGTGGTACAAGATTTTAGGATTATAAGGGAAAATTTAGAGGTATGAATTTTAGCTAATGGAGCACAATTTCGGATATATATTAGTAATAAGTTTCCAGCCGTTTAATACGAAATATTTCATTGCATTGACGCAGATTACAGGATGCGATTTAGAATTTTCATTTGAACAGAAAAGTAAGAGTTGTGAAATTGAAACTGTATACACGTTCTTATTTGATTTGAAGAAAGTAGTTTGTTGTGTCATTAAATATCAGAACATGATCACCACATACTGCGATACACGTGCAAAACGTCGTTTGGTGAGGTGTCGAAAATCAACAAAAAGGCAGCTGACAAGTCCAAAGCAATGGGGTGTGATAATTAAACCGATATCGATCCAAAGCAGTGACATAACAATGTCCTCGGTCAAGCAAAACTTAGTTCTCCGTGAAAATAACACTCCAATAAAATACAATATACTCGAAATCTGAGGGATGGAGGTGTGTTGTTGAAATCGGATAATGAAGCCAATTGCAAGAAACTATTGGAAGGACTGAAGTCGAAAATGAGAACTAACTACGACATAGATTCCATAAATGGTCGTCTGCCGAAATTGGCAATTTATGGACTAAATACTATAGAAAGTACTCAAGCAATGAACTAAAGCTGGAGGGCGAGTTCAGACTCAGACCACACAATGGCCACGTTTATATTGTGGAATTAAGTACCGATTTAACTGAATCGATTTAGTGTTAGTACTTGTCCGATGCAATCGACGACAAGAACACCTGCACAACCGGGCATCAATGTGGGGGACCTCAACATCGAGTTCGTGAACAACTTCATTTACCTGGGTTGCAATTTGTCAAGGGACGCCAACGAAACTGACGAAATCAAGCGACGGATGCAGTTAGCTAAGGAGACTTTTTTCTCGGTTCTCCCCATAATGAAATCGAAGCATGTGCACAGAAACACGAAGCTCCGTGTGTACAAAACTATTATACGACCAGTGCTATGCTATGGCTGCGAAGCATGGACCCTAACTCAAGCCTCCGGAAACATGCTAGACACATTTGAACGTAAGGTTCTACGGCGAATTTTCGGGGCTGTTTGTGATCAAGATGGATGGCGCATTCGGTACAACCATGAGTTGTATGAACTGTACGATGAGCTGGAAGTTTCGAAAATCGTCAAACTACAACGACTTCAATGGGCAGGGCATGTCCAACGAATGGACGATGATCGCATGCCAATGAGATTGATGAATGCAAAACGAGTTGACGGAGCGAGACTGCCTAGACGACCGAGATCTCGTTGGGAGAGCTCAGTACATGTGGACGCCGAGCAGCTACTGGGCTTCCAAGATTGGAGGACGCGGTCACGTGACCGATATAATTGGAGGACAACGATCCAGGCGGCCAAGGCCCGACGTCGGGCTGTCGCGGCACGATGATGATGACTTTTCCGTGGTGTAAGTGGTGGAATATGCTTTCCCAGTTCAAAAGTAGCAGCAATAGTTTACTTACAAATCCTGGAAAATGAATTAGAGCCTTGTGCGTTAGGCATTCACAGCCATTACCCTATCTCAAGGTTTCCACCGCACGTAAATTCTTCCATCGCCAACATGTTGCTTAAATTTCGACTCGCCCGGAATTATGGCAGTGTTGTCCATCTTCCGAGTCCACGTGGCATGCTCTTGAGCCCATTTCAAACGTTTTAGCCCGACGTTTTAGCGGAAAGCCTGGCTTATGGACTGGCTTTCAAGTACGTAAGCCAGCTTTTGCCAGCCTTTTTCTCATCAAACTTGATGAAATATGCATACCCGTTGCTAAAACTAGATCGTTCCTAGAGTCGGATGAAGTTTTTAATTGGTTCAGATTGATTTGTAACGATAAGAAGCGATCTACATGAAATCTCATCGCTTAAGGTGTGACTTCCAAGGCAGCGACTTGCATTTGCGATTGTGAAAAAAAAACTATCATAACGGAGCCCTATTCGTGTGTATTTTAAGGTTTAGGGGATCGACGAATGCAGGCTGTAGTTGTACGAATGTACTTCGGAGCACGAATAGTTGTACGAATGTACTTCGGAGCACGAATAGTGCTATGTTTTATGATAATTTTTTCACAGTCGCAATCGCAAGTCGCGCAGTCGCGGCCTTGGAACTCACAGCTTTAAATGCCAAATTGTCAATAAACACCTCTGGGTATATTCCTATTTCACCGGGTGACGCATCGTAGTTCGCGCCTTAGCTAATAGTGGGCTGACTGCTGTGGAATATAGAGCGAGCGTGGTGAGCGTTCTAGGGCGATATACTGAGGGTTGCAACCCTTTAAGCCACGCAAAGGGAGTGAGAAATCCACTCAAATTAAAACCCATTATTGGTCAAAGACGCGAATCATTATGATTCGCCCGGTCAAGTAGGAATGCTCCCACCTCTGTGAAGGAACATTTCCAGACGTCTTGAAAATTGCAAAAATTAAACCCGTATTTAAAAAAAGGAGATCCTAACGATCCATCATCATCGGCATGCTAGTCTCCGAGTCGCTAAGTTGCTTGGTTCCCTAATTTTGCAAAGCGCACTGGTTCCGAAGGCAGCTAAGTAAGATGATAGGAAAATCGCAACTTCAGTAGTGCCCGTGTGAAGATGACGGGCAACTATAGTCTCCGTGCTCCGGTCGCCGAGTATACGTGATTTGAGTATCTTCGTGTGAGCAGAGGCTTATGGGCCCCTCCTGAAACTGCAGTTTTTTCGTATTTGTACAGACGAAACCTCTTTCTTCCATTCTTTACAAACGTCTAATTGGCATTTTCTTTTACAAAACTGACCTTTTTTTCGTTTCATGTTTTCAGTTTCCAGCTCCCAAGCTACGGCTCAGGTTATATAGTATACCTACTATCGCGACCAACTTACTATCAAACCGAGCCGTCCATGACTACTGCGTGCAACCAACCACAACCAAACACCCGGCGTGCAATTATTCATTGGACACGCAAACTAAACCTGCATATAACTAAACCGACAACAGTTCTAGGCAATTTTAGATGGCAACCTAGTTACAAATGTTAACATCAGACGAATTTTACTAGCAATAGGTAATAGGCCAGAAAGATGGCAATTTGCACTACCTGAAAAACTTTCTAACGGTACTTACGGGGTGTTTTGTCTTTTTTTTATCTCGGCCCACGTTAGTTGCATAATTAAAACTAGAATATACAATTATTCGTTACAAAATTATCTTCAACTTTGGCATACAAATTGTTTAGTTTAAACGAATATGTAAAATGTTACAATGCGCCAAAGTTGAAAAAAAAAGTATTTTCGAATCAGTTTTTCGCAAATAAGTCGATAACGGGGTATTTCTGGGCAAAGTATCAAATGAGCGAATTTATAGTTCAATAAATTCCCTACAATTAAAAAAAAAGAAATCGATTCGATAAATCAGAACGCATTATATTGTATTGTATTTGTTAAGTTGGAATAAATTAAATTGAATTGAATTTATCTCCAAGTGAATGGAGACAAGTCAGGGATTTTATGAACATATTTGCTCTACAACTACTTGTCGAGAATTTCATCTCTACACCATTTCATACAACATGCACCGCTAAGAGCAGTGGCGTGGCAAGGATGAGGCGAACGAGGCACTTGCCTCGTGCCCAATCACAAAGGGGGCGCCAAAGCTTGGAAAATTGAAAAAAAAGTTGTAAATTAAAAAATTCGAAAGAAAAAATCGAAAGAAGAAAAAAAAATCGAAGATCGTTTCTTTTTTTCTGCTAGTGATTTTACAGAGGCCCGCAAATTTGAAACTTAAAAGTAATAAATCGTTAAGTTTTGTGAAAAAAAATATTTCGGTTCAGCTGTAACAGATAGAAGATCTAGTGAACAAGGTTTGCTGCCTGTGGATGAATTTCATGTGAGTTTTCCAGGGCTTTTCGTCCATGTTCGATGTTGGCTATATTTCTAAATGGGCTCACTTCGTAACAACCTTTCAGGATTTCAATGTTTTGTTTACAATAACCCTTTGCCTTAACGCTCCTAAATATTAGCACCACCAACAGCAAGCAGTAGTAATAGTGGAGACTCAGTCGCAGTCGGAAGTCGATCGTCGTAGAGTATCCGCTCGGAAGCGGAATCGGAAAGTGGAACAGACGTTATTGTTATCCGCCGGTAACGATAGTTAGAGGTAGTTTGACATTGGTTCTTAGTCACGCGTGTGTAGTTCGTGTAATAAATAAAGTGTGTGTATGTTTTTCGGTCAAAATGTTTCATTATTCAGCATAAGAATATCTAACGAACCTGGCTTCAGTCGGGGAAACATTACAATATCATGGGCTCATTGTCCATTGGCTTTTGATACAGACTTAGTCCTTTAGAAATCAGCAACTCATCCAATCAACGCGAGCTCGAAACATTGGGTACCCAGAAGGCGAAGTTACATAGTCTTACTTTGTATTTTTAAAAAATGGGGGGGGGGGGCATATTTTCAAATTTGCCTTGGGCACCAGGAGAGCTTATTACGGCACTGGCAAGCAGCGCGTTTCGTTTCTAGATACGGGTAAAATGTTCATTTTTGGCCCGATGTGTACATCGATAAATCGGTCCTGGATAATCGTAGGGATACGAGTGAACTACAAAATCACTCTTTTGATATTTTGCAAACAGAATTTTTCATCTTCGGCGCGTTGTAACATTTTACATATTTATCTAAACAAAATATTTTGTAAACAAAAGTTCTCGATAATTAATTTTATGGTTGGTTGGTTGGTATAAGTGGTGGCTGAAACACAACTTGCCAGAGCCCAATTAGCACGAATGTACCGTTTTGTAACCACAAACTTCGCCAAAATCGCTTATAGGAAGATGGTTGGACTAACAGGGGATGCAAGGATGCCTAAATCCAATCGCAGGAGTTCAGGGCCTTACCCAATGCTCGAGGTCCGCGATAGAAATAAAAAACAAAAACGAGCAAAAAATAAACTCATAAGTACCGTTAGAAAACTTTTCAGGTGGTGCAAATTTGAATTTAAGCTTTCTGGCCAACCCATAATCGATTTCTAAAAAAAACTCAAATAGTGCCTGGCGTGCACTCAAAAACCACCATCCGCCTGGCCTATAAGAATCAGACTAAGGTTATTGGAACTTTAGATTTCGCTAAATCAGAAGATGTAGCATGGATGAGGGAACCGTATCTATTATGGTAATCGATTATTGCAAAGAGATAAGACTAAATATAGACTTACCATTTCCTTATCTTCTTGCGTGCGCGGCCATAGAGTCACAGACAGTCGAATTTCTCCCAAATCTCGATTCGGTTTAGATGGATCTTCTAGTTTAATTGACAAATCGTGTGGCCTCTCCAAATCTAGTTTTGTTAAATCCAATTTAGCGGAACCCATGAAATCGTCTTGCAAGCCCCAATCATAATCGAAAACCTGATAAGAAACATATTACTGGCTCAAATCTGCTAAATTATATGTTATAAAAGAATTCACACCTTTATAATTATGGGCTGAAAGGGATCTTCTATATTCAAGATGAAAATCTCATCCCATTCTGGATTTAAGTCGCGATGTATTGTACGTGATTTATGGAGAAGCTGACTTCCCAGTTTGAATTTCACATAGGGATCACTTGAGCCTAGCATGCAACGAGCAACATAAAATGAATCAATCTTATATCTAAATGTCAAGAAGAGCACATTACCATTTTTGTCCATTGCTATTAAATTAACGCCTCTTCGAAGATGAACGCGTAATTGAAAGAAGACATGCTGTCTCAAGGTTGCCTCACGCTTGCGTTGCTGTTCTTCTGCCTGCTCAAGGGGATTCCAAATGAGATAAATGAAATGAGAAGCAATCTTACGGATACTCACCCGCAACATATCCATTGCACTAGATGGAATGATTAGATTTCCCGTTTCGTCGAAATCATTGTAATAGATATCGACTCCAGGTGTCAAGGCTTCCTTTTTCGTACTATCCGACCCGCTCACTGTTGACGACCGATGTTTAGGTGTCTGTCCGGGTGTAACGGAGCTACTATTTTCCGAACTGTAGTCGGCAGCATAGTCAGTGCTTTCATTTCCCGGAAAATCGGTTGGTGATTTGCGATTCAAGCGCTCTCTGCTGCGGCCTCGTGATAGTCGATATCGTAGCGACGTGAGGAACCCATGCGTTTTCTGCATTGTTTCCGCTACTCTACTATGCTATTAGCTAAATAGTGCCAAATGCGAAAAATAAAAGCGAAAAATCTTCCCCGACACATTCATTTGCACGCATTTTCGCAAAAATATCCACTTTTCCAAACATTATTCATCGTTGCCAATGCAAGCATAATCTGAAATGAGCAGATACATACGTACGTTGTTAGTGCATGGGATAAGCAATAACTATATATATATACAGTAAAACCTCGTTTAGTCGAACTTAGCTTAACCGGAACTTGGCTTATCCAAAACGGGAAAACGGCTAGAATAAATTCCCAAATTCATATGTCATCATCATCATCGTGGCGCGACAGCCCGATGTCGGGCCTTGGCTGCCTGGATCGTTGTCCTCCAATTATCTCGGTCACGTGACCGCGTCCTCCAATCTTGGAAGCCCAGTAGCTGCGCGGCGTCCACATATACTGAGCTCTCCCAACGAGATCTCGGTCGTCCAGGCAGTCTCGCTCCGTCGACTCGTTCTGCCAAGACCCCTGAACGAACTAAGCAGCGGCCTATACATGCTGTAGCTCAGTTCGGGAGATGTCGCCGGGGTTTTTGACGCGCAAGGGAAGAGGAAACCCCTTTATGGATTAACAAAAATTCATCGGCCTGGGGAAAGACAACACAAACAGGAGAGGCAAAAATGGGGAGTAATAAAAAAATGAGGCGATAAGGATGGAATGGTTGGCGGACGGATCAGATGCTCCGCGCTCGCATCAGGGTCCGGGTGTAATGGGACCCTCGGCCTTTGGTTTCGTACCACCGACGGATCACTACTCATCATGTGCTGCCTTGGATCTGCCGGTGGCAGCACAACCAGACCAGAATATGGTTCATTACACGTTTAAGAACTTAAACCTACCTTACGGTTTTTTATCCCATGAAGTAATGAAAATTTACCATTGCAAATAGTCGAAAAATGATCGCAAAAGCTCGAAAATATTGGGCACCCGATGTAGGGTCAGTGTGATTTTATCTAGTCACTGAATCTGAAATGGGTATTCGAACAGGTACGCGTTGCCGTTAGTCACAAAAAAAAACTTTTTTAGACCTAAATGTACCTTTTGATTTTTAAATTTAACGTTTAACTGATTAAATTGAAGATATCGCGCCCCATTTTATAGGGGCACCCTGTTCAAATGCACAGTCTACACATACGAGTATGGTAGAGCCGGGCCTGTCGGTAAGTCATTATTCTACTGGTGAATGAAGCCCAGGATTCGAAATTGAATCGTTCGCGCGTGCCAATTTGAGCTGTGAGTATGACATTCAATCGGATGAATCGCGTAATAGGAGAAAAATAAGGTGGTTCGCGATTCCAAAATGAAACCACATACAGTAAAACCCCGATTAACCGAACCAAAGAGGGTGGCGACATTTTCGGGAGGCGGGGGAGGAAAATAAGGTGGTTCACGACTCCAAAATGTTACAACATACAGTAAAACCCCGAATAACCGAACAAAGAGAGCGGCACGGCGTCATTTCGGATAACGAAATTTGACACGAGTATATTTGGGAAGCCGAGGATGAAAGTAAGATGGTTAGCGACTGATAATGTTCTTACATACAGTAAAATCCAATTTAAGCCCGGCCGCACACTGTCGAGTCGAACTCAAGTACAAACATGGCACAAGTAGACAATTTTCTTCAGATTTGTGTGAAGTGCGTGTGTGTGTGTCTTGAGGCATTCGGACGGCATTGTACCATGTTCGAGTTCGTGCCTGACAGTGTGTGGTCTACACAGCTAACCATACTAAAGAAGTCGGCGTCATCTCGGTTTACGAAATTTACGGATAATCCTTGGAAACTATTTAGCTATTTACATATCTATTATTTTTGTCTATCTAAGTATGAATCTATCTGTATTCTATCTTCTTCCTCAATATGTATAAAATTCAAGTGTATGTTTGTTCGTTTTTTGCGGCCAAACGACTCGATCGATTTCCATGAAAATTTCATCAACATATTCATATGATCCAGAACAGGTTGTAGCGATTTGAATTTTTCGTTTTGGCTACTAATCCCGACCACATTTTGTGTTATCAGAGAAAAGTTCTTAAAAAATCATATGACTACTCTATTCCGCGACAGCACACGGTTACGTGTGGTGTGAACAAAATATGCTTGGTCGCAATTTCGTGTCAGAGCTGGAAAAATGCTCGCCTGAATATCCCCTAAACATGTAAAAAGTGAAACCACTTTTCGAATGCTTTCAAAACCAAGCCTGAACAGCAGCGTCCCCTGGTAGCTGGTATATGTATGTGGACTATGGACACATCGAACCTCCGAATGTAAAAATAGGTACTCGTTGAGCTTAATAAGTGACGTAGACGTTTTGTTTTGAGAAATTACATCTGGAGTTCATGCTCCAGTGCTGCAGTCATTCTACTGTTGTACACTTCACGTGTTCAGAGTAAAACCATAATGATAATGCTTCTCCGTTCCGCTGTGAACACTACGCCTTCTGCTATTTTTAATTAAAGGCGCCAACCACCAAAAACAAATCGTATGGGATACATTTCATTGGTGTAATAAATTTTGATTGATGTCAGTAAATTGGATTACTCGTTCGAATAGTACGGAAAGTTGATTAGTGTCAATAGAATTCTTCCCTCCTCTGCCGGCAACCGACTAGACTTAGTTTCTATTCACTAGACATAGGGAATATGTAATTACTCACATATGAGTAACCGCTTTTAATTACTTGTCCACAACACTATGAATGAATTAATAACATCCCTCCTCGTATTGCAAAACGAAGTAGGCCGACTTAAGTCTGAGAGATGTTAAAAAGAAAAGTGACATTCAAATTATCTTAAGCTACTTCCAAGACTTAGCTGCTGGTGGATTTTCATTACCGTAATGAGTTCATTTTCATTCATATGTAGTCCGGGCTCGTTCTCCAATGCCTTCACTCGAAGCTACCGCCTACAGACGCCCTTCATAGTATCACTCACTGAACTTAAAGAAATGAAATCGCGCGAAAAGAAGTCACGATTCAGTATCCTTTTTTCAGGCGATTTATTCACAAAATTTACACAATAAGCAAGAAATAACACTAACTACAATCTGGGAGCCATGACGTTTAGTTGGGTGGCGGGTTCATAATAATAAGGGTCTGCAGAACACCCGCTAACAATCCTGACAGAATCACAGTGGTGCGTGTCCTGTATCCTGACAGTGTTTTGGGGGTTGCAATTACACTATGCGCAAGACAGGGCAGTACACGATGGATTTCCACATGCAACGCACACATGGCATGAGAGCTGATGAGGATTTTGTGATAATATCCTTCGTACTATGGTCATATTACAACACATAACACACTCTCGAGCGGACGGGAAGAGGCGATTTCAGTATAAATTTCGATCGAATTATTCATAATAGAGTTTCAACAACACCCGGCCTTTCGAATGTGTTTTTGTTGTTTCAATGTTAGTACTAAAAAAAGTTCATCTTGGAAACGGATATAGCCGAGTCTAAAGTTTCTCGAAGTATAGACTGAAATCCGTCCTTGTTATTGTAGGTGTGGGAAAATGTTCACTCCACCCCTGCGTGATGCAATAAACAACGAAAAATAAAGAGATGTATTTTGTTCAGCTTTTTAGTTACGAGTTAGCATACTTTATTTAGTCTAGCGCTAACTAGCTAGTATGGAAACAAGGAGTGGCAGCATAGAGCTGAATTAACATCGACGCGAATTTTTTGTTTGAAGATGTTTTGCATATAAGGTATATGTATGTTGTATGTTTTTCGGGGATTTGTCTTTGGAAGCGATTTTCGCACATTATGCAGAAGTTTCTAGGGACGTTGGAGCGCCTCGTCCGCCAAAGAAAAACGAAGAAATCGAAAAAAAAGCAAAAACCAGAAAAGCATCCAAGGCTATGTTTACGCGACACAACAAGTATGGGTTTTCGGATCTCTGTAGCTCGGGCCCCGGCGGGTGGTTGTGGGGGGGTTAAAATTTGGTAGGGTCATTTTCTGGTCGGCTTAGGAAGTGTAACAAATTCTAAGTCGTGATATCACAGTTTGGAAATCGCTATTTTTAATTTTGTTTCTTAGTCTGGTTGTTCTTGTTGTTCTTTGACAGAGCTACAGCCTCGTAGGGAGCGTCTCGAGATCTACCTTCTTCAGCGTAACTATTT
Source organism: Chloromyia formosa (assembly GCA_964017055.1). Lineage (NCBI taxonomy): Eukaryota > Metazoa > Arthropoda > Insecta > Diptera > Stratiomyidae > Chloromyia > Chloromyia formosa. Next base: position 25,005,791 of record OZ024818.1, read on the forward strand.
CCACAAAATATTGTGTCTGGCGGAAAAAAAGGAGCCCAGACGCGTCAAAGTCTAACTCAGTGGCGGCTCTAGAAATCAAATTTGGAAGGGACACAACTTTTTTTAAGAGATGAAAAATTATGAAAAAATGCAGTTACGCCGGGAATAGTTGCATGTACATGGACATTCTTTGCTAACATTCAAGAGAGTTAAGAAACTTCACACACTCTTTTGGTTACCAATCACTGACGTAGGGTAGCAAACAAGCACTACACAAACGACAAGTCGCTCGTAGTTTGTGTAATGCGTGTTTGTTACCCTACACTACACTCGATAGATACGCAGAAGAACGCGCCTTCTATATACCACTCGGTCACCAAATTCATGGCACTTGGAAACATTTGCAATTGGCTTGTTTTCACTTCTGCTCGCCTAATGAAAATCGTGACATTCAGCGTGACGGGCAAATTTTCAAGATGACCCCCAGCCATAAGACATACCCATGTCGAAAAAAAATAGAACCAACCAGGCCAAAGCTTCGCTTCGGTCTGGAGTCCGAAGCGTGTATACCCTAGACTTGTACTGACCTAGTGGTGATACCAAAAGTAACAACTGGCAACGACCTCATGCACTAAAACTGAGTTTCTTATATGGTCAGTTTGAGCTGTGTGTATGGATGTTATATACGTATGCATATTTGAACTAACATTTGTAGGGGAGGTTGGCGATCATCAGTAGGATCTCCCCATTCCCAAAATCAACCAACTATTGTACAATAGATCCTACTACAAGCATTTGACCAAAATTTAAAAGTCGCTAACTTAATTCTATTGAAAGTTATCGCTTAATTGAAGTTTCATTTGTAGGGGAGGTAGGGGTTAATTGGGTAGGATCTTTCCCAACTTACTAGATCCTCCTACAAACATTTCAAGTCAATTTCATTCTATCAAAAGTTATCGTGCGAACGACAGACAAATATGACTAAATCGAATCGGAGGTGACCCTGATCATTTATATTTATAATATTATTGTCATACCCGCACAGCCTCCTTTACATATTACATATTTTCGTTGTGACAAAAACAATATTATATTATATATTATATTTATTATACTATATGTACTTTACAAAGTCTAGGGTATAAAAATGTCAGATTTTACAGAGCTCCTCGCTTAAGTCTTTCAATGATTTCAAAGAAAAAAATCTTCTTCAAGGCATTTCTCGTGGTCTGTGGTTCAACTAAATTTAGTATGTACACAGCTTCCCTGGGTTCCTATAAGTACCACACCGTTATATTTTGGTCCTGCTGAAGGTGTGCGTCAAGACAAAGGACACTATGGTTATGAAATGAAATAGAAATCAAACCTGGTAAATACGAGTATCCCCCGAATCGGGGCGATGAGCCCGATGCACTGGAGTACAGTTGAAGGCATTGTTAACCCTTTGGAGGTACATATTTCTAACCGGTCAGTCAGAAAGATCTTCTTGGATATGAAGTGACATTTAATAAATATAAGTGTCGCCTGAATCAGGGTTGAGACGCGAAGGCACTGGAGTACTGCAAATCACACTCTTTAGTAAGGATCTGGGGGCTCGGGAGCGTCCCGTTCACCAAGAAAAGATAAACGAAAAGCGACCAAACAAAATAAAAATATATATTTAAATATTTAAAAAAGGTTTATTTTTCCTGAAAATATACCCTGTTAGTGACAGAAAATGAAAAAAAAATCACATCAGATAAATTTTCCCAAGAAAAATTAATAAACTGATATATCATTTCATGCAAATTCAGGCTTCAAACCCTTGACATAATTTTTGGTAAAATTTGGGCATTTTGCACACATTTCAGAGGGCCACAAAAATATTCCGAGTTGTTCCGAAAAACGGACTCACATATTGTTATGCCCGGTTCACATTATTCCAGTAACCAATCCAGTCCAGTAATCCAGTATAGCGCTGGACTGCTACTGGAATAATGTGAACCGGCACTGGACAGCAATTCAATCCAGCAAACCAGTCCAGTGACTGGATTGTCGGTCTACTTTTTGATTCCAGCTCGCCCAGAAATCATTGTTACTATAGTTACCGAATCAACAACACACTCGCCACACTACTGGACTGGAATCATGTAGACGATATGATCCAGTCCAGCACTGGACTGGATAGCTGGACTGGATTACTGGACTGGAATAATGTGAACCGGGCATTATCTCATATAGTTACTAAGAGAACTGCGGAAAATCTCATCCCGCTTCGTTCCACCTCGCCCGCAATTTATGTTTAAAGAAGTCAATTCCAGGGTCGACCCTGCAAAACGCTGTTTTAACTGCCCAAAAAAAAAATTTGTTCGTGATAATTTTTTACTTCATTTTTGTTTCTAATAAGATATAGTCAAACTAAAAAAAAATACGATTGCGAACAATTTTTTTTTAGTGCTAAAACAAGGTTTTTGATAAAATTTCGGTATACGTATATTTTGACAAGTTACTAAAAGGTGCCGAGTTATGCCGCAAAGCGAATTTCACAATTTATAACCTGATGTATTTCGTGAATAAATTACGTAAAAAACATATCCCATATTCAACCCCTAACGGCCGTAAATCATGTTTAAACAAGTGATTTCCAGGGCTTAAGCAAAGGAAAATGCATTTATTATCGTGTCGTTTCCTATAAAAACTATCTATAACAACTTTCACAGGTAATTAGCGTCTATTCTCATTTATTGTTTTGAGTCATTATGAAATAAGATATTTCAAGGTTTTTTCCCCGTTCATAAACACCTGTCTGGTTTTGGTAACATACTACTCAATTGCCCTAACCCCTTGTGGTGCATAGCGCGTCAACTGTTCCATGTGAGAATGCAGTTGCCAGCATGCACCTCCTGCACATCCATGGCCACGAACGTCGTTGTGGTCGGGATTCGAACCCGAAACGCCGGTAGTCAAACATGAAACTGATGCCGCAACACACTGCGCTACCGGTCGCCCCAAACATGATTACATAACATAACGACAATAAAATAATAAGGCTGCGCGCAAGTTGGCACACGTTCGTGTGTCGCGTTCACGTGTTTTATGTCAAACCGGTGTGAGTCTATGGTTTTCAACCAAAGACACGAATCTGTCAATTTGGCAAATGCTCGGCTGTTGTGGTATCACCAAATTGGATTCATTATTGTGCATTAACGCCAATAATTTAGTATGAAATATGTGCTTATGCACATCCTACTACTCTCCAGTCGTTTGTTTCGCCACTCAATCCTTACCTAATTATCCGTTTTAAAGCAAAATAATGAACTCAGTTTGGTGATACGACAACAGCCGAGCATTTGTCAATTTGACAGATTCGCATCTTTGGTTGCAAACCATAGACCCAAACAGTTTGACAGCAAACACGCGAACGCGACACGCGAACGTGAGCCAACATGCGCGCAGCCTAAAGGGTTTGGTAAAAGTTAGGCTCGGTTTGGCAAAAGTTAGGCTCATATATCAGTTGTGTTATGTATGTTGAATATCAGTTGACTACTTTTTTTTTCAAAATGTTCACAACATACCATATTTTGTCCGATTTTCCCCCTTGTGGAAGTCGGGATTAGTGAATGCGGCCAAATCGAACAATTTAAACCGCTAGAATCTGTTCTGGATTATAACGAATATGAAATTTTCATGGATCGAGTCATTTGGCCACAAAAACGAGCAAACACACAATCCATTTCTTTATAGTGGATGTGTGGATGTTATAGGTACATATACAATACATATAGATAGGAGATAGAAGAAAGAAGATAGATAAATAAACAGACAGAAGATAGATAGATTCATAGATGGATATATAAATAGGTTGCGCGTAATTTTCGCAAACTGAGATGACGGTGGCCCCTTTAGTATGTTTAACCCGGCCACACACTGTCGAACACGAACTCGAACATGGTACTAGTGTCCTCCGAATGAATCAAGACACACACACTTCACAAATCTGAAGAAAATTGTCCACTTGGACCATGTTCGTGTTTGGGTTCGACAGTGTGTGACCGGGCTTAAATTGAATTTTACTATATGTGAAAACATTATACAGTCGGTAACCGCATCTTACTGTCATCCTCGCCTTCCCAAATATACTCCTGTCAAATTTCGTTAATGACGTCGCGCCGCCCTCTTGGTTCGGTTAATCAGGGTTTTACTATATGTTGTAACAGTTTGGACTCGCGAATTACCTTATTTTCCTCCCCAGCCTCCCGAAAGTACTTATGAAAAATTTCGTTATCCAAAATGACGCCACACCTTTGGGTGCGGTTAAACGGGCTTTTACTGTATGTAGTTGCGAACCACCTTACTATCCATTCCAGCTTGCCATATATACTCCTGCAAAATTTGACGGAAATCGCCGTAGTGGTTTAAAAGTTTTTGCACGACAAACATACAAAAATAATCTTCACGTTTATACATTAGATTTGTTTTGTATGTTATTTTCCTTGCACGAGCAAAAAGTTAAACATGGTGTAGAAGGCCTTATTTATCTAAAAATAAATACAACCTAAAATCATTATTTAACGTGCTTTATCGTTTTTAACGTCGCACATATCACAAAATAGACTTCGCCATTCGATTCAGAAGGAAAAAATACAATACATTAAAATGCATCCACATTGTAATTTTTATAGTAAAGAATCTGGACGAAAAAGTCATGTCCAGAGAATCGTCGGTTTCGTCCCACTGTGCGCCGCCGCGCTCAATCATCATTGCGCCAATACACTAAGCACTAACCGATGCAACGCATTACCTACCTACCTACATACATATATTTATCATGTTCACACACCACATCATCCTATTCCCAATACATACTATTAATCCCAATCAAACCCATTCATCCACAATAACCAATTATGTACGTATGTATTTACATATATCTATGTAATTACTGCAAAGTGTATCCCGAAAGTCATACACGCACGACTCTATAAGTAAACAAATAAACAAAAAGACATCTCGTGCCCCAATGCGGAAACCGCGCATAAGGGAATATTTATGTTAAACGGCAACGTCCACATCCGATATCCAATGACGACATCCTGTAGTATATTGACGTCATTTCCGTAAACCCAAAAAAACAACGATGTACCCCCAATACGCTGTACAGTATGTACACAAATTACGGAATAGAGTGTACAAAAGCATTCAATTGGTTCCCTATAAGAATTTTCAATAATAAAATCTCATTTACACCGTTCTATGATAAAACTTCCATCGAACCATCAATCGATGGAAGTTCGATCGTGGTTCTGCGCGATCATGTATGGCGACTTAAGAGAATATTTTAAAAATTAAGCCGAAACTTACAGTTTCTCAGAAAGAAGGAAAACACTAATTATTAATTTACCAAGCAACTTGAAAAAGAATTGATCACTTGTCAAAAACAATTCTTTGTTTGGCGCTTGTCAAAATGACATGTGTGGGAATTGACCTTGACCCGGTGAAAAGAACACGGCTATTAAGACCCACCATATACGGAGCGATCGATCGACCGCTCCGTCGCCCGATATTGATATCGGCCGATGGATCGGTCTGTGTATGTGGAAATCATACCAATTTTGCTCATCGGCCAATCAATTTTTATCTGCCGATATTTTAGTGCAATTTTCGTACGATCCGTCGGGGCGACTTCCATATCTGAGGCGCCAAATTTTAATGATGGGTTTCAATCGGATTTGTTTTGAAATGGACGAATCTGAAGTCCTTTTCCGCGAATTCATAACCGTTTAGGAGATATTTACCTTTAAAGTTAGAACTTTTGTATGAGAAAATCCAGTGCTAGAATTGTATATAGAATAAATTTCCGCTTTAGATACTTAAGAACCTCCTATGATACATCATCATTTAATTTTTCATATTTTCAGGCCACTTGTATTTTATATTTAGCGTGAATAAGCCGCCGATAAAATTAAGGCGCCTCAGATATGGAAGTCTTGCCCTAAATTACGCAATTATTTCCTTCGATGACTTCATCGTTTCCACAATCCAGTGGTCGGCGACTGATGGCGCCGAGTCCCCGGTTTTTGTGCGTTCCGTGTTTAGTTTTCGTTTTTCACATTGAGTAGTAGTAGTGGTGTAGTGTAGTGTTTCTTTGTTAGTTAAATTTCATCTAGTGATCCGAGAAAACAAACACGTACGCGATGAAAGTGTGTCGTTCGGTCAAAAGATGTATTTTTTCAAGTGTGAACGATACTCTGCGACTGATCCCCGGGGCTGCGGCTTCGACCAAATTGCGGCAAGTGTCCCGAAAGTGTGTTTTTAGACGACTAAAACGCCGTCTGACGCAATTCCAATTGTAAACATATGTCGTGCTGGGGACATCGTCGTGTGCAGTCACTGCCTTGGCAAATGAATTAATGACGTACACGATCAGCTGAGCGGAGCCCTGTATTTCCAGATGACAATGTTATATTACGTTTACACTATCCCCAGATTACTTCATCTGCGCCGGCTGATTTAATCTGGAACTGTCAAATACATACAATTTTAAACTCACCACACCCAGATTAAACAGCAGATGAAGTAATCTGGGGATAGTGTAAACGTAATATTATACTACGTTTACATTATCCCCAGATTACTTCATCTGCAGCGTAAAGACATTTTCAAAGAACTTTTCTATCGTAATAGCCGCCTAACAAAAGATCTGAGACATGGACGTTGCTTGTTTCAAGTACTTTTCTTACAAGCTTGCACCCCTTCCCCTTTAGGCGGCTAATATCATTCATAAAAGTTCTTTTGAAATATCGTTCGTCAAATATATTTGTAAAAGAATAAAAGATAGTGTAATAGCCGCCTTAAGCCACCTAGATTGAACGCTGCGGCAGCGAAAGCGGATCTTCTTTTGGTTGTTGTTGCTGCTGCTGCATTCTGCATTCAATCTGGCTCCGGCATTATATTTAGGCGGCTATATTCCTTAGAACATACAGTACATGGAATGAGCATATCCCGTTTATCACCGGCTCCAATATCTGGTGAATAAGTCGACAGTCAGCCTACTCAGTTGGCGTTTAATACTGACAAATGTTGACTGTTCTGTAGAATTGTGCATAAACAAATGTCAATTTTTGTCAAATTATCGACAATCAGCCTACTCAGTTGGCGTTTCGATATTGACATAATGTTGACCACAATGTCGAATTGTGCATAAACAAACGTCAATTATTGTCAATATTTGAATTTCGTAAGTCTACTGAGTTAGCTGACTGTCGACTTAGTACCCAGATTTTGGAGCCACTGTTTCTATGGAGACATACAGGACAAGCTCATTCCATGGCTATATATTCAAAGCTATATTCATAATTGCTTGCCGCTAGGTAAATTTTGAAAGTGAATCAGGCTACTCTGATTGGCATGACATGACATTTAAAAGGTTAACCTGGATGGCTGCTCTCGATCGATTTTTTTTTGCTCCACGATTTAACTTACCCTAAGACCTGCCATAGACGGAGCGATCCATCGTCAGATCGATCTGCCGATGGATCGCCACAAAATATCTGACGATCGAAATTATATGGAACTGTCAAAAAAATCGTCAACGATAGAGTGCGTTCAGAAGGTGGCAAAAGAGCAGAAACCGCTCGCGAGTAGCTCCGCAACTGCTCGCGAGCGGCTCCGGAGCTGCTCGGTTTGGAGTCTGCACCTGCTGAACGCTACTTCATCAGCTGACAAATCGACCAGCTGAAAGCTGACGATGACAATTTTGGACGTCAAGTGCCGAAAAGTGGAAAATACATGAATCCCACGCTGTCCATTACAAAAATCACGAACAACGAGAAAACAAATTCAAAAGCACCCGAAAACCAAAGAACTAGAAGCCGAAAACGGCGAAAACACAACAACCAATTTGATAACTGTCAAAACTCGGAAACTCGCAACATGAGCGTGACGTTGAAAAGAAGAAGAAGAACCTGAGCACTGAGCACTGATCAGTGAGCAGAAATATTTCTTGCTCGGTGAAGTTTGATCATGCTCACCCGAGCAGAAGTTGCTCGGTCACTTCTGAACCCGCTCGTTCTGAACATGTTCGCTGAGCGGAAGTTGCTCAGTTCCTTCTGAACGCACACATAGTCACATAGAGTGCATTCACCACGCTCGTTTTATCCGGATCGCTACGGAGCGCTCCGTAGCGCTACAACCCCTCCCGGTCGTGATTGCAACCGCTCCTTCCATCCGTTCCGGAGCGGTTACTTCCCCTTGGTAGCAGAAATTTTTTACGCTCTCTGGGCATGTAGCGCTACATTTGACAATTCGCAGCTGGTATGTGCGTTGTGACGTTTGTGTACATCAAAAGCGCAAATAGAATCCCCGTGTATGTAAATTCACTGTCTTCTCGTCTTTGATTTGATATTTCCTTGTTTCGTGATGTGCCAAAGAAATGTTTTGCGATGGAAAATTGGCAATTGTCAAATATTTGCGGTGTCACCTGTTTGTCAGACATTTCATATGTAGCGGTTCAATCACGAAAGAAATGTTGACAGGTAGCGTCTCCTCAAATGTGTAGTGGAGGGGATGTAGCGTTCCGTAGCGAAAATTTTTCACATGAATGCAGGCATAGCCTGCGTTCAGAAGTTACCGAAGAGCACGAACTGCTCGCGAGCAGTTCCGGAACTTGTCGATTATGCAGTCTGTGCCTGCTGAACGCGAATCTCGTTGTCACACACACTTCATACGAAAGTCAAGGAGAAAAAGAAGAAGAAAAGTGCGAGCGGTGAGCAGAAATATTTCTTGCTCGGTGATCAATTGATCATGATCAGTTGAGCGGAAGCTGCTCAGTATCTTCTGAACCCACACTTACACTGTGCGATCGATCTGACGATCACAATATCGTCAGATCGATCTGACGACGGATTGCATCGTATATGGGGGCTATAATAACCCGTTGTGCAATGTGCGGCCGGCCTTAATATGTAAAAAAACCTCAACGACTTAATGCTGTCTTCCAATTGTCGAATTTAATTTAATGCGGCATCGTCCGTCATGGCAAGCAACGCAAAGCAACGTATGAAATTGACATTCCGCCGAATTCCTTACCTGCTCACTTTCCATTGAAAACTGAAGTTTATTCATATCTCGCACGGGCACGGGATAGTGAGTTCTGCTGATTTCTTTTGTTGAATTTTTCATAGAATCCGTGAAAGTATTACTCATTTCATTACTGGAGATGTGTGTGAATTTTCCAGGGTACGTTTGATACGCCGCGAAAATGCAGAACTGCTTCGATTGGGTTTTCCCTCGGCTGCGACGGCCTTCAAGAATTTGGCACTTTGCGAGTACGATTACGGTTGCCGCTGTCGGTTTGTTTAGCAAAATCATCATAGGTGAGTGAGTGGATTCCTTGACATTGTGCTAAATTAAAAGATCCCCTTCAAGCATTGCTCGTTCGTTTCGAAACTCGTTGCTTGTTTGGCCTGGGAGAATTGGGCCAGCCTACTCAGAGGGACCTACTGACCTTCGGGTACAAATGGCGCGAAGAGAGTGTTTGCAGGCGACTCTTTAGCCTTGGCCCCGGCTTTTCAATTGATCTGCCAGCATTGAAACAATGTCGTGTCGAACGAGGACGCTCGGTAGTGAGACGCTCATTAACACGTGGTGAGCAGATAGCTTCGTTTACTTAATAGGCAATGCGGGCCGCATGAAGTCGGTTGCGTGATTGGGTCAAAGTTCGCTTCACTCCTGATCTGATACGGACTTTGGTGCTAATCCGCTTATTGCACCTACCGCTAAAACGGCTCACCAAAAGCCCATCCATCAAGTGATAGTGAGTGCAGGTATTTTGGGAGAGATAAACCCATTCTCAGGGTCGATAGCCGACTATCGCGTGTTTGCTTGGTTGTTCACACTTTTGGGGATGAGGTAGACAACAAGAATTCAATGCCTTTGCGGCAATTTCTCTGTTCTAACTGTTCCGCTCTGTTTTCAGAGTAAAGTTCAAATGGGTTAGGCGTCACAGGGAGGCATGTCAATTTTATCAAACGATCGCTTTTCATTGTTTTTCTTTGTTATTTAACGCACACCGACAACTGGTCTTTGTTGTCTCGCCGGTGCGTAATGTTTCAACATCCCCGTCTATGGGCACAGGCACTTTGAGTTTCAACTCCCCAAGGTCGTTCGTTTGTTATGTTGGCACTTATTTTGCTGAACCACCTCTTTCATTTCTTTACACCATATTACGTGCACAGTAGTGAAGAAATATACATCACGCCACATTACTATCACAGCCTATTGATGTGTATGCTGATTGGGCCATTCCATGATTGACTTAAGTGGATTTGCTGGTGATGGATGCACCACCTGTTGATTTCAATGCAAATATCAAATGTTCAATTGTGCGAAATGAAACTTTATACAATTGTACATTGGGACAGTGGAATATAATACATACAGGATCTTTATAGTGTATTACACTAGAGAAGCCAGCATACTTATGTCCAGGGTCTTACTCGTAAATCACGTTTGGAATTACAGAAATCTAGCGATATTGAAATTATACTTTGGTTAGTAATTGCAAATGGTATTACATATGCATACATAGAGTCACTAGCAAAATTATATACACATTGCGATGTTTGCTTCTTGAACAGCCTTTAAAGCTGCAGAACTTTTAAAATAACAACAAGTCATCCATGGCTTTTCTCAATTTTAATCTTTGCTATTTTATTTAAACAGCAAGAAAAAAAATTCATCCAATTCCTACAAGTAACTGTTAAAATCATAAGAAAATAAGTGGCACAATTATTTACACATTCATTGAATACTGGTAAAATTGTTTACACAAGTGCAAATACATAACTGCATTTGGAAAGTAACAAACTGAGCATTACTGCAGTCCAGGAAACAAATTGGCTTGGCAGCGAGATTAATGACAAGAAATCGCACACAATTTTTACAAGTGGCAAACCATCGGGCCGCAAGGAGTTTGGAGTAGCATTTATAGTGGACAATCACCTCAAACCGCATATTACTGACTTCAAACCCATAAATGAACGGCTGTGTGCGATTCGCATCAAGACTCGATTCTTCAATCTCTGGCTCATCAATGTGCATGCCCCCACTGAAGTTAAAGAAGACGCAGTAAAAGACGAGTTCTACGCCCGCCTTGAAACTCTCTTCGACTCACTTCCAACAAACGACGTCAAATTGCTGCTGGGAGACTTTAACGCGAAAGTCGGGAATGAAAGTTGGCATCGGGGGACCTCTGGAGGCCACAGCCTCCATGAAGAATGTAACGATAACGGCCAGCGACTTATCGACTTCGCCTGCAGCAGGAATCTAGTCGTAAGCTCTACGTGTTTCCCGCATCGACGCATTCACAAGCAGACCTGGAAGTCTCCAGACGCACATACCGTCAACCAAATTGACCACGTCCTCATCTGCAGGAGATGGGCGTCTAGTGTCATGGATGTCCGCTCCTATCGAGGAGCAAACTGCGACTCAGATCATCACTTGGTGAAGACGACCTACAGATGTAGAATTTCCTCAGTGCACCAGTCAAGAATCACCCCTCCCAAAATCTTTGCGGTTGATAAGCTCTTGAGTGATGCTACAGCGGTGGCGTATACTACCGCCCTTGAGGAAAAACTATCACCTATGCTACACAACATCAGCAACACAGGCGTCCATGGGTTCTGGGAAGAACTCAAGGGTACCATCAAGGATGTCGCAGAGAAGGTCGTGGGATATAAAGCCCGGCGAGCGCGAAATGACTGGTTCGACGAAGAATGCAAAAATTCACTTGACGCGAAAAACGAGGCCTACAGACAATGGATTCAACGCGGAACCAGAGCCAGAAGAGAAAAATATGACGAGCTACGGCGAATATCGAATAGAATAATTAGGCGTAAGAAACGTAAATACTTTGACGAGCAGTTGCTGAACATAAACGAAAACTTAGCTAATAGGAACACCAGACAAGCGTACAAACTAGTAAATACAATTAAGAACGGCTACCAACCCAGGACTAGCCTTTGTAAGGACAAGGATGGAAACATCATCAGCGACACCGATGGTATTAACAAACGATGGGCCTCTTATTTTGAAGAGCTTCTAAACCGACCATCTAACATCCCCACACAAGAAGCTCTCGACGATATTGTTGATCGAGGCCCACCCATTCAACCCCCGACAGTAGAGGAAGTTGATCTCGCGTTGCGGTCACTAAAACGAAATAAAGCGCCGGGCGCTGACGAGATCCCAGCTGAACTGCTAAGATTCGGTGGAACGAGCCTAGTTGATGCCATACATCAATTACTCCTGCGAGTATGGGAGAACGAGGAGATCCCAGACGATTGGCGCAGAAGCATCATCTGTCCAATCCATAAAAAGGGAGATAAATTGCGATGTGAGAATTACAGGGGCATCTCACTAGTTTGTACGTCCTATAAAATTTTGACGAAAATTCTGGAAAATAGAATAAAACCGTACGCAGAACGAGTCATTGGCGAATATCAAAGCGGTTTCAGACCTGGTCGCTCCACAACCGATCAGCTCTTCTCAGTCAAACTGATACTCCAGAGGTGCTGGGAATACAACGTAAACGTATACCAAATCTTTGTCGACTTCAAGCAGGCATACGACAGTATCGATCGTGGAGTACTGTACAACATCATGCTGCAATTTGGTATACCAGCAAAATTAGTGCGACTGACAAAGATGACGATGACCAACTCCGTCTCACAAGTCAGGATCCAGAATAGACTTACTGATCTATTTGAAACACGCACTGGTTTGAAACAGGGCGATGGACTGGCACCGACGCTCTTCAACCTAGCACTGGAATACGTTATTCGGGCCATGAATATGGACAACAGCAAGACGCTGCTCATCAAGTCGACACAATTAGCAGCGTACGCCGACGACATCAACATCATGTCCCGAAGATTGGCTGACGCAGAAGAACTTCTGCATACGCTCGATACCGCTGCAAAGGAAGTTGGATTACGTATTAACGAGGGTAAAACTAAAATAATGATGCAATCGGTGACAAGGACACCTGCACAACCGAGCATCAACGTGGAGGACCTCAACATCGAGTTCGTGAACAACTTCATCTACCTGGGTTGCAACCTGTCAAGAGACGCCAACGAAACTGACGAAATCAAGCGACGGATACAGTTAGCTAATAAGACTTTTTTCTCGGTTCTCCCCATAATGAAATCGAAACATGTGCACAGAAACACGAAGCTCCGCGTGTACAAAACCATTATACGACCAGTGCTATGCTATGGCTGCGAAGCATGGACCCTAACTCAAGCCTCCGAAAACATGCTAGACACATTCGAACGTAAGGTTCTACGGCGAATTTTCGGGGCTGTTTGCGATCGAGATGGATGGCGCATCCGGTACAACCATGAGTTGTATGAAATGTACGATGAGCTGCAAGTCTCGAAAATCGTCAAACTACAACGACTTCAATGGGCAGGGCATGTACAAAGAATGGACGATGATCGCATGCCTAAGAGAGTAATGAATGCAGAACGAGTCGACGGAGCAAGACTGCGAGGACGACCGAGATCTCGTTGGGAGAGCTCAGTAGGTGTGGACGCCGCGCAGCTGCTGGGCTCCCAAAATTGGAGGACGCGGTCACGTGACCGAGATAATTGGAGGACAATGATCCAGGCGGCCAAGGCCCGACGTCGGGCTGTCGCGCCACGATGATGATGATTTGGAAAGTAACGGTTCTAAATTTATTTGGTTAATGCTTTGCGCGGCATTCAGTTTTGCGATCAGTTTGGTAAGGTTTTTGCGTGAGAAAAGTTGTACGAGATGCCAAAAACTCTAAAACTATCTCTTGAAAAAGGACCTGCTTTGTGGCAGAATTACAGAGAGGTGTTTTGGTCGCGGAACTTGCCAAAAACTACGACTGTACCCGGAAAACGATTTATAATCTAGTTTCAAAGCTTAAAGAATGTGGAAGTGTTAAATATAAAAGTGGGAGAGGCAGAAAAAGAGTGACATCGAAAAAAGATGATGCTAAGATTGTTCGGTCCTCCGAAGATCGGCAAACAGGATAAGTGAAAGAACATTGCGACGAAGGCTGCCAAAACTTTTTTCCAAGTTGCCACAGGGCACTTACCACTAAAAAAAATACTGGGCTTAAACTTTCAAGATTTATTTTATTTATTGTGGAAATGAGGAAAACATTTGGCTGGATGAAGTGGAACGTTGCATTTCTTTCATAGAGCCCCCGCAAATATTGCAACGACTATATTTTGATTCGCCTTTTACGACGACGTGATCTTTTTTTTATCCAATCGAAAATGGTGCAGCAAGTTTCTTTGAGTTGAAGATGATGGGCCTGACCTGGCAAAAACATGGTGCACTGTCTTCCGAATTGCAGAAGAGAAATGGTGCAGACCATCTTTGGAAACAACAGCCAACCTTGCGCACAGCTGATATTAATGGCCCGCGCAAAAAAATGCCACCACCACTTTTTTTTTGCGAATAGTGGTGCGATCATTTGATAAAAATTGGTCGGATAAATCAACGCTATATTATACATAACCTAAAAATCGTAAATCGTATTTTCAAAACCGCAGAATTTTGTTTTAAAACTCCTATAAAATCGTAAAACTGCGTTAGGTACACAAAGACGTACAAACGACTTGACTACGGTCATTTATTTAATAACGTCGACCGGCGCTTTCCATATTTTCAATTTTCAACATTTTTTCTTCGTGGACAACGGAATTTTGGTTTACAATGGAACTTGGAACTTGGATGAGTATCCTGACTAAAATTCCATTCGAATCAAGAATAAGAAAATGTTTCGACTTGGGTCCTTTTTCTAATTTTCAAAATTCCTTGTCTTATGGGGTGCTAGCAACGGAATTGGGGTCTGTTTTCTTGCACTGATGCTTCATATTTTTCTCACTGTGCGGCCTGCCTAAATATACTTCTTTTGAAAGACGCCCACTGTCCTAAAAAGGTTGCCGACCCCTGAACTAAGGAATTGAAATTTATATTATAATGTCGAATAGAAACACACAACACGGAAAAATGCCGTTTTGAAAAAATGCACCACAATCAAATGCTTAGTTCAACCGTCAGCCAAACAAAGCTAATTGATACAACAATATAAGGAATCATACTTTTCAAATGATCGTATTGTCATTTTATCATGTTTTAGCCTTTTTTGTAGTTTTCAGAGCCAACGAAAGAGAGAATAGTCAGCTGGCAACTTAAGTTGCCAATGGGCATTAATGGGTTTAATTTAATTTACTTTCGTTCATGTTGTATGAACACAAATAATCGACCACAAAACGCAAGCAATTAAAAATTGATAGTTTGTTCTACCATGACAAAGTTTAATCAACTTTCGCCGACCGAGCGGCGTCTTTGTTGCGTTGAGTATGATCGGCGCCATTTAAAAAACAATGGTGCAAATTCATGGTGAGGATTTCTGTGTAATGATGGCTGGATGTGTACGTATCGTGTAAGGGGTCCCCAAAGTAAGTCCTATTTCTAGTTGCAGTCCCACCGACTCTGATTTCGAGTCGACTCGAGTTGAGTCGATGTCGACCTGTGTATTGAACGCCTAATTTATATAAAGCACAGCGCAGGGAAATCTGTTCCCTCTGCTAATTTCGTATTCGTATTCATTTCGTCCATCGAAATTATAGTCCTGTTTATTCTACAACCGAGCAGAACCGAATATAATAGTAGGAAAACCAATCCAGAGTAATTCCAGATGAATCGTTTCAAATTTGGTTACTAGATAGAAAAGTAATTATCGTCAAATTTTCATTTCAGTGTGGTTAAACAAAACCCGTGTCTACAATAGACAAATCCTCGTAGAAGCTGTGGGCCACAGGCCAAAGGGTGTTCCTTTGGTCACTATTTCCAATCACCACTCGTGCTTCGATGATCCCGGAATCTGGGGTATGAAATATAGTATAATACAGCGTTTTATTTGAATATATTTTTTAATTTTCTTCTTTTTTATAGCAATTCTTCCAATTAAATATGGTTGTTCCAAAAACTACATAAGATGGTCTCTTGCTGCACATGATATTTGCTTCTCGAAAAAGTCCCATTCATTGTTTTTTATGACGGGCAAGTTTAGATTTCTTGTTTTGAATTTAATTCGACACAAGAGCTAATTGATTGTATCCTGTTTTATCTTGACAGGAAAATGTATTCCAGTAGTGCGAGGTGGTGGCGTTTATCAGCCAGCCGTGGATCTGTGCATTGAAAAGCTGGCGCTAGGTAATTGGGTGCATGTCTTCCCCGAGGGAAAAGTCAACATGGAAAAAGAATTTATCCGATTCAAGTGGGGCATCGGTCGTATACTTTACGAATCCCCTAAAATTCCAATTATAATACCAATCTGGCATGAAGGTATGGATGACGTGCTGGCAAATACGCCACCATATTACCTTCGTTTCGGGAAAAAAGTGACCGTCAATATTGGCAAGCCAATTCAGTTGAATAGTTTTATAGAAAGTTTAAAGGAGCGTAATGTACAAGAACCAGAGGCTAGAAAATTAATAACGGATAGGTTGCAAGAAGAGCTAATGGCATTAAGATCTGAAACAGAGATGTTGCATTTGAAATGTTGACTTTAGTTGAATAGCTATAAGTTTATAGTGAATTTTATGACATTTTATTAAAATCTAAATGCTGATATCTATAAAAAGGGGCTCTGAGCTTTTCTAAAGACTTCCATGAAGAACTCATATAATGGTAATTCCACGAAAAGGTACGAGATGCATAAAATCAAACGATATTAATCTCCAGATCATAAGGGGATGAGCTATGAAACTGGTTTTACAAGATGTGCAATTGTGTAATGTTATACTTAGTGCTAAAATCTGTAGATATATTTAATATCGTGCATATACACAAACTTTTTGATGTTACCGTATATTCCATTTCCCCAATATTGTCGAATTTTTTGTAAACATTATATACCCTAGACAAAAGATTTCTACGAGTGTCCTTTACAAAAACCGTCTAACACCTATTCATAAATCATGATTTGTACGCTTATGCCATAAAGTTATAGTAGAGTTCACACGGATACACAAATAGGTACCAGACTGATAAAAACTTCGAACCATTATTCCTTAAGATATTATTTAAAATTTTAAGACCGATATTTATTTTAATGTCATCAATTATATAATAATAGGAAAATCTAATTGGTAGTTTATACAATTTTGTTTATTTTTCAAATTGATGTGCCTGTTGTACATTACTTGTCCTAGTTTCTATTTTCGCAAAAGTGTACAACAGTACTTCCGAGAAGATAATATTTATCTCCAGGGCTAGTGAATTTGCATGTAAGTTGACAAGATTACAAACTAAAGTTACCTATAAAGGTGACTACTGTTTAGATAGTAATTCATAAAACTAAATTGCGTTCGCAGTAGAATAAAATGATTTAGTTCAACGTCAACTATGAATGTTATATTTGCTAACATTGCATGTAGTAACATCGTGAAAAATGAAAAGTTTAATGAAATCCGATAAAAGTTTGTTTGTTATTTTTCAGCTGGTAATTTAGAGGGAGGGGAGGCCGGTAGCTCATCATACCGGTTTTTCGCGGTTTCGAATCGCGCCGTGGTCATGGATGTTTGTATTGTGTTCCCCTGTGGCGGACTTACGGCCGCATAGACCGCTTGGATCCATAGCAATGCCACATATCTACGGTGCCTATTATGAATTGGTGTTGATCGTTAGTGCCGGGTCTTTATTGAGTTCAAAAGTCCTCATCTCATCGGCAAATGTTAGAAGACTTTTCATGCTAAGGTCTACAACTGCTTTCAGATTGCGAAAGAAGCAGGCACCTAAACAATTTTGTCTTTGTCTGGCGAGTGCTGGGCATTCACACAGAAGGTGTTCTAACGTTTTCTTAGTATTTGGTAGCCTACAATTCCTGCAGCCATTACTTGTGATTAAACCCAATACGGGAGCATGTATGTACATCTCCCCTATTAGGCAGTGTCTAGTCAGTAAGCCAACTAACATTGCACATTTTCCTCTAGGAAGCCCTAAGAGTTGTAATAAACCATAATCTGGTCTGGTAGTGCTGCTTCCACCAGCAGATCGATGGCAGCACCTGATGAGTAACGATCTGTCGGTGGTACGAAACCAGAGGCCAAGGGTTCCATTACACCCGGACCCCGATGCGAGCACGAGGACATCTACGCCGTCCGCTAATCGGTCCATGCTTATCGCTTTTTTTATTATTCCCAATTTTTGCCTCCCATGTTTGTGATGTCTTCCCCAGGCCCTCGAATTTTTATTCATACGTAAAGGATAGGGGCAACGAGCGGCGAAAACCCCGCCCACGTCTCCCGAACTGAGCTACAGCAAGCATAGGCCGCTACTTAGCTTGTTGAGGGACCTTTTTCTTCGTCTGACGGCACGGCCTGACCTCCACGGTCATGATGCTACCTTAGGCCCTGTCCCCACGGGCATCTTCGGATGCCCACCAAATCGTCCGTTACAGAGTGCATTTGTTTTCTCTGGGTTATAACAGTCCCACAGTTTTCTAAATATTTTGGAGTTGGTGGCGCTGTTCCAGTGAGTTTTTGTCAGCTCCATCGTCTTACAGTCCATTTTCATCTAACAATTTCAGCTACCGCGCGATGAAGAGCAACCTAGCTTTGCTAGACCATCCGCAATTTCATTTCCTAGGTTTCCACTGTGACCTGGCACCCATTGGAATTCTACTTTCCTTGTAGTACCTAGCATCTGAATGAAAATCTTTCCTTTTTGCGAGTTGTTGAGACTACCTCTGCTGCCTCTTGAATAGCAAGCATCTCCGCCTGAAAGATGCTACACTCATCAGAAAGTTCTTCTTCTCACCAAATTTCATGTGTGTAGCTTTAGCCGTTCGTGTGATATTCTATAGACAGACGGATAGACAGACATTTGACCGATTTTATAAGTTTTATTTTTACTACAAAACCCTAAAAAAATTGTTTTTAATAATTATGTTAAAATCACCACCCCCAACTAATCTTTACCCTTTCAGAAATGGTTAATTAAGTAACTGCAATTCGCACTACAAAAAACAACATGCAAGTAGTACTCGCACCTAGACCTGTTCGGTCCTAAGATTTAAAGACTGCTTTTAGGTTTTTATGAAAACCGGTTTTCCTAGCGGTCAACCGGATCATTAAAAAACCGGCTCATGGATAAAAAAAACCGGTTTAAAACCGACTCATTAAGGCTGCGCGCATGTTGGCTCACGTTCGCGTGTCGCGTCGCGTTCACGTGTTTCATGTCAAACGGTTTGAGTCTATGGTTTGCAACCAAAGACGCAAATGCTCGACTAATGTCGTATCAACAAATTGAATTCATTATTGTGCTTTAAAATGGATAATTAAGTAAGCGTCGAGTGGCAAAACAAACGACTGGGGAGTAGTAGGATGTGCATAAACACATATTTCATTCTAAATTATTGGCTGTAACACACAATAATGTACTTAATTTGGTGATACGACAACAGCCGAGTATTTGCCAATTTGACAGATTCGCATCTTTGGTTGAAAACCATAGACTCCAACCGTTTGACATAAAACACGTGAACGCGACACGCGAACGTGTGCCAACTTGCGCGCAGCCTAAAAGACCGATTCACCAAAAAAACCGACCGGCTCATGGTTAATGCCTGAATTAGGGTATGCGCGAACAACGCGGCTTCTGCTGCCAAATAAAGTTGAACCAATGTATTTCATATGGCGATAAGTATACTGTGCGCGAACAACACGTCGCGAAAGTTGAGACGAGTTCAACTTTGTCGCAATCAACGAGCCGCGAAATATCAATTCACAATAGGCATGTGGTTTAAAACTGTGGGTGATCATTTGTTTTGTTGTAAGTTACTGTTATGCGCTTGGAAGTGCATGTTTCTATTCTTAAAGGCCGGTTGACATGTTCAAAGTACACTTTGCCAAAGTATGCTTTGGAAAGAATATCCACCATTGTGAATTACCACTTTGCCACTTGCCAAAAACGCTGGATTTAGCATTTCTAGGAAATTCACACCAAAACACATTATTCAACCCACGATAAATTGAATAAAAGCCACCAACACCTCACTAATTCCCGCTCCAACAACTTTTTTCTGTGAACTTATCGATTTACAATCAATTCTTTGATGGAAAGTTGAGCACCATCCTACTCTGCTTTGATGGGACGCTAGAGACTTCAAAGTACTTTGAAAGGGGGTTGACACGTTCAAAGTAACCTCAAAGTAGGTTGTCAACGTACTTTGCCAAAGTGTACTTTGAACGTGTCAACCGGCTCTAATTCAAAAAAGTGTTTCAAGTTTGTTAGGAAGCCAGTTTTTCACAGCTCGAATGTGTCAAAAGAACGCGAACAAGAGATTTGACTATAACTGGCTGAACAGCTGATTTTCGTTGACTGCGACTAGGGGACGTAATTCGCGCACAGTATAATTCCGAGGTAAAAAAAACCGACTTATTAAAAGACGGTTTTTTAATGAGTCGGTTTTTTTTAACGGTCATGAGTCGGTTTTTATGACCATTAGCCGGTTTTTTCTAATAATTCGGTTTTTTGGAAACCGGTACTTGGGAATCTTGGGACCGGTACTCAATATAGACCGGTTTTAAACCGGTGGACCGGTTTTAGGAACAGGCCTACTCGCACCTAAGCATGAGACCGGTAGGTGTATTTTTTGTGTGGATAGTGTCAAACTGACTAACTTTAAGGCCGGTTGACATGCTCAAAGTACACTTTGTCAAAGTATGACTTGGCAAGAATATCCACCATTGTGAATTACCACTTTGCCACTTGCAAAAAACGCTGGATTTAGTATTTCTAAGGAATTTATACCAAAACACATTGTTCAGACCACCGTAAATTGAATAAAAACCACCAACACCTCACTATTTCCCGCCCCAACAACTTTTTTCTGTGAACTTGTCGATTTACAATCAATTCTTTGATGGAAAGTTGAGCACCATCCTACTTTGCTTTGATAGGACGCTGGAGACTTCAAAGCACTTTGAAGGGGGTTGACACGTTCAAAGTAACCTCAAAGTAGGTCGTCAACGTACTTTGCCAAAGTGTACTTTGAACGTGTCAACCGGCCATTAAATGAATTTACAATGAGTGCATTCACGACGCTCGTTTTATCCGGATCGCTACGGAGCGCTCCGTAGCGCTACAACCCCTCCCGGTCGTGATTGCAACCGCTCCTTCCATCCGCTCTGGAGCGGTAACTTCCCTTGGTAGCAGAAATTGTTTACGCTCTCTGGGCATGTAGCGCTACATTTGACAATTCGCAGCTGGTATGTGCGTTGTGACGTTTGTGTACATCAAAAGCGCAAATAGAATCCCCGTCTATGTAAATTCACTGCCTTCTCGTCTTTGATTTGATATTTCCTTGTTTCGTGATGTGCCAAAGAAATGTTTTACGATGGAAAATTGGCAATTGTCAAATATTTGCGGTGTCACCTGTTTGACAGACATTTCAAATGTAGCGGTTCAATCACGAAAGAAATGTTGACAGGTAGCGTCTCCTCAAATGTGTAGTGGAGGGGATGTAGCGTTCCGTAGCGAAAATTGTTCACATGAATGCAGCCAATGAGTGTGTTCAGAAGGTGGCAAAAGAGCAGAAACCGCTCCGGAGCTACTCGGTTTGGAGTCTGCACCTGCTGAACGCTACTTCACCAGCTGACAAATCGACCAGCTGAAAGCTGACGATGACAATTTTAGACGTCAAGTGCCGAAAAGTGGAAAATACATGAATCCCACGCTGTCCATTACAAAAATCACGAACAACGAGAAAACAAATTCAAAAGCACCCGAAAACCAAAGAACTAGAAGCCGAAAACGGCGAAAACACAACAACCAATTTGATAACTGTCAAAACTCGGAAACTCGCAACATGAGCGTGAGGTTGAAAAAGAAGAAGAAGAACGTGAGCACTGATCAGTGAGCAGAAATATTTCTTGCTCGGTGAAATTTGATCATGCTCACCCGAGCAGAAGTTGCTCAGTCACTTCTGAACCCGCTCGTTCTGAACATGTTCGCTGAGCGGAAGTTGCTCAGTTCCTTCTGAACGCACACAATTATTAACTATTACATGATCGTGACGAAAGGGATATTATTGCCAATGGTGTTGAATATCGGTGGCCATCAATATTTTTGACGTGGGATGTGTTTAAGAGGTTCAGGGGCATGCTAACTGCAACTATAGAAATGTACTATTGAGTGCGTTCAGAAGGTGGCAAAAGAGCAGAAACCGCTCGCGAGCAGCTCCGCAACTGCTCGCGAGCGGCTCCGGAGCTACTCGGTTTGGAGTCTGCACCTGCTGAACGCTACTTCACCAGCTGACCAATCGACCAGCTGAAAGCTGACGATGATAATTTTAGACGTCAAGTGCCGAAAAGTGAAAAATACATGAATCCCACGCTGTCCATTACAAAAATCACGAACAACGAGAAAACAAATTCAAAAGCACCCGAAAACCAAAGAACTAGAAGCCGAAAACGGCGAAAACACAACAACCAATTTGATAACTGTCAAAACTCGGAAACTCGCAACTTGAGCGTGAGGTTGAAAGAGAAGAAGAAGAACGTGAGCACTGATCAGTGAGCAGAAATATTCCTTGCTCGGTGAAATTTGATCATGCTCACCCGAGCAGAAGTTGCTCAGTCACTTCTGAACCCGCTCGTTCTGAACATGTTCGCTGAGCGGAAGTTGCTCAGTTCCTTCTGAACGCACACAATTATTAACTATTACATGATCGTGACGAAAGGGATATTATTGCCAATGGTGTTGAATATCGGTGGCCATCAATATTTTTGACGTGGGATGTGTTTAAGAGGTTCAGGGGCATGCTAACTGCAACTATAGAAATGTACTATTGAGTGCGTTCAGAAGGTGGCAAAAGAGCAGAAACCGCTCGCGAGCAGCTCCGCAACTGCTCGCGAGCGGCTCCGGAGCTACTCGGTTTGGAGTCTGCACCTGCTGAACGCTACTTCACCAGCTGACCAATCGACCAGCTGAAAGCTGACGATGATAATTTTAGACGTCAAGTGCCGAAAAGTGAAAAATACATGAATCCCACGCTGTCCATTACAAAAATCACGAACAACGAGAAAACAAATTCAAAAGCACCCGAAAACCAAAGAACTAGAAGCCGAAAACGGCGAAAACACAATAACCAATTTGATAACTGTCAAAACTCGGAAACTCGCAACATGAGCGTGAGGTTGAAAAGAAGAAGAAGAACCTGAGCACTGATCAGTGAGCAGAAATATTTCTTGCTCGGTGAAATTTGATCATGCTCACCCGAGCAGAAGTTGCTCGGTCACTTCTGAACCCGCTCGTTCTGAACATGTTCGCTGAGCGGAAGTTGCTCAGTTCCTTCTGAACGCACACATTATAAACCTTTTTTGATGAAATATCGGAACTCTATTATTTTCCATTTTCTATGATAGTGAAATACCGCTTTCCTGTGAATTATCATATTTCTAAGTGTAACGGTCTCGAAATCCAAAGAGAGGGGGTACAAACTCTGATCAAGTATTTTCTCCTCTATTTCTCCTTTCTTCAAATTTCAAAAAAAATTTCGAAAATGGAATGTACTCGACGATACCTTTTTTACGATACCCCACTTCTCTTCAACAAACCATCCGCCTGGAGTAATTTTTAAAGCGCGTTGACATGATCAAACTACGGTTTGCCAAACCACCTACTTGAACGTGTGAACCCCTTGTCAAACTGGTTTGATGTCTTGTGCTTCTGTCAAACCGTAGTTGGACGGTGCTCAACTTTTCATCAAATGCTAGTTTGTCAAATCGTAGTTTGATCATGTCAACGCGCTTTTAGACAGACTGCTTGGGACAAACGCTTGAAGCGGTCTGGCAACTCTGTCCGATTCATGAGCCGAAGGTCAGTCGAAATGCGAAAGATCCATCGGTCGCTCGCTGCCGCTCTGTCGGTCACGTGGAAACGCTGTGCTCGGTTTACAGTTCTTTTAAATAATCTCCCCACATTTATATTATTCTTTCCAGTTGGTTATATTATCAATTTAGGGTCTCGTGTTACACTTACAGTTTATCGTTCGCCTTACTGTACTTGTACATATGTATAGTTAAAGATTGTGTTTTTGACTTATCACCTTTTCTAATTTGTTATCAGAAGTGCTTATTTAATTTAGCGACAAATTTGCGAGTTCTTGACAATGTCTAAGTCTAAGGTGAGGCAGATCTGTAAAAATAAAGAAAATATCGAATGTTCTTTTGTTGAATATTTTTAGATAATTAAGTGCCGTGCCGCCGTCGCTTGGGCTCCAAACGAACCCTTGTCAATAGAGGAAGTGGAAGTCGCACCCCCCGGACGAGGAGAAGTTCGTGTTCGCATTATAGCCACGGGAGTGTGTCATACAGATGCCTACACATTGGGAGGCTTCGATTCCGAAGGAGTGTTCCCTGTAATTTTAGGGCACGAAGGCGCTGGCATTGTAGAGAGTATCGGAGAAGGAGTGTCTGGTTTTCAGACGGGTGATCATGTTATCCCCTTGTATATACCACAATGTAAAGAGTGTAAATTTTGTAAGAATTCGAAAACGAATCTGTGCCAAAAGGTGAGAGCCACTCAAGGACGAGGAGTTATGCCCGATGGAACCACCCGTTTTACATGTAAAGGCAAGCAAATTTTCCACTTCATGGGAACTTCTACATTTTCGGAGTATACGGTTGTTTGTGCAATTTCTTTGGCAAAGGTATGAAAATATCATTGAGTGATATGTGCTATAACCTGCAATATTCCTTTCATGCTTCAGGTGAACGTAAAGGCACCTTTGGAAAAAATATGCCTGCTTGGTTGTGGTATACCGACTGGATACGGGGCAGCCTTGAACACTGCAAATGTAAGTACATGTATAGTAATTAAAAAAAAACAATTATCAATAATTTGGTCATGAGTACTCAAAAATTAAAAAGCACACGAAATACTTATATGTACGGTGCCTGCATTCACAAATTGGTAGCCAGACCAGAGCTCTCCCATTTCTGTCCCAATTTTGCACTGAATCACACCAACAAAAATGGAGGCGCTCTGGTAGGCAGGCATTGAAAATATAAAGCATATCAAAATTGCTTGATCATTAACAACTGATAATTGGAATATGTACGTAATAATTTTCACACTTATTAAAGATTGCTCTTCTCTTATTTGCTATATAATTATATACGTGATACCATTCGTTCGTCGTATATGTTTTTACCAGCACCATTTATCCGTATATTTTCCAAATGCTTCGTTTCAGGTTGAACCAGGAAGTGTATGTGCTGTTTGGGGCCTAGGAGCGGTAGGACTAGCCGCAGTAATGGGTTGTCGTGCCGCAGGAGCAAGCAAAATTTACGGCATTGATTTAAATCCAGCTAAATTTGACATTGCAAAACAATTTGGTTGCACCGATTTCATTAATCCCAACGATCTTGATGGTCGTTCAATTGTAGATCACCTAGTCGAACTGACTGATGGTGGTTTCGACTACACTTTTGAATGTATCGGTAATGTAAAGACGATGCGTGCTGCACTAGAATCATGTCATAAAGGATGGGGTGTGTCGGTTATTATCGGCGTTGCTGCATCCGGTCAGGAAATTTCAACACGCCCATTCCAACTCGTAACTGGCCGTACATGGAAGGGAACGGCATTTGGAGGATGGAAAAGTATTGATTCGGTTCCAAAATTGGTTGAGGATTACTTGAATGGAAAATTAATGATTGACGAATTCGTAACGCACAAGATGCCTCTAGAAAAAATCAACAGCGCTTTTGAGCTGATGCACAACGGCGAAAGCATCCGCAGCGTTATAGAATTCTAGACGATTCACGTTTCATCAGTTTATTTTGTATGTACAGTGTACTCTTTCTTAAGCGGACACCTCCGGTTTTTGAAAATTTTTCCGCTTAATAGAGATGTCCGCTTATGGAATCCCACTAATATATAAATGTATATACATTTCATATGTTTTTATAAATATATCGTTTCTTCGTATAAAATTAAAGAATTCGTTTAAAAAAAAATCACTAATCCGTTTCTACCCCTAAGGACCTGTGAAAGGTTATAGGTTTGCTTTCCGAATCTCATGTACCCAGTGAGTTTCCCTTGTTTTGGGGGTCCACTGTTCAAAACTTCGTCAAGATCGGAGTGAAACTGCAGATAAAGCTGAGGATTCTTTAAAGGGGTGGGAAAATGAAATGGGGTTATTTGTCCAAATCACATGTAGGCAGTAAACTTCCTAACCTGAAGGTCCAACGCCAGAATTTTATTCAAACCGGAGTAGCTCGAAGTGCAGATATATTTTACGGAGATAAGAAAGAAGGGAGATGTGAGTGGTTTTTCAAAATCTCGAGTAAACAGTGTCCCTTATTTTAACGGTCCAATCTTCGAAGTTTCATCCACATCAGAGTAAAACTGTAAGTATACCTGAGGTGGAAAAAGTCAGGGCCGGTCAAAGTCTAACTTAAGGTGCAGGCAAGGAAAGGGGGTTATGGGGTGAATAACTCGGTTGAGCGTGTAGCTGATCACACGTCTCTGCTGAAGACACAGTGTCACGGCCTAGAAAACGATGACGCTAACTTATCTCGAGGCCATGGTTCCAGGGGCGGTTCCTCATTGAAAGCAAAGGAAGCACTGTTTTTCTTGTTATTTTCACCAAATAATTAATTCAGATTCACGGAGCCAAACCGACATTATACGATATATGTATATCATCATCATCATGGCGCGACAGCCCGACGTCGGGTCTCGGCCACCTGGATCGTTGTCCTCCAATTATCTCGGTCACGTGACCGCATCCTCCAATCTTGGAAAGTATGGTGCGATAAGCTTCTTACTGATATGCATATATGGGGCAAATTCTTGCTTTAGGTAGTTCAAACCTACTGGGATACATCATATCAATTATTTTTAAAACTTTTAGGACACTCCAGTATTATGGAAAAAGTAACGACGAACGATTTAATGTTTCGAAGATTGAACCATTGAATGATTAAGTGCGAGCAACTCGAAAACGGTTATGAGTTTCGCAACAAGGATAACAGAAGAATAGTTCGAGGCTGAAAGATAAAAATACATCGTAAAACCTGACTATCGGAAGCCATTTTGAGTTACACTAAGGCGGCTATTACACTATAAAAGTTATTTTACAAATATCTTTTATAAAAGACATTTTCAAAGGACTTTTATAGTGTAAAAGCCGCCTGAGAAAAGATTTGCGACATGAATGTTGCTTGTTTAAAGTACTTTTCTTACAAGCTTGCACTCCTTCCTCCTTAGGCGGCTAATATCATCCATAAAAGCTCTTTTAAAATATCGTGCTTCAAAGATATTTGTAAAAGGACTTTTATAGTGTAATAGCCGCCTAATATATGTTTCAAATGCGAAAATTTCAGAAACGATTCCTAGGATTTCAAATTCTTTCCTTTTAGCCTAGAGTTGTTTTAAAACCATTGTCAAATTTTGGTCCTCAGATATTGGAATCGTGTCATTTTCGGCATATCAAATCAATGCGTATTATTCAAAAGTTTCTTGGTCTGCTTCCCTTCCTCTGGAACCCATGAACCGCCACTGCATGATTCATTGGGCTGTCGCGCCCATAGATATAAATTGAACAGATCGGTAATAGTACTATCCCCACTCTGTGCTTCAGGTAATTTTCGAACCAACTCGCGCATGCGCACTGCTACCCATTTGCACGCGGTCGCTATACGTTCGGTAAATGTCGTTACGCCATCGGCCACTCAGCCACAATTTTGACATTTTCGAAGCATTTGGCCCCTGGACCAAATATTAATGTGTTGTGCGTGTTTCACCGCGCAAACACGAATATGTCAACCATAACTCGATATTCAAATTTTTACCCCCACTCTGTGCCTATTTCATATCTGTTTAATGTATATCTATGGTCGCGCCAGTTATTTATTTTATTTTTTATTTATTTGGACCGCTCTTTCTACAACTACAGGCCTTAGTTCAGCATTGTTTGTCCTTACAGAAAATGTAGGTCAGGATTGACTGAGAATCTGGATCTCCTTTGGTGGATCATAGCAAGGCCTTGACTGTCCCTTCTCCAGTCCAGAGGGTTTTTAATTTGGCCCAGCCACGTCTGAACTTGGTGATAAGTATGAACGATGTACATAGCTGCATCCTGAACTTGCGTCGGTGGTAGCTTTGAAAGATTCAACTTATTACCTGTAGCAGACTTCGAGAATAGCTGATATCGGAAAGCGTCTAATGTTTTTGTTGTGTCACCGCCCCACAAAGCAAGAAGTATACGCTCTCCTGCTTCAGAAAAAACCGCCAGAAATGGTGTTAGGATTTCTGAAGATATTTGCGAATTCATGTAGTGTTGGTTTGTTATCAAACAAAGTACAAAACTTGGTTTTAACAAATCTAAACAGGGAGGACGTGGTGTAGTGGTGTCCACTCAAAAAGTTGAGAACAAGCAGAAGTAAATGGGGAGATCTTGAACCAAAGAAGTTATGAGAATAAATCAACAAATCAACGTCCTACCCGATGACATCCACAGCATCATACTCTGCAGCAAGGCTTATTGCAGATGCTACATGTTAAACAAATCAGCATCTTTAACTGCTTGCTTCACATTTACATTGTTCTGTTTGAATGTGTCCTTTCTTGTGTACAACTTTGCTTCCGCCGTTTTACGACAGACGGCTGCATCGGTGAGGGCTGGTCAAAATACGTAGTTCAAAAGTGAGTTTGGACGTCTGTGAACGTATTGACATCCCCGCATTAGTAAAAGTTGTTCGCATTTTTAATAAGATTCGCGATTCAAAAGTTCTAGTCATTTGCGGGAAGTTTTGATCTTCTGCTTCCATTTGAAAAAACTGCAGCTGAGGCTCATGGAATGCTCTCAGATACTTACGGTGAGGTTGCTCTGAGTGACAGAACATGTCGTGAGTGGTTTCAACGTTTTATAAGTGGTGATTTTAATGTCGAGGACAAGCATGGTGGTGGGAGAGAAAAAAATTTCAAAGACGACGAATTCGAAACACTGCTCGATGAAGATTCGTGCCGAACGCAAGAAGAATTAGCTGAATCACTGGGAGGGACTCAGCAAGCCATCTCGAAACGCCTCAAGGCCATGGGTATGATTCAGAAACAAGGAAATTGGGTTCCGTACGAGTTAAAACGGAAAGATATTGAACGGCGATTATTTGCATGCGAACAACTGCTTCAAAGACAGAATCGGAAGGGAGTTCTACATCGCATCGTAACCGGCGACGAAAAATGGGTCCTTTACGATAATCCCAAGTGCAGAAAGTCATGGGGAATGCCCGGACATGCCTCAACGTCGACGGCAAAACCGAATAATCACGACGCCAAGGTTATGCTTTGCATTTGGTGGGACCAGCTCGGTGTGATATACTACGAGCTACTGAAACCGAATAAAACTATCACAGAAGATCGGTACCGAACGCAATTGATGCGTTTAAGTCGAGAATTAAAGGAAAAACGACCACAGTACCAAGAGAGACACGACAAAGTCATCCTCCAGCATGACAATGCTCGGCCACATGTCGCAAAAGTGATCAAGACATACTTGGAAACCCTGAAATGGAAAATCTTGCCCCACCCGCCGTACTCCCCAGACATCGCTCCTTCCGGCTACCATCTGTTTCGTTCCATGGCGCACGGCCTGGCTGATGAGAATTTTCGTTCGTACGAGGAAATCGAAAAATGAATTCAATCATGGATCGCGTCCGAAGACGCCTCCTTTTTTCCGAGATGGAATCCGAAAATTGCCGGAGAGATATGGGCGAAAGTTGTCGCTAGCGATGGACAGTACTTTGGATAATACATCTGTAAGTACTCTTTGACAATTAAGCTCTTAATTCTAGGAAAAAACGGCGGAAGCATAGTTGTACTCAGGGCCGTCGAGAGAGAATCCGGGCCCGGTACTCAACTTTTGTAGGGGCCCATGGCGACCGGTAGCTCAATGAACAAAAAAAAAAGCTCAAAGCGTAGATAGGTTTTTTTTTTCAATTTTGCAAAGTATTCAACTTTTGTAGGGGACCATATATGACGACTGGTAGCTCAGTGCGTTCAGAGTGGTATGAAAAAGCAAGGAGCAAAAAAAAAGCTCAGTGCGTAGATAGGTTTTTTTTTCTTTTTTTTTTTCAATTTTCGGGCCCCTGAGAAAAACACGGGCCCGGGGCGTTTCGCCCCTTCCGCCCCCCCTCTCGACGGCCCTGGTTGTACTGTACATCCAATACAAGAGACCTGTATGTGCACTTTTCGTATGGATGATATCAAAATTACCAAATTTAAATGAATGTACTACTATTAAATATTACGTGATTATTACGAAACTTGGGAGATATTATTGCCCATGGTGTAGATTATCGTTGGCCATCAATATTTTCGACATCGGATGAGTTTGAGAAAAGCAGGGGTGTGCTAAATGTAACTATAGAAATATTAACAGATTTTAAGAAGATATCAAAATTCCATAATTTTTTTCTGTGCTAGTTGAAAGCCACCTTTCTGTATGTTTTCATATTTCTAAGTGTAACGGTCTCGAAATGGTAAGGGGCGTGGGACAAATTATGATCTCATATTTCCCCCTCTACCTCTTTTCCCCTTTTTTCGAATTTGATTAAAATGCCAAAAATGGAATGTACTCGGTGTTACCTTTCTCATGTTACCCCACTTGCCTATACCAGATGAAAAAAAAAATGTTGACCCCACTATGGGGCCTCCCTTTAAAGTAGCAACCAGCCTACCTCTCCCCCCCCCCCCCCCACTCTAACACTCATTTCCCACCAATCTTTACCTTTTCAGAAATGGTTAACTCCAATTCACTTTACGAAAAACAATATTCAAGTATGCAATACTCGTACGAGTAGTACTAGTACGTAGCAGAGGCCGGTTATGTGCATTTTCTGTATGCATGGTGTCAAAATGTCAAAATTTAAATGAATTTACAATACTATTATTAAATATTATGTGATTATAATGAAACTTAGAGATGTTATTGCCTATGATATTGGTTACCGTTGGTCATCAATATTTTTGACCTCGGGTGCGCTTAAGGGGTGCATGGGTGTGGTAACTGCAACTATAGAAATGTACTATTATTGAGTTGAGTTTTCATATTTCTAAATCTAACGGTCTCGAAATGCAAGGGGGGGGGGGGGGGGGGGGGC
Organism: Chloromyia formosa; assembly: GCA_964017055.1. NCBI lineage: Eukaryota > Metazoa > Arthropoda > Insecta > Diptera > Stratiomyidae > Chloromyia > Chloromyia formosa. The sequence goes on from OZ024818.1 coordinate 25,036,972, forward strand.
AAACTCGGATCACATATTTTCCCCTCTCCCTCATCGCATCGCTTTTTCCGGCGAATTATAGGAACTCTACACATTCCTACAAAATTTTAAATATGTGGCTTCAGCCGTTCGTGAAATATTTTATGGACAGACATTTGACCGATTTCATAAGGGTTTTTTTTTATTTAAAGTTGACATCAACGCACACGTGTAATTCGAAACAAATTTCTACACATAATTCATTTTAAGAAAAAATGTACAACTTTGACAGCGCGTAGCTCTTAAGGTAATAGCTTTACGGAAAAACTTTGTAGAAGTTTTAGAAAATTCAATACTCTATAAGTAGAAGTACATTGTCTTTCTCTAAGATGCACAATTAAAAAGATGTGTGCAATAAAAATAGTTTTATGACGAGATATCGGATATCACTCTCGCGGTCATTGTTTAAAATTGTACAAATGTCCTTTTTTAAATGCGCTATTTTAATTCCCCAGTATCCAACTCGTTTTCGACGCCCCCTGCTAATGGTGTCCGGGCGATCCCTTACACTTTGCACAGCCCTGGAGGCAATTGCCTCATTTAAACCCAACAACATGAGAAGATTGATCAGAACGATCTAGGCCCGATTCTGTGAACAGTTTTATGCTAGTAACGATCCCTATCGAGCTCACGGTCATTTTTTATCTCCTTTACTCTTATGATCTATTATCTCTCATCATAATCTACATAAAATTTCATTACTAAATAAGATTAAATCAATTGTAGGCATGTTGATAACGTTTGCCTTTCGTTTTGCATGAAATGTAGTTTCAACTTTAACACTCCAATCGAAGAGTTTATTTCCCGCAAAAAAACAAACAATTATATATTCTTAACCTAAGCTAACACATGAAAAAAACTCATTACAATCTGATATGACTGACATTCGTCGCTCTCTTCGTAGTTTTACTGTGTTCCGGTAGAAATGATCGAAAAATGCATTCAACGTTTACATTACATTTTTTTTTCTTTTAATGTTAAACTGAGTAGCAATTATTAGCTCTTTTTATTTTAATGCTTCAGCTTTCATTAGTTAATAATATAATATAATACTTGTTATGATTCACAGTAAATATTTTCCCAATAAGAGCCCAATAAATACCATCGCAACACCAAGTGCTATATATGAAATTGGAATCTGTTGTTGACGAAGTGTAGGCGGTGTATATAGATTTTGCGGATTCGAGTCCAACAATTGTTGCTTTTGAATTTCCATGTTTACTTGTAGTCGTAGTATGTCCTCCTGCGATTGTTGGATAAATGGGAAATATTAATAGATGCATATAACACTCAACAATTTGAACTAACTTTAAGTTGAAGATTCTCGTGTCTCAATGCACTTTCTTCTACCCGCAATTGTCGCACCTCGTCGATAGCTCGTTGATAATCGTCAGGAATGTTTGAAGGCTGAAATGTATTCATATTATGAGAAAGTCCAAATAATTTGGAGTTATTTTTAATTAATTTACCTTATCAACAGTGGAAGTGACACCGTTATTAGTACCATCTTTTACAGTATCCTCAGAGGAACCTAACAGAAATGAGACAATTGAATTATTGATTTTGATAATAAGAACAATCATGAGGCGTTTATAGAGCATTAATTCCTAGGCACAATCATTTGCGTTCTCATGATAAATATAATGAAAACAGACGTCTAGCATTTAAACATGATTCCTCAAGCAAATGAGCCAATTTACCGGTAACTTCTCCTGGTGGTAGTTCAACAGGGGCTTCGAAAACACATCGTAACTTAGAATCCATCAAATCCTCGAGTTGGATCTCTTTCCACTAAAACAGCAAACGAAAATACCTGGTTAGATTTCATTCGCATTTTCAAAAACTTGATCCTTGCCATACCAGCTTATCGTAATTTTCAACACCTTCCGGAACCACTAAACTTTGCACCATAAATTTATGTTTATTCTTCTCGGTCGGATCAAACACAAATGCCTGAAGTGTGACTGCAAAATGGAACGAGGTTATTAGACTTAATTTCTTACCGAAAGAACATATGTATGTACACTAGAGTACCACATGCACGAAATGTATACTTACTTGCTATTTCCGCCGACTCATCGGGAGACAAAGAACCAAAATTCGGACGAACACAATATTTTCGAGGAGCTGTTGTTTTAATTTTAAATAAAATCGTATATTCGGTTGGATTAGTCAACCGCATGAAAGTAGTCACTGGCTTAGTGAAGGGGCCTGGAAATTACAAGTAAGAATATACAGTTAACGGATAGATGAGAAGTGTAATTTTAAAATAGCGAATTATTGCCAAAAGAAATAAACGCTGCATTGATTGCCGAGCCAGAAGATTTGATATACACATGTATGTATGTATTGGGTGTACAACTTTGCTTCTGCCGTTTTTTTAATTAAAAGATTAATTGTCAAAAAGTACTTACAGATGTATTCTCCAAAGTACTGTCCATCGCTAGCGACAACTTTCGCCCATATCTCTCCAGTAATTTTCGGATTCCATCTCGGAAAAAGGAAACGTCTCTCGACGCGATCCATGATTGGATCCATTTTTCGATTTCCTCGTACAAACGAAAATTCTGATCAGCCAGGCCGTTCGCCATGTAACGAAACAGATGGTAGTCGGAAGGAGCGATGTCTGAAGAGTACGGCGGGTGGGGCAAGATTTCCCATTTCAGGGTTTCCAAGTATGTCTTGACCACTTTTGCGACGTGTGGCCGAGCATTGTCATGCTGGAGGATGACTTTGTCGTGTCTCTCTTGGTACTGTGGTCGTTTTTCCTTTAATTCTCGACTTAAACGCATCAATTGCGTTCGGCATCGATCTTCTGTGATAGTTTTATTCGGTTTCAGTAGCTCGTAGTATATCACACCGAGCTGGTCCCACCAAATGCAAAGCATAACCTTGGCGCCGTGAACATTCGCTTTTGCCGTCGACGTTGAGGAATGTCCGGGCATTCCCCATGACTTTCTGCGCTTGGGATTATCGTAACGGACCCATTTTTCGTCGCCGATTACGATGCGATGTAGAAATCCCTTCCGATTCTGCCTTTGAAGCAGTTGTTCGCATGCAAATAATCGCCGTTCAATAACTCTCGGTTTTAACTCGTACGGAACCCAATCTCCTTGTTTCTGAATCATGCCCATGGCCTTGAGGCGTTTCGAGATGGCTTGCTGAGTCACTTCCAGTGATTCTAATTCTCCTTGCGTTTGGCACGAATCTTCATCGAACAGTGCTTCCAATTCGTCGTCTTTGAAAACGTTGTCTCTCCCACCACAATGCTTGTCCTCGACTTTGAAATCCCACTTATAAAACGTTGAAACCACGACATGTTCTATCACTCAGAGCAACCTCACCGTAAGTATCTGAGAGCATTCGATGAGCCTTAGCTGCAGTTTTTTTTTTTATTCAAATTTAAGCATAAGACCAAAACTTCCCGCAAATTACGAGAACTTGGCTCAAAAACAGACATTTTGAATCGCGAATCTTATTAAAAATGCGAACAACTTTTACTAATGCGGGGATGTCGATACGTTCACAGACGTCCAAACTCACTTTGTGACACTTTTGAACTACGTATTTTGACCAGCCTTCACCGATGCAGGCGTCTGTAGTAAAACGGCGGAAGCAAAGTTGCACAACTAATAATTTTGGCATTGAAGGGGTTTGGCAGCTCTTGGCCGTTGAAAACGGGTCGCTCTGGTGCGTAGAACCGAAGGAAGTATATGTGTGTGCCATATTTTCAACATGTCCTTTTTTTATGGAACCTGGGAGCTTCACATGTCGGCGCAGCTGCTCTCAGTACTCCTCCACCGCGCTGGCATCGAACTCAACCCTGGTTCATGGATCTGCTGCGTCTGCAACAGAACGCTGCACGCAAATGCAACCTCAGATGCAACTGTTGCAACGAGTGGTGCCATCTTAAGAGATGCTCCGGTTTAAGTCACCATAGACAGTGGAATGCAACATTTACAGCTAGCCTCTGTGGGAACAGAGGACAACATACATCCACCTTAAATGAATCACCCTCAGCTACGACGAATACACAATCTAGCTCCCATCTATCTGCGGCCACACCTGCGAACAATCCCGCACGACATATCCCGAGTCAACATAATCTGACTCCCGCTCCACCCGCGCTAACATCGACTGCCTATCCATTGTCCAGCTAAATACCAATGGGCTGCAACGTAAAATTGCAGAACTCACCGCGTTCATGGATAGACATCCCATCCTAATTGGCGCTATACCGGAGACAAAATTAAATCACAACTCGTCCCTCAACTCATATGGCAATTTTAACATCGTAAGGAAAGACACCTCGTTCATCGATCTATGCCATATCGTGAGACTGTCGTCCCAGCCGTCGACAACACAATGGAAGTACAGGCCATCGCAATCAAATCTGGAAATGTGGACATAGAAATAGTTAATTTCTACATACCACCAGTATCAAGCTGTCCCCCGGGTTTCAGCGTAAACATTAGCCCTTTCCTATCTGGTCAATACCGCCACCTGCTGGGAGACTTTAATGCACATCACGAGTTTTGGCATTCAAACCTCGAAAACGACGCTAGAGGAGTTGCCATAGCGGAACAAGTGGATGCATCAGATTTCTGTCCCCTGAACGATGATATTCCCACTCGCTTGACAGGAACTTGTTCCAGTTCCCCTGATATATCAATTGCAAGTGCGGGCCTCATCAACATCGCCCAATGCGAACGGACTCTCACGCTGTCATCTGACTACTTGCTAATAGTTATCAAGCTAGACAAACCGTCCGACGTGATCCATACCGACCACCGCACCTTCATCAATCATAACAAAGCAAACTGGGATGGCTTCAAAGAATACACGAACTCGGCTTTTTTAGCCTTACCAATACCCTCTGATGTTCGAGTAGCTGAGACCAACCTAAGGCGTATTATTGTGAAGGCAGCAGCAAGATTCATCCCGGCTGGTCGTATTCCAAACATACGACCTAATTTTCCCACCTTAGCAGCAAGATTGACGGATGAACGCGACAGAATTCGTAGCACAAACCCTGATGATCCCAGGATCAAAGATCTGAACCTACAAATTCAACACCATGTTTCGGAACATAGAAGACAAAAGTGGAATGAGCATCTGAACAATTGCAACCTAACAACCGGAGTTGGCAAGCTATGGTTTACGGTAGGAGCCCTCACTAACCCAACAAGTCAGAGAGGACTGGCTGCTATTGAATTTGGTGGCAATACAACTATTTAATAGACAATTCATTGAAGATCCGCCACCCGACAGGCTAAAGCGTAAAATTTGCAGAACTATTCGAAGCCATATCATAGACCATACACTTCAAATCTCATCGAATGAAGTTACTTCAGCCATTAAAAACGGAAAGAATTCCAAAGCGTTAGGATCAGATGGCATATCGATGGTCATGCTGAAGCACCTCGACATGCCTGCAATTGACTACATTACGGAGGCTTTCAACCTCTCCGTGTCATCGTCTGTTGTTCCCGAAATTTGGAAGAAAGGTAGAGTGATTCCGATACTAAAACCCGGGAAAAAGCATACGCAAGGCGACTCCTATCGTCCCATCACGCTTTTGTCTCCAATTGCAAAAACTCTTGAAGTTGTCTTACTTCCCACATTTGCGACCCATATTCAGCTGGCTGACCAGCAACATGGTTTCCGAAAAATGCGCAGTACAATTACGGCCTTGGATGTCATAACTTCAAGCATCCACAACGGTCTCAACGAGGCTCGTTCATGTCACAGAACCATTGTGGTAGCACTTGATCTATCGAAGGCTTTCGATACGGTCAACTACTCCCTACTTCCCTGACATTAATAACACGTCGCTTTCGACACCAATAGTGAAATGGATCGCAAATTACCTTGCTGGTCGGCAATCTTACACCAAATTCAGAGGTAGCAAATCAAAGCTCAGAAGTGTTAAACAAGGCGTCCCCCAAGGAGGAGTCCTATCACCGGCCTTGTTTAATCTCTACCTCGCTGGAATTCCCTCACATCCAACAGGAATCCAGATTGTGAGCTATGCCGACGACTGCACTATACTAGCAACAGGAAGCGACATCACCCAAATGTGTGCTAGGATAAACGACTACCTAAACGAACTCAACACCTTCTCTTCTGATCCATTGTCCAGGAGGGTACGCACATTCGAGAATCCAATCTTTGTCATTGTACGATAGGCAAAAGTCGTAACCGTTAAGTCAGACCTTATCCGAAGCATAGTCGACGTTTCGTTTGCATATAGAAGATTTCAGATAGTGCAAGTTGCTGGCATACACATCCTGTTGTTTGTTTGTCGGGTTTAACGACAGGCCGGCAAAGAGAAGGCCATGGTATTTTTCTTACGCCACACCACGAGGGGAATGTTTACCTCAACCAAATCATCGCACCGCCATTTCTGGGGGCTTGACTTGGTTAGCAATGGTCAATGACCACTGCCGTTCCAGGGGGCGGACCACGAGGTCTATGGAAGAGGACTTTTGTATTTACGGAGCTTTGTATTTCGGTGCACATACTTCGGTTTTATTTGCTAGATGTATCCGTCGCTTGTTTTCGTCTGTTTCACTGGCGTCCTTTGAGAGGTTGCTGCCCATTAACAATTTTAGTGTAGTAATAATCGTTTGCACACGCGTTTCCTTGAGGCTACGTACATCCATAAACATATCTGAGAACATCGAGGTAAATCCAATAACAACAAACACGGCATTCGCTTCGACTTCCGAGGGCACGGTGACAAGTGCACCATTTGTTGTCATTGCATTTGCATTCTGGAACGGGTAAACGTTTTTTTTTTAATTTTTCAACTCTGCCCTACAATTTGAAGTGAGTTTCGTATCTCTTATTACTTGTTGACTGATTTTGCACTGGGTGCTTCCAGAACATTTTTTATGGTGTTGATAATCGAGGTAAGAAACAAGCAATTTGAGGCACAATCATAATGCGAGCGATACCAGTTAATTCTCTATTGCATCGTCGAAGTCGCTCGATCGAAGCGAGAACATTTATGATCTGTATCTGCATCAAAAATACGGACATGAGTCTGCAACAATCACATATATTATTGTATTTCCACCGTAATATATGCCACACACGAACAATCTATTTTTAATTGCAGCGCAACAAACAGAGCGAGCGGCCGAATTTCCATCGGGCTACGTACACTAGCCCGCCCGCCCTGTTGCCGACTCGAATAAGCGAAAAAATAGTAATAATCGTAAGCTGGCCCACCACAACCTTTGCACATGTAGGCTAATGTTCATATTCATGGCACACGAAACCCAAATGTCTACTGCTCCAGTTCCTGAAGAAATTCGATAGCAAGTATCGATCGGCACACACAATGGTACAATGGCTACAAAAACAAGTGTTGAGGCCCAGCCGATAACAAAACGTGTGCTTGGCGGCAAGGCTCTGCCCCGGTTTCCCATCCATTTTCCACCCCGGCACATTTTTTCCAATTTGCTGCTGATTCATCTGCCTGCCGGCCAGTTTTTATCAATCACATATGCAACAAAATTAATTGAAATCGGGCCGAAAGGAAAAGCAACAACACCAGTTGTCAGTTGGAATCGATCGACCGACCTTCCACCTTTGGAAAAAGGCTAGGCCCAGTGCCGAGGATTCGAGTTGGGACATTTCACCCCCGCCGACACCTAAATACATTCGTTGCAATGGAGCTCGCGACGAAACGCTTTTATTTTCGCTTTCAGCTGCACTTTGCTCCCCAAATCGCAACCGATTGAACTCGCCCAATGAACGTGATGAATTCGCAGCCGTCAGGTAGCCAAGGGTCACACAATATTTGGAGTCATCCTCCTCACCGTCACTCGCCATGCAAAAGTTTTTGTATGGATTCCGAATTTTACGTACCTCGAAATTTCAATTCAGCCTGTGGCTCTATGATGAGGAGCTGCTGCTTCTTCTCCATCGTAACTGGCAGAACTACAGATAATAACACACAAGGGTTACCTCAACAAACGTTAAACACAACTAGTTACAGTAACCAATATTGGCCCGAGATCACCTTTTTTCCCAATTATTATTAGCGCACAAAATCACCACGATTTGGCAAACATAATACGCATGCGTCACTTCTGGCGTTAGAGGTGCCAACACAAAGGGAAGCGTCAAAGTGCCGCCACACCGGCAAATCAACTGGCAAATAATCAAATTGAAATTTATTCTGATAATTTTGAACAGGAAGAAAAAGAAATGCGTGTTGTGACGATGTAGATAACGCAGCGGACAGCTAAAAAATACCACCAACGACGGTTGTGCTTTAGTGGTCTAAATCTGTCTCTCTAGATGGCATGGTCACGTTTACCGTGGAACTAAAAGTCGATTTAACTAAATCGTTTTAGTGTTAGTACTTGTTGGTGGAGTGTGTATACCGACCATACGGAGAGATACTTCTTCTTCTTCTTTCTCCGTTGACAGCACAGATAAATTTGACAGATATGAATTTTACGGCAGAAAAAGACTTTTTCTTGCCCGTGATCCCGCACTGCTTTCCTGAAATTGCAAACAAAACAAACGCCGAACAAAAAACAACGACAGCAAAGGAAACGTCAACCACCGCGTCAACATTAGCGATGAAAGTTACTAAGAGCGCGTTGACTTGATCAAACTACGATTTGACAAACTAGCATTTGATGAAAAGTTGAGCACCGTCCAACTACGGTTTGACAGAAGCACAAGACATCAAACCAGTTTGACAAGGGGTTGACACGTTCAAGTAGGTGGTTTGTCAAACCGTAGTTTGATCGTGTCAACGCGCTTTTACCCAATTTTTTTGGTCCAGTTCCGCATTGCAAGTGGAGATAAGCCAAAACCAAAACTAACTAAATCGATACGTTTAGGCTGCGCGCATGATGGCTCACGTTCGTGTGTCGCGTTCACGTGTTTTATGTCAAACGGTGTGAGTCTATGGTTTTCAACCAAAGATACGAATCTGTCAATTTGGCAAATGCTCGGCTGTTGTCGTATCACCAAATTGGATTCATTATTGTGCGTTAACGCTAATAATTTAGTATGAAATATGTGCTTATGCACATCCTACTACTCTCCAGTCGTTTGTTTCGCCACTCAATTCTTACCTAATTATCCGTTTTAAAGCACAATAATGAACTCAGTTTGGTGATACGACAACAGCCGAGCATTTGTTAATTTGACAGATTCGCATCTTAGGCTGCAAACCATAGACCCAAACCGTTTGACAGCAAACACGTGAACGCGACACGCGAACGTGAGCCAACATGCGCGCAGCCTTATATCGTCGAGCGTTAGATCGATTTAGAGCGCGTTGACACGATCAAACTACGGTTTGACAAACCACCTACTTGAACGTGTCAACCCCTTGTCAAACTGGTTTGATGTCTTGTGCTTCTGTCAAACCGTAGTTGGACGGTGCTCAACTTTTCATTAAATGCTAGTTTGTCAAACCGTAGTTTGATCGTGTCAACGCGCTCTTAAACGTGCCATACACACACCGATCGATCGGCCGATCCGTCGTCCGAAATTGATATCGGCCGATGGATCGGCCTGTGTATGTGGAAATCGCTCGATCGGCCGATCAATTTTGATCTGCCGATATTTTTGTGCGATTTTCGTGCGATCGATCGGTGACGATCGATTGGATAGTGTATGTGATTATCGCAAGTGAATGTCAAATTACCAAATTATTAAATTATGAAATTTCAAGGATTCTTATGATTTAAATGGCACTGCAATTGAAATATCAAATATGTGGTATACGAAAATACCACATACATCCAAATAGTTAACAAAAATTAATCTAGGTTGGATTGGGAGTGGATCATAACCTATTTTTTGAATTGTCATTCGTTATAGCATCGCACGAAAATCGCTCAGTGTGTGTGCAGTGGAGATCGGCAGATATTTTGTGGCGATCCATCGGCCGATCGATCGGACGACGGATCGGATAATGTATGGCGGCTATTAGTTAGATCTCGAAGATAGTATTGCGATATAAACGTAGTGCATACCGTGGAACTAAAAGGAGTATTAACTAGATCATATTAGATTTAGTTCTAGTTTGTGGAGTGTTTATACCGACAAGTACTAAATATGGCAAATGTCAGATGTTGGCTTATCACCTGGATTTAAAGAGAATTTTAGAAATGTAAAGAGCCCAGTAGCTTCTTGTAGAAAGCGCTTTCATTCCACCGACTCCAACACAACATAAACATTAACAAATATTACGTTTATATTATTACGTTAATATTACGTTTACACTATCCGCAGATTACTTCATCTGCGCCAGCTGAGATAATCTGCGACTGTCAAATACATACAATTTTGAACTCACCACACCCAGATTACGCTGCAGATGAAGTAATCTGCGGACAGTGTAAACGTAATATAAACGTAATATGAACTCACCACACCCAGATTAAGCAGATGAAGTAATTTGGGTTTAGGTATAGTGGAAACGTAATATTGCGCCCTGTTGCGCAACTTTTACGCCTTCTGAACCCACCCATTGGCATTCGTTGGACAACTTTGCTCTCGTCTCCAATTGGAACTTTCTTCGTTATAGCCGTTCCATATGATATAACGTCTACGAATTCAGTTCGAGAAAGTCATTTCTACAAACTGTGTGCATCTACTTGCATTTATCCTGCGCAGTAAGTACTGGGATTAATTCAATATTTAATTTCCAATTTTAAATATTATTAGAGCGGTATTGGAATTAATGTTGCACTCTGAGGACTAATTGTGTTCGCATTTGCAGATTATCGTCATGTTTGTCGCTCGTCGAGGAATTAACAACTTGTATCCAAGTTACTTTAGGTGATTTGAATTCGACACATAGCCGGCATGTCTATTTATAATTTGGTTATGTAATATATTGTTTTTGTGTTTTCATTTCATTTAGGATTGCGAGAATGAGCCAGTTGGGTGATCTTGGAAGCGGTGCCGGCAAAGGAGGCGGCGGTGGTGGCTCCATTCGTGAAGCTGGCGGCTCCTTTGGCAAAATGGAAGCTGCCCATGAGGAGGAGTACTTCTACAAGAAGGTAAGCAGAACACCGTGAGAAATGCGTAATTGAAAAGTGTGAGTGTGGTGAGGGTATCACCGGGTGTTTGGTCATTTGATTTTCCTGCATGTTTTGGTTCCATGTGGAGTTTTTGTAGCCGAAGCAAACATTGACCCCAATTCAAGTGCTCTTATCGGCTCGGAGAATTGTTTCACGCAATGGTTTCGTTTTGTTTTCGAGAGGTCGTGAAATGTGTTTTTCTACGCATCACCCTGCGATGATTGCTGGCGACGATGAAAAAAACAAAATCCTGCTACGTCCTCTGGGTTGATTGCTAATCGCGAACAATTTGCGACCAATCGTGTGCCTAGAAAACACGCATTTAGTCCGTATTAAGCGTGTGGTCAATGCTCTCATGAAGATCTGAGAAAATTGCGCATTTGGATGTCGAGGGGAGTTGCTAATTTAAGAACGCAGTATGTTTATTTATTGTCATTTCTTTAAATGCTTAAAACAATGCAATTAAATATTTTGGTCATTTGAGAGGGCCAAAGAACAGCAAATGTTCAAATGAGGCGATATTGGCTAGGATGAAAAACGTGTGAGTGACGTAAAATTCCGTTCATAATTTTGAGCAACGTTCGTTTTCTGAATTCTCGGCTCCGTTGATTGACAGGGTGCCCCGCGTTAGTGTCACCATACACTGTCGAACTCGAGCACAAACCTAGTACAAATGTCCTCTGACACAAACATACACTTCACATACATAGGTGTGAAGAAAACCGGTCCACTTGTACTAGGTTCGTGTTCGAGTTCGACAGTGTATGGTATTACTTAGGTGGGCAATACTGATAGGGGTTATACCACACTTTGACAAATAATGCCACCAATAAAATTCCCATATCTTTAACCGTTACGAAGATATAGCTGGTTTTGTGATTTTTGTCAAAAACCGTGACCTGCCACACGAAATTTATAATTTGTCACTTCCCTAGTCACCGAACCTGTGGTTTGACATCACTTTCTAAAACTACATTAATTTTCATATAAAATAATTCTTTTCCGATTGCGGAAATCATTGTTATTTCAAAGATACAACTATCCAGACTTTGGAGATATTTCAAAATCTGTTTTTCATCGAAAATTCAAATAAAATTTTTTTAACGGTACTTTGAAGTGCAAATTTGACGAAGCTTGCCCTAAAGTAGCGTTTACACGTGCCAGTAGACCATGCTAATACGTGCATTTTACAGGCATTGCAAGTGCCTTGTAAGTAACTAGCAAGCTGTCACTTGCATATGTGTAAACACCCGTGCCTGGCCAGTAAACCCGCACGGCGCCTTACAAGCAGCTGGCCTCCCTTCCCCAATTGATTTCCTACTGGCATTCCAGTAGAGACTTGCGAACATATGTTTCTTCTCATTCGTAGATTTGCCGGTAAGTCTACTGGCATGCCGGTGCACTGGCAAATGTAAACGAGCCATAATGTGTTGGTTTTACAACGGTATTATTTTTTGATACATTTAGATTTGAAAATGTTAATACCGGCTACAGACAGTAGCCCAGCTCCGGCCATTCGGGGCCATCTCAATTGTGTGACCGGGCGGATGGCGTTCAGTGGCCAATGCCGCGTAACCGTAATTTCTGTCAATAGCGATGGGTCATGGGCTTCGAGAGCCATTTTCCTTTACGCGATGGCCCATCGCGTACGCAGCTATAACAACTTTGAACAACTGATTTAAGTTGACAGGCTACTACATAATTATCGCAATGCTACTATCATCGACCTTCTGTCGTACGCGATTCGTTTGATTATAACTGCCGAGACACACAGAGCGACAGCCTTCAATTTCAATGTCCCACTATGCGTAATTTCCTGGTGGCCCCTCGAAGACCATTGTGTGGACGAGCTGGGACGAGAAATGTTTGAACTGACATTTGGTGTGTGTAATGGCGGCCATCAAAGTCACCATCGTCTGTAGCAGACATAAAATAATTCGCATTAAAGGTTAAAAAAAAACATGGTCTTCAGATGAAACGAATTGACTTATACTACGACTTAACAGCGCAATATTTTCGTATTTTTTTTTTTTAACAAAACTTGTGCATAATAAAAAAAAATAATTATGGGTGATCTAATTGTGGTGTTGTTTGAAGTTGGCCACCTCTATGTTGGAGGCACATCCGATATCTGCTTGCAACAGACGAAACCGTCCGGAGAATTTCTCTCGATTGTCCCTCATTTCGGTGCATGAATTCTTTGGTAGCAGCTGTTCGCGAGAGGCAATAGGTACGCCGTAGACATCATTCTTCAATTTACCCCATAAATAAAAATCTAAGGGGGTGAAGTCGGGACTTCGCGGAAGCCATGGGACTGGCCCAAACCAATCATTTTTTATTATTTTTTTTTTTGAGGTCATGGAAAAATGTTCGATGGTAAAGTGGGGTCGCGAATCAAAAGCCCTGTCATAGACTACTAGTTAATATTGGAAGAAATTATTTCTGGTATTATTCCCAGGTCGTGGTAGTTCGGGTCTATGACGCCCGCACCTCCCAAACATGTGTCCATGAATGACTTTCTACCTACAAAGTTTGATCATGTCGACTAAATGGATATAACGTTAAATCCTTCATAACAATAAAAATCCCATGTCCTATCTTGCTGGACGAAATACCAATATTATTGTTTTTCTTTATTAAAACAATTTGACCGTACGTTTTGCATTTTCCCAAATAGCAACAAGAATTAATCCAACAACTCAAGAATGATTTGATCAAACAAAAGGAATTTCACGAGAAAAAAATTCAAGATCATGAAACTGCTATCGATCGACATAAGTCATTCTTGGAAAAGATTGATTCTCCGAAGAAATGTTAAAATACATATCCGAAATTCGTAAATATTATCTTTCGTATTAATATTTTATAATTTCGTATTTTGTGTTAAGTTGATATTGTACTAGTGTAGCGATTTACTCATCATAACCGACCAGTTATGTTATTTATATCTAGCATACAAAGTCCTCGTTCAATCCCCAAATCCAAAATTTAAAAGGGTCGTCTGTCTTGTCATTTTCTTTACGTTTCGTGACAAGATGGAGTTCGATAACGAAAAATTAATTTCTTTGGTGGAAAAAATCCAGTTTTATACCGGACGGATCATCCGGATTACATACGAACAAAATTGAAAGTGGCAATTTGGAAAAATATAGGAGATGAAATAAGCTGTTCAAAGTTGTTGTTGGATGCGTTAACAGACTGTGACTGGGTTGTGTTGACTTCAATATGCGCCCTGCAAACAATCGTTCACCAGTCGACAATTTTTTTTGCTCACGCTCACAACATAACTTGACAAAAGTTTCCATCGAGGGCTTGATATTCGCTTAATTATAGTACCTTCAGAAGAAAATGGCTATGGTGGCTCAATGGGTAGAGATTTGATCTCATAATTCGTGCGGTCTGGGATCAAGCTCTGCCACGAGCAAATATTTTTTCCCACCTTGATAGCCCTCGGTGAAACCATACATGACCACCTACAAGTCCCGTTCTTTCGGCAGCCGGTTGTTCGTACCAGAACGATCCCTTTTTCAACGGCCAAGAGCTGCCAAACCACCTCGATGCAAGAAGAATTGCAGTATTTGAAGCATCGCTACCACAACAACAACAACCTACAAGTCCATACATGAGTATCACTGACGAATTCATCAAGCCGGCTTAAATGAATTCGTCAGCGCTACTCATGTATGGACTCGTAGGTGGTCATGTATGGTTTCATCATATAATATGCTTGAAAAATGCATAGATGACTTTAGTTCTGCGGCTAGAACAATGGTGATATGACTTCCATCCAGGCCTGGATAATGAGCGCATTGATGTCTTCATCATGACTTGGTTAGCAGGGCGGTGAAGGAGCCACTCGTGGGGCCGTTCTGAGCTGGCTGTGGCTTGTGCGTGGGCTGGAAGCAATATGCATTAGGCCTAAATGCACAAGTTTGTTGAGCTGAGCAGGCATTAGATCGATCCTGTACAAAAGGCCGTACCAAGTTGTTGACCATATCTCCATATCGTTCTCAATTTACTGTAAGGGCTTGACCATCCGCACTCAATGGCTTCTTCTGTCCTAGCGCTTGGTCTACCAGTTAGACGGTCACTTACGGATCTCTGTTCTTAAAAACGGTGGACTATGCTGCCCATCGTTGTTTTCGGTATTCGCGCTGCGTCCGAATAATCGAATTATTGCTTCGCGTATAAATTTATATGCTGTATACTATTTGGATTCGCTGAGCAGTTATATAACTTTCCATTATTGGTTATTGAATGATCAAATCTATGA
This sequence comes from Chloromyia formosa, assembly GCA_964017055.1. NCBI lineage: Eukaryota > Metazoa > Arthropoda > Insecta > Diptera > Stratiomyidae > Chloromyia > Chloromyia formosa. The sequence goes on from OZ024818.1 coordinate 25,052,329, forward strand.
ATCCCTTTTCTCTTTTTATTCCATGAACGTGGTTCGGCTACAAATACAGATTGAAAAATTATGCGAACTTTTCAGTCTTTGGTTACAATAAATTTTTACTTGGGTTTTATGTCTTACTTCATTACTTAATACGTTACTTACATTTATATCCTCGAAAAACTAACTAATTACCTGCCTTAATGTCCTCAAAAAGTAGAGCTAATGACCTGTTTTAAAAGTTGCGCTAATTGCACTCTATCTGCAACGAGTTATTCGTTTTATTTAATGGATTCAACTGCAAAAATGATTATTTTTTTTTGCAAAGCCTCGAATACACATAATCTAACGGATGATCTACCTGTTACCTAGTGTGAACTTATCTCCGATGGGTCTAATTTATTGTCTCGAAGTTTGAAAAAAAAATTATTAACAAACAAAAAAGTTACGATTAGTTCAGACCCCTTACCTTTTTTGGCCCACCCTGTATTATGCCGATTAACATAGTGATAGCTTCCTCTTCGCATGAACTAGGTAAATGGCTAAAAGTTAACGAATTCAAATCCATTAATTGCACACCAGTACATGAAACGATTCAGTTCCTACTCGATGTTATGCAAGTCAAAGTAGAACAGTGATCAAATGATATTTCATTTCTGATTTCCTTAATATATTTGGCCTACAACTTAATAATGAGACTTTTTTTAGAGATGGCAACACCGATAAACCAATGGTAGTCCATCTTTGACATACATACCATTTGAAGTTTGTATTCATAAGCTGTCAATGTCAGTATAAACATTTCGTGTTGATTGTTGACAACGTATTTTACCGGACCATGGAAAGTTTCGAAAATTCACGAAAAAAACAACATTTGCGGGAAGTTTTATTTTGCTAAGAAGACTGCAGCTCAGAGTCATAAATTGCTCGTGGAAGTTTACGGTGACGATGCTTTTTCGCGTGCACAGTGTTTTCGGTGGTTTCATCGGTTCAAAAATGATAATTTCGACATTACCGACGAAGAGCGACCTGGCCAGCCAAAAAAGTTTGAAGACGAAGAATTGACGAAATTACTCGAGAAGATTCGTGCCAAACTCAAAAAGAGTTGGCAATTTCGTTGGAAGTGACTCAGCAAGCCATATCGAAGCGGTTAAAATCACTGGGAATGATCCAAAAGTAAGGCCACTGGGTTCCGTACGAGTTGAAGCCAAGAGATGTTGAGAGGCGCTTTTGCATGTGCGAACAACTGCTTCAAAGGCAAAGACGGAAGGGTTTTTTGCATCGTATTGTGACCGGCGATGAAAAGTGGATTCATTATGATAACCCAAAGCGAAAGAAATCATGGGGACCGCCCGGGCACCAATCAACATCGACCGCGAAGCCAAATATTCATGGTTCCAAGCTTATGCTCTGCATTTGGTGGGACCAGATCGGTGTTCTTTATTATGAGCTGCTAAAACCGAATGAAACCATTGACGGGCAGCGCTATCGACTGCAATTGATGCGTTTGAGTCGAGCATTGCGTGAAAAACGGCAACAATTTGCTGAAAGGCACGACAAAATAATTCTTCAGCATGACAATGCTCGCCCTCATGTTGCGCAAGTCGTGAAAACGTACCTGGAAACAACCAAATGGGAAGTGCTACCCCACCCGCCGTATAGCCCTGACATTGCTCCATCCGATCACTATTTGTTCGCTTCGATGACTCATGCGTTGGCTGATCAGCACTTCACTTCATATGAGGATACTAAGAACTGGCTCGATTCATGGATAGCCTCGAAACCCCAAGATTTTTTTCGCGACGGAATTCGTAGACTTCCCGAAAGATGGGAGAAAGTTATCGCTGCTGATGGCCAATATTTTGAATAATTTAGTTATATGAATAAATCTATGAATAAATGCCCAAAATTCCAAAAAAAGTCTCATTATTAAGTTGTAGACCAAATACATTTCTTCTTATGTTTACTTTTTACAGCAAAGAGAACAACTTCAGAAACTTCACGACGATGCTATTAATCAAAGCGATTTCCACAAGCAACAGATTGCTGAACACGAAGCTGCTATTAAACGTCATAAGGAATTTTTGGAAAATTTGGAGAAGAAATAATGGAATGAATATAAATTGTAGTTGTTAGAGCCCTTCTATGTTTTTTTTTCTATTGACACATACGTGAATACAATTGTGCTTTGTTGCACTTTGCCGTTGTAGACTTGACTTTTCATTATGATTTTGACACATTGCTTGTGGATTAAAGCCTCGCTTTCCAAGTTGCGTGCTGCGAAACAGGCTGCTTTAAAACCCTTGTTTTCCTATTTTCGAAACTGCAAGATACCGCTGCGTGCTGCCTCGAAAGCAGTCTATCCCGCAAGACACAACAGTATCCTGCAGTCTGGAAAACCAGGCTGAAAGTAGTCTATTCCGCAAGATGCAGCGGAATTCTGCAGCTTGGAAAATGGGGCTTAAGGTTACTTACAATGTGAATCAAGGCTACAATTTTTTTTCCAGACTGCCTCCATCGCTAAAATTGTTATGGCGATAATCTAATTGAAAATATCCAATATCGCCAATTATCGCCAAATATCTCATAAAAGATAAAATAAAGATATCATTTTAAAGGTTGCCACACATGATCGTGCAGAACCACGACCGAACTTCCATCGAACCATCAAATATAATGGAACGGTGGAAGTGAGATTTTTTCTATTGGGATTGACGTGGTTTGATGTATGCTTGCGACCAAAATGGTTGCCGTGTGTGGCGAGCTTAAGGCGTCCGGAAAGATATCTTTTTGGAGGTAATAATTAGATATCTTCATTGCGATATAAATGAGGCAACATAAGGTAATTTTGTTTAAATGTGTCAAAAAACAGTTCAATTCGGACATGCTGCACTTATGTACGAGGTCTGTTTAAAAAGTATCCGACCTTAATTTGTATTGGCAGAACAAACAGAGCAAGAGAGGCGGGGCTTTTTTGGCCCGAAACAATATGAAATGAAGAGCTAAGTCGGTGTACGGGTCAGATGCCAATCGACGAATAGATACGCAGGCGAAAATGGCAGTGGATAGGTCACAGATTGCGGAAGAGTGATATCTGCATTGCGTTGCCTGCCATGAAATGGAACCCCATTTCTAACCAAGACCGACCATTAGCTGTCGTTTGGCTTATTTCTCATCGTTTTTTTAAAAAATTGAGTAAGATTCCAAATTGATTATATGTTTATATAATATACTAGCTGTCGCCCGCAGACAACATCTAGGATTCGCTACCCTCACGATTGTGACAATTTTGAATGCTAGTGTATTAACAGTATGTTAACAGTGCATTTACATTTGGATTAGATTAATCGGTACTTACAGTTGGTGAACGGCGTACAAATTATAATCGCTAATGATATACTCACGGTTTGAGAACGACAAATTTCCCTGACCACAAAATAACTAAAAGAAAACCGATTGTCAACGTATATTCGAAGTTTGACTATTGACTTAGTAAGCTTTGTGTCTGTTTCTTGCCGTGTGATTAAGTATTTTCTTTTTCACAACATAGTTACTAAGAATTTGCAACTCGGACCAAGCCTATAGCCTGCGCAGTGACAATGAATCGTTGTACAAATTTTCATGTCATTCTGTGCAGCGGTTTAGACGGTATAAGCGATCATACATACACACATTCACTTTTATAGATATAGATAATTGATTTTATATTTACTTTTTACAGTCAAAACAACAACTTCAGAAACTTCACGACGATGCTATTAATGAATGCGAGTTCCATAGGCAACAGATTGCTGAACACGAAGCTGCTATTAAACGTCATAAGGAATTTTTGGATAAATATGAGAAAAAATAGTGGAATGAATATATATTGTAGTGTTTATAGCCCTATTATGTTTGTCTTTTTTATTTACACATACGTGAATACAATTGTGCTTTGCTGCACTTTGTCCTATACTTGACTTTTCATTATGATTTTGACACATTGGTTGTGGATTAAGGTTACTTATATTGTGAAACAAGGCTACAATTTTTTTTCAGACCGCCCCCAGTTAACAATTTTGGCAATATTCTAATTGAAACTAATAATATTGCCAACTATGTATCTCATAGAGGATAAAATAAAGTTATAATTTTAAGGTGTTCGGAAAAATATCTTTTTGGAGACACTAATTAGATATCTTGCGATTGCGATATAAAAGAGACAACATTCTTTTAAAATCATCTTTTTGAAGATAATAATAAGGTAATTTTGCACAGGACTACCCGATCAAAATAAAGTGGCAATTATTCATTCATTTAGTATGCATATATGTATAATAGTGTAGATAGCGCAACGGTTTGTATATTCACCTTCTAAAGGTGCGTTTTGGTTGGTACCACTCTGCGTCGATCACAGGCGACGATCAAAAAGATACATACAAATAGTGCTCCTTGCTCTATGGCTTGATCGCTAATTGCAGACAATATGCGACGATCGTGTGTTACGCACCTTAAGCACGGGTTCTTGGTTCCAAACCTACTAATGTCAGCCGTTGACTAATATATTGTATAATACATATATACACTCCCGGCCACTTGAATAGGGAATTGTTTTATTCAAAATCTACAGTACCTAAGGTCAGCGAGCAAAACTTAGTATCCGTTATGAAAGGTTACTTTCCTGCTTATATTTTCTGAGAAAAATTTGGGAGCTTTGATTAATTGATGCGCTTATAAATTTTACGTTCAAAATTGGACCACTTGCTTAGGGACACTAGCAAAATTCTGCTCATAACTCAAAAAAGGACACTTATAGTATAGATTTTTTTTCCTAATAATATGTACTTCCTCTTGTATTAAAAAATGGTTACCAAAAAGCGACTTAGATGGCCTCAATTAGCTGTTTTTTGCCCTCGAACTGCACTCTTCCTTTGAACTTTTTTCGAGTAAGTCATCCCCAAACATTTTTCACAATATTTAAGTGTAGTAGGCCAGTAAAATTAAACCAATTTAGGGGCTTCGCATGAGTAAATTAAAGATCGTTGAATTCTGCGTACAATGCACTGCTAAAAGTTGAAATTCGGTGACATTTACTTTGGTCAGTCAAATTGTTATAACACGGGTTGCTTTAATTAGGGTAGTTTCGATTTTTGATATATTGTTTGAGTTGGTACGTTGTTTAAAAATTCGAGTTTTCTATTACCCCCCCCCCCCCCCCCCCCCACCACCGACTCCGTCATCATGTTGAAAAAGTGCGTAATTTATTTACAATTTGAGACTAAAATAAAACTTCTAGCTGTTATACTTACCGAGATAGGACTTTTAAGGAATAAATCGATGAGCAAGCATTTTTTAATTTTCGCTCATAACTACTCTAAAAATGGCCCGAATCGAAAAGTATTGGCCACGTTAGACTTACAATCGAATTGTTGCTAACTTTTACAGACAATCTTTTCCATTTGGAGCATCCGTTGCAAAGATCTGTGAGCTTGAAAAGTGATTAAGTGTGATTTTTCTTTGACTATCTATTTCGACTACGCCTTCTGAACCGAATTTCAACTTTGAACAGTGCATTGGAATTTAACGGTCTTTAATTTACAATACTTATGCAAGTTTTTCGATCCTAGGCATCGTTTAGGAGTTATAAGGATAATATTAAAAAAAAGGCTCAAATTTCTCGGATTTTTGCTCACCAAAAGTTAAGCTCACTTTCTACGACCGTGCAAACTCAGTTTCCATGTATTCAGTATCTACAGAAGGGACTGAAATTATTTTCAGATCTTCTCCTAATTATTATTAATAAAATTTAATTTTACTGGCCTATAGGGGCACGGGGACCAGTCATAATATTCATATTTTGAGGTTGGGCTTCCATTTTTATCAGTTGTACTGTATGAATGGGAGCATAATCCTGTTGCTGTATCCATCTAAGTAAACCAAAAATATTCTGGAAATTTGGAAAAAGTACTCGTATTTCCCGAATTTTATGGTACGATTTTGTCATCATTTTGTATGCAAGACCTATAACGAAGCTCCCCAAAATATGTATGATGCAGCCTCCTCTTCTGTGGGGACTCATCAAAAGCCACAATTCCTTAGGCAGATCCCGGATATAGTAGTTAAGTTCGCCCGGACCATTGAAGTTAATTTGTTTTTCATCTGAGAAAACTACCATTTCCGAAATCAGCGAAAGAAATTATAAATGATCTAAGACCAATCAGCCTATCGTCAGTCTTTTTAAAGGTAATGAAGAGGCTCGTAGGCATACACCTGCGTGGTAGTATTCCATCGAACCTTCTGTCTACTTCTCAACATACCTACCTCAAGGGCAAATCATTAGCTGGGCCCTCAATCTAAAATATTGCACTGGCTCTATGTAGCTGTTTTGCGCCCCATACTTATATTTGGGGTTGTTGTTTGGTGGACTGCTTTGAGTACAGAGGCTAATCGTAGCTTACTGGGAAAGGTGCAAAGATTGGTCAGCATCGCTAATACTGGGCTCTTAGGACCACTCCTTCTGCAGCCTTGAACATGCTGCTCAACCTACTCCCTCTTGACATGTATGTTTGGAGAACAGATGGCCGCAAGTACGGCCATTCGGCTACGTGATAGTGGTCATTGGCTTGCTTGGACACGTTGCTATTCTCAATAATCCAATTATTTCGGCAACGACTATAGGGCCCCAACATATGCCCTTCACAAGAACTTTGTCAGTCTGATACCATCACGCACGCGGCATAACTCATTAGAAATGTGCACAGATGGTTCTAAAACGGACGAGGGAGTTGGCGCTGGAGTTTTTTGTGATGGGCTGCACCTTAGCCTCTCTTTCAGTCTCCCTAATTATTGCAGTGTTTTTCAGGCAGAGATTACGGCCATTACAGAAGCCCTGAACTGGTTGGGGCGTCACGTAATATCAGTTAGAGATATAACAATTTTTACAGACAGCTAAGCTGTAATTAAATCTCCAAACTCCAACCAACTCTAGATGGTTAAACGAAAACACATGTCTTTCAAAAAAGTCGCTGTGGCTCAGATTGGATTCTAGCCGATCAGCTAAATTGCTGTCACTAGGAAGGCAGCACATCAGAGCGGCTGTGGGAGTCATCACTGGGCATTGTGTGATTGGCGAGCACACCAGGAGGCTTCACCTCCCTACAATGACTTCTGTAGAAGCTGCGGTGACGAGGAGGCGTTTTTGCGTTTGCGTTTTTCATTTTCTATGTACCCGCCCTGCTTTGTCAATAAGGAGAAGGGCTTTTCTGGGAGCCCACTTTTTCACTGAATTGAATGACTTGGCTAATGTTGATATTGGCAAGCTCCATCGTTTCATTTACAGTTCTGCCTGGTTTAATGATTAGGATGACCGGGTGATGAATCCCCGGTGGCAACACAACGGGCCCTGCTGCGGTCCATGTGTGCGGTATGTACAGCCAGCCCTTTAACCTGACCTAACCTAGGAGCGTAGCTAGACCATTTTGCGCCCGGGGCAAAACTCCATAATAATTCGTTATTTATGTATTTCGTTTTAAATAAATTGTATGCGTTTATGGTTAATCAAGGTGAATTTTATTATTGAACACAGAATCTAAGCCGAACCCAGGCTACAGAAAGAAAAAAAAAGCAAAAAGTCTCTAAAATATCAGTTTAGTATCGTTTTCAACTGAGAACTCAGATTCATTCCGATATTCCTGTTGTGTATACGTAACTGATGTGGAGCAGCGTTTAGAGTCTCGAATATCGTCTATTCCTAGTTCAGTAAGAACACTTTGTATACGAGATTGTGCAAGTAGTGCTCTTTCTGATGACAATTTTCTCAATTGCATCGAAACGCTCCTTCCAAAAATGTCGAAAATATCTTCCTCTACGTTCGAGTTGAGTGGCGCCTCACGTAAAGATGGTGATGGATCTCGCATGTCGCATGTCGAAAATGTACTCGTAGTGATATTTTCCAAGGTTGTCGAAAGTGGGTCTGTGTCTTCTGTATCTGCCGGAATATCATCAAGTACCACCTGAAAAGGTAACATTTTTTTATTAACAAATTATCCATAAGCCGTGGCCAAGATACATAGTTCAAAATAATGCTAAAGACGAGAAGAACACCTTTCTTCCGCTTTCCGCAATATCCAGTCTTCCGTCTATTTTGCGAGTTGTTAGATTTTCTCCAGCCAAAACGAAAATATTGCTTTTGTTTTCCGCACTAATTTTTTCCACTTGTTTTTTTTTCACTCAGATTGCACTGTTTCTTAGGCGGCTATTACACTATAAAAGTTCTTTTACAAATATCTTTGACTCGCGATATTTTAAAAGAACGTTTCTGAATGATATTAGCCGCCTAAGTGGGAAAGTGTGCAAGCATGTAAGAAAAGCACTTGAAACAAGCAACGTTCACGTCGCAAATCTTTTCTTAGGCGGCTATTACACTAGAAAAGTTCTTCGAAAATATCTTTTACAAACGATATTTGTAAAAGAACTTTTATAGTGTAATAGCCGCCTTATGATAATATCAATAACGGAATGAATTTCGTTCGAAACGTTTTCACTGTTTATAGGCAGTACCTGAGCCAATAAAACATTGCCACTCTCACTACTTCCAAGAATTTTTGCAAAAAAGGGAATAAATGATTTGAGCAAGATTTTTCCTCCAGCACTGCATATCACGCCAATTGACAAACAATTTAGACATTTTAGACCAGATTCCTCCGTTCCGTCGATCCGTCTGTGAAATTTTTCTAGCTTATATATGTATATTTTTCTTTTATGAAGACGACGTTTCGCTATTCATTAGCTTTCTCAAGTCTTATTTAAATTGAATATATGAAGATTTAAAAAAAAAAATATATACATCCCAGTTGGACAAGAATCGACACTTGATCGATCCTGGATCGAAGACTGTCTACTAAGGAATCGATGACTTTATCGAGGACACGTCGGAGACATTTGTATGGGCATGGCCGCTTTTGCGATACCGAAAATGAGGACAGGAATCGATCCGAAATCGATGACGGTAGTCGATAGAGAATCGATGACTGGAGTCAAAGTATAATCGATACTGGGATCGAATTGTGATCGATGACTGTAGTCAACGTGGAATCGAATCAGGATCGATGACTGGAATCGATTCAAAACCGATGACTGTAGCCAACGAGGAATCGACACTGAAATCGAATTCGGATCGATGACTGTATAAATGGGTTGAATCTATTTAAGCCTGATATACAATTCGTCCAGAAACTAAAAGTGTCGTGAAATCTCTTTTTGTATTGATTTCACGGCACTTTTAATTTAACGGCGGATTGTATTCAAGGCTTACAGAAAAAAAAACAACATATTCCGTATTCCATATTTCATAAAAGACAACATGCGTCGTCAAATGCCAGATACATAATTGAAAATTTTGAACCGCTATAGGATCGAAGACTTTTCAATTCCACTGGAATCGGAGACAAATGTCTTGCTGGGATAATACTAGCTGCGAGAGCTCGCTTCGCTCAAAACTTTACACTAACCTCTATTTACATAATTGATTTGTTCCCCGCCTACTCAACACCACGACGCACAGTGGATCAAGCTAGTGCATGGCCTCGGACATCGTCCAAAAATCAAATTTCCAGAATTCATCAAATTATTTTTTTTATTTGTTATATTGTCCTCTTTCGAAAAAAGGCTTTGCTTGACTAAAAAATGTAGGAAACGTATTTTCATAGCACACTTCTTAGGTGTGTTTTTTTAACAAAAAATTAAATTATGTATATTTTATAAGTTAAGAGGATTTTTACTAAAAATTTGATACATACTGGTGCGTAATGCAATATTATTGCGAATAAAGTGCAAAAAGAGAAAAATCGCTCTTTGAGGGAGGTGTCTAGGAAAGCACAAATTCACAATAACGTCGTAACGGAACGGAACGGAACTATCTACTCAGCCCTTTATGTTACGTTTACACTATCCCAGATTACTTCATCTGCTGCTTAATCTGGGTGTGGTGAGTTTAAAATTGTATGTATTTGACAGTTCCAGATTAAATCAGCCGGTGCAGATGAAGTAATCTGGGGATAGTGTTATATTACGTTTACACTATCCCCAGATTACTTCATCTGCAGCGTAATCTGGGTGTGGTGAATTCAAAATTGTATGTATTTGACAGTCCAAGATTATCTCAGCCGGCGCAGATGAAGTAATCTGGGGATAGTGTAAACGTAATATTATATTACGTTTACACTATCCCCAGATTACTTCATCTGCAGCGTAATCTAGGTGTGGTGAGTTCAAAATTGTATGTATTTGACAGTCGCAGATTATCTCAGCTGGCGCAGATGAAGTAATCTGGGGATAGTGTAAACGTAATATTAAATTACGTTTACACTATCCCCAGATTACTTCATCTGCAGCGTAATCTGGGTGTGGTGAGTTTAAAATTGTATGTATATGACAGTTGCAGATGAAGTCAGCCGGCGCAGCTGAAGTAATCTGAGGATAGTGTAAACGTAATATAAACATAATATTATTCGTATAATGTACTCATACTCACTTTCTCTGAGAGTCTTCCTCTTTTCACGTCCTTGAACACCGGGGCAAGCTCGGTTAACCATATTATACCTGATCGTTGTGATCTTTCCAATTTAAGCAACTCCTGACAATAAGTCGAGCGTAAATTTTTAATTTTATTTTTCACGTCTTGCACTCCAAAACCTTCAATATTCATAGCGTTTGCCATCTCTTTGTAGGCAGACGCTCGCATTCGTTTCATTTTGTAATTTTCCGATTTAAAGTCCCATAAACAATTATGTTTTTTATACTCCCGAATAAATTTGATTGTAGTATCACTACTCCACCTTTTGGCCATCTCTAAATGTGTATTTACCTATACCTATATATTTCTTGTTCCAAACAAAACCAGCGAGTTAACGCCGTGCAAACGCGCACCCAGCGAAATGCGAATTCTTACTGACGTATTGTATATGAGTCTTTCGGACATGTATTGTGTATCTCTCGGCCCAGTCCACAGAACTGGTTTTAGTTCACTCTTTCCCTTCTTATTCAATCGATTCAGTCATAACAAAACACATGTACGAGTACTCGACCGCATTACATCAACCGAGTGAGTGAGAGTGTACTGCCGCGAGCCGGGAAATCGGCCGAAAACGCTTAATTAGAGATTAGTAGTCGTCCAAGTAATGGACGAGTGATCCGACTGAGTCATCATCGATTGGGCCACGAAGTTCTCCTCGCTCAGCTCTACGTTGCGAACTAATCTCACCACTCGCCATCCGCATGTAGTTTATAGTCACCCTACTCTCCCTTGAAGTTTAATTAAAATTGAACGAGTACTTAATAACTCGTTTTGGATATCGTTCCTGTCGTAGATATTTGAAATGCGCATGGTCTGACTGCGGCCGGCTAGCGTAGGGTAGATAAAGCGATAAAGCATAGAGGAGCAAGAGAAAGAGTTGGAACTCAGTACAAATGAGACGATAGTTGTTCCTATTGGATTTGATCGCTCTAAAGGGCCATTTCCTTCTAACTGTAGACACTCGCTTTTAGCTCAACGGGATAAGTTTGTGGGATAAGTTTGTGTGCGTTGGAGCAAGTGCTACCCTATCTACAAAATCATTTGTACTGAGTTGCACCTCTTTCTTTTGTTCCTCTATGGATAAATTGGATTTTATTGTGAGATGCAGTGCATTTCTGTTTGCGTAGAGTGCATGATATACAATACATACATATATTTCTCTGCAAAAATATTTGACCAAATTGGAAAAATTTGTATGCAATTTACATCCACTGCCTGCGTTTTTACCGCACAACTTAATGCGTCAGAATAAAAAAAAGACACCTGGTGCAGTGAAGCCAGATGAACTAATTTTTGATGTGCGTTGATTCAGGAATATTTCTGAGTTTATATAAAATTAAGAGATCGGGTGGAATACCAAACATCAATTGTTATAGTAGCAGATGTAAAAAGCTACAGAGTGATGCACTCGTATAAGTTAAATTTCTTCCATGCAAGGTTGAAACAAATTTCCAAAGTACAGTAGAACCTCGTTTATCCGTCCCTCCTTTAACCGTTCCTCGGTTTAACCGTTCGATCTTTTTTAGAATTATCTTCAATTAACCGCCTGATGAACGGATAAACGAGGGCTAAAAAAACAATCACAAAAGTAAAGCATGTCTTCCGCTTGAGACATAAGCCATGTTTTTTTGTAGGTTAATTGGGTGTAGGTTAATTGGGGGTTATCCGGGTTAACCTACACACATTCCACAAACAACATACCCTTGTGTTATGTGAGTAAGTTAATCCGGATAACCCTCAATTAACCCACACCGCATCACAAAAGAACACGCTTATAGCTCGTGGTCATGGTGGAAAAGCACATCATCACCACCACTATGCCGTTATCACTCACTGTGTGCCATCGATGATGAGAGATGTGTACATTAGCACATTGATTTCTATTGTGAGATTCGTTCGTCACATATGTTGGTGCATACCGAGCCAAACGAAAACAATGTCTAGCAATATAAAAGACGTGAAAAAAAAGAGAACGGTTTGTCCATAAAATTTAAGATCGAAAATTTAGATAAAATTGATAAAGGTGTGCCCGTTAGTGTTATAGCACAGGACTTTAATATCGGAAAAAGTACAGTTGGTGATTTAATTAAAAATTAAAAATCAAATTCGCGCCGCACAACCTTTTTTTTCGGATTATCCGCGCCTTGCCCGGAACCAATACGCAAGGATAAACGAGGGTCTTCTGTATCTACACTGCATGCAGGTACATACGTATAGGATATGTCTTTGGCTACCTAAAGGTCTAGCTCTAGATAGACATTCTCAAGCGGTATCATGAGATTGATCTCGTTCTCGTGAATCATCTAAATAGCGATAAGAATTCTCATGAAAATTTTCCGTTTTTAGAATGATAGGATCAAGCAGCTCATCGCTACTATACTTATCCGGTTCCGGACATTCACGCTGAACTCATGTTGGAATCGAGAAGTGCGGATTGTACGGGGGTTTTCTTGATCGCAAACGTGGTTGTTCCTCTTATCGAATACACCACTTCGCGTGAAGGTACGATTTTTTTTAGGATTTTCCTGGAGAAATTTGGATCTGAAGAGTTTCGCTCCAGAAACCACCTACAGAAAGTCATTCTCATTGTCTGTTGGGAGTAGATCCTGCACTTCCATGATGTGGCAAGGGTAACGATTGTCTGCACGAAGAGTTCGATGAATTCTCATACGGGGTAAATCTAGCTGAAGTGCGGCCCTTCTTGTGGTCAAGCCAGGATTTTCTGCGAAAACCTCCAGGATTCCTAATTCCCTTGTAACTCCGATCCCCCGACTTCGTTCTGAGGCATTACGGTTTTGACTTCCTCCAGTTTCCCCAAAGAAACGATACGTATTATTGAACGTATGCCTGTCAGAAAACCTTCTTGCTGGAAAACGACGACGATACTCTGCCTCGTGACCGTCTCCCCCAGCAAAACCATAAACAAATATCATATCAGCGTATTTTCTATCTGTAAATCGAAAAGGTATCGCTTCTTACTATCTATTATTCAATGAATCAAACTAGAGAACTATGGCTAAAAAAGTTGAACAAATAAATAATTACAACAATTATACCTGAGAACTAATGATTAGTTTATCTGCTGCACTCGGAAAATTCGACACGCTAATACTAGACTTTTTCAACAATGGCGATCCAGTAGAGAAGACGCAATTGTTTTGCTAGCTAACGGATACAAATCCCGCTACATTAAGTTTGATCATTCGAAATTACCTGAATTATTACGGAATCATATAGCAGCACTACAAAAATATTTTCCATAAAATAAATTCACGAATCACTTTTGTTTGATTTATAATTAGGTATTAAGTCAAAATCAAATCGATTTGTTCGATTTTCAGACCATTCTTCCTTTAAAATCTAATATTCGAAAGTTTTCAAATCTAAGCCGTAGATATTTATATGTCATTCGCAGGGTAATAAATTATGCCATCTTTTGGGGATTTTGTAGAGCTCTTAGTGCAAAGCCCCGTTATAAAATGTGGGTTAAAATTTTTCATTAAAAGTTGATAACGATTTTTTTCTAAAATTTTCATATCGGGCGATGCAATGAATTTCGAAACCGTTGAGGTATCATTCTAACGGGTATTTTGTGTAGTTTCTGAATCAATATTGTTTTTGTGGATTCAATTAGCCCTAAACCGGTAAATCGCAGTTTTCTCTGGAAGGTCAGACTTTTTGACAAGAATTGGGAAAAATGTAATAGCTCTATAACACTAAAAGACAGATGGTTCATTTGGGCGGCATTTTTCCACAAACAGACTGTGGAATATGCTCTAGTCCTATGGTGATCTTATAGTGGGACACCCTGTATACAGAGTATACCGTCCTGATGGTAAATACTTTAATGGTAGATAGTACAATTAATTTCAGGAAAATTAACGTATGACGTGGACACTTTCTGTTTAACCGTTACAGAGTTATAGCATTTTTGTAAATTGTGTCATAAAGTTTGGCTTGTCGAGCAAAATCAAAATTTTCCACTCCCACAATCATTTAATCCGAGATTTGATCTCATTTTCTAAAACTATTTAAAAAAATTATATGAATGGATTTTTTCCCAGTTGCAGAGATCACTGTTACTTCAAAGATATAACTGTGCAAAGTTGAAAAAAATTTAAAAATTGATTTGCCAACGGAAATTCAAATGGTCATTTTACAACGGTTAACTGACGAATCTGCAAATTTGACAAAAGTTGCCCCAATGTGTTGGCTTTCCAATACAATACACCGATTTCTTTGATACATTTGGATTTGAAAAATTCCCGATAATACGCATGAAAGAAAAAAAAACAAGGCCTGGACATAAAATATCTCGATGTTCTTATAAATGCATCGATGTTTGAAAAATATCAACATCGATGTCGCACCTTTTAAAGAAGTGCTTCTGTTTACATCGAACATTCGGTTAAAAAACACTCAACAATTCAACCAATTTGCTGCTTTCATTACAATTATGTATTATGTCGCTGAAATACATCATTCCGTGAAGTTGCTCGGCGAAGCCGTACGAAACGGATTTCCGCTTTAGGAATTACAACGGCTCTTAACACCTAAACTGGAAATTGACTCTGAAACCACATTTTAAGGAATCGGTGTGATTGATGTTCTACAGTATTTGCCGGGCAATTTCACGAAGTGACGCATTTCGGCAAAAGCCTACGACATTATACACTATTAGTTTTGAATGACAGTTGCCGTAAAGGGTCAGTTTAAACGAATAGTCTTTCTATCACATTTAAAATATATCTTCTTTTGTTAACTTGCAACAGTCTATCAGTCAAGAGAAGATTTCATGTCTGCATTCTCATCATTCCACCCACTTGAATTTTACTAACATTACAAACATTACAGGGTACCTCGGTAGTCCTGAGTCTAACGATACAAATCCCATTGCCACTCCACATTGTTTTCATTACAAAATTTCGTTAAAACGAAACTTAACAGGACTTCACGTCAATCAAGTTAATGAGGGAAAAAAAAGGAACACGACGAAACTGAAACTCAACGAAACGGGAATGCGGCGAAATGATGAGAATCAATGAAACTGACCTAAACCTCTGCGCTGATTCCTTCTCGGCATGTGTCGACTTGCTGTCTAGCGTCTGCACTCGTAGTCCTCCTACCCATTCCTCCCTTATGACTCGTCCTAGACCAACCATACGGAATTTTCCCGTTTTCCACACGCAAGCAGGATAATTGCTCACATAAGTCGTCACGTGCTTTTTTCTAATGTTAGGACAAACGAAAGCTTGCAAGCTGTATCCTTTTCGGGAGGAGCTTTTTGGTGTATCTGTTGAATTATACTGTAGAGGGTTTTACAGTTTTTTCAATGCTGCTGAGGTAGTTGCATTTTATGGCGTTGCTGGATCGAGTTGACTTTAGAGAGAGAGTTACATAATGGAGTGTTGTAGTCCTTTGGCTAGTGATTTTCTCACAACTAGCTGAGTGTGAAGGTGATTGTGGTATTGCCGTGAAAAATTATTGTGAAAATTAAATGTGAGAAGTTGACACGATTCTTGTTTGGTGCTCGTCTGCTTCGTTTTTTTTTTTGGCTTTCCCCAAAATTCATGGCGGAATTCTGCAGAACGGAAAATGGGCCATGAGCAGTTCAATAATTCAGTTGTGTGGTGCTATGATGCGGACTTTTCTCTGCCGTTTCATGAGTGATGGTGAAAAAAGTACAACATTGACTAAGGACATGGTTTTCCGTTGACGAGAAGCAAAATGTGTGTGAAGTTGCACACGATGTCACCCCGATAAAAATTGAAAATCTTTTCTTGTTGGCCGAGTGAAAAGGGTGGTGTGTGGTGAGGAGAGTCTTATTGTGCGAGAATGCAGCAGTTTTATCGCCTATGGTTTTATTGCTGTATAATTTGAGAAAAGGTGTGCTTTGTGGGGATTTCCGAAGGTGACAATGAAGCGCAAGCCTCATCGAAATTTCCATTTCCCCTCGGCTCCTACGAATTCCTTCAACATACGTTTTCTTCTGTATTTCGGTGTATACGTGCATACGCGACCATATATACGCTCGCTTATCCCCCACATGACACAAATATGATATATTTACTTTAATTCAGGACAGAAAAATTCTTGACCTATCATTAAAATTGTACAAAGTGGGGTGGAAGGAGGGTCGGTGGGGCGGAGGGGAGATTGGGACGCTTTCAATGCAGATCCTTTCTTGGAAGCGTTACTCCATTACACTGTGTAATACGAAATTCATTAAACAAAAAACGTGGACATAATGCAAACATGGCACGACTTCTTCACATAATTTTTTTTTATTTTGGAACACCCATTTTAAGAGGCAGCAATGTATAGGGGTTGCACACATTGCACAGGAAAAAATGAACGAAAAATCGTTAAAAATTGGGATAAAGTGAACGAAAGAGCATTCCATCTCGATCTGTCAACGAGTTAAATCGTGTGATAGTCGAGAAATTTTCCCAAAAATTTCGGGTTATTTTTGATTGTTCTTTGTACGTATCGGTTATCTTTCCTTCCACAAAGTGAATATTTTAGAAACGTTTAATTTGATTTTTTTTTTATTTTCTCGGTTAAAAGTTAAGAAGTGTTTCATAACATCTTTTCTGTGATCTATCCCATTTACGTGCTGTGTGCGCAATCCCATATGCAGATAGAAAATCGAATCCACATTATGTACGAGTACTAACAGAAATATAATTGGAAATTTTACAGGGAAAATCCGACAAATCGGATTGAAACCTATGTATTTAGGTTAACAAAAATGTATATATAAAAAAATATGAAATAGTGAAAGTGACAAATCAAAGCCATTGTGTGCTCCCTTCTTCAAAATTTAATAGAAAAATTTATCTTCCCCATTCCATTAAATACATATCCAATGTCATTTCATCAATTGTGCTTAGCTAATTAATATTAAAAATTTGGAAAAAAAAATATCATAGCAGTTGTGACTTAAATTATTGGTTATGCAGCAAAATTTCGCGAAACGCTCAGCAATTATTTCATTGAATTTGATTTCGTGTAGTAATAGTAGTGACAATTTAACACCATGTTGACTATAAAAAAACGTGAATATTCCAGTGGTGGCCCGAAGAGAAAGAGATTGAAGAGACCGATTTTTGTGCTTAAGGATTTTGAAAAATTTACATAATGGATTTCAACAATAAAAGACAAGAAAAAAAAAGTTATAAACAATGATTGCGTGACTTGGGAGTGAGTTGTTGTGAACGGGCGTCCGATTCCGATGAGAGTGGGGGGTCAAGATAAGCAACGAATGCGAATACGAGTATGTGAGATGCCGACATTATTATGGATCGAGACAATTAAACTGCCCCTAAATAATGAGTCCAAGTTCGCAGTAAGTGTAATTTTGGTTACTAAATAAATTAAAGAAAAACATTAAAATTAACAAAACAAAAATATGGTGCACGCTTCTATGAAATAAGGAGAGAAATTGAGAACTGCACGAACTTATGTAGCCGAGGCGATTCTTTCAAGGCTTTAGTTGCATGGGATAGCCATCGAGTACTGTGTGTACGATACAGCTTAACATTTAATAATGTACATACTTCTCAATTGGAAAAAATTCAAGTCTCTGAATTTTATTAAAAATTCATGCTGAGGATGCAAATATACGACCAAAGATTAATTAGAGAATATTGCATAATCTTTATTTCTAGGAACATTTTTTTTCCATAGTCACTAACACATAACAACGGAAGGTACCTGAAATATCCGAGTAATTTGAGGATATTAAGTTTCCTTAATATTCAAAAGAAGTGTACTCTTTCCAAGACAGTAAAAACAACAACAATTCAGCACAACGTTTCTCTAGGGATTACATAATGTCCAATTGTTAAAAAATTTCGCATGAAGATATTCTTTATTATAGCTAGAAAGTATTAATAAGAAATTATATTTAAAATAAAAACATTTAAACTGTTTTATACTACTACGTATTTGTAAAAAAAAATCCATTGTAAATCCCTTTTATTTATGGAAAATGTTCACAGAAGTAAAACATTTCTTTGTCAGAAATCAAATTGAAATATCCGTGATTATACTCTAAAACAGATATTAGAATTTATGAGAAGCATAAAATAGTTACAAAATGGAAAAGAAACTCTGAAAACTCATTGCAATTTTGGTATTTCAGCCTTTTTCTATTTTTAGGCCAAAATAGGCTACACCAAATGACTGGTTACAAAAAATTATACTTTGGTTGTTTCATAACCGAAAATATATATGCTATATGCATAGCTGACACTAGCAAATAAAAAAAGTATGTACGTACTGGTTTATTGTTGTTTTTAACGGGAGATTTATTGTTCGAAAGCCACCTCCGCATTATAGACAGCAACACTGTCTGCATTGCGACAATACGGGACATTCAAACAGTAGGACTACATGCTTAACTGCAAACCGGACTATTTTTTTTATAATTTTACCATATAATCTTCCGTCCTAGAAATGCTGATTGGAAGCTTTTTAAATCTGTTATAGTAAAAAGTTATTGGATCTTCACGTACTGATTTTTAACAAAAGTTTCTTGGTCAATTGGTCGTTGTCGAAACGTTAGGCTTTGAGCGTTTCTTTTAGGAGTGAAAAAAGATGTTGCTATCCTAAAGTGCGATCCACACGCAACGACTTATTTAGAATTTTGTAGCAACGATATCGGAATGCTGTCTACACGCAACGATTTACCCATCATTTTGTAGCAACGACATCGTTGTCATCTGATGTTGTTGTAGCAATGGTCGGAATTCGGTGTGTTAGTTAGTTACATGCCTACGGTTCGTCGTTATCCCCGGTGTCGAGGGATAGAAAATTAGCTGCTTCTATTGGGTTCTCCCACAGCGATCTGGGAGTCAGGTGTGTGGGTGCAGCTGGGCAGTGAAAAATGTGGTCCACGTGATGAGGGGCTCCATTACAGTCAGGACAGACGTTGGAGACGTCCTGGTCGATGCCGGATAGGTAGGAGTTTAGTCGTGAACACCAGCCTGACCCAAGTTGGGCGAGTATCGTTCTCGTTGCTCTCGGAAGTCTTTCCTCTTCCGGAGAAATCGTTGGTGGTATGGACGAGAGAAATGAATTTGGACCTAAACCTGCAATTGACTGAAGAACCTTCTCCTGATGTATCGCTGTGATGGCTGACCTGAGTGCGTCGCTATCCTCTTGTACCTCTGGACATCCCTTTCTAGGTCCCTCAAGTCGCGCCTAACATGCCCGGGCGGCGGCGTCTTGTCCATGAGGTTGGAGTTTGGGTGATCGCTGCGGTAGCAACCCACCAGGTATTGCTTTGGAAGAAGCTGGTTGTGGTCCCTTAATAGCATCATCCTGGTTTTCTGATGTATAGGTAGATAGTCCTGGGTGACATCAGGAGACAGCCAGTGACAGTACGGAGAGCGGCGTTGTGGCATGCTTGAATCTTTTTCCACTGTGTGTCACAGAGAGCCGCATAGCTGCCCACTGATCTTCCGACTGCTTTATACGTGACCAGTACAGTTTCTTTGTCCTTGGTCCAGGTACTACCGGCCAAGGCTTTGAGGATCTTATTTCTACTATGCATTCTGTCGCACACGGTTGAGGCATAGTGTGATGATGTGGCCATGCTGTCCAGCGTGACTCCTAGAATTTTAGGATGGTTTATAGTAGGAATTGGATGGTTTCCAATCGAGATTCCAAGCTGCATCTTGACCTCCTTCGTCCAGGTGGTGAATAGGGTTGCCGAGGATTTAGACGCCGAGACGGTTAGGTTCTAGCTTATAAAAAACGAGTTAAGTTCTTCATCTGATCGAAGCGTGCGGACGAAAATGATGTATTGTTGCAGTGGCGTAGATAAGGGGGGAGGCTGATTCAGGGGATCAATCCCCCATGAATTTTTATATTATTAGACAATTGCTCCTATTTTGCCCTTATCTCGAGTTTGACAAGAAAAACTGTCTAAAATGCTGATACAATGCGCACAAACTTCATTAGTTGGACTGCACCAGAATTACTAGTCTCCTAAGCAGTACCGGCTTTAACTACTTTAGCGTCCTTCTAATAATTTCTAATAGAAAAGATCTGATTAATATTTGTCCTTGGATCAATACTTTCAATGGTATAGCGCATACAGTATATCCAGGGAAAGAGCACTTGTTATCATTGAGTGCGTTCAGAAGGTGGCAAAAGAGCAGAAACCGCTCGCGAGCAGCTCCGCAACTGCTCGCGAGCGGCTCCGGAGGAGCTCGGTTTGGAGTCTGCACCTGCTGAACGCTACTTCACCAGCTGACAAATCGACCAGCTGAAAGCTGACGATGACAATTTTAGACGTCAAGTGCCGAAAAGTGGAAAATACATGAATCCCACGCTGTCCATTACAAAAATCACAAACAACGAGAAAACAAATTCAAAAGCACCCGAAAACCAAAGAACTAGAAGCCGAAAACGGCGAAAACACAACAACCAATTTGATAACTGTCAAAACTCGGAAACTCGCAACATGAGCGTGAGGTTGAAAAAGAAGAAGAAGAACCTGAGCACTGAGCACTGATCAGTGAGCAGAAATATTTCTTGCTCGGTGAAATTTGATCATGCTCACCCGAGCAGAAGTTGCTCGGTCACTTCTGAACCCGCTCGTTCTGAACATGTTCGCCGAGCGGAAGTTGCTCAGCTCCTTCTGAACGCACACATTAGCGAAAAAGTGTTTGATGGCTACGCAGAAACCACCAATTGAACTAAACGTGAGGAACAAAAACGTCGAAGTGCCTCAAAACATTCAGTTGATATACTAATCAATTGCGCTAACCCCTTGTGGGGCATAGCGCGTCCCCTGTTCCATGTGGCCCAGTTGACATTTCGTTGATATAAACTAGTTTCGGAGAATGCAGTTGCCAACATGCACCTCCTGCTCTTCCATTTAGCCGCCTACCTGCGACAAGTCGGGAAATGATGTGGCTTATACAATATTACGCCCCGCACCATAGGGATAAGACAACACAAACATCCATGACCACGGGCGTCGTCGTGGACGGGATTCGATATATATTGTACTTTAGGGAATACTTGACTATGACTATGAGCACTTCCTTGCTACAAAAAAAAAACAAGTTAAAGTTTATTCATATGCTTTCTGAAAAAAATACCAGCGAGGGTATTTACGTAATTCCTGCCGAGGCGGAGGCAGGAATTGGCAAAGCAGCATCCGAAGCTAATGTCGCGATCATAGGTGAAGGCATTGATTTGTTAGTATTGCTGACAGCACTAGCTCCACCTCAAACCAATATATACTTCGTTAAACTAAGGAGAGGGAAAGTGGAGACAACAACATATTCCTCGTTGGAATTTCAAAAACTGAATATTGCAAAAAAATTTCTACTTATTACTGCATTTAGCGGATGCGACACCACTTCATCTGTTTGCATGAAAGGCAAAGTTTTCATTGTCAAATTGTTTGGAAAAGCTCATGCCTGCCAATATACTATATATTTAAGCAATGAATAATGCTTCAATGTTAATATTACAATTTAAAATGGAATGTTACGTCATCTATGATAGTTTATTTTAATTCTATTGATTATATTCAATGACAATTGCCATAAACCGTTGAAATTTCCTTTAAATTAATTATCTATAAAAAATTACGATCTTCGCCAAATGTCGGCATATTGTCCACCCTATAACTTCTAAAATATTAGTTCTACGATAAGATGGTATTTTGTTCTTAGAAAGTTTTGCTGTAGGACTGGTATTTGCTGAGATATAAGCAAAAACTTAAAAAATAAACTTTCAAAAATCTTTCGCTGTTCCCCCCTCTCCCTTCAAAACTTAACTTCCCACTTTCGGGGATTTTTGATATAATGTACTTCAGGTACCAGCTAATTACCATGCCGAATTTTAGAGCTTTGCGATGCTTTTAGTTTTAATGGCTTATCTAAAATGAAAAAAAAAAAAATGCTAAATTTGCTAAATTTGTGCATATATACTGGCCACCCTGTATCTCTTGAAGCATTAGTCCTACGACAAAAATTATTTAGAACTTTTTTATAGAAAATGTTGTTTATTTTATTTTGTTCTTACAACATACATATGTCGCTGGGAGTGATAGTTACGGAGATATATCCAAAAAACACGTTTTTAACCCCCTCCCCCGCGGAAGCTCACACCCCCCAGGTGGGGACTTTTAGTATAATATACTCGAAGTACCAACCAAAAAAGTTTCAAACCTCCTTTATTTTTTTTCCCTCGATATTGGCACTCGCCACCTGGGGTTGGGGTGTATGTCTTGTTGATGTTTCAGTATCATATTTTCGGTCGGTGCAATTGCAAGCATTCTCAATGGCAAGCATGCACCTCCTATCAGTCTCTTTACTGACAGGCTCGGAACCTCAGAACGCTGTGGGAGTTCTACTAGCACCCACAGGTAGTTTTTATAACCGCGCCGAGGATTGAGCCACAAACACATCCGTTGTTATTATTTACAATATTTCCCAATAAAATACATAATGTTGCTTCCATTGGTCGTTGTGGTCAAAATTTCAGCTGAAGCATTTCGATATTCCTCGAAGAATCTGGATATTTCCTCTGATCGATTCTTCTTATTTCCGCTCGTCTCGCGTCACTATGTCTGTGCTTTCGTATCCGCATACAGCGGATTGGGATTTCTCGAAATCTTGTGGACTATAGTGTAAGTTAAAGTGACAGATTCTATAGATATATAGTCCCGCGTTTAGGTGAAGGTGAGCAATTTGTGTGATTTCTGTTAAGTGATAAACACTGAGATTTTCCAAAATTGTTTTAAATGGTAACTGTGAACTTGGTGGCAACATGGCATGCTTAGAAAGTATCTATAAAATGTCTGAAATTCAGAAGATATATCGTGTTGTTCTATTTCCACAAGAAAAGTGAAAACGCTTAGAAGTCAAGACTCGGTTGACACCGAAATCGGCCGCTATTTTTATATCATAAAAACGTCACATGTCATAAAGTGCAAATCTGTACGGATAGTGCTCCCGTAGTATGGTCGGCGAAGTTGTCCAACAGGTCGCGGTCGCATGCGTCCATCCTCCACGCCGACGATAACAGCTGATTCGATATTTCATATTCGTGTTATGATAGCGTCCACAACGCTACGTTCGGCGTTCAGCATTTGGCATCGGTTCAATTTAAAATTAGACTAGAGTGCCGGTGGGCGTAATGTCAAAAAGTAGCATACTCGTGAGTTGCCGTGATTGGAAGCATATGTGTTGCTTGCGTGAATGATTCCTTGGGACGGAACGCGAAGAAGTGTATTATCAGCGGCGAGGCAATCCTTTCGTTACTATGTGGCCGTTAAGATGCTGGAAGTGTGTCCTTCATTGGACATGGCTTCGAACTCCGGACCATACAATTGGAAACCCATTTCAGACGTGAGACAATTTATTTTTAACCTAAAAGTAGGCTATTAGTAAAAAGTATCAATTGTTATTAATTACAATCATACACTATTCAATATGCATGGCGTGGTGTTTAGGGGATATTATGTTATGTGTGTGTTTTCGATATTAATATTATTACACTGATCATAATGTCAGTTAATGTTATGCCTCCGCTTTTTGGCTCGTCTTTATATATGTACATACATGTTATGATGATGTATGTGTAGTATGTTATAAGGTCAGGACTATAGTTCGGTTCGTGCTGCTTGTTTGTTCGTTCCTCTTTGTATATCTTATCAGTTAGCTTCCTGGGTTGACATCATCTTCCAGCATCAGGGCCTTCTTGTGCATGAAGTGAAACAAAAATATTGTATCTAGTAATCCTTAGGGCCAGTTTCCCAATGTCCGGCTCCCGATTAACTAACGGGGACATTAGCCTATCGAAGCACCTAAGCCTAAGGTTATGCAACGCATCGCAACATTCAAATTTGACAATGTTGTAGCAAAATCAGCTGCTTTTCTTGGCCGTTTGTACCATTCTATTGATTGGTGTCCTAGAAACCCAAGGCGCCGATCTGTGGCCGACGAGTATACGTTGGTGGCTAAGTCGTGGGAACAGATGCGTCCCATTGACCTGGAACGATTACAATGGTGTGCAGGAGTAGTTGACGCGCTATGCCCCACTAGGGGTTAGGGCAAATGACCAGTGAGCTCTTTTTAACTACAACTAGATTAAGGTCTCATTTGGAATCCATGCCAAAAACTAGTTCTCTTCGTGTTTTTTTTTTCAAGAGTTACAGGCAAAATCTTGAAAGTAGGGTAGTAGGGTGCACTTTGTATGGGAAGTACTCTTGGTCTTCAACCGATCGATTTCATTTTTATACAAGAGTTTAATATGGCTCGGAGCCTCCTTTAAGTTGTTTCATACAATCGTTGCGACAAAAAAGATATAGTTTAGACATACCTTTATGATGTATCGGGTATAAAAAGATTGGATTGGAGTTAAATAAAACCCTACATTCATATAATAAATCTATAAATTTTTATGTCTGTATATTCGAAATGTTTGGGAAAAGAAGTTATCTGGGGTATAGTTATCAGTAACAAAATACATGAAGATGGTTTCTGAAATTTTTGTTTGTTTGCCTGTTCGGTCATCACATCAAAATCGCTAATCCGATTAAAGAACAATTTTTTGGAAAAAATAATGCTTAATTTGCAGTAACATTTAGTTTGTTGTGCAATCGGTTTTACTGATCAAAAGATACCCAAATTTTAAGGGTTTAAAAAAATCATTATTATCAGCAAAATCATTGATACATTGTTGAAAGTCTACATTTCCCGGTAGGGAACGACAATTTCATTTGAATATGCAAAAAATAATTGTAATATTCACCTCTTTCCTCATTAGTTTAACGACTCAAGTGAAATAATAAAAAGTTTTATGGTCATAATTGAGAACGATCAGAGAGCACAACCTGCGGAAATATTTCAAGACTTCTGCGGGAATTTGCCATTGTCGGCAGAAGCATAGCAGCGGCATCAAATGTGTCTTGGGTAATGTTCAAAGTTTTGAATAAAACCTTCTACTTTTTTTGCTGATTTCCGAAAGGTTGACGATTTTGAATACGATACTTACATATTAGGCTGATTGCCGGGCACGTCATTTTCTAGATGGTGATCAGCGTTGGGATGGCGCATTGGCCGAAGCATGTGTCACCGATAGTTCACATAGCTTGCGTCGTTTGTTTGCCATATTACTGGTATTTTGTGATCTATCCTATATTGCGGAGTTGTGGCATAATTATCAAAATAAATTTATTGAAGACTTTTTCAGGGATACCTGCCTTAATAATAACGGGGAACTGAATTACTCGAGAGAAATCTCGATGCTTGTTGGCTATCCAAGAAGCAGTAACATCTGTAAGTGCATGCTAGCAACTTCACTTCCGTGAAATAGATATGCTATCGAAACGTCAGCAAGGCATAGTAATGCTAGTGATGTTGACGCGCCCATGCCCCTGGAAGGGTCAAGGCAATAAACATCTGTAGGCGGTAATTAATAGGGAGTATGCGGCGGAAATCAACTATAGTGATGGTGCAGAGATCCCAGTGTATACCATTCCTAGGAACAGTGACAAAGCAAGGGTTCTGCGCAATTGTTCCTTAATAATATGAGCCGAATGCACTATGACGAATCGGAAAGCGGTTGAGACAGTAGATAGAACCTTACCTGACATAAAACAAAACGACTGGCTTATGGACGGTATTACATTACCTTTCTGTGGCGACTTGATGGGAGCTGATAAAATTAGAGTATGTCTAAAAAGCTCATGCCTATGGCGCATTGCCATACCCATGCATTTATCAAATAATATGCTGGTGCGAACTGGAGGTAATTCAAACGCCCAAGAATTTCCACATTTAGAGGGGAGGTTCGCGTTCATTCAGTAGGATCTGGCCCGATCTCAAAATGAACCAACTAGATCCTACTACAAACATTTAATCAAAATTTCAAGTCACTAGCTTCATTTTATCGAAAGTTTTCGCTTATTATAAGTTCCATTTGTAGGGGAGGTAGAAGTTTCTTTAGTCGGATCTTGCGCATAACTAGATCCAAGCTCAAACATTTAACCAAAATTTCAAGCCGATTGCTTTATAGAGAGTTATCGCTTATTTGAAGTTTAATTTGTAGGGTTTAGATTTCTTTGGCCGGATCTTGCCCACTGTCAATACCAACTAACTAGATCTTACTTTTATAACCAAATTTTCAACTCGCTAGCTTTATCCTGTTGAAATTTATCGTAGTTAAAGGAATATCTCATTTTTTGACATTTGTAGGGCAGGTAGGCGTTCCTTTGGGCTAATTATGCCCATCTTACTAAAACTCGGCTCAGCTCCTTAGGTCAATTGGCTCAAGAGTTACAGAAAAATAAGGTAATGCGGGGCTCTTTGTAAGAAAAGTACCGTAATTTTTCAACTGATCAATCTGATTTTTACAGGAGAGTACAAAATGACCCTTTTGAGTCATTTGCCAAAGTTAGAGCTTTTCATGTTTTTTCAATCGGGAGTTATTGCATATACATATGTATGCATTTAATTCTTTTGAATATGAAGGGAAGGCAGGTGCTCTCTTGGCCGGCCCACGCCCATTTTCAATACCAACCCATACCAATACCAAACTAAACAAACTAACAACGAACATTTGACGAAATTTTCAAGCTTTTTGCTTCATTCTATCGAAAGTTATCGTGCGAACGGACAGACAAACAGACAGACGGACAGACAGCCATGTCTAAATCGAATCAGGGGGCTCCTTCAAGGTGTTATATTACATGTTTTCGTTTGCAGAATGAGGAGGTAAAATTTACAAACGGAATCGTCACAGACACCCCCTTTAAAAACATTTTTTTCCTAAAGCATATAACTGCGAATAAAACAATATTACCAGCCCGCACTAACAAAATTGAAATTAGTAAGGCTCATTAGTCTCGAATTATTTTTTTTTCATTATCTTTCAATTGTTTTAAAGCTTTTTATTAATTGAGCACAAATACCCGAATAATTTCCAAGGACGCAGGTAGTCGTAAAAAGTCAATTCCAAAACTAAAACTGGACTGCTATATATTTTTGTTTCTGCACTTTTCAATCCGCGAATTTTCTTAAATTCCACAGGGTGGATTTAAGGAAATACCCCGCCCGATCCCTCTGATATACTTAATAGCATCAGTTTTCTTCTTACGAGGTTTGTGGCATCAAAACGGCGCGCACCAGCGCTAATTGGGTATTCCCCTTTTTTGGGGGCTCTACCGCCACCTAAATCAAACAAACCAATCCGCGAATTTGCGGGAGTTGGACGAAATTGCGAGTCCAACTACATAAAACAAAGTCATCACTACTTTTTATTTAGTCACTTAATAATAAAATGATATTACGGATCAATCGCTACCAAATTTAAATTAAAACTCATTAGTCACAAGATATACGTAAGTTTATTTAATTTTAATTAGAGCCAGTCAATATAACAAATAAATAGAAAAAAAAATTTGATGAAATTTCAAAATGTGATTTTTGGGCGAAGTCCGAAAACATGTACTAGCTCGATCCACTGTGCGCCATTGAAAAATTGAATTATTTCGAAGATAAATCGCCCAGATGATACGATGGTGATTTTTTCCATACGAAATATTTATTGCTTTTTCATTGTTGGGAATAGCGAATAGGCGAAAGAATTGCGATACGAATTCAATTCGCAAATACAATATATCGCCAGGACGATATATCGCCATTTTATCCTCCTACTTGTAATAATATCTATTTATCGATTTCATCTTTTAGGTGATGAATTTGCCATAAATACAAAACGACGATTGTATCACTCTCATTGTTTTTAGTCTAGACATCAAACGGTTAGCACGTTTGACTTGTAAACATGAGAACGTGGAATCCTAATAATTTCAATCATAAAAATAT
The DNA here is from genome assembly GCA_964017055.1 of Chloromyia formosa. Taxonomy (NCBI): domain Eukaryota; kingdom Metazoa; phylum Arthropoda; class Insecta; order Diptera; family Stratiomyidae; genus Chloromyia; species Chloromyia formosa. The sequence goes on from OZ024818.1 coordinate 25,080,718, forward strand.
AAATTATGAACGTCAAAGAGTATCTTCGATAAAAAGATAATGATTAAAGAGAAATACAATGCAACGATTTGACTTTTATTTTTCTTGTAGTTGACTCTCATCGTCAAAATTTCTTCCGGAAGTATAGTTTACGATAACTATTCTCTCCCGAAGGTATTGACTTCCTCGATAAAAAGCGATATCGCAGACGATAAATTTTTCTTCGATGAGGAAACGCATCTTACCGCGGAAGATAGAAATTGTTTATTCTTCACTGGCTTGTATGTATTGTACTCTGACTCTCTCCCAGTCATACTATATAATACCTGCATACAAGCCTGTGCAGAACTTACCCAGCGATAAGAATGCGTTTCTTCTGGGAAGATAAATTTATCGTTTGCGATATCGCGTTTTTATCGCGGAAGTCATATTTAGTTCAATTCAGCAGTTTCGCATTATGTTGACAAAATTTTAATAGTAAAATTTCGGTCGACTTCGAAACCCCGTACCAAAACCGCTATAAAGATCAGAAAACCGCTAAAGTTTGCGCGGCCGCGGCAGGTGGCATCTCCCGCTTTATATATTCGAATTCCGCAGCATTTCGCTAGAAAACCGATCAACTGGCAGCACTGCGGATGGCTGAGGTGGACGTTGCGCATGGCAAGAAAAATGTATTGTTTGCCGATTGCTTGTACATGCGCAGGGTCGGCTTCTTGGGGGTACTTGCGTTGTACATGGCCAGCAAGTCGCTGGCGTATATTCCATGTGATGATGTTATTATCATCCTCGCTTCGAGGAACACACCCCGTGCATGATCGTCCCAGGGCTATCGTCGGTGCGCTACCGTCACAGTGGTTGCCCCGAGGAACACAGACCTTTAAACTAGAAAATGTAAACTAAAAACAGTAGATTTTTTTCCTAAAACGGGATATGTACTTGCTTCTTCTTCATTTAATGGTCCACGCGCATTTCGGCCACTGTGTCTTTCTTCAGTACACATCAACTACAAAATGTGCCAACTGTCCAGAGTTTCGCGACTTCAACGTTCCGGTAAAAGCAGAGATTTTTCATCGATGGATAAAGAGGACATGACTTTTTGGATTCGTTATTGAATTATAAATGGCGAATATATACTCGAGTAAATTGTTTAATGTATGTCACTATTTAGTGTACCTACTTTATATAATTTATATATATGTAGTATTATTGGAGATAGTATTGTATTATGAGTTTTAGTCTAGGAAAAATTAGTATGTAATTAAGAAAACTTATTATTAGCTAGTCAATAAGGTATACAGAAAAGTTAGTATGAATACAATGTAAGAAAGATGCCGAAGAATACTTAGACACTCAACCAGACCAATAGTAGTTTTTTTTTTAAAGAAATTGAATAATTTGATTTAAAATAATATTTGTAAAGATGACACACGTGTTATGCGAACATTCTTAATTAAAATATAAAATGAATTTATAGTAGCATAAAATTTTAACTTTAAACACTTTACAGTTCATATACTACCTATATCTTTCACCGTCAAAACAAAAACATTATTTAAAGTTTCATATTTATGTGGTTCCCTCTTATTGCAGGTCAGCCGTTTTAAGATATTCGTTACACGAGTATAGTAGTCATTTTGTAACTTGCCTATCTTGCGACTTATGACCAACTCCGATAAATATGCAAGTATGTAAAATGTTAGCTCTTAATGTAATTTTAGGTAGTGCCAAATTAAATTCGGAACAGTTTGTTCAGAATAGAACTATGAGAGATCGTTCGGAACCGTTGAAATGTCGTAGCAACAACGATTTCTGACTGCTTACCGATTCAATTTGCTTAAGGTAAGAAGGGTCAATGTCAGCAGCGAAATGGCGGACATTCGTGTTGACGCCATCTTGGAAACGAATAGCGGCAATCCCTGGAAAGTCCTAGTTAATGTGCGAGCATTGTGATAACTAATGTAAAACTAACCCAAAAGAAAATTAAAAAAAAAAGCAAGACGAAACAAAGAGACAATAAAATTCCGACAACAACCAAAACAAAACCAAAAAAGTGTGATAACAATTGTGCCCTTTAGTGGTGATGGTGGAAAATCCATTTCAATTTCAATTCAAGGAGATGCAAGGTTAAGTGAAGCCCGCCAAGATGACGATGTGGCAAAGTGGCGGGATGGGCGGAGGCCACGGTTCTCAGAATAATCCGTGGATGAAACTTATGGGCATCGTTCATAAAGAGAGAAGACATATCGATAGTACGCAAAGTCAGAGCGGATCGAACGAAAGGACGCTTAATCAGTGAGTACTGTTTTCTTTTGGATTCCATCTTCTTTTTCCTTCTATTGTAAACGGATTCTTGCCATTAAATGCTTTTGAATTGAATTGGAATGTTTTGTTTTATTCCAGCTGAAACACTAAATTTGCGAATGATTATATATTGCTTCCTCACTTTGTCTTGAAGAAATGAAGGGAATGCGTTTATGATGTCCAGATAGTTTGTTCGTCTATATTTCGCTGTGTCGTTTTGTCTGATTGTCCTATGTCAAAATCATAAACACTGTCCGCTTCATTTCAATTTTTTTCCAATCTAATATTTTAACACGTTAGTCACAAAGAAATTGCAAATTTAAAAATACCCCGATACCAATACCCGTGTTACATCTAGGGTTACACCTTGTTTGTGTGATAGTAGTGGATCACAGTTTGTATGCTCCTTTTTGGAAGCATTACTTTTTTTCACAAAATGAATAACCCTCACTGAACACATACCCTTAAAGTCCATGACTGTATGTGTAAAAAACACAAAACCCTTTGAACAAAACACTCCATTCCCACAACACATTAATGCAAAAACAAAAAAAAATCTCACAGAGTTGGTGTGTACGAGTATACAATATTATTTTACACACTACATCAGAGGTCGACAAACTCCGGACCGCGAACTAAATCCGCCCCGCCTCTAGTTTTCATCCGGCTCGCGAGATAATATTGTTTTCTACATGGACAAATTAAATTTTTATAAATGGTTTAAAAAAATATTTTTTTTTCTTATCACAACGTAATAAGTTGGAGTGAAATTTAAATCAATTTGTTTGGTTCATTGAAAACTAAATTGGAATAATCATACAGCACAGAATGGGAAAATGGCAAACCCTGTCTAGATCCCTGTTCCTGGGGGCGACAACGAGGGGGAGTATGGAAAATGTCTCAATTCGTAATTCTAGATTAATTAGCTGGTGTAAGAAATTTGTTTTTAATGGAAATTCGCAGGTTGAAGTAATTGGAATGCGCTAATAGCATTGCTTTTTTTATGTTTATGCGAAAGCTTAGGGGATACCCTCTGATGCGAGAGCACAGCCTTGGCGGGAAGGAAATTGGGGTAGTGGGTCTCTATGTTTCGTTTAAATTTCTGCAGATCATGACTGCATGGAGAAAACAAAAGATGGTAGGTTGTTCCACATTCGTGTTGTTCTGGATACAGACGAATCATAGAATTTAACGATACCACCAGAGGCGCCGACTGTTGGAAAATATTGTGTGGGGGGGGGGGGGCACAACAACTTTTCATACATTTTTGATTGACTATCGGATTGCCTTGTTGTGCGATTTTTTTTGTGATGGTATCCACCCAATAAACTGACCCATTTTTTAAATTACAATTAACGTATCTCTTGCACTTTAAAAAAATTCACTGATGATAGGTTCACGAACAGAACGGCCCAATAGCTCTAGCTAAAAAAAAGTCGACATCTTAAAGCGGGTAAATATTTGATTTCGTTACGAATGTATAGTCTCATACAGTCAACCAACCAAGGGTGCTGTCATCTGCAAAACTGTGAAATGTGTTTAGAGTCACACATAAAAGATCGTTGATGAACAGAAGAATAAGCGTTGGTGATAGGACAGTACCTTGAGGGACCCCTGCGTTGGTGGTATGGCAGTTCGATTTAACTCCATCAAGGACGACTCGAAGGAGGAAACTTTCAATTCATTCAACGCTAATGAGGAAGCGCAATGTCTGAGAACTAAAGGGGAGATGCCATCAGGTCCAGCCGATTTTGTCGAACTTTGAGATATGTACTTTATGTACTTCCCTAGTGCGGAAGTAAAAAGTGCGTAGTGGGCAGTAGGCAAGAGTTTTCTCCGAAGATTCCAGCAAACAAATTGACCTTATCCAGTGGGGCGACCGGTAGCGCAGTGTGTTAAGGCATCAGTCTCATGTTTGACTACCGGCGTTTCGGGTTCGAATCCCGTCCACGACGACGTTCGTGGCCATGGATGTGCAGGAGGTGCATGCTGGCAACTGCATTCTCCGAAACCAGTTTATGCCGAGAAACGTCAACTGGGCCCCATGGAACAGTTGACGCGCTATGCCCCACAAGGGGTTAGGGCAATTGAGAGAGAGAGAGAGTGATTCACAACATATTTTCCTCACATGTACAAGTGGTAGAATGGAAGAAGAGCTGAAGTCATTCTTCATAGATTTAACAAGTGACCAGAAGCCTTTGCTACTTATTCGCTCAACGAAAACTTTGCCTGATTTTACTATCGAACTGAAATTAGCTTTATTAACAACAGATTTGCAGGTGTTCCGCGCAGAGTTGTTGACCTCTCTCAGTTCGACACAGGAGCGTTGTTTGTATGCACGGTATGCCGCTTCTTTTCTCCTAATAGCCTCTTCTTTGTAATCTCTAGGCGTGTGTTTTTTTGTACTGTCGTGAAGTTTAATTGGGGGTTATCCGGGTTAACTTACGCACATTACACAAACAAAATACCTTTGTTGTTTGTGTAATGTGTGTAAGTTAACCCGGATAACCCCCAATTAACCTGTACCGAAGTACAAAAAAAAACACACCTTCTGTTAAACCAAGAGGATAGTTGGTTTGATGTTCTTAAAGTATACGGAATGAAGCAGTACATTCCGTACCAGATGATATTTATAATTGACTCGCTTATATAGTATAGTCGACGTTCTTCGTAGAGAAGCAATCAGCCCAGTTCAGTTCACTGATGTATTGATTGAAAGCGACCCAATTCCTCTTATTACAATATAATGCTATAATAGTATTTTGGTCGAAGATAGGCCTTTGACATTCAGGGAGCAAGTAGTGAATCGGGTCGATATTAATTTGTGATCAGAACTTCCCAAATGAGATGAAATCAATATTTATGGGGGTGTGGGGTGATAAACAAGTCCAATAGGTTGGCGATTTGACCTTCTGTATGAGATATTCTGGTTGCGGAATCTACTAATTGGTGTAGGTTGTATGATTTACTTATACAGCTTAACAAAATTATTCAGCCGTCCAAATTGCTGCTTTTTATTCAACAGTCCAGATCAGAATAGAACAACTATTGCACGCATTACACTAACAACATTGTTCTGGATAACTCTCGATGAGCAGCTGGTGCAGGATTTTTGTTTTGAAGGCAAATTCGTATAAGGTTGAAATATTTGAATTCATTCGTGCAGTTAGTTCTCTTATACAGTCTGCAAACGACATGGAATTCATTTTCTGACAATAAAGAGTTGATTTTGTGTAATCATATGCAATAGTAAACATACAAAATGATTTTGCCGCCTACAGGAAGTATATATCGTTTCGTTTCGTTTCTTCGAAGCAGTTGTTCTGCTCTGATCTGGACTGTTGAATAAAACACAGCAAATATTTATGATGAAGAAAGCACGGCCACATTTCGCTTTGGAATCAGACTCCAACACGCCCCATTTTTGCGCGAGAAAGCTTGCCACGACCATATGGCTGCTTTTACACGACGCTATTCGATATGATATTTATCGATAATTTTATCCAATAGTTTCCGGTGTGAAAAATACGGCAAACAGTCGATGCGCCGCCGGCCATCGTGAAAAGCTTCAACTAATAGTCTCCGTTGCGAAATGATTGGCCGTGTGCCTAAAATGCTTTCGAGCTTTTAAGAATATCACACAACAGACTCGCACACATAATATGTGCCTGAAATGCATTTGAGCTTTGCCGAATCGCAGTGGCAAATGTGGCATGTATGCGAGAAACCATATTTCTCGACTACGCGATTTTCTCGCATTAGCTCCGTGTGAACATCTTCATACATGGTACACTGCCTCTGTTTAATTCGATAAAAGCTTCCGCCAAATAACGTGTCTCGTGCACATCGTCTGAAAGCAGTCTTATTTCTCACTTTACACCTTGAAACTAACCCCGTTCCGGTCCGCTTTGCTCTGGTATGTAAGCGCATTTTCGTGTGGAAATATAAGAGCTTCCCGCTCGGCTTCAAGCTTTCACTTTGTGGTTGTCCTAAAGTTATATTCAAAGTGAAATAGAATCGCTCGACTCAGCCTTGCTTTTTACTTTGCAATTTTGTATATGAAGCTGTCTCGCGTTAGCTTCAGCTGGTATCAATCAGCAATAGGAAAGATAGGACATTTCCCCATGGTTTTTAAAGTGATAAGTTAAGCCACATCATACATTGCACTCTTGGTTAGTCCATACCTCTGCCTAGAAAACGCAGTTTTGACCAACATGAAAATCATGTGACGCCACCCGACTAAAAGTAGCAAATCTGCAACAAAACGTCATAGAAGTGAGGATTTCATCAAAATATGGCCCGGGTGAACAAGGTTTGGATACCCCAAATCCTCCTGATTCGAAAATTGCTCCTTCAGTTTGAAACGTTTCCAATTGGGTTTAAAATCGGTTTAGCCACACAATTGATATTTTTTTAAACGGTTTTATTAAAGCCATTGTTGCCTTACACCTTAATAATTCTTCCGAATATGTAACACATGGACAATGTGTATGGTTTCGCAGACAAAAACATCTAAAAATTCTCCCGACTTAAATAAAACACCCTTCGATTTATCTGTTTATGTCATCGCTATAAGAGTGGGCAGCTAATAATTTGATTGAAGCGTTTCTGAAAGATGGGTATGTAAGTTATAGTTTTGAAACGAAACCCCATAATCGGGTCAGTACTATTTTATCATTTGAAGTGAGCAAATCAACATATGGAAACCGTCATTTGTTGTACCCGGTGATTTATTCTTTTGTAAGAAATAAGATAATTTGTGGCAAAGAATAAAATAAATTTAAATTCAAAATATATATTAGAACAAGTGAAAGTGCGTTTACATGGAAAAAATTGAGTTTTGACTACAGCCAGTGGCGTGACTTAAGTTCAATCTTTGGACACGCGAACTGAACAGTACGTCCGTAGCTTCGATGCTCGATACGGATATCAGTATGGTGCAAAAAAGAAAATTGCCCGCCAGATATCAGATTGGGAACTACTCATATGCCTACACCGATATCCGACAAAACATCATAGGTCAGTCCAAACACTGTACGATTGGCCCCGTTTATACCGTGGAACTAAAAGGAGTATTAAATAGATCATATTAGATTTAGTTCTAATTCGTTGAGTGTTTATACCGACCGGCACTAAATATGGCAAATGTCAGATGTTGGCTTATCACTTGAGTTTAAAGAGCGTTTAAGAAATGTAAAGAGCCAGTAGCTTCTTGTGAAAAGTGCTTTTATATCACCGACTCCAATAAAACATAAGCACCGACTAAAACAACCGTCAACAACGGAAACGCAAACCTAATCCAATTTTGTTTAGTCCAGTACTGCATCGCAGGTGGAACTGGGATTAGTTAATACTGAAACATAGCTCCACGGCATAAACGTGGCCGTTGTTATCATTCTTTGGTGCTGCATCAACTCTTTCAACGTCTAGGTAAACGAACTAAATTAGATGCATTTTCTTTTTTTAAATTGTAAGCTGGACTATACGGGGATATACGAGTACGAGGCATGCCCAGAAAGTAAGAGTACTCAGTTTTTCTATTTTATAACATTTATTAAAAAAAAAATACATGATATTGAAGGTATGTGTGTTACTTATTTTTCCACGTAGTCGCCATCCTATTCTATGCAGGTTTTAAGCAGTGGCACAAGTTTTTTGATTCTCTCCTCATTGAACTCTCCCGCCATCTCCTTCGTCCACTTCAAGACCTCTTGTTTCACCTCCTAATTGGTTGAAAATTTATGTCCACCCATGGGAGTCTTCAGGAAGGTGGAAAGCAGGGCTGCCAGATCCGTTGCCCTGTAAATCCGTATATTGGGAAGACCGGTGATAAGACGTCCAAAATTCCGTATAATTCCGTATGAACTGGAAACTCCAAAATTCCGCATAATTCCGTATGGACTAGAGACTCTCTTTGCTCACGGTAGGAGAGATACGAACGACTATTCTCGCCCTCTCAGTCATACAAGAATCGAAAGTGGGTCAATTCTAGATCAAGGACTAACTAACAGGGGATCGATGAAACTCGGAGTCATTTGTAGGGAGTTGGCCGCTTTTGCGATACCGGAAATGAAAAAAAGGAATCAATTCAAATATTTGAGGCTCGATACCTGGAGTCAATGTAAAATCGATGACTGTAGTATATAAGGAATTGATGACTATTGTCCAAAGGGAGACAAATTGATAAATGGAATTGTAACGGACGATTTGGTGGGCATCCGGAGATGCCCGTGGGGACGGAGCCTAAGGTTGCATGCTGACCGTGAAGGTCGGGCAGTGTCATCTGGCGAAAAAATAGGCTCCTTAGCGAGCTAAGCAGCGGCCTATGCCTGCTGTAGCTCTGTTTGGGAGACGTGGGCGGGGTTTTCGCCGCTCGTTGCCCCTGTCCTTTACGTATTAATAAAGTTCATAGGCCTGGGGAAGACAACACAAACATATGGGCAATAAAAAAATGGAGAGTAAAAAAAGGGGCGATAAGGAAGGAATGATTGTCGGACGACTCAGGTGCCCTGGCGCACGCATCTGGGTCCAGGTCGTATTGGACCCTCGGCCATCCTTGCCCACCATACCATGAGGGCAGTTGGCCGACAAGAAAAATGTGGGGACCTCCCAAAACATAATAATACACTAAAACTTGGGTTCCTGTGTAATAGTGCCGTCACTTGTTGCCACGACACGAATATCTAAATGTTTTACCAAATCAATGCAAATTTGCAAAGCCTGCCAATAAGTCTTGGCCATGCGTCCACGACGACGTTCGTGGCCATGGATGTGCAGGAGGTGCATGCTGGCAACTGCATTCTCCGAAACCAGTTTATGCCGTCGAAACGTCAACCGGGCCACATGGAACAGTTGACGCGCTATGCCCCACAAGGGGTAAGGGCAATTGAGAGAGAGAGAGAATAACTACATTCACAGCCTGTGCTTCAATTCCACGGGTGAACATGTCCGAACCAACTAGATTTCGGCAAAGACCTGGTCGAAGTCATAATTTCTATGCACCTGTGCCATTTTGGCATGAATGAAATAATAACAGTAGCCAAGCTCCGTAATATTCTTCGCTAATAACACGACGCGTTGTTTTGAATAGCAGAATATCGTAAATGTTCTTCACGCTTAGCAAGAATTTCACCGAGAACTGAAGAATTTTTGGATCTTTCGGCAATTTTCATTATATGTAACATGATCCCGCATCCCATTCAGGTCTTAAGACAACAATTTATTTGCCTCATCCAGTATTCTACACAGTGACATATCTGTCACTTTTTTATCCATAAGGCCCAAAATTAGACCTGGCGTGCATTAGCACAGGTAGGCACAAGCAAATAAATAAACACTTGAATAAATACATATATGTAGTACATAAATCCATATATCATACACTTACACTAGTACAAAATACACATAAATATAATGATGATATGAGATCGTCATTGCAAGTGAAACCTAAAGACAATGCCAGGATTTATAAGGTCGCAGCCCAAAGGAAAAGAAACGCTCGAGAGATTCAGGCGCCAAAGTATGTTGAAGACTCACAAGGAGTGCCACTTGTTGAAGACACAGCAATCTGTAGCAAAATGCGTGAGTGCTTTGACGAACTTCTGAACGAAGAATTTCCGCGAGAAGCTTTTCAAGCTGTGGAGCCAAACACCACCGATATCGCTGATTTTTCAGTGGAGGAGGTGATAAAGGCAATGATGCAGATGAAACGCGGAAAGGCAGTCGGACCGGACAAAATACCCTTGGAATTTTGGTTGAAGACGAATCATGTCGGGCTTAGATGGTTCACTGTTCTTTTCAACAAAATTAAAAGAGGGCAACGGATGCCTGACGCTTTCAGAAAAAGCTTCCTTCTCCCGTTTTATAAGAACAAGGGTGACTCACGCGAGCTCAACAACTATAGGGCAATCAAGTTAACATCTCACTTACGAGCGGGTTGTCTGCAATCGATTGAAAGAGATTGTACGGTTGGATGACAATCAATGCGGCTTTGTGGAGGGTCGGTCCACATTCGATGCTATTCAGTGCATACGTGTTACGATGGAAAAGCATCGTGATGCACGGACGAACTTGCACTTTGTGTTCATCGATTTGGAAAAAGCCTTCGACAGAGTTCCTCGTGATTTGATATGGGTGGCCCTAAGAGCACTTAAGGTCCCCGAGGCATATGTCAAGATGTTACAAGACATGTATGATGGGGCAACCACTAAAGTTAGATGCACAGCTGGTGAGTCTGAAGAATTTCCAGTTAAAGTCGGAGTTCACCAATGCAGTGTATTGAGTCCTTTGCTCTTCAACATCATCATGCTCTATTTATTAACACTCATCTCTGGCGGCCTGGAAATATCCGTTCGCCGATGACATTGTCCTGGGTAGCAAAGACATCGTTGCTTTGCAGGCTGCACTGAATAAGTGGTGTAAGATACTGGAGGATCATGGACTGAGGATTAGCATACCAATGACAGAGTATCTTTGCTGTCCTTTTTCAGATCCAGAGAGACCGATACCAGATACCTACATTAAAGGAGAGCAGCTGAAAACCTGTACAAGGATCAAATATCTCCGCTCGATGGTCAACAAGGAAGCTACCTGTAATGATGACATCAAACATCGCATCAGTGTCGGTTGGATGAAGTGGCGAGAAAACTCTGGAGTTTTCTGCGATAAAAAGATGCCACGAAAGCTTAAAGGCAAGTTGTACAAAACGGTCGTACGTCCCGCACTTATGTATACGTCTGAATGCTGGACTATGTATAAGACATACGAAAGTAAAATGACTGCGACTGAAATGAAAATGCTACGGATGTCAGCCGGTGTTACCAAAAAGGATCGTATCAAAAGTACCCACATCCGAAGCAGCTTGTTTGTTGAGCAACCGATCACTGAAAAGCTCGAAGATCGTCGTATGGATTGGCATTGCCACGTTCTAAGGCGTCCGCCTGAGAATCCAGTCATGAAAGCAATATCAATGAATGTTCCATTTGATGGGCCCAAACGCCGAGGCAGACGGAAATACACCTAGATCAATCAGATGAAAAAGCAACAACAACGCGTTAATCTTGGCGATGATACGATCCAAGACCGAGCTGCCTGCAGAAGGAAGCTGAGATTATACTGCCAGAATGGGCGAAGTGCCAACTCCATAAGCAGAGCAACGCGGAGCCGCAGAGTGGTGTGAAAGGGTAAGGAAGAAGAAATAATTCAATCAAAAGAACAGCCTCCTCGGCCGCCGTGCAAAAACCAACCTCCTCAAATCGCCAGTCATCGTCTCGTTCCTCCTCTCAACCATCCACTTGTCATTGTGACATCAGCTGATCGGTTGATGGTGGATAGCCTTAGAACATACAGGCAAGGAATGAGCTTATCCTGTATGTCTTTGGCTCCAACATTTGGCGAGTAAGTCGATAGCCAGCCTACTCGGTTGTTGTTTAATATTGACATATGTTGACTGTTCTGTCGAATTGTGCATGGATAAAGGTCAATTCTTGTCAGATTATCGACAGTCAGCCTACTCATTTGGCGTTTCGGTGTTGACATAATATTGACCGCACTGTTGCATTGTGCATAAACAAACGTTAATTCCTTAGAACATAGAGGCATGGAATGAGCTTGTCCTGTATGTCTCCATAGAAACAGTGGCTCCAAAATCTGGGTACTAAGTCGACATGTGGTCGACAGTCATCTAACTCAGTAGACCGTTTAGTAATTACAAAATTTAAATATTGACAAGAATTGACGTTTTTTTATGTACAATTCGACAGTGCGGTCAACATTATGTCAATATCGAAACGCCAACTGAGTAGGCTGACTCGATAATCTGACAAGAATTGACTTTTATTCATGCACAATTCGACAGAACAGTCAACATATATAGGTAGTACGTCAATATCAAACAACAACCGAGTAGGCTGGCTGTCGACTTATTGGCCAAATGTTGGAGCCAGAGACATACAGGACAAACTCATTCCATGCCTCTATGTTCTAAGGTTGCCCATTTTAGGAGTGAAGACTACTCTCACTAACCTCCAGGTTTTGTAATGGAATGTAGCTCAAAGCAAAACTGCACCTAAAGATGCTTAGGAGGAATGGTACAAGTGACTGTGGCCCTTGTTGCAAAATGTCTGGAGAAATTCCGTCAGTGCTAGGCGATCTGTGGGGCTCAAATGATCCAATTACCCACCTGACTTTTTCGTATGTAGACATTTTACTTGAATCTGCCCAGTTACACCGGTTGGCCCTGAGGGGCATAAAATGATTGTCCGGGTTGCTGCTATCGATACACCCGGGGAAGTGCGTCTCAGCTATGATACAGCTGAGTGTAGAAAATGCCATGATAGTTTTTTTTTCGCCAATGGAAAGAAAGAAAGACGTAGGTCCACAGACCGTTGTCCTGACCTATGCATACATACTAGAAAACTTTGTCTGCATTATTAAAAACAATAATTACAGAGATGAAAAGCAACATAATCATTAAAATTGTTTTTTATTTTTCACTTGGTTCAACAAAAAAACTTTTGTTTTGGTACTTGATCTAGGGCTTAATAAACATATTAATTATATAAATTATGACATAATACGAGTACATAAAGTTCAAACTGACAGATAGGATTTGATAAGGAGTTGGTCATGTGTAATAAATTTTTGATTTTTCATCCAATTATTAACACTAGGTTTTCGCGTTAGCATTGGAACCAGGCACCTTCAATGTCAGGAACCTTCAATTGATGAAGTATAATATGCACGTATATGATATAAATGAAAAAAAAAATACCAAATTTTAAATATTGTAAAATACAGGGCTAAGGAAATGCATAAATATATCTTTGAATAATGCAAAAATGTTCATATTTTAACTTCCAACTAGTTGCATTAGAATATATTCTTATGTATTATGTATCCAGAATATTGATGAGCTGCTGTATAAGGCGCTAATTACCGCAGATATGTCATGACTATAGTATGTCAACAGTAATGTAGTTGAATGCTATGAAGTTGTTTTCTTATGAAATCATTTTTAATTACAAATAATGTCAGCCATATTTATAAAAAAAAAATGGATTAAGTTGATTTTATAAACTCAAATATTTTGAGAATATATAGGTATAATAAATAATTACTATTTTCAGATAATAATATGTATCTGTAGAGTTAAATTAAATAAAAATATTAAAATATTTCATTTTTACGTATGGTGAAATCTAAATATACATATGTATAAATAATGTGCGGCCAGTACCTAAATCCTAATTAAATTTGTATATTAATGTTTGTATTGAAAAAATTAATCGATAAGTTGTATATTTAGATATATGGAAATGCTACTTAGCCGAAATACTAGATGCGGTTACTTTAGAACATTGCAATTGCATTCATTCATTCCATTAAATTTTAAAATAGTATCGTTCATTCCCAATTTGTCATATTTGAAGTTAAAAGCTTGAATAATAAGGAAAAAATCTTTTGCGACTCACTATTCGACCCATTTCAGAGTTGTTGCTTTCAGAGTTTAAGACTTAATCATTTCGCTGGTAACAAGTAGCCAACAAACGACATTTACTGTAGTAATATTATACGCCAGAGAAAAGCAGCTTCAGAGTGCACCCCAGGGACTGTCTGAGTTTTATTCAAGAAATCGATAGAGATGTAGTTATCCAAATTTGCACCATTTTCTAACGATACTTTATGGTGTTTTGTCTTTTTTTTTTAGTTTTTTTTTCGCTTTTACCTTAGCCTACGTTAGTCGCGTAATTAAAAACAAAATATCCAATTATTTATTATAAAATCATCTTCTACCTTTGGCATGCAAAACGTTTAGTTTTAACGGTACCTAAAATGAGAAAATAAATTTTTAAATCAGTTTTTCGCAACTTATTTGCGAAAAACGGTGCATTTCTGGGTAAAATATGAAAAGAGTGATCTGTTAGTTCATTCGATTCATTACAATTAAAAAAAAATATGTGCTCAATTCGATAAACCAGGACTGACAAGTCGGAGATTATATTTACATATTTGCTCTAGAACTGCTTGGCGAGAATTTCATCTCTACGGCATTTTAGCTGCCATACGTAGGATTTTTTTTTCTAAAGATATCTTTACTAAATTTAATATTATTCAATTGTATCTACTGCCAATCTATATTCCCGAATTTGATTGAAATTGGACTACTATACTATCTTCTAATATATAAAAGTTAAGATTATTTTTGTATGTTTGTCGTACAAAAACTTCTAAACCACTAGAGCCAAATTTTGGAGGAGTACATTCTGTTAAAAAAGTTCTGGGAATTGGTAAATAAAACACAAAATGTTTATTTTTCATCCATGGGGGGCATGCAAATTCGAATAAGGCCCGATATGATACGAAATAAACCCGGAGGTGAATGAGAGTTCAAAAAAATATCGAAAATGACGGAGACTAGTGTCAAACCAATGGTTTTCGCGGTCGCTGGAACGAATGGTGGCGCTATCAAAGCCTTCTCCGCCAGGGTGATTGACCGTGAACAAATGTCTAAAACGACCAGAATTAGCGTGAATGTTGTGAGCGAAGCGACGATTGGCGGCCAATTCTACTGCACGGCATTTGTGTGTGGTCGACGGCACTAAGTGTGGCGTTCTATTGTAACTTGTTAAGTAAAGTGCAAAGACTAGCAGCGATTGCCACAACGGGGGCCTGTAGAACAACTGCGTCAGCCAGCTTAGATACGCTGCTAAACTTACTCCCACTTGGCATATTTGGCGAGAAATTGGCAGGGAACACAGCCCTGCGCTTCCGCGAAACAGGCCCCAATGGCGTGCATCGTGTACTGGCCACTCAGCTATTCTGGGCAACCTGGATCTCCTTTGGAAACTGATTACACCTCTCCTAAACCCGTTTTTTGACAGGAATTACACCAATCTGATTCCGTCGAGGAGCTTATGGGTTAACAAGATACCCTTTACCTCCAACTCCTTGGTCATCTACACGGATGGCTCTAAGATCGATGACAGCGTTGGGGCTGGTATATACTCGGAGGGATTGGGAATTACCTTACCCTACCGTCATTCCGACTTTAGTGTAGTGTCCTGCAGGCTGAGGTTTCGGTGATCTCGGAAGGTCTGACCCGGTTAAGCAGTCATGTCCTAATTGCAAGAGACATTACATATACATGGACATGGACTGCGATTCACTCGCTTGACTCTCATGTTACTTCATCAAAAACTATTCAGAAGAGTCACTCGGCCCCCACAGAGATGGGTTATACTTCTTCAACATACTCTTCTGCTGCATACCGAGTCACAGTGGCTGTTACATTTAATCAAACAAAATATTTTGTATACGAATAAATAAATAACTGGCGCAACAGTCCAATTTTTGACCATGGCCTCGAGATGAGTTAGCATCATCACATTTACTAGATCGTGACTGTGTTTTGTGTAAAGGTGTGTGTTCAGCAACACGCTCAACCGAGTTATTTACCCCAAATGGGTACTCTTTTAACAGCTGACTGGGCTCAAAGTCCGACACATAAATCCACTTTTTTTTATCGAAGACTAACGCATTCATTAGGAATCGAACCGGGGACCAGAGCACAGACGGCGAAAGTGCTAAGCTTTGCGCCATCCGGATTACGTATACAAAAGTTGTCTTATAGTGAATAATAGGATATTCTACTTTCAGTTAACCACTAACGTGGTCCGGGATAGAAACAAAAAACTAAAAAACCACCATGGCCCGCATAAGTACCGTTTGAAAATTGGTTAGGTAGTGAAACTTTGAATTTAAGCTTTCTGGATAACCTCTATCGATTTTTGAACAAAACTCAGACAATACCTGGCACGGATTCTGAAACTACACTTGTATATCATTTGGGCCGGTAATAATTTCACTGCATAAAAAAAGGTGCCAATCGATTAAGAATTATTTTCTGCAAAATCTGTCAAAATGTTTAATTAAACATTAATGTTAAAGTAGGTAAAAAATAGTTAAATTTTAAGAGAAAACAACAGATTTTTTTATTTAGTAAACAGTTTAACTTATTTTGACGGGCTGTATTTTATATTTTAGGGTAAAGTACCAGCTGCGCGCTAGTTTTAATTTCAGAGTTATACCTTGCTTACGTTTTTTTAGTTATCAAATTTTATGCGAGATTGTTTCTTTGGTCTTTTTAGTATAACAAGGTATCTAGCAGCTAAAGTGAAATTAAAAACAACATCCCAACAATTTTTTAATAACTTCCACATTACGGATTAAATACAAACTTTTTTTATGTTGTTCAGAAAACAGTTCTGAATCTCACATTTACGCGCACAGTAAAATTATTATCCGGTTCCCATATATTGACTTATTATTATATACTAATTTTAATTTATAATCGACGTTGAAACCTAACTTGCATTCGCTCATGGTTGTTAAATTTAAATTTTGGAATAAATTGCACGGCACGTATTTCTTATCACATGCTTTACATTTCCTCCTTAATACTCGTACCGTATAAAAACTTACACGTTTTGTTAACCAACATTTCTTACTGGATTAAAAAAAAAAAATGAAACAGACAATCTAGAAGCATAGGCTCAATATTATTTTTATTATTTTATTTATCAACGATTTTGAAGCGATCTTTCGGAATGTAAGATTTTTGTTTACTTTCGGCGACTGTATAATTTTTTAAATATATATGGTTTATGGAAGATACTGGAATGAATGGAAATTCCAGCGACAAATTTTGCGAATAAGTATTTTCAGTTCAATAGTTTAGTATCTGATATCAATAAAATTCCTTTTATTACTGAGTATAATAAATAGTAATGAAGACTTGCCACGCGATTTACCAATGCAGTGACATTTTCGTCCTTGTCGATAAACACATGAATATGTTTCAGGCTCCACTTAAAACTCACCTTTAATTTTTGTATTTAACTTTTATTCCGTTTGATTTTCATATTTTTTCCCGCTGAATCAAAGAAAAAGAATGAACTATTTAAAATAAAGAATGGAAAAATTAAACTAAGAAATCAGGAATATGAAGTGGAAAATGGAATAAAATAGAGGATATTCAAGAATTAAAATTTCACTATATTCCATTTGCAATTTTTAATCTTCCATTTAGCATTTTTCATTTTGAATTTCCCTTTTTTTCTGTTCGTTATTTCCATTTTTCCTTTCCACTTTTAAATTTTTCATTTTTAAGTGATGGATCATCAAAAAAGATATAGCTCTTTTTGTAAAGGGTGTTTTTTTTTTAGAAAAATTTGTAGAACTTCTAACTCTGATAACTGTCAAATTATTGTAGATTATCATTCTCGGCAGTTCTTTGATATTTATGTTTACTAAGGTATCCCACGTCATCATCACAAGGCCTACACTACCAAAGAACGCTTCCAATCACTTTCGGCTGAATGGGATTGTGGACAGCATTAGGCTGTTTCTGGATGGATGCAAATTCGCAAAAGTTTCATGATTAAACGCAAACTATCCTGGCCTTGAAAGCAGAGGGGGCCATATGAAATCGTGTGAAAACAAAGTTATTTACACAAGGCTCTTGGGAGCGACCGGTAGCGCAGTGTGTTGAGGCATCAGTCTCATGTTTGACTACCGGCGTTTCGGGTTCGAGTCCCGTCCACGACGACGTTCGTGGCCATGGATGTGCAGGAGGTGCATGCTGGCAACTGCATTCTCTGAAACCAATTTATGCCAACGAAACGTCAACTGGGCCACATGGAACAGTTGACGCGCTATGCCCCACAAGGGGTTGGAGCAATTGAGTAAATAGATTCTAACTCTACTTACTTATCAGCCTGTGTTTCCTCCGCGGGATGTGGCTTCCGGCTTTATCTGGGTTCAAACACCGTATCTTCCAGTTCCTGCATCCGAGCAGCTTGTTGCTGCCGTTGTCAACGTTGTCATTGCTTCTTCGGTCTACCGGATGAGCTTGCAGCTTTGCCTACTCCCTTAAATTCAATTTTGGGTATTGGTTTTTCACCCATTCGTACCACGTCTGCAATACATTGTAGCTTCCGCATTCTAACGAATTTCGAGGCCTCTGGTTCGTCGTAGATTTCGTACAACTCGCTGTTGTACCTTCTTCGCCATTGGTCGCCATCACGAACAGCCCCAATGATTAGTCGACGGACCCTCTTTTTGGAGGTGTTGATCAGTTTCTCCTAGGTTTTGTTAAGAGTCCATGTCTCACATCCGTGGCAAAACAAAGGCCTGATTATTATCTTGTAGACTTTCAGCTTACTTTATATTAAAATCAAGCTGGATGAGCCTTGATTTCAATATAGGAAGAAGAAGCTTCGGTTTGGAAGTTGGATCCGACGTTTGATTTCGGGAGATCGTCTAGCTTCGACTCCGCGGTGATTGAGATGGTTTTGCGCGATTGGGTGAGCACTTTAGTTTTTTCTTTGTTGATATGTAGTCCAACTTTCTTTGCTGCTCGATGAAGGCCGTGCAGCGTTTCTTTCGCAGTCACTGGCGACATTGACAGGATGTCATCTGCGTAGCCTGCTATTTGGATATCTGTGATTAGAATGGTCTTCGTTGTTTGCACCGGCAGGTTTCGTATCATGTATACTCAAGTGCAAGTTCAATAGCTCGGGGCCAGTCCGTCGCCCTGTTCTACTCTAATGCTTCGTTTACACATGAATATTGCATTTGAGTCGTTCCCATCTCTTGTGGGAATTTTGCCCCCGAATTGTGTGATGTCCCCCTACCCAGCTGGATGTCCACCAGTCTCAAATGGCGAACTGAACATCATTACATTTGACAAATGAGACAGCATGTCGTCCCTGAAACACAAAATAATCATAATTTGCTGCTCAGTGATTGCGAAGCGCTGTACTAAGCGCTTGCGTTTTAGGAACTGAGTCATTATGATTCTCACTGACAGCCAAGCTGTAACTAAATCCCTCGAACCGATTCTGACTACGGAAAAGACCCTGGCAGAATGTCGCTCAATGCTTACGGAGATGAATATGATTTTGCTTAAAATTCATTATGAAAATTCTGGGTTACAGTGGTTTGGCTGATAACTGTAGAACAGACAAGCTCGCCAGGCAGAGTACAACAAGCAGCAAGCTGCACAAATTCATGGGCACAGATTGGGGTCTAGTTGCACCGCTTTACTATAGCCACTGAAACAGCAACACATCAGAGCTGGTGTGGCAGTTCTCGCTGGGCAGTGCATAGTTGGAGAGCATTCCATGAGGTTTGGCATATAATGACTGTTGTAGACGCTACGATGATGAAAACAAGGAGGAGTATATTTTTATCGTCTCTTCATTTGTCCTGTTCCTGCAAGAACGGTGAAGACATTTCATTTCACTGAATTTAACTAATGTTGATGGAGGCAGGCTCCATCTTTTTTTTTAAGCTCTGTCGGGTTTAATGATGAGTGGATGAGTCCCTGGGGGTAACAGAACGAACCCTATTGCAGTATATGTATGGTGTGGTAAGCACAGCAGCCACCTAACCTTAACATGGTTCATGTTTTCTACGTACATTATGGCATGCTTACCTCCAAAAACACTTTCAACAGACGCATGCCTCTTAAGAACCGAAAGCTAAATACGTGCGGATATATCTTCTTCAGGTAACAAACAAAGTTGCACCCCCCAATCCATTTCTAGATTCGTAACTGTGTGTGTCTTCGGTGCTATTTGCGATCCAATTTGTCTCCTGAATTGCCAATACATTTATGTTGTAGCTTTTCGTTTCTTGCTGCAGCACTGTGACCGTTTTTCTTTTGTTAAGAGATCGTACATTCCAGGTTCCAAAGGAGTAATTTGTATTCCGTTTGCGTATTCGTTACCGTTGATCCGATGTTATCCGAGGCTTGACTTCAGTTTACTGGACAGTTGGTATCTAGCGATAGATTGTCGGCCCATCGCCAAGTTTCTACCTCTATCCAAATCATCTTCCCATATGCATCAGTATTCGAACTCTATTTGTCGTTTTTATTTAAAAAAAAAAAAAAAAAGTTTTTTTGCAACCTTAACAAAACACACCCTATGCATTTTGAATTGACATAGAAAGTGAAAGAATCCTCGATTTTCAATTCTGCAACGCAAAAGTTTTGTCACCATCTCACAATAAATCAAAATTTATTTCACTAATAACACAAATAATGTTATTTTTATGTTTTCATTTTTTATTTTGCATTTTCCATTTCCTTATTTTTCCTCATTCTCTTTTTTCCGTCGCCCATTACCTCAATTCAAATTTTCCATTTCCTATTTTGCAATTTTCAATTTCCCTTTTCCCAATTCTGGATTTACCATTTTAAATTTCCCATTTATCATTTTTGATTATGTGTTTTTCGGTCCATTGTTTGGTGCTTTTTCCAGTCCCATGAAGTTAGACCAGGAGGTAATTTTTGTTCTCCTTTTTTCCGCTCTCTTTTCCCCACTACTCCGTTCCGCTACTACTACGTTCCCCAGTCGGACATTTGTCTCCGATCCCAGTGGAATCGCAAAGTCTTCGATTCCTTACCGATTCCATTCATCGGTTTGTCTCCGAAGCTGGACAAATTCAAATGTTTTCAATTCACAGGGGAACAGCATTTTGTTTATTTCGATTTGATATTCATTTCTAGCTAATTTTTGGTCGTAGAATCCGGAAATGCTAACCATTTTTCTCCTATACGTCCAGTTTTTGAGATACAGGGGGCTCAAATTTTGGCCCCCATACAAACCTTCCCTTCATTGAAATCAAAACAAACGAAACTCGTTACAATTTTTTTATTTATAAATTTTGATTTTACATCTTAACAATATTACCTAAGAACTAAAAAAAAAATTATGGCAAAAATTTTCGTTTGTAGCTTTTCCTGGAGTGTTCAATTTCAGGACAGTCCCGTTTTATGCTCCAACAATAGTCCGCCATCATATTCGCATCCCATCTGCCTTGATATCGAGTTTCCATGCTTTTTAAATCTTGATGAAATCGCTCTCCCTGCTCATCACTCACAGCTCCAAGATTTTCCGGAAAGTAACAATCACTTGTGTGGTTTGAGGGCTCTCGCCATATCATTGGCACACCAAATGGCAATCTGGAAATCTGCTTTCGTCCAGGACCTCAAATGTGTGACACAGCACCTGCACACTTTATGAGGGACCCACCATTTATCCTGATTGCAAATTGGAGTTTTGAAGTAGGCAAGATATGCCTGGTGAACAAAGGGGCCTATTTTTGTCCTCTGACTGAAATGTATAACTGCCACATATATAGCAAAATGAGTCCGGAGCGTTGAGACACTTTCGACGAGGGATAGTAGAGGCTTCCATTACACAAGTTAAGAGCACAATAATAGAGTAATATACTGGAACAGAGGCTTTTAAATACATTTTTTTACATAAAAGAGCCTTAAAAATGGCCGAAGAATTTCACAACTTTTAACAAACAATCCAGGTAGCGAGAAATTACTTTTTTTTATTGCTTTTAATTTTATTGTATACAGGTACTAGAAGGTCCTGCACAAGGATGCAGCCCCGTAGCTTTTAAAAAAAGTTGTTTTTTAAGGGGGCCTTTTGTAATTTTCCGTAAAATTAAAAAACAAACGATATCTCGAAAACCTGACGTATAGGGGAAAAACTGACTGCATTTTTGGAATCAAAATTCAAAAAAACAGAAAAAAGTGTCAAAATTGTTCTCCCGTGTTATGTATCGAGTTAGCCTGAAATTTGAATTCATTTGAAAGTATCTGGCATTTGGCGGCGTATGTTGTCATATATGAAATATGGAATAAAGGAATATGTATGTTTTTTCTTTGTAAGCCATGAATACAATCCGCCGTTAAATTAAAAGTGCCGTGAAATCAATCACGACACTTTTAGTTTCTGGACGAATTGTATATCAGGCTAGATTCAACCCATTTATACAGCCATCGATCCGAATTCGATCTGTGTCGATTCCTCGTTGGCTACAGTCATCGGTCCGGAATCGATTCCAGTCATCGATCCGGATTCGATTCCACGTTGACTACAGTCATCGATCACAATTCGACCCCAGTATCGATTCTACGTCGACTCCAGTCATCGATTCTCCATCGACTACCGTCATCGATTCCGGATCGATTCCTGTCCTCATTTTCGGTATCGCAAAAGCGGCCATGCCCATACAACTATCTCCGACGTGTCTCCGATAAAGTCATCGATTCCTTAGTAGACAGTCATCGATCCAGGACCGGTCCAGTATCGATTCTTGTCCGACTGGGTCTCCTCCTTATCCCATTTTTCCACCTACTCACTCATTCCCTGATATATGTAAGTTTTGATTTAAGTAGCCCTAGACCAACAATTTTACTGTCAATATTCCCGCCATTGATTGCTGGCGAGAAAATTGGTGAGCCGTCAATGTATGTCAGCCGAAATTTCTACTAACGACAGGGAATATTCACAATAAAGTGGATGGTCTAGCGATTAGTTTATACAATATTTAAGAACGGTGTATTTTGATCCGTGCGAGTATCTACTTGAAATGGAGTGCATTGCAATCTGCACCTGAATAACTCCTAGAATAATCTGATCTTAAGGAATTTGAAAACTTTAGGCATTGCATTCGCCTTCAATCAGTTCAAAATTAAGAAAAAGAGAGCTAGCTTCAACCGTGTGTAAAAAAAAGTTTTTTTTTCACATATAAAAATAAATTAAGTCAGTATTATTACTCGAAATGCTTGTTAGGTTTGAACATGACTGTACTAGACGAAAGCCCAGACCATTTATTCACTTGAACTGACAGGAGAGATTGTTATATGTATGGCAGACTCAAACATATCATGCTTATCACTTTTTTTTTGAAAGAAAACCACTTTGAAATCATTTCCAAACTCGATGCGACCAAAAGACATATATATTATAATTAAAAATTATCACTTTGATAGTTTGTCCTTTGTAAACATTAATCATTTAGCTTTGCATAAGCACGCCATGCAAAAAGCAAGGAAAAAATGAAATAGAAAGAAAGAACAACCAAAGAAAAACATTTCTCAGATTCGAAAAAAAATATTAGATCCGCTTTGTTACATATATTTACAACATATTTAAATGTATGAAGCTGCTTTTTGCAGTAAGTTGCACAATACCAATCAATCCTTCTTTAATTAAAAAAAAAAAAAAAACTTGAACTCATAAATAAAATTTTGATACTTCTTGATTTCCTTATACGTTACAGATCTTTGCCTAAGCTTAGCAGTCAAGAGGATGAAGGAGGGGTAACACGAGGTTTTGGTGTGAGCCATGCACACTTCGAACCTATTCCACATGACCACGACTTTTGTGAGCGTGTAGTAATAAATGTGAGTATTTTCATGGAAATATTTTGATTGATTTATATTATCCAGATATCCGTCATAAGATGAATCGGTTGAAAACTAAGAGTACTTCCTCTACAAAGTTCGCCTCACTTCTCACAAGAGAGAGACGATGAGTTAATAAGTCCTTGAGTCCAACAACAAAAATAATGAAATCTTCTTTTATGCCAATTTTCCATTCGTGCTAGTAAATTCGATGGACGATTGAAGTTTCGACCGACTTAAAAATTCAACTTTTCAAATTATATTAAACTCAATTCGAGAAAATTGCACTGAACATCGGCGCCGACTATTTCAGGCGCAAATAGGGAAAAGCGATCCTCACTCGATTTCTTCGTTTAAACAATTAAATACTTGATTAGCTATGGCACATAGGGAAAGAACTTCTGTAGACATTTATACACTGGCCAAATTATTTACACATTGCAATGTTTGCTTCTTGAACAGCCCTTAAAGCTGCAGAACTTTCAACAACAAATTACCCAAGCTTTCTCTCAATTTTAATATTTGTTATTTTATTTAAACATCCAGTTAAAATCATAAGAAAATAAGTGGCACAATTATTTACACATCCATTGAATACTGGAATAATTATTTACACAAATCCGTTTTTATACCCTTCACGGATGTGATAGGGTATATTAACTTTGTCATTAAGTTTGCAACGCACAGAAGGAAGCATCTCCGACCATATAAACTATTGTATATATATTCTTGGTTAGTATGATGAGAGGAGTCGATTAAGCTTTGTCCGTCTGTCTGTCTGTCCGTCTGGTTCTATGCAAACTAGTCCCTCAGCTTTAAAGCTATCGAGCTAAATTTGTGTACCAGGCCTTGTTTCTATTGCAAGCTGAAAATATGTCGGAATCAACGGAATCGGACCAATACGTCATATACCTGCCATAGGAACGACCGGTCCAAAAATTCGTCTTTGTGAGAAAACCTTTTTTATTTCTCAAGACATCTTTTTAAAATTTCACACTAATCAATATTATCCTTAGT
Organism: Chloromyia formosa; assembly: GCA_964017055.1. Lineage (NCBI taxonomy): Eukaryota > Metazoa > Arthropoda > Insecta > Diptera > Stratiomyidae > Chloromyia > Chloromyia formosa. The sequence continues at coordinate 25,105,289 of OZ024818.1, forward strand.
TAAATCATATGCCCGGTTGAAATCGGAATACCCTATCAAATAGCTGTCATAGGAACGACCGTTCCAAAAGCAAGTTTTTGTTAGAAAACTTTTTTATTTCTGTAGATATCTTTACCAAATTTAACATTATTCAATCATATTCACTGCAAAACCACGTTCCTAAATTTGGTTGAAATCATCCCACTATTTCATATACGACATACACATCTCCTATCCAGCCTGTGGCCTCACTCCACACGATGTTGAGCACATCTTTAGTTGTCCTGCAGCTCCCACGCGCCTAACACCTACTGCGCTTTGGGATAATCGTATTGAGGCAGCTGCGTTTCTACACATGGACACTGAGGAAAACATGGACAACCAAGCTTTGTGAAACACACACTCATCGGATATCAGCGCGTCGCTACTACTACACAAGAACGAACTATAACCATGTAAACTTCCGACCATTGCTACAACAACAACAACCTCTTGGTTCGGTTAATCGAGGTTTTACGGCATGTGGTATCATTTGTATGTCGCGAACCACCGTATTTTCCTCCCCATCCTCCCGAAAGTACTTATGAAAAATTTCATTAACCAAAATGACGCCGCACCCTTGAGTTCTGTTAATCGGGGTTTTACTGTACCTTACTATCTACTCCAGCTCGCACAAATATACTCGTTTAAAATTTGGTGACAATCGCCATAGTGGTTTAAAAGTTTTTGGACGACAAACATACAAAAACAATCTTCACTCTTATTTATTAGAAGATATATTTAAAGTAAATGATAAAATATATATGTAGTATATATAGAAACAAGACATTAAACAAAGTATATTCTGTTACATATATTATATTTTTTTCATATTTAATTAAGCCACCATTATAAGAAAATAAAATGTTTGACTTTCAGGTAAGCGGGCTTAGATTTGAGACGCAGCTACGGACCTTAAATCAATTTCCCGATACGCTATTAGGAGACCCGTCCAGACGGTTACGTTATTTTGACCCACTTAGGAACGAATATTTTTTTGACCGAAATCGACCCAGCTTTGATGCAATATTATATTATTATCAAAGTGGTAAGTGATGATTAAAACTATTTCGATTTTGCGTATTTTGTAGGCGTAGCATATTTGTTGCATTGCTTTCGACCCTGCAATAACGCTAACTACTATTAAAAAAGAAATCGTTTCACTTATACTATACAAAACGTTTGCATGATTCCATTTCTAGACTTTTACTTTCTCCTTTCTTTGCAGGTGGTCGATTACGGAGGCCTGTCAATGTACCTTTAGATGTATTTAGTGAAGAAATTAAGTTTTATGAATTAGGTGAACGTGCAACAAATAAATTCAGGTAAATTCCACACGCACGTGAAGTGATCTCTTCTACGATGTTGTATCCGCATCTTACTTCTTTTTCAATCTTTACTAGATTTGCATTTAAACTTGAAGTGTAGTTGATTTAACTAGTGTGTTGTCCTTTTCACATATTGTACACATACTATGGTGTTCGAATTTGTCTTTCAGAGTCCCTTTAAGAATGTTCTTCCGGTAGTTTGTGGTGACTATCAGTCCCGAATTAATCTTATCTGTACCTTGATTGGCGAACTGGTCTTATCACCTATTTGTGTTTGAATCTTTTCAGAGAGGATGAAGGCTTCATCAAGGAGGAGGAGAAACCACTTCCGGATAATGAGAATCAACGGAAAGTGTGGTTGCTGTTTGAGTATCCAGAAAGTTCTCAATCAGCGCGTGTTGTAGCGATTATTAGTGTTTTTGTTATACTTCTTTCAATTGTTATATTTTGTTTAGAGACATTGCCTGAATTTAAACACTACAAGGTAATTTTTTTGCTTCAATAAGCTAGTCACATGATAATGACGTGTGCTAACTTCTCGTACTCCACAGGTGTTCAATACAACAACTAATGGTACAAAAATTGAAGAAGACGAGGTTCCTGATATTACTGATCCATTTTTCCTAATAGAAACAATATGCATTGTATGGTTTACATTTGAATTAAGTGTCAGGTAATTTTGTTTGAATCCTTGGCATAATAACAAGAATAAAAACTAAATAATTATTTCTTTTTACAGGTTTCTTGCATGTCCAAATAAATTTAACTTCTTCAGAGACGTTATGAATATAATCGATATAATCGCAATAATTCCGTATTTTATCACACTGGCGACAGTCGTTGCCGAAGAAGAAGATACGCTTAATCTGCCAAAAGCTCCCGTGAGCCCTCAGGTAATTATATATACAATAGTTTACTTTAAATCTAAAGGAAGGATCAATAATACTCGTACATATATCGGATCGAAATAGTTCGTAGAATTTATAATCGATTTCCTCCATCTTTCGAATCTTCATATATTGGTCTATTGTAAATACACTTAACGGCCTGCTCGATGAATGCTTTACTAAACCTACAGCCGGGCATCCGCATAAAATATAGTTGAGGTGATCTTATTTAGTGATTACTCGAGAGGCTGCATACAACCAGCCTAATGCTTCATTTAGACGTGAACACTGAGCCAAGCACTGAATATTGGAAAATTGCATTGAAAAGCACCAACAACAAGAAGATATCTTTCTGCTCTTGAATTAATGAGCATTCGTGAGCATGTGAGTCGTTCCCACAGGAGATGGGAACGACTCAAATGCAATTTTTCAATTTTCGGTGCCTGGCTCAGCGTTTACGTCTAAACGAAGCATTAGATTAACTCCGTTCATGCACGAATCATTCCTGGCTGATGCTGAGCCTACTATATATCATGGTAAATTTCCAAAAAAAAAAAAAAAAAACAAACCAAAAAAAAAAAAAATGAAACCCGCTGGCAAGTATATCCGCAGTTTCGTTACCATCAATGCCATGGTGACCTGGTAGCCAATTAAGAAAAACCCGATTGCTGTTCGCTAAACACTGGTGAAGCTCAAGATCTCGATGAGTGCTTCCGGTATAGGAATGTCCTTATGTGTGCCTAGCAATCTGTCTTACCTACTCGCAATGAATCCCAGTTGTAGCCCACACAGGCGCCATGACATTCCGGGACAACCCCTTGGTCGGCCTTCATTGGGAATAGGATCCCATTTCATAGCATGCCCAGCAATGCAGTATTCACCCTTCCGCTATGTGTGATTTATCCACTGACATTTTCGCCTTCGTATCAGTGCATCGATTGGCATTTGACCCACACGCCGACTCAGCTCGTCATTTGATATTGTTTCAGGCCAGATTATTCTTAAAATTCGAGGAAGATACGAGTTAACGAGATTTTGCAGTTTTCTGTTAACCTTTACGAAAACTTTCCATGTGCTGCTCCCATACAACAGCACAGACAGTACCATGAACTCAAGAAGCGAAAAAAACCCAGCTTGGTCCTGACATTGCTAGATTTTAGACAGCATGCCGAATGCGTATTTAGCCAGTTTGATACTCTACGTACCACCATTTTAGGCAACAAAGCTTCCTAGGTAGACGAATTGGTCCACCTGTCGGACTCCACTCCCGATCCCTTCCCCGACACCTTACCTTTACGCAGAATGCTACATTTCGCGCCACCGTAGTTTGCCTTAATAATACTCCCAATCTTTTCTGGGATGCTTTTCCTGCACAAAGCTGCCCATATAGAGTGCCAGTTTACGTTGTTGTTGTTGTAGCGGCGCTTCGAAAAATGTGTGTCAAAAATTCTAACTATCCATGTTAGTATCCTCTGTGTCTAGGTGGAGAAAAGCAGCTGCCTCGATGGGGTTCTCCCATAATGCAATAGAAGTTAAGTGCGTGGGGGCTGCTGAACAATTAAAAATGGGCTCAACGTCGTGTGGACCGAGGCCGCAAGCTGGGCAGGAGTTTTGAACTTCACTGTCGATGTGGGATAGGTATGAATCCTGACGCGAGCACCAACCAGAACGGAGTTGAGCTAACGTGGTTCTGGTTGCTCTTGGGAGCCGGGCTTCATCTGGAGATATGGCAGGTGGTTGCGCAATCAATACCTTGTTCGGTTTTAGTTCCGCGATCGAAGAAAGCACTTCTTCACTGTGCAGCGTAGTGATGGCCGACTTACAGCTGGCGTTATCGAAGGGAACTCTTCAACCTTTGGACTTCCCTCTCGCGGTCCCTCATGTTGCGTCTAACGTGACACGGCGGTGGGGTTTTGTCCATTAGGTTTGAGTTAGGATGGTCATTCCGATAACAGCCAACAGGATACTGCTTGGTGAGAAGAGTGTTGTGGCTTTTTATACCCTTCACGGATGTGATAGGGTATATTAACTTTGTGATGAAGTTTGCAACGCACAGAAGGAAGCATCTCCGACCATATAAACTATATACAATACATATATTCTTGGTCAGTATGGTGAGACGAGTCGATTAAGCTTTGTCCGTCTGTCCCTCATTTTCGCTTGCCAGAAAAGGACACAGGTGGTGTCGCAACCAGTGAAGGAACAACACTATTCCAGGGGGAATGAGAGCTCTCCTCGAATAAATAATGTTGAAGAGAACTGCTCACAACCACTTAGAGAATAGAGCCATGGGATATGGTGCCAACTCATATGTAATGGTGTTTTAGGTCGGCTTGGGACTGTTTTGCTATACATAGCCGTTGGAATTTTGTGAGAGGGTCTATAGAAGCCTACTTGTTGTGAATCCTGATAGTGGCTGCTGCCAAGGTTCGTACTTTGTCTTTCTTTTTAAATGTAACATTTCCAAATGACTTTATTGTAATTTCTTTGACTCGATCATATCCTATTTCTCGTGCCTTGTGGCAATTCACTTCAGGGTTTTCAAGTACGCCACTGCAGATCGTCAGTATTTTTTCATTGGAAGGAAATGGTGTGTGGATTTGGAACCAGGATTTTAGTTTGTCCACATCATTAGAATCGCGTTCGATTCGAACAGGCGTCACGTCAGTTTGACCCGAACACGGCCGTTTCAACAAGCACACTGAATTGTGCAGAACCACGGAGCAATTTACATGGAGCTCCATTTCTTAAAAAATCCGATTTCCTTAATTTTTCGTTTCTGAAGCACTACGCAGTTAGCACAGGTCTTTCGAAGCTGCAAACTTGGTCTTACACTATCGGTATCTATACTAACAACATCCCAAAAAAACAGAACGGTGCAATTATTTGCGACCTAACGCGATTTTTGTGTCTACGGTGACTGGTGTAAATCTAGCAATGCAAAAAAGTTAAAAGTTTTGGAAGAGCATATTAGATCAAAGTTTTCGTACAAAGAAAAGGTGGTAAAGGCTTATGGTCTCTTGTTATAACCATGCGTAACAACTTTACAATACCTTTTCTTCTTTTCTCCCCTTATGCTACTCGTATTGGGTAAATGTATAATTATTCTTGCTTATTCTTCTTCGGTTTTGTGGGTATCAGAAGATGCCCGTGGGGACGGGCCTAAGGTTGCCATAATGACCGTGCAGGTCGGGTAGCACCATTTGGCGAAGAAATAGGCTCCTCATCGAGCTAAGCAGCGGCCTATGAAGAATGGGACCGTAAGAAGGGAATGATTGTCGTCGCTCTCGCTCTCGCGCACGCTGCTAAGTCCAGGTCTTAAAGGACCCTCGGCCTCTTAATCCTCCCACCCATGAGATCCCGTGGTCGCAATATAAAAATTTGGGGACCTCCCTAAGCAAACAATAACCGTACAATAAATAACGTACGCTAGAAATTAAATACCAATATAGTTACTTGGTTTCATATGTGTTTTTTTTTTCATTTATGCTCACTTATAATATCAGTACGAATTAAACTACCATCTTGGGGAACACGTTTGAGTATATTCTTGAGTACAGATACTACAATACATATACCAGTAAACTCTTTTTTATTAAGTAGTGTAGGCCGAAGTGCGAGCTCGAGCGAAGTTTAATCCGGGTTTAGAATGGGATGTAAGTTACAGGCTCATTTAGAAGCCCTCGCTCGCCATAGTGAAGTTTACTGCGACGTATTCACAAAAAAATGGAACTTATATGCAACATGATATAGAAAAAAATAAATAAATAAACAAATGCACTTCATATAACATACAAATAAATAAATAAATAAATGGATAGATAAATAAATATGCAAATAAAGATAGATATAAATAAATCAGTCAAAATATTCAGTAACCGGTTCACACCACATTCACTCAATCATTCGTTCACATTCACACCATATTTACAGCAACACAATACAACATGCACTTCACATAGCACATAGCTATATCTGACTCCAATGGTCGATTGTCTTTTGCGTGAGACTTCGATGGCCTGCTGTGCATCCCGATAGTGCCGACATCGATGCCTTGCCGTATTTTCGCAGTCCGTGTCACTCACAAACCACTCAATAAAATTAACTATGGCTGCGTTTATAAAAAAATCGCTGAGTCAGCGCTTCACAGTTGCTGACCAGCATACTATGATTATTTTCGTGCTTTTGAAACGGCATACTGTCCGCCTCATTTGTCAAATGCCATGTTGAATTTGGCATTTGACAGAAAACTCGAAATTTCTTGCTTTGATGAGTCCCAGCTGACACACAAGATATGGTAACAACTTTCTTTCCCACAATAAAGTTTAACAATTACGTTTAAAACACGACCATCGACCATACACAACTCAACCGAGGCTAGAATCGAAGTTTGACAATTGTCGCAAATATCAAATATTGCGCTGAGCCAGAAAAGCGAGAAAATTTTATGCTGAGTAAAAGTACAAGCGCTTAGTGTCAGCGCAGCGTTTCTACAACGAATTGCCATGCAGCACTAATCGCTTCTTAGTTCTGACTCAGCGCTGGCGTTTTAGGAACGCAGCCAATGTGGAACACTGTCATCTTTTCGGACGAGTCAAAATTTAAACTATGAATGTATATGTTGGCGACAGCAGAATGTGCGTGGGGCGGGTATCGACACACAACCCACAATGCTCCAATTCGTTTTCCAGGACAACATTAGCCAACTAAATACTTTGGAAAAATTTTGCGAAAAAGCGAATAAAAAGGTTTGAGCAACTCTTTTTTATTCGTAGGACTGAACGACTATTCATCAGGAATTTTTCCAACTGCATAAAACTCCATCAATGATAGACCGAAAGGATTTTGTTGTACTCGCTCCACCGGATGAATCAATAAATAGAAAGGTTCAGGCTACCAGCCCTGTTGGTGGGCACTGCGACCATGAAAAAACTATTGTGCCGTCGCCTTTATTTATTAATGTAGCAAAAGACCTTCCACCACTTGTACGAAAGCCAGGATGTCTCTTGCAGGAGTTACCCTAACAGCCGAAGGGTCCGCGGCGATCCGCCCGAGGAACGCATGCCATACTGCGGAACATTTGCACAAAATGTGACCTATGGTCTCAACGTCTTCCAAACACAGATGACATTCCATCTCGTTAGGTAAACCCATCTTGTTTAGATGATACTTGAAGGGTCTCATAACTCTTTAGATTGCCGCAGTCCTGGAAAATTTTTCCAATAAAGCTGTCGTTTCCTATCGAACCAATCCTTGATAGTTGACCCGGCTGGAGCCAAGCCTAGACCACAATAGGGTTCCAGTCCGAGGAAAGTTGATGATAAGCCCTGCCTGCCAAGCTCATCCGCTACTACATTTCCCTCAATGACACAGTGATCCGGCACCCAATCCAGAACGATTTGATTGTCGGTCGCCAGGGACTGGAGTAGTTCACGACACTCCTTCACTAATCTAGAAGAGAACTTATCCGAAGAGAGAGCCTTAATGACCGCCTGCCTATTTGAGCATATAGCAATGAGTGCGCCCGCGAGTTTTCTTCTCTAAGATAACCTTGGCGTAGATCTCAGCTCAGTGGCATGGATCTCGGATTAAAAAAACGCAGGGCCAAGTGCCTATTGCAATTGAAATCCTGGTGTTGGGTCCAAGTATGCCAGCACCTACTTCGTGATACCCAGAGTCTGGGCGGGAACTTCTATTTTTCCATTTCGTTCGGTCTGGGATGAGGACTGAGAATTTATTGCCGAAGCATACTTACGTGGTCAAATAATCTAATCTCAGGCAGAGCTGCAAGCCAGGAATTTGTTTCGGAATGCTTATGTGACCAAAGTCACATTCATCAAAAACTAGATGCACCCTAAGAGCATCGAGCGCTGCTATTTCCTTAATGAAAATGTGCAGCGAGGTTAAAGCAATGAGCGCCTCTAGAGCAGGCGTAGGGCAAGTGTGCATAGCCCCAGTTATCCCTAGACAGACAAGGCGTTGTAATATGTTGAGTTTCAGAATGGCTAAGCTTTGTTGTTCCTTAGGCCACCATATCAACGCAGCATTTGTGACAGCCACTCAACCATCTTTGGAGTCATACCCCAAGTCCGTCCAAAGAATCTTTGGCAAACCCACATATACGTGTGACTTTGTTATAATATTTTCGTTTCACCGTATACTTGATGCCATTGGTTACAGAGCAAAGTCATAGTGTTCACCTAAATATCTCAAAGACTAGGTAAATTTCATACATTTGATCTCGATCCAAAATCAATTTAATAAAAAAAGCTAACTCTAAGATCATTAGATCGCTGTTCTCCTTGACGGCCTAAAGTCAACTCTACATACTATCAACGCCGGGGTATCACAAGCTAGTCTTAAAATTTTAGTTTTTTTTTTACCTAATTTAGCTTTTCTGGTCTTCCATTAGATTTTTTTCGTGCAATTTTCATAAGCCAGTTTAAGTTTCAAGTTTAATTTTCAGTCGACGCCGGATCTACAAAGTGGCCATTTCGGGTCTCGGGTGAGTACTTTTTTCATCTATTTTTATTTAGTTTATTTGTTCATGATTCGATTTAGTTTTTTGTTAAACAAGTACTTTTAACCCATGATCTAGATTTTAGCTAATTTTGAAGACCTAGTTTTGTTTAGCACCCGTGTTAAGTTTTGTGTAAATGTGATAAAATATTAATGATTACTAACTTCATGAATTTCATTTAAAAAAAATGTTTCCTTTAATGGTAATAATTATTGACTTTAAGTAATATACCCCGATAACCCCTGTTAGGTTGATATGAGTTGAAAAGCCTCAAGAATTAGACTTGCATTAAAGGCAGTACCGATTTTTTTTCTCTTGTCGGCCCTGAGACCTCATGGCTTGACCGAGATCCACTCGAATCGTATCAGTGCTTTTCAGCACAAATCCCGTCGACGTCTCACGACCTGACCAACAGCAAGCTCGTGCCGGTGCTCACTGGCGGATCTTCACGGTCTCTCCGGTAAATTTTAGCTAACTTCGTCTTCGTCCCCACTTGACATAACGTATACGTATACTTGGTTTTGTCTTAAGTAACAAACAATTGTTTAGATGTGTTTAGATTTAGCGAAACCACTTGCGAAACTGTTGCGCGAGGAAACTCACCCGAGGCCAGTCTCGCAGTTCGGGCGAGAGACACGTTCACACTACGCGCAATTTTTGTTCGTGCAACAATTTCGCGAGTGGTTTCGCTAAATTTGAGCTGCCTGAGCTTATGTCCCTTTTTATCAATTTAGGTCAATCTATCAAGCGAGAGGTAGGTGATTCGAGCCCCGAACATATTCAATATTTTTTCGCAATCTGTGACGTCCTGTTCGGTTGGTTTGATCTTTAAGTCTTGTTGTTGTGGTCGATAGTAAAGCGCTTCAATTTCTCCTGTCTGGGGTCCCTGAGTGCCACTTTACTACTCTTACCGAGTCAAAAGTGATTTCCATACACCTAAATAAAACTATTGCAAAATTAATACACAAATAATCAATTCAAATTCATTCAAAATAAATATGAGTGTGTGAGTTTAATTTAACATTAAGGCTAGTTTTTAATTCAGTTTAAAAACTCGTCTTCGGAAGTCAAAAAAGTGGCTTCACCATTCTGTCGTATGATGTTTACATTAATTAAACATTTATTTTTAACCCAATTTAAACCAATCGTAATTAACACTATGTATTTTTACAGGACAAGTCTACGAATCAGGCTATGTCTCTAGCCATATTGAGGGTGATACGACTAGTTCGTGTATTTCGAATATTTAAGTTATCAAGACACTCCAAAGGATTGCAAATTTTAGGACGAACTTTAAAAGCATCAATGCGGGAATTAGGTTTACTTATATTTTTCTTATTTATAGGTAAGTAAAAATGATTTGTTACTATTGCTTTTGGTATTTAATATGTATATAATATGTCAACTAGAGTTTCCGAATGTCAATTAGAACTTAAACGTTTGTATTTTGTGGTTTCTGTTTTTTTTTTTTTCTTTTTTTGCTTCTCAAATAATTTGTCGAAATATTTAGCCCACCGAATATTTTTTCATTTTACTCATAATTTTTTTTAATTTAAAATCGGAAATGTACACATTTTTTTTATTAATAATGTGAATAAAACGTTACTATCACTTTTTTTTCCAAAATTTATTGAAAATTAAATTTAACGTTGAATATAAACAGTTTTTTTTATTGTATCGAAATATTTATATGTACTACTTTGCCTTAACCCAGAGTGGGGCATAGCGCGTCAACTACTCCTGCGCGCCAGCGTACTGTTTTGGGCAATCGGGCGCAACTAACCAAACGACTCAAGGTCGCCACCCATTGACGAGCACAACCACGACCAAACTTCCATCGAACCATCAATTTCATAGGACGTGCGGAAAAAAATTCCCCCTATTTCCACCGTTCTATGATATTTGATGGTTCGATGGAAGTTTGGTCGTGGTTGTGCTCGTCAATGGGTGGCGACCTTTACACGTTCGCGTGTCGCGTTCACGTGTTTTATGTCAAACGGTTTGAGTCTATGGTTTGCAGCCAAAGACGCGAATCTGTCAATATGATAAATGCTCGGCTATTGTCGTATCAACAAATTGAGTTCATTATTGTGCTTTAAAATGGATAATTGGGTAAGCATTGAGTGGCAAAACAAACGACGGTGGAGTAGTAGGATGTTCATAAACTCACATTTCATACTAAATTATTGACTGTAACACACAATAATGAACTTAATTTGGTGATACGACAACAGCCGAGCATTTGTCAATTTGACAGTTTCGCATCTTTGGTTGCAAACCATAGACTCAAACCGTTTGACATAAAACACGTGAACGCGACACGCGAACGTGTCCCAACGTGCGCGGAGCCTGCATCTTTCGTCGCTAGGACGGCACGGCGGACGACTACAATACGCAATCGAACATTAGCGACCATAAGATAATGGTCTCCTCCCATCCCAATATCGGAACCCTTCTTGTTTCGCAACTCTTGAATCTTTTACTAATGTCACAGTGGTCGATCTGACTTTGTGTCCTGTGCCGATCAACATAGGACCGACTGATTTTTTTGTGGTCCTTATGCTCAAACATATTGTATTATAGTTCTATCGATGAAGAGACTGTGAAAGTTGCAGAACTCTACCAATCTTTGACCGTTGTCGTTACGATCCGCAAGACCGTGTCTCCCCATCACATGACTGAGCCCATAGTTATCAGCGCCAACTTTTGCATTTAGATCTCCCATAACCATTATAATGTCACTTTAGGTGTTCCGCTGTGGACTGCGTTTAGTTGTTCATAGAAGGAGTCTTTCGCCAAGACATCCCAGGATAAGAGACAGTTTCGTGCGGCTCTGGTTAAAAGGAGCCCCACACCTGACTCACGACCACTACCGGTAGCAAAGGGAAAGGTCGTGATATTATTCTTATGCTCCGCACCACAATGGGAATGTTCACCTCAACCAAATCAACGCACCGCCATTACTGGTGACTTGACTTGGTTAGCAGTGGTCAGCGATAACTGCCGTTCCTGGGGGCGCCCACGATTAGGACTATGGAAGAGGATTATTGCCCCCTAATGGACAAGTGTAGATATACTATACATATGACTATTATTAGTAAAGTTCTATGAAATATTCTGAAATGCAACTGTTCATTTTTTTGGTTGTTACAAAATGTTATTCAAAGTAATATAACCTATACAAACTAATGTAAATAAAACTTTTTTAATATACCTACCCTACACACATATAAGAATTAATCCCTTGAAAAATGTTTGTACAAATTGACGATCATATTCATCCGCCTATGAAACACATACAAGTACGAGTACAACTGAAGTATGAATGCGAGAACTCGCACAATGAGAAAAACGCTCACGCTTGATGCCTCCAATTAGAAAACTACTTCCTGTGACTGTAATACGAAGAGTGATGGTTGTATCAGATATGGAATGTTTAGTAGAGGTTACAAACAGAAGCTAGAGGGCTTCGAATAGAAGACGCAGTGATTGATATGCTATTTCTTTACGTACCGTTAGCATTTTGCCCATAGCGCGAGTTCTCCCGGGTTAAAGGAAGGTACTAACCTCCGTTTTTCGTGCGAAATCTCATACAAAAAGTGTCAAAAATCCGGTTCACACGAAAATTTTCGCTTTTCTCGGTACTCAGTTCTTCGCACGAAAATCCCATACACAGAGAAAAGTCTCCACACCGGTTGTGGACAATTTCCAAGCGAAAACAATTACTATGCATTTTGTTTCGTGTGGAAACCGGTCATTACAGTGGTGATTACTCTCTTTCGAGTAAGAAGGGAAAATTCAAGTGTCGTCTAGAGCGAGGAAGAGGTTAGAACCAGCCTTAAGGGATCACAACCCCCGCATAAACATGAACGCTCGCTTCGCAACATATTTACGTTATATCGTTTCAACTTTTAGAAGCTCGAAAATTATGTGAAAATATGCTTTTCGCGCCCAAAATGTTTATATATTCTTGTTCAGCATTATCAGGAGAATAACTTAACTAAAATTTCAAGGAAATCGGAGGTGAGCACCCTCAACTCCGCAATTACCATTAATTTTAATTTCTACAAATTTGACAAACTAATCCAAAATATTAATCGCGCCGGCTACATTATTTCAATAGTTAAAATAAATTTTTTGTTTGTTTTTAATAATATAAATAAACTTTTTTTTTATAATTACACACAATCTAACTCTAGTTGATATTTTAGATTAACAATGCGGAATACTATTGAAATGGCAAAAACGGAAGAAGTCGAACTAATTGTACGATTCAAATGTTCAGCGACTCACCGACTCGTCGAATGGTGCATTTTAAACGAATCTGTGCAAGCCAAAACTCTCTCAAATTTCGCAGGTGTAAGACCTGATCTTTGAAGAGAGAGAATCAGAGGAAATGAAAAAGAGCGAGAGAAACGAAGTAATTCGGCACAAGTGAGGAAGTAGGAAAGGGGGATGGAAATTTAACATCTCTTGTGCTTCTATATGGACCGGGCGGGTGTTCCGCGGCAGAGAGACAGACTGGACTGTTATTGTTCCAATAGGAAAAGTAGGAGAGGGGATGACATCTCATGTGCTTCCTGTGCTTTTATATAGACTGCGCGAGTGCTACCCAGTGGAGGGCGTGTGTCTCTCTGTTTACTTTTTACGACTGGAATTGCTTCAAATAGTTTAGTGTTGAGTATATGCGGATTGCTCCTCCATAGATTCTCTATGGACCTGATAAATTACAGAGCTTATTTTTGAGCAGGTGATCGTGACTTGACGTTTGCAGTCGTGGAAACAAAGCTTATTTCCCCACTCTTAAGTTAATTTTCCTTATATTTACTAGCCGACTTGAGCATTAATGATTATTAATCATTCCATGTCGTGCAATGCAACAATAAAGAGGTTGTTGCACCAACATCACTAGACTTCAGTGACCGGAGAAAAAAATATCTGGAATGACACAACACTTTGTAAAACCAATTTACCACATACAACACCGAAACTTATCCCATTCGTTTGGATTTCTTCTATAATTCTTCATAGGAATTATTGCATCCCATTTGGCAACAATTACCTGCTAATTATATATGAGACAGTTTGAAGAATGCTCAGGACTAATCCATCGTAAGCGGACGTTACACATATTCACGTACAGGAGGTAAATAGAGGAATTCGTTTCCGACTGCATATCTATTTTTGACACAAAGTATTAACAGTGTTCCGCATGTCTTCCTCGGAGAATTCCGGAATCTTGACTTATACGGATGTTTTGCTCGAAGCAATCATGTTTTCATAGTTCAGCAATGAGCTTCAAGCTCATTGTTCAGACTACGAGTGCCGCCAAAGCCGCTGGGACGAAAACAGCTCCATATAAAATACACATACAAACAGTGCTCAGTGATGATCGCTGTTCCTATCATAGCCCAGCTATGATAGCTCTCCTCCGAGCAAATTTACCTTAATTCGTTAAAATGCATTATGAATCGAGCCGGTGAGTCGCTAGGGTGAAGGTTGACGCTTACAGTCTTTAGTATCCAAATATAAAATTGTAAGAAATAGTGCGGAAGCGCAACACAAGTTTCAAGAAATGCACATGTTTTGTTTTATAGTATGTCATCTACAGTACATGATTTGCAAATACGTGTAGCTACATATATATATTTACGAATATATTTAAAGGAAAGAAATAGGATTGTTAGATTTCTTCTGTCTCTGCTGGATTTTTATTTTATGCCCTTTGGGATCGGGTATTCCCTTTAATTCCAACGACCAACCAAATAATGTGTCTAATTATGTTATAGGTGTGGTGCTGTTCTCGTCAGCTGTGTACTTTGCAGAAGCGGGAAGTGAAAATTCATTCTTCAAATCTATACCAGATGCATTTTGGTGGGCGGTTGTAACGATGACAACTGTTGGATATGGTGATATGACGTAGGCATTATTTGTATTTATGTAACCATTTATTTCAGGGAATTTGTATTGTCTTTCTGAAAATGGGAACTTTTCAACACAGTGATTACGACTATTTACTATTTGAACGATGTATTGTACTAAAATTGACAATAGTTGCTTATATATTAACCTCGGTGGATAGATTTAAAGTATAATAAAAAATTGCAATTATTCTCATATTCTGTAGCTTTTCTGAAATGTACATTTGATTAATTCATTATAAAGTAGAAAATTGAAATACAAGTAGGTTAACATTATTGGTTAATACGAAGCGTTTTTTTATTAGCGATAATTGCTACTTCGTTCCTATTTTAATATGCATTTATTTTATTTTAACAGATACTTAATTTTCAAAATTCTTTCATTATCTTCTTCTAGACCAGTCGGTGTTTGGGGGAAAATTGTTGGATCACTCTGTGCTATCGCTGGCGTTTTAACAATTGCTTTACCCGTCCCCGTTATCGTCAGTAATTTCAACTACTTTTATCATAGAGAAACCGACCAAGAAGAAATGCAAAGCCAAAATTTCAATCACGTTACGAGTTGTCCATATTTGCCAGGTACTTTAGGTAAGTAATAATTAGCTAGCGAATGGAAACCTGTTACTACTTAAGGTGATTGTGTATCTAGGCTCTTACTTCTGAACATAATTTATAATTTCATACGACCTAAAATCGAGAGCAGCAATGCAAACAAAAGGTCCAAATCTTAGAGTTCTTATTTCGTACGGAGTTAACAAATTATCAGGCGGTTTAACACTAATGAATAGTTTTTTGGGGTCTAAGTCGGTTTGTGGAGCGGTAATATTGTATTTAAATACAATGTACACTTCTATGCTTTTATGCTATAGGGCGATCGGTAGCGCAGTGTGTCATCAGTCTCATGTTTGACTACTGGCGTTTCGGGTTCGAATCCCGTCCACGACGACATTCGTGGCCATGGATGTGCAGGACGTGCATGCTGGCAACTGCATTCTCTGAAACCAATTTATGCCAACGAAACGTCAACTAGGCCGCATGGAACAGTTGACGCGCTATACCCCACAAGGGGCTAGGGCAATTGAGTATGCTTTTATAGACAGCGATAAGCCGCTGCTCAAAGCGCGTCCAAATGACGCTGAACGCCGCGTTATTCTTTAATACCTATCTGCGTTTCAGTTCACATGATGCGATAGGACGTAGCGTCACTCTGTATTATTTAAGGCGGGCCACGTAATGTCGAACACGAACTAGAAATGAATGTGAAGTATCTTGAATCGTTCGGAGAAATTTCTAACCATCGCTTGAGTAAAATTGATCCTCAACCGAATGGTTTAAGAAATTTTACACATATCACACATTGTGACCGTGTTCGTGTTCCGAGTTTGAGTGTATGTGACCCGGCCTAATAAAAACTGATCCGCGGATGCGTGAACTACCGCAGATAGGAGCAGAAACTAGCGGCATCCCAGATAGCTATCGCGACGGCCAAATGATGCCGATAGCTACGCGTCCTTTGGGCATCGCTCCATTGCTGACAATGTATTTTCCTATCTGATTGAAAGTGACACGGCGTTCGGCATCATTTTGACGTTCATGTGCACCGGAGCTAAACCATTGCATAATTTCTGCATTATACAATACAA
This sequence comes from Chloromyia formosa, assembly GCA_964017055.1. Lineage (NCBI taxonomy): Eukaryota > Metazoa > Arthropoda > Insecta > Diptera > Stratiomyidae > Chloromyia > Chloromyia formosa. The sequence continues at coordinate 25,121,606 of OZ024818.1, forward strand.
TGTCTTTCCTATTTACGTATTACATGCTAACTGAATGTAATAATAACAAATAACAGTAAATAAATGAATTATGTATTTCTATATAATTAATTCTGGTGTAACAACTACTTTTTTTAATATTTTATTTTATTTGGGAGGAATTTCATGAATTTTGTTCGTTTTTAGGGTTTTGTATTAAAAACAAAACCCTTATGAAATCGGTCAAATGTCTGTCCGTCTGTCCATGAAATATCTCACGAACGGCTGAAGCTACATACATGAAATTTTGTGGGAGTATGTAGAATTATTATAATTCGCCGGAGAAAGCGATTCGTTGTAATAGGCTTACTTTAAGGGGATGTCCCCATAGAGGGGAAATGAAGGTCAAAAATTTTTTTTCATCTGGTATAGGCAAGTGGGGTATCATGAGAAAGGTAACACCGAGTACATTTCATTTCCGGTATTTTCATCAAATTTGAAAAAAGGGGAAAAGAGATAGAGGGGAAAATATGTGATCCGAGTTTGTCCCCCCCCCCCTTGCATTTCGATACCGTTATACTTAGAAATATGAAAATTTGCAGAAAGGCGGCATTTTACTAGTGTAGAAAACCGAAAATCGTAGAATTTTGATATCTCATCAAAAAAGGTTAATAATAGTACATTTCTATAGTTGCAGTAAGCAAACCCCTGCACGCCTTAAGCACCGCCGAGGTCAAAAATATTGATGGCCAATGATAACCAACATCATCGGCAATAATATCTTTAAGTTTCATTACAATCACATAATATTTAATAATAGTACATTCATTTAAAGTTAGGCATTTTGACACTATCTACACAAAAATTACACCGGCCTCATATGTAGGTGTGAGTACTACTTTCATGTTGTTTTCGTAGTGCGAATTGCGGCTATTTAATTAATCATTTTTGAAAGGGTAAAGATTAGTTGGGGGCGCTGCGTCGTAATTGGCAAACTTTACCGGGTGGAAGGGTGGGGTGAGGTGCTGTCCACATAGAGGCGAAATTCAGGTCATTTTTTTTCGACTGGTATAAGCAAATGAGGTGTCGTGAGGAAGGTAATGTTGAATACATTCCATTTTTTCGCATTTTCTTGAAATTTGTAGAAAGGGGAACAGTGTGGAGGAGAAAATATTAGTTCGTAATTTGTCCCAACCCCCCTTTGCATTTTGAGACCGTTATACTTAGAATTATGAAGACTTTATTAAGAAGGTGGGTTCCGAATAGCATATAAAATGGAAAATAGTGGAATTTATATATATTCTCAGAATAGGTAATTAATAGTTTATTTCTATAGTTACAGTTAGCACACCGCTGCATGCCTTAAACACGTTCGAGGTCAAAAGTACTGATGGCCAACGATAACCAACACCTTAGGCAATAATTATGTTCTAAGATTAAAATTTGTGTCCATTGTTCTTACAGTTACTTATAGGGGTAAAAAGAACTAGGTTTTTCCTTATACTGTAAGCGTTTTTATTTGTAGACATACAATTGTTTCGGAAGCAATGTACTTCCTAATCTTAGGTAGCACTGATGAAGGAAGTACGTTGCTTCCGAAACAATTGTATGCCTACAAATAAAAACGCTTACAGTATAAGGAAAAACCTAGTTCTTTTTACCCCTATGTTCTAAGTTTCGTTACAATCACATACATAATATGAATTGGCATGTAAAATGTAAGTGGGTAAGACATTTTAATTATGTTTTTTTCTTATCCATATGAGTGGTATCAAGAAGAGCAAAGAACCGATATTTATATACCAAAATAAGTGCTTGCTACAAAACCCTCGGATTGCGGGCGTAGCCCTCTATATTTCGGTTTCATTGCTTAATGCTATCGCTAGTTTATTGTTATTACTTCTGTTCAGTCCAAAAGTGATCACAGTAAGCGGGGCCTACTGTATTTCCAATAGTGTTGTGATAATTCAGACCACATAATGTCTTCTTTAAATCTCCACATTAAGTAAGGTTTAATATCTTAAATCAAATTAAATTATTGAAACTTAAAACCTTTTATGCACTTTGTTATTAAATACAATTGCAAAGGATCGTTTTCTTTTAATAGTAGCAGGGCATTTTCTTAAGGATTGTAATTAAAATTGGTTGGGGTGTAACATTGTAACATGATGTGACAAATTGTAATAAAATGTGAAACGCACATCATCATCTTCCCTAAAAATATTCAGAAATAAAGTGCGTTTTAGATGTTGTTGTTAACTGCCTTGAACGCTCCAGGAGCATGATCGCATCAACATCTCTAGCATTTCTATGCCTTGTTGACGTTTCGATAGCATATCTACTTTTCGGAAGTGCAGTTGCTAGCATGCACCTCCTATCCGCGACGTCTTTATGCTGACAAGCTCGGAGCACTGTGAAAGTTCTGCTAATACCCACAGGCAGTTTTTTGATCACGTCGAGATTTGAACTCCCAGCTCTAGATTAGTATCGTTGAGCGGTGACCGAACGAACACGGCCACCGAGCGCGATACGGTCACCGAGTGCGATTTGAGATGAAAAATCAGCTATTTTTACTGAACTTTACTACGCATTACTTAAGTATTAACCTCTGAATCCATTTCTATCTTTTCAGGACAACATTTAAAAAAGTCATCGCTGTCTGAATCTTCATCGGATATTATGGATTTGGATGACGGTGTGTGTTCCATACCAGGTTTATTAGACCAAACTTGTCGCCAACCTCCGTTTTTTGGAGTCCACTGTTCGTTTGAAAAACAACAACACAATAGCGCTTTAGTTGTTAGTATAGAAACGGACGTGTGACAACCGGGTAAGTACTCGTACTAAAATTTATTTGAAAAAAAAAACCGAATATCCACACGTTAAGTAATGAGTTCTGTGTTTGTAAGTAGATTTTATTTTGCCGAAGTAGAAGTTTCGAAATGTTCCTTCAAAGTTAGGTGATTTCTGCAATTCTCACCAACAATATCACAACATTCTTTCATTTTATCTTTTGCTTTTTGGTTTCATATATGCTTTCAAAACTATTATTTAAACAATATCCTTTATTTTAGCTCCTTCATACCATGTTTCATTGTGATCCTCCGCAATGTTTGCTCTACTAAAGTATACAAATTGATGTAGACATCTTCGATGGTGTGAGCACCTAGACTTGTTTTCGGGACGCTTGATCTATTACCCCGGGTTCTTTGTGCCTTTGCTATTTGATCGGAAGCTAGTAACGTTTCTTTGGATTTATTGATCTATGTGACATAACATGATACTGATGTCATCTGTAATCTGCATATCATACTATTTGAATATCTCAGCCATAGGTCTTCGTATGCATAAAAATGAGTGCACACCCAGAGTGGAGTTTGTTGAGGGCACTCCTGAGTGTGAGAAGTTTTGTTAGTGGAGTGAAAAATTCATATGCATAAAACTCCACTCCACTCCTAGTGCGGAAAATTATCGAATATACTGTTCACTCATTATGTCATGTGATGGACTTCTCACTGGGGTTGAAATTATTTTATGAGAAAAAAGGCGAGAAAATATTTATCTTCAGAGGCCGAAATGTTACTGTCATGGGCTAGTGTTGAACACAATGCAAACCCTTTATTTTCAATTACCAGGTTATTGCGATAATCGATGTGCTATGTAACCATGTTCATAAAAACTTATAAAAAACTGAACTGAAAGTCAATTCCAACAGAGATAAATGAGCTGACTTTAATACTTGTAAATATCGTCATCATAACACGGCCATATCACTTGACCTGGCAGATTACTTGATCAGAAACGTCGCACTTATATGTACCTGACAGTTTCAGATCAAGTCGTTTGACCGCTAATGTGAATCCAATGTAATAATCTGTTTACTTGAAATATAGGGTCACTTAAGTACCGTAGTCAAATTTTACTTTTTGAAATATTGCACATGACTCCACCTCTGGTTTCGGCATACGGAGTCAAGAACAAATTTACCAAATATACGACATTTTCACGGTTGAACCGATATAATTTGCGAACATCTTTATCGTCAGCGGTATTTCTTAACCTATACATTTGTACTTTTTTTATGGTTGTTTTGCTGATTGTCCTCGTTTTCTTTTTTCGTCGATTCGAACAAATTTGCCGATTGAGTGTGCATATTTGTACATTCAGTTTTGTTCGAGTGCACCCAGTTATTATACATAATGAAAGTGAGCGAACATTCTCGTGCGAAGTTTTGTCTTTTTTTTTAATGTCAGATTAAGTTTACTTAATATGGCGGAAACTGGTGAGTGGAGTAGAGTTTTTTCGCGTAAGATTTTGCATACCAAATGGATTGACCCTGACCTCAACCCCATGCACTTTATGCATACGACCCAATGTCCCAATAGCAACCGACAATTTAAGAAGCTAGTAGCTTTCTTCTTTTTTAGGTTTTTTTTTCTATTTTCAACTTAAATTTTATAATTTAGCAAAACAATGGGATCTATATAAAGGTATCATCATCGTGGCGCAACAGCCCGACGTCGGGCTTTGGCCGCCTAGATCGTTGCCCTCCAATTATCTCGGTCACGTGACCGCATCCTCCAATCAGGTTAGAGAAACCTATTAAATTAGGCAAAAGAAGCGCCTTCTCTTCCCATTGACTGTGTGATTTTATTAGGCTATGACAAAATGCTTGTTAAGCGCATATTTGGTAGAGGTGTAGTCAGTCGTTGTCGGAATATCTGGATCGGGTATTTTTGTATTCGCTGACATGTTCATAAATTATTTTCGAGTATTTCCTAGAATATACCAAGCTCTACATACCAAACATTTTGGAGGGGGACCCGGGCCCTTATGGACCCCTTCTACATCCGCCACTGTTTTTACACTTCGCACAGGTTGAAATAAAAAAACATGGATAGGATAATATTTTAAAATTTTATATCCATCTGTCGGTGTTATTTCACGCCACGTTTTTTTTAACTGTGTACACGTCTATACAGGCAACTTTCATGTAATCCGTTTAATTTGGTTGTCTGTTCGTTTGCTACATTATGTTGTTTTTTACGTTCAATTCTCTTTCTTCATAACAATATTCCTTTTCTCAGTTCTTCTCTCTTATTTTATATTCTCACAAACTTTCCTTTTCTTTTTTCAGTCAAAATATCGCTTAGATCCATTTATTTGCCTTATGACCTAATAGGATAGTGATAGAATCATCAAGTATTATGTAAATATACGACGATAGGAACTTCTTCTGCAGCTTATATTACTGGGAACTAACATATCCGTATGTATATATAAAATAAATAGAAGAAAATTAACGAAAGCAAGTAGGAATAATTTATCAAATTATTAAATTAAAAATAATTGTAAATAATTAAGTTTAAAAAAATATCAAATGCTCATAAAAATAATTAATAATAAAAATAAAACAATTTTTACCATTTATACGAAAGTGTATTTATGTGAATGCTCCTGCCATATTATAGTGAAATTTAATAGTTGTTTTAGCGTTTGTCAATTAATCTTCAAATTTGATTCAAGAATGGCTGCTGCCTTCCACGTGGATATACGAATATGTAAAACAGAAACTGTTTGATGTCATCAACGGCAAATAATTTTCTAATAAGGTGATAATTGAATCCCAAATGACTGACGAAGTGTCGTTCATCGGAAGTTATAGGCCACTGCAATTGGTTCAATAAAGGAGGTCACGATCGGAACATTTCCGGTAGTTTCAATTTTTTAATATAATTTATGGATTGGTCCCCTAAATGAAATGTTCCGATCGCTAATTGCACTGGCCTATTGTTGGAAAGTTAGAAGTTGTCAATTTGATGGTAATGGTACAGCGAGGCAAAAGGCTCATCAACCATCTTGGCAGCGCAGCGGTACGTGATTGGTTACTCAGTTCGGAAGTTGTGGGCGTGTTTTGTCACGTGTAATCTATATCATTAAGGGAGAACCGGGAAAAGCCAATGATCAAACAAATCAACATCATTAGCTGCGTTTTATTTGTACAGAGCAGGATAGAGCAGAACATATGTAATGTAAAAAAAAACGTGGAGCATATCAGAGTAGCAAAGACGAGAACGGGGCATGTCTTTGCTTGGGAACAGTCCGACGTCGGACTCTGGCCGCCTGGATCGTTGTCCTCCAATTATTTTGGTCACGTGACCGCGTCCTCCAATCTTGGAAACCCGCAGGTGATCGCAAAAAGTAGACAGTTATTCCTTTCCGGTCTTGCAACTTTCAGTCTAGGATCTTTTGGGACTGACGATATCAGGGGTTAAAGTTCATAAATTTAAATCTTCGTAGATACCCCTCTTATAGAACGATTTTATTCTTATTGCACTTAATTCGCAATAACATGATATTACGCATCAGTACGTACCATATTTTAATTAATAAGCTTCATTACTTATAAAATATACATAATTCTTCTTCTTCCTTGTCCTTTTACACCACGCTGCGGCTTCGCGTTGCTCTGCATGTGGTATTGGCACTTCGCAAAATATGTACGGAAAACTGTCAATATTTGGATCTGAAAATGTTCCCCTCTGGATCATAATACTTACCAGATCCGTTTCATTTGAACGTGCAAACGTAAACAGTTCTAGCTGTCAAAATTTCAGCAGCCCGTATCAGCTGTTGGGAATTATCGTCCGATAAATTTTTAACTGGAGGATGGGTGGCGTTTAGAGCAAACTTTTTAGTTCGCAGAAAAACTAAATAGTTTAGTCAGAAAAATAGAACACGCGGTGTTTGATGAGACCGCGCACACAGCGATTACTAAAAAGGTTAGTCGGCAGTGTGCGCGGTCTCATACGCCGCCGTGTGTTCTATTTTTCTGACTAAACTATTTAGTTCTTCTGCGAACTAAAAAGTTTGCCGTGTACACGAGCTCTTAGCGTTTATCTATAGGATAAACTTTAGCCATTAGACATTATGAAAATGGCCCTTAGAGACTTAAATTTAATCGAATTTATACAACGTACAATTTATTATTGCTGGTGAAAATAACATACACCACTTTTTCATAACAAAGATCAACTAAATTGTTGAAAGTTAAAGTGCTGTATAACAGTGGCGGGTCTAGAAATCGGGTTCGGAGGGGGCCCGACTTTGTTTTGAGATGTAAGGGTATATCAACATTTATTGAATTTTCGGTCTTCCAGATGCATGTGTATATTGAAAGCGCGGAAATATTCCTTATTGATGCATGCAATGATGAAAGAACAAAACCATAAACCGCCGCTGTGCTTACCACAGTACATTTAGATTGCAATAGGGATCGTTCTGTTACCACCAGTGACTCATCAACCGATAATCACAACTATTGAATTACGAGTAGATAGAACTTCCTATAAAATTATAGAGTTTTCCGCCGTCAACATAAGCTTAGCCAAATGTCTTTCGCTTTCTTGCCAGAGTAGGATATGTGCAGAGAAGATGAAAAATACTCCTTTTCCTCGTCACCGCAGCTTCTACGGTAATTATTAATTAGATGCGAATATTTGGAGTCCAATCATTGTGTGTGCGGCCAACTATTCACCAAAAGAAGTAGCAGGTTAAACAGCATGTTCCAAGAGAACGAAGTAGTTGCCCTAAGATCACCACAACAAATAACGCAGGCACTTTTTCAAGCAGATAAGGTTAGTCTCGGTTGCAGTTCCCGAAAAAAAACTACCCCAAGCATAAGTGGAACAGCTATAGCATCCTTATCAGCAAAAACTGGACTCATCCTATGCAGCATAAGAGGCTCGGCGGGATATATCCTACACATCGGAAGAGAGCAAACTGCGTTTTGTTCGGATTAACCTTTACCCCATAGTTATCAGCCCAAATGGTTTGTTGTGATGGGGTATTCTGCAATACCTCACTAGGAACAACAAGAGATTAATGATTTATGAAGCGAACTCAAAAAAACCGACAAGGGTAGATTTGTTTGCGATACGCGTTCATCTTCGAGTGTTGGGCTGCATTGTGTGTGCGGATGATATTACTATTACAGTAACTAGTATTATAATAGCAATATCATCCGCACACACACTAGCAGCTCAACACTTTTAGGTTTTAAAGTAATATATTTATAACTAAGTTTCAGGAAGGTAGAAAGCACTCTACCTTGTGAGATACCCTTGCTCACAAGTCTCCGTTCAGACGATGTTTCCAGACAAGTGTGGCAACACCAGCACCATGAGCTTCATTGCAAAATCGAAAATGATCGCGTATCGCAAAGAAATCCACCCTTGTCGGTTTTTTTTTGTTATTTTGTATCAATTTCATAAATAATTTTCGGGTATTTCCTTGAATTTTCGGAGACCAAACTCTATTTACCAAATATTTTGGAGGAGGCCCGGGTCGCCATGGCGAGAACTCTGTATCGATATCATATGCCATGCCGGAGTGAACCTCGATCTCCCAAAAACGTCGCCATATACCTCAGGGTGAGCTCCTTGGTACCGAGCCACAGCTTCTCTATTCACCTCAGGCTGACATTGTCTGTACCTAGCCACTGCTTCTCTGTTCAAATTAGTATTCATTTTCTGATATTTGCACAGCAGCACAGTGAACTGCTGGGCGTTTTTGCACATATTGTACTTTTAAGAAGCGTTTTGAAGTTGTTTTTTCCGAGTAGCGTCGGTGCATCTGGCAAGACGTTTCATAGAGCATTTGGTAGAAGCCATAAGATATGACGATTGATGCAGAGATGAGTCACAATCAGGTTCTAATGGCGGCGGTAAGAAAGTAGTCACTTTACTTCTTCTAGTAGTTATCCTCTTGGAAGTGAGAAAGAGGACTTCTTCTAGTAGTTACCCTCTTGGAAGTGAGAAAGAGGAAGCGGCCCGAAGCAGACAGGCTCCATCTCCAATTATAGGAACTACGGTGTGACCCGTCATTTTTCAATGATTCAACAGTCATTGTGATAAATGGCAAACAAAATCTATCTAAAAAAAAGTATCCAATGTTTTGAACTGAAAAAATTACATTAGTAAATTGTATCTTAAATAAAGTCAGATTAAAAAAGAAATGATTATAAAACAATTTGGGAAATATTATAAAAACAACTGGAAATAAATTATTGCACCGATAATATTATTTATCTATACAAAATTTGAATCTTCATTTTACCCCTTTAGGGGTTGAATTTCGAAATATCCTTCCTTATTCCTTGTATACATCTACATCATCAAGTGAACCTCTGTGCAAAATTTCAGCTTTCTAGGTCCAAGGGTTTGGGCTGGGCGTTAATGAGTCAGTTTAGTTGTTATATATGAGAAAGAAAAGAACAAAATGAAAAAAAAAACAGTCCGAAGCCTAGACTTGTACAGACCTAGTGGTGATACCAAAAGTACCAATTGGCAACGACCATATGCATTGAAAGTGAGTTTCCTATATGGCCAGTTGCCACTCATTCAGGAGGATCTTCACCATTCTTGAAATCAATTACAATAATTAACCCATTCCACAAATATTTGTCGAATTTTTCAAGTCGCTAGCTTCATTCTATCGAAAGTTATTGCTTAGTCTCACTTGTAGGGGAGGTAGAAGTTTCTTTTGTCGAATGTTACACATTTTCGATAACAACCAACTAGATCCCAGTACAAACATTTAAACAAAATTTCAAGTCTCTAGATCCATTCTATCGAAAGTTATCGCTTATTTGAAGTTTCATTTGTAGGGGAAGTAGGGGTTTGGTTGGTCGGATTTTACGTATTTTTAATATCAGCCAACTGAATCCTAGTACAAACATTTGGCCAAAATTTCAAGTCACTAGCTTCATTTTATCGGAAGTTATCGCTTATTTAAAGTTTCATTTGTAGGAGAGGTAGGCGTTCCTTGGGTCGGATCTTGCCCATTTTCAATACCAACCAACTACAGCATACTGCCAACATTCTACCAAAATTTCGACTCGCTAGTGTCATTCTATCGAAAGGTATCGTAATTAAAGGAATATTCAATTTTTTGAAATTTGTAGGGGAGGTAGGCGTTCTTTTGATCTGATTATGCCCAACTTACTAAAACTCAAGCAGCTTCTCATCTCAGAGTTACATGCCAAATATCAGGTGTCTACGTTAATTGGTTCAAAACTTATAGACAAAAAACGGGAAAAGTACCGTAGTACGGGGCTCTTTGTAATAAAATTACCGTTAGTTTTCTACTAATCGATTTTATTTTTCCAGGAGAGTATAAAATTACCCTCACGAGCCATCTGCCAAAGCTAGAGCTTTTCATGTTTATTTAATGGGGAGTTATAGATACATTTAATTATTTTACATATGTAGGGGAGGCGGTCGTTCTCTTGGCCTGATCATACCCATTTTCAATACAACCAACAAGATCATACTACTACCAACATTTGACCAAAATTTCAAGGCTCTAGCTTCATTCTATCGAAAGTTATCGTGCCAACGGACAGACAGACATGGCTAAATCGAATTAGGAGGTGACCCTGATCATTTGTATGTATATATACGAGTATGTACATTGCTATACCTCCGGAGCCTCCTTTGAGGTGTTACATATTTTCGTCGTGACAAAAACAATATGAATACCCTACTATAAGTCTAGGGTTTAAAAATAAATTTAATCTTTCTATTTTGAACTTTCCTAAATAACTTTTTTTTTCACGTAATATTCAATAAAAAAATTTTGAATTAAAATATTACGGACAAAATGAGCGACGATCGAATAAACGGGTGAGGAAATTTGTATTTTTATAAACTTTCGATCTATTCTTCTCGGCTACATATTTCAAATAAAATTTTTAATTTGATTTCAAACCTTTGGAGTAGAGTTTCGGAATCGGTGTACCCCTGGGTCCGCATTTCCTCTCCATTGCCCTGGCTTCAACACAACAATAGAAATATCAATGTATATATAATATACATATGTATGTATGATCGAAGAGTGCAGTGAAAGAATGGAATCTATCATTACCAACTATTGTCACAATACTTAACCGTTACTTGTTTTTACAACGAAATGCCAAATGTATACATAATTTTGGTAGAGTATTTCCGTTATTTATGTAGTACTACTGTACCTATTGAACGTACGTTAGTTAGATTTTATCAAATTGGTTTAAAAAAAAAACTTTCCTCGTTCAGCCTTCAGTCAATTTATACCGCTGTAAATTCGTTTGTACTCTGCTAATTTTTGCCAGTCTTGAGTTTAAAACATGTAAAGTAGAATTGTGGATAAATTTCGTTAGTTAAATGTAAATTTAAATGCAAAAGTATATTTAGTCCACCAATTTTATAACACAATAATAAAGTAAAACTTGATAGAAATAAGCAAAAATATAATTAAATCCTCTATGGGTCCCAAAATCCAACCCTACTTCCGAGCCACATCAAACAGGTAACTTTCATATTCAAATGCACACGTTTGATATGGACACGTGGGACCCGGAAACGTGTGTTGATTAATAGCGTAGAAATAGTATTTATCTTAAAGTTGCAATTCTAATAATCACGCTAATTAATCGATATGTGCGGCTAACAGGGCTCTGGTGAATATTTTTTTTTTATTTTGCAGTCATCTGGTACAAACTGCTCAAAATCATCCCAGAACAACCAATGGATTTGAACTTATTATCCAAATGTTTGAATTTAAATCAGAGAGCAGTACTATTTCTTTTAATAAGCAAAAATATTTCCTTTTGTTGTGTTTATTCATAATTGTGAATAGAAATGTACAGTTACAATATTAAATCTAAGATCACAGCAAACACCATGTTCCCGAAAGGTATGCACTTTTAAAAAAATAATTAATACATGATATGATTGAACATGGCTGTTCATTTCATGATTCATTTAAATTTAAGAAAACAAAATGTGATTTACCAGAACTTAGAACAACATTTTTAGTACAATACATTGAAATAGACAATTGCAAAAACATTGAAGCTCGGATATAACGAACCCCCATTATAAGCAATCAGTAGAAACAGAATTTCATAAGTTTAGCACATCATGCAAACTGCATACATATTAAAAGACTTTGGCCCATTTTCTCAATGTCCTGTTAAACTGCCTGTTAGCTGACAGGGACTTATTTATGGTTTTGTTTAACAGGACATTGAGAAAACGGGCCTATATGTACTCGTATTAAAAATTAATTTAACTAACTCACTATTCCATTGGCTCTCAAAGTGTGGGTAGGTATTTCCGGGAAGTTGCGAATACGTTTTTAAACATTCAAAATTAAACGAATAATCCGAAATATTAGAAATAGAAAGCAATTGAAAAAAGGTACGTTCCTAATTTACAATACAAAATTGGTTCGTGTCTACATAATACCGGGGCTCATACCGTAGTAGGTGGCCACCTCGGCTGTTCGTGTCGGTACTACTGCCGAAAGTGTGGCGAGCGTTGGCATCGCAACCGATCAGTAGGGGTAGTATTTTTTTCATGCGGTAATCCTATAGCCTACGAAGCTCCGCAGATGGCCTTTCATTGTCCCAGGGTAGGTAAGACGATACGATGACAAGTCCTGGTCGCCGCTGGTTAAGTATGAAATGTTAATGTATTTAATTTTGTTCCTAAAGATAATACAGTCTCTTGGTCGGGTGGCTCTAGGATCGGATATTAGGGGTAGGTTATTCACATTGAGGCCTTTGATTATTGCATGGACTTGGTTCTGAATGAGGGCCACCCTCAGGTCATTTTAATTTGTTTCTCTTTAAGGGGTCGCTACGCCAGAAAGATTGATAACCCCTGCACTACGCTGGACTTGAAATCCATCAGTTACTCTGAAATCTTTTTCTCTCTCTCGGGTTGCTTTGACCTCTTGTGGGCCATAGGGCGTTAAACACGCCGACTTTCTACCTCGTCCTATTCGCCGCCACCGCCTTTAACTGATTCCACGATTTGCCTATTGGGTTACCCTCGACCTCAACTGATCTTCTCCAGGTGTTTTTAGGTCATCCAACGCGGCGACTTGCATCGGTTCCCTGTGGTTTCTAATCGAGGGCCTGTTGAGCAATATTTTCCGGCCGTTTTCGAATTGTGTGACCTATCTATTGCCACTTTCGGAGGTGTTTATCCTGTCCTGACCTGTAAAGAACAGGAGGTCATCGTTAGAAATGACCTCCGGCCAGCGTATGTGTAGGATGCGCCGTCGACACTGGTTCACGAAAGTTTGCAGTCTAGTTGCCCCACACTATAATTGATCCGCCGCCGAAAGGTGATGTGCGTTGAAGAGCACAGGGTAGGAAATGTTTGTTTCCTCTTCTCGACCATAATTTCCGCACAGACTATGTCTTGATTCATCTGAAAAGAAAACTCTCCCTCGATACTGCAAACTCCAATTCTGGTGTATACTGGCAAACCGATATCGGGCGATTTTGTACTTTCTTGGTAATCGCGCCACTTTTACTGGATATCGCGAAAACAGGTCAGTTTCCCTCAAACAATTACGCACGATTTGTGTTGAAATAACGGTTTCTATGGCGTGTCTGAGGTCATTTCTATTGAAGGTGCCGTGTTTTGATAATTTCTGACTGCGCTTAAACGTATAAATCTGTCCTCGCTGTAAGATGTTGCTCTTGGTCGACCCTGTCCTCGTCTTCTTGTGAGTTGTCCTGTCTCCTGGAACCTTTCCCAGACTCTTTTGACGACAGAATGGCTCACTCCAAGCCGATGGCTCACTTCCCGAAATTCATGGCCTTCCTCTATCAACGTCACAACTCTACACATTACAAATTCGTTGAGATGTCTTCTAGCACCTTTTTGAAGATCCATCACTTGCTAAATAATACCAAATTTTATTGAAAACTATATGGACCGGTAAACACTGACGATAGTATCAAAAACAACGACAAAAAAAAGTAATCTATCATGTTTAGTTCTATATAGTCAAATTTACCGTTATGTTGGAAACTAACGTTTTAAAATGTATGTTAAACGCGCCATACACGCAGCGATCGATCGGCCGATTGATCGGCGTGTGTATGCGCTTATCGTTGACGATTTTTTGACAGTTCCATATAATTTTGATAAGCTGATATTTTGTGGCGATCCATCGGCCGATCGATCGGGCGACGGATCGCTCCGTGTATATGGGGTATTACGTCTCGCTCTTTCTACAGTTTTGGCTTTCTTATCCGTATTAATCAGACAATTTCGGAATTTTTAAAGTGGTCCTTTATTTGTGTTGCGGTGTGTCAGCAGTCAGTTTCAAAAATAATTAATTGGATTTGATGTGAACCTTTTTTTGCTCCTGATTACGGCAAATTGAACAACAACAACGAGATTAACACCACAACTTCGAGAAAGACGATCGGGCTGACGACGAGAAACGAAACTTCTCTCATATGTAATTATTCACCACAAAATGACCGATTAGGACAATTTTAACCAGAATATTAAAAATAGAGAAAGATAGTGAAACATATATACAGATATAATAGAATAAAGCAGCGGATCCCCTTCTGGTAGTTATTGTAATTGACTCGTATGAAAGTAGAAAAAAAATGTCACTAAAATTAATTATTTAATTTGTATTAGAGTCTTAAGATGCCGACATTTTAGGTTAAATCTACTAGAAATGCGATAAAAAATATATATTCGATTTAAAATAGCGATAGACTTAAAATCAAAATCAGAAAACATATTATCTTAAATGTATTCACTATAATATAGTATATAGGATTTATTATTAGACCGAATCATTTCTGTAGAATATGATAGAACAACAAAAATTCAACAATCTCATGCGAAAGGAATGATGCACAGTAATCCAACAAACACATTTATTTCTCCAAGTGATAATGAACTTTAAAAGTGCATAAATGCTAATTCGAATTATGTTTTAGGCAAAATGGATCGGAAGATGTTCCAGTCTTTCATCATATTACCGAAGGAAACCATTATCTTCAAGAATACACTTTCAAGCGGATTACACCATGCGATGTCTGCTCCCAGATACTACGAGGTAAGAGAAGCTTAAGGTTACAAATTCTTTGGTGAAGCTTAGCAAATTATTGTATTAATACAATCAGCTTCGTGGCGCAACAGCCCGACGTCGGGCTTTAGCCGCCTGGATCGTTGTCCTTCAATTATCTCGGTGGCGTGACCAGAGGAAGCCCAGTATTTGCTCGGCTTCAGCATATACTGAGCTCTCCCAACGAGCCCTCGGTCCTCCTAGCAGTCTATCTCCGTCGACTCGTCAGTTGACAGTTTGCTACCCAGGTATGTGAAGTTGACGATCGATTGGGCTGGCGTCCTGGTTTTTGATTGCATCATTATTTTTGTCTGGTCCTCGTTGATCCGTAGTCCAACTTCTTTTCCAGCGGTATCAAGAGTATGCGGAAGTTCTTCTGCGTGGGTTAGTTTTCGCGACATGATGTTGATGTCGTCTTCGTACGCTATCAATTGTGTCTACATGATGAGTAGTATAGTGAGTGGCGTATTCAAGTGCTAGATTGTAGAGCGTCGGCGCGAATCCATCGCCCTGCCTCAATCCAGTACGTGTTTCAAAACGAGCAGTCAACCTGTTCTGGATCCTGACCTGTGAGACGGAGTTGGTCATCGTCATTTTTTTTTATCGTACTACTGGTATACCAAATTCAAGCATGATGTTGTACAGTACACCATGATCGATACTAACGTATGCTTGCTTACAGTCGACAAAGATTTCGTACACGTCAACGTTGTATTCCCCGCACTTTTACATTATTAATTTAACGGTAAAAGGCTGATCGGTTGTGGAGCGACCAAGTCTGAAACCGCTTTGATACTCGCCAATGATTCGTTCGGCGTACAGTTTTATTCTATGTATTCTCCAGAATTTTCGTCAATATTTTGTAGGACGTACAGAGTAGTGAAATGCCTCTGCAATTCTCACACCGCAATTTATCTCCCTTTTTGTGGATGGGACAGATGATGCTCCTGCACCAATCGTCTGCGATCACCTCGTCCTCCCAGATTCGCAGAAGTAGTTGGTGTATGAAATTGAATAGACCCGTTCCAACGGATTTCGGCTCAGCTGGAATTTCGTCAACGCCCGGCGCTTTATTTGAGTTTGAGTGACCACAAGGCGAGATCAGCTTCATCTACTGTCGAAGGTTGTGTAGTGGGGCCATGTTCAACAATAACGCCATCGATTTGGGCTTTGTATGATGACGTTAGATGTTGGATTCAGAAGCTCTTCAAAATAGCACGCCCATCGTATTGTATTTTCTAGTCTATATGCTTGCCTGGTGTTTCTATTAGCTAGGTTCTCATTAATGTTCAACAACTGCTCGTCAAAGTATTTCCGTTTCTTACGTCTAACTATTCTATTCGATATTCGCCGTAACTCGTCATATGTTTCTTTTTTTGGCTTAAGTTGCACGTTGGATTATTGTCTGTAGGCTTCGCTCTTTGCATCGAGTGATTTTCTGTATTCGTCGTCCAACCAGCCATATTTGCAAATGAGGACGTGGTTAATTTGGTTGACGGTACGTACGTCTGGAGATTTCCAAGTCTGTTTGGGAATGCGTCGATGCGGAAAAATTCCTACTGTAGTCGAAGCCGATTAATCGTTGACCGTTATCATTGCATTCCTCATGGAGACTGTTTCCTCAAGTAGTTCTCCAATGAAAATTTTCGTTTCCAACTTTCACATTAAAATCTCCCAGTAGTATTTTGACGTCGTTTGTTGGAAGTGATTCGAACAGTGTCTCCAGGCGGGCATAAATATGTCTTTCACCGCATCATCCTTAACTTCAGTAGGAGCGTGCACGTTGATTAGCCAGAGGTTGAAAAAACGAGTCTTAATTTGAATCGCACACAACCTTTCATTCATAGGTTTGAAGTCAATAATGTGCGGCTTGAGCTGCGCTTACTCATTATGAATGCAACTTCAAATTTCTTGTGACCCGATGGTATGCCGCTTTTGAAAATTGTGAGCAAATTATTGTTGTCTATCTCGCTACCAATCCGATTTGTTTTCTGGACTGCAATGATGCTCAGTTTGTAATTCTCGATCTGTTCCCGGTTTGTTCAGGGAGCGTACATTCCGGGATCCGAAAGAATAATCTGTTAAACGTTTTAAACTAAATTGATTATCCAAAGTAAGAACTTACATATGTTGGAAACCTGGAATTTAAATTACATATGCTGTCTCTAAATTTATCCTCTTTATGTTAAAAGGTCACACGAGACAGGGATTGCGATGTCGAATGTGCAAGTTGAATTGTCACAATCATTGCTCATCTATGGTGCCACAATGTCCAGATAGTGACAAGCCTATCTATAAAAAAAAGAGTTTCTACAAGTCTATCAGGAAAAGCAACTACGTTGAAAGTGGTAAGTATTGATAAACAAAATGTTTCAATTCTTATCTAGTTTTTGTAATCTGTAGTGATCGATGAGTATTAGACCCGCCATCGACGGTGCGATCTGTCGTCAGATCGATCTGACGATGGATCGCCACAAAATATCTGACGGTCGAGATTATATGGAACTGTCAAACAAATCGTCAACGATAGTCACATGCACTGTGCGATGGATCTGACGATCACAATATCGTCAGCTCGTGCTCGATCTGGCGACGGATTGCATCGTATATGGTGGCTATAAGGCTGTTTTTAGACGCTAGACCAACTACCTGCGTTAGACCGCCTATTAGACCATGCATTCGGCCACCAATTAGACCGCCTATTAGACCACGCATCAGACCAGTCATTAGTTCACGCATTAGACCACGCACTATACCACCATATATATACCATATAACTGGTCTAATACGTGGCCTAATGGGTTTTCTCACCGCTGGTCGGTCTAATATCTATAAACTCCTTAAAACTCAGTTTGCTACGAAAAATATTGGTATGAAGGGACCGAAAAGGCCAAAAGTAAGGAGGTCATCGAATATAGACATGTTGGTTGCCATATCAAATGAGTACTTTCCATTTCCAGTTTACTTTTTTCCCGCCACGGCGGAGTAGGGGGCGAAATCGTAAAAATTGCAATTGCATGTATCGTATCGTTAAATATTAAACGATTGATCTTAAACTTGGCAGAAATATTGTTCTTGATGTTATTTAACATACAATTCTCCCAGATTCAAACAAAGAAGCGCAGGAAAGTAATAACTGGAAATTATAAATAGAAATTGATGTTATATCTATTATTATTAACCTATTTATCATATGGTAAACGATATTGTAGACAATAATCGTACCAAGTTTCATATTAATCGTGTGATATTTAATTTTTACCTGACTCCATTGTGGTTACTTCAAATTAAGGACAAAACTACCAGAAACGGAAAGTAAACTCATTGTAAATTCAACCCACTTTTTTCATCCTCTTCGGACTCTTCCGATTCATATTTTTTGTAGTAAACTGCGTTTTACATTACGTTTACACTACAACTACAGCCAGATTACTTCATCTGCGATCTAATCTGGGTGTGATGAGTTCAAAATTGTATGTGTTTGACAATCTCAGATTAACTCAGTTGGAGCAGATGAAGTAATCTGGCTATAGTGGAAACGTATTATTCTTCAACCACACATATTACAAAAAAAAGAAGTTATTGATAGATTTTTTTCTCTGTTTTAAATCTAATTTGGTAAATATTGCCCTAGAGCCTAGAATAATAATAAAATTGACAAATATTTTCCGTTTCTCATTCAGTGCCGGATGGAGATCAGCCTGCTAGTTTAGCTCAACTGGCAATGCGCATCAAAGGTCTTCAAAATGAACCGCATAGAAAACAAAGTGTAGCGCAAAGGAGAGTATCTGTGGAAAGAAATGGCACCTGCAATGTAGGAGATTCTTGTAAGTAGATTAATTTCCTGAAGTGCGTTCATCAAATTAATAGTACAGGGCGCGCAAAAAAGTGCCGCGCTTTGAAAAGCAATTAAAAATAAATTATGCAAGTTAAACAATCTTTACATCTTTTAATTATTTTCCACGATTTTTTGACAATTGTATTCTTTGTGATGCATTGTTTTTGATTTTTTTTTAATATTTGAAGTGGAATTTTTTTATTTGTATTATTTTATTTAAAAAAATATTTATTTAGATAACCGTTCAATGCACCGATTTCTAAAAACTACCCCCAAAATCGGGGAATAATATAATTTTCGCATAATTTGTGGTCGCTGAGTACGAATTTCAAGTTATTTTTATCATCCGGACTAAAAATTTTATATCTAGGGACATTTAGCCGTTTTTCGAACCAAAATTAGAAACATCCATTCCACGCCGATATTAGAGTTGATTTCTACGAATTCGATGGTGCTGAATCGAAAAAAAGTTTCAGAATTACATTCTTTTTTTTTTAAAATCGAGTTTGGTGTTGGTTTCGACTAATTCGGTATTGCTAAGCAATAATCTAATGTCAAATAAACTGTAACAGACTTAGGGAGCATTTAATTTCACGGGACAAGCTTATTAAAACAAAAGTATTTTATTTAAAATGTACAAAAACAAATGTCTTTCCTGGTCCCCATCTAAATTTTCTTCCATTTCTTCTTGTTCTTCAAGAAGGGTTTCACTGTAAAAAAAACATTGAAGTGTTCCTTTTTAGAGTGAATCCCTTCTTGAAGAACAAAAAGAAATGGAAGCAAATGTAGAAGGGAACCTGGAATGGCATTTATATTTGTACTTTTTAAATAAAACACTATTGTTTTATTACACTGCACTTAAATGTTCCCTGAGTCTGTTACAGTTCGTTTGACATTAGATTCGTGCTCAGCGATACCGAATCACCAAAATCAGCTTTTTTTGAAAAAAAATAATAAATTTTAAAGGTCTCTCAGTTTTTCTCAAAATGTAATTCTGATGACATTTCTCGGCTCAACACCATCGAATTAGTAGAAATGGACTCTAATACCGCCATGGAATGAATGTTTCTAATTTTTTCTAATTTTGGTTAAAAAATTTCGGCTCGAACCATGGAAATAACTTGAAACTCGAACTCAGCGAATTATGCAGTAACGACTCCCTGATAATCAAAATCGGTCAAAAATAGCAATTTTACGATTTTGGGGGTAGTTTACCGCCGGCCCCCCAAAAACCACCCCCTAAGGGACGAACCAAAATCATTACGGGCAAAATCATTCTATATGGTCCCAACAACAACTGCACCAAGCGGCTTGCTTTTAACATTAAATGCTGTATACTTTTGCGTGCCGCTAGCACTATAGGTCCTACAATTAAAATGGCAAGAAAATCGTACTCTATGCTACGAAAAATACGGAAAACACCTTTTCCACAAGTGCAGTAAATTTTTGGTTTGGTAGGATTACTATTCATACTCGTATATCCTGACTGATAAAAAAAGTGGGTCCAAACCGAAAATGTAGATTTTATGACACCCTCGTTCCCAGCGGTTCAGTGTCTTTTATTTATTGTTCTCTTAAGCTGGACATTCACGGACGGTCCAAATCCAAATTTTCCCTGGTCGAAGAAAAAATTTCCTGTCAAATCCATAGTGCGTCCGGGGAAATTTTGACTTCGACCAGAGAAAATTTGGCTTTTGAACGTCCGTGAATGTCCAGCATTAATATATTGAGAACGGATTTTTCTTTTCTTTTTTTTGCTATGAACTCCATTTTAACAAATTGTTTCATGTTCAGAAAATTCCTGTTCGAAATTATGTGCCACTGACATTATATGAAAGTTGTTGTATTTACGAACCTAAATCATACTGAACCTAAGCACTTATTGTGGATTGTATTGTATTTACATCAAATGGAGCAGTCCATTTTAGTTTTCTTTCAAATCTAATTAAAGGGTGAGGGGAAAACTACATAGGTTGGCATAATCTCACTCATTCTTTCTGACAAAAATCACTTTTTCATTTATATTTTATTTTACAGATTTTCTATTTATAATAATAAGAAGAATGTATTTTCCAGCCTTGGAACCGACGGAAAAGTTGGCACAATTGGCGTTTCGAATAAAAGATCCCCATAGAAAACAAAGTATACCTCCGAGGAATAAATCGGAAGACAATAATCTCACCACCAATGTTGAAGGAACATGTGCGTAAACATCCTTAATTCAATTATTTTTCCTATTCCCAAATAATATCTTATTTTTCTGAACAGCTCCCTCCCAACCCGAAAAATTAGCCAATCTGACGTTACGATTGAACAGTGTTCAGCAGGAGTCCTATAGGAAACAAAATGTTATACGGAGAAAACCATCAATAGAGAGCATTGAATCTTATTACAAAACGGACAAGGTACATTTTGTCTATTTAAATTTAATTCATATACAACATACTTCTACATATGGGTATGGGTCCGTTAGGTGAAAAAACTGGTATAAGAAAAAAAAATTTGGGATGGTTAGTCTTTTAATGAAACGTTTACTTTTCCCGGGCACCAAGTGCCAAAACCTCCCCAGGCTGGGTAATAGAAGTCGCCACTTCTTGACTGGCTTGTGTTACAAAAAAAAAATCAAAAATATCCTTATCCGCCCGATTGCAGTATACGAACGAGATATTTCCCTAATAGAATCGAAAAAAACGGGACGTTCAAGAGCCAATCCTCGTTCCTACAACTGACACAGGTGTCTCCTGATGGCGTTTTGGCCACCGCACACTCCCACCCCTACTAAAATGCTTCGACTTCCATAAACCTAGGAACAAGATAGTTGCATCATCGACAATAAATGAATCTATACTCTTACGCCAAAAATTTATTTTGTGAACAATTTCCTCTAGGCGTAAAACAAGGCGTCACAGCACAGCGAACTTTACAGGTACAGAGAGCCCTAAATAGTTAAGGCCGGCAATGCTCGTTTCGCCCTTCGACATAGGAAGAATTCAGAGTTTATAACTCTTAGTTCCTCAGTCAATTTCACTAGTGATCTCCACGTAGCCTTAGTCCTTATTGAATTTTTAAAAGTGAGTCGAAACGACATCGACACGTTTATGTCACCAACTTATCCACGTCCATTAAGCTGACACCCCCACAACAAAATATCGAGAACGGATAACTAAGTGCTAATTAGGATCTAATCATGTGATCAAATCAAAAATTTAGTGCTCCTACCGAATCGTCATAATTGTCTTTCCTATATGGGGATGCGAGCTTGACGTCACGCTAGCACTCCCATATAAGTCGATTTTTTGTTATGGAGGTACCAGCTTAACGGACGTAACTTATCCTTATTGCATATGCCATGAAAGGTTGTGAAAAGCTTCAGAACCGATGCACATTGCGGTTATCAATCGCAGAAAAGATACAATTTGGATTAGATATTCTGTTACTTATTACAAATATGCTCGTATATTCTTTAATGCTTAAATAACTAACATTTCATAATTTTTTCTTTGAAATACATAGTTTATTTTTACATTTAAAAATACGTTAGATTTTTGTTTTTATTCCACAGGAAGAATCGCCCAGTTTATACGTTGCCCTGTACGATTTTAAAGGAAGACATGATGATGAAATGGACCTTTGTGCCGGTTGTGAGGTACATATATGCCAAATTAAAAAACTTTACGATTCACGTAGAATAACTTTAGCGTTTACTTTCATTTTGTATAAAACTTTCACGTTGATCGATTTTAATGCCCGAACCAGATTCAACGCAGTATGCACCAGCATCAGCAGCAGCGAAATTTCAAATTAGAATGCACGCATTTTCCTTACGCGACCTAGATTGAACACAGCGGCAGCTGATTTCTGCGTTCAATCTGGTTCCGGGATAGTCCAATTAGAAGCAGCAGTCTTAAGCCCAATTTTCCAAGCTTTTTCGAATTGGCTGTAATCTTCGGTGTATGCGAGATCTCGCACGATTGGCATGCTTTATAACACTGTGAACATTACTACTATATTTGGTCCTCAAAACCTTTTCGACTCGGATCGGCGGTTTAGCAGAAGCAATTAGAGAAAGCCGCACTTTGAAGAAGGTTTAACTACAATAATATTTTGACAATGGCTGGAAAGTCAAAAATGTCACTTCTAATTGCAGGCTGTGAGGCTGCCCTTTTTTGGAAGTTTGATGATCAATCTTTCCTTCCACTCAGTGGCTAAAGTGTCCCATGCTACGTCAACAAGGGGGAGCAGAAACTCGGTAGTTATGCTTGGCGCTGCTTGATAAAGTTCGGCAAGAATGTCGTCGAGTCCGGCGGCCTTAAATAATTTCAGTGCAAAATTCTCATTGACTCTTCCCTCTTTAGTTAGGGCAGTTGACCACATACGCACATTTTGATGGTCAGCGAAATTATTTACATGAGGGGGAACTTCGCCAGAAGTTACACGGCTCAAAACCGTGGCGATATGTTCTTCCCACCGTCTCATCTGATTTGCGTCTAAGAAAAACTAAGCGTTCCATCACTATCTTTCACCGGATGTTGATAGGGATTACAACCACCTTTAAACTCCTTGATAAAACCGTATATGGCGATTAGGTTGTTGCTTCTTACGGCTTCTTCTACCGAGGCCAGAAAACAATTCGAATACTGTACTGTATTTCTTGAGTATTTTGACGGTGAAAGAGCGCGATGCTACTTCGCTTATCATCTGATACTGCAGCTAAACGTGCCTTCTGTTGCTTCCTTTCAATAATTCGCTGCCATGATGCGTCGGATATCCAAGACGTATGCCGGCAATCCAGGTGTGTTGCAAGGATGGTATCTTCGCTGCCACAGTTTGTAAAAAATGCACCCATATAGGATAGGATCAGACAATATGATAGTGAGTAACAGAGATGTGAAGTATTGTATATACGTATTCCCTTATCCGTAAGTGGAAGAGAGAGTGCCGCTTATCTGACAGGATTTCTAGAGAGGAAATACTCATTAATTTTAATAACCTTCAAATTTAAATTTGAAATACATTGGTTCAACTTTATTTGACAGCAGAATCCGTCTTCGTCGCGCTGACTATGATTCCTGGGTAACTTTTGCAAAAATTACGTTTAGGGTGTATTCTTACTCCTCTCAGGACTACTCTTCCCTTTGTGTCGAGTGCAATATTATTTAAATTTTCATCATCATCGTGGCGTAACAACCCAACGCGACGTCGGGCCCTGGTCGTCGGGATCATCGTCCTCCAATTTTCTCGGTCAAGTGACCGCGTCCTCCAATTTAGGATGCCCAGCAGTTGTTCGGCGTCCTCATCTACTGAGTCTTTCCAACGAGCGCTCGGTCTTCCTCGCAGCCTTGCTCCGTCGACACGTCGTCCATTGCATATCTTCTTAGGCATGAGTTCATCGTCCATTCGTTGTAAATGTCCTGCCCATTGTAGACGTTGTGGTTTGGCGATTCTCAAAACTTCCAGCTCACCGTACAGTTCGTACAGCTCATGGTTGTATGGTATGCGCCATCCATTTCGGTCGCAAACCGTAGAAGGACCTTACGTTCAAATGTGTTTATCATGCTTCGGAGGCTTGAGTAACGGTCCAGCTTTCGCAGCCATAGCATAGCACAGGTCGTATGATGGTTTTGTATGTGCGGAGCTAAGTATAGTATAGTAATAATGAAATACTTTATTGGGAGGACAATATATTTAGAAGTTCTTCTGCGTCGGGAAGGTTTCGGGACATGATCTTGATGTCGTCAGCATACGCTATCAACTACGTCGACTTGAAGAGCAATATGTCGCTGTGGTCCGCAATCATTACCTGGATGGCGGGTTCAACTGCCAGGTTGAACAGTGTCGGAGCCAATCCATCGCCTTGCTCAGTACGTGTTTCAAAGAAATCAGTCAACCTGTTTTGGATCCTGACCTGTGAGACGGAGTTGGTCATCTTCATCTTTGTTAATCGTACTGATTTTACTGGTATATCAAATTCAATGTTGTACAGCAATCCACGATACTGTCGTATGCTTGCTTAAAATCAACAAAGATTTAGTATACGTCAACGTTTTTTCGTATTCCCAGCACTTTTCCAGGATTTTCTTAACCGCGAGAAGCTGATCGGTTGTAGATCGGCCAGGTCTGAAACCGCCTTGATACTCACCTATGATTCGTTCAGCGTACGGTTTTATTCTATTCTCCAGAATTTTCGTCAATATTCTGTAGGACGTACAGACTAGTGAGATCCCTCTGTAATTCTCACACCGCAATTTATCTCTTTTTTTATGGGTGGGACATGATGCTCCTGGACCAATCTTCTGGAATCACCTCATCCTCCCAGATTCGCAGAAGTAGTTGATATGATATTGCATTTAATAGATCCGTTCCACCAGATTTTAGCAGTTCCGCTGGAATCTCATCTGCATCCGGCGCTTTATTCGATTTGAGTAGATACATTGTTTGTAAACTTCGTTCTTTGCGTCAAGTGATTTTTGGAATTCTTCGACCCTTATGTCCCACGACCTTCTCGGTGGCCGCCTTGATAGTTTTTCCCAAAACCCGCGTACACCTATGGTGCCGATGTTGTATGGTGTAGGTGTCAGTTTTTCTTCAAGGGCGGCTGTATATGCCTGCACCGTAGCATCGTTCAAGAGTTTGTCAATCGCAAAGATTTTGGGAGGGTTCATTGGTGCTCTGAAGAACTCCTACACCGATAGGTTATCTTTACCAAGTGATAGTCGGAATCGCAATTTTTTCTCCAAGTTTCTTGGCATGGGATAGTTTTTACAATGATGGCCTCGGTGAAAGCTGGTTCAGGTGGTTCATAACGCGCCAGAGTTAATACAACTATGTTGCAGGTCTGACTACGCGATTCATACCACCCTAATGACCTGAGACGCATAGGTGTTACTCAGCCAGTCAGGCTACAGCTATCATTCCCTCCTCCTTTCACAACCGTGGCTTAGGACAGGCTTCGGCGGAGTTTTAATTATTAGATTTAATAATTCTTGCAAAATGTCATTTATCTCATTTGTGCACAAAACACACACGAAAAACGTTATATAAATTTTGAAAGCTCATCTAATTACAGATAACCATTCTTGATACTTCAAATCCGGACTGGTGGAAAGGAGAATATGATGGAAAATTTGGCTACTTCCCATCAAAATATTGTTGCAAAATCAATCCGGGAGAAAAGCCCCTACAAGTCCTTCGCAAAGCGGATATCGCACAAAAAGCCCGAATTGGAAACATAAGACTTTTACGGGATCAAATTGTTTTTCAGGTGAATTAGAAACATAAATATATCTTAATATATATACAACTCTATACTAAACTCCTTTTCCAATTGATAGATAGGTGATGAGAACGAAGGTTACGCTCTGATACGTACATCCAGCAATCAAAGAGGATTTTGTCCATTGAAACATTTAAAACAAATCGGCGAATCGGGGACAAGTTCTGAAAAAGTTGAACTTTCTCGTGATGATCCAACTTGTAGGCTAGAGCTGAAGCATGAAGACACTCATTCATTGGAGGATTCAGTATGGGAAAGGTTACGCGAAAATCAACTGAAGCGAATGAAAAACATCTGTGTCGGATATTGTCGAGAATTCGGGCGAAGCAAAAAACTAGCTTGTAAGCAATCATTTAACCTTAATCCAAATTGGTATACGGAAAATATATATGGTAACAAATCGATCGACTTAGATAGCGATTATCAATCGGACCGGTTACGTTTAAAAAAAATCGAGAACACCCATGACGAACTCCCAATCGATGAAATCATTAAAAGTTGTTACATGCGCACTTCACATAGTTGTAAGGATTTAAGATACCTCAATCCGCAAAGTTGTTGTATTCGTGGCGGCTATAGTAAGCACGGATCCCGGCTAATTATTCCGAAATCCTATTCTTTGAATCTAAGCAAAATAAACCCATTCGATGAAATAGACTACTATCCCAAATACTTTGTAACTAAGAAGAATCTAGCTTTAAACTCGGGTGATATATCTCCTGAAAATTGCTTTAGGAGTCAATGCTCAGCATGTTTTAAGGGGCCAGTCACGTCTAAGCTTAGATGTCGTAATAAGCAGCATGAGTCAAATTTCGTGCGCAGTCGAAGAGATTTTAAGGAGAACAAGCATTCTGGATCCCGCAAGGAATTGTCGAATATGGTATGCAATGGTCGTTTTTGTACTGTTCCAACAACCCACCGAAGATGTTGTCCCGACCTGAGAGTTCCCTCGCAGCATGAGTTCGAATGCAAGCTATGTAAATATGCGATGATTCCTTCAGAGAGAAGCCTTCAAAATAAGAACCAAATCGACTTTGATATGGACTGGACTATCAAACATAGTAAATCGGCAATCGAAGTGAAGCCCCCCGACAAGTATGATGAATACAGTACCTCTGACTCGACGGGCGTTGATTTGGAGGATTTCAATTTCGATTTTGAAAAATATTGGGAGGAAATTGAAAACGAAGCCAGCCCGGTAGACGTCAAAGGTCTAAAGAAATACACAAAGGATGGGTTCAGGGAGAAAGGCTCCAAGTCCCGACATTATCGCGACGAATCGCGTTCAACGTCAAAATGTAGTGAAGTAGACGGCGCTCAAATAAAACACGATCTTCTCAGTGGTATGCTATCGCCTCCAAATAATGGCTACCGATCTTCCAACTACCATTCTCGTTCGAAATTCAGTGCACCTTTTCGTCGATTTTCCCTTAAAGTATTTCCCAAATCCATGACTACACACGACAACATTTACATGCAAAGGCACTATAAGCAAGACTACGCGGAACGACCACTGAATTTGATAAATAATATATTTTCTATTTATAAGCCGAACAAGTATTTGCCTATGAATTGTTACCAATTTAATCAGGATAAGCCGTTTTTTCTCAAGAAAAGTGAATTCATGAACCACGTGCTGCAGTGCGAAGAATCGCGCGGTGAATACGTGACATCCATTAAGAGGCCACTGATCGTCACCGCTGATCAGCCCCGTTTCGAAATAATTCCCCGCAAGACAGGACTTAGGGTGTCTCCCCTCTACGAACCAGGCCAGTCACAAAGAAAACGACAATTCTTACGCAGTACAGCACGTCCTCTGTCATTTCATCATTAAATTCAGTGGCGACCATATTTTGGTAAAAATCATTATCGAAATGTATGTACTATCAGGGTCGAGTGTACTTTTCATTTTATGGAAAAGTCTTACCACCAGGTCTGTCGCAAGGATTTGCGGGGCTCATGACGAAAAACTTTTGCGGGCCTCTCTGGATTTATTAGTCTTTCTGACTAATTTTTATGTTCCGCGATAAGAATGTGTGTTTTCCCCTGGAAGACAAATCCGCAATATCGCTTTTTTATCACCGGAGTCACCCCCTTCGAGGAAAAATAGTTAACGGTGGTACTTCCAGAAGAATTGGTTATGACATGTATAAGAAAAATTATATCATTGTGTGCCAATTTTTTTTATTAGATTAATCTTAACCTGTTTGTTGCCTTAGATACTCTTTTACGTTCATAATTTACATTCTGCCTTTTTTACGACTGATATTTGTAAGATTCGAACCAGGTGCCCATGTTTACATGTCGAAAGTGCTGACCGTTGCGCCACCTACAGTACATACTATGAGAGCAATATAGTCGCAACTTTATATTTGCAATTCATCACCTAAAAGACAATGAAATATTATGCTAACGGAAAATGAACAACTACGAGAACTTTTATTAAAAGCGTCATACACCATCTGGAATTCCACTCCGGAAAAACTGATCAGGCGGCCGGAAGGAAAATCGTTCCCGCTAGGCCTCCTCTATACACGTTCCGGAATTTCTCTCCGAAATTCTCATTTCTGGCCTTGAGAAATTCCGGATCGTGAAAGGCCGGTTCAGGCGGCCTTGAGGCGGCCGGATGCACAATTGAAAATCGATCTTATCGCCAGAGATTCAAAGTATATTTCTATCTATTGAATTGAATTTTACGGCATTTTACTTTACATGGCCAAGTTTCAGATATATTAGTACATTGAAATAAACTCCTGAAAAACTCATTCAGCTCAGACGGCCGGACAGGCGGCCGGATGGTGATAAGATCGATTTTCAACTGTGTATCCGGCCACCTGAAAGGCCTGTCCAGCCGCCTCAAGGCCGCCTGAACCGGCCATACACGATCCGGTAGGCTCGATAAATCAAAATACGAGTATTTTTCGGCCATTTTTTATAGATTTGAGCAAAGTTTTTGATACGGTTAACCATTCAGTCATGTCAGAAGTGTTATATGAACTTGGCATCAGAGGAGTCACTGGTCACGATTATGCCGTGGAACTAAAAGGTGATTTAACTAAATCGTTCTAGTGCTGTTGTTGTAGTAGCAACGCGTCTGGCCTTGAAGGGGTTTGACAGCTCTTGGCCGTTGCTAATGCAACGGGTCGCTCCAATGCGTAGAACCGGTGCTGCAGGAACGTCGTTTTAGTGCTAGTACTTGTTAGTGGTGTGTTTACATCGACCATACGGAGAAGCACTGCCTGCATTCATGTGAAAAATTTTCGCTACGGAACGCTACATCCCCTCCACTACACATTTGAGGAGACGCTACCTGTCAACATTTCTTTCGTGATTGAACCGCTACATATGAAATGTCTGACAAACAGGTGACACCGCAAATATTTGACAATTGCCAATTTTCCATCGCAAAACATTTCTTTGGCACATCACGAAACAAGGAAATATCAAATCAAAGACGAGAAGACAGTGAATTTACATAGACGGGGATTCTATTTGCGCTTTTGATGTACACAAACGTCACAACGCACATACCAGCTGCGAATTGTCAAATGTAGCGCTACATGCCCAGAGAGCGTAAAAAATTTCTGCTACCAAGGGGAAGTAACCGCTCCAGAGCGGATGGAAGGAGCGGTTGCAATCACGACCGGGATGGGTTGTAGCGCTACGGAGCGCTCCGTAGCGATCCGGATAAAACGAGCATCGTGAATGCACTCACTAAATACATATTAAAGATGTCAGTTGTTGGTTTGTGACTTTGGTTTGGGAAATGTCAAGAGGCAATGGGTGGTATGCATAATAATGAGGATATACTCAAGAGTGAAGTCTATTGAGGACATTCCTGAGTCTGTTATGTTCGGTGAATCGAGTGAAAAAGTTGTATGCATAAAACTACTCTCCGCTCCATAGTGAAAATTGAGTGGAATTCTGTCAACTCAGCTTTACTCCACTCGACTCACTTTATGCATACCACCCAATAACCTCCCAATAAAAACGCGTTTATACCGCTACAATAAAAGGATGAAACGAATACAGAGTTTCAGGAAAGGATGATGTTATATATGTTATAACATACAATTTTCACCAACAACACCATTAGTGAAAACAGCAACATCATCTAATCCCAATTTTTCAGTCCAGTTCTGCATCGCAAGTGGGGCTAAAATTAGTGCCAAAACTAGCTAATGCGACATGTTTATATCGTCTTGTGTTAGCATGAATTAGTAAATACTCGAAGATAGTTCCGCGGCATAAACGAGGCCAAGTGTGGAAATGTTGCTGAATTCAGGGACTCCACGTATCTCCCTCCATACACGTTAATAATCTTAGCAATTCTGGTCTCACCGGTAAATATGTCACCTGTGCAGATGATACACTTCTACTTTCATTCTCACTTTGAGCAGAGCGATGCGTAACAAATGATTAATGACGATATGATTATCTATGAGTAGTGGCTTCAAAGTAACAAACTAAACATAAATATTAGTAAGACCCGATTCATGCTTTTTAAACAAAAACAGTAAAGCCGATATTGAATCGAATATAAAGTTTGGTAGCCAATCCATTGAAAGAGTGAATAAGATGAAATATCTAGGTCTTACTATAGATGAGAAGCTTACTTAAAATGATTAAATCGATCAAATCAAATCAACATTATGCCCATTAATTGCCTTGCTTAGACAAAGGAAGTACCTTTAGGCGGCTATTACACTATAAAAGTTCTTTTACAAATATCTTTGACTCACGATATTTTAAAAGAACTTTTATGAATGATATTTGCCACCTAAGGGGGAAAGTGTGAAAGAATGAAAGAAAAGCACTTGAAACAAGCAACGTTCACGTCGCAAATCTTTTCTTAGGCGGCTATTACACTAGAAAAGTTCTTCGAAAATATCTTTTACAAACGATATTTGTAAAAGAACTTTTATAGTGTAATAGCCACCTAATACTCAGCTTAAAAATATGATTTTTTTATGCTCACAATAGCCGCTTTCGATTCAACCAATTTTCAGATCATTTTTATACAAAACGACAGACCGGTTTTAATCCAGGTCTTACACGGGATCTCATCGGAGCAAAGTTGAAAGCAAATTGGTTGAACATCAACTTCTCTCGCCCCGTCTAAATGTATACTGAGTACGCAATACGCCATCACGACGGCGAAGTATCTGTATGGTGGCTGCTTAAGTTCGCTCGTCGCAGAGCCGTGACGTTCTTTTCGGTCTGTGAGGCCGGGTTAATGAATCGAAAGCGGCTATTATGTCCATTGTGAATTATGGAATATTTAGCTAAAATCTGACTTCGGCTAGAAATATTTCATCTATCAGTAGAATGATCAACAAAGCTGTTAACGCGATTCACACTTTGCATCCAAGAACACCTACTATAGAAATTTATGAACTATCCGGCAAACTTCCGTTGGAAAAATTATAGTTCTTGTAAAAATGAAAACAATCTGGAAGATTGTTAATAACAGAACTAAAACATCCATTTCACTACCGTTGAACAGAGAAGTTCCATTTATAGTATCTGATAACTTTTTTTTTGTATATTTGATGTTTTACCTCCCCCATTTCCCTTTTCCCTTCCAGGGAAATTATGAAAACAGCTTTGGAATTCACTGAAATTATGAAGAAAGCACGAAGGGCGGCTACATTAATTTAATTAGAACAAAAGCTGAATAGTGAATATTTATTATTTAATAAATACAACCGGGGAATACCAACTCAATTATGAATTTAATGAATATTAAATCTTCATTTTTTTTTATCATGGGAAAATATTTGGTAATATGCGTTTTTGCATGCAAATTAAATGTCACATGTCGTTTTCGAGATATATCCGAGAAGGAACCCACGAGGGATGGACTTTTGTCAGAATCCATGTTTAAAAAAGAAATTCTATTGCTTATTTCCGTATTGAGTCGTGCAGTATAAACGCAATCGTATACAAACGTTCAGAATCATCGGCCTAGAATCGTCGTTATAAATTTCTTACAACTCTCAGGATGCAGCGGAATAACAGAAAAATGTCTGTTTAACAATCAATAGTGCACAATTATCTTTTTTTTGCCACACCTTATTACAGAAATACATAGAAAAACAGAATCCATTTATCGAATAATAATTCTTTTCAAGTTGCATATGAGATTAAAAAAAAGCATAGATTAAAGCATGAAACACGATATTTTTCACAACTTACCTTAAATTTCCTAGAATTGTTGTATTTTTTATATTATTATTAGACAAATTTTGCAGTTCGTAAAACTGTTTTCAGTATTTTAAAAACATTTTTTAGTAAAATCTACAATGAAACGTAGTGATAAACAAAAATCGCACAAGCAAAACAATTGTTATATAGGTACCACCACATTTGTGGTAACAGATCGTTCTGTGATGATGTTAAATTTTATTGTTATAAAAAAACGAGAAACAACCAAGGTGTTAGAAATTTGGTTTCGAGCTTAAGTTTAATTTTCGTTGCATTTGTTTGATGGACGGTAAAATAGATGTATGGATATTTATTTATAAACGATTATGGTAATAAGTGAAAGTTATATAGATTCTATGTTTGAGGTGTTTTAAATATACGTACGATATTATATTGTAGTGGACAAAGGGCGTATGTTAAGCATTGAATGTGTTTCCAAATTTTTATTTATTTTCAGTCGTTGATTTCATATTACGAAAGGTATAGAAAATATAACGGAATAAATATCATGAATATTATAACGCTGTTTTTTT
This sequence comes from Chloromyia formosa, assembly GCA_964017055.1. Classification (NCBI taxonomy): domain Eukaryota; kingdom Metazoa; phylum Arthropoda; class Insecta; order Diptera; family Stratiomyidae; genus Chloromyia; species Chloromyia formosa. Next base: position 25,154,349 of record OZ024818.1, read on the forward strand.
TTCTTCCTACTTCCACCAAAATTATTGATTAGATACTTACTAAATTGCCTTAACCGCTTGTGGGGTATAGCGCGTGATTACTGTTATGCGCTTGGAAGTGCATGTTTCTATTCTTAATTCAAAAAAGTGTTTCAAGTTTGTTAGGAAGCCAGTTTTTCACAGCCCAAATGTGTCAAAAGTACGCGAACAAAGATTTGACTACAACAAGCTGAACAGCTGATTTTCGTTGACTGCGACTTGTGGACGTAATTTGCGCACAGTATAATTCCGAGGTAAATCGTAAACTAGTTCACAATTGCCTCGTATTTCCACCAAATACAAGGCTATTGTGAATTAGTTTCCGATCTACAACAGCGAGCGTGAATCCCCCAAATGATTCTGGTGCATTAGTTTTTATTCCCCTCACTGTGCCTATTTCCTATCTGTTCAATATATATCTATGGTAAGATCACTGCTAGCACTGAGAAGGAGCACTCAGTACATTAATTTTTGTGAAGCGGGATACAAATAGTCAGCCCCACCATTGATATACAAAAGAAGAGGATGGAGACCAACGTATGTGTGAGCTGTATGTGTAGGGAACCAAACTGTTGTTTTCTTTTTTTGGCTACCATCAGCTGTTTTTACTTTTGATGACAATTCTAGACGTCATTTTCGTGCTGATTGAAATCCAATTGTGCGATATCAGTGAAAATCGATTGATTTTTTGAGTGAAAACGCGGTTAGTTTAATTGTAATTGCCACCGGAACTGTAAATTAATGTTTCAGTGTCGATTTAGTGTACTCAGTATGTTGGTTCAATTGAAAAATCGTGTAAATATCACTGAAATATGGTGTGCAGTTGTAGTTTGCACGAAACAGATGGAATTCTCGACAAAGTTGAGTGTCGGTTCTCGGGTAAATACCGTGACTACTTTCTAAATTTAGTGTAGTTTCGCTCTATGTATTTCGAATTCCTATAGTGTAAAGATCTTTTTCGGAAACTAAATGTTTTTGCTCGCGGTCCATCAGCCATCAAATGAAAATAAAAGCCGCCCACGTAGGTTATCAGCTGATTTACTTTTGTTTCAGTGGCGTAGCGTTTAAAGTGTGATGTGTGGGTGACCACTTGAAAGAAGTTTTGTTTTTACTAATGGTCAATTAATTAGAAATGGCCAAATTAAATCTGGTCAGATAATTTTGTATGAAAATGTGAGATCCATACAAATGTGATTTTGCTGGTCACATAACCCGCCAAATCAAGTGATTTCGGCTGTAGTGTGAAACTACTTTCTCAATTGCGTGTAGTGACGAACGGTTCGGTACGATTGCTGTGGCGAATATATTAATATAAAATAAACTGAGCAACATAGCGACTGCATCTGCCCTAAAAACGTTTATAAAAAAGTGGAAGTGATGAAAATTTCATTCAGCACGTCCTATGAAGTTCTTATGGTTCGATGGTGGTTTCGAACGGTTTGATCGATCGTCTGTTGCGAACTTTAAACAATATTCATACTTGCAACAATGGCCGGCCGCATCTTGGACGTAGGCAGGGCAGCGCAGCGCAGCGCGCACATGGCATTATTGTTGTAAATTCGGATTTTGCCAATTGTTACAACAACAATGCTATGTGCGCGCTGCCCTGCCTACGTCCAAGATGCGGCCGGCCTAATAAATTTCGAAACTCGCACCAAATTTTTCCAGTCCCCAAAAATATAATCACCTACGCCATTTGTTAAAATGTAGTGGTCGTGTGACAACCACATATAGGCGAATGGTTCCCAAATTTTTCGATATGACTACTTCCTGTGTCTTCTTCTTCATTGAGCCCCACACATGTTTACCCATTTTTGACAGGAACCTAAACGGGAAAATGCATTGGGTAGATAAGGACAGCATCACTTCGTAATCAGCTGTTCAAATGACAAGCGTCCCACGTTTTTAAATGTATTGGTAGCCTGAGAGAAAACAGCCCTCGTTTATATTTGTATTGGTATCACTTTTACCCGCAATTTCAGTGGTGTGTGTACTATTTTTCATGCATCTCGTGTTCGACTTCCTTTTCAGACTCACGGGATCATATGAAGAGGTGTATATCTGTCTATTTTCCGCAATCCTCTCGCAAAGCGATTGTGTACGGATAATGAAATTTACCACATTGACAATTACGGGAATAGAAAACAACCTTTGGGCATTTTGTACTGAGTGCCCCTTCTAGTCTCGATGTTCGTTGGTATGGACTATTTCGATGCGCGTACTTTCAGAACGCAACCTAGCCACCCCGGCTTTTTGACGGCTGTGCTTACAGCGATCACCGCATACTTCAGCAAATTGACAGCTCTATTCATTCTGTTATCCGTACTGAAAGATCTGGATTAGCGTTGTCTAGTTTTGTATGGTTATTCGTGTTATTTTCAATTCGATTCAATCGGTGCTGCTTTCTCGAGACCCGTTGTATATTCGCTATCGAAATAATGGCTCTAATCTGTTCAAGTACGTACAGCTTTCATTGATAAAAGTCCGCCAATAAGTACAAATCGTATCCAACCTTTTTTTGCAGTCACCAATGAAGTTCCAGAAACTCCTGTCCTGTCCCAGGTTTCAGGAGCCGTTTTTGAGAAACGTATAATCGAGAAATACATCTCAGAAAATGGATGCGATCCAGTGAATGGAAAAGAACTCAAAGTTGAAGACCTTATCGAAATCAAAGTGCCGGCAATTGTCAAACCGCGACCGCCGAGCGCCACCAGCATTCCGGCCACGCTTAAAACAATGCAAGATGAATGGGACGCGCTCATGTTGCATACATTCACGCTAAGGCAGCAATTGCAAACTGCCCGTCAGGAATTAAGCCATGCGTTGTATCAGCACGACGCCGCCTGTCGTGTAATTGCCCGGCTGAACAAGGAAGTAATGGCGGCACGTGAAGCCCTGGCCACTTTGAAACCGCAAGCCGGCGTGACTACATCATTGAGCCAACAGCCTGCCATTGCGGCCGAGGCAGCTGGTGTCGCCCAACAACCTGTCGAGCAAGCCGGCATGAGCGCGGAAGTAATTCAACGGTTGCAGGATAAGGCTACTGTTTTGACACAGGAGCGGAAAAAGCGTGGTCGCACAGTTCCTGAGGAACTTGTCTCTCAGGAGCAGATTAAAACATTTCTTACCGTCGCTTCACATCCGGTAACTAGATATGACTTTTCCATTGTTCAGCACACCCATAACCAATGTTTTCCAGGGTCTGCATTCAGCATCGATGCCGGGCATTTTGGCATTGGATATAAGCGGGTCGGATCACAGTAAGATTCTGACTGGAGGCAATGATAAAACAGCCACAGTTTTCAATAAAGAGACTGAACAGGTTGTAGCTATTTTGCGGGGACACACGAAGAAAGTCACCAAAGTTGTTTATCATCCCGACGAAGATACCGTGATCACAGCGTCCCCCGATACGACTATTCGAATTTGGAGCGTACCCAAGTAAGTGTTCAAATCGTCTTTATAGCTGCATTTATTATCAAAGTAGTATTACACTCGACGTTAACCAGACGCAGGAGCTCCGTTTCGGCTTCATGAACTGTCTCCTACTTTGGTATGAATAATAATAACAAGAGTGTACGTTAATAATTGGTTGATTAAGATTGAATTTGATATTTAATTAATATTTTAAAATTTTATTTCTTCCAGATGCCAGACACAGCTGTTGTTGCGCTGTCATGATGAACCGGTCACCGGACTATCCTTGCATCCAACCGGAGATTATATTCTATCAACATCATCCGATAAGCATTGGGCATTCTCAGATATCAGGACAGGCAGGCTTCTCACTAAGGTTGATATCACTTCAATATACAGGGTGTCCCGCTTCAGATGGTATATACTTTCATGGTAGATAGAACTTTTCTTTTGTGGAAAACTGACACGTGACATGGACACTGTCCTTAACCGTTACAGAGTTATATCATTTTTTGTAAATTGTGTCAAAAAGCTAGACTTGCCGAACAAAATCAAAATTTGCCACTCTTCCAATCATTTAATCCGATATTTGACCTCACTTTCTGAAATTACATAAAATTTCATATGAAACAACTTCCGGCTGCGAAAATCACCGTTATTTCAAAGATACAACTGTAAACTTTCAAGAAATTTCAAAATCTATTTTTCACCGGGAATTGAAATGTTTATTTTGCAACGGTACTTTGAACTAACAAAACTTCAGAAATTGATAAAAGTTGCTCCATTGTGTTAGCTTTGAAACGGCATATAAATTTCAAGGACTTTGATTCCAAAATTTTCGAATGTTACGCATTAAAGAAAAAAAAAACATGATCTGAAGATGAAATAAGTTCACTTCAACCTTGACATAACAGATAGTCCACCCTACAAATGATAAATAGAAAAAAATCTAAGTTCTTACCATTAAAGTATCTACCATCTGAAACGGGACACCCTTTTGTACACAAACAGCTTTTTTCGAAACTAACGTTATCTTATTTACTAGGTTATGGATACAGCCGAAATTGGTCTAACGGCAGCTCAATTTCATCCTGATGGTTTGATTTTTGGCACTGGTACAGACGATTCACAAGTGAAGATTTGGGATTTGAAGGAACAAAGCAACGTGGCTAACTTCCCCGGTCACACAGGTCCTATCTCGGCCATATCATTCTCTGAAAACGGTTACTATTTGGCAACAGCCGCCGACGACTCATGCGTTAAATTGTGGGATTTGCGAAAATTGAAAAATTTCAAGACAATTCAATTGGACGACGGATATGAAGTGAAAGATTTGTGTTTCGATCAGAGCGGTACTTATTTGGCTGTTGCAGGAACTGATGTCAGGTACGTTGATGAATTCGGTTTAACGAATAAACGAATGATGGCTCTTTTCTCTTTTTAGAGTATATCTATGTAAGCAATGGATTGATTTGAAGGTATTTAATGATCACACAGCATTGGCGACCGGTGTGCGTTTCGGAAAGCATGCACGATATGTTGCGTCAACCAGTATGGATCGAACATTAAAATTGTATGGTATTGAATAAGTTCGATTTATAACAACATGTGTTGGTAGGATAATAAAATGCAACTTGTTGAAGAGGAAATACCTGAGAAAATAGTAATGTCGTCTACTTAATTGCTTATTAAATTTCAGATATCCCAATTTTCTATACACAATTTTTCTGTTCTGCTGTTCTAGTTTAATGGAAAATGTCGAAGGCCGTTTAACACACTAGTAATGAATATAATGTTTCGAACAACGTAGAAAACGGATATTTTACTACTTGAATTTTATGTAAATGATTGTACGAAAATACAATTTAAATTAATATCCTCTAGTAATAATATTTCTAATATTCTCCGCCCTTTTCTAAGTGGCAGGAAGCGTTGACCCCATACCTCACGAGTATATTGTTGTAGCGATGTTTCGAATACTTATGTGTGTGTGTTATATACATTAAAAATCAATTTCCTCGTTCTCGGTGTCAAGGCCAAGGAGTATGGCCACTTCGGTAGGGTCCTCTCAAAGCGCTCTGGGAGTTGGTGGCGTGGGTGTAGTTGGACATCTGAATATGTAGTGGACGTCATGGAGGGTGCGCAGTATATTTACTTCATTCGTTGTTGTTGTTGTAGCAATGGTCAGAAGTTCGTTGTGTGAGTGTGTTACATGTTGTGTTGTTCTTCGTCTTCCTCGGTGTTGAGTGATAGGAAGGTAGCTGCCTCTACGGGGTTCTCCCACAGCGATCTGGGAGTCAGGTGTGTGGGTGCAGTTGGGCATCTGAAAATGTGGTCTACGTCATGAGGTGTACCATTGCAGGCGGGGCATGTGTTCGTAACATCCCGATCAATGCGAGACAGTTAGGAGTTTAGACGCGAACACCAACCCGATCTAAGTTGGGCAAGTGTCGTCCTCGTTGCTCTCGGAAGCGTTCTATCGTCTGGAGAGATGGCAGCCGGTTCTACGCACCGGAGCGACCCGTTTTTACAACGGCCAAGAGCTGCCAAACCCCTTCAATGCAAGAAGGACGTATGTTCGTGTGTTACTTCATTCGTAGATATGGTTGGTCATGCTGAGAATACTGGGTTCGGTTTTAAGTTCTCGATTGAATTTAGAACTTCTTCCCTATGTAGCGTGGCGATAGCAGTTCTGCATGAGGCATCGTCAAATGACTCTCTCTTGAAGCGCTGGACATCCCTTTCAAGATTTCTTAGGTAGCGACGAATATTGCGAGGAGGTGGCGTTCTGTCCATAAGGTTGTAGCTCGGGTGGTTACGACGATAACATCCTACTAGATATTGCTTCGATAAAAGGTTATGGGATCTCAGTGGCATCATGTGGGTCTCTTGGTGTAGATGATCCTGAGGAGGCATGCGAAGGCAGCCTGTCACAGTACGTAGTGCAGTATTTTGACATGACTGAATGTTATTTCATTGTGTATCGCTTAGGTTTTGACACCATATAGGTGCTGCATAGTTTGCCACTGATCTATCGATAGGTTTATAGGTTACCAGTAGTCCCCTTATCCTTACCCCAGGAACTGCCAGCAAGAGCTTTAAGAACTTTGTTTCTGCTTCTCATTTTGGCATAGATTGTTGATGCATGGGCAGAAGAAGTGGCTATTCTATCAAGGGTCACACTGGGTGGGTGGTTTATCGTTGGGATAAGTTGATACCCTATTGATATGTTCAGTTGCATTCTGACTTCGTTGGTCCAGCAGGTGAAAAGCGAAATTCCATACAAATACTGTCGAAAGTTTCGTCTTGTTGATAGTATTTGTATGAAACTTCACACGAAAAGAAAAGGTTAGTACTAGGCATAACGAAGAGGGTGTTCAGCTCTTCAAGATACTGGTTGATTAGGATGCACATGCGTTCAATACCATTACCCGTAGCCAAAATAGAACAATCGTCCGCATAGCTCAAGTGGTGTTGGGAGCCTAGACAGAGGTTAAACAGGGTGGGCGATAAAACCCTTCCTTGCGGAACGCCCTGCTTACCTTTTCTGAGCTTGGACTTCTTATTTCTAAACTCTATGAACGACTGTCTGCCAGCAACGTAGTTTGCGATCCATTTGGTAAATTGAGCTGAAAGCGAAGTACTGCAGATGTCCGATAGCAGTGACGAATGCTTGACAGTATCAAAGGCTTTTGATAAGTCAAGGTGCACGAGAATCGTTCGACGACATGGACGGGATTGGTAAGGCCATTATCAATTTGCTAAGATATGGCATCCAATGCAGTCGTGGTGCTGTGCATACGCCTAAAGGTGGCCACAGACGTCGTTCTTTTTTGGCGGTTTTAACCGCACGGGTAAAACTGTACGGGTAAACACGATCAACGACCATATCCACACACTAGGCGTTGTTGCGTTCAGTTTTTCTGAAATCGTAGCGTTATCATCATCATCTGATCTGCTGTGATGGATGATCGACACTGACAAAATCCGTCCGTTTTAACTGTGTCGTCATACACACGAGCCGCCTTGAATGAACACGTTTAAAAACGGACGGTTAAAATCAAGCCGCAGCAGATGCGCTCGGTGGACGTGATCGTTCCGTCACCGCTCTACAATAGTAATCTAGAGCTCGGAGTTCAAATCTCGGCGCGATCAAAAACTGCCTGTGGGTACTAATAGAGTTCTCACAGTGCTCCGAGCTTGTCAGTGTAAAGACGGCGCGGACAGGAGGCGCATGCTAGCAACTGCACTTCCGAAAAGTAGATATGCTATCGAAACGTCAACAAGGCATAGAAATGCTAGAGATGTTGACGCGCCCATGCCCCTGGAGGGGTCAAGACAATTAACAACATGGGTCACGAACCCGCACAGGACTGGGCTTACGTACGTTTTCGTAGTCTTCGTACTATGTTTTACAAGTGGTGTTAATTCCAGCCGGTTACCGATGACGAAGGCTTTCTTGCAGCGGGCTCTTAAACTATTAGGTAGGAGTAGCGCTTCAAGTGTCTCAGCAACCGGTGAGAGTAGGGTGATAGGTCGATATGATTCGCTTTGCCTTTTGCCCGGGTTTCAGGATAGGGACTACCCTTACTTTCTTCCACACTTCGGGAATTACTGACGTCACGAATGATAGTTTGAGTGTGGACGTTAGATACTCCAATGCTGTCATGTCAAGGTTTTTGAGCATGATCATGGATAATCCACAGGGACCTAGTGTTTTAGACCTCTTCGTCTTCCGGATGGTAGCTGCTACTTCGTCAGAAGAAAATTGGTACGTTTGGGCGATGGTATCATTGCGGATTTTCCTACGTTTCTAACACTTAGATTTGTCGGCTGGCGAGTGTTCGGCAAATTGTCTATTAAAGAGACAAGCGCATTGTGTAGGGTCAGCGATATTATACCCAGGTTTTCAAAAATAGGCACTGGAGTAAGATTGTGCAGCGACGAAGAATATCGATGATTGATGTTGGTATTCATTGGAGTTATTGGAGATATCTGCGAGCCCGATTGAGTAGCCGTTGATAACGAGAAGCTTGGGGAACCGAGCGAGAAAGAAAATAGTCGAGCCCTGTTTCTACACCTATTAGCGGTGAAGGAAGGGCTCTATTTCCTATGATGAGATAGTCCAACAAAGCAGTTTCTAAGGTGGCACCAATATTTGTAGCAATTACATTTGACAGAGGTGGCATTATGATGTATTGGTTTATTGTAAACTAGCATATCCAAGCACCAGGGTTTGATTCAATTCCGGCGCGAACGAGAAGTGTTGAGAGCAGCTGCACCGATATGTGTTGCTCCCAAAACGTATAAAAAACTGGTTTGTAGTGTGCAGGATACACATACAGATTTTCTCTTCTTGCATCAAGGGGGTATGGCAGCTCTTGGCCGTTGAAGACCTGTCGTTAACAACTGTGCAAAATACCCCTATTTTGCCATCAATGCCCGGACTAGCTTTTAAGACAGCGAGCCATATCTTTTCCTATAATGCGTCTTATTCTAAAATTTTCAAATCCAAATGTTTCAAAGAAATATACACTTGGAAAGCCAACACATTGGGGCAACATTTGCAAATTTGTAGACTCGTCAGTACCGTTATAAAATATTAAAGTGGGAACAGTTGTATTTTTGAAGTAACGGCGAATTTTGCAACCTGGAAAATGTTATTTTGTTTGATATTTGATGTACAATATTTTCAGGAAAGTCATTTCAAATCTCGGATAAAATTATTGGGAGAGTGCTAAATTTTGATTTGGTTTGGAAAGTCAAGCTTTTTAACGGCAATCACAAAAACAGCGATAGCCCCGTAACGATTAAAGATTTACAAATTCGTTTGGTACCATTTGTCCACAATCTGTACTATCCATGCTATCAGCATTACCCACCCAGTGCGCGATACCCTGTATATTCAACAAACTCCTCGAAATTTTATGCCAAAAGGCACTTTATTTAGTTAATACACAACCTTTCATAAAACCCGTACAAAAATACAATAAAAAAAAGTCACAAAAAGATTCATCTTAAAGGCCTCGACCGAAATCCATTCGAAATCAATGGAGTAATTTCGGATGGATTGCGACCTCGAGTTTCGGGAAGATAAAATCTAGTCAATATCAAAAGAAGAACACATGTTAGCGAAAACGGCAAAAATACCCAAGCTCCCCACGCTTCTTGTAAGGTGGGGAATAACATTGCTACTGCGAAATTCCCACTCCAGGATGCAAGACTGCCCAAGGCCATAATTGCTGATCTGGATTCGATATTAACGATTTCTGTAAGGAAAGGAAAAGTGATTCAACGACACTACTTTGTGTTAAATGTTAATTCATCAACATACCCGAGCCAATAAAATACGGAATAGGTCCTATTCCAATTTGATAAAATAAGATGTATGCTAAAACACATACGATACAAACGATTGGCAGCCACGATGCATAATGGATGTAATAAATCACAAAAGTTAGGCCGAATAACGCCAAGGCACTTGCGCTACACGATGTCATCATAATAGGTCGACGGTTAATTCGCGCCATTAACCATGGCGTGAACAATGAAGTCAGTAAGTTAAGACAACCAGCTCCCAAATTTGCCCACTCAGCAGCATCTTTATCTAGGCCGGCTTCTTGGAAGATCGCCACGGAATAATAAAAAACCTAAAAATATGGTTATTAGTTCAACTGATAGATTTGATCTTCTTCTTTAGATTACCGCATTTATTCCTGATAATTGTTGTCCTCCTTGAAATGAACACACAAGCACAATTGCCAAAAGCATTGAACGATCCATAAGTACTGAACGCAATGTTCTAGACGCTGCATTTGATCCGCAATCATTTTTCATTTCTTTCAGCTCCTTTTCCACTTCATCATAGTCCGTACTTCTCAGCTTAGAGAGCACGTTTTCTGCTTTATTATGATTGCCTTTAATTAGATATAAATATTTTGGGCTCTCCGGAAACCATCTACACGGTAGATAGCAAATAATCACTAAAACGACATAGGAACTTAATGCGTAGTGCCATAATTCGTCTGTTCCAAAGGTGTGTTTAAGGCTTAGAATCTGACCAACTACGACGCCACCTGTGACGCCTATGCCACAGAATACGCCAATTGTTCCACGTAAGGCTAATGGTGCTAGTTCTGTGTGATATATTGGAAGAGTTGCGGTAGTCAGTCCGGATGCAAGACCCACAATTAGTCGTCCAATCATTAACATTTCCACGGATTTGGCGAGACGGCAGAATTGAAAAAATACTGCTCCTGCTGCAAGCAGGCCGCCGCTTAAGAGGAAACATCCTTTCCTAAAACGATTTGATTAAAAGTAAAATTATAACGATAAATAAGTTATTAACCGTGTTTTTAGTTTTATGTCATGGAGTGAGGCAAGTGCACAAGTCCATCGAACTAACAATTTGTCCTTTATAGTTCTGGATAGACAGCTCGTGCAGTTTTGTTAAGTGGTTTCTTTATTTAAAAGCTTGTGGATTCCCACACCAATAATTATTTATTATTGTAAATTTAAGAAATAGCCTCAGTTATTGGAAATCAAATTTGCTGGCAATTTTACGTGACATATTGCAACGAATATTGTATGCTAGGGCACGTCAGTGTATTGAGCTATGATCTCTAGTCGAAATTTACGAAATTAGGAATAAAGTTGACCGCTGACACAACTGAATTGATAAAACATAAAGTGACAGAAATCCTCTCCCGCCTGGATGGTGTTTACCGGACATTCAAGGATCTCGGAGCACTCTGATTTAGAGTCTCCCTGGCACAGGTCTTGGCATCGATCTAGACTTAATATACACGAGGAAAGACGTCCATAGTGATTCAGAATCTAGTGTTCAGTCTAACGACTCCAGCATTGTTGGGTTTTTATCATATGATGAGAGAGTTAGAAGGAAATGAAAAAGAGCGAGATAAATGAAGTAATTCGGCACAAGTGTGGAAGTAGGAAGGGGGATGGACGTTTGACATCTCATGTGCCGGCTGTGTGGACCGGGCGGGTATTCCGCGGTAGAGAGACAAAATGGAATGTTATTGTTCACAAAGGAGTATGAGGGGAGAATGTGAGTTTAACATCTCATGTGCTTCTATATGAACTGAGCGTGTGTCTCCCTGTTTACTTTTTACGAGTGGAATTACTTCAAATAGTTTAGTGTTGAGTATATGCGGATTGCTCTTACATAGATTCTCTAAGCAACGGAGACATTGCGACCACATCGAGTACCAAGATGCGCTGCGGACCAAAATGTACGGAATTCCACACAATTTGGACGAGGCCCTAACATTCCGCAATTTGAATCGGCCACCAATGTTTCCACTGAAAAAAGTTTGAAAATTGCTCCAACAAATGATGTCGCGATGCGCGAGTTCCGAAAATGGAAACCAAACCAAATTCGGTCTTCCACATTCCAGAAGGCCTCCGCTCCAGTGGAGGAGAGGCCACCACAAATAGCGAAAGATACCTTCAAAAGCGGACGACGAGCATCGCGACCGAGGTGGCGGACGGACAAGTCACGCACGAAGTTGCGTCGTCCATCTAGCGCTCGACCATCGACAACGCCCCACCGGCAAGAGCACCAAGACCAGCTGTAGCGCCCGTCCATAGGGAGCTCCCCGTCCATCATTTGCCGCATCTCCACACGAGTCTTGTGCTGCAGACGTGTGAATGCAGGCCAACCCCTCCCAAAGCCGCTGCCTTTCTACATCGTACGTACCGAGGCGAGGACGAGGAAGCACACGACAGAGGATAGTGGAAAGCAACACTTATTTTTGGCACTGGTGATAACAGAAGCATAGAAAATCACGGCAAAAAGAACATGAAAGGCTATTTAGTCGATACTTCCCTCTTTGTTAATTTTTTTTCATGCTATAAGATTTTACTTATACAGCTGCGATTTAAGCTGAATTTACCTATAATTCGACAATAAATCACAGGAAATGAATCGTTAGGCTGAAGATACTTCGGAAGAATTAGGCTTGAGTCACTATCAAAGCCTATTAGATCTGTGTGGTGGCTATCTAGCGGAATATAGAAGCTTTATTTATTTTGCTATCAATGCATACATTATATACCCACGCATAAAAATAAGCAAAACTAGCGCAATTAGAGCGTAGGTAGGAGTACTTACTACTACGCGCTTAGTTCATTTCCCCTTTCTATCCGAAGCTTTGGGGTGGGAGCGCGGAGCCCCAACGTCATCAGGGGCTCCCGGGCTAGTTGTAGGAATGGGTATCGGGCTCGTTGCCCATCTTTTTGCGTATTTCGATCCATTGGGGGACTTCCTGTTTGGTTTTGGCACTCGGGAAGATGCGTAAATTTTTTGTTTTGTAACGAGCATGAGGCAGAAGTGACACTCTCCGACCCCGCCCACACTACCGATAGCTAAGCTAGCCACCAAGCTCGCGTCACACCTGACACTACTGAAGAGGATTCAGCACTTAGGTGCGTGGCTCGGTCTGAACGACCAAAACCTCTACCTTCGTCCCCTCTTCCGAGCTCAACTCAAACACAAAATTCGCTACTGAACCTTGGTCTTCTTGGTATTAATCTTTAGCCCAACCTTACTTGCCTTTCTCTTAAGATCTAACGTCATTGCGGACAGATCCATGATTTTGTGGGAGAGTAGGCAGTCAGCGTAGTCAAGAATCTGACCAGGAATTGATACTTTTCATTCCGTGCGGTCTGGATGATTATTCCAACTGAGTCTCCAATGTAGTAAACAAACTGATTTCATTTTAACAAATTACGTTGCGATAAAAAAAAATGTTAGACTATTTGCAAATTTTTTTATTTTTTTCCATATCAACAACAGTACCATCTCGCGGGTTGGATGAAAACCAGAAGCGAGTCGGCCCGCTGGCCGGACTCCTGCTCTAGAGGCCAGGACAACTGGTTTTGGTACATTTTGAATTTAGTCAAAATAGGAGAATTTCCTCTATTCCATTTAAAGAAAATACTTAATTGCGACATTTCCGCTTTAGGTTCTAGGGTGGTATACTGAGAGTTGCAACTCCTTGAGCCACTCGCAAGGAAGTGCCGCAATTAAGGATTCTCTCTAAATGGGGTAGAGAGAATTCTCTTATTTTCGCTAAATCCATAGTGTTCCGCTTAACTTTTTGACTAAGATCAAACTTACCTTCCTAAGGTATCTGAAAGCCATGATCCACCGAGTGATCCTATTGCACCTCCCACTACAAAAATTGAAACTATTGCTGCCCACAATGTATTCAATTGCGTATGCGAAAGCTGGGTTCCATATGTATATAGAATTGTTTCATTGCACCATTGTTTCATAAACTGGAAAAAAAACAACGAAAATTTATATCCACTTACACAAATAAACACAAAAAAAAAATGAATAGACTAAAAGGTTAGGTTGGAAAATTTGCCATCAATACTAGGTTGTTGTTTTTTGGACATGTACCTATATGTCTTTAGGTTTAGCACAATAGACCTTCGGGCCGCAGTGCTTGGTTGCCCTTCGGGCCAACCGCCCTCCACATAATCTATATGTCTTTTGGATGGGGGGTCTGAATAAATTTTGTGTAACGTAACATCGTAACGTAACGTAACGATCGTCACGCTCTAGAAGCCAAACCTAGTACATATGGGTATGTTCTAAATGGGGCTGATGAAACAAATACACTGGGGTAGTGTTGAAAACATTTCGAGTTCTTTGGTCAGGACGAAAGGATATTCATGGGTATGGAGCGAAATCTAGGCAATAGGAGAATCTCCTCGTTCGGGGTGAGGAGAATTCACAGAAGTACTGTGGAAGACATTTTGAGTCCTTTGTTCAGGACAAAAGGTAAATTGAAAATAAGGTACGCGGTGTGGGAAATGGAACGGTCCAGTTTCGGTTAGGATATACATAGAGGAAAAACACGAAAATGCTTAAAGAAAAGCGCAAGCTATAACCAACGCACACGATCATCATAAAACTGTAACCGCTTCTACGATCATCGCCTGCGATCGACGCATATCCGCGTCTACCAATACCGGCCAAAGACCTCTCGCGACCCAATGTAGAAACCGCGCACAAAGCAATTACATAATCAATGACCAAAACCCAACGTTTGCTACAGACAATGGCCCATCTCTGTCAGTTGCTATAGTGATTCTGGGCAGATGGCGGTTTGTGGCGATGATGGCTGCCAGAAATTGGGTCATAATGGCTTTCGATTTTTTGCCAAACGCCATCGACACTAACCACAATACGCATATATACACGATGGCAATGGCTTCCAATTGCCAATCATGACCCATTGTCTGTAGTAAGCATAAAATCTAAAACAACACTCGGAAGACCGCTCGCGTACAAAGCAATGATATCAATGACCAACGGAACGCATTTATCGCATCCACCAACATATATTCATTCATGCATCATATTCATACCCCATCACCCTATTCCCAACCAAACCCATTCATTCATAATAATTAATATAATAATTATCTATTACATATGTATGTACATATATATATGCACTTACTGCAACGTGCATCCCGAAAGTCATATACGCACGATTCTATAAATAAACAAAAAGATCTCTCGAGCCCAATGCAGAAACCGCGCATAAAGCAATGCATGTTAAACGGCAACGACGACATCCGAGACCCAAATAACGACAACCTGTAGTATTGACGTTGCACCAAAAAATCGACGATGTACCCCCACCAATTGGTACCCTATAAACATTTTTAATATTAAAAAATATATCTACAACTTATTATTATAGATTATTATTCAAAAATTAAAATTTTTCTACAGGATATTTTATTCTCATCAACCACGTTACTCATGTTAACAAATCCACTCAAATAAGCTTAAATTCATACTTCACTCATGCCGGAATTTCATTGCCGGCTGCAGCAAAAGCAGCAACTGCGGCATCACCTGTGTCTTGGCTAATTAGAATGCACGCATTCGCCTTGAGCGAACTACATTGGAGCAGCAGCAGCGGCAGCAGCATCGGGAGCGCAGCTTTTTTAAGCCAAATTTCTAAAATGCTGCTTTAGTGGCGGGATCTATCGGGATGGTGGGGGAACTTTTGAAATGTCAGAAAAAAAACGAGATTTTATGCATTAAGGTGTTGAACGAAAGCTTCGTTTTGTTGCTAAAAATTATAAAACATTTGCGACATTCGCAACAACTCATTTTTTTTGCATGCTTCCATAGTCGCTGCTCTCAATGTAGCTCAGAAAGTAAATTAGACAAGACCGATGTCGCTGCTGCTGCCGCTGCAATCGCTTCTGCCGGCAATAAGATTCCCGCATCACTCTGGTGCCCCATCCCATGTGCAATTTATGGAAATGCACCTTTTGTATTCTTACAAGGAGACGCAACTGATGAATTCTATACGCAATGAATTGCTCTCGCGCCCCCACTGATAATATCTACTTCCATGGTCATAATGCAAACTTACGTTTTGCACATAAACGCCAGAATCCAACTCAACTAATTTCTTTAGGGTTTACTCATTTGAATAGCTATAGCTTGGTTCATACGATTGGATAATGATACTCGCATTAACATAAGTTTAAATAGAACGTAGAACGCTCTTTGGAAGCCACTTATGGAATTGCCTATACGAGTATATGAGTAGAAGAAAAGAAATATTCCGAAAACCACTCAATTTGGAGAAAAAATATGAAACAGCAGATTAAATACGTTTTGTCATAATAACCGATTGTTGGTCAGTTGGATGGATACAGTTAAGATATTTGTCTTTTAGAGTTTAAATTGACGAAAGCAATTTATCGTCTAATCTTCATGCAATGTTGAAAAGACGTTAGAAATTAAATGAAATTAATCGGCTCATTTCGCGCCCCCACATAATGGCGCTCTGTGCAAATGCACAGTATGCTCATATAGTAGAGCCGGTCCCGGCTGTGAGAATAGTTTGGGTGAAATGGACCGCTAATGGACCGAGAAAAAATTATGATCCGAAATATAACGTTACCTGGAACATGTTCCATTGGATCAGAACCGCACCGGAAAGCGTTTCTAAGAAAATCGAAAAAAAAGATCCAAGAATCAGAAAACTGATCCGTTGTCGCCTTATGCTTCCGTTATACTGAGCGAAAAAAACGTCCACAAGTCGCAGCCAAGGGAAATCAGCTGTTCAGCCTGATGTAGTTAAATTTCTTGTTCGCTGTTCGCGTTCGTCTGACACATTTCACCTGTAGAAAATAGACTTTCTAACGAACTTGTAATACTTCTGCTAAATTAAAAATAGAAGCATGCACTCCCAAGAGTAAGAGAGTAAAACGAACAAAACAAATAATCGACCACAGTGGCTGCGGTCTTACGAGTGCATCAGGAACGGACTTCTCCTCCATATGCTTTCCCCTTCGGTAAAATATGTACGGATAACTGTCAATTTTTGGATCTAAGAACTTTTCAGATCCGTAGTGGAATATTTTCGGATTCAAATACTGACAGTTATGTATACATATTTTACCGGAGGGGAAAGCATATGGAGGAGAAGTATGTTCCTGATCCGCTCGTAGGACCGCAGCCAATGCTACAACACAGTCATATAAGAATTGGCATTTTGCGGCGTCTTAATTCAGACAAAGTTAAGCCCGTTTCAACTTTCGCGGCATCTTAATTCCGACAAAATGAAACTTGTTTCAGCTTTCACGGCCTGAGCGATGTTTTGGTCGCACAGAGTATACTTATCGGCATTTGAAATGCATTGGTCGCGGTCCTGTACAACCAAAGATTAACCATAGAGAAGATACCTCACTTAGTACGATTTAATTTTTAGAACGGGATGCACTCATGCTTAATCTTTGCCAGTAATTCAAAGGTAAATTCCCTTAAGAGAGATAGAGACGGCAACACTTCAGTAATGGCAACTGCCTATAAAGTTTCAATGTGTGAGTAACATGCTTGTTAGTTGGCATTACCCCTTCGTGTACGCATATGAGAACCAACACGTATGCAACTACTAGTCAGTCGCGTTAATTTGTATGAAGTAGGGTATCTTCCTTATGGCTAATCTTTGGTACAACTTCGATCTGGTTCAAACGAATCTGACTTTTTCGATTTTTCCTCTAAATTCTTTCCCCTCCGGTTAAAGACGTAAACTGATAATTTTTGGCAGGTCCAGAGAGGAATATTTTCAAAATGAAAAAATTGCAGTTGACGGCACATATTTTACCTTAGGGGAAAGCAAATGGAGGATAAATCAAAAAAGTCAGATTCGTCTGACCCAGATTAAAAGCTCACAGGACTGCGACCATTGGTTCAACTTTATTTGACAGTAGAAGTCGTCTCCGTTCACACTATACGTCAAAGAAAAGGCGTCGCGTCGAACATTTTGCTAGGAATTTGCTGATGCAAGATCAACGGCAATGGCAAATAGTAAACAAATGATCTAAATGCAAAACAACATCTTACTAGACGTTCGGATCAGATACGGGAGTAAAATGTAGCAATTCATTTTTTATTGGCAAGAGACGACATAGAAAGTATTGTATGCTAAAAATATCTAATAAACTTAATATGTAACCCCCATATACTATGCGACTCGTCGCCAGATGAATCTGACGATATTATGATCGTCAGATCGATCGCACAGTGTGTCAGATATTTTGTGGCGTTCCATCGTCAGATCGATCTGACGACGGATCGCACAGTCTATGGCGGGTCCAAGCTCCAAGGTGGGCATTTTCACCCAATTCGCATTTACACCAGGAAACAGAAGTTAAATAATAAAGGTTCTACAGAATACTTACATTTGATGGACTGTTAATGACTCCGATATTGTATCCAACTGGAACTGCCGAGCCTATGGTTGTAAGCAGACCAACAAGCATCAAAGGCGATCCAAAACGGCCATTCTGAAACGAGAAAAGAACGCTATTTTACACTCCAAGGCAAATGTACATATTAGTAAAACGAACTCCCATTTTTTTAACCGTTCTTATCAAAAAAGCTTAATCACTGAAATAAACTGACTCACTGGGTCTAATGCTTTCTATGCAAACTAGAGCCACAGACGGGCGAACCGCAGTTTTAAAGGCACGAACTGCGTCAAATAGCAGGTTTTTGATACAGCGAAATTACAATGGAAACAAAAATAGATTTGCATGGGGATTCTGTGTTAGGCGGCTACTACACTATAAAAGTCCTTTTCCAAATATATTTTATGAACGATATTTTAAAAGAACTTCTATAAATGATATTAGCCGCCTAAGGGGGAAGGTACGGAGGCTTGTAAGAAAAGTACTTGAAACAAGCAACGTTCATGTCGCAAATCTTTTCATACGCGGCTATTACACTATAAAAGTTCTTTTAAAATATCTTTTATAAAAGATATTTTTCTTTTAAAATATCTTTTATAAAAGATATTTGTAAAAGAACTTTTAAAGTGTAATAGCCGCCTTACAATTGGTTACAATCCAAAACTGAAAAAAGTGAACATACTTTACTTGCAATGTGATACGAAAAATACTTGGACTCTGACATATTTTAACCGCACAACATTCCACTTTTCACTACTTTTCTTCTAAATTACACTTTTTCTGTTGAATGGCAGTGTTTGTTAAGTAATATTTGCCGAACTCTGCACTCAATAAACTGAAAGGCACGAGTAATCTGCACCTACATCTATCTGTAGTGTCAACGTGACCACCACAACTTTTTGTTCGTGTTTGACTGACAG
Organism: Chloromyia formosa; assembly: GCA_964017055.1. Classification (NCBI taxonomy): domain Eukaryota; kingdom Metazoa; phylum Arthropoda; class Insecta; order Diptera; family Stratiomyidae; genus Chloromyia; species Chloromyia formosa. Next base: position 25,173,464 of record OZ024818.1, read on the forward strand.
TTCACTGAAGGAAATATTTGATGTAGTCACAGCCAGTGGCGTGGTGTGCTACATCAATCCGTTTCCGTCTCAAAAAAAAAATATATCAGTCCAAATTCAAATGTTCAAATTCTTTTATTTTTTATGGAATGTAATCGTTAACTGATTGTGTAGATTGATTATACTGAAGGTTTGTAGAAGATAATAGGCGCGTTTTTTAACAGCTATGCAGAGCAGGGTAAAGATCGCCACACATGATTGCGCACAACTGAGGAGAATTTTTTTCCGCACGTTCTATGAAATTGATGGTTCGATAGAAGTTCGGTCGTTGTTCTGGTGAATCATGTGTGACAACCTTAAAGTCGATGAACGCGCACAACCACAACCGAACTTCCATCGAACCTTCAAATACCATAGAACGGTGGAAATGAGAAGATTTTTTTCTATTGAGTTTGATTTAGTTCGATGCATGCTCGCGACCAAAATGCTTCCCGTGTATGTCGACCTTTATGACCACATAATTAGGCTGAGGGGAGGGCACGTCGGCTCATGTTCGCGTGTTGTGTGACAAACGGTTTGAGTTTGCAGCCAAAGTCGCGAATCTTTCAATTTGACAAGTGCTTAACCTTCATAAGCCCGAGCGGGGTGCAGGCTGCACCCCAGACTTACATTTTTCAGGATATCTCCTGAAAAAAAATTTCCAATTAAATTTCCTCTGAGATGTGTTTCTTAAATATAGCCCTTATATCGTACAAAAAAAAATTGAAATAAATCGCTACATACTGTAAAGAGTTATCGTTAATTTTGTTCCCTGCGGTACGTGTAATCTTAAAGTTTTCGGTACAATCAGTACCTTAATGTAAATTATACCAAAATCAGAACCGTTTGTAATAAGTGTGGTAGTTATTTTTGTACTACGGATATCACGGTTTTTTAATTTCGGTTTTATATCCAGAATATTTTTCAAAATATAGAATTAAAAAGTTTTGTCTAAAATATTTGTTGTCCTTTGTATAACACAAAAAAGCTGGGGTGCATTTACACCCCACTTGGTCTTTAACGTAATTTTTCGAGGTCGGTCCTATGAAGGTTAAGGGGGAAACCACATTAGGAGGCTCATTTTCACTGATTTTTTGGTGGCAAGAATTAATTAGAATTCAATCAAATTTTGACATCATTTTATTCATATTTCGAACAACTTTTGTGATTTTTTTTGAATAATTTAAGCCAAAAATAACAAAGTTACGCACTGATGTCCGCTGAAGACCGTAATAGTAGAGTACTTCAATTACGGGACTCCACTTTTCATCCGAATTCAAAAAGGTTTTAATTTTACATTATTAACTTATTTTCTAAGAATATGAACCTCAATGCAGGTGAAAATAATGGAAATTAAACATTTTGCAGATGTTGGAAAAATTATTTCAATTTTCACCATTTTTATTCACAAATTAAAAAACACCCTTAAAAATATGATATCATCTCAAATGTTGGTTCATGTTTTTTGTAATTTTATAAAGAATCATACTTTCAATTTTCATAATGATCGGCTCATTACTTTTTGAATTAGATTGATGATTATTTTCCATTTTCTATGCTGTTAGTTTCCATATTTCTAAGTGTAACGAACTCGAAATGCAAGGGGGCTGGGACAAATTATGATCTAATATTTTCTCCAAGATGTCTGGATAAAATTTCGCGAATTTGGAAATGTGGTTTCAGAGGAAAAGAGGGGTGGAGGGGAAGCGCGAGTCCGCCAAAGTGTGAAATCGTAAATAAATATATCCAAACAAATTGATTTACTGATCGTATTCGAAACGATTTTAAACTATTCAACCGCGATTTGAAACTATTTTAAACTCCTTAACAGCTATATTGAAATGTAAACTCGAAAATCCAATGTTAGGTTCACACTAGAAGTCGAATGACTTGATCCGCGCCAGGCCACTTGATCTGAAACTCACATTTGTTGTATCTGACAGTTTCAGATCAAGTGATTTGATCAGATCAAATGCTTTGGCCGCTAGTGTGAACCCAATGTTACTCGCTGTACCGTATTTTCTTAGCATATACTTACTTTAGAACAGAAAATGTGCTCAATGTCTATAATGACCATTTTATCACACGATTCCCGGGGCTGCACGTTACAGTACCACTAATACGTTTGGATGGACACTGTTACTTTAGCTTCTAATCCATTCACAAATGAATGATTTTCTGATATTGTCCGCTAATATAATTCAATAAAAATGATGCTATAAAATAAAATGACCATGTTATCTTCAAAACAATTTTTGTTATATACACACTTATTTTCTGATTCTCTTCAGGTTGTGCTACACACACACCACATGATCAAGATTTCTTTGTACATACATATGTACATATTATCGCACCCGTATGTACTTTTCCAACATCTGTATCAATTACTCGTATGAAGATAAGTTTTGCAATCTCGATAATCTCGGACCTAATCAGTCGATATTGCCTATGATATGCGTCAAGTCAATACATACATAGTATGTTTCCATCAAAGCCAACTCACTGTAAAGGTCTGCTCACCACCACAAATTGAATAAAACCCACCAACATTTCACGCCCAACCTCTTTTTTTCTGTGAAGTTATCGATTTGATTCGCATGTTGATGTGATCGACACAGGAGAATTCGGATCGAAAGCCAGCCTACTCTGCATCAATTGTGCTTTCTAAGTGATCCTTTAAATTACGTTTACAATATCCCCAGATTACTTCATCTGCTGCTTAATCTGGGTGTGGTGAGTTTAAAATTGTATGTATTTGACAGTTCCAGATTAAATCAGCCGGCGCAGATGAAGTAATCTGCGGATAGTGTAAACGTAATATTAGTCTTTCCAGGACAATTTTAAGTATTGTAATGTTTCGACCGCAGCCGGGATCGTTAGATATTCGTATGCTGAATAATGATAACACTCTGATTGAAAAACACACACACACACAATCTAATAAACGAACTATATACACGCGTAACTAATATTACGTTTACACTATCCCCAGATTACTTCATCTGCACCGGCTGATTTAATCTGGAACTGTCAAATTCATACAATTTTAAACTCACCACACCCAGATTAAGCAGCAGATGAAGTAATCTAGGGATGGTGTATACGCTGAGCGAAATTCTTAATTGTTACTTGAAATAATTCACTCCTATTATGTACTTAGTAGTTTACTTTATTTTGATAAAATAATTTTTCATAAAATCTGTACCAAAATAAACAAAAGAAAATAACTTACATAAAAATCACCTTAAGGGCCTCGACTGGAACCCATTCGAAATTAATAGAGCAATTTCGGATGGATTACGACCTCGAGTTTCAGGAAAATAAAATTTAGTCAATATAAAAAGTAAAAAACATGTCAACGAAAAGGGCAAGAATACCCAAGCTCCCCAAGCTTCTTGTAAGATGGGGAATAACATTGCTACCGCAAAATTGCAACTCCAGGATGCAAGACTACCCAATGCCATAACTGCTGACCTGGATTCAATATTGACGAGTTCTGAAAGGGAACGATAACGAGAAATATAATTTAATGCGAAACTAAAATAATTTGTTTTGAATCTTGATTCGTCAACATACCGGAGCCAATAAAATATGGAATAGGTCCTAGTCCAATTTGAAAAAAGAAAATGTATGTTAAGACACATACAATACAAACGATTGGCAGCCAGGATGCATAAAGGATGTAATAAACCACAAAGGTTAGGCCAAACAACGCCAAGGCACTCCCGCCACACGATGCCATCATAATAGGTCTGCGGTTTATTCGCGCCATCAACCATGACGCGAACAGTGAGCTCAGTAAATTAAGACAGCCAGCTCCCAAATTTGCCCACTCAGCAGCATCTTTATCTAGGCCGGCTTCTTGAAAAATCGTCACGGAATAAAAAAAAACCTGGAAATTTGGTGATTATTTCAGAATTAAGCCTGACACACACTTGCGTCCAAAATCTAAATTTTCTCCGGCCGAATCCAAAATTTCCCTGTCAAATCCATACATCGACCGGGGAAATTTTTTGATTGGACGCGGGAAAAATTGCATTTTGGACGCAAGTGTGCGTCCAGCTTTAGAGTAGAGAAATTGTCGGAGGGAGAGAGAGGAGAAATAAAAAAATTAAGGGGGCGAAAGAAGAAATCGGTATAATCGCATTAACCTGAATATATTTCATCTTGGGAACAACTGAATAGGGATCGGGAGGGTACGAAACTGGAAGTGGTAATGAAAAAGAAGGGAAAGCATATGAATGCAGGAAGGGAAAACACTAAACCAAAATGACAAAATGACCTGCTTAAAGCCGCCATACATTATCCAATCCGTCGTCCGATCGATCGGCCGATGGATCGCCACAAAATATCTGCCGATCTCCACTGCACACACACTGAGCGATTTTCGTGCGACCATAAAGATCTATTGTGCCGTAGCTCATTAATCCAAAAGACCGTCCACCCTTCTAATAAAGGGCAGTAAGTCTTTAGCAGGAATCAACCTGAATTCAGCAGTGCTGATGGTAGCCTGCCCGAGGAGTGACATCCTAAAACGCGCGATGGCGGGACATTCGCACAAGATGTGCTTGGTCGTTTCCACGTCTTCCAGACAAAGACGGCATTCAGTCTCGCTTGACAGACCCATCTTGTTCAGGTGATATCTGACCAGGTGATGGCCAGATAAGTACCCCACTAGGAGTCTTAGGTGGGTTCTACTCATTTGAGTAGTACCCTTGTGACTGAAGGGCATTATCAGCTCCTTTGATTGACGAAGCCCTGGAAGGTTATTCCAGTACTGTTGACGCAATCGTGCAAACCAATCTTTGATCCGCAGTTTGGCCGAGGCCAGTCCAAAGCCACAGTAAGGCTCAGGTCCATGAAAACGACTGGATGATCCTTGTCTAGCAAGTTCATCCGCAGCCACGTTCCCCTCAATGCCCTGGTGGCCTGGCACCCAACACAAGAAGACTCGGTTTTTGGTTGCCAACAGTTGAAGGAGATTGTAACACTCCTTCACCAGTTTTGAAGAGACCTTAAATGAGGAGAGCGCTTTTATAGCTGCTTGGCTGTCTGAGTAGATAGCAATGTGAGCGCCGCGAAGTCCAGTTTCCAAGATTACCCTGGCGCAGACCTCAATGGCGTGGATCTCAGCTTGAAAAACGCTGGGCGAGACTCCCATTGCGATCGAAATCCTGGTGTTGGGTCCAAAGACACCTGCACCAACACCCTGTTCCGTTTTAGACCCATCGGTGAACCACTTGATACATCTAGGGTCTGGACAGGGTGTGCCATTTACCCATTCAGAGCGGTTAGGGATGAGGGCTGAATATTTTCTGCCGAAGCAAACCTCCGTGATCATGTAATCTGATCTCAAGCAGATCTGCACATCAGGAATTTGATTCAGAATGCTCATGTGACCGCTTTCTTCACTACGCACGTCGGAAGTTAAACGAAGTCTGAGAGCATTTAGAGCTGCTGATTCTTGAATGAATATATGCAACGGAGTAAGTCCAATAATCGCCTCCAGGGCTGGCGTAGGACAAGTGCGCATAGCTCCAGTGATGCCAAGGCAGGCAAGACGTTGAAGCTTATTGCACTTCAGTAAGGCGGCTATTACACTATAAAAGTTCTTTTACAAATATCGTTTGTAAAAGATATTTTCGAAGAACTTTTCTAGTGTAATAGCCGCCTAAGATAAGATTTGCGACGTGAACGTTGCTTGTTTGAAGTGCTTTTCTTACATGCTTGCACACCTTCCCCCTTAGGCGGTTAATATCATTCATAAAAGTTCTTTTTAAATATCGTGAGTCAAAGATATTTGTAAAAGAACTTTTATAGTGTAATAGCCGCCTAAGACAGAAGATTGCTGAGTTTTCGGCCACCACACAAGCGCTGCGTAGGTCACCATAGGCCGCACCAGTATGGTGTATAACCACTCAATTATCTTTGGGGTGAGCCCCCATGTCCGTCCAAAGAAACTTCTGCAAGCCCACATTGTGCGTGTGGCTTTGCCAAGTACATTATCTATGTGAGTATTCCACGTGAGTTTCGAGTCTAGAGTTACTCCGAGACATTTAACTTCAGTGGAATAATCTAAGGTCGTGCCGCCTAACGAAATTGGATCCAATGTTGTTTCGTTTTCGTGTGAACGGCACAACGACAGTTTTCTGTGGGTTTACAGATGCGATGCGATAACGAATGACAATTCAAAAAATAGGTTATGATTCACTCCCAATGGCTGCGTTCTGCGAAACTTACAGGATCAGACAATTTGACAGTGAGTAACAGAGATGTGAAGTATTGTATATCCGTAAGTTGAAGAGAGAGGGTCACTTATCTGTCAGAATCTTTAGAGGAAAAATTTACCGGAAAAATTTGTTGGTTCGTTTCCCCGGCCCATGATTTATAAACAAATACATCTACCACACTCTCTGTATCTTTCGCTCTGGTGCAATTATTAAGAAACAGGCTTAACGAAAATTGGTTGGTTGTCATTTTGCTCTCTCGTGTGCGTCAAATGTGTGAATGTATCAGTTAAATGCATCTCTCTTTCACTTACGGATACACAATGCTTTGCTATCTCTGTTGCTTACTGTCATTTCCTTAACCGGTCAGGCTTTCAGGACCGCGACCAATCCAACCTAGATTCATTTTTGTTAACTATTTGAATGTGTGTGGTATTTTCGTATACCACATATTTGATATTTCAATTGCAGTGCCATTTAAATCATTAGAATCTTTGAAATTTCATCATTTAATAATTTGGTAATTTGACATTCACTTGCGATAATCACATACACTACCCAATCGATCGTCACCGATCGATCGCACGAAAATCGCACTAAAATATCGGCAGATCAAAATTGATCGCCCGATCGGTGCGATTTCCACATACACACGCCAATCCGTCGGCCGATATTGATTTCGGGCGACGGATCGGCCGATCGATCGGTGTGTGTATGGCACGTTTTATCTATGTAACTCGATGGGATGAAAATGGACAAAATTTAAACGGAAAGTGTGAAAGGACATATCCTAGTCATTCCCTACTTATATGAACTATTCTAAAGCACAATGCGGTGTAGTTGTGAAGTCTCAAAAACAAACCTGTTGTAAAAAAAGAAACTCCTCAGCCACAAAAAGGATTAATATGTCAATATGTATATAATCCCGCGAAAGGGTAAGCTCGGCGCTTTGCGCCCCGTTCTAGAATGTGCACATTGAGTCCTACTAAAATCGTTAATTTCTTTCAACTCTGCTGAAATTAATTAATTAATTTGATTGAATCACTATTTCTCCTGATTCACTTCAATAAACTCAACAGCAAACAAAAACAAGCTAGTCTTTGGCTAGCCATCATTATACCCTAGACTTTTAGTATAGGGTATATTGTTTTTATTTATGGTGCATTTGCCACTTTGATATGTGATTGTGATATGTGATTTGGCGGTAAATATGATTGAATACTATAAAATTTGGTAAAGATATTTTCAATGGCAATGGGCCAATGGGATGACAGGCTACTACACAATTATCGCAATGCTACTATGTATCACCGACCTTCTGTCGTACGCGATTCGTTAGATTATACGAGTAAATGCTGTGACGCACAGAGCGACAGATTTCAGTTGCATTGTCCACTGTGCACAATTTCCTAATGGCCATTCGAAGACCATTGTGTAGACGGACAATATTTGAATTGACATTTGGTGTGTGATGGCGGCCATCAAAGTCACCACCGCAATGGGCCATTGTCTGTAGCAGGCATTTAAGTTTAAACAGTTGAATCTTTGAAGTGATCATTGCAACTGGGAAAAAGTCCATTTATGTGAAATTTTATGTAGTTTCAGAAACTCATGTCAAATCTCAGTTTAAATGATCGGGACAGTGGGAAATCTTGATTTTGGGTTGGCAAATTTGCCTGACAAGTCAAGTTTTTTGACACAATTTACAAAAAAATTCTATAACTTTGTAACGGTTAAAGAGAGTGTCCATATCGGATGTTAATTTTCCAGTACTATCTTCAATTAAAGTATTTACCATCAGGAACGGTACGCCCTGTATAATAGCGAGTCCGAAGAAAAAAGCAAATGATGAATAGTAATTTTCAATTTAAATAATAAAGAAAAAACGTCTTCTCATGTGTTTCAGATTTGTAATCAGCCTCCGAAAAAAACCTAAATGAAATAAAATCAAAATTACACTATAATTTGTTTGACGTTAACTGATTTATGTGCTAAAAGGACAAATCACATATTTAATGGACTAGGTTGAGAATCGTTTGGATGGGGTTGATGGGGAGGTGTGATGTATTGCGGGTGATGGTGCTATTTGAATCTCTAACAACAAATCAGTTTTAAATGGGACCTAATATTACGTTTACACTATCCCCAGATTACTTCATCTGCGCTGGCTGATTTAATCTGGAACTGTCAAATACATACAATTTTAAACTCACCACACCCAGATTAAGCAGCAGATGAAGTAATCTGGGGATAGTGTAAACGTAATATAAGATGGGAACGACCAAATCACTTGATCTAAAAATGTCAGAAACGAGTATATACAAATGCGACGTTTCTGATCAAGATCAACTGATTTGACCACTAGTGTGAACCGAATATAAAACATATTCATGCTCTCATGCTTTAAGCTAAGCTAAGCTTAAAAACAATTGTGTTTTCTTTAGGTTACCGCATTTATTCCTGATAATTGTTGTCCTCCTTGGAATGAACACACAATTACAATTGCCAAAAGCATTGAATGATCCGTTAGTACTGCACGCAATGTTTTGGACACAGCGTTTAATTCGCTATCAGTTTTCATTTCCTTAAGTTCCTTATCCACGTCATCTTGATCGCCACCTCTCAGTCTAGAGAGCACGTTTTCTGCCTTACTATGATTGCCTTTGATCATATACAAATATTTTGGACTCTCCGGAAACCATTTACAAGGTAGATAGCAAATAATCACTAAAACGGCATAAGAACTTAGTGCAAAGTGCCATAATTCGTCTGTTCCAAAGATGTATTTTAGACTTAGAATCTGCCCAATTAAGACTCCGCCCGTAATTCCTATACCACAGAACACTCCAATTGTTCCGCGTAAGACTAATGGTGCTAGTTCTGTTTGGTATATTGGAAGAGTTGCGGTTGTCAGTCCTGATGCAAGTCCTACAATTAATCGTCCAATCATTAACATTTCCACCGATTTTGCGGTCCGACAGAATTGAAAGAATACTGCTCCAGTCAAAAACAGAGCCCCGCTTAAAAGCAGACATCCCTTTCTACAACGAATTAATTAGAAAAAGAAAAAAATCGTGTGTGAAATAAATATTAGGACAATTTATATTATATTTAAATTGAGAGTGATATATTTTATATTTATTGAATGCTAATTTTTTTTATTAAAGTTATATAAAAGCGAAATAAAACTATATATTGCTAAATTAAATATGAAAATTCGGTACATTCCTATTTCGCAAAAATAGAGAGATTTCGGTGTATTCTATTTCACCGGAAGACGCATGATGGTTCGCACCTTAGCTAATAGTGGTTTTACCGCTGTAACGTATAGAGTGAGCATTCTTGTGTAGTATACTGAGAGAAGCAACCCCTTAAGACGTGAAGTAGTACAAAGCTTAAGCTTTTTATTAGGAAAATCTCCTAGGTGCGAGCTTGGTGTAAGAAAGTACACCTAGACACAGGTGATGCTGCTGCCGGCAATGAAATTCCCGTATAAAAGTCACTAGCGTACAGTACAGATCTCACAACAATGGCGCTCGGTAAGCTACTAAAATGGGCAGGCCAGGCAGGGCCAAGTGTAAACCTCCGAAAGACTGAATTGGTTATCTTCACCAGGAGAACCAAAATTCAAAAGACTTTAACCAACCAAGAATGAATGACAGCGAGTTAACTTTGATGACAAATGCAAAAGGGATGATCCTGGACAGTAAATTTACTTGGAGTCACAACATCGAAGAACGAACCACCTTGCAAGAGTATGTTATGTTAGGTGAGGCATGTGGGCTGAAACCTGAAACCGGCATTTAGCATCGACACTAATTGGCGGAAATTGGACGGGGTTCGGAGACTGACATTCCAGGCAATCACCGGGGTATTGAGAACCACGTCTGTAAATTCCCTAAACGATCTCCTAAACCTCCCCCAATTAATCTTTTCTAATGAATGCAGCCGATGTGCCACGACTCATAGAAACAAGATAATTTAGAACAAAATCGTATGGCCGTCGAAATATTAAGTTGCCAGTCGAGACCACCACACCGGAGTAGAGATGCAGTCCACTTTGCCGGAAGTTCCATGTAAACTATATTATCTATCAGACTGCCAGATGAATGCAGCATCTTCCAGGCGGAGATCCTTGCTATTCAAAAACCAGCAGAGATAGTCCCAACTAAAAAACAAAAACACTCTTAGACCTTTCCAGAGGAAAATGTACAATGATGGTTGGCATACTCAGTCGCCCTAACCCCTTGTGGGGAATAGCGCACAACTGTTCCATGTGGCCCAGTTGACGCTTCGTTGGCATAAATTAATTTCGGAGAATGCAGTTGCCAGCATGAAGCTACCGAATCCTAAAGAAAGTTTGTGAGTGTCCATCACTTACTAGACCAAAACAAAAAATGTCTAGAGGCCCAGTTTTCTCGTAATCTGAAAGCAGTTACAGACCTCAGCATAGGAAGTCTTGCAAACTTCACAGTTGTGACAAAGACCCGGCAATAATGAGCAATATAAGTGGATGTACCATCAGAAGCCGGAATCAGTTGTTTGGGTTTATCGTGTCGTTAAATTTTTAACGGAAGAATAGGCGACGGTTAGCGTTTATCGTTCATTAAACTTTAACCGGACATTTAGAAACCGGTCCTAAATAATTTTGTCGTATAGTGGACGCAATAATACAGCTTAAGAACAATCATCACTCAGATTTTTACATGCTGATCAGTAAGTTTAAAATAGATGATCCGTACTCGTATATGCATATTTTATTTACAGATTATTTTACTTGTTACTTACCTTCCCAAGGTATCGGAAAGCCATGACCCGCCAAGTGATCCTATTGCACCTCCGACTACAAACACGGAAACAATTGCTGACCACAAAATATTCATTTGGGTATGTGAAAGCTGGGTTCCATATGTATCAAGAATTGTCTCATTGCACCATTGCCGCATCAACTGGAAAAACAACGAAAATAGACATAAGTATAAATTATTGTGGAATAACAAGATAGGGTTTTTCTCTATTTGCATTATGTGCAATTTATCACATATTATTACAATTTAGTTCGCACTATGCATTTCTATTTAATGAGGAAAGCGAAGATTGAGAGTGAATTTTTTTTCAATTTAGAGCTGAATTTAATATATTGTCATTTAGTTATAAATATTCATTGCTATCTCTGGAAATTTCCCGGGGTCCTTAGTGAGATTCTGCAAAATGCCGTAAATATTCTACCTTAGTGGACTAGGCAAGTGGGTGTTGCGGTCAATCCGACCAAAACAGACCTTGTTCTCTGCACCAGAAGGAACGCTCTACCTTCATTGATACCACCATTGCTTGAGGGGACGAGACTGGTCTTTAGCGATAAAGTCAAACTTCTCGGACTTATATTTGATAGAAAGCTCTCCTGGAAGGCAAATATTGAGGAGCGCGTTGCTAACACAACATTTGCTCTGTATTCTTACAATTAGTCTATTGGCCTGAAATGAGGCATGCGACTAATGGTGATCTTTTGGCAGTAAGTATCAGTCATACGCCCTATTTAAATTGGGTAGAGGTTTGGTGGACTGCACTCAACAAGGTGGACTGCACTCAACAAGGCGTCCTACAGGACTTTATTAAACACAGATCAATTATGGGCGAAATGCCAATTAACGAATTGATACGCGGACGAAAATGGCAGTCACACATTGCGGAAGGGTGATTTCTGCATTGCTAGACATGCCATGGCGCCGATCTGCGGCGAAAGAGTATGCGCCACTGGGTTAGTCGTGGGGGCAGTTGCGTCTCATTGCCAGAACCGAGTACGATGCGCGCAGGAATATTTGATACGCTATGCCCACTATGGGTTAAGGCAAAGAAGTAAAAAGTAATTTAACCACACTCTGCAACAAGATACTTACATTTGATGGACTGTTAATGACTCCGATATTGTATCCAACTGGAACTGCTGAGCCTATAGTTGTAAGCAGGCCAATAAGCATCAAAGGTGATCCAAAACGGCCATTCTGAAACGAGGGATGAATGTTATTGTTCTCACTACAACTACAAGACAGTTAAAACGAACTCCCATTTATTAATATTCTTCTTATCAAAGCAGCTCAACTTTTGTAGCTAATGACCAGTTAATCAAATCTTCGAGTGTCAGAGTAATATTGGTTTTATCGAAAACTCGGTTGATGATTGATTATGCATTTTCACTGAGCCTTCCCAACAAACTCTCGCTCTTCCTCGCAGCCTTTCCATCTGATGCACCCTTTCAATATTTGTTTAGGCATGCGTTTATCGTCCGTTCGTTATACATGCCCTGCCCATTGATGTCGTTGTAGTTTGACGTAGCTTATCGCATAGTTCGTACAGCTCATGTAGCTGTAACGGTTCCGAAAATTCGCCAAAGGACCTTTCATTTGATGTTCGGTTGTGCTGGTGGTCTTCTTCTTGATTGCAGCATTATTTTCGTTTTGCCCTCTTTACTGCGTAGTTCAACTTCTTTTACAGCCTAGCCGTGTCATGAGATAGATCGGTTCCGGTTTATCATATCGCGATTATTATACCATTGCCACCTAGATTATACAGGCCAGCTATGAGCTGATTTTGACTGATAAATGATGTCATTACTGCCTTCGTCTGTTTCGTCATAGAGTTTGTGGAAAAGAATCCAGTGATCGGCGACTGATGGCGGCGAGTCCAGAGCAGAATTTCGCTAGTGTCCCTATTCAAGTGGACCAATTTTGAACGTAAAATTTTTAGCGCATCAACTCAATGTTAACGAAATATAACTGTTCTGTTATTAATCAAAGCTCCCAAATTTTTCTCAAAAAGTATGAGCAACAAAGTAAACTTTCATAGGAACGACCGGTCAAAAAAACTTTTTTATTTCTAAAATTATCGTAACCAAATTTTATATTTTTCAATGGTATCTACTAGCAAATAATATTCCCGAAATTGGCTGAAATTGGACTAGTATATCATATAGCTGTCATAGGAACGACCGTTCTAAAAGTAAGTTTTTGTTAGAAAAACTTTTTTATTTTCAAAGATATCTTTACAAAATTTCACATTAATTGATCATATTTAAATTTGGGTGAAATCGGCCCACTATTTCATATACCTCTCCTAGGAACAGTGGAATCGAAACAAGTTTTATTGCTAATTTCAAAGTGGTAAATACAGAATGGACCAAATTGATGGTAACACAGACTAGCGGAAGGTTAGCTTTTTTATATAATATAACTTGAACATAATATCACAGTTTGATCAGAATATGTTACTTTATTATCTAAATCAAGTGGTCCGTTTGTCCGGTAGTTGTATTAAGAAGAAAGTAGTAATCCATATCTAGACTGGAAGGTGCGAAGAGAGTTGTTCATCTCAGCGAATGTCAACCGACGAAACCGAAGTAAAGGGGGCTGGTGTCATTTCGGATAACGAAAATTTCGGTTAATCGTTACCACGGAACTAACTGCAATGGAAAGGTCAATAAAACACTTCGTACAACAAGCAGTTGAATACAAGATGATACATATGTTAATTATTTTTTAAAGTAATCTGATATTTTTGTCTAAATCTTCGTGTTGTAACGCTTACGAGCAGCTACATATATCGCGCTACCGTGTATACATTTTATGAGTTCGAAATTAAAAAAAAAATCTAGTCGCCCCTTTCGGTTGAAGCGGGTTCCGGTTGAGCGAAGTTCGGTTAAGCGGGGTTCTACTGTATAAGTATTACGTGACAGAGTCTCAGAATGTATTACTAAAGTCTTATAAGAGTTTTCAAAAATCTGTGAGAGTTTATTTCTGATAAATTGCTAGTTGGGATGGAGTCTACACTTGGTTGATTTTGTTCACGTTACCCAGAGTTGCTCTGGGGAACGGCATGATTGGTGCGAAGATCGGGAAGTGGATGGACTCCACGCATCAACGAAGATGGCAGGAGTCAATCACTTGGAAACAAGCTCGGAATGGAATGACCAGCCCTTTAGGCAGGGAAGCGAAAAAGGTACTCAGTTATAAGCGGAGTACCCTAAGATGGATAACTACCATAGTTACAGGGCATGGTCATTTTATGTCTGGAAGAGGCTGAAACGGCAGCACGCATTGTATGCGAATGTCCAGCACTGGTTAGTACGAGGTTGAGGTTCACAGGTAATCATACTATAAGTGTGGAAGCCATGAGTGAACTCAGCCTTAAGGATATGCTGCCAATAACACCGGGCTCACTAATCACCTACCATTTTAAGGCCAAACTAACCACATTCAAAAATTTAATTGTAATTATTTTAAAAACGTATCATACCCTGTTGTTTTGTAAAATGTAAATTGACGTGCTCAGTAGCCATGCGGTTTCGACCACCGCTATACGATGCTACATCTAGAGAGAGGGGTTCAATCCACGGCGCGTTATTAAAAACTGCATGTGGGTACTAGTCGAACTCCCGTCAAGGCAATTGACAGAGAATAAATTTTACTATAAAATATCTTACCATCATTTACATTTAAAAATGCACCGTTGTCAAGTTATTTAAAAAAAAAGGAAAAATCAAATCTTTGAAAATACAAATCAAGTCTAAACTTCTCCATATACTCACTTTAGAACAAAAAATTTGCTCAGTGTCTATAATGACCATTTTATCTCACAATTTTTAGGCTTCACGTTATATTATGTCTAAATGAACACAATTACATTAACTTTTAAGCCATCTACAAAGGAATGATTTCCTCATGTGATGATGTTTTGATGTCAGTGTCCAGTAATATTATTCAATACAAATTATGATGTAAAAAAAACGTAACTACGTTATCCTAAAAACTTTTTCTGTCTAAGCCCGCATTCACATTATACGATTTGAGTCGGACCGCCTAAACCCGATCTGATAATTTTTTTAGTGGACTAAAGAAGAATATAGCCCCTTAATGCATGTGGGCTTTCACTGCATAATAAACACGGCTATACTACATTGATTTAAAATCGCAGAATGTCAAAACGTACGTGTAATCAGACATACTCAACGAGATTTTAGCCGTGGTCGTGTAATGTGAACGGGGCAATGTTATTATTCAATCCAATAAAAACAAGCTAGCCGAACCCTAGCTTGCCGAAAGTATGATACCCTTCAGGAGCAGTTGTTTGTGTTGCCATCAATTTGATCCATCCTGTATTTACCAGTTTAAAATTAGCAATAAAACTTGTTTCGATTCCACTGTTCCTATGAGAGGTGTATGAAATAGTGGGCCAAATTGAACCCAAATTTAGGAATGTGGTTTGGCAGTAAATATGTTTAATTAATGTGAAATTTTGTAAAGATGTCTTTAGAAATAAAGTTTTTCTAACAAAAGCTTACTTTTGGACCGGTCGATCCTATGACAGCTACATACGAGTATGATATAGTAGTCCAATTTCAACCAATTTCGAGAATGTACTATATTTTGGTAGTAGATACGATTGAAAAATTTTGATTTGATATATCTTTAGAAACAAAAAAAATTTCTCACCAACACTGATTTTGATTTGACCAGTCGTTCCTATGGCAGCTATGTGACGCAGTGGTCTGATTCCGACATAATATACAGCGTACAGTAAAAAGAAGGCTGTGTACAAAATTTCAGCTCGACAGCTTTAGACTGAGAGACTAGTTTGCATAGAAACAGACGGACAGACAGACAAAGCTTAACCACGACCGAACTTCCGTCGAACCATCAAATATCATAGAACAGTGGAAATGATGAGATTTTTTTCCGATTGAGTTTAACGTGGTTCGGCGCATGCTCGCGACCAAAATGGTTGTCGTGTGTGGCGACCTTTAGTCGACTCATCTCGTCATGCTGACCAAGAATATAATATAGTTTATATGGTCGAAGAAGCTTCCTTCTGTGCGTTGCAAACATCATGACGGGTATAAAAAATTATCTGATCGGTTTCAGTTGGTCTCAATGAAATCGTATAAAGTGAAAACGGGTCGGGAATGTGCATCTAATAAAGAAGTACTTTATCAAGTTTGAAGATAACTTTTTCAATATAGATAATGCACGACCTAATTTGTTGATATTGCCACAACTGTGATTATGTTATATTTTTTCATTTGGGTCCGATTATAATAATAGTCGACATTCACATCGAACCCGGTTCGCGACCAAACCACTTTCATAGGAACGTGGGGAATTAAGAGAATTTTGCCACACGTTCCTACAAAAGTGATGTGATTGGGTTCAGTTGCAAACCGATCAATTCGGTAGTAAATGTGGACCTTTAGATACGTTCCCACTAGAAGCAAAATTACTTAATATGTGCCCGATTGTTTAATCTGTATGTGACGCTCCAGATTAAACCCAGATGAAGTAATCTGCCCAAGATTAAGTAATTTGGCCCAGAATAAGTAATTTGGCTTCTGGTGGGAACATATTAATATTGATGCTGATGTCCGTCAGTGCTTTTATGCATCATACAATTTTGATCTAACAGGGAAATCCAGTGGTGGTGGATCACTTATAGCGGTTCGCAGGACTATTAAGTGTTCTCTTTTATCTACCGCAAACACTCTTACTTTCGACTGTGTCACTGTAGAGATTCCAACATACTGTTATTCTTCGCTTCTGGTTTCCTGTGTCTATGTTCCGCGTAACTCTGCCTTATCTGTCTATGACAATCTTTTCTCCTATTTTTCTAATATCATGAACATCTCCCATCCTCATTCTGCCATGGTGATATATGGTGATTTTAATATTCCAAACATGTGCTGGCCTGAATCTCCCAGTCTTCCTTTGCATTCGTCTTCACCTTCAATGTATCTATCACTCACATCGTTTATGGAATTCTGCAACTTGTTGCAGTTCAATATCACGGACAATTTCATGAATCGTAAACTTGATTTGGTGCTTAGTAACTTAACAGAGACATACCTGTCTTCCTCTAGGGCTTCTGTGGATCATGTTCCTGGCGATGCTTACCATCCTGCTTTGATTAATGACATCAACTTTCATCTTCCTTGTTCCCGTGTTCATGATGACCACACTCGCCTTAACTTTTATAAAGCTAACTATGATGCCATTAATAATAAATTGTTCAATGTTCATTGGTCGGGCATTCTGAAAGATGTGAACTGTGGAATCGGCTATAAACATTTTCTACAATATACTGTACAACATTATTTATGGTTTTGTTCCTCTTTGTCCTGCTAAACCTCGTTCGGGCCCTGTCTGGCTTACTCGATCGATTTAAAAATTAATTTGCAAAAAAGTGTGCTCTCGTTATAAATGATTTAAGCGTCATTCTGATTTTTTATTGTTCAGCAAGCTTCGATCTAAAATCAAGAACATAATTTGTGCCTCGCGAACTGCCTATCTTGAAACTATTGAGAATAGTGTAAAGGTCTCCACCCACGGCAAGCATTTTGGTCGCGAGCATGCATCGAACCACGTGACTCTATAGACAAAAAATCTCCTCGTTTCCACCGTTCTATGATATTTGATGGTTCGATGGAAGTTTGGTCGTGGTTGTGCTCTTCCATGGGTGGCGACCTTAAGGTAGGGGGCATTTTTTCCACACGTTCTATGAAATTGATGATTCGATGTAAGTTTGGTCGTGGTTGTGCCCGTTCATGGGTGGCGACCTTTAAGGAACAAAGAAAGCAAACTACAATATTTTAGTCATACGTCAAAAACATGCGATCTTCTTCTTCTTCTTCTTCTTACCCATTATCGCTTTCCTTTGATAATCGTTCAGCAAATACTCCTAAAGAAATATGTGAGCTATTTGTCTCTTATTTTTCCAGTACTTTACGCCAATCTAATTCTTCTTCCTCTTACTTTAACCCACCTGGTTTTTCCTCATATTTGCCTCACATAACTACGGCTTATGTTGAGCTTTTAAATACCTCCCTCAAGGCAAACACATCTTGTGGCCCTGATGGAATATCAAATTATTTTCTAAGGAAAACGCATAGTTCACCTTCTGTCCCTCTTTCCGTTATTTTCAATAAAAGTATCTGCGAAGGAAGATTCCCGCCTCAATGGAAATTTTCATACATTGTACCTATTCCAAAGAAAGGTGATCCTAACATTGCATCTAATTATATACCTGTGTCTTTGTTATCTTCCTGCTCCAAACTTCTGGAACGAATTGTGTCTAATTATATTAATTATGGTTTCGGACATCTCATATGTCCAAATCAACATGGCTTTCGTAAAAATAAATCAACTACGACCAATCTGACTGAATTCGTTGACTTTGTTGCCAAATCGTTCAACACTCACCTGGATGTTCATGTTATTTACACCGACTTTTCTAAGGCTTTTGACACGGTTAACCATAGTAAGTTAATTGATAAATTAATTGCCCTCAACTTTCCTGCCACACTCACTCACAGGCAGTTTTTGGTCACGCCGAGATTTGAACTCCGAGCTCTAGATTAGTATCGTAGAGCGGTGACCGAACGACCATGGCCACCGAGCGAGATTTAATTACAAAGTTCAGGGATACAAAGATTAATCTATAATAAAACGAAACACCAAGGAGTTTAGGCCAGAGTCCGCAATGAGTAATATATTGCGCATAGGCGCGTTTTCTCAATGTCGTGTTAAAATTTGTCGTAGGAATAAAGTGCCGGTTAGCACAATTTAATTTTATCAAATGTCTGTTTAGCGTTGATCCGATCGGAAACGCTGAAGGGAACCTTATCTGCCCTTTAAATTTTATCAGAAAAATAAGCTTCAAAAGTCCGCCACCAAGCCTCCGTTTAATCGTTTATCCAAAACAACATCCCAATACCTTGCAATCGCTTAAAAGTTTATGGGCCGGTTGCTCAATGTGCGATTAAAATTTATCTTAACAATAAACTGTCATTTAGCGAGCGTTAACGCGCGTTTAGAGCGTTTTGAATTTTGCGATTTGCCCGCAGCCACCATTTCACAAGTGAGCGTCAAAATAGTTATATTCAACTGCAACTGAGAGGATTTCATTATTTAATGATTATTTGTGCCCCTCGAGCCAAACGTTTTAGCTATGAAAACAAGAAATACGATTAATCGTATACGAAAACGATTGTAATCGTTTCAACTTATTAATCGAGAAATACGATTTGGATTTGTTTTGATTGCGGTTTGTCGTCCGTGTCCCGTCCCTTTTTTGGTGTGAGATTGTGTGTAGATGACCTGGACTCTACACGAGAGAAAAGAACGCGAAATTAAACTGCACCAACCGTACCTGGAATAACCTTGGGCAACATAGCCTCTTCGCCCGTGCAATAGCTAGGCCAATGGCTTAGCTAATGAACTGGCGAAGAGGCTATGTTGCCATAATTATGTACATCAATCTTTACATTGCATTTACATGATTAAAATAGACAACTTAAAATTAATACTACATATCAATAAAAAATTTGCAAGAATCGCAACTCGGAATTTTCATTTTTCAATAAATCTAGTTATTGCGACGAATTTTTTCGCCACACTTCAACGCTATTGTCACCCCTTTATTTTCCTATACGCATTGAATTATTATAATTTTTTCTTCGACGTCTAAGAAGCTTCAATCGAAGCTTTCGGTTTTTTGGACAACGTTGACTCCTTAGACGCCGACGGACCTTAAGCCCAAGCTTGCGGTTTCTACGTTGCATCCGTGATTTCGACGGTTCGGAAAAAGTTACCAGTTCGGCGGCAGGAAGCTCTTTAAAAATGACTCTCGGTGCTGTAATTTGTTTAGATCTTCTCGACCAGCAGCAAATGAGGCCGAACAGTTTATTTCTCGGCTTTTTTGGAACCGCCAGTGTTGTCAGAAGCTGACTTGTATCTTGCACCGATCCCCGACATATCTCCATAGAGGAGACCACCGAAATATAGGAAGTTGACTGCTCCGACAGATAGTGGTTATTAGCACTTTCTGTTGGATGATATCCACAGAGCCACGGACTTTTTACAACCCGATTCAATGACCATCGCAATTTCGTGTCGGGTTCCAGCAAACTACTGACCACTTTCTTCGCATCATCCGAGACACAATTTTATATTTTTCAATGGTATCTACTAGCAAATAATATTCCCGAAATTGGCTGAAATTGGACTAGTATATCATATAGCTGTCATAGGAACGACCGTTCTAAAAGTAAGTTTTTGTTAGAAAAACTTTTTTATTTTCAAAGATATCTTTACAAAATTTCACATTAATTGATCATATTTAAATTTGGGTGAAATCGGCCCACTATTTCATATACCTCTCCTAGGAACAGTGGAATCGAAACAAGTTTTATTGCTAATTTCAAAGTGGTAAATACAGAATGGACCAAATTGATGGTAACACAGACTAGCGGAAGGTTAGCTTTTTTATATAATATAACTTGAACATAATATCACAGTTTGATCAGAATATGTTACTTTATTATCTAAATCAAGTGGTCCGTTTGTCCGGTAGTTGTATTAAGAAGAAAGTAGTAATCCATATCTAGACTGGAAGGTGCGAAGAGAGTTGTTCATCTCAGCGAATGTCAACCGACGAAACCGAAGTAAAGGGGGCTGGTGTCATTTCGGATAACGAAAATTTCGGTTAATCGTTACCACGGAACTAACTGCAATGGAAAGGTCAATAAAACACTTCGTACAACAAGCAGTTGAATACAAGATGATACATATGTTAATTATTTTTTAAAGTAATCTGATATTTTTGTCTAAATCTTCGTGTTGTAACGCTTACGAGCAGCTACATATATCGCGCTACCGTGTATACATTTTATGAGTTCGAAATTAAAAAAAAAATCTAGTCGCCCCTTTCGGTTGAAGCGGGTTCCGGTTGAGCGAAGTTCGGTTAAGCGGGGTTCTACTGTATAAGTATTACGTGACAGAGTCTCAGAATGTATTACTAAAGTCTTATAAGAGTTTTCAAAAATCTGTGAGAGTTTATTTCTGATAAATTGCTAGTTGGGATGGAGTCTACACTTGGTTGATTTTGTTCACGTTACCCAGAGTTGCTCTGGGGAACGGCATGATTGGTGCGAAGATCGGGAAGTGGATGGACTCCACGCATCAACGAAGATGGCAGGAGTCAATCACTTGGAAACAAGCTCGGAATGGAATGACCAGCCCTTTAGGCAGGGAAGCGAAAAAGGTACTCAGTTATAAGCGGAGTACCCTAAGATGGATAACTACCATAGTTACAGGGCATGGTCATTTTATGTCTGGAAGAGGCTGAAACGGCAGCACGCATTGTATGCGAATGTCCAGCACTGGTTAGTACGAGGTTGAGGTTCACAGGTAATCATACTATAAGTGTGGAAGCCATGAGTGAACTCAGCCTTAAGGATATGCTGCCAATAACACCGGGCTCACTAATCACCTACCATTTTAAGGCCAAACTAACCACATTCAAAAATTTAATTGTAATTATTTTAAAAACGTATCATACCCTGTTGTTTTGTAAAATGTAAATTGACGTGCTCAGTAGCCATGCGGTTTCGACCACCGCTATACGATGCTACATCTAGAGAGAGGGGTTCAATCCACGGCGCGTTATTAAAAACTGCATGTGGGTACTAGTCGAACTCCCGTCAAGGCAATTGACAGAGAATAAATTTTACTATAAAATATCTTACCATCATTTACATTTAAAAATGCACCGTTGTCAAGTTATTTAAAAAAAAAGGAAAAATCAAATCTTTGAAAATACAAATCAAGTCTAAACTTCTCCATATACTCACTTTAGAACAAAAAATTTGCTCAGTGTCTATAATGACCATTTTATCTCACAATTTTTAGGCTTCACGTTATATTATGTCTAAATGAACACAATTACATTAACTTTTAAGCCATCTACAAAGGAATGATTTCCTCATGTGATGATGTTTTGATGTCAGTGTCCAGTAATATTATTCAATACAAATTATGATGTAAAAAAAACGTAACTACGTTATCCTAAAAACTTTTTCTGTCTAAGCCCGCATTCACATTATACGATTTGAGTCGGACCGCCTAAACCCGATCTGATAATTTTTTTAGTGGACTAAAGAAGAATATAGCCCCTTAATGCATGTGGGCTTTCACTGCATAATAAACACGGCTATACTACATTGATTTAAAATCGCAGAATGTCAAAACGTACGTGTAATCAGACATACTCAACGAGATTTTAGCCGTGGTCGTGTAATGTGAACGGGGCAATGTTATTATTCAATCCAATAAAAACAAGCTAGCCGAACCCTAGCTTGCCGAAAGTATGATACCCTTCAGGAGCAGTTGTTTGTGTTGCCATCAATTTGATCCATCCTGTATTTACCAGTTTAAAATTAGCAATAAAACTTGTTTCGATTCCACTGTTCCTATGAGAGGTGTATGAAATAGTGGGCCAAATTGAACCCAAATTTAGGAATGTGGTTTGGCAGTAAATATGTTTAATTAATGTGAAATTTTGTAAAGATGTCTTTAGAAATAAAGTTTTTCTAACAAAAGCTTACTTTTGGACCGGTCGATCCTATGACAGCTACATACGAGTATGATATAGTAGTCCAATTTCAACCAATTTCGAGAATGTACTATATTTTGGTAGTAGATACGATTGAAAAATTTTGATTTGATATATCTTTAGAAACAAAAAAAATTTCTCACCAACACTGATTTTGATTTGACCAGTCGTTCCTATGGCAGCTATGTGACGCAGTGGTCTGATTCCGACATAATATACAGCGTACAGTAAAAAGAAGGCTGTGTACAAAATTTCAGCTCGACAGCTTTAGACTGAGAGACTAGTTTGCATAGAAACAGACGGACAGACAGACAAAGCTTAACCACGACCGAACTTCCGTCGAACCATCAAATATCATAGAACAGTGGAAATGATGAGATTTTTTTCCGATTGAGTTTAACGTGGTTCGGCGCATGCTCGCGACCAAAATGGTTGTCGTGTGTGGCGACCTTTAGTCGACTCATCTCGTCATGCTGACCAAGAATATAATATAGTTTATATGGTCGAAGAAGCTTCCTTCTGTGCGTTGCAAACATCATGACGGGTATAAAAAATTATCTGATCGGTTTCAGTTGGTCTCAATGAAATCGTATAAAGTGAAAACGGGTCGGGAATGTGCATCTAATAAAGAAGTACTTTATCAAGTTTGAAGATAACTTTTTCAATATAGATAATGCACGACCTAATTTGTTGATATTGCCACAACTGTGATTATGTTATATTTTTTCATTTGGGTCCGATTATAATAATAGTCGACATTCACATCGAACCCGGTTCGCGACCAAACCACTTTCATAGGAACGTGGGGAATTAAGAGAATTTTGCCACACGTTCCTACAAAAGTGATGTGATTGGGTTCAGTTGCAAACCGATCAATTCGGTAGTAAATGTGGACCTTTAGATACGTTCCCACTAGAAGCAAAATTACTTAATATGTGCCCGATTGTTTAATCTGTATGTGACGCTCCAGATTAAACCCAGATGAAGTAATCTGCCCAAGATTAAGTAATTTGGCCCAGAATAAGTAATTTGGCTTCTGGTGGGAACATATTAATATTGATGCTGATGTCCGTCAGTGCTTTTATGCATCATACAATTTTGATCTAACAGGGAAATCCAGTGGTGGTGGATCACTTATAGCGGTTCGCAGGACTATTAAGTGTTCTCTTTTATCTACCGCAAACACTCTTACTTTCGACTGTGTCACTGTAGAGATTCCAACATACTGTTATTCTTCGCTTCTGGTTTCCTGTGTCTATGTTCCGCGTAACTCTGCCTTATCTGTCTATGACAATCTTTTCTCCTATTTTTCTAATATCATGAACATCTCCCATCCTCATTCTGCCATGGTGATATATGGTGATTTTAATATTCCAAACATGTGCTGGCCTGAATCTCCCAGTCTTCCTTTGCATTCGTCTTCACCTTCAATGTATCTATCACTCACATCGTTTATGGAATTCTGCAACTTGTTGCAGTTCAATATCACGGACAATTTCATGAATCGTAAACTTGATTTGGTGCTTAGTAACTTAACAGAGACATACCTGTCTTCCTCTAGGGCTTCTGTGGATCATGTTCCTGGCGATGCTTACCATCCTGCTTTGATTAATGACATCAACTTTCATCTTCCTTGTTCCCGTGTTCATGATGACCACACTCGCCTTAACTTTTATAAAGCTAACTATGATGCCATTAATAATAAATTGTTCAATGTTCATTGGTCGGGCATTCTGAAAGATGTGAACTGTGGAATCGGCTATAAACATTTTCTACAATATACTGTACAACATTATTTATGGTTTTGTTCCTCTTTGTCCTGCTAAACCTCGTTCGGGCCCTGTCTGGCTTACTCGATCGATTTAAAAATTAATTTGCAAAAAAGTGTGCTCTCGTTATAAATGATTTAAGCGTCATTCTGATTTTTTATTGTTCAGCAAGCTTCGATCTAAAATCAAGAACATAATTTGTGCCTCGCGAACTGCCTATCTTGAAACTATTGAGAATAGTGTAAAGGTCTCCACCCACGGCAAGCATTTTGGTCGCGAGCATGCATCGAACCACGTGACTCTATAGACAAAAAATCTCCTCGTTTCCACCGTTCTATGATATTTGATGGTTCGATGGAAGTTTGGTCGTGGTTGTGCTCTTCCATGGGTGGCGACCTTAAGGTAGGGGGCATTTTTTCCACACGTTCTATGAAATTGATGATTCGATGTAAGTTTGGTCGTGGTTGTGCCCGTTCATGGGTGGCGACCTTTAAGGAACAAAGAAAGCAAACTACAATATTTTAGTCATACGTCAAAAACATGCGATCTTCTTCTTCTTCTTCTTCTTACCCATTATCGCTTTCCTTTGATAATCGTTCAGCAAATACTCCTAAAGAAATATGTGAGCTATTTGTCTCTTATTTTTCCAGTACTTTACGCCAATCTAATTCTTCTTCCTCTTACTTTAACCCACCTGGTTTTTCCTCATATTTGCCTCACATAACTACGGCTTATGTTGAGCTTTTAAATACCTCCCTCAAGGCAAACACATCTTGTGGCCCTGATGGAATATCAAATTATTTTCTAAGGAAAACGCATAGTTCACCTTCTGTCCCTCTTTCCGTTATTTTCAATAAAAGTATCTGCGAAGGAAGATTCCCGCCTCAATGGAAATTTTCATACATTGTACCTATTCCAAAGAAAGGTGATCCTAACATTGCATCTAATTATATACCTGTGTCTTTGTTATCTTCCTGCTCCAAACTTCTGGAACGAATTGTGTCTAATTATATTAATTATGGTTTCGGACATCTCATATGTCCAAATCAACATGGCTTTCGTAAAAATAAATCAACTACGACCAATCTGACTGAATTCGTTGACTTTGTTGCCAAATCGTTCAACACTCACCTGGATGTTCATGTTATTTACACCGACTTTTCTAAGGCTTTTGACACGGTTAACCATAGTAAGTTAATTGATAAATTAATTGCCCTCAACTTTCCTGCCACACTCACTCACAGGCAGTTTTTGGTCACGCCGAGATTTGAACTCCGAGCTCTAGATTAGTATCGTAGAGCGGTGACCGAACGACCATGGCCACCGAGCGAGATTTAATTACAAAGTTCAGGGATACAAAGATTAATCTATAATAAAACGAAACACCAAGGAGTTTAGGCCAGAGTCCGCAATGAGTAATATATTGCGCATAGGCGCGTTTTCTCAATGTCGTGTTAAAATTTGTCGTAGGAATAAAGTGCCGGTTAGCACAATTTAATTTTATCAAATGTCTGTTTAGCGTTGATCCGATCGGAAACGCTGAAGGGAACCTTATCTGCCCTTTAAATTTTATCAGAAAAATAAGCTTCAAAAGTCCGCCACCAAGCCTCCGTTTAATCGTTTATCCAAAACAACATCCCAATACCTTGCAATCGCTTAAAAGTTTATGGGCCGGTTGCTCAATGTGCGATTAAAATTTATCTTAACAATAAACTGTCATTTAGCGAGCGTTAACGCGCGTTTAGAGCGTTTTGAATTTTGCGATTTGCCCGCAGCCACCATTTCACAAGTGAGCGTCAAAATAGTTATATTCAACTGCAACTGAGAGGATTTCATTATTTAATGATTATTTGTGCCCCTCGAGCCAAACGTTTTAGCTATGAAAACAAGAAATACGATTAATCGTATACGAAAACGATTGTAATCGTTTCAACTTATTAATCGAGAAATACGATTTGGATTTGTTTTGATTGCGGTTTGTCGTCCGTGTCCCGTCCCTTTTTTGGTGTGAGATTGTGTGTAGATGACCTGGACTCTACACGAGAGAAAAGAACGCGAAATTAAACTGCACCAACCGTACCTGGAATAACCTTGGGCAACATAGCCTCTTCGCCCGTGCAATAGCTAGGCCAATGGCTTAGCTAATGAACTGGCGAAGAGGCTATGTTGCCATAATTATGTACATCAATCTTTACATTGCATTTACATGATTAAAATAGACAACTTAAAATTAATACTACATATCAATAAAAAATTTGCAAGAATCGCAACTCGGAATTTTCATTTTTCAATAAATCTAGTTATTGCGACGAATTTTTTCGCCACACTTCAACGCTATTGTCACCCCTTTATTTTCCTATACGCATTGAATTATTATAATTTTTTCTTCGACGTCTAAGAAGCTTCAATCGAAGCTTTCGGTTTTTTGGACAACGTTGACTCCTTAGACGCCGACGGACCTTAAGCCCAAGCTTGCGGTTTCTACGTTGCATCCGTGATTTCGACGGTTCGGAAAAAGTTACCAGTTCGGCGGCAGGAAGCTCTTTAAAAATGACTCTCGGTGCTGTAATTTGTTTAGATCTTCTCGACCAGCAGCAAATGAGGCCGAACAGTTTATTTCTCGGCTTTTTTGGAACCGCCAGTGTTGTCAGAAGCTGACTTGTATCTTGCACCGATCCCCGACATATCTCCATAGAGGAGACCACCGAAATATAGGAAGTTGACTGCTCCGACAGATAGTGGTTATTAGCACTTTCTGTTGGATGATATCCACAGAGCCACGGACTTTTTACAACCCGATTCAATGACCATCGCAATTTCGTGTCGGGTTCCAGCAAACTACTGACCACTTTCTTCGCATCATCCGAGACACGGCCTTCCAATCTGTGATGGAATTTAAACTGCTTATTGTTCTGAGCCGCTATCAGTAGCGACAGATTGGCATATTTAAAAGGCAGTGTTTCGTTCAACATCCGAAACAAAATCACCCCCAATGACCACAAGTCGGCCAACTTGGGATCATACGGTATCCCGGTCAATATTTCGGGTGCCGTATAAGCCCGCGACCCGCAGTACGTTTGCGACAAGTCATTCCCCCCATAACAGTAGCGCGCCAAGGAAAAATCGGCCACCTTCACGTTCATTTCCTTATTTAGCAAAATATTATTGCATTTCAGATCACGATGAGCAATGTTTACAGAATGGAGATACTGAACGGCTCCCACCATTTGCGAGAACCATTTCCGCGACTTATTTTCATTGACTGGACCGTTAAATTTTATGTGTTTACTCAAATCCCCATTTTCTGCATAGTCCATGAAAATATAAATGTTCGGTTCTCGCTCTAGGATACTATGTATGCGAACGATATGCGGATGTCCTATTTTAGTGAGAATGTTCAGTTCGCGGCGAATAAATCCTAAGGAATTCATCGGAGCTTTTTCCAAGTTGACTATCTTACAGGCCAAAATCATGCATTTATCATGGCCGTTGATATATGTGGCCTTTACAACTTTCGAAAAAGACCCCTTCCCGATTTTTCGACCAAGACTATAGCCTGTTTTTGACAAGGCTATAGTAGCCAGTAATGAGGCTTCTCTATCTCTTTTGGAAGTAGAGCGCCTTGAAGCTGCCTTTAGTGGCAAGCAACCCATACTGTAAGACAATTTATAAATATGTATGTATGTATTATTCACTTACGTGAATTGTGAAAAGTTTTCCTATTTGTGTATTCAGTAAAATATTTTTTAATAATATGTATTTCACTCACACTAATACACACACTCACTTTCACAACTACACTTTACAAACCACAATCGCAAAATGATTTCAGACGAGTTTGCCGCCCTTTTATAACCTAGTAATTGCCTGCCGGCCTACATCGATCAACGATTTTTCGAATAGCGTCTTGTTCGAAAAAATAAATTATTCTGTTTTTCTATACGTCAAAAGTTTTATTTTATTTGCTAGGCTTCTCAATTTAAATTGATAAATAGGTTTAAAGGATTTGCTCCTCTTTTTAGAACCGTCTACAAGCAGACAACGACCACGAACGGCTTGATGACGCCGAGGCGGCCCCTAATTGATTGGAATCACCGGGTAGGTAAAGATTAGCTTTAATCTGGAAGAAGCGTGCAAAAGGCAGTCGGAGGACAAAATCAATGAGCGCAGCAAGAAGCCGATGACACCGACGAATTAGAGAACCAGCTTCACGCCACGGACAATTGAAGTTGACGGCGATATAGCCAGGAAACTGTTCCACCGATTGGGCAACATTGTGTTTGTTGTTGTTGTGGTAGCGATGCTTCGAATACTGCAGTTCTTCTTGCATTGAGGGGGTTTGGCAGCTCTTGGCCGTTGAAAAACGGGTCGTTCCGGTACGAAGAACCGGCTGCCGCAGGAACGCAACATTCGTCATGATCATGGTTGCTGTCAAGCAATTAGACAACAAATCTTGCCCAAAGCCGATGACGATGTGGAGCAATCGATCAGAAAAACATAAGCGCACATGATTCGTATGCAGATCTCAGAATATGTAGTCATTGTAACCGAGAGGATTTCATTATTTAATGATTATTTGTGCCCCTCGAGCCAAACGTTTTAGCTATGAAAACAAGAAATACGATTAATCGTATACGAAAACGATTGTAATCGTTTCAACTTATTAATCGAGAAATACGATTTGGATTTGTTTTGATTGCGGTTTGTCGTCCGTGTCCCGTCCCTTTTTTGGTGTGAGATTGTGTGTAGATGACCTGGACTCTACACGAAAGAAAAGAACGCGAAATTAAACTGCACCAACCGTACCTGGAATAACCTTGGGCAACATAGCCTCTTCGCCCGTGCAATAGCTAGGCCAATGGCTTAGCTAATGAACTGGCGAAGAGGCTATGTTGCCATAATTATGTACATCAATCTTTACATTGCATTTACATGATTAAAATAGACAACTTAAAATTAATACTACATATCAATAAAAAATTTGCAAGAATCGCAACTCGGAATTTTCATTTTTCAATAAATCTATTTTAGTTATTGCGACGAATTTTTTCGCCATACTTCAACGCTATTGTCACCCCTTTATTTTCCTATACGCATTGAATTATTATAATTTTTTCTTCGACGTCTAAGAAGCTTCAATCGAAGCTTTCGGTTTTTTGGACAACGTTGACTCCTTAGACGCCGACGGACCTTAAGCCCAAGCTTGCGGTTTCTACGTTGCATCCGTGATTTCGACGGTTCGGAAAAAGTTACCAGTTCGGCGGCAGGAAGCTCTTTAAAAATGACTCTCGGTGCTGTAATTTGTTTAGATCTTCTCGACCAGCAGCAAATGAGGCCGAACAGTTTATTTCTCGGCTTTTTTGGAACCGCCAGTGTTGTCAGAAGCTGACTTGTATCTTGCACCGATCCCCGACATATCTCCATAGAGGAGACCACCGAAATATAGGAAGTTGACTGCTCCGACAGATAGTGGTTATTAGCACTTTCTGTTGGATGATATCCACAGAGCCACGGACTTTTTACAACCCGATTCAATGACCATCGCAATTTCGTGTCGGGTTCCAGCAAACTACTGACCACTTTCTTCGCATCATCCGAGACACGGCCTTCCAATCTGTGATGGAATTTAAACTGCTTATTGTTCTGAGCCGCTATCAGTAGCGACAGATTGGCATATTTAAAAGGCAGTGTTTCGTTCAACATCCGAAACAAAATCACCCCCAATGACCACAAGTCGGCCAACTTGGGATCATACGGTATCCCGGTCAATATTTCGGGTGCCGTATAAGCCCGCGACCCGCAGTACGTTTGCGACAAGTCATTCCCCCCATAACAGTAGCGCGCCAAGGAAAAATCGGCCACCTTCACGTTCATTTCCTTATTTAGCAAAATATTATTGCATTTCAGATCACGATGAGCAATGTTTACAGAATGGAGATACTGAACGGCTCCCACCATTTGCGAGAACCATTTCCGCGACTTATTTTCATTGACTGGACCGTTAAATTTTATGTGTTTACTCAAATCCCCATTTTCTGCATAGTCCATGAAAATATAAATGTTCGGTTCTCGCTCTAGGATACTATGTATGCGAACGATATGCGGATGTCCTATTTTAGTGAGAATGTTCAGTTCGCGGCGAATAAATCCTAAGGAATTCATCGGAGCTTTTTCCAAGTTGACTATCTTACAGGCCAAAATCATGCATTTATCATGGCCGTTGATATATGTGGCCTTTACAACTTTCGAAAAAGACCCCTTCCCGATTTTTCGACCAAGACTATAGCCTGTTTTTGACAAGGCTATAGTAGCCAGTAATGAGGCTTCTCTATCTCTTTTGGAAGTAGAGCGCCTTGAAGCTGCCTTTAGTGGCAAGCAACCCATACTGTAAGACAATTTATAAATATGTATGTATGTATTATTCACTTACGTGAATTGTGAAAAGTTTTCCTATTTGTGTATTCAGTAAAATATTTTTTAATAATATGTATTTCACTCACACTAATACACACACTCACTTTCACAACTACACTTTACAAACCACAATCGCAAAATGATTTCAGACGAGTTTGCCGCCCTTTTATAACCTAGTAATTGCCTGCCGGCCTACATCGATCAACGATTTTTCGAATAGCGTCTTGTTCGAAAAAATAAATTATTCTGTTTTTCTATACGTCAAAAGTTTTATTTTATTTGCTAGGCTTCTCAATTTAAATTGATAAATAGGTTTAAAGGATTTGCTCCTCTTTTTAGAACCGTCTACAAGCAGACAACGACCACGAACGGCTTGATGACGCCGAGGCGGCCCCTAATTGATTGGAATCACCGGGTAGGTAAAGATTAGCTTTAATCTGGAAGAAGCGTGCAAAAGGCAGTCGGAGGACAAAATCAATGAGCGCAGCAAGAAGCCGATGACACCGACGAATTAGAGAACCAGCTTCACGCCACGGACAATTGAAGTTGACGGCGATATAGCCAGGAAACTGTTAAACCGATTGGGCAACATTGTGTTTGTTGTTGTTGTGGTGGCTATGCTTCAAATACTGCAATTCTTCTTGCATCAAGGGGGTTTGGCAGCTCTTGGCCGTTGAAAAAAAAGTAGTTCGGTACGAAGTGCATTCCACTCTTTTCGGCCTGATGTATGCGAAAACGAAAACATATATCGGCCAGTTTACCGCTTGGATAAGCTCATGTTAGTTATTGGACAGTTTAACGAGACACTGGGAAAAGGGGTGATTGAGAAAATGAAACAGTGCTAACATGCACTTTCTTCCTACGATAAATTTTAACAGGAAATTGAGAAAACGGACCAAAAAGAGTGGGACGCATCTTGAGTTTCTGTTTTGGATAAACTTTTAACCGGAGACATGGTGTTTTGTGTTTGCCTCAGAAGAGAGAAATGAAATTGTCCGAGAGAAATGAAGTAATTTTGCTCTCTCGAATGTTTACTTGCGCATGCGCAGATGTTCAAAGCAGTAGAGCTCAAATCATATATATGAACCGGAGTAGAGGGCGTGTGTCTCTCTCTTTACTTTTTACCAGCTCGTATGTGGTAGAATTTCCTCACAGAATTCAGTCTACATTATATGGTGGTTTCATCTCCTTCTATATAACTGTGTCGATTGCGAGGTGTTGGGATTTTGTTTTGGATAAACTTATAAGCGATTGCATGGTAGGGATTTTGCTTTGGATAAGTGATTAAGCGTAGGCTTCGTTGCGAACTTTTGAAGCTTATCTTTCTGATAAAATTTAAAGGGCAGATAAGGTTCACTTTAGCGTTTTCGATCGGATAAACGCTAAGCAGACATTAATCTTACGTGTAATCCAATAAAAAATTTGATTCGACCAACAAAACATTAATTTATTAGAAATAAGAAAATGTTGATAGTACAGTCAAGTCTAGTACAAAATTTCAGTTGGCCGAATTCGTAAAATTACCGGAACACTAGTACATGGAAGAATCGCTACTTCGGTTACGACAGCACTAACCAATTCTGGCGGTGTAATATCATAAATCAAATTCAATGGATACAATTTTTGGAAAGATTGCCAGTTCGCCAGCGGTTTACCTTTGACGTTTGAATTTTTCACTATATCTTCCGGATTGCCCAACTCGTTGAATACGATAGCATCCGTTTGAACTCGTTCACTGAATTTATGCGTTTCGCAGCATACAAGTGCTGGAACATTAAAAGATCGCGCGACAAGTGCAATTTGAGCCGTTCCAGTACGCGCCATAACGTAGCCGTTTGCAAGCAGAGCATGTGCTCCAAGCAGCACTTTAGTTACTTCAGGCATTATGAAGCCGACCGCATTAATAAGGATGCAGGTGCATGATATACCCTTTGACACTAAACGACGCAGTAGTTCTTGTCCTTCAAGGAAAGGTCCACAGTCAACAATGATAACACGAAATTTGACATTGCGTCGATGTGCTTCTTCTAAAATATGATTGATAAGCGATGAGCTGAAATAATAACATTAAATCATGAAATTCATTATCATTAAATTGGAAAAATTCAGTCTTACCAGCCAAATGTTAAAATTACATCTCCATTCGAAATCTTTTCTTGCACAGCACTACTGATTGCTTCTGCAGCTTTATCAATTTGATAGCTAATATAAGAGTCTATCAATTCACAAAGGTTTTCTTTCATCTATAAAGAAACGCATGAGGATGTCAAAAGTAAATTGTCAAAATAGTCAATTCTACTTGTGAGTCGGTTTGGTCGGTTTTCAATTGAGTTAGAATGTACTTTATGTAATTGTAAGCATTCGTAATTGATACGGCTAGTGGTCTGAAATTTTGCAAATAGTCAACATAGTTTTTGATATTCGCTTCTAGTCCTCTGGAAAATTCTTGTTTTGCCGGGGTGACATAATCTTGAATAATCTGAAAGAGCAACCTAGCTAATATTATGTTTGTGTATAAACTGTAAATATTTTACCGATCTAATAGCATATAAAAATGCTAAACAGCGAGCATTGGAACCAGTAACGCTTCTATTCAAATATTGTTCACCAACCCGAACAATAGATGGATGGATTTCTGTGTTGTTGACGGATATTTTTGGTGTTTTCATATCTCCATTCAAATGATTGAATAATTTAGCTTTGTATTTTTTCTGCTTTGTTCGCAGCGTTGTCAGAGGAGCGTCTGATTTTGCTGTTTCCGTTTTCTTGGCTTCGCTTTCATTCGGTTTAGGAGATTTTTGTTTTTGAGGTGCATTTTCTACATTCTTCGTAGGTTTCTTTTGCTGCATGACATAAAGAAGATTAAGTCCAAATTTTAAGTAAATGAATTATAGAATATTTTTTATGATATTGTCAGGTAATGGTAGTAACCGTAATGGTTAGTTTCTACCATTGAATTGAAAGATACTACCGCTCGGATAGATGGACGGGACTACAAGCCAGACGATTCTCACTTACCTTATCAGCTACAACTGGAGCTTTTTTGGTTTCGATTGGTTTTTGTGGCGGATTCGACTTCGTTGGATTTTTATTCCCTTTGAATGAGGTATTATTTTTTGAATCATCTGCACCTGCAATCTTTTGATTCTCCTTGTTTTCTTTTTTAATAGGCGGCGCATTTCCCTCGTTAGGGACATCCTATGACAGAATAAACAGGGTGTTTTTTTTTTTTTAAAATCTAAATTTCGTTAAAGTTATAGATCACAAGTTAAAACTTTGCACTTACAGAAAAGATATTTACCACATGAAGGAAAAAATTAATGTACCGACAAGGTAGCAGATTTTACTTGTTTATTACCTTACCTTTGCTTTTTTCTTGGCTAATTTAGCTGCTTTCTTGGCTTCTCGTTGAGCTTTAACTTCGTCTCGGGTAAGGTTATTTTCGGATGGATCCACTTTTTCTGTGGAACCGCTTTTGGATGGTACACTGGACATGGTGGACTGTGTGTTAATAAAATATATACATATATATTCAAAAATGTAAAAACTCGTTTCCGAAATTGGGAAATTGGAAAAGAGTATTAAGGGTGATAAAATAAACAAAACAAAATATTGAGCATTTGTTTGCTTATCTGATATTTTTTATATATCAAAAACCCTAACCCGTTTTAATAATTAATACAACAGTTAACAGAAAAAAAACACTTAGGCGGCTATTATGCTCGTACTACAAGAGTTAATTTACACAGATCTTTTATAAAAGATCTTTGAAAATAATCTTTTGAAACAACTAATTTCAGTTAATCTTCTTGGACTAAAGTGTTTATAACCCTACTTTCGTTCTGTGCAAATATGACGACTATAAGCCTCAGTATGTGCTCCTCTTGTAGCAAAGACTTAAAATCCGGCGAGGAATTCTTTGCGTGTGACAAATGCAAGAGGCCTCAACATTCCAGTTGTGCTGATCTTAGTAGGACGGCGAAAAACATTGTTCATATGTATATTATAGCATGGACTCACTGCCCATCATTATTACGCTTACTTTCATTATTAAAGGAACAAAACCATCATAATCATATGAAGATAGTAGCCATCTGTTGGCACGTACTAAAACTATAATTGACAACTAATTGGCTGTTATTTTGAATTTTGTATGGTAATTGGCAAAATAAAATGTTTCCTTTCCTGCATCCATTTGGCTTTTGCACGCAGTCTCTCCTGTAGTATTTTAAGCTAAGATGCAATCACATATTGGGTGCGTTCCCGAAAGTATCGTGATTCCGCTACTTATCCATTGCCCCTTCTCGGAATCGTGATTTCTCCGGTGAACGACACGATTCCCGTGCCGTCATGAATATATTGTATTTCACACAAACATATGCCAATTAATAAGTGATATTTACAATTTTAAAAATAATTTCCAAACAAAGTGACAAGCGAGGACAGACTTTCCGATCACTATACGCACTTTGACGCCAACAAAGGGTTATTTACGAATGGAGTGACAGAACTTGTCAAGAGCGAACTGTCAAAACTCTAGGAATCGTTGAAGGGGAAATCGGAAAAGATTCGTGATACTTTTCCCCTACTCAAAGATTCTGGTATCGGCGTCTCAAATCGTAACGTTTTTGCAAAGTATCTATGAAACTGTGTCGACACGGTCCAAAATAGAAAATGCAATTGTCACTGATTTCCATTTTGCCACAGTTTTCAATGGCTGCGTTCCTGCGAACGAATCAGGTTTTGACATACGCTTTCCCCTCCAGTAAAATTTGTACGGACAACTGTCATAAAAATGTTCCCCTCCGGATCAGAATACTTCTCAGATCCGGAGGGGAACATTTTCATGACAGTTGTCCGTACAAATTTTACCGGAGGGGAAAGCATATTGTCTCATCCTACACCCCCTACTATGGATGATGTAATTTCTGAGATGGCGGATCGAAAGAGGAGATTGGCGAACATAATCATCAAACAAATTGGAGGAAATATCAGCCAAGGCAGACTCGCACGAAACATTAGAAGTGTTAAATAAATTGGTGTATCCTACTATACCGCCGTGTTTTTGAGATAAGGTCACTTTTACATCCTTACAACAGTTTCTGTCTAATCATTGAAAGAAGAAAAACATTTTCGCAGTTTTTAGAGGCTAAAATCGCCTAAGAATTATGACGTATCTGCTGAAAGTGGGGCCAATCCTAAGGAAAAATGCCGTATGTACAGATTTTTAAGATGAAATAACGTAGATATGGCATTATGGCAACCACGCCGGAAACCATCGCAAAAGTGCATATCGTGTTGGACGATAGACGAATGAAAGTGAGTGATATTGCTGAAGCTGTGGGGATATCGGAAGAAAGCGTGCGAAACATCTTGCACAGAGAATTAAAGATGCGAAAGCTCTGCGCAACATGGGTGCGGTATTTGCTGAATGCCGATCAAAAGCAAATGCGCAAACGATTTTCGCATCAATCTTTCCACCGATTCAATCGAGATCCGAATGATTTTGTGCGGCGATTTGTCACCATGGATAAGACTTGGGTCCACCACTACACGCCAGAAACGAAACAGCAGTCGAAGCAGTGGGTGGAAGCCGGTAGTTCAGGTCAAAGAAAGTGAAGTCGATGGCATCTGCTGGAAAGGTCATGGCCAGCGTGTTTTGGGATGCGAAAGGGATGCTGTTAATTGATTACCTTGAAAAAGGCAGAACAATAATAGGCGAATATTACTCCGAACTTCTTGACCAGCTGGATGCCAAAATTCGCGAGAAGAGGCCTGGCTTGAAGAAGAAAAAAAAATCATCTTTCACCAGGACAACGCACCTGTACACAAGTGTGCGTTGGCGATGGGAAAACTGCGGGATTTGCGGTATGATTTGCTCGACCATCCCCCCTATTCTCCTGATTTGCCACCCTCAGACTTCTATATGTTCCCAAACTTGAGGAAATTTGTTTCAGGGAAGCGCTTCGCATCCAATGAAGAAGTTAAGGGGGCCGTAGGAAATACGTATGTTGCAGAAACGCTGGATCAAGTGTGTTGAAGCCAAGGGAGAACTTTTCACCTTACCCTCGTAAGCTGCTGTACGAAGACTATTGGTACACCGAAATTTTGTTCAAAAATCGGCAGACGCGCAGAACGGACGCATCTGTTCCAGCTTAAGCCTTCTATAGTTATATGAGCAACTAATTCAAAATTAGGAAAATCTATTCAGTTTACTTGCCGAACTTGAATTATATTTCATCTATGTAAGAGTTAAGGGCATTTTCGGGAAAACCGGTTGAATGGAATTAGGAAATTGCAATCGTGTCAACTAGGAACGCTAATGGTCCTTTCAAAGCAAAATAGCTTATGCATTTGTTGTATGGCATTTTTAAGTTAACCGTAACGCACATCGTAAACTTACCACACAAATTAAATGATTCCACTCGTAGAAAATTAAAAACAAACGGAAGAGCGCAACAATCCGCAAATCCGCACAATTCAAAGATGTCAACACCAAAAGAAATTATTTCTCAGCCAAATTACAGCTGATATCTACCTGTCAAATTCACTAGCCCAAATGTGTTCAATGCCGATGCTTAACTATGCGGTACAAGGCTGGAAATAAGTAAGTTCC
Source organism: Chloromyia formosa (assembly GCA_964017055.1). Taxonomy (NCBI): domain Eukaryota; kingdom Metazoa; phylum Arthropoda; class Insecta; order Diptera; family Stratiomyidae; genus Chloromyia; species Chloromyia formosa. The sequence goes on from OZ024818.1 coordinate 25,210,945, forward strand.
ACATTGAGTGCGTTCAGAAGGTGGCAAAAGAGCAGAAATCGCTCGCGAGAAGCTCCGCAACTGCTCGCGAACTGCTCCGGAGCTACTCGGTTTGGAGTCTGCACCTGCTGAACGCTACTTCACCAGCTGACAAATCGACCAGCTGAAAGCTGACGATGACAATTTTAGACGTCAAGTGCCGAAAAGTGGAAAATACATGAATCCCACGCTGTCCATTACAAAAATCACGAACAACGAGAAAACAAATTCAAAGCACCCGAAAACCAAAGAACTAGAAGCCGAAAACGACGAAAACACAACAACCAATTTGATAACTGTCAAAACTCGAAACTCGCAACATGAGCGTGAGGTTGAAAAAGAAGAAGAAGAACCTGAGCACTGAGCACTGATCAGTGAGCAGAAATATTTCTTGCTCGGTAAAATTTGATCATGCTTACCCGAGCAGAAGTTGCTCAGTCACTTCTGAACCCGCTCGTTCTGAACATGTTCGCTGAGCGGAAGCTGCTCAGTTCCTTCTGAACGCACACATTAATAATCGAACACAACACACAAGATGGGTTCAGAAGTTACCGAGGAGCACGAATAGCTTGCGAGCTGTTCTGGAACTTGTCGTATATGCAGTATCTGCCTGCTGAACGCGACTCCCGATATCACACACTTCATACGAAACTTGAGCAGAAAGAAAAAGAAAAGTTTGAGCGGTGAGCAGAAATATTTTTTGTTCGGTGATCATTTGATCATGATCACTTGAGCAGAAGCTGCTCAGTGAATTCATTGCCTGCGTTCAGAAGTTACCGACGAGCACAAACTGCTCGCGAGCAGTTCCGGGACTTGTCGATTATGCAGTCTGTGCCTGCTGAACGCGACTCTCGTTGTCACACACACTTCATACGAAAGTCAAGGAGAAAGAAGAAGAAGAAAAGTGCGAGCGGTGACCAGAAATTTTTCCTGCTCGGTGATCAATTGATCATGATCAGTAGAGCGGAAATTACTCAGTATCTTCTGAACCCACACATTAAGAAGCTACCAAGTAATCCAAACAACTCGTGAGTAGTTCCGCAACTCGTCGGTTATGCAGTCGCCGCCTGCTGAACACAACTCTTGTTGCCACACACTGTTTATATGAAATTCAAGGAGAAAGAAGAAGGAGAAAAGCGTGGGAAGTGAGCAGAAATACACCAATGATCTGGTTTGATCATGATTACTTTACCAGAAGCGTAAAGTAGTAGATGAACGCAGTCAGTATCTTCTGAACCCACCCATAAATATATCTTCCACATTGTTCCTTGACAAAGAAATGTCGAACATTTGACAACAGTGGGTTACGCTCAACATGCGATATGTGTTTATATACTTACTACATCTTGACATTTGTCCCGCACGTGCATTCATTCTTGTGTTTCGGTCGGCTATAGAGGCTGAAATGGGTAGAAAAGCGAATTTTGCCGAAAAACAGAAGAAGGGGCCTGGCCGCAAAGCTAAGAAACAGAAACCTCCATCATTTCCTGCACATTTGATCGGTGAGTATTGGAAATTGGTGGATAAGATGAATATTAAACATTACCGGTAAAGGATGATAGATATTAGTCGCCAGTAAGTTAGTTGCCCGCAGCTAATCTTCTGTATATTACCAGGATAAAAAGTTATCGAACAAGTTTTATATACAGAACACGCTTATGTTGCAAATTCGTATCAAGCTCGTTTTTTTAAACCACAAATTGGATATGAAGGTTATGTTCTACGTCGTCACCTAAAAACCATGTTTGGCGTTTCTTAACCCTAGAATACTGTGTTTTTCTTTTCTTTCAATAATACTAACATTCGCCTGGGAGGCGATTTGTGTAAAGGCCGAAATACATGTAGACGTGGACGGACGAACGTATTTTCTTTTAGGTATTATCACGGGGTCAGGGGCAGACATGCATGATTTCAATTGAACTCATTTGTTTACAATTTCATTCAACGGCAATCAGTTGTTTCCTCTTGAATCCCTCACTGAGTAAAATTTTCCAAAAGTTGATTATGTGTGTGTACGGGATTCTACATGGGCGGTTTTGCGCTGGAGAGGCGCTCCTGAGAAGCTTGTGGCTATTATTAATACAACCTATGGCGGTGCGAAATGTCGCTTTCTGCAAAAAGGTAAGGTGTCGGGGGGATTTTGAGATTCACTGTGGAGTTCAGCAGGGGTGCATCCTCTCACCGATCCTATTCCTCATAGTGATCGGCGATGTGCTGCATGCTGCCCTATCCGGAATAGACAGAGGAATTCAATAGATTTTAACATCTTATCTACAACATTTTGACTACGCCGACGACATATGCCTACTCTCCCACAAAATCATGGATCTGTCCGCAATGGCGTTAGAACTTGAGAGGAAGGAAAGCAAGGTTGGGCTAATGATCAATTTCAACAAGACCGCCTGCCCGCCATTGCGGAAAGGAAATCGTACACCTACTGCCATGAATATTAATGGGCAGTCTGTGGAAAAGGTGGACAACTACGTCTACCTGGGTAGCATTGTTACCGAAAATGGTGGTACGGAGCAGGACATCGTTCGTCGTATCAACCAGGCTAAATACGCATACGGCATGCTGTATAAAATCTGGCAGAAGCATTAAGAAGAAGCTGGGCCTATTTCGCTCCCTGGTACTGTCTGCGCTTTTGTATGAGAGCAGTACATGGAAAGTTTCTGTAAGAGTTACCAGAAAGCTGCCAATTTTCGTCAATGTTTTCATTGAATTCTAAGAATTGTCTGGCCAGAAACAATATCAAATGAAGACAGAGCACTACTCATCAGGTGCTGCTTTCGATCTGTCGGAGGAAACAGCACGACGAGAATATGGTTCATTACAGCTCTTAAAAGAGTTTATATGTGTATATACAGTCATTTCCACAAGACCGTATACCTCACAAAATAAAAACAAAATGTTACAAGTAAGAAATTTTATTTTTTATTGAAAGTAAATACAAAATACATTTTCGCAATTATATTTAATACATGGTCCAATCGCCGTCACTATTGATTATTGACTGGCATCTTCGGTGACAACTTTCGGCCAATTTTTCCGCGTAGTCTGTCGATAAGTTCTTCCAAATTTTTTGTAGCGTTCGCCTTAAATGTGCTTCTCCTTTTATTTGCTTTCCTTGAAGCTTCTGCTTCATTAATCCCCAAACATCAATAGGATTGGCATCCGGCGATTGCGAAGGCCAATCAAGTACTTCTATGTTTCGGATCGTTATCTTCTTGTAGAAACCAATCGGTGTTGTCGTTGCCATATAGCATCCTAGCAGACTTCAATAATCCTTTCTTGTACAAAATGATCATCCTTTCAGCAGTAAGAATTCCGGTAAACGTTATTAATTTTCCGAAACCGCGTGCAGAAAAGCATCCATAAACATGGATCTTCACAGGGTGTTTAACGGTTCGGTTCACGACAGCTTCTCCTTTTTGTGCCCACACTCGTCTCCTGAACGTATTTACAGCAAAACTTGATTCATCCGTAAAGATCACGTTGTCCCAATCACGATCGATGTTTTCCTTAGCCCACTCTACACGTCTTCGCTTCTGGTTTTCGGTAAGTAATGGTTTCATCAAGGCATACCTGGTTTTGATGTTTTCCTCTTGTAATCTTCGCCGAATCGTATTCAAGGACACGTAAATATTCTTCTTCGATAACATTTCCTTTGCTTGCACTAAGGTAGTAACGGACGGATTTTCTTAAAAATATCAATGATGGCCTTATCCTGGGTTTTTGAAGTGCTTCGGGTTTTACCCCTACCAGGTAGATCGTCTACATTTCCAGTATCTTTAAAACGCTTTATCCACTTATTCACAAACTGTGTCGAAACTTTCAGGTACTTTCCGGCCGATGCAGGTGTCATTTTTGGTCCTTTCGGATGACTTACTAAAAACACAGCTTCGAATCGTTTTTTGTAAATCGCACTCATTTCACTTGACGTCTTATCACTCTCCTACTTGAACTTAGAATGACCAAATTTATACAATGCGAAAAAGAGGAAAAATGCAGGTAACTAAAAGTCCCCCACCACTCTTTGAGAAATGGTGCATTAAAAAGTTACAAAGTATACGCTCTTGTGGAAATGACTGTATATATTTTTTTCGAATAAAACCAATTTCTTTATATGCTTGGCCGTTGGAAACAGTCCGCCATCTCGGATACTGTTTCCGGTTTTGGAATGATACCGTTTTTCGCTGTTTTTGTAAGGCCAGAAAAAGCCCTAAAATCCCATTTCGTCAATTTTTCATAAAAGATGAAAAAGGAGGGAACTGCTTGTTAACTTGACGTTAAGCTAGAAGTGCCATTATTTTAAAATGTTTATAAAATAAAAAGTTCCTGAAGGAATTAGGCTTTTTATAAAGGCTGAGAATAGCTCAAAAAAGTGAAATAATAAAATTGTTAACAAAAATATTTCTTACCACATGATAGTTCCCCGCTAACTTGATGTCAAGTTCGAAGTGCCTTCAAAAATTGAGGTTTCCTAGAAAACCAAAAGAGCCGAAACATCTTTTTGATGCCCAAAAATTACCTGAAAATAGTCCAAAATTTGGGATGGCAGGAATTCACACTTCCATCTTGACAGACCTGTTGTTGCGGCAACAGCTACTGGCGCTGAAGGGGTTTGGCAGCTTGGCCGTTGCTGATGAACGGGTCGCTCCGGTACGTAGAACCGGCCTTTTTTAGAGTCGCGAACTAGGGGCGTAGATAAGCGGAGATTAAGAAGATCCCTTAGAAATGTCTCTGTTTCTTAAAATTGACCTGCAAAATTTGCGATTTATCTTCACATCGCTTGATCGCTAATCGGGAACAATGTGCGACGATGATGTGCCAAAACGCACATTTACGGTTACAGCAGATCACTGGGATTTGATTTAATTAATGGAACGAGATGTGCAATCGACTTGGTGGGCGTGATACCGATAGTTATAAAACACAAAAACCGAAATCGTCTTAGATCTTTCCATAAGCCACCTTAAGGTTGCCGTAAGGGTTTTTTTTTCAATCCTGCTTCAGAAGCAAATTCACGGTCGAAAAATGATCAAAGAAGCCTGATATTACTCGACGCCCAACTTGTATACTATATTTGTATACCCCTAGTGCACCCAGGCTACCTTAAGTAACCTTAAGGTTTCTTATGGATTTTTTTAGTCCTATGTCAGTGAAAATTTACTGTAGAAAATAATCAAACAGCTTGAAAGTATTCGACGCTCAACGGGGGGTCAGTTTGGTTTTATGTAGTCAATGAAACCGGATTGGACAATCGAATTGGCGCATCGCATTGGTACTGTTATTCACAAAGCAAAAAATCGAAACGTTTTTAGACCTTACCTTAAGGATATCACCACAAACCTCCTGATGACTTTATTGATGACACTCTTGGAGTATTTCATCAATTACTCGTTCCTAATATATTGAAAAATGTCGTCAGCTAACTCATTGAGTATGGTTTGATATTTATTCAATGTTCTTATAAAAGGACAGTTGTGGCAGGTCTATGCATAGAAAGTTGATTTTTACTCAAGAGGTGAAGGGTCAGAATCCTTCCCCGAGCACAAAAATATAGTGATGATGGCATTCCCCCCCCCCCCTCCCGGCCTCCCAAAAGTAAAAGAAAGAGAAGAGAAGAAAGAAAAATTTCGTTATCCAAAATGACCTATATTATTTATTTTCAGCTGATCCTGACAAGACACTTTCTCATCGGCAGAAGCAGCGACTTGCAAAAAGGAAAACTATCGTCAAAGCAACAGAAGATAAGAAAAAACAAAAAGCACCGAAAAATGAGGTTTGTACTATTTTACTCATACACCATATTTGACCCAAATACATTTTTTGCGTATTATTATAGATTGCAGTTAGTGATGATGAAATCTCCGAAAGCAATATGTCGGATGAGTTTAACCAATCTGACGATGAGCCTCAAGTGAGTTATGACAGTAAACATTTTCAACCAGTTTACATTACCGTCTATCTATCTTTTTTCAGGGACAAAATACAACTCTTTTCGACGAATCTGACAATGACTCCGAAGAAGCTCTTATGGAAGTCGAGAAGGCTAACATCGAGCTGAAGAAAAAAAAGAAACAAGAAATGGACGAAGAGGGTGAAGACGACGAAGAAGACGAGGCAACGGCCGAAGACAATCGTGAAGCATTCCAAATTGAATTTGATGATCACGATAAAGAATTGACATTGCATGATGTCCAACAAAGAATAAAAGATATTCTGGTCGTTTTAAATAATTTCAAAAAGTATAGACAGGAGAAAATTAGTCGGACTGAATACGTGGAAAGGTTGCGAAAAGATTTGTGTATATACTACAGCTACGATGAATTTCTAATGTCTAAATTTATGGACATATTTTCGTTGAGTGAACTTATGGAATTTTTGGAGGCATCAGAGGTAAATTCCAATTTTTATATAGTGCAATTATGTGTGCATGAGAAAATTCTGATCAGCAGCAGATAATACCCAAAAGGCAGATATGTTCACACATGCTTACTTCTCTATTTCAGATACAACGTCCTGTCACCATCCGAACAAATACATTGAAGACAAGACGAAGGGATCTAGCATCGGCATTAATCAATCGTGGGGTGAATTTGGATCCACTGGGCAAATGGACAAAGGCGGGCTTGGTTGTTTACAACTCACAAGTTCCACTAGGTGCTACACCGGAGTATTTGGCCGGTCATTACATGATACAGGGAGCGTCTAGTCTTCTGCCCGTTATCGCACTGGCACCTCAAGAACATGAACGGATATTAGATATGTGTGCTGCCCCAGGTGGCAAAAGCAGCCACATTGCTGCCTTAATGAAAAATACTGGCACACTGTTCTCCAACGATGTCAACAAAGATCGTTTAAAAGCGGTAGTAGCAAACTTCCACCGGCTGGGAGTAAATAATTCTATAGTTACCTGTGAAAATGGTGAAAAATTAAAATCAATCATATCGGGATTCGATCGAGTTCTTGTTGACGCCCCTTGTACTGGAACAGGTGTTATTTCCAAAGATCCAACGGTGAAGACGTCAAAAGATGCAGTGGACGTTCAACGTTGTTACAACTTACAACGAAAACTCATTCTTACCGCCATCGATTGTTTGGATGCAAACTCATCTTCGGGCGGCTATCTGGTATATTCAACGTGTTCCGTTCTCCCTGAGGAAAATGAATGGGTCATCGATTATGCATTGAAGAAACGTAATGTGAAACTAGTTGAAACTGGATTGGATTTCGGCGAAGAAGGTTTCGTCAAGTATAAGGAACTTCGTTTTCATCCCAGTTTGAAATACACGAAAAGATTCTATCCACATATACATAATATGGATGGATTTTTTGTGGCCAAATTGAAAAAGTTTTCAAATGCAATTCCAGTTGATGCCAATGACGAAGAAGATGAAGAGGAGGCGGCCGAGGAAACTGCTCGATCTAACGACAACCAGCAAAAGTCGAGGAAACATAAAGATTTTAATAGTGAAACAAGTAAGGGGCGTAAAGAAAATGGGGATTTGGGTAAGAAGCCGAAACAGAAAGGGAAAGAAGGAAAAGTATCTAAGAACTCCAACAAGGGAGCGAATAATAAATATAAAGATTTCAACAGTCACATAATTCAAAAGCCTCAAGTGAATGAAGATGTAAGTAACAAGACCCAACAGAAACCGAAAAAAGAAGAGGCAATAACATCCAAAAATTCCAATAATGTAATAGAGAATAAATCAAATATAAAGGACGACACTAGCGCTGATTCGAAGAAGAACTTTAAAAGAAAGGGCAACTTAATTAAAGCAGGTGGAAAGAAAGTAAGAACCACCGAAGACTTTTGTAAAAAAGCCACTAAGAAAAAATTCAAGGCTAACTAGCTATTTTTTTTATTAGTTTTACATGTGAAAATACTTTTTCTTAAGTAAACGAATAGAATAATCTACTGTTGTCTTGATTTTAAATAAAGCTTTGATATAAATCTGAAATTTTAATTCAAAACTTGGACGTATTTTTTGTCTTCTCCACAAAACCTTTCCACTTGTGAACATTGCACTACTCTTGGGTACAATGTAATGTGACTCAATTTTCATGCAGTGCGTGATAGGCTTTCGTATTTATCATCTCTAGTATCTCCCCGACAAAATCATATTCGTGCTAATAAGAATCCATAACAACACCCATGCTTAAAACCGGATCACGTCACAGACGCGCCGAATTGCAATCGACCCGTGTGCGGTGTAGGGCGTCCCTCGTCGTGTGGAAGGGCAGACGAGCAGATTTCGAATGACAGACGAGCCGAATATCAGACGACACGTCCGCGGAGGCACCATTTTCACACGAAGAGCCGCACGGCTCTCGTTCGCGAGTGGGAGCGGGGCGCGTAAGACGAAATGCAAAGAGTACACCGAAGTTTTCACACGGGGAGCACGAGCCTTTGCGTCACGCGAGTGAGAGCCGGTACAGCTCGTGCATTTCGAGGCGTCGCGTCGCGTCTCTTGATTAAAATGCAAAGCGCGGAGTGCCAGCATTTACAGACCGACGACAGACCGGTTTTAATTCAGGTCTCATATGGGATCTCATCGGAGCAAAGTTGAAAGCAAATTGGTTGAACATCGAGAAGTATCTGTATGGTGGCTGTTTAGTTTCGCTCGTCGCAGAGCCGTGGCGTTCTTTTCGGTCTGTGATTGAAAGTAAAGCGGCTAACGATAACAAAACGTCAAAGATAAAACATCGAAGGTAAAGCATTAAAACTAAAATAAAACATTGAAGATAGTACATCTGTGGTGGATACATCGAAAGTATCGATCACAGGTAATGCCTAGTACTGACCTTTTCATTTCGTGCAAATTTTCATACAATTACTGTCGAAAGTTCCGTCCTTTTGACGGTATTTGTATGAAATTTCGCACAAAACGAGAATGTCAGTACTAGGCGTAATGGTGACAACATCGACATCAAACATAGATGTTTCAAAATTATGGACCATGGATGTTCACCCCTACAAACAACTATATCCACGACTGGACTTGAGACCATGCCATGAACCATGACAAAAAAAAATATTTTTTTTTTCCAAAATAACAATTTAGAAGGTATGGAAGAATATATACATATATACATAAAATAAATAGCTGGCGCAACAGTCCAATTTGAACCACGGCCTCGAGATGAGTTAGCATCATCTCATTTTCTAGATCGTGACGGTTTTTGTGCAGAGGTATGTGATAAGCAACACGCTCAACCGAGTTATTTACCCCATAATGGGTACTCATTTAACAGCTGAGTGGGCTCATAGACCGACACGTAAATCCCCGGAATCAAACCGGGGCCCAGTGCGTTGAAGGCGAACGTGCTAACCGTTGCGCCATCCGGACTACATATATACATTTGTGATATAATATTATAATATTCTACCTTGGGTAATAATCTAATATCTACATGTCATATAATACAATATGTACAATAACAAGATTGCATCTTGCAGTCGTTAGCTAGGTAGATGGTTGAATAATACAAATTGTCATTTTAAAGAAAAAAAAATCTCTTTTAATTCTCGAAACATGAATTTAGAAACATCATATACATATTACATATTACACAAGTATTCAATCTTTTCTAGAAGATATCTCTTTACAGCGCAACGACGCCTGTTCAACAGCTCCTGCCGCTGCTGCCCTAAAATCTGAACCATATTAAAAAAATATTAGTTTATAAGCCTATACTATAAATAAAAAATCCTTACTTAATTTTTCTAATTGACTTAGACCAGCAGCAGTTGATCCTCCCGGACTCGTAACGTCGTCCTTTAACTTTGCCGGATGCTCTTTTGAATCTCGAACCATTTGGGCTGCTCCCAATACTGTTTGTGATGCAAACCGGTAGGCTATATCCCTGGGCATTCCCATCTTTACTGCACCATCAGCCAAAGATTCAATCATGACAAAAACAAAGGCCGGTCCACTACCCGACAAGGCCGTTATTACATCCAATAAGTTTTCCGAGACTTCTTCACAGTGACCAACTGATTTCAAAAGTGATTGTGTCAACTTTGCATCTTCTTCGGTTACGTTGGGCCCTCTAACAAAGGCTGAACATCCAGCTTGTACAGTTATTGGGATGTTCGACATAACACGAATTATACGGCTGGTTTCATGGAGACACTGCAGTAAAATAATAAAACAAATGTATGCGGGCCATATTTCAAAGTCATTTATTATCAACATGCAACGAATCAGTCGGAATGGCACTCAGTAGTTTCTTATCCTAGGATTAAGCCTTAGATTAATCTCAGCTTTAGCGCCTCACACGAATTTGTCGCTGTCGACAGGATGCTGGACTCATATTTGAATGAAAGGAGTCGTCCAGTTATCGTGCTGACAAACAGAAGTAGAAATTTTCGGATACTGAAAAAAATACGAAAAAAAAACCAGATCGAAGTTTCGCTTCGGTTCGGAGTCCGAAGTGTATATATCCTAGACTTGTGCAGACCTAGTGGTGATACCAAAAGTACCAATTGGCAACGACCATATGCATTAAAAGTGAGTTTCCTATGTGATCAGTTTGAACTGTGTGTGTGTGGATCCAATGGGAAGTTTCATAGTTCATTCATTTGTATTTGTATATTTGATCTAACGTTTATATTAGGGGAGGTTGCCGTTAATTCAGTAGGATTGTGTCTATTCTCAAAATTAACTACCTAACTACCGCTAGCATTATTGTATCGAAAGTTATCACTTATTTGAAGTTTCATTTGTAGTGGAGGTGTGGATTCCTTTGGTTCGATCTTCCGCATATTCAACAGTAGCTAACTAGATCCAACTTCGAACATTTGACTTAAATTTCAAGTTGCTAGCTTCATTCTATCGAAAGTTATCGCTCATTTGAAGTTTAGTTTGTAGCGGAGGTAGGGGTTGCCTGGGTCGGATCTTACCCATTTGCAACACCGACAAACAAGATCCTACTACTACTTCATGCTATCGAAAGTTAACGTGCAAACGGACAGACAGACATGACTAAATCGAATCAGGAGATGACTCTGATCATTTAATATTGTATATACATTGCCATACCTCCGGAGCCTCCTTTGAGGTGTTACATATTTTCGTTGGGCGACCGGTAGCGCTATGTGTTGAGGCATCAGTCTCATGTTTGGCTATCGGCGTTTCGGGTTCGAATCCCGTCCACGACAACGTTCGTGGCCATGGATGTACAGGAGGTGCATGCTGGCTACTGCATTCTCCGAAACCAATTTATGCCCACGAAACGTCAACTGGGCCACATGGAACAGTTGACGCGCTATGCCCTACAAGGGGTTAGGGCAATTGAGTAGTAGTATACTTATAATGTCTGGGGTATAAAAATAACTGGTGCAAAGTCCGATTTTGAACCAAGGCCTTGTTCTGAGTTAGCATCATCTCATCTACTAGTTCGTAACGTTGTGTTTTGTGCGGAAGTGTGTGATCAGCAACACGCACACCCGAGTTATTTACCCCAAATGGGTATCCATTTAACAGCTGACCGGGTTCATAGTCTAGCACATGAAAGCTGCATTATAGTGTGCGTGACGAACATGGCTTCTGCTGTCAAATAAAGTTAAGGCAATGCATTTCAGATTGCGATAAGTATATGTATTCTGGGCGGACAAGACGTCGCGAAAGTCGAGACGAGGTCAACTTTGCCATCAACGCACCGTGAAATTTCAATTCGCATATGCGCTTGTGTTTTAGCACTGTGAGCGATTATTTGTTTTGTTCTAAGTTACTTTTATGCTCTTGGAAGTGCATGTTTCTATTTTTAATTTGAAAAAGTGTTACAAGCTAGAAAATCAACAACAGCAGATTTTCGATGGCTGCGACTTGTGGACGCGTTTTTCATGCACAATATAACGGTATAGCGCTAAATACCTTTTTTTATCGAAGACTACAGTGCATAGAATGCGAACATTCTACTTGTTGCGTTGCGTCATCCGGACTATAAAAAAATACAAATCCCTGAAATATTGTGCATACCTTTCTTAATTCGGGAACAGTGATACCCATAGCTACAGACAAAAATAACTTATGAGCACATGCCGACTTCACTTCAGTCAGAGCCTGTGAAACGATATCCGGTTTAACAGTAATGAATACAACATCCGATTGTTCGACAACGGGAAGATTTTCCACAAGTGCGTGAGCCCCCAAATCCTGCCAAAACAAGTAAAATTTGGTTTTTGGGAATTATTCTTAAAGTAGTAGTAGTAAATATCTAAAAAATGACTACAAGACTCGTCACAATATTATAACTGCATAGTACGAGTATTTCAGTAAATTAAAAATAAATATATTCAAGTGATCTAAATTACCTGCACACATTTTTTATTAACATGATCGTTTGGATGCACGCTTGCTATGATCGACTTGGCTTCAATTAGACCTAAAACAAAAATAAAAAAAATAATTCACATACATAAATAAATAAAAAATACTATATGTAGGGCTGAGTTAATTTACACACAGCAAAACAATAATTAAGAGGCCACTTAACACAGCCCACAATTCTTCCCGCTAGAAAGATAAATGCTGAACGGACATTCACGGACGTCCGAAAGCTAAATTTTCCCTGGTCGATGCCAAAAATATTCCCGGTCGATATATGTATTTGACTGCGACCACCCAGCACCGGTTGCTCCTGACAGAATTTATTTTGAAAGGAGGAATAAGACCACAAGCAATCCCCAAGCTAGTCGAGAAAATCAAGTGGCATAATCTCAACAACGAAAGCTTTGAATCTGTTGTAAATCCATTCATTGTTAAAATGGAGGAGTGGCTTCAACACAACACCAACTGCGACGAGCAAAGTCCAACACAAATGTTGAATACTTTGGAGGAAATGTTAGTAGATGAGGCTGAAAAGACACTAGGAGTTTCGAAAGGCCCACTCTACACGAACAAGGAGACGTGGTGGTGGAATAACGAAACTAAAGAAGGAGTGGAGGCCAAATCGAACGCATTCAAGGCTTGGAGAACACGCAAGTTCGGGAGAAATATGATAAATGCCGGAAGGAAGTAAAGCGAAAAGTTGCTCAAGCAAAGGCGATTGCAGCCGAGAAGTTCTGTCAAGAACTAGAAGATCAGACTGCGGATAAGAGATCGTCATTGCAAGAGAAACCTATAGACAATGCCAGGATTTATAAGGTCGCAGCCCAAGGGAAAAGAAACGCTCGAGAGATTCAGGCGCCAAAGTACGTTGAAGACTCACGATGAGTACTAGTTGAAGACACAGCAATCTGTAGCAGAATGCGTGAGTACTTTGACGAACTTTTGAACGAAGAATTTCCGCGAGAAGCTTTTCAAGCTATGGTGCCAAAAACCACTGAACCACCTTACTATCTATTCCTGCTCACCAAATATACTCCCACAAAATTTGGCGACAATCGTTTGAGAGTTTTAAGAGTTTTTGCACGACAAACATACAAAAATAATCTTCGCTTTTATATGTGAGAACATGTTCGGACTGAAGCAAAGTATTTAATTTGAAACGTAAGTCTCACCATACACTGTCGAACTCGAACACGAACCTGGTACAAATGTCTTCTGAATAGCTCAAGACAGACACACTTCACATAAACGTGAAGAAAACCGGTCCACTTGTACCATGTTCGAGCTCGACAGTGTATGGTGGTACTTAGATACATGCTAAACCGGCCCCTAATTAAGTAATTTGGCGTATGTAGATGCGAACGCGGTTATAGAATGACGTCAATACAATCAATATTCTTGCAACTTTGCCCTCAAACTTTGTTGATAATGATCATCATTGCAGCAATCTCAATTTCTAGATCGCTTAAATAATAACCATTCCAATACAAAACCAAAACAAAATATTTACATATTGTATTTACGAGCTCCAAAGTCAAACCGAATAAAAAAATATAAAAGGCATAAAATGTCCAAATGGCGTCTTTAACATATCCTACAAATAAATAAGTAATATCGGTAAAATAAAGTTTTTTTAGTGACCCGCCTTATAAATCGAATCTTTATGAAAACTATGAAAGTTCCATATCACTACAGTCTGGTTGCACTAAAGTCCCATTCGTTCACATGAAACACAAACATAAGTACACTATTTCCTTAATATATATTTTTTTTCACCTGCATTTATTAATCCTTTCATCATGGCTTGTGCCATTTTACCACCACCTAAAAATCCTATTTTTCCCACCGACAGCATGCTTGCAGAACACTTTGGTTTTTCAAACTGATTTCAGGGTGTCAATAAAATTCTTCACATCTCAGAAAAAGTAACTTTCTTATCTATACATTTACAAGATGCCATACATAATTATCAATTTCACTGATAGTATTATTGGTAGCGTAATCAACTGCATTCGGCTCTTGTAATTAGAGGGATATTGCAAAGATTAAAAGCGTGTATGTAACTATGTTTGAATTAGTTTGTTTGGGAACACGCTATAGTAGCCGCTTTCGATTCACCGGATCTCAGACCATTTTCCTACAAAACGACAGACCGGTTTTAATCCAGGTCTTGTATGGGATCTCATCGGATCAAAGTTGAAAGTCAACTGGTCGAACATCAACTTATTTCGCCTCTTATCTAAATGTATACTGAGTCCGCAGTTCGCCCCCACGCGGCGAAGTATCTGTATGGTTCCTGTTTAAGCAAAGATTAGACATTAATTAATTAGACAATAATTGGTTAACATGAATAATTAATGTCTAATCTAATCCGTGTCATTCTTTTCACTCGTGTTATGAGAACGAAATTTAAGTGAAACGAACGCGGCTATTATCTCTTCTACTCAATAATAATTGATAAGAGGAGTACTTATTTCCACTGAATACAGATTAATGGTGGCATTGGCTGTGTTTCAGATCTTATGCTGGACATTCACGGACGATTCAAGTCCAAATTTTCCCTGGTCGAAATTGAAATTTCCCTGTCAAATCCTTAGTGCGACCGAGTACATTTTGGTTCGACCAGGGAAAATTTGACTTTCGGGCGTCCATGAATGTCCAGCATTAAGGTTGCCGCACACGACTACCATTTTGGTCGCGAGCATGCATCGAGCCACATCAAACTCAATAGAAAAAAATCTCATTTCCACCGTTTTATGATATTTGATGATTCGATGGAAGTTGTTGTTGTTGTTGTTGTGGTAGCGATGCTTCGAATACTGCAGTTCTTCTTACATCGAGGGGGTTTGGCAGCTCTTGGCCGTCGAAAAACGGTCGTTCCGGTACGAAGAATCGGCTGCCGCAGGAACGATTCGGTGGAAGTTCGGTCGTTGCTCTGCGCGATCATGTATGGCGAGCTTTAAACGTTTCATAAACGTTAATTCATAAATTGAGACACATGAATTTACAACTTAATGGCATCCGATCAATTTCCCCTGTTTTATCAATCATCAAATATCATAGGACGGTGGAAATGAGGAGATTTTTAACATCATCATCATCGTGGCGCGACAGCCCGACGTCGGGCCTTGGCCGCCTGGATCATTGTCCTTCAATTATCACGGTCACATGACCGCGTCCTCCAATTTTGGAAGCCCAGTAGCTGCTCGGCGTCCGCATTTACTGAGCTCTCCCAACGAGATCTCGGTCGTCTAGGCAGTCTCGCTCCGTCGACTCGTTCTGCGTTCATTACTCCCTTTGGCCTGCGATCATCGTCCATTCGTTGTACATTGAAGTCGATGTAGTTTGACGATTTTCGAAACTGCCAGCTCATCGAACAGTTCATACAGCTCATGGTTGTACCGGATGCGCCATCCATCTCGATTGCAAACAGGCTCGAAAATTCGCCGCAGAACCTTACGTTCAAATGTGTCTAGCATGTTTCCGGAGGCTTGAGTTAGGGCCATGCTTCGCAGCCGTAGCATAGCGTCGTATAATGGTTTTGTACACACGAAGCTTCGTGTTTCTGTGCACATGCTTCGATTTCATTATGGGGAGAACCAAGAAAAAAGTCATATTAGCTAACTGTATCCGTCGCTTGATTTCGTCAGTTTGGTTGACAAGTTGCAACCCAGGTACGAGGGTAAGGTGAAAAGTTCTCGGCCTGACAATGAAAGACCGCGATTTTCAGTTAAAGAATGATTTTATTTTTCTACATGACCTCCCTTGACTTCAACACACTTGGTCCAGCGTTTCTGCAACATCAATATTCCTTCCCAGAAGTGAGAGTCTGGAAGGCTGTGAAAATGTTCATCTACGACCCTCTCAACTTCTTCAATGGATGCGAAGCGCTTCCCAGAAACAAATTTCTTCAAGTTTGGGAACAAATGGAAGTCTGAGTGTGCGAAATCAGGAGAATAGGAGGATGGTCGAGCAAATCGTACCCTAAATCCCGCAGTTTTCCCATCGGCAACGCACACTTCTGTACAGGTGCGTTGTTCTAGTGAAAGATGATTTTTTTTCTTCCTTAAGCCAGGCCTCTTCTCGCGAATTTTGGCATCCAGCTGGTCAAGAAATTTGGAGTAATATTCGCGTTATTGTTCTGCCTTTTTCAAGGTAATCAATTAACAGGATCCCTTTCGTATCCCAAAACACGCTGGCCATGACCTTTCCAGCAGATGCGGTCGACTTCGCTTTCTTTGGCGCTGAGTCACCGGCTTCCATCCACTGCTGTTTCGTTTCTGGCGTGTAGTGGTGGACTCAAGTCTCATCCGTGGTGACAAATCGCCGCACAAAATCGGTCGGATCCCGATTGAATCGGTGCAAAGATTGCTGCGAAAATCGTTTGCGTATTTGCTTTTAATCGGCATTCAGCAAATGAGCTTTCGCATCTCTAATTCTTTGTGCGAGATATTTCGTACTCTTTCTTCCGATATCCCCACAGCCTCAGCAATATCACTCACTTTCATTCGCCTATCGTCCAACACGATATCATGCATTTTGCGATGGTTTTCGGTGTGGTTGCGGTTTTTGGCCGTCCTTCACGTAGGTCGTCTTCGAGGGACGTGCGACCACGTTTAAATTCAGCTGCCCATTTTTTTTTCACGATTAGCATCGAAGGAGCAGAGTCCCCGTAAACTTTTGTTAACTTGGGATGAATTTCCTTAGGGGTTAATCCATCCAAAACGAAGAATTTTATGACCGCACGATATTCAAGTTTCTCCATTTTAACGAAAAACACGTAAGACGTCTACTGCAAAAATTCGTGTAAACAAACTACTTGAGAGAACAAGTTGAAACTTGTCATACGAACTAATGACACGTGCACCCAGGCAGAAAACATAAATTTTTGCTTATTGTAACGGTATTTCTGTGTCAGGCCGAGAACTTTTCATCTGTCAACTTTTCGTATGTCAAGTCAACTACAGATAAGATGGCACACTTCCCACGGCAGCTGGTTCTACGCACCGGAGCGACCCGTTCATCAGCAACGGCCTAGGGCCTACCAAACCCCTTCAACGCCAGCAGGCGTTGCTACAACAACAACAAGATTGCACGATGGACAATTGGGAAATATGCTCTCCTTTAACGAATATTGTCAAATTAAGCTCATTGTCAGATAGGAAGGATTTAAATTATCGGTAATTATATTTAAATTTACCTAACCAAATAAGAATCGACACTTACTTCACATGTGGATACTCTTCTTTATTGACCTTTCGCACATACATCTTTTTTTTAATAAGAAATACCACAAATTGAATACATACATAAATTAGAAATTTTAAATGTGTGTTATAACCCGCTATATTTGGTAATGGAACATATCATCTTTATAAAATACCCCAAAGATAATATTACTTATTTGCTTTTGATATCCATATTGGCAAATGCCAAGTCCAACGCTTCAATGTATTTATTATTCGTTTTCGCTTTACGCTTTGAATTTTTCTCAGCAATTTGTGTAAGAGCCCACTGCCCTAATGTTTGTGCATCTTTCCGTTTCGTTAATACTGCCTTTGAATTGCCGATATGCATGCAACACTGCCAATGAAAGAACAAAAATAATCCGTGGACAACAATTTTAAAGATGTCAATTACATACCAAATACAAGCCGTAAAGTGCGCGGACATTATTAGGGTTCAACTTAATGGCATACAAATAATATGTCTTCGCCGTCTCCATGTTTTCTGTGCCACCCTATGAACGAATAAAAAGAGCAGTTAACTACTTTTCGAATGTATATTTAAATATCTACCAACCATTGTGTAACGAATATCAGCTAGTCGTAAATGTAACAAATAACTGTGCGGATTATGTAAAAGTAATTCCTCCATACAGAAGACAGCTTTTTCATAATCGGCTTCCTGTAGATAGAGATTACACAGCTCGTGCCATGCCTCCTGGTCTGACATGAACCTATAAATTAAGATGTATTGTAATTGAATAAAAAGGGTAAACTCAACAAGGGTGTGTAAAATATACAGTAAACTGAAAAGTATAGTAAACGTATTCTAGTAAACCTATTTTATTCAAAGGGACCCTAAAAATCATTTTATAAAAAAAAACTCCTTCCAGTCCATGATTGAAATATTTTTCTTCCATCCATTTCGGCACCAACTTGCTGCCTTCTTCAATGCTGTCTTCTTCAGTGTACACTTTACTGAAGAAGGCAACAAGTTGCTGCCGAATACGTATCCGGAAGAATAAAATTTTAATTGTTGACTTAAATGAAAAACGAGTTTCTTATAAAATGGATTTTAACATGCAAACAAGCCGAATTTACCACAAATTGTAAATCGCTACTGCGGCAGCCGATTCTACACACCGGAGCGACCCGTTCATCATCAACGGCCAAGAGCTGCCAAAAACCCTTCAACACCAGAAGGCGTTGCTACAACAACAACAAGTCGTAAATTGTTTATTGCATTCTGTATTATAATATATTGCAAAAATAACTGAGAAAAGAGTAGAAGCTTTAAGGTGGACACACATTAGTGTCCATTTGGACACACTTCGGCGCAACTGCTCTCGATCCTCCTCAACCACGCAAGCATCAAACTCAACCCCGGTTCATGGATTTGCTGCATCTGCAATAAGATCCTGCACCCAAATATAACTTCTGTAAGATGTAACTGCTGCGAGTGGTGCCATATAAAAAGCTGCTCTGCTTAAGGAGTAGACGGCATCTGACCATGCTTAAAAATCTCGACTCGCCTGCAATTGAGTACATAGCGACAACTATAAACCTCTCCATTTCTTCGTTCGTTATTCCCGAGATATGGAAAAACGGTAAGGTGATACCAATATTGAAGCCTGGGAAGAAACCAACACAAGGCGAATCTTACCGCTCTATCACTCTTCTGTCTCCTGTTGCGAAAACACTCGAAGCATTACTACTTCCTTTAGTCACGACCCATAGTCAGCTTGCTGACCATCAACACGGTTTCCGGAAGACGCACAGTACCAAGACGGCCCTGGATAAAATTACATCCAATATTCACATCGGTCTCAACCAAGCTCGCCCGTGTCACAGAACCATCTTAGTAGCGCTTGACCTTTCGAAAGCGTTTGATACCGTCAATCGCTCCCTACTCCTGTCCGACATCAATGGTACATTGCCCCCGATAAACAGCTATCGCAACGATGTCAACACCTTTTTACCAACAAGAATTTAAGGTTGTCAGCTCCGAAGTCCACTGCTACCCTACCACCACCACCAAAAGAAGTGAAGATGCAGCTAGACTTGACCGTAGATGGTCAACTAATCCCCACCACACACCACCCAAAAATCCTCGGAGTTATATGTATTAGATCGCATGGCCACATACTCGGCTCATGCTTCAACAGTTTGCAACAAAATGAGAGAAAGGAACAAAGTCCTTAAGGCCTTAGCAGGCAGTTCCTGGGGTAACGATAAAGATACCTTATTAGTTACGTACAAGGCTTACTACGCGGCCCCTGTTTGGGCACAAAACATGAGTGACACAAACTGGAAGAATATCCAGTCCTGTCAGAATGCAGCTCTTCGCACCATCACAGGCTGTCTCTTAATCAAGATCATCTCCAGCAGAAATCAAAGACGCTGCCCATTAGAAGCCACAATAACCTTCTCTCAAAACAATACCTAGTCGGCTGTTATCGTAGTGACCATCCAAGTTTTACCCTTATGGATAAAACCCCGCCTCCACGACACATCAGGCGAAATCTGAGGGACCGTGAGAGGGAAGTCCAAAGGTTTAAGAGAGTTCCTTTCGATGACACCAACTACAAATCCCCCATTGTTATGCTGCACTGCGAGGAAGTACTTACGTCGATAACGAGCCTTAAAATCAATCCAGTACTCAGGGCCCAACCACCAGACGAACGTAGATTGCCTAGAGCGGCGAGGACCACGCTCGCTCAACTAAGTTCAGGCTGGTGTTCGCTCCTCAACTTGTACTTATCCCGTATCGACCACAGCATCCAAAACATCGGCCCGGCCTGCAACAGTACCCCTCACAATGTTGAGCATATTTTCAATTGCCCAGCAGCTCCAACACAACTCACACCCAAAACGCTATAGAACAACCCTATTGAAGCTCTTGAGGAAAACGACACGAACACATAAATTTTGTAACACATACACTCATACTTAAATTCAACATTGCTACGACAACAACAACAAGCACTATGTTCGCAGTATGAGGGCGGGATCCACGTGCTCTTTCAGTAACATGAACGCTTAGCACTACGTTGGTGTATCGCTGAGCCGTCGAATTGCCATTATCGATTTCAACTAAATCACTTTTGCTATTTAAGAAAACAGCGCGCCACACCATAGATTCACCGCCAAAAGGTGTTGTGAGTTCAAGCGCATAGGGTTCGTTTTCTCTTCTCCAGACTCTTAACTCGATCATTTCCGCACAGGCAAAATCTAGATTCACCAAAGCAAAAATTTCTCCCTCAATACCTCATACTCCAATTGCGGTGATTCCTGGTAAACTGATGTCGGGAAAGCAGGTTTCCATTAATGATTACGCACGGTTTGGGTGGAAATAAAGGTTCCTGATGGGTGTCTGAGGCTATTTACCATGGAATTTGGCGCGTTTCAACGATTTCTGCGGGTGTTCGGCTCTGCCTTGTCTTTTTGTAAATTGTCCTGTCTCCTGGAACCTTTCCGAAACTCTTTGGATGACAAAATGTCTCACTCCAAACCGACTCCACTTCGCGGAGTCCATTACTTTCCTCTAGTAATGCTGTAGCTCTACACACTTCAAATTCGTTGAGATGTCTTCTAACATCTTGTGGAGGATCATCATCACTTGTTAAACAATAGCAAACTTGAAACAAAACTACACTGACTGAACTGGTAGAGACTGTTAGAGGTATCGGGGGAAAAACGATAAAACAAAAAACAAGTGATTCTTCCATGTTTAGATCTACGTAGCCAAATTTACCGTTATGTTGTAAACTAACTTTTTAGAATACGTGTTATGATTCACCCATTCTGCACTAATACTAACAACTTCTGTCTCAGCTTCCTTATTTGTATTAACCAGAAGAATTCGGCGCTTTTTAAAGTGGTCCTTTAACTGTTTTGCTTGTTATTACATTACTAATTTTCTTTGAAAATATCTTTTATAAAAGATATTTGTAAAAGAACTTTTATAGTGTAATAGCCGCCTAAGTGTAGTTAATGCTTTATGGATGTACATAAACTTGCATTCAAAGCCTTACTACTACTACTTTGCCTTAACCCCTAGCGGGGCATAGCGCGTCAACTACTCCTGCGCGCCATCGTACTCTGTTCTGGGCAATGGGGCGCAACTCCCCAAAAGACTTACCCAGTACCTGACACTCCTTTGCCACAGATCGACGCCATGTGATTCGAGGACCCCCTCTTGGTCGGCCTTGGTTGGAAATGGGGTTCCATTTCATGGCATGCATAGCAATGCAGTTATCACTCTTCCGCAATGTGTGACCTATCCACTGCCATTTTCGCCTGCGTATCAATTCGTCGATTGGCATCTGACCCGTACGCCGACTTAGCTCTTCATTTGATATTGTTTCGGGCCAGAAAATTCTTAAAATTCGACGAAGACATGAGTTGACGAAAACTTGCAGCTTTCTGGTAACTCCTACGGAAACTTTCCATGTACTGCTCCCATACAAAAGCACTGATAGTACCAGGGAGCGAAACAGGCCCAGCTTGGTTTTAATGCTGAGATAACTGCCCTGCCAGATTTTGGACAGCATGCCGTATGCGCGTTTAGCCTGGTTGATACGACGAGCGATGTCCTGCTTCGTACCACCATTTTCGGCAACAATGCTACCCAGGTAGACGAAGTTGTCCACCTTCTCCACAGGCTGCCCATTAATATTGATGGCAATAGGTGTCGGATTTCTTTTTCGCAACGGCGGGCTAAGAACCTTGGTCTTGTTGGTATTAATCTTTAGCCCAACCTTGCTTGCCTCCCTCTCGAGATCTAACGCCATTGCGGACAGATCCATGATTTTGTGGGAGAGTAGGCATATGTCGTCAGCGTAGTCAAGATGTTGTAGATAAGATGTCAAAGTCCATTGAATTCCTCTGTCGAGTCCGGATAGGGCTGCATGCAACAGGATCGGTGAGAGGATGCACCCCTGCCGAACTCCACTGCGAATCTCAAAGTCCCCCGACACCTTACCTTTATGCAGAACGCGACATTTCGCGCCGTCATAGGTTGCCTTAATAATAGCCACAAGCTTCTCAGGGATGCCTCTCCTGCGCAAGGCCGCCCATATAGAATCCCGGTTCACACTATCGAAAGCCTTTTCGAAATCGATGAAAAGCAAGTGAAGCGGAGAATCGTATTCAGCGCATTGCTCGATGATGATTCGCAAGGTGTTAATGTGATCGACACAGGAGAATCCGGATCGAAAGCCAGCCTGCTCTTC
This sequence comes from Chloromyia formosa, assembly GCA_964017055.1. Lineage (NCBI taxonomy): Eukaryota > Metazoa > Arthropoda > Insecta > Diptera > Stratiomyidae > Chloromyia > Chloromyia formosa. The sequence goes on from OZ024818.1 coordinate 25,233,766, forward strand.
ATCAATTGTGCTTTCTAAGTGGGCCTTTAGTCTTTCCAGGACGATTTTAGCTATTATCTTGGCAACGGCAGGAAGCACACAAATGCCTCTCCAATTATTACAGTCTGTGAGGCTACCCTTCTTTGGAAGTTTGATGATCAAACCTTCCTTCCACTCAGTGGGAAAGGTCTCTGTATTCCACGCTTTATCAACAAGTGGGTGCAGCAAATCGGCAGTTACGCTTGGCGCTGCTTGATAAAGTTCGGCAGGGATGCCGTCAAGTCCGGCGGCCTTTCCTCGTTTTAGTGCAATAATTGCAGTGACTATTTCCTCTTTAGTCGGGGCAGTGGACCGTATACGCACATTTTGATGGTTAGCTAAATTACCTATATGAGGGGGAACTTCACCAGAGGTTACACGGTTCAAGACCGCGGCGAAGTGTTCTTTCCATCGCCTCATTTGATCTTCTTCCAAGATAAGTAGCTTTCCATCACTATCTTTCACCGGATGTTGGCAGGAGTTACGACCACCTGTAAACTCCTTGATGACACCGTATACGGCGTTTAAGTTGTTACTTCTAGCGGCTTCTTCTGCTGACGCTAAAAGAGAATTGGCATAAACTCTTTTATCGCGTCGCACACTACGCTGAACTTCTCGAGCTTTCTGACGGTAAAGGAGTTCGATGCTGCTTCGATTGTCGTCTGCTGCTGCAGCCAAACGAACTTTCAGCTCCTTTCTTTCAACAATCCGCTGCCATGAAGCGTCGGACATCCAGGGCTTATTCCGGCAATCCGGGTTTGGGCCAAGGATGGTATTTGCGCTATCAATGTACGCATTTTTTATGGCATCCCAGTTTTCGTTTATGTCACTATCTGGGTGACTAGTTATCTCAGCCGCTTTTTGCGCAAGATGGTCATTATATTGTTGTAAGACAGCTGGATTTTTTAGTCGAGCGGTGTTGAATTTGCGGGGCCTGGATCTTTCGTCGCTGGGGCGGCAATACGCAATCGAACATTAGCGATCATAAGATAATGGTCTCTTCCCATCCCAATATCGGCACCCTTCTTGTTTCGCACGTCCAGGAGGCAACTCTTGAATCTTTTACTAATGGCAAAATGGTCGATCTGATTTTGTGTTCTGCGCCGATCAACAGAGGACCAACTGATTTTGTGGTGGTCCTTATGCTCAAACATAGTACCACCGATGAAGAGACTGTGAAAGTTGCAGAACTCTACAAATCTTTCACCGTTGTCATTACGATCACCAAGACCGTGTCTCCCCATCACATGTCTGAGCCCATAGTTATCAGCGCCAACTTTCGCATTCAAATCACCCATAACCATTATAATGTTACCTTTAGGTGTTCTGCTCTGAACGGCGTTTAGTTCTTCGTAGAAGGAGTCTTTTGCCAAGACATTGTCGGGTTCAGTAGGGGCATAACATTGTATTATTGAGATGTTCCTCATTTTGGTCCGGAACCTGGCGGTCAAGACCCTGTCAGAGACCGGTTCCCAGGATAAGAGACAGTTTCGCGCGGCTCTGGTTAAAAGGAGCCCCACACCTGACTCACGACGACTACCGGTAGCTTTACCGGAGTACAACATTACAGTGCTGCCCGTTGGAGAGATGAATTCTCCGCTGTTCCACCATCTTATCTCACTAACTCCTAAGATATTTAATTTGTACCTCAGAAATTCACTCTCTAATTGAAGAAATCGTGCGTTCTGGGGACCTTCTGATCCATTGTCCAGGAGAGTACGCACATTCCAGAATCCAATCTTTGTCATTGTACGATAGCTAAAAGTCGTAACCGTTGAGTCAGTCCTTATCCGAGGCATAGTTGACGTTTTGTTAGCATATAAAGATTTCGGATAGTGCAAGTTGCTGGCATACACATCCTGTCCTTTGATTGTCGGTTTTAACGACAGGCCCTCAAAGGGAAAGGCCGTGGTATTTCTTTTTCACACCCCACACCACAGGGGTACCTCAACCAAATCATCGCACCGCCATCACTAGCGGCTTGACGTTGGTTGGCAATGGTCTGTGACCACTGCCGTTCCAGGGGGCGCCCACGCGGAGGACTATGGAAGAGGAGTTTTTGTCCCCACTTCAAAGCCTTGGTATAACGGGTACTTACTTTGTTAGATAATCACATATTTCAGCAATAGCTTCCAGATTCATTCCTTTCGCCTTCAATATCGCCACCTTACGTTTTCGCGGTGCCGGATTCGTTTCATCCTTTTTGATAATACTATCCAAAATTTCCAGGGCTTTATCGTAACATTCGAGAACTTCAAATCGCATCGCTTTCAGTCGCTGCACTCTCATACTGTCCGGGAACTCTTTCATTAGTTGACACATACAGTTTTCCGCAATATCAACCCGACCACAATCCAACGCTGCAATAACAACCTGCTCTAGAATTACGAGTCGTTCATTGCCCAGTTTATGCATTTTCTCTTCCAGGACAGCTTCCCACAATTGCACAATGTTATCACTTTTCCTTTCGGTGCTCTCTCGCCATTTGCGAAGCAAATCTTTGACATCTACAATACGGGGCCATGTTAGCTCAGTTGATAAGACATGCACAAATATGACTGAAAATTTAAAGGAAACCTACCGGTCCATGAGTAGTCTTCGTAGTTAAGAGCCATTTAGAACGTTTTCAGTGTAGAAATCCAAAGTAAAAATGCTGTATAATCAATGGACAGACCGTCAGATACGTCAGTGGGACAAGTAATCTGACCAATGAAGTATTGCGAAGTCTGGACCGTGTTTCCACTTGGCCGCGTTTATACCGTGAAACTAAAAGGAGTATTAACTAGATCTTAAGATTTAGTTCTAATTCGTGGAGTGTATACCGACCGGTACTAATTATGGCAAAATTCAGATGTTGGCTTGTCACTTGGGTTTAAAGAGAATTTTAAGGTCGCCACACGTGATCGCGCAAAACCACGACCGAACTTCCAGCTTCCGCCGAACCATTAAATAACATAGAACGGTGGAAATGAGGATATTTTTTTTCTATTGAGTTTGACGTGGCTCGATGCATGCTCGCGACCAAAATGCTACCCGTGTATGACAAAAAATGTAAAGAGCCAGTAGCTTCTTGTGAAAAGCGCTTTTATACCGCAGTGTAGAAAAAAATCTCCTCATTTCAACCGTTCTGCGCCATTTGATGATTCGATGGAAACTCGGTTGTGGTTCTACGCTATCATGTATGGCCGGCCCCACATTGCGTCATAGGCAGGGCAGCCCGCGCAATGCGCACCTGACATTATTGCTGTGAAATGTGATTTTGACAATTGTTACAACATGTCAAGTGCACGTTGTACGGGCTGCCCTGCCAACGACGCAATTTGCGGGAGGCCTTAAACTTGTATGGGTCTGTGGGTAACTGGCCTGCATTTTTGGAACATTCCTACTTGACCGGGCGAAGCATAGTGGCTCACGTCGTTGATCTATAGTGGGTTTTAATTTGATTGGATTTCTCACTCCCCTTGCGTGAGCTCCACTCGATCCGTAGATCCGTAGGGGATTATTTTCGGATAAAAAAATTGACAGTTAACGGCAAATATATTTTACCAGAAAAAAAACGGGAAAAGTCTGTTGCAAATCCAAATTCAGAACCGCTTTCAAGACTGCGACCAATGTTTATCCGGAATAAAACACTCTCTTCTCTTGCATTCTGGATAATGGATAAATGTCGCTATAACTTTGTTCTTCTGTCAAAGATGAAGTGTGTACCTGGAAAATACTTTAGTGCAAGTTTCAGAAATTTTGCACCATTGCAAAAAAGGAGTACCCTGTAACTGAGATAAATATGCTCAAAGTAAAACTACCAGGATCGCTGGAAAATAGGATATTGACTTAATATGGTAGGTAAGCAAAACAGCAGGTTCCGATGTATGGTCCTCGGGCGTGAAACACCGAGTGAGAAACTTTCCGGTGTGTATTATATCAACATATAAAACTCGTACAATGGCGTTTAAAAACATTTTCACTGATCGCGAGATCGACATATTCAATAATTGTTTATTTTACTCCCTCCAATAAGTGACTTGTGTTTGAGAGAGGGAGAGAGGAGTGCTAATACAGTACAATATTTTGTTACAATTCTATTTTAATATGTATTTTAATCACTACTCAACATTTAAAATGGTACAGCTTTTACATGTTCTTTATACTGTCGACTTTCTTCTTATTACTCCTTGACTTTATTTAAAGTCGGGTTGGCTAACCTATGGTGAGGTTGTATCGCCAAACTGTTGACTTAAACGGGCGATTCATCTTACGACGGCCCATTGTGCAGACAACGGTTGTATGGTGCAAACAATGTTCGACCGTGAATGGGTTGTTCGTAGTCGCAGGTCCGTCGTGTCGTATCTAACGTCCGTTGAAAACAAAAACAAGCTAGTCGAAGGCATGATACTTTTTATGCGAAGCCTTCGTTGTCACTTATGGTGCATTTGCCACTTTGAAATTAGTAGTCCTGTGGACTTCTGTAATACTGCGGTGACATCAGGAACAAAGCCTTATCTGGACCACAGGAGGAAGAAGAAGAAATTAGTAGTAAAACTTGTTCCGATTTCACTGTTCCTACGAGAGGTATATGAAATAGTGATCCAATTTCAACCAAATTCGGTCGTTCCAATGACAACTATATGATAGAGTTGTCCAATTTCAACCAAATTCAGAAATATGATTTGACTGGAGATTCTATTGATTAGTGTGAAATTTGAAAAAGATAGCTTCCGAAATAAAAAAGTTTGTCTCACAAAGACTAATTTTCGAACCGGTCGTTCCTATGGCAGCTATGTGACGTAGTGGTCCGATTCTGTTGGTTCCGACATATTTACAGTGTGCAATAGAAAGAAGGCTTTGTACAAAATTTCAGCTCGATAGCTTTAAAACTGCGGGAGTTTACATAGACCCAGACAGACGGACAAAGCTTAATCGACTCGTCTCATCACACTGATCAAGAATATAGTTTATATGGTCGGAGATGCTTCCTTCTGTGCGTTGCAAACTTCATGACAAAGTTAGTATACCCTATCACATTCGTGAAGGGTATAATGATCGAACTTTGCGACACGACTACGACGGTCGTGCCGTGAATGTTAATGTTTGCGACGGACGGTGCGATCGAGGCAATTACACTCCAAATTAGGATGTATTATCCCGTAACGTGCAACATCATAAGATTCATGGGATAACGTTCATCATGTTTTCTCAATTTACTTTATTAACAGTATTGAGAAGCGATTGAAACCGTCTCTCACAATTTCAGCATTTGAATCAGAATAACCGATGATCTTGCTATTATGTACCCAAATTCGACATCTACAGAATCCGTGTAAGCAATTTAGACATCTTATCATCATGTCTTCATATTGAAAAATAAAGCCATATTGGATGGGTTCAGAAGTTACCGAAGAGCACGAACTGCTCGCTAGCAGTTCCACAACTTGTCGGTTATGCAGTCTGTGCCTGCTGAACGCGACTCTCGTTGTCACACACACACTTCATACGAAAATCAAGGAGAAAGAAGAAGAGGGAAACTGCGAGCGGTGAGCAGAAATATTTCTTGCCAGGGGATCATTTGATCATGATTATTTGAGCGGAAGCTGCTCATCATCTTCTAAACCCACTCATTGAAAAATAAGGGCACACCTCCGGGGCCCGGGGTGGGGAAATAACTTTTCACTCTGATTTTTGTCTCTTTAATTTATTGATTGTTCGGAGCTCTTTTTTTTATTTTTTTTTCATGATATACTGAATGTTTGGTATACTGAAGGCATGGAAAATGGCAATATTCCCTCACGTGGGCTCTGGTCGCTGCGCTTGCATAACCGCTTGCTCTGCGTGTAACAGCGTTTTGATCAGTTTTAAACATACTGAAGTCAGTATAAATCATTAAAACAAAAATATAAAAAAAAAATATTTTCTTTTTGCATGAGGCTCTTAATCTCAGGGTCGTGGGTTTGGGCTCCACGTTAGGCGCCAAATGTGTAGTGGACGGTTTGGTGGGCATCCGAAGATGCCCGTGGCGACGGAGCCTAAGGTTGCATGGTGACCGTGAAGGGCAGTGCCACCCGGCGAACAAATAGGCCCCTCAACAAGCTCAGCAGCGGCCTATGCGTGCTGTAGCTCAGTTCGAGAGACGTGGGCGGGCTTTTCGCCGCTCGTTGCCTCTGTCCTTTACGTATTAACAAAAATTCATAGGCCTGGGGGAGACAACACAAACTTGGGAGGCAAAAATGGGGAATAATAAAAAAATGGGGCGATAAGGATGGAATGGTTGGCGGCAAAGACCTTTTCCATAGTCCTCCGCGTGGGCGCCCCCTGGTAACGGCAGTGTATCAATTCGCTGACGGCCAATGTCTTAGCGATAAGACAGTTTGGAAAAGGCAGATAGCTGTAGCCTGAATGGCTGACGAACACCTAAGCGTCTCAGGTCTAGTAGGATGGAATGACTTGCGTAGTTGGACCTGCTACATAGTTGTGTGGGCTCCAGCACGTTTATTAAACCATCTGAAGCAGCTATCTCCGAGGCCATCCCCTGAATGGGGTTAAGCGACGTGCTGACAACTCGTCCTTGTAAAAACCACTCCATGTCAAGAAACCTGGAACAAAAGCCTCGGATTGGACGGATCAACAACGACGACCACGCAAACGAATAAAGGATTATTCTTTCGGATCCTGGAATGTACGCTCCCTGAACAAACCGGGGGCCGAGAAGGCCCTCCTTCAACAGGTCGAAAAGTACAAACTGAGCATTACTGCAGTCCAGGAAACAAATTGGCTTGGCAGCGAGATTAATGACAAGAAATCGCACACAATTTTTACAAGTGGCAAACCATCGGGCCGCAAGGAGTTTGGAGTAGCATTTATAGTGAACAATCACCTCAAACCGCATATTACTGACTTCAAACCCATAAATGAACGGCTGTGTGCGATTCGCATCAAGACTCGATTCTTCAATCTCTGGCTCATCAATGTGCATGCCCCCACTGAAGTTAAAGAAGACGCAGTAAAAGACGAGTTCTACGCCCGCCTTGAAACTCTCTTCGACTCACTTCCAACAAACGACGTCAAATTGCTGCTGGGAGACTTTAACGCGAAAGTCAGGAATGAAAGCTGGCATCGGGGGACCACTGGAGGCCACAGCCTCCATGAAGAATGTAACGATAACGGCCAGCGACTTATAGACTTCGCCTGCAGCAGGAATCTAGTCGTAAGCTCTACGTGTTTCCCGCATCGACGCATTCACAAGCAGACCTGGAAGTCTCCAGACGCACATACCGTCAACCAAATTGACCACGTCCTCATTTGCAGGAGATGGGCGTCTAGTGTCATGGATGTCCGCTCCTATCGAGGAGCAAACTGCGACTCAGATCATCACTTGGTGAAGACGACCTACAGATGTAGAATTTCCTCAGTGCACCAGTCAAGAATCAGCCCTCCCAAAATCTTTGCGGTTGATAAGCTCTTGAGTGATGCTACAGCGGTGGCGTATACTACCGCCCTTGAGGAAAAACTATCACCTATGCTACACAACATCAGTAACACAGGCGTCCATGGGTTCTGGGAAGAACTCAAGGTTACCATCAAGGATGTCGCAGAGAAGGTCGTGGGATATAAAGCCCGGCGAGCGCGAAATGACTGGTTCGACGAAGAATGCAAAAATTCATTTGACGCGAAAAACGAGGCCTACAGACAATGGATTCAACGAGGAACCAGAGCCAGAAGAGAAAAATATGACGAGCTACGGCGAATATCGAATAGAATAATTAGACGTAAGAAACGTAAATACTTTGACGAGCAGTTGCTGAACATAAACGAAAACTTAGCTAATAGGAACACCAGACAAGCGTACAAACTAGTAAACACAATTAAGAACGGCTACCAACCCAGGACTAGCCTTTGTAAGGACAAGGATGGAAACATCATCAACGACACCGATGGTATTAACAAACGATGGGCCTCTTATTTTGAAGAGCTTCTAAACCGACCATCTAACATCCCCACACAGGAAGCTCTCGACGATATTGTTGATCTAGGCCCACCCATTCAACCCCCGACAGTAGAGGAAGTTGATCTCGCGTTGCGGTCACTAAAACGAAATAAAGCGCCGGGCGCTGACGAGATTCCAGCTGAACTGCTAAGATTCGGTGGAACGAGTCTAGTTGATGCCATACATCAATTACTCCTGCGAGTATGGGAGAACGAGGAGATCCCAGACGATTGGCGCAGAAGCATCATCTGTCCAATTCATAAAAAGGGAGATAAATTGCGGTGTGAGAATTACAGGGGCATCTCACTAGTTTGTACGTCCTATAAAATTTTGACGAAAATTCTGGAAAATAGAATAAAACCGTACGCAGAACGAGTCATTGGCGAATATCAAAGCGGTTTCAGACCTGGTCGCTCCACAACCGATCAGCTCTTCTCAGTCAAACTGATACTCCAGAGGTGCTGGGAATACAACGTAAACGTATACCAAATCTTTGTCGACTTCAAGCAGGCATACGACAGTATCGATCGTGGAGTACTGTACAACATCATGCTGCAATTTGGTATACCAGCAAAATTAGTGCGACTGACAAAGATGACGATGACCAACTCCGTCTCACAAGTCAGGATCCAGAATAGACTTACTGATCTATTTGAAACACGCACTGGTTTGAAACAGGGCGATGGACTGGCTCCGACGCTCTTCAACCTAGCACTGGAATACGTTATTCGGGCCATGAATTTGGACAACAGCAAGACGCTACTCATCAAGTCGACACAATTAGCAGCGTACGCCGACGACATCAACATCATGTCCCGAAGATTGGCTGACGCAGAAGAACTTCTGCATACGCTCGATACCGCTGCAAAGGAAGTTGGATTACGTATTAACGAGGGTAAAACTAAAATAATGATGCAATCGGTGACAAGGACACCTGCACAACCAAGCATCAATGTGGGGGACCTCAACATCGAGTTCGTGAACAACTTCATTTACCTGGGTTGCAACCTGTCAAGGGACGCCAACGAAACTGACGAAATCAAGCGACGGATACAGTTAGCTAATAAGACTTTTTTCTCGGTTCTCCCCATAATGAAATCGAAACATGTGCACAGAAACACGAAGCTCCGCGTGTACAAAACCATTATACGACCAGTGCTATGCTATGGCTGCGAAGCATGGACCCTAACTCAAGCCTCCGAAAACATGCTAGACACTTTCGAACGTAAGGTGCTACGGCGAATTTTCGGGGCTGTTTGCGATCGAGATGGATGGCGCATCCGGTACAACCATGAGTTGTATGAAATGTACGATGAGCTGCAAGTTTCGAAAATCGTCAAACTACAACGACTTCAATGGGCAGGGCATGTACAAAGAATGGACGATGATCGCATGCCTAAGAGAGTAATGAATGCAGAACGAGTCGACGGAGCGAGACTGCGAGGACGACCGAGATCTCGTTGGGAGAGCTCAGTAGGTGTGGATGCCGCGCAGCTGCTGGGCTCCCAAAATTGGAGGACGCGGTCACGTGACCGAGATAATTGGAGGACAATGATCCAGGCGGCCAAGGCCCGACGTCGGGCTGTCGCGCCACGATGATGATGATGATGGTTGGCGGACGGCGTAAAAGCCCTCGCGTTCGCATCGGGTGCGGGTGAAATGGGACCCTCGACCTGTGGTTTCGTATCACCGAAGCAGCACAGCCAGACCAGAATATGGTTCATTACAATACATATATTGAAAATAGACATGATTCGACCAAAGGAATCGCCTATCTCCCTTCAAATGCCAAATAATGCATGTAACTTCCGATTCGAGCATCTTCTGAATCAGGGTAATGAGTTCTATTGAAGGCACTATGAGTCCTTTGACGCGCTATGCCCCGCTAGGGGTTAAGGCAAAGTAGTACTATGAGTCCTTTGATGCAGGCCTCTTGGGCAGGAAATGAAATTTAGGCAATACGGGTATTTTCTGATTCGGGATGATGATATCAAAACACTGGAGTACTGTTGAAGACACTTCAAATACTCGTACTTGTTCAGGAAAAAAGCAATACACCGGAGTACAACAAGTGATGAATGGTATCGAGAGTTGACTAAATCAGGTTTCAAAAGTATTTTATTCTATCCTCAACGACTAGGCTTCGTCCTTTAAAAAAAATATTATCTATGATTTATTTCAATATTTCCTACCTATATTTTTTTTTCCTTGCAGGTGTTAGGCGATGCACAACAATATAAATCATAATATGTTCAAGAAAACACATAAAATATGTATCGGTGTGTTACTTCTCATAGTTTTAAATGTATTTTGTGTTTTAGCCGAAAAAATTAGAAAGGTAAACGGCTGAATTTATGCGTATAGTTTAAGGATATTCTATAAATCATTATCTTTCTATTCCAGTATATTTTAAAGGATGACAATTGTAATAAACCATTCTTCAGTGCATATACAGAAGTATCTATGTTTGCTCTGTATTTACTGGTAATCGGTATTATCGAGCCGCTGCGAGAAACATGTTCGCGCAACAAAAACTACAGTGTAAGAGAAACTTGGTTTGCCTGTTTTAAGTTTAAAGTGCAATCGTTTCTTTTATAATTGCAGATAATGGAAGTCGGGAGAGATGAAGAAGACTTTACTCCAAATTATAATAGATTGGTGAGTTAAGACTTTATATCATATCTAGTAGTAAAACCTAAAACGTACGAAAAGTAGCTCTTCAAATATGCTCAGAGCTAGACTCTGAACTGCCGATGTCAGGCTTGATAGGGCGATTCTGCCCATCGACCTACCACACGACTTCATACTGTGCAGAGTGTATAGTAGTTACCACAATATCTCTTTATTTCAGAGTGACTCTTCCTTTGTACCAATCCAAACGGACGCCTTGAGTAGCACAGAGAGCGATGACTCAACTATACGTAGTGTAAGATTTAGTAAATTAGCAGAAGTGCGTGAAATGTCCTCAGTGGAAGCATCTGAAGCGCTTATGTCGCGATTGTCCTATAGTGCTAGTCTTCGATTACGAAAACAAAAGACACATCATCAAACGGCTAAAGCAGCATTACTATACTCTATTCTAGTATGTTTATATTTTATAGATTTCTATCCGAACAACACTTTTTTTTACCCTATTTTGTATTTTCAGTATTTCATCGCCAAATATTCACACAACACTTCAATGAATTCGGTTGAATCGCCGGTCGCTATAGCATTCAGTTCCACGTCCAGTTTCTTTACACTAATTCTAGCTTCCTTATTTCCGTCGACAAGTAACGATAAATTTAGTTTTTCAAAATTCATTGCCGTTCTGATCAATATGAGCGGAATAGTACTAGTGACAATCGCCAATGATGCAGCTTTTGTATTTTCTAGAGAGTGCATTCTATCTCTTATAAATTCATTTTTTACTTCAGTTGCTCTTGTGTACATTTTGTCAAAAAATGTAATTGAAGACAAGTTCGATATACCATTGTTTTTGGGTAAGTAGTAGTTTTTTTCTTAATGTGGAAAATTTGTGTTCGTTGTTAGGGAGCGACATTCTTTCTTCGTGAATTTTATTTTCGTTTACGTCCACATTTGGGCTGAATGGGAAAAGTATGTGTTGGGAAAATCGAAAATTTTGAGTAAATTTACTAAATAAGAAACAATACTGTTTGCTTTCTGCATAAAACACCCATCAATTTATCAATCAAATCAAATCCCTGAATGCAATTCCTTTTACATAATTGCTTTACTTTAAACCATTTCTTCTTTCTCTTTCAGGTTTTGTAGGGCTGTGGAATTTGATTCTTATGTGGCCCTTGTTTTTTATATTGGATCTACTACAAATTGAATCTTTTCTTCTACCAAGCGAACGACAATTAATAGTAATATTTTTGAATGGGCTGTTTGGTACGGTTTTGTCGGAAACATTTCGATTATGTGGCTGCCTGCTGACGTCGTCGTTACTCGGTGTCGTCGTACTTTCAATGCAACTACCACTTTCGCTTTTATTTGAACTGTTTTTTACGCAAACTAAACTTAATGCATTTCCACTGTGCGTAGGATCGATGACAGTATTATTAGCAGTTACATTCTTGGCAATTCTTACAAAATATGGTGATGTCGATCCGTTACTTAAAGTTATAAAAATTACGTATAGGAAGTTCGTCGATCGTAAGCGAGCCAGTTCAGTGAAGTGAGTGCTGTTAATTTTTTGGTATTTCGTTTAAATTTATTATTATTGTTGCGTATTTCTGTCTTTTCAGATTGCTAGATTATGAAGAACAACATGAATCACTAATTGATGTTAACCAATAAAATTAAGTGAACTGTACCGAGACATTGTTAATTTCGAAACGCTGATGATGTTGAACTTGAATTCATAATTCTGATGCGACTGAACCTTTTTATTTTCGTCTTTTTAATGTTCACGACCGGACTTGCCGGCGCAGATTGCGTTGGTAGGCCAAATGATTTGGCATGGCTTCCAACGAGATCGAGAACTTTGTTTTCGGAGTTCATCGAAAAATCCAAGATTGATGGCACTGAATGATGGCGATTTCCTATAATAGGCACATCATAAAGTTCGATAAATAATATTGTACATTGTTTGTTCTACAATAACATTTGGATATTTGTTTTCAACATATTTACATAAAATGGTCCTTTTTGATGATCTGTTTTGATATTAGTGGGCGTTTTTATAAATTCATCACTACACACCAGTTATATTAGGTGCGTTCGTGTCGTTTGGACAAATAAATTTGACCTGGTGACCAGCTTTGTTCTGGGGATATATGGGATCTTGTCGGAAGAGTTGGGATTTTTTCTAAATGTATACAGAGTGTCTGGTAACTACCGCATAAGCGGTGTGCCAAACGATTCCCAATGGAATCCTGAGCAGGAAATATAGGGTAGTGCCCGCCAGCCAAGTCTTGCTTAAGCTGGCAGACAACCGATTTTTTTCATAATTGTTATATTTAGTGCTAGTTAGTAATTAGTAGTCTTCCCACTCCGAAAAAATACTCGGAAGTCGTGTTTTTCGCGAATCAAATTTATGCACGTGAGAATCCATTACTATTGCCTGCGTTCCTATTTTGGACCGTGTCGGAAGCGCGTCGACACGGTTTCATAGATCCTTTGCGAGAACGGTACGATTTCAGATATCCCTTATTAAGTGGCGTATGTTTGTGTGAAATATATTCATGGCGGCAAGGGAATCGTGTCGTTCACCGGAGAAATCACGTATCGGTGAAGGGACAATGGATAAGTAGCGCATTTACGATACTTTTAGGAACGCACCCATTGTCATCAAAAGTCTAAGTGCCTTCTTCTTCATCCAGTGACTATAGTTCCATGTAAACAACGTAACTTGTCAGCTGACGACGAGTACTCATCCGCCGTTGAAGAGTCGATGGATTCAACAACAAACACAAAAAAATATGGTTTCAGTATTCGCACATATGTTGTTGAATCGTAAACGCATCCCGTGTAAGCACAACGACGTGTGCATTATTTCCTCTTCCATAGTCCTCCGCGTGGGAGCTCCCTGGAACGGTAGTGGTCATTGAATGGGCTCAGAAGTTACCAAAGAGCACGAACTGCTCGCGAGCAGTTCCGCAACTTGTCAGTTATGCAGTCTATGCCTGCTGAACGCGACTCTCGTTGTCACACACACTTCATACGAAAGTCAAGGAGAGAGAAGAAAAGTGTGAGAGCGGTGACCAGAAATATTTCTTGCTCGGTGATCATTTGATCATGATCACATGAGCATAAATTGCTCAGTATTTTCTAAACCCACCCATTGACCATTGGCTGCGTTCCTAAAAAAAATCGCTGAGTCCGCGCTTAAGCCTTGTTAGCATTTGTTTAGTAATTTAGTCGAGTGGCAAGTAGCTGAGCAAGTAGCAACACCAAAAATTGTTCGCACTTCAGTTTACTAAACTGTACAGTACAGTAGCTAATGTTTACGGCGCGGCAGCTATGAACTAATTAACTGGACTAAAATCACCATGTTCGCACTTGTTTGTTGTTTGTTTGTTTTTTTGGACAGTGAAGCGTGGTGGGGGGCTCTACTCGCCAGAAAAAATCCAGTAGAATGGTTAAAGTATTTAGTGAAGTAGTTTAGTCACTGACTAAAATGTTATTGTTCGAACATTTAATTTACTAAATTACTCGGCACTTGACTAAACTACTTAGCTAAATGCGAACCATCCTTTAGTCAGCGCTTCACAATTGCTGACCAGCACATTGTGATTATCTTCGTGTTTTTGAAACGGCATGCCGGCTGTCTCATTTGTCAAATGCCATGTTCAGTTTGGCATTTGACAAAAAACTATAAATTTCTTGCTTTGATGAGTCCCAGGTGACACAAGATACTGTATCAACTTTCTTACCCACAATAAGGTTCAACAATTTCGTTAAAAACACGATTATCACCCATACAACACAGCCGAGGTTAGAATCGAAGTTTGACAATTGTCGCCAATGTCGCTAAGTCAGAAAAGCGAGAAAATTTTATGCTGACCAAAGATGAAAGCGCTTACTCAGCGCACGGGTTTCTACGACAAATCAACGTGCAGCACTAATCGCTTCTAGGTGCTGACTCAGCGCTGGCGTTTTTGGAACGCAGCTAATGCTAAACAAGTCAAACCGCCAGTAATGGCGATGCGATGATTTGATTGAGGTAAACATTCCCCCTATGGTGTGGGGCCTAAAAATAATACCACGGCCTTTCCCTTTGACGACCTGTCGTTGAAACCTACAAACAAAGAATAGGATGTGTATGCCAGCAACTTGCACTATCCGGAATCTTCTATATGCTAACGAAACGTCAACTTTGCCTCGGATAAGGACTAACTCAACGGTTACGGCTATCGTACAATGGTAAAGATTGGATTCTGGAATGTGCGTACTTTCCTGGACAATCAGAACGTCCCCAGAACGGACGATTTCTTCAATTAGAGAGTGAATTTCTGAAGTATAAATTAAACATCACCAAACTTCCATCGAACCATCAAATATCATAGAACGGTGGAAATAGGGGGATTTTTTTTCCACACGTTCTATGAAATTGATGGTTCGATGGAAGTTTGGTCGTGGTTGTGCTCGTTCATGGGTGGCGACCATTACGCGAAGCTAGCGTAGTGATTAGGGACTTGCGAATATTGCAATTTTCCATGCCTTCAATATACCAAATAATAAAAACAAAAATAACTGGCGCAATAGTCCAATTTGAACCATGGCCTCGAGATGAGTTAGCATCATCTTATTCTCTAGATCGTGGCGGTCTTGTGCAGAGGTGTGCGATCAGCAACACGCCCAACCGAGTTAATAAATACCTATACCCATAAATGGGTACTCATTTAACAGCTGAGTGGGGTCATAGTCTGACACGTAAATCCCCGGAATCGAACCGGGGCCCAGTGCGTAGAAGGCGAACGTGCTAACCGTTGCGCCATCCAGACTACAATATACCAAACATTCAATAAAATTAAAAAATTTATTTGCAAATTCTAGGCTTTTCGAGTGACGCGATTGAAGAGGGCGACCGGTAGCGCAGTGTGTTGAGGCATCAGTCTCATGTTTGACTACCGGCGTTTCGGGTTCGAGTCCCGTCCATGACGACGTTCGTGGCCATGGATGTGCAGGAGGTGCATGCTGGCAACTGCATTCTCCGAAACCAATTTATGCCAACGAAACGTCAACTGGGCCACATGGAACAGTTGACGCACTATGCCCTACAAGGGGTTAGGGCAATTGAGTAGTAAAATTGAGTAAAATCCGAGTGAAAAGTTATTTCCTCAGCCCGGGCCCCAGAAACTAAAAGATTGCCCCAAAATGGGCTTATCGAGTGTGGCGACCCTTACGCCATTCTATTGTATTTTACAAATGACATTTGTAAGCTGGCAATGCTGTTCATTCACACACTCTCGCTCTTCATTCTCTTTAAATATGTTCCTCTTCTCTTATGCGTTTATTTTATTCTATTTTTCATTTGTTTTTGACAGATACATGCGACATTATTTGTGGCAAGATGGGAGATGCGAACGTTGTGCTGAATCCCGCCGAGGGTAAAATCAAAATAATAAAGTGGCGCGTAAAAGAGGGTCATTCGGTTACAAATTCCCAAGTAATTTTATTATACGAGGAGTGTGATGCCGAGACCAAGGAGGTGAAAAAGTTCAAAATAAACGGTTGCGGTGTCGTTAAAAAGTGTTTGTACAAAGATGGGGCGATTGTAGAAAAAGTGTAGAAACTCACTGTAGATATTAATACATCTGTCTTTGAATTTCTAACAAATAACTTTATTTTAACATATGAACGTTTGTACACAATAAATAATTAAACAGTTGTCGCTCCCAGGACGCTATGATATCGAGTGTGTGATCGTGTACACGGTATCGACTTTTATATCCTTGCCAGTCCATATAGCAATCTTATTCGCTGGTTCGAGCAGCTGTCGTGTGTCATGTCGCTACCAAAGGGCGGCTGTTCGGCAAAATTTTTGAATACATTTTTAGTGATTTTCACACATACTATGAAAGATGCTGCACACCAACAAAGATCTAAAAGGCGTAGGCAACTTTTCTGTATTGGGGGCATTGATTTGGCGCGTAAATTTGAATTAAATTATCGGCAAAAATTTTACTTTTATGTATTCAATGTTCTTGCAATGTTCAAATGCGAATTATTTCAGTGTTAATTGGATTTTTTTGTGACACTTGGTTTCATTCTGCACACCAACTTGGTATGCATCTGTTCTGTAGCTTAGCTCGGGAGAGAATTTGAGAATAAAAAAATATTTGGTCCAGTTGCGGGGATTGAAACGTAGAAGACCGCATAAAAATGCCCGGTGCGTTACCGAGCTAAGCTGTAGCATACTAAGTTGGTGTGCAAAATGAAACCAAGTGTCACAAAAAATTCCGGCAAAAATGTATTTATCCAAAATGCAGGGGGCCAAGACCCGACGTCGGACTGTTGCGCTACAATGAGGATGATGATAGCAACCATAAATCATTCCTGTGGCAATGCTCACGTCGTAAACGTCGTAATTGCCGTAAAGTTGTAAACTTCTGTCATTTTACTATGGAGATGACAAAAATTTACGACATATACGACAGAGAGTGTGAATCCCCCTTGTATATTTGGAGTATTTTCATGGTGGCTACATTGACTAGTATTTTTTTTATGGATTTTAACAAAAGTCCATGACAGATTACATTCTGGTCCGCGTCCAAATGGACGCATGGTGAGACGACTTTATGTCGTGCAAAATACCGTATTCTTACCAATGCAAAATTTATAGTTTTGGGCTTGATTTAATATGAATTGACCTTTCAAACTAAGTATTAAATTTAGTGCGGTACCCGCTGTCATAAAAAGGGTAGATTGACGACTAATGCGAAAAATTGAATACTTAGAACTTCAGTCAACTCGATCATATTCTGAGCTTCCAAAGCACCTGACGAGAAGAAATTATATTACGTCTACACTATAGCCAGATTCCTTCACCAGCGGCTTAATCTGGGTGTGGTGAATTTAAAATCGTATGGATTTGACAGTTTCAGATTCATTTCAGCTGGCACAGATGAAATAATGTAGGTGTAGTGTGAACGTATAATAATATAACCCAAATGATTTACATACAAAATGTTTTGAAGATATTGACTGACATTTTATTGCAATGAAAATTCCATGTATTTATTTAGTACAAATGCACCACCACCTGCATCTAAGGCCGGACGTCGGGCTGTCGCGCCGCGATGATGATGAGTACAAATGCACATACATGCTACTACCATTTGCTCTGATGCTGATTTGATGCACGATGTCATCAATGATTCTGCATTTTGCATATCATCATCATCGTGACGCAACAATCCGACGTTGGGTTCTGGCCGCCTAGATCGTTGTCCTCCAATTATCTCGGTCACGTGACCACATCCTCCAATCTTAGAAGCCCAGTAGTTGCTCGGCGTCAGCATATACTGAGCTCTCCCAATTAGCTCTCGATCTTCCTGGCAGACTCGCTCCGTCGACGCGTCGTCCGTTCGTTACTTGTGTAGGCATGCGAACGTCGTTCATTCGTTGTACATGTAATGCCCATTGAAGACGTTGTAGTTTGACGATTTTGGAAACTTCCAGCTCATCGTAGCGTTCATACAACCCATGGTTGTACTGGATGCGCCAGCCATCTCGGTCGTAAATTGCTCCGAAAATTTGCCGAAGGACTTTCCGTTCGAACATGTTTTCGATTTTAGAATGGCAGAAACCTGGAATATACAATAAATTAGAAAAAAAACATGATTACTTTTATTTAATTGTGATTGAATTAGTACTTACCGTCATTTACCAACTGTTTTTGCATATTTTCAAACTCCTTCAATTAAAATTGTTTAACCACAACGACCTTGTGGTACTGTTTTGCGGAAAACTGTAAATATATAATGTACATTAAAAATTTAATTTCAATATCAAATTTACCAGCCCCCCTAAAAAAATATTTTAGACTACGCCAATGGCACACAACAAAAGACAAAAGTCATTTGGATGACAAAAGTCAAGTCGGCGATTCTTGTTTGCTTACACTGGACCGAATTCGTAAAAAATGCAAATTGTAAATGAACACCGTGAAAATTACCAGTTGATTTTAAGGAGACTTCATCACAAATCATATTAATATATACTTACATGTGAAACGATACGCGATTTGGACGTAAATACGTGGTGTTTTCGCGACCCGGTACAACGCACTTCATTATTAGTTTTATAAAAGTTCACGGCAATGACACGCGCTAATTATCGGCACAATCACTTTTAAATTCGTTTGGAATCGAGTAATTAATCTCAAATCGGCTAAACACAAGGCGAGAGCACTGGTATTTAGTCGCGAAACTGACGATACGACAAAAACTTTTGATCAGATGGCTTTGGAATGACGTTTCTGTCCAAAGTGACACAATCGTCCAATGACGTTTGTGTCCAAACTGACACAATCGTTCTACAAACTCAAAGAGGGGGAGAGTGACGGGATTACATTTATGTTTCAAACACGTATGGGCTCTGTGTGAAAACCCCCGTTCCATATTATCTTCTAGTTCTTTGGTCGCTACACTACTCCCTCCTGAGTAGTTTGGTCGGTTGACGATTTTGAAAACTACGTACATATCCGTCTAAACAGAAAATTGTACTTTTTTCGCGTTGGCAGCTTTCGATTTCGGTCCTAGATATGTCCTCGGAGTAACGCTTGCTTGTGGTTGTTTAACTGATTCCGAATTATCAGTTGGTTCAGCTATAAATTCGAAGTATGCTGGTTTTAGTCTATCGACACTGATGTTCGTTGATTTGCCTTGTATTTCCAGGTTGAAAACGTTATCAGAAAGTCGTTGTAAAACCTTGTACGGTCCTTCGTATGGATGTTCCAGTGGCTTCTTAACTCGATCGACGCGGACGAATACATGCGAACAAGTAGAAATATCCTTGTGAACGAATATCTTCCTCTTGTCGTGACGTGTTATTGGAGTTGCACGAACTTCCTTCATATGTTCACGAAATTTTTGAACATATAATTTCGGATCTGGTGGCATATCTTCATTGAAGAAGAATTCTCCGGGGATTCGAAGTGATGTTCCATATACCAGCTCAGCGGAAGTTGCACCAATATCTTCCTTCACGCTTGTGCGAAGGCCGAGTAAAACGGTCGGGAGGATTTCGACCCATTCTCGGTTGTTATGGCACATGATGGCAGCTTTCAACGATCGATGCCATCGCTCGATCATTCCATTGGCGGCAGGATGGTAGGCTGTCGTTCGAATCTTCTTGCAACCCACTAAATGCGTCAGTGACTGAAAAATCAAGGACTCAAACTGGGATCCTCGATCTGATGTCAGAATTGTAGGTGCTCCGAATCGGGCTATCCAGTTCGTGTAAAACGCATCCGCTATGACATCCGCTGTTATCGTCCGTATTGGAACCGCCTCGGGCCATCTCGTAAATCTATCGATCATCGTCAGGATATACGAGAAACCCTTAGATTGCGTCAGCGGTCCAACGATATCAATATGAACATGGCTAAATCTTGAATCTGGCATCTCAATGTGTCCGTGTGGCGGTTTCGCATGTCTTCCAACCTTGCTACGTTGGCACGAAAGACATGTACGAGCCCACTCAAGAATGTCTTTGGACATGCTAGGCCAAACATATTTGCGGGATATCAATTTCTTCGTAGCGCGTCCACTGGGATGAGATAGTCGGTGAGTGATCTCAAAGATTTTCTTCCTCAGGACTCTTGGGATGTATGGTCGAATCTCGGATGTTGATACGTCGCAGTATAATATGGTATCGCTGTCGTCAACTCGGAGTTTCCTCAGAACTAGTGTCGTCTCAGAACGAAGTAGCTGTTGAAGTTCTTCATCGTTCGTCTGCGCTAAACCTAGTTCCTTAGAAGTCACAGCAACAGGCAATGCAATGGCATTAATTCGGGACAAAGCGTCTGCTGTTACATTTTCATCGCCAGCGATATGAACAATATTTGTTGAAAATTGTCCAATGTAATCTAGCTGTCGCAACTGTCTCGGATTCGCTTTATCCGCCTTTTGATTAAAGGCAAACGTTATCGGTTTGTGATCCGTTTTAATCACTAGCGGACGTCCTTCAATCATGTGGCGGAAGAATTTGACGGCGCTGTAGATTGCTTGCAGTTCCCGATCGTATGTGCTGTATTTCCGTTGAGTTTCGCTGAATTTTTTTGAAAAGAATCCAAGCGGTTCCCAAACATTGTTGTTGAACTGCTCGAGTACTGCTCCCATCGCCATATCAGATGCATCCGATTTAATAACCAGCGGTGCATTTTCAATGGGATGTCGTAATAACGCTGCATTGGCAATTTGATCTTTGCATTTCTGGAAAGCTGCATCCGCTCGAGGATTCCAAATGATCTTTCGTTTGTCTTTCTTCTTGGCACCAACAAGATATTCGTGGAGAGGTGCTTGAATTTCAGCAGCATTCTGTAACGATTTTCGATAGAAATTAACAGCTCCTAGAAATCGTCGCAAATCTGCTATCGTGGATGGCTTTTCAAAATCCAAAATCGTTTGAACTCGCCCAGGAAGAGGTCTGATGCCTTGCTCGTCCACCAAATACCCTAGGTATTCGGCTGATGATGTACCAAAGATACATTTCGCAACGTTAATCAACAATCCATACTCGCGGAGTCGTTCGAAAATTATTTCCAGATGTTTGCGATGCTCGTCGTGCGATTTTGATGCTATCAAAATATCGTCAATGTACGCATAGCAGAAATCCAATTCTCGAAGAGCGTGGTCGATATACCGCTGAAATGTCTGTGCGGCATTGCATAGGCCGAACGTCATCACTTTAAACTCAAAGAGTCCAAACGGAGTAATGACTGCTGTCTTCGGGATGTCCTCAGGCGCGACTGGGATCTGGTGATACGCTTTCGTCAAATCCATCGTTGAAAATACTTTGCATCCACTCAGTTTGTGAGCAAAGTCACTTAAATGAGCGATGGGGTATTTGTCAGGAATGGTGACAGCATTCAATCGACGATAATCACCGCATGGTCTCCATTGGCCGGTCTTCTTTTGTACCAAGTGTAATGGGCTTGCCCATGGGCTGCTTGATGGCTGACATATGCCCTGCTGAAGCATGTACTCAAATTCGGCTTTCGCTACACGAAGTTTTTCGGGTGTCAGTCGTCTCGCTCTTTCAGCAACCGGTGGTCCTTTCGTGAGAATGTGGTGGTAGACGCCGTGAGCCATGACTTTCTTCGCATCTGTCGGAATCGTGATGTCGACGAATTCCCGAAGTAGATCATGGTACTGTTGACTTGATTTCAAAGTCGTCACGCCAGAAATCGTAGTGTGGGTGAGTTCCGCAATACAGGATAAATTAGTCTCTCCATCGACTATCTTCCTCCTGCGTAAGTCTACTACGAGACCGAAATGCTGCAATAGATCCACTCCGATTATTGGCTGCCTAACATCCGCGATGACGAACTTCCACACAAACGGTCGTCGTAAGCCGAGGTCGAGCGTCATAATTCTTTGTCCGTATGTGTTGATGGGTGTGTTGTTGGCGGCGTACAAGTTAAATTGCGTTGGTGTGCGCTGATGTTTGTCCTTTGGAAGAACTGAAATATCAGCACCAGTATCCACCAAAAAACGCATTCCACTCCTTCGGTCGGAAACTATAAGTCGGCTAGTTTTTTTGTTGTAGGAGTTGGTCGTCCTCGGCCGCCGAAATTCGGGACGACGAACTTAGTTTTCCGAATTCGATTTTGCTTCGTTTTTCCACTTGCATGGCGGTCGACAATTACGGGCACGATTCCCAAAACGCTTATGGAAAAAGCATAAATCTCGATTCCTCGAATTAGAGCGTTGTCTTTTGTTGCGTGATTTCGATCGTGATCGATCACGCATACCAACTTCCAGGCGATCGATACGATTGAGGATCTGCGTAAGAACGTTGTCTTCAGAGGCTTTCTGAACTGATGCGATGCCGGGCGGTTGTTGCAACTCCATCATTAAATCCGCCATTTTGGCCAACTTGTCAATATCGGGCTCGGTCGAAATGGCCAACACTACTCGGGTGTTTTCGGGTAATTGTTCGAGCAACAGCGATCGTAACATAGCGTCGGTCACTTGTTCTCCGCCTGTGTTGCGAATATCTTGTAGATAATGAGACGGCTTCTTTCCTTCCAAGTTTTTTCCTTGAAATAGACGCCGTAGCTTCGACTCGGCGGATTCTGCAAACGCTGTCAGTATTCTTCCTTTTACGGCTTCATACTTGTTGCTGGGAGGAGGATTTCGAGCGATCGAAATAACGTGGGGTAGAATCTCCGGTTCGGCGTACTGAATGACGTATTTGAACTTCGTTTCGTCCTGCGTAATTTGATTTGTGTGGAATGCGGCTTCCACCTGTTCAAACCAAAAAGTAGGGTCGGGCCTATAAAACGCAGGAAACTTTGTGATTCGCGACGCTTCCACATAAGCTGAAGGTCTCAGCGGGATCGGTGGTAACGCATCACTATTTCTGGACGTTTTCGGCGTTTCCATTTGGCTTGAATCGGTCGCCATTTTGGAAAATTGTCTTTGGCGTCACTTCACAAAATGTTCGATTGGCTGAACGTTCACTAAACGTGCACACGTCGGATTCACCACTGTAGAAACTCACTGTAGATATTAATACATCTGTCTTTGAATTTCTAACAAATAACTTTATTTTAACATATGAACGTTTGTACACAATAAATAATTAAACAGTTGTCGCTCCCAGGACGCTATGATATCGAGTGTGTGATCGTGTACACGGTATCGACTTTTATATCCTTGCCAGTCCATATAGCAATCTTATTCGCTGGTCCGAGCAGCTGTCGTGTGTCATGTCGCTACAAAAGAGTTAGTATATTGCTCCTTGGCCGCTTTCTTTGCTGATGTTTGTTTATTTTAGCTCACCGATTTTCGAAATCTCACCATGTATCCATACGACTGTGATAAAGGACATGTGCGCTGATTGCGGCGCGGACTTACGGCGTAACGAGAATGTGAGTGTACAACGAGCAAGTAAGCCGTTTTTCCGCGTTAAAGATATGCTATTTTTGCAGGGTGTTCCGACGGAAGCTTCGGTTCCCATGGTTCACTCAGTGCCCGAGCTGAAAGTTACACAGAAACTTGCCCAAGAATTGGGTAGAGCCGATACGAAACGTTTACTGGAAGAACGGAAACTTGTATTGCTGGTGGATCTAGATCAGACCCTAATCCACACGACAAACGATAGCGTCCCTAGCAACATTAGTGGAATACATCACTTTCAGCTGTACGGACCGAATTCACCATGGTATCATACAAAATTAAGGCCGGGAACTGATGAGTTCCTGTCGAAGATGACATCACTTTACGAACTTTGGCGCAAAGAATTATGCACATACCATTGCTCAAATTTTGGATAAAGACGGCAAGCTGTTTTCACATAGGATCTTATCCCGAGACGAGTGTTTTAACATAACGAGTAAAACGGACAATTTAAAGTAAGTTATATACAATACAATACCAGCCTCCGCTCACTCTTTCATCTAGGGTTCGCTACGCTCACAACATTTATACTAATTTCGGTCGTCTTGGAAATTTGTTCACGATCACTAACCCCGAGGGCTTTGGGAGCGCCACCTTTCATCCCAGCGAATACGAAAACCATTGGGTTGACACTAATCTTCGTCATTTTCGATTTTTCTTTTGCACTTTCATTCACGCCCGGGTTTATTTCGTATCATATCGAATTTGCACGCAAATTGTGGGAGCCCTTTCTCGTGTAGAGTCCAGCTTGTCAACACACAATCTTACACCAAAAAAGGAACGGGACGCGGACGACAAACCGCAATCAAAACAAATCCAAATCGTATTTCTCGATTAATAAGTTGGAACGATTACAATCGTTTTCGTATACGATTAATCGTATTTCTTGTTTTCATAGCTAAAACGTTTGGCTCGAGGGGCACAAATAATCATTAAATAATGAAATCCTCTCGGTTACAATGACTACATATTCTGAGATCTGCATACGAATCATGTGCGCTTATGTTTTTCTGATCGATTGCTCCACATCGTCATCGACTTTGAGCAAGATTTGTTGTCTAATTGCTTGACAGCAACCATGATCATGACGAATGTTGCGTTCCTGCGGCAGCCGGTTCTTCGTACCGGAACGACCCGTTTTTCAACGGCCAAGAGCTGCCAAACCCCCTCGATGCAAGAAGAACTGCAGTATTCGAAGCATCGCTACCACAACAACAACAAACACAATGTTGCCCAATCGGTGGAACAGTTTCCTGGCTATATCGCCGTCAACTTCAATTGTCCGTGGCGTGAAGCTGGTTCTCTAATTCGTCGGTGTCATCGGCTTCTTGCTGCGCTCATTGATTTTGTCCTCCGACTGCCTTTTGCACGCTTCTTCCAGATTAAAGCTAATCTTTACCCGGTGATTCCAATCAATTAGGGGCCGCCTCGGCGTCATCAAGCCGTTCGTGGTCGTTGTCTGCTTGTAGACGGTTCTAAAAAGAGGAGCAAATCCTTTAAACCTATTTATCAATTTAAATTGAGAAGCCTAGCAAATAAAATAAAACTTTTGACGTATAGAAAAACAGAATAATTTATTTTTTTCGAACAAGACGCCATTCGAAATTTGTCTTAACGATGAAAAAATCGTTGATCGATGTAGGCCGGCAGGCAATTACTAGGTTATAAAAGGGCGGCAAACTCGTCTGAAATCATTTTGCGATTGTGGTTTGTAAAGTGTAGTTGTGAAAGTGAGTGTGTGTATTAGTGTGAGTGAAATACATATTATTAAAAAATATTTTACTGAATACACAAATAGAAAAACTTTTCACAATTCACGTAAGTGAATAATACATACATACATATTTATAAATTGTCTTACAGTATGGGTTGCTTGCCACTAAAGGCAGCTTCAAGGCGCTCTACTTCCAAAAGAGATAGAGAAGCCTCATTACTGGCTACTATAGCCTTGTCAAAAACAGGCTATAGTCTTGGTCGAAAAATCGGGAAGGGGTCTTTTTCGAAAGTTGTAAAGGCCACATATAAAAACGGCCATGATAAATGCATGATTTTGGCCTGTAAGATAGTCAACTTGGAAAAAGCTCCGATGAATTCCTTAGGATTTATTCGCCGCGAACTGAACATTCTCACTAAAATAGGACATCCGCATATCGTTCGCATACATAGTATCCTAGAGCGAGAACCGAACATTTATATTTTCATGGACTATGCAGAAAATAGGGATTTGAGTAAACACATAAAATTCAACGGTCCAGTCAATGAAAATAAGTCGCGGAAATGGTTCTCGCAAATGGTGGGAGCCGTTCAGTATCTCCATTCTGTAAATATTGCTCATCGTGATCTGAAATGCAATAATATTTTGCTAACTAAGGAAATGAACGTGAAGGTGGCCGATTTTTCCTTGGCACGCTACTGTTATGGGGGGAATGACTTGTCGCAAACGTACTGCGGGTCACGGGCTTATACGGCACCCGAAATATTGACCGGGATACCGTATGATCCCAAGTTGGCCGACTTGTGGTCATTGGGGGTGATTTTGTTTCGGATGTTGAACGAAACACTGCCTTTTAAATATGCCAATCTGTCGCTACTGATAGCGGCTCAGAACAATAAGCAGTTTAAATTCCATCACAGATTGGAAGGCCGTGTCTCGGATGATGCGAAGAAAGTGGTCAGTTGTTTGCTGGAACCCGACACGAAATTGCGATGGTCATTGAATCGGGTTGTAAAAAGTCCGTGGCTCTGTGGATATCATCCAACAGAAAGTGCTAATAACCACTATCTGTCGGAGCAGTCAACTTCCTATATTTCGGTGGCCTCCTCTATGGAGATATGTCGGGGATCGGTGCAAGATACAAGTCAGCTTCTGACAACACTGGCGGTTCCAAAAAAGCCGAGAAATAAACTGTTCGGCCTCATTTGCTGCCGGTCGAGAAGATCTAAACAAATTACAGCACCGAGAGTCATTTTTAAAGAGCTTCCTGCCGCCGAACTGGTAACTTTTTCCGAACCGTCGAAATCACGGATGCAACGTAGAAACCGCAAGCTTGGGCTTAAGGTCCGTTGGCGTCTAAGGAGTCAACGTTGTCCAAAAAACCGAAAGCTTCGATTGAAGCTTCTTAGACGTCGAAGAAAAAATTATAATAATTCAATGCGTATAGGAAAATAAAGGGGTGACAATAGCGTTGAAGTGTGGCGAAAAAATTCGTCGCAATAACTAGATTTATTGAAAAATGAAAATTCCGAGTTGCGATTCTTGCAAATTTTTTATTGATATGTAGTATTAATTTTAAGTTGTCTATTTTAATCATGTAAATGCAATGTAAAGATTGATGTACATAATTATGGCAACATAGCCTCTTCGCCAGTTCATTAGCTAAGCCATTGGCCTAGCTATTGCACGGGCGAAGAGGCTATGTTGCCCAAGGTTATTCCAGGTACGGTTGGTGCAGTTTAATTTCGCGTTCTTTTCTCTCGTGTAGAGTCCAGGTCATCTACACACAATCTCACACCAAAAAAGGGACGGGACACGGACGACAAACCGCAATCAAAACAAATCCAAATCGTATTTCTCGATTAATAAGTTGAAACGATTACAATCGTTTTCGTATACGATTAATCGTATTTCTTGTTTTCATAGCTAAAACGTTTGGCTCGAGGGGCACAAATAATCATTAAATAATGAAATCCTCTCGGTTACAATGACTACATATTCTGAGATCTGCATACGAATCATGTGCGCTTATGTTTTTCTGATCGATCGCTCCACATCGTCATCGGCTTTGAGCAAGATTTGTTGTCTAATTGCTTGACAGCAACCATGATCATGACGAATGTTGCGTTCCTGCGGCAGCCGGTTCTTCGTACCGGAACGACCCGTTTTTCAACGGCCAAGAGCTGCCAAACCCCCTCGATGCAAGAAGAACTGCGGTATTCGAAGCATCGCTACCACAACAACAACAAACACAATGTTGCCCAATCGGTGGAACAGTTTCCTGGCTATATCGCCGTCAACTTCAATTGTCCGTGGCGTGAAGCTGGTTCTCTAATTCGTCGGTGTCATCGGCTTCTTGCTGCGCTCATTGATTTTGTCCTCCGACTGCCTTTTGCACGCTTCTTCCAGATTAAAGCTAATCTTTACCCGGTGATTCCAATCAATTAGGGGCCGCCTCGGCGTCATCAAGCCGTTCGTGGTCGTTGTCTGCTTGTAGACGGTTCTAAAAAGAGGAGCAAATCCTTTAAACCTATTTATCAATTTAAATTGAGAAGCCTAGCAAATAAAATAAAACTTTTGACGTATAGAAAAACAGAATAATTTATTTTTTTCGAACAAGACGCCATTCGAAATTTGTCTTAACGATGAAAAAATCGTTGATCGATGTAGGCCGGCAGACAATTACTAGGTTATAAAAGGGCGGCAAACTCGTCTGAAATCATTTTGCGATTGTGGTTTGTAAAGTGTAGTTGTGAAAGTGAGTGTGTGTATTAGTGTGAGTGAAATACATATTATTAAAAAATATTTTACTGAATACACAAATAGAAAAACTTTTCACAATTCACGTAAGTGAATAATACATACATACATATTTATAAATTGTCTTACAGTATGGGTTGCTTGCCACTAAAGGCAGCTTCAAGGCGCTCTACTTCCAAAAGAGATAGAGAAGCCTCATTACTGGCTACTATAGCCTTGTCAAAAACAGGCTATAGTCTTGGTCGAAAAATCGGGAAGGGGTCTTTTTCGAAAGTTGTAAAGGCCACATATAAAAACGGCCATGATAAATGCATGATTTTGGCCTGTAAGATAGTCAACTTGGAAAAAGCTCCGATGAATTCCTTAGGATTTATTCGCCGCGAACTGAACATTCTCACTAAAATAGGACATCCGCATATCGTTCGCATACATAGTATCCTAGAGCGAGAACCGAACATTTATATTTTCATGGACTATGCAGAAAATAGGGATTTGAGTAAACACATAAAATTCAACGATCCAGTCAATGAAAATAAGTCGCGGAAATGGTTCTCGCAAATGGTGGGAGCCGTTCAGTATCTCCATTCTGTAAATATTGCTCATCGTGATCTGAAATGCAATAATATTTTGCTAACTAAGGAAATGAACGTGAAGGTGACCGATTTTTCCTTGGCACGCTACTGTTATGGGGGGAATGACTTGTCGCAAACGTACTGCGGGTCACGGGCTTATACGGCACCCGAAATATTGACCGGGATACCGTATGATCCCAAGTTGGCCGACTTGTGGTCATTGGGGGTGATTTTGTTTCGGATGTTGAACGAAACACTGCCTTTTAAATATGCCAATCTGTCGCTACTGATAGCGGCTCAGAACAATAAGCAGTTTAAATTCCATCACAGATTGGAAGGCCGTGTCTCGGATGATGCGAAGAAAGTGGTCAGTTGTTTGCTGGAACCCGACACGAAATTGCGATGGTCATTGAATCGGGTTGTAAAAAGTCCGTGGCTCTGTGGATATCATCCAACAGAAAGTGCTAATAACCACTATCTGTCGGAGCAGTCAACTTCCTATATTTCGGTGGCCTCCTCTATGGAGATATGTCGGGGATCGGTGCAAGATACAAGTCAGCTTCTGACAACACTGGCGGTTCCAAAAAAGCCGAGAAATAAACTGTTCGGCCTCATTTGCTGCTGGTCGAGAAGATCTAAACAAATTACAGCACCGAGAGTCATTTTTAAAGAGCTTCCTGCCGCCGAACTGGTAACTTTTTCCGAACCGTCGAAATCACGGATGCAACGTAGAAACCGCAAGCTTGGGCTTAAGGTCCGTCGGCGTCTAAGGAGTCAACGTTGTCCAAAAAACCGAAAGCTTCGATTGAAGCTTCTTAGACGTCGAAGAAAAAATTATAATAATTCAATGCGTATAGGAAAATAAAGGGGTGACAATAGCGTTGAAGTGTGGCGAAAAAATTCGTCGCAATAACTAGATTTATTGAAAAATGAAAATTCCGAGTTGCGATTCTTGCAAATTTTTTATTGATATGTAGTATTAATTTTAAGTTGTCTATTTTAATCATGTAAATGCAATGTAAAGATTGATGTACATAATTATGGCAACATAGCCTCTTCGCCAGTTCATTAGCTAAGCCATTGGCCTAGCTATTGCACGGGCGAAGAGGCTATGTTGCCCAAGGTTATTCCAGGTACGGTTGGTGCAGTTTAATTTCGCGTTCTTTTCTCTCGTGTAGAGTCCGGGTCATCTACACACAATCTCACACCAAAAAAGGGACGGGACACGGACGACAAACCGCAATCAAAACAAATCCAAATCGTATTTCTCGATTAATAAGTTGAAACGATTACAATCGTTTTCGTATACGATTAATCGTATTTCTTGTTTTCATAGCTAAAACGTTTGGCTCGAGGGGCACAAATAATCATTAAATAATGAAATCCTCTCGGTTACAATGACTACATATTCTGAGATCTGCATACGAATCATGTGCGCTTATGTTTTTCTGATCGATTGCTCCACATCGTCATCGGCTTTGAGCAAGATTTGTTGTCTAATTGCTTGACAGCAACCATGATCATGACGAATGTTGCGTTCCTGCGGCAGCCGGTTCTTCGTACCGGAACGACCCGTTTTTCAACGGCCAAGAGCTGCCAAACCCCCTCGATGCAAGAAGAACTGCGGTATTCGAAGCATCGCTACCACAACAACAACAAACACAATGTTGCCCAATCGGTGGAACAGTTTCCTGGCTATATCGCCGTCAACTTCAATTGTCCGTGGCGTGAAGCTGGTTCTCTAATTCGTCGGTGTGATCGGCTTCTTGCTGCGCTCATTGATTTTGTCCTCCGACTGCCTTTTGCACGCTTCTTCCAGATTAAAGCTAATCTTTACCCGGTGATTCCAATCAATTAGGGGCCGCCTCGGCGTCATCAAGCCGTTCGTGGTCGTTGTCTGCTTGTAGACGGTTCTAAAAAGAGGAGCAAATCCTTTAAACCTATTTATCAATTTGAATTGAGAAGCCTAGCAAATAAAATAAAACTTTTGACGTATAGAAAAACAGAATAATTTATTTTTTTCGAACAAGACGCCATTCGAAATTTGTCTTAACGATGAAAAAATCGTTGATCGATGTAGGCCGGCAGGCAATTACTAGGTTATAAAAGGGCGGCAAACTCGTCTGAAATCATTTTGCGATTGTGGTTTGTAAAGTGTAGTCGTGAAAGTGAGTGTGTGTATTAGTGTGAGTGAAATACATATTATTAAAAAATATTTTACTGAATACACAAATAGAAAAACTTTTCACAATTCACGTAAGTGAATAATACATACATACATATTTATAAATTGTCTTACAGTATGGGTTGCTTGCCACTGAAGGCAGCTTCAAGGCGCTCTACTTCCAAAAGAGATAGAGAAGCCTCATTACTGGCTACTATAGCCTTGTCAAAAACAGGCTATAGTCTTGGTAGAAAAATCGGGAAGGGGTCTTTTTCGAAAGTTGTAAAGGCCACATATAAAAACGGCCATGATAAATGCATGATTTTGGCCTGTAAGATAGTCAACTTGGAAAAAGCTCCGATGAATTCCTTAGGATTTATTCGCCGCGAACTGAACATTCTCACTAAAATAGGACATCCGCATATCGTTCGCATACATAGTATCCTAGAGCGAGAACCGAACATTTATATTTTCATGGACTATGCAGAAAATGGGGATTTGAGTAAACACATAAAATTCAACGGTCCAGTCAATGAAAATAAGTCGCGGAAATGGTTCTCGCAAATGGTGGGAGCCGTTCAGTATCTCCATTCTGTAAATATTGCTCATCGTGATCTGAAATGCAATAATATTTTGCTAACTAAGGAAATGAACGTGAAGGTGGCCGATTTTTCCTTGGCACGCTACTGTTATGGGGGGAATGACTTGTCGCAAACGTACTGCGGGTCACGGGCTTATACGGCACCCGAAATATTGACCGGGATACCGTATGATCCCAAGTTGGCCGACTTGTGGTCATTGGGGGTGATTTTGTTTCGGATGTTGAACGAAACACTGCCTTTTAAATATGCCAATCTGTCGCTACTGATAGCGGCTCAGAACAATAAGCAGTTTAAATTCCATCACAGATTGGAAGGCCGTGTCTCGGATGATGCGAAGAAAGTGGTCAGTTGTTTGCTGGAACCCGACACGAAATTGCGATGGTCATTGAATCGGGTTGTAAAAAGTCCGTGGCTCTGTGGATATCATCCAACAGAAAGTGCTAATAACCACTATCTGTCGGAGCAGTCAACTTCCTATATTTCGGTGGCCTCCTCTATGGAGATATGTCGGGGATCGGTGCAAGATACAAGTCAGCTTCTGACAACACTGGCGGTTCCAAAAAAGCCGAGAAATAAACTGTTCGGCCTCATTTGCTGCTGGTCGAGAAGATCTAAACAAATTACAGCACCGAGAGTCATTTTTAAAGAGCTTCCTGCCGCCGAACTGGTAACTTTTTCCGAACCGTCGAAATCACGGATGCAACGTAGAAACCGCAAGCTTGGGCTTAAGGTCCGTCGGCGTCTAAGGAGTCAACGTTGTCCAAAAAACCGAAAGCTTCGATTGAAGCTTCTTAGACGTCGAAGAAAAAATTATAATAATTCAATGCGTCTAGGAAAATAAAGGGGTGACAATAGCGTTGAAGTGTGGCGAAAAAATTCGTCGCAATAACTAGATTTATTGAAAAATGAAAATTCCGAGTTGCGATTCTTGTAAATTTTTTATTGATATGTAGTATTAATTTTAAGTTGTCTATTTTAATCATGTAAATGCAATGTAAAGATTGATGTACATAATTATGGCAACATAGCCTCTTCGCCAGTTCATTAGCTAAGCCATTGGCCTAGCTATTGCACGGGCGAAGAGGCTATGTTGCCCAAGGTTATTCCAGGTACGGTTGGTGCAGTTTAATTTCGCGTTCTTTTCTCTCGTGTAGAGTCCAGGTCATCTACACACAATCTCACACCAAAAAAGGGACGGGACACGGACGACAAACCGCAATCAAAACAAATCCAAATCGTATTTCTCGATTAATAAGTTGAAACGATTACAATCGTTTTCGTATACGATTAATCGTATTTCTTGTTTTCATAGCTAAAACGTTTGGCTCGAGGGGCACAAATAATCATTAAATAATGAAATCCTCTCGGTTACAATGACTACATATTCTGAGATCTGCATACGAATCATGTGCGCTTATGTTTTTCTGATCGATTGCTCCACATCGTCATCGGCTTTGAGCAAGATTTGTTGTCTAATTGCTTGACAGCAACCATGATCATGACGAATGTTGCGTTCCTGCGGCAGCCGGTTCTTCGTACCGGAACGACCCGTTTTTCAACGGCCAAGAGCTGCCAAACCCCCTCGATGCAAGAAGAACTGCGGTATTCGAAGCATCGCTACCACAACAACAACAAACACAATGTTGCCCAATCGGTGGAACAGTTTCCCCCTGGACAATCAGAACGTCCCCAGAACGGACGATTTCTTCAATTAGAGAGTAAATTTCTGAAGTATAAATTAAACATCACCAAACTTCCATCGAACCATCAAATATCATAGAACGGTGGAAATAGGGGGATTTTTTTTCCACACGTTCTATGAAATTGATGGTTCGATGGAAGTTTGGTCGTGGTTGTGCTCGTTCATGGGTGGCGACCATTACGCGACGCGAGCGTAGTGATTAGGGACTTGCGAATATTGCAATTTTCCATGCCTTCAATGTACCAAATAATAAAAACAAAAATAACTGGCGCAATAGTCCAATTTAAACCATGGCCTCGAGATGAGTTAGCATCATCTCATTTTCTAGATCGTGGCGGTCTTGTGCAGAGGTGTGCGATCAGCAACACGCCCAACCGAGCAACCATGGTTGCAAACCATAGACCCAAACCGTTTGACAGCAAACACGTGAACGCGACACGCGAACGTGAGCCAACATGCGCGCAGCCTAAAAGATTGCCCCAAAAAGGGCTTATCGACTGTGGCGACCCTTACGCCATTCTATTTTACAAATGACGTTTGTAAGCTGGCAATGCTGTTCATTCACACACTCTCGCTCTTCATTCTCTTTAAATATGTTCCTCTTCTCTTATGCGTTTATTTTATTCTATTTTTCATTTGTTTTTGACAGATACATGCGACATTATTTGTGGCAAGATGGGAGATGCGAACGTTGTGCTGAATCCCGCCGAGGGTAAAATCAAAATAATAAAGTGGCGCGTAAAAGAGGGTCATTCGGTTACAAATTCCCAAGTAATTTTATTATACGAGGAGTGTGATGCCGAGACCAAGGAGGTGAAAAAGTTCAAAATAAACGGTTGCGGTGTCGTTAAAAAGTGTTTGTACAAAGATGGGGCGATTGTAGAAAAAGAGTTAGTATATTGCTCCTTGGCCGCTTTCTTTGCTGATGTTTGTTTATTTTAGCTCACCGATTTTCGAAATCTCACCATGTATCCATACGACTGTGATAAAGGACATGTGCGCTGATTGCGGCGCGGACTTGCGGCGTAACGAGAATGTGAGTGTACAACGAGCAAGTAAGCCGTTTTTCCGCGTTAAAGATATGCTATTTTTGCAGGGTGTTTCGACGGAAGCTTCGGTTCCCATGGTTCACTCAGTGCCCGAGCTGAAAGTTACACAGAAACTTGCCCAAGAATTGGGTAGAGCCGATACGAAACGTTTACTGGAAGAACGGAAACTTGTATTGCTGGTGGATCTGGATCAGACCCTAATCCACACGACAAACGATAGCGTCCCTAGCAACATTAGTGGAATACATCACTTTCAGCTGTACGGACGGACCGAATTCACCATGGTATCATACAAAATTAAGGCCGGGAACTGATGAGTTCCTGTCGAAGATGACATCACTTTACGAACTGCACATTTGCACCTTTGGCGCAAGGAATTATGCACATACCATTGTTCAAATTTTGGATAAAGACGGCAAGCTGTTTTCACATAGGATCTTATCCCGAGACGAGTGTTTTAACATAACGAGTAAAACGGACAATTTAAAGTAAGTTATATACAATACAATACCAGCCTCCGCTCACTCTTTCATCCAGGGTTCGCTACGCTCACAACATTTATACTAATTTCGGTCGTCTTGGAAATTTGTTCACGATCACTAACCCCGAGGGCTTTGGGAGCGCCACCTTTCATCCCAGCGAATACGAAAACCATTGGGTTGACACTAATCTTCGTCATTTTCGATTTTTCTTTTGCACTTTCATTCACGCCCGGGTTTATTTCGTATCATATCGAATTTGCACGCAAATTGTGGGAGCCCTTTCTCTCGTGTAGAGTCGAGCTTGTCAACACACAATCTTACACCAAAAAAGGAACGGGACGCGGACGACAAACCGCAATCAAAACAAATCCAAATCGTATTTCTCGATTAATAAGTTGAAACGATTACAATCGTTTTCGTATACGATTAATCGTATTTCTTGTTTTCATAGCTAAAACGTTTGGCTCGAGGGTCACAAATAATCATTAAATAATGAAATCCTCTCGGTTACAATGACTACATATTCTGAGATCTGCATACGAATCATGTGCGCTTATGTTTTTCTGATCGATTGCTCCACATCGTCATCGACTTTGAGCAAGATTTGTTGTCTAATTGCTTGACAGCAACCATAATCATGACGAATGTTGCGTTCCTGCGGCAGCCAGTTCTTCGTATCGGAACGACCCGCTTTTCAATGGCCAGGAGCTGCCAGACCCCCTCGATGCAAGAAGAACTGCAGTATTCGAAGCATCGCTACCACAACAACAACAAACACAATGTTGCCCAATCGGTGGAACAGTTTCCTGGCTATATTGCCGTCAACTTCAATTGTCCGTGGCGTGAAGCTGGTTCTCTAATTCGTCGGTGTCATCGGCTTCTTGCTGCGCTCATTGATTTTGTCCTCCGACTGCCTTTTGCACGCTTCTTCCAGATTAAAGCTAATCTTTACCCGGTGATTCCAATCAATTAGGGGCCGCCTCGGCGTCATCGTGGTCGTTGTCTGCTTGTAGACGGTTCTAAAAAGAGGAGCAAATCCTTTAAACCTATTTATCAATTTAAATTGAGAAGCCTAGCAAATAAAATAAAACTTTTGACGTATAGAAAAACAGAATAATTTATTTTTTTCGAACAAGACGCCATTCGAAATTTGTCTTAACGATGAAAAAATCGTTGATCGATGTAGGCCGGCAGGCAATTACTAGGTTATAAAAGGGCGGCAAACTCGTCTGAAATCATTTTGCGATTGTGGTTTGTAAGGTGTAGTTGTGAAAGTGAGTGTGTGTATTAGTGTGAGTGAAATACATATTATTAAAAAATATTTTACTGAATACACAAATAGAAAAACTTTTCACAATTCACGTAAGTGAATAATACATACATACATATTTATAAATTGTCTTACAGTATGGGTTGCTTGCCACTAAAGGCGGCTTCAAGGCGCTCTACTTCCAAAAGAGATAGAGAAGCCTCATTACTGGCTACTATAGCCTTGTCAAAAACAGGCTATAGTCTTGGTCGAAAAATCGGGAAGGGGTCTTTTTCGAAAGTTGTAAAGGCCACATATAAAAACGGCCATGATAAATGCATGATTTTGGCCTGTAAGATAGTCAACTTGGAAAAAGCTCCGATGAATTCCTTAGGATTTATTCGCCGCGAACTGAACATTCTCACTAAAATAGGACATCCGCATATCGTTCGCATACATAGTATCCTAGAGCGAGAACCGAACATTTATATTTTCATGGACTATGCAGAAAATGGGGATTTGAGTAAACACATAAAATTCAACGGTCCAGTCAATGAAAATAAGTCGCGGAAATGGTTCTCGCAAATGGTGGGAGCCGTTCAGTATCTCCATTCTGTAAATATTGCTCATCGTGATCTGAAATGCAATAATATTTTGCTAACTAAGGAAATGAACGTGAAGGTGGCCGATTTTTCCTTGGCACGCTACTGTTATGGGGGGAATGACTTGTCGCAAACGTACTGCGGGTCACGGGCTTATACGGCACCCGAAATATTGACCGGGATACCGTATGATCCCAAGTTGGCCGACTTGTGGTCATTGGGGGTGATTTTGTTTCGGATGTTGAACGAAACACTGCCTTTTAAATATGCCAATCTGTCGCTACTGATAGCGGCTCAGAACAATAAGCAGTTTAAATTCCATCACAGATTGGAAGGCCGTGTCTCGGATGATGCGAAGAAAGTGGTCAGTTGTTTGCTGGAACCCGACACGAAATTGCGATGGTCATTGAATCGGGTTGTAAAAAGTCCGTGGCTCTGTGGATATCATCCAACAGAAAGTGCTAATAACCACTATCTGTCGGAGCAGTCAACTTCCTATATTTCGGTGGCCTCCTCTATGGAGATATGTCGGGGATCGGTGCAAGATACAAGTCAGCTTCTGACAACACTGGCGGTTCCAAAAAAGCCGAGAAATAAACTGTTCGGCCTCATTTGCTGCTGGTCGAGAAGATCTAAACAAATTACAGCACCGAGAGTCATTTTTAAAGAGCTTCCTGCCGCCGAACTGGTAACTTTTTCCGAACCGTCGAAATCACGGATGCAACGTAGAAACCGCAAGCTTGGGCTTAAGGTCCGTCGGCGTCTAAGGAGTCAACGTTGTCCAAAAAACCGAAAGCTTCGATTGAAGCTTCTTAGACGTCGAAGAAAAAATTATAATAATTCAATGCGTATAGGAAAATAAAGGGGTGACAATAGCGTTGAAGTGTGGCGAAAAAATTCGTCGCAATAACTAGATTTATTGAAAAATGAAAATTCCGAGTTGCGATTCTTGCAAATTTTTTATTGATATGTAGTATTAATTTTAAGTTGTCTATTTTAATCATGTAAATGCAATGTAAAGATTGATGTACATAATTATGGCAACATAGCCTCTTCGCCAGTTCATTAGCTAAGCCATTGGCCTAGCTATTGCACGGGCGAAGAGGCTATGTTGCCCAAGGTTATTCCAGGTACGGTTGGTGCAGTTTAATTTCGCGTTCTTTTCTCTCGTGTAGTTTGGCTCGAGGGGCACAAATAATCATTAAATAATGAAATCCTCTCGGTTACAATGACTACATATTCTGAGATCTGCATACGAATCATGTGCGCTTATGTTTTTCTGATCGATTGCTCCACATCGTCATCGGCTTTGAGCAAGATTTGTTGTCTAATTGCTTGACAGCAACCATGATCATGACGAATGTTGCGTTCCTGCGGCAGCCGGTTCTTCGTACCGGAACGACCCGTTTTTCAACGGCCAAGAGCTGCCAAACCCCCTCGATGCAAGAAGAACTGCGGTATTCGAAGCATCGCTACCACAACAACAACAAACACAATGTTGCCCAATCGGTGGAACAGTTTCCTGGCTATATCGCCGTCAACTTCAATTGTCCGTGGCGTGAAGCTGGTTCTCTAATTCGTCGGTGTGATCGGCTTCTTGCTGCGCTCATTGATTTTGTCCTCCGACTGCCTTTTGCACGCTTCTTCCAGATTAAAGCTAATCTTTACCCGGTGATTCCAATCAATTAGGGGCCGCCTCGGCGTCATCAAGCCGTTCGTGGTCGTTGTCTGCTTGTAGACGGTTCTAAAAAGAGGAGCAAATCCTTTAAACCTATTTATCAATTTGAATTGAGAAGCCTAGCAAATAAAATAAAACTTTTGACGTATAGAAAAACAGAATAATTTATTTTTTTCGAACAAGACGCCATTCGAAATTTGTCTTAACGATGAAAAAATCGTTGATCGATGTAGGCCGGCAGGCAATTACTAGGTTATAAAAGGGCGGCAAACTCGTCTGAAATCATTTTGCGATTGTGGTTTGTAAGGTGTAGTTGTGAAAGTGAGTGTATGTATTAGTGTGAGTGAAATACATATTATTAAAAAATATTTTACTGAATACACAAATAGAAAAACTTTTCACAATTCACGTAAGTGAATAATACATACATACATATTTATAAATTGTCTTACAGTATGGGTTGCTTGCCACTGAAGGCAGCTTCAAGGCGCTCTACTTCCAAAAGAGATAGAGAAGCCTCATTACTGGCTACTATAGCCTTGTCAAAAACAGGCTATAGTCTTGGTCGAAAAATCGGGAAGGGGTCTTTTTCGAAAGTTGTAAAGGCCACATATAAAAACGGCCATGATAAATGCATGATTTTGGCCTGTAAGATAGTCAACTTGGAAAAAGCTCCGATGAATTCCTTAGGATTTATTCGCCGCGAACTGAACATTCTCACTAAAATAGGACATCCGCATATCGTTCGCATACATAGTATCCTAGAGCGAGAACCGAACATTTATATTTTCATGGACTATGCAGAAAATGGGGATTTGAGTAAACACATAAAATTCAACGGTCCAGTCAATGAAAATAAGTCGCGGAAATGGTTCTCGCAAATGGTGGGAGCCGTTCAGTATCTCCATTCTGTAAATATTGCTCATCGTGATCTGAAATGCAATAATATTTTGCTAACTAAGGAAATGAACGTGAAGGTGGCCGATTTTTCCTTGGCACGCTACTGTTATGGGGGGAATGACTTGTCGCAAACGTACTGCGGGTCACGGGCTTATACGGCACCCGAAATATTGACCGGGATACCGTATGATCCCAAGTTGGCCGACTTGTGGTCATTGGGGGTGATTTTGTTTCGGATGTTGAACGAAACACTGCCTTTTAAATATGCCAATCTGTCGCTACTGATAGCGGCTCAGAACAATAAGCAGTTTAAATTCCATCACAGATTGGAAGGCCGTGTCTCGGATGATGCGAAGAAAGTGGTCAGTTGTTTGCTGGAACCCGACACGAAATTGCGATGGTCATTGAATCGGGTTGTAAAAAGTCCGTGGCTCTGTGGATATCATCCAACAGAAAGTGCTAATAACCACTATCTGTCGGAGCAGTCAACTTCCTATATTTCGGTGGCCTCCTCTATGGAGATATGTCGGGGATCGGTGCAAGATACAAGTCAGCTTC
The DNA here is from genome assembly GCA_964017055.1 of Chloromyia formosa. Taxonomy (NCBI): domain Eukaryota; kingdom Metazoa; phylum Arthropoda; class Insecta; order Diptera; family Stratiomyidae; genus Chloromyia; species Chloromyia formosa. The sequence continues at coordinate 25,273,372 of OZ024818.1, forward strand.
TGACAACACTGGCGGTTCCAAAAAAGCCGAGAAATAAACTGTTCGGCCTCATTTGCTGCTGGTCGAGAAGATCTAAACAAATTACAGCACCGAGAGTCATTTTTAAAGAGCTTCCTGCCGCCGAACTGGTAACTTTTTCCGAACCGTCGAAATCACGGATGCAACGTAGAAACCGCAAGCTTGGGCTTAAGGTCCGTCGGCGTCTAAGGAGTCAACGTTGTCCAAAAAACCGAAAGCTTCGATTGAAGCTTCTTAGACGTCGAAGAAAAAATTATAATAATTCAATGCGTCTAGGAAAATAAAGGGGTGACAATAGCGTTGAAGTGTGGCGAAAAAATTCGTCGCAATAACTAGATTTATTGAAAAATGAAAATTCCGAGTTGCGATTCTTGTAAATTTTTTATTGATATGTAGTATTAATTTTAAGTTGTCTATTTTAATCATGTAAATGCAATGTAAAGATTGATGTACATAATTATGGCAACATAGCCTCTTCGCCAGTTCATTAGCTAAGCCATTGGCCTAGCTATTGCACGGGCGAAGAGGCTATGTTGCCCAAGGTTATTCCAGGTACGGTTGGTGCAGTTTAATTTCGCGTTCTTCTCTCTCGTGTAGAGTCCAGGTCATCTACACACAATCTCACACCAAAAAAGGGACGGGACACGGACGACAAACCGCAGTCAAAACAAATCCAAATCGTATTTCTCGATTAATAAGTTGAAACGATTACAATCGTTTTCGTATACGATTAATCGTATTTCTTGTTTTCATAGTAAAACGTTTGGCTCGAGGGGCACAAATAATCATTAAATAATGAAATCCTCTCGGTTACAATGACTACATATTCTGAGATCTGCATACGAATCATGTGCGCTTATGTTTTTCTGATCGATCGCTCCACATCGTCATCGGCTTTGAGCAAGATTTGTTGTCTAATTGCTTGACAGCAACCATGATCATGACGAATGTTGCGTTCCTGCGGCAGCCGGTTCTTCGTACCGGAACGACCCGTTTTTCAACGGCCAAGAGCTGCCAAACCCCCTCGATGCAAGAAGAACTGCGGTATTCGAAGCATCGCTACCACAACAACAACAAACACAATGTTGCCCAATCGGTGGAACAGTTTCCCCCTGGACAATCAGAACGTCCCCAGAACGGACGATTTCTTCAATTAGAGAGTAAATTTCTGAAGTATAAATTAAACATCACCAAACTTCCATCGAACCATCAAATATCATAGAACGGTGGAAATAGGGGGATTTTTTTTCCACACGTTCTATGAAATTGATGGTTCGATGGAAGTTTGGTCGTGGTTGTGCTCGTTCATGGGTGGCGACCATTACGCGACGCGAGCGTAGTGATTAGGGACTTGCGAATATTGCAATTTTCCATGCCTTCAATGTACCAAATAATAAAAACAAAAATAACTGGCGCAATAGTCCAATTTAAACCATGGCCTCGAGATGAGTTAGCATCATCTCATTTTCTAGATCGTGGCGGTCTTGTGCAGAGGTGTGCGATCAGCAACACGCCCAACCGAGCAACCATGGTTGCAAACCATAGACCCAAACCGTTTGACAGCAAACACGTGAACGCGACACGCGAACGTGAGCCAACATGCGCGCAGCCTAAAAGATTGCCCCAAAAAGGGCTTATCGACTGTGGCGACCCTTACGCCATTCTATTTTACAAATGACGTTTGTAAGCTGGCAATGCTGTTCATTCACACACTCTCGCTCTTCATTCTCTTTAAATATGTTCCTCTTCTCTTATGCGTTTATTTTATTCTATTTTTCATTTGTTTTTGACAGATACATGCGACATTATTTGTGGCAAGATGGGAGATGCGAACGTTGTGCTGAATCCCGCCGAGGGTAAAATCAAAATAATAAAGTGGCGCGTAAAAGAGGGTCATTCGGTTACAAATTCCCAAGTAATTTTATTATACGAGGAGTGTGATGCCGAGACCAAGGAGGTGAAAAAGTTCAAAATAAACGGTTGCGGTGTCGTTAAAAAGTGTTTGTACAAAGATGGGGCGATTGTAGAAAAAGAGTTAGTATATTGCTCCTTGGCCGCTTTCTTTGCTGATGTTTGTTTATTTTAGCTCACCGATTTTCGAAATCTCACCATGTATCCATACGACTGTGATAAAGGACATGTGCGCTGATTGCGGCGCGGACTTGCGGCGTAACGAGAATGTGAGTGTACAACGAGCAAGTAAGCCGTTTTTCCGCGTTAAAGATATGCTATTTTTGCAGGGTGTTTCGACGGAAGCTTCGGTTCCCATGGTTCACTCAGTGCCCGAGCTGAAAGTTACACAGAAACTTGCCCAAGAATTGGGTAGAGCCGATACGAAACGTTTACTGGAAGAACGGAAACTTGTATTGCTGGTGGATCTGGATCAGACCCTAATCCACACGACAAACGATAGCGTCCCTAGCAACATTAGTGGAATACATCACTTTCAGCTGTACGGACCGAATTCACCATGGTATCATACAAAATTAAGGCCGGGAACTGATGAGTTCCTGTCGAAGATGACATCACTTTACGAACTGCACATTTGCACCTTTGGCGCAAGGAATTATGCACATACCATTGTTCAAATTTTGGATAAAGACGGCAAGCTGTTTTCACATAGGATCTTATCCCGAGACGAGTGTTTTAACATAACGAGTAAAACGGACAATTTAAAGTAAGTTATATACAATACAATACCAGCCTCCGCTCACTCTTTCATCCAGGGTTCGCTACGCTCACAACATTTATACTAATTTCGGTCGTCTTGGAAATTTGTTCACGATCACTAACCCCGAGGGCTTTGGGAGCGCCACCTTTCATCCCAGCGAATACGAAAACCATTGGGTTGACACTAATCTTCGTCATTTTCGATTTTTCTTTTGCACTTTCATTCACGCCCGGGTTTATTTCGTATCATATCGAATTTGCACGCAAATTGTGGGAGCCCTTTCTCTCGTGTAGAGTCGAGCTTGTCAACACACAATCTTACACCAAAAAAGGAACGGGACGCGGACGACAAACCGCAATCAAAACAAATCCAAATCGTATTTCTCGATTAATAAGTTGAAACGATTACAATCGTTTTCGTATACGATTAATCGTATTTCTTGTTTTCATAGCTAAAACGTTTGGCTCGAGGGTCACAAATAATCATTAAATAATGAAATCCTCTCGGTTACAATGACTACATATTCTGAGATCTGCATACGAATCATGTGCGCTTATGTTTTTCTGATCGATTGCTCCACATCGTCATCGACTTTGAGCAAGATTTGTTGTCTAATTGCTTGACAGCAACCATAATCATGACGAATGTTGCGTTCCTGCGGCAGCCAGTTCTTCGTATCGGAACGACCCGCTTTTCAATGGCCAGGAGCTGCCAGACCCCCTCGATGCAAGAAGAACTGCAGTATTCGAAGCATCGCTACCACAACAACAACAAACACAATGTTGCCCAATCGGTGGAACAGTTTCCTGGCTATATTGCCGTCAACTTCAATTGTCCGTGGCGTGAAGCTGGTTCTCTAATTCGTCGGTGTCATCGGCTTCTTGCTGCGCTCATTGATTTTGTCCTCCGACTGCCTTTTGCACGCTTCTTCCAGATTAAAGCTAATCTTTACCCGGTGATTCCAATCAATTAGGGGCCGCCTCGGCGTCATCGTGGTCGTTGTCTGCTTGTAGACGGTTCTAAAAAGAGGAGCAAATCCTTTAAACCTATTTATCAATTTAAATTGAGAAGCCTAGCAAATAAAATAAAACTTTTGACGTATAGAAAAACAGAATAATTTATTTTTTTCGAACAAGACGCCATTCGAAATTTGTCTTAACGATGAAAAAATCGTTGATCGATGTAGGCCGGCAGGCAATTACTAGGTTATAAAAGGGCGGCAAACTCGTCTGAAATCATTTTGCGATTGTGGTTTGTAAGGTGTAGTTGTGAAAGTGAGTGTATGTATTAGTGTGAGTGAAATACATATTATTAAAAAATATTTTACTGAATACACAAATAGAAAAACTTTTCACAATTCACGTAAGTGAATAATACATACATACATATTTATAAATTGTCTTACAGTATGGGTTGCTTGCCACTGAAGGCAGCTTCAAGGCGCTCTACTTCCAAAAGAGATAGAGAAGCCTCATTACTGGCTACTATAGCCTTGTCAAAAACAGGCTATAGTCTTGGTCGAAAAATCGGGAAGGGGTCTTTTTCGAAAGTTGTAAAGGCCACATATAAAAACGGCCATGATAAATGCATGATTTTGGCCTGTAAGATAGTCAACTTGGAAAAAGCTCCGATGAATTCCTTAGGATTTATTCGCCGCGAACTGAACATTCTCACTAAAATAGGACATCCGCATATCGTTCGCATACATAGTATCCTAGAGCGAGAACCGAACATTTATATTTTCATGGACTATGCAGAAAATGGGGATTTGAGTAAACACATAAAATTCAACGGTCCAGTCAATGAAAATAAGTCGCGGAAATGGTTCTCGCAAATGGTGGGAGCCGTTCAGTATCTCCATTCTGTAAATATTGCTCATCGTGATCTGAAATGCAATAATATTTTGCTAACTAAGGAAATGAACGTGAAGGTGGCCGATTTTTCCTTGGCACGCTACTGTTATGGGGGGAATGACTTGTCGCAAACGTACTGCGGGTCACGGGCTTATACGGCACCCGAAATATTGACCGGGATACCGTATGATCCCAAGTTGGCCGACTTGTGGTCATTGGGGGTGATTTTGTTTCGGATGTTGAACGAAACACTGCCTTTTAAATATGCCAATCTGTCGCTACTGATAGCGGCTCAGAACAATAAGCAGTTTAAATTCCATCACAGATTGGAAGGCCGTGTCTCGGATGATGCGAAGAAAGTGGTCAGTTGTTTGCTGGAACCCGACACGAAATTGCGATGGTCATTGAATCGGGTTGTAAAAAGTCCGTGGCTCTGTGGATATCATCCAACAGAAAGTGCTAATAACCACTATCTGTCGGAGCAGTCAACTTCCTATATTTCGGTGGCCTCCTCTATGGAGATATGTCGGGGATCGGTGCAAGATACAAGTCAGCTTCTGACAACACTGGCGGTTCCAAAAAAGCCGAGAAATAAACTGTTCGGCCTCATTTGCTGCTGGTCGAGAAGATCTAAACAAATTACAGCACCGAGAGTCATTTTTAAAGAGCTTCCTGCCGCCGAACTGGTAACTTTTTCCGAACCGTCGAAATCACGGATGCAACGTAGAAACCGCAAGCTTGGGCTTAAGGTCCGTCGGCGTCTAAGGAGTCAACGTTGTCCAAAAAACCGAAAGCTTCGATTGAAGCTTCTTAGACGTCGAAGAAAAAATTATAATAATTCAATGCGTCTAGGAAAATAAAGGGGTGACAATAGCGTTGAAGTGTGGCGAAAAAATTCGTCGCAATAACTAGATTTATTGAAAAATGAAAATTCCGAGTTGCGATTCTTGTAAATTTTTTATTGATATGTAGTATTAATTTTAAGTTGTCTATTTTAATCATGTAAATGCAATGTAAAGATTGATGTACATAATTATGGCAACATAGCCTCTTCGCCAGTTCATTAGCTAAGCCATTGGCCTAGCTATTGCACGGGCGAAGAGGCTATGTTGCCCAAGGTTATTCCAGGTACGGTTGGTGCAGTTTAATTTCGCGTTCTTCTCTCTCGTGTAGAGTCCAGGTCATCTACACACAATCTCACACCAAAAAAGGGACGGGACACGGACGACAAACCGCAGTCAAAACAAATCCAAATCGTATTTCTCGATTAATAAGTTGAAACGATTACAATCGTTTTCGTATACGATTAATCGTATTTCTTGTTTTCATAGTAAAACGTTTGGCTCGAGGGGCACAAATAATCATTAAATAATGAAATCCTCTCGGTTACAATGACTACATATTCTGAGATCTGCATACGAATCATGTGCGCTTATGTTTTTCTGATCGATCGCTCCACATCGTCATCGGCTTTGAGCAAGATTTGTTGTCTAATTGCTTGACAGCAACCATGATCATGACGAATGTTGCGTTCCTGCGGCAGCCGGTTCTTCGTACCGGAACGACCCGTTTTTCAACGGCCAAGAGCTGCCAAACCCCCTCGATGCAAGAAGAACTGCGGTATTCGAAGCATCGCTACCACAACAACAACAAACACAATGTTGCCCAATCGGTGGAACAGTTTCCCCCTGGACAATCAGAACGTCCCCAGAACGGACGATTTCTTCAATTAGAGAGTAAATTTCTGAAGTATAAATTAAACATCACCAAACTTCCATCGAACCATCAAATATCATAGAACGGTGGAAATAGGGGGATTTTTTTTCCACACGTTCTATGAAATTGATGGTTCGATGGAAGTTTGGTCGTGGTTGTGCTCGTTCATGGGTGGCGACCATTACGCGACGCGAGCGTAGTGATTAGGGACTTGCGAATATTGCAATTTTCCATGCCTTCAATGTACCAAATAATAAAAACAAAAATAACTGGCGCAATAGTCCAATTTAAACCATGGCCTCGAGATGAGTTAGCATCATCTCATTTTCTAGATCGTGGCGGTCTTGTGCAGAGGTGTGCGATCAGCAACACGCCCAACCGAGCAACCATGGTTGCAAACCATAGACCCAAACCGTTTGACAGCAAACACGTGAACGCGACACGCGAACGTGAGCCAACATGCGCGCAGCCTAAAAGATTGCCCCAAAAAGGGCTTATCGACTGTGGCGACCCTTACGCCATTCTATTTTACAAATGACATTTGTAAGCTGGCAATGCTGTTCATTCACACACTCTCGCTCTTCATTCTCTTTAAATATGTTCCTCTTCTCTTATGCGTTTATTTTATTCTATTTTTCATTTGTTTTTGACAGATACATGCGACATTATTTGTGGCAAGATGGGAGATGCGAACGTTGTGCTGAATCCCGCCGAGGGTAAAATCAAAATAATAAAGTGGCGCGTAAAAGAGGGTCATTCGGTTACAAATTCCCAAGTAATTTTATTATACGAGGAGTGTGATGCCGAGACCAAGGAGGTGAAAAAGTTCAAAATAAACGGTTGCGGTGTCGTTAAAAAGTGTTTGTACAAAGATGGGGCGATTGTAGAAAAAGAGTTAGTATATTGCTCCTTGGCCGCTTTCTTTGCTGATGTTTGTTTATTTTAGCTCACCGATTTTCGAAATCTCACCATGTATCCATACGACTGTGATAAAGGACATGTGCGCTGATTGCGGCGCGGACTTGCGGCGTAACGAGAATGTGAGTGTACAACGAGCAAGTAAGCCGTTTTTCCGCGTTAAAGATATGCTATTTTTGCAGGGTGTTTCGACGGAAGCTTCGGTTCCCATGGTTCACTCAGTGCCCGAGCTGAAAGTTACACAGAAACTTGCCCAAGAATTGGGTAGAGCCGATACGAAACGTTTACTGGAAGAACGGAAACTTGTATTGCTGGTGGATCTGGATCAGACCCTAATCCACACGACAAACGATAGCGTCCCTAGCAACATTAGTGGAATACATCACTTTCAGCTGTACGGACCGAATTCACCATGGTATCATACAAAATTAAGGCCGGGAACTGATGAGTTCCTGTCGAAGATGACATCACTTTACGAACTGCACATTTGCACCTTTGGCGCAAGGAATTATGCACATACCATTGTTCAAATTTTGGATAAAGACGGCAAGCTGTTTTCACATAGGATCTTATCCCGAGACGAGTGTTTTAACATAACGAGTAAAACGGACAATTTAAAGTAAGTTATATACAATACAATACCAGCCTCCGCTCACTCTTTCATCCAGGGTTCGCTACGCTCACAACATTTATACTAATTTCGGTCGTCTTGGAAATTTGTTCACGATCACTAACCCCGAGGGCTTTGGGAGCGCCACCTTTCATCCCAGCGAATACGAAAACCATTGGGTTGACACTAATCTTCGTCATTTTCGATTTTTCTTTTGCACTTTCATTCACGCCCGGGTTTATTTCGTATCATATCGAATTTGCACGCAAATTGTGGGAGCCCTTTCTCTCGTGTAGAGTCGAGCTTGTCAACACACAATCTTACACCAAAAAAGGAACGGGACGCGGACGACAAACCGCAATCAAAACAAATCCAAATCGTATTTCTCGATTAATAAGTTGAAACGATTACAATCGTTTTCGTATACGATTAATCGTATTTCTTGTTTTCATAGCTAAAACGTTTGGCTCGAGGGTCACAAATAATCATTAAATAATGAAATCCTCTCGGTTACAATGACTACATATTCTGAGATCTGCATACGAATCATGTGCGCTTATGTTTTTCTGATCGATTGCTCCACATCGTCATCGACTTTGAGCAAGATTTGTTGTCTAATTGCTTGACAGCAACCATAATCATGACGAATGTTGCGTTCCTGCGGCAGCCAGTTCTTCGTATCGGAACGACCCGCTTTTCAATGGCCAAGAGCTGCCAGACCCCCTCGATGCAAGAAGAACTGCAGTATTCGAAGCATCGCTACCACAACAACAACAAACACAATGTTGCCCAATCGGTGGAACAGTTTCCTGGCTATATTGCCGTCAACTTCAATTGTCCGTGGCGTGAAGCTGGTTCTCTAATTCGTCGGTGTCATCGGCTTCTTGCTGCGCTCATTGATTTTGTCCTCCGACTGCCTTTTGCACGCTTCTTCCAGATTAAAGCTAATCTTTACCCGGTGATTCCAATCAATTAGGGGCCGCCTCGGCGTCATCGTGGTCGTTGTCTGCTTGTAGACGGTTCTAAAAAGAGGAGCAAATCCTTTAAACCTATTTATCAATTTAAATTGAGAAGCCTAGCAAATAAAATAAAACTTTTGACGTATAGAAAAACAGAATAATTTATTTTTTTCGAACAAGACGCCATTCGAAATTTGTCTTAACGATGAAAAAATCGTTGATCGATGTAGGCCGGCAGGCAATTACTAGGTTATAAAAGGGCGGCAAACTCGTCTGAAATCATTTTGCGATTGTGGTTTGTAAGGTGTAGTTGTGAAAGTGAGTGTATGTATTAGTGTGAGTGAAATACATATTATTAAAAAATATTTTACTGAATACACAAATAGAAAAACTTTTCACAATTCACGTAAGTGAATAATACATACATACATATTTATAAATTGTCTTACAGTATGGGTTGCTTGCCACTGAAGGCAGCTTCAAGGCGCTCTACTTCCAAAAGAGATAGAGAAGCCTCATTACTGGCTACTATAGCCTTGTCAAAAACAGGCTATAGTCTTGGTCGAAAAATCGGGAAGGGGTCTTTTTCGAAAGTTGTAAAGGCCACATATAAAAACGGCCATGATAAATGCATGATTTTGGCCTGTAAGATAGTCAACTTGGAAAAAGCTCCGATGAATTCCTTAGGATTTATTCGCCGCGAACTGAACATTCTCACTAAAATAGGACATCCGCATATCGTTCGCATACATAGTATCCTAGAGCGAGAACCGAACATTTATATTTTCATGGACTATGCAGAAAATGGGGATTTGAGTAAACACATAAAATTCAACGGTCCAGTCAATGAAAATAAGTCGCGGAAATGGTTCTCGCAAATGGTGGGAGCCGTTCAGTATCTCCATTCTGTAAATATTGCTCATCGTGATCTGAAATGCAATAATATTTTGCTAACTAAGGAAATGAACGTGAAGGTGGCCGATTTTTCCTTGGCACGCTACTGTTATGGGGGGAATGACTTGTCGCAAACGTACTGCGGGTCACGGGCTTATACGGCACCCGAAATATTGACCGGGATACCGTATGATCCCAAGTTGGCCGACTTGTGGTCATTGGGGGTGATTTTGTTTCGGATGTTGAACGAAACACTGCCTTTTAAATATGCCAATCTGTCGCTACTGATAGCGGCTCAGAACAATAAGCAGTTTAAATTCCATCACAGATTGGAAGGCCGTGTCTCGGATGATGCGAAGAAAGTGGTCAGTTGTTTGCTGGAACCCGACACGAAATTGCGATGGTCATTGAATCGGGTTGTAAAAAGTCCGTGGCTCTGTGGATATCATCCAACAGAAAGTGCTAATAACCACTATCTGTCGGAGCAGTCAACTTCCTATATTTCGGTGGCCTCCTCTATGGAGATATGTCGGGGATCGGTGCAAGATACAAGTCAGCTTCTGACAACACTGGCGGTTCCAAAAAGGCCGAGAAATAAACTGTTCGGCCTCATTTGCTGCTGGTCGAGAAGATCTAAACAAATTACAGCACCGAGAGTCATTTTTAAAGAGCTTCCTGCCGCCGAACTGGTAACTTTTTCCGAACCGTCGAAATCACGGATGCAACGTAGAAACCGCAAGCTTGGGCTTAAGGTCCGTCGGCGTCTAAGGAGTCAACGTTGTCCAAAAAACCGAAAGCTTCGATTGAAGCTTCTTAGACGTCGAAGAAAAAATTATAATAATTCAATGCGTATAGGAAAATAAAGGGGTGACAATAGCGTTGAAGTGTGGCGAAAAAATTCGTCGCAATAACTAGATTTATTGAAAAATGAAAATTCCGAGTTGCGATTCTTGCAAATCTTTTATTGATATGTAGTATTAATTTTAAGTTGTCTATTTTAATCATGTAAATGTAATGTAAAGATTGATGTACATAATTATGGCAACATAGCCTCTTCGCCAGTTCATTAGCTAAGCCATTGGCCTAGCTATTGCACGGGCGAAGAGGCTATGTTGCCCAAGGTTATTCCAGGTACGGTTGGTGCAGTTTAATTTCGCGTTCTTCTCTCTCGTGTAGAGTCCAGGTCATCTACACACAATCTCACACCAAAAAAGGGACGGGACACGGACGACAAACCGCAGTCAAAACAAATCCAAATCGTATTTCTCGATTAATAAGTTGAAACGATTACAATCGTTTTCGTATACGATTAATCGTATTTCTTGTTTTCATAGCTAAAACGTTTGGCTCGAGGGGCACAAATAATCATTAAATAATGAAATCCTCTCGGTTACAATGACTACATATTCTGAGATCTGCATACGAATCATGTGCGCTTATGTTTTTCTGATCGATTGCTCCACATCGTCATCGGCTTTGAGCAAGATTTGTTGTCTAATTGCTTGACAGCAACCATGATCATGACGAATGTTGCGTTCCTGCGGCAGCCGGTTCTTCGTACCGGAACGACCCGTTTTTCAACGGCCAAGAGCTGCCAAACCCCCTCGATGCAAGAAGAACTGCAGTATTCGAAGCATCGCTACCACAACAACAACAAACACAATGTTGCCCAATCGGTGGAACAGTTTCCTGGCTATATCGCCGTCAACTTCAATTGTCCGTGGCGTGAAGCTGGTTCTCTAATTCGTCGGTGTCATCGGCTTCTTGCTGCGCTCATTGATTTTGTCCTCCGACTGCCTTTTGCACGCTTCTTCCAGATTAAAGCTAATCTTTACCTACCCGGTGATTCCAATCAATTAGGGGCCGCCTCGGCGTCATCAAGCCGTTCGTGGTCGTTGTCTGCTTGTAGACGGTTCTAAAAAGAGGAGCAAATCCTTTAAACCTATTTATCAATTTGAATTGAGAAGCCTAGCAAATAAAATAAAACTTTTGACGTATAGAAAAACAGAATAATTTATTTTTTTCGAACAAGACGCCATTCGAAATTTGTCTTAACGATGAAAAAATCGTTGATCGATGTAGGCCGCCAGGCAATTACTAGGTTATAAAAGGGCGGCAAACTCGTCTGAAATCATTTTGCGATTGTGGTTTGTAAAGTGTAGTCGTGAAAGTGAGTGTGTGTATTAGTGTGAGTGAAATACATATTATTAAAAAATATTTTACTGAATACACAAATAGAAAAACTTTTCACAATTCACGTAAGTGAATAATACATACATACATATTTATAAATTGTCTTACAGTATGGGTTGCTTGCCACTGAAGGCAGCTTCAAGGCGCTCTACTTCCAAAAGAGATAGAGAAGCCTCATTACTGGCTACTATAGCCTTGTCAAAAACAGGCTATAGTCTTGGTAGAAAAATCGGGAAGGGGTCTTTTTCGAAAGTTGTAAAGGCCACATATAAAAACGGCCATGATAAATGCATGATTTTGGCCTGTAAGATAGTCAACTTGGAAAAAGCTCCGATGAATTCCTTAGGATTTATTCGCCGCGAACTGAACATTCTCACTAAAATAGGACATCCGCATATCGTTCGCATACATAGTATCCTAGAGCGAGAACCGAACATTTATATTTTCATGGACTATGCAGAAAATGGGGATTTGAGTAAACACATAAAATTCAACGGTCCAGTCAATGAAAATAAGTCGCGGAAATGGTTCTCGCAAATGGTGGGAGCCGTTCAGTATCTCCATTCTGTAAATATTGCTCATCGTGATCTGAAATGCAATAATATTTTGCTAACTAAGGAAATGAACGTGAAGGTGGCCGATTTTTCCTTGGCACGCTACTGTTATGGGGGGAATGACTTGTCGCAAACGTACTGCGGGTCACGGGCTTATACGGCACCCGAAATATTGACCGGGATACCGTATGATCCCAAGTTGGCCGACTTGTGGTCATTGGGGGTGATTTTGTTTCGGATGTTGAACGAAACACTGCCTTTTAAATATGCCAATCTGTCGCTACTGATAGCGGCTCAGAACAATAAGCAGTTTAAATTCCATCACAGATTGGAAGGCCGTGTCTCGGATGATGCGAAGAAAGTGGTCAGTTGTTTGCTGGAACCCGACACGAAATTGCGATGGTCATTGAATCGGGTTGTAAAAAGTCCGTGGCTCTGTGGATATCATCCAACAGAAAGTGCTAATAACCACTATCTGTCGGAGCAGTCAACTTCCTATATTTCGGTGGCCTCCTCTATGGAGATATGTCGGGGATCGGTGCAAGATACAAGTCAGCTTCTGACAACACTGGCGGTTCCAAAAAAGCCGAGAAATAAACTGTTCGGCCTCATTTGCTGCTGGTCGAGAAGATCTAAACAAATTACAGCACCGAGAGTCATTTTTAAAGAGCTTCCTGCCGCCGAACTGGTAACTTTTTCCGAACCGTCGAAATCACGGATGCAACGTAGAAACCGCAAGCTTGGGCTTAAGGTCCGTCGGCGTCTAAGGAGTCAACGTTGTCCAAAAAACCGAAAGCTTCGATTGAAGCTTCTTAGACGTCGAAGAAAAAATTATAATAATTCAATGCGTATAGGAAAATAAAGGGGTGACAATAGCGTTGAAGTGTGGCGAAAAAATTCGTCGCAATAACTAGATTTATTGAAAAATGAAAATTCCGAGTTGCGATTCTTGCAAATTTTTTATTGATATGTAGTATTAATTTTAAGTTGTCTATTTTAATCATGTAAATGCAATGTAAAGATTGATGTACATAATTATGGCAACATAGCCTCTTCGCCAGTTCATTAGCTAAGCCATTGGCCTAGCTATTGCACGGGCGAAGAGGCTATGTTGCCCAAGGTTATTCCAGGTACGGTTGGTGCAGTTTAATTTCGCGTTCTTCTCTCTCGTGTAGAGTCCAGGTCATCTACACACAATCTCACACCAAAAAAGGGACGGGACACGGACGACAAACCGCAGTCAAAACAAATCCAAATCGTATTTCTCGATTAATAAGTTGAAACGATTACAATCGTTTTCGTATACGATTAATCGTATTTCTTGTTTTCATAGTAAAACGTTTGGCTCGAGGGGCACAAATAATCATTAAATAATGAAATCCTCTCGGTTACAATGACTACATATTCTGAGATCTGCATACGAATCATGTGCGCTTATGTTTTTCTGATCGATCGCTCCACATCGTCATCGGCTTTGAGCAAGATTTGTTGTCTAATTGCTTGACAGCAACCATGATCATGACGAATGTTGCGTTCCTGCGGCAGCCGGTTCTTCGTACCGGAACGACCCGTTTTTCAACGGCCAAGAGCTGCCAAACCCCCTCGATGCAAGAAGAACTGCGGTATTCGAAGCATCGCTACCACAACAACAACAAACACAATGTTGCCCAATCGGTGGAACAGTTTCCCCCTGGACAATCAGAACGTCCCCAGAACGGACGATTTCTTCAATTAGAGAGTAAATTTCTGAAGTATAAATTAAACATCACCAAACTTCCATCGAACCATCAAATATCATAGAACGGTGGAAATAGGGGGATTTTTTTTCCACACGTTCTATGAAATTGATGGTTCGATGGAAGTTTGGTCGTGGTTGTGCTCGTTCATGGGTGGCGACCATTACGCGACGCGAGCGTAGTGATTAGGGACTTGCGAATATTGCAATTTTCCATGCCTTCAATGTACCAAATAATAAAAACAAAAATAACTGGCGCAATAGTCCAATTTAAACCATGGCCTCGAGATGAGTTAGCATCATCTCATTTTCTAGATCGTGGCGGTCTTGTGCAGAGGTGTGCGATCAGCAACACGCCCAACCGAGCAACCATGGTTGCAAACCATAGACCCAAACCGTTTGACAGCAAACACGTGAACGCGACACGCGAACGTGAGCCAACATGCGCGCAGCCTAAGGCTGAACCAAAGATGCGAATCTGTCAATATGACAAATGCTCGGCTATTGTCGTATCAACAATTTGAGTTCATTATTGTGCTTTAAAATGAATAATTAGGTAAGAATTGAGTGGCAAAACAAACGACTGGGGACTAGTAGGATGTGCATAAACACACATTTCATACTAAATTATTAGCGTTAATACACAATAATGAATCCAATTTGGTGATACGACAACAGCCGAGCCTCTATCAAATTGACAGATTCGCATCTTTGGTTGCAAACCATAGACACAAACCGTTTGACGTAAAACACGTGAACGCGACACGCGAACGTGTGCCAACTTGCGCGCAGCCTAAAAGATTGCCCCAAAAAGGGCTTATCGACTGTGGCGACCCTTACGCCATTCTATTTTACAAATGACATTTGTAAGCTGGCAATGCTGTTCATTCACACACTCTCGCTCTTCATTCTCTTTAAATATGTTCCTCTTCTCTTATGCGTTTATTTTATTCTATTTTTCATTTGTTTTTGACAGATACATGCGACATTATTTGTGGCAAGATGGGAGATGCGAACGTTGTGCTGAATCCCGCCGAGGGTAAAATCAAAATAATAAAGTGGCGCGTAAAAGAGGGTCATTCGGTTACAAATTCCCAAGTAATTTTATTATACGAGGAGTGTGATGCCGAGACCAAGGAGGTGAAAAAGTTCAAAATAAACGGTTGCGGTGTCGTTAAAAAGTGTTTGTACAAAGATGGGGCGATTGTAGAAAAAGAGTTAGTATATTGCTCCTTGGCCGCTTTCTTTGCTGATGTTTGTTTATTTTAGCTCACCGATTTTCGAAATCTCACCATGTATCCATACGACTGTGATAAAGGACATGTGCGCTGATTGCGGCGCGGACTTGCGGCGTAACGAGAATGTGAGTGTACAACGAGCAAGTAAGCCGTTTTTCCGCGTTAAAGATATGCTATTTTTGCAGGGTGTTCCGACGGAAGCTTCGGTTCTCATGGTTCACTCAGTGCCCGAGCTGAAAGTTACACAGAAACTTGCCCAAGAATTGGGTAGAGCCGATACGAAACGTTTACTGGAAGAACGGAAACTTGTATTGCTGGTGGATCTGGATCAGACCCTAATCCACACGACAAACGATAGCGTCCCTAGCAACATTAGTGGAATACATCACTTTCAGCTGTACGGACCGAATTCACCATGGTATCATACAAAATTAAGGCCGGGAACTGATGAGTTCCTGTCGAAGATGACATCACTTTACGAACTGCACATTTGCACCTTTGGCGCAAGGAATTATGCACATACCATTGTTCAAATTTTGGATAAAGACGGCAAGCTGTTTTCACATAGGATCTTATCCCGAGACGAGTGTTTTAACATAACGAGTAAAACGGACAATTTAAAGTAAGTTATATACAATACAATACCAGCCTCCGCTCACTCTTTCATCCAGGGTTCGCTACGCTCACAACATTTATACTAATTTCGGTCGTCTTGGAAATTTGTTCACGATCACTAACCCCGAGGGCTTTGGGAGCGCCACCTTTCATCCCGGCGAATACGAAAACCATTGGGTTGACACTAATCTTCGTCATTTTCGATTTTTCTTTTGCACTTTCATTCACGCCCGGGTTTATTTCGTATCATATCGAATTTGCACGCAAATTGTGGGAGCCCTTTCTCTCGTGTAGAGTCGAGCTTGTCAACACACAATCTTACACCAAAAAAGGAACGGGACGCGGACGACAAACCGCAATCAAAACAAATCCAAATCGTATTTCTCGATTAATAAGTTGAAACGATTACAATCGTTTTCGTATACGATTAATCGTATTTCTTGTTTTCATAGCTAAAACGTTTGGCTCGAGGGTCACAAATAATCATTAAATAATGAAATCCTCTCGGTTACAATGACTACATATTCTGAGATCTGCATACGAATCATGTGCGCTTATGTTTTTCTGATCGATTGCTCCACATCGTCATCGGCTTTGAGCAAGATTTGTTGTCTAATTGCTTGACAGCAACCATAATCATGACGAATGTTGCGTTCCTGCGGCAGCCAGTTCTTCGTATCGGAACGACCCGCTTTTCAATGGCCAGGAGCTGCCAGACCCCCTCGATGCAAGAAGAACTGCAGTATTCGAAGCATCGCTACCACAACAACAACAAACACAATGTTGCCCAATCGGTGGAACAGTTTCCTGGCTATATTGCCGTCAACTTCAATTGTCCGTGGCGTGAAGCTGGTTCTCTAATTCGTCGGTGTCATCGGCTTCTTGCTGCGCTCATTGATTTTGTCCTCCGACTGCCTTTTGCACGCTTCTTCCAGATTAAAGCTAATCTTTACCCGGTGATTCCAATCAATTAGGGGCCGCCTCGGCGTCATCAAGCCGTTCGTGGTCGTTGTCTGCTTGTAGACGGTTCTAAAAAGAGGAGCAAATCCTTTAAACCTATTTATCAATTTGAATTGAGAAGTCTAGCAAATAAAATAAAACTTTTGACGTATAGAAAAACAGAATAATTTATTTTTTTCGAACAAGACGTCTGAAATCATTTTGCGATTGTGGTTTGTAAAGTGTAGTCGTGAAAGTGAGTGTGTGTATTAGTGTGAGTGAAATACATATTATTAAAAAATATTTTACTGAATACACAAATAGAAAAACTTTTCACAATTCACGTAAGTGAATAATACATACATACATATTTATAAATTGTCTTACAGTATGGGTTGCTTGCCACTGAAGGCAGCTTCAAGGCGCTCTACTTCCAAAAGAGATAGAGAAGCCTCATTACTGGCTACTATAGCCTTGTCAAAAACAGGCTATAGGCTTGGTAGAAAAATCGGGAAGGGGTCTTTTTCGAAAGTTGTAAAGGCCACATATAAAAACGGCCATGATAAATGCATGATTTTGGCCTGTAAGATAGTCAACTTGGAAAAAGCTCCGATGAATTCCTTAGGATTTATTCGCCGCGAACTGAACATTCTCACTAAAATAGGACATCCGCATATCGTTCGCATACATAGTATCCTAGAGCGAGAACCGAACATTTATATTTTCATGGACTATGCAGAAAATGGGGATTTGAGTAAACACATAAAATTCAACGGTCCAGTCAATGAAAATAAGTCGCGGAAATGGTTCTCGCAAATGGTGGGAGCCGTTCAGTATCTCCATTCTGTAAATATTGCTCATCGTGATCTGAAATGCAATAATATTTTGCTAACTAAGGAAATGAACGTGAAGGTGGCCGATTTTTCCTTGGCGCGCTACTGTTATGGGGGGAATGACTTGTCGCAAACGTACTGCGGGTCACGGGCTTATACGGCACCCGAAATATTGACCGGGATACCGTATGATCCCAAGTTGGCCGACTTGTGGTCATTGGGGGTGATTTTGTTTCGGATGTTGAACGAAACACTGCCTTTTAAATATGCCAATCTGTCGCTACTGATAGCGGCTCAGAACAATAAGCAGTTTAAATTCCATCACAGATTGGAAGGCCGTGTCTCGGATGATGCGAAGAAAGTGGTCAGTTGTTTGCTGGAACCCGACACGAAATTGCGATGGTCATTGAATCGGGTTGTAAAAAGTCCGTGGCTCTGTGGATATCATCCAACAGAAAGTGCTAATAACCACTATCTGTCGGAGCAGTCAACTTCCTATATTTCGGTGGCCTCCTCTATGGAGATATGTCGGGGATCGGTGCAAGATACAAGTCAGCTTCTGACAACACTGGCGGTTCCAAAAAAGCCGAGAAATAAACTGTTCGGCCTCATTTGCTGCTGGTCGAGAAGATCTAAACAAATTACAGCACCGAGAGTCATTTTTAAAGAGCTTCCTGCCGCCGAACTGGTAACTTTTTCCGAACCGTCGAAATCACGGATGCAACGTAGAAACCGCAAGCTTGGGCTTAAGGTCCGTCGGCGTCTAAGGAGTCAACGTTGTCCAAAAAACCGAAAGCTTCGATTGAAGCTTCTTAGACGTCGAAGAAAAAATTATAATAATTCAATGCGTATAGGAAAATAAAGGGGTGACAATAGCGTTGAAGTGTGGCGAAAAAATTCGTCGCAATAACTAGATTTATTGAAAAATGAAAATTCCGAGTTGCGATTCTTGCAAATTTTTTATTGATATGTAGTATTAATTTTAAGTTGTCTATTTTAATCATGTAAATGCAATGTAAAGATTGATGTACATAATTATGGCAACATAGCCTCTTCGCCAGTTCATTAGCTAAGCCATTGGCCTAGCTATTGCACGGGCGAAGAGGCTATGTTGCCCAAGGTTATTCCAGGTACGGTTGGTGCAGTTTAATTTCGCGTTCTTTTCTCTCGTGTAGAGTCCGGGTCATCTACACACAATCTCACACCAAAAAAGGGACGGGACACGGACGACAAACCGCAATCAAAACAAATCCAAATCGTATTTCTCGATTAATAAGTTGAAACGATTACAATCGTTTTCGTATACGATTAATCGTATTTCTTGTTTTCATAGCTAAAACGTTTGGCTCGAGGGGCACAAATAATCATTAAATAATGAAATCCTCTCGGTTACAATGACTACATATTCTGAGATCTGCATACGAATCATGTGCGCTTATGTTTTTCTGATCGATTGCTCCACATCGTCATCGGCTTTGAGCAAGATTTGTTGTCTAATTGCTTGACAGCAACCATGATCATGACGAATGTTGCGTTCCTGCGGCAGCCGGTTCTTCGTACCGGAACGACCCGTTTTTCAACGGCCAAGAGCTGCCAAACCCCCTCGATGCAAGAAGAACTGCGGTATTCGAAGCATCGCTACCACAACAACAACAAACACAATGTTGCCCAATCGGTGGAACAGTTTCCTGGCTATATCGCCGTCAACTTCAATTGTCCGTGGCGTGAAGCTGGTTCTCTAATTCGTCGGTGTCATCGGCTTCTTGCTGCGCTCATTGATTTTGTCCTCCGACTGCCTTTTGCACGCTTCTTCCAGATTAAAGCTAATCTTTACCCGGTGATTCCAATCAATTAGGGGCCGCCTCGGCGTCATCAAGCCGTTCGTGGTCGTTGTCTGCTTGTAGACGGTTCTAAAAAGAGGAGCAAATCCTTTAAACCTATTTATCAATTTGAATTGAGAAGTCTAGCAAATAAAATAAAACTTTTGACGTATAGAAAAACAGAATAATTTATTTTTTTCGAACAAGACGCCATTCGAAATTTGTCTTAACGATGAAAAAATCGTTGATCGATGTAGGCCGGCAGGCAATTACTAGGTTATAAAAGGGCGGCAAACTCGTCTGAAATCATTTTGCGATTGTGGTTTGTAAAGTGTAGTCGTGAAAGTGAGTGTGTGTATTAGTGTGAGTGAAATACATATTATTAAAAAATATTTTACTGAATACACAAATAGAAAAACTTTTCACAATTCACGTAAGTGAATAATACATACATACATATTTATAAATTGTCTTACAGTATGGGTTGCTTGCCACTGAAGGCAGCTTCAAGGCGCTCTACTTCCAAAAGAGATAGAGAAGCCTCATTACTGGCTACTATAGCCTTGTCAAAAACAGGCTATAGGCTTGGTAGAAAAATCGGGAAGGGGTCTTTTTCGAAAGTTGTAAAGGCCACATATAAAAACGGCCATGATAAATGCATGATTTTGGCCTGTAAGATAGTCAACTTGGAAAAAGCTCCGATGAATTCCTTAGGATTTATTCGCCGCGAACTGAACATTCTCACTAAAATAGGACATCCGCATATCGTTCGCATACATAGTATCCTAGAGCGAGAACCGAACATTTATATTTTCATGGACTATGCAGAAAATGGGGATTTGAGTAAACACATAAAATTCAACGGTCCAGTCAATGAAAATAAGTCGCGGAAATGGTTCTCGCAAATGGTGGGAGCCGTTCAGTATCTCCATTCTGTAAATATTGCTCATCGTGATCTGAAATGCAATAATATTTTGCTAACTAAGGAAATGAACGTGAAGGTGGCCGATTTTTCCTTGGCGCGCTACTGTTATGGGGGGAATGACTTGTCGCAAACGTACTGCGGGTCACGGGCTTATACGGCACCCGAAATATTGACCGGGATACCGTATGATCCCAAGTTGGCCGACTTGTGGTCATTGGGGGTGATTTTGTTTCGGATGTTGAACGAAACACTGCCTTTTAAATATGCCAATCTGTCGCTACTGATAGCGGCTCAGAACAATAAGCAGTTTAAATTCCATCACAGATTGGAAGGCCGTGTCTCGGATGATGCGAAGAAAGTGGTCAGTTGTTTGCTGGAACCCGACACGAAATTGCGATGGTCATTGAATCGGGTTGTAAAAAGTTCGTGGCTCTGTGGATATCATCCAACAGAAAGTGCTAATAACCACTATCTGTCGGAGCAGTCAACTTCCTATATTTCGGTGGCCTCCTCTATGGAGATATGTCGGGGATCGGTGCAAGATACAAGTCAGCTTCTGACAACACTGGCGGTTCCAAAAAAGCCGAGAAATAAACTGTTCGGCCTCATTTGCTGCTGGTCGAGAAGATCTAAACAAATTACAGCACCGAGAGTCATTTTTAAAGAGCTTCCTGCCGCCGAACTGGTAACTTTTTCCGAACCGTCGAAATCACGGATGCAACGTAGAAACCGCAAGCTTGGGCTTAAGGTCCGTCGGCGTCTAAGGAGTCAACGTTGTCCAAAAAACCGAAAGCTTCGATTGAAGCTTCTTAGACGTCGAAGAAAAAATTATAATAATTCAATGCGTATAGGAAAATAAAGGGGTGACAATAGCGTTGAAGTGTGGCGAAAAAATTCGTCGCAATAACTAAAATAGATTTATTGAAAAATGAAAATTCCGAGTTGCGATTCTTGCAAATTTTTTATTGATATGTAGTATTAATTTTAAGTTGTCTATTTTAATCATGTAAATGCAATGTAAAGATTGATGTACATAATTATGGCAACATAGCCTCTTCGCCAGTTCATTAGCTAAGCCATTGGCCTAGCTATTGCACGGGCGAAGAGGCTATGTTGCCCAAGGTTATTCCAGGTACGGTTGGTGCAGTTTAATTTCGCGTTCTTTTCTCTCGTGTAGAGTCCGGGTCATCTACACACAATCTCACACCAAAAAAGGGACGGGACACGGACGACAAACCGCAATCAAAACAAATCCAAATCGTATTTCTCGATTAATAAGTTGAAACGATTACAATCGTTTTCGTATACGATTAATCGTATTTCTTGTTTTCATAGCTAAAACGTTTGGCTCGAGGGGCACAAATAATCATTAAATAATGAAATCCTCTCGGTTACAATGACTACATATTCTGAGATCTGCATACGAATCATGTGCGCTTATGTTTTTCTGATCGATTGCTCCACATCGTCATCGGCTTTGAGCAAGATTTGTTGTCTAATTGCTTGACAGCAACCATGATCATGACGAATGTTGCGTTCCTGCGGCAGCCGGTTCTTCGTACCGGAACGACCCGTTTTTCAACGGCCAAGAGCTGCCAAACCCCCTCGATGCAAGAAGAACTGCGGTATTCGAAGCATCGCTACCACAACAACAACAAACACAATGTTGCCCAATCGGTGGAACAGTTTCCTGGCTATATCGCCGTCAACTTCAATTGTCCGTGGCGTGAAGCTGGTTCTCTAATTCGTCGGTGTCATCGGCTTCTTGCTGCGCTCATTGATTTTGTCCTCCGACTGCCTTTTGCACGCTTCTTCCAGATTAAAGCTAATCTTTACCCGGTGATTCCAATCAATTAGGGGCCGCCTCGGCGTCATCAAGCCGTTCGTGGTCGTTGTCTGCTTGTAGACGGTTCTAAAAAGAGGAGCAAATCCTTTAAACCTATTTATCGATTTGAATTGAGAAGTCTAGCAAATAAAATAAAACTTTTGACGTATAGAAAAACAGAATAATTTATTTTTTTCGAACAAGACGCCATTCGAAATTTGTCTTAACGATGAAAAAATCGTTGATCGATGTAGGCCGGCAGGCAATTACTAGGTTATAAAAGGGCGGCAAACTCGTCTGAAATCATTTTGCGATTGTGGTTTGTAAAGTGTAGTCGTGAAAGTGAGTGTGTGTATTAGTGTGAGTGAAATACATATTATTAAAAAATATTTTACTGAATACACAAATAGAAAAACTTTTCACAATTCACGTAAGTGAATAATACATACATACATATTTATAAATTGTCTTACAGTATGGGTTGCTTGCCACTGAAGGCAGCTTCAAGGCGCTCTACTTCCAAAAGAGATAGAGAAGCCTCATTACTGGCTACTATAGCCTTGTCAAAAACAGGCTATAGGCTTGGTAGAAAAATCGGGAAGGGGTCTTTTTCGAAAGTTGTAAAGGCCACATATAAAAACGGCCATGATAAATGCATGATTTTGGCCTGTAAGATAGTCAACTTGGAAAAAGCTCCGATGAATTCCTTAGGATTTATTCGCCGCGAACTGAACATTCTCACTAAAATAGGACATCCGCATATCGTTCGCATACATAGTATCCTAGAGCGAGAACCGAACATTTATATTTTCATGGACTATGCAGAAAATGGGGATTTGAGTAAACACATAAAATTCAACGGTCCAGTCAATGAAAATAAGTCGCGGAAATGGTTCTCGCAAATGGTGGGAGCCGTTCAGTATCTCCATTCTGTAAATATTGCTCATCGTGATCTGAAATGCAATAATATTTTGCTAACTAAGGAAATGAACGTGAAGGTGGCCGATTTTTCCTTGGCGCGCTACTGTTATGGGGGGAATGACTTGTCGCAAACGTACTGCGGGTCACGGGCTTATACGGCACCCGAAATATTGACCGGGATACCGTATGATCCCAAGTTGGCCGACTTGTGGTCATTGGGGGTGATTTTGTTTCGGATGTTGAACGAAACACTGCCTTTTAAATATGCCAATCTGTCGCTACTGATAGCGGCTCAGAACAATAAGCAGTTTAAATTCCATCACAGATTGGAAGGCCGTGTCTCGGATGATGCGAAGAAAGTGGTCAGTTGTTTGCTGGAACCCGACACGAAATTGCGATGGTCATTGAATCGGGTTGTAAAAAGTCCGTGGCTCTGTGGATATCATCCAACAGAAAGTGCTAATAACCACTATCTGTCGGAGCAGTCAACTTCCTATATTTCGGTGGCCTCCTCTATGGAGATATGTCGGGGATCGGTGCAAGATACAAGTCAGCTTCTGACAACACTGGCGGTTCCAAAAAAGCCGAGAAATAAACTGTTCGGCCTCATTTGCTGCTGGTCGAGAAGATCTAAACAAATTACAGCACCGAGAGTCATTTTTAAAGAGCTTCCTGCCGCCGAACTGGTAACTTTTTCCGAACCGTCGAAATCACGGATGCAACGTAGAAACCGCAAGCTTGGGCTTAAGGTCCGTCGGCGTCTAAGGAGTCAACGTTGTCCAAAAAACCGAAAGCTTCGATTGAAGCTTCTTAGACGTCGAAGAAAAAATTATAATAATTCAATGCGTATAGGAAAATAAAGGGGTGACAATAGCGTTGAAGTGTGGCGAAAAAATTCGTCGCAATAACTAGATTTATTGAAAAATGAAAATTCCGAGTTGCGATTCTTGCAAATTTTTTATTGATATGTAGTATTAATTTTAAGTTGTCTATTTTAATCATGTAAATGCAATGTAAAGATTGATGTACATAATTATGGCAACATAGCCTCTTCGCCAGTTCATTAGCTAAGCCATTGGCCTAGCTATTGCACGGGCGAAGAGGCTATGTTGCCCAAGGTTATTCCAGGTACGGTTGGTGCAGTTTAATTTCGCGTTCTTTTCTCTCGTGTAGAGTCCGGGTCATCTACACACAATCTCACACCAAAAAAGGGACGGGACACGGACGACAAACCGCAATCAAAACAAATCCAAATCGTATTTCTCGATTAATAAGTTGAAACGATTACAATCGTTTTCGTATACGATTAATCGTATTTCTTGTTTTCATAGCTAAAACGTTTGGCTCGAGGGGCACAAATAATCATTAAATAATGAAATCCTCTCGGTTACAATGACTACATATTCTGAGATCTGCATACGAATCATGTGCGCTTATGTTTTTCTGATCGATTGCTCCACATCGTCATCGGCTTTGAGCAAGATTTGTTGTCTAATTGCTTGACAGCAACCATGATCATGACGAATGTTGCGTTCCTGCGGCAGCCGGTTCTTCGTACCGGAACGACCCGTTTTTCAACGGCCAAGAGCTGCCAAACCCCCTCGATGCAAGAAGAACTGCGGTATTCGAAGCATCGCTACCACAACAACAACAAACACAATGTTGCCCAATCGGTGGAACAGTTTCCTGGCTATATCGCCGTCAACTTCAATTGTCCGTGGCGTGAAGCTGGTTCTCTAATTCGTCGGTGTCATCGGCTTCTTGCTGCGCTCATTGATTTTGTCCTCCGACTGCCTTTTGCACGCTTCTTCCAGATTAAAGCTAATCTTTACCCGGTGATTCCAATCAATTAGGGGCCGCCTCGGCGTCATCAAGCCGTTCGTGGTCGTTGTCTGCTTGTAGACGGTTCTAAAAAGAGGAGCAAATCCTTTAAACCTATTTATCAATTTGAATTGAGAAGTCTAGCAAATAAAATAAAACTTTTGACGTATAGAAAAACAGAATAATTTATTTTTTTCGAACAAGACGCCATTCGAAATTTGTCTTAACGATGAAAAAATCGTTGATCGATGTAGGCCGGCAGGCAATTACTAGGTTATAAAAGGGCGGCAAACTCGTCTGAAATCATTTTGCGATTGTGGTTTGTAAAGTGTAGTCGTGAAAGTGAGTGTGTGTATTAGTGTGAGTGAAATACATATTATTAAAAAATATTTTACTGAATACACAAATAGAAAAACTTTTCACAATTCACGTAAGTGAATAATACATACATACATATTTATAAATTGTCTTACAGTATGGGTTGCTTGCCACTGAAGGCAGCTTCAAGGCGCTCTACTTCCAAAAGAGATAGAGAAGCCTCATTACTGGCTACTATAGCCTTGTCAAAAACAGGCTATAGGCTTGGTAGAAAAATCGGGAAGGGGTCTTTTTCGAAAGTTGTAAAGGCCACATATAAAAACGGCCATGATAAATGCATGATTTTGGCCTGTAAGATAGTCAACTTGGAAAAAGCTCCGATGAATTCCTTAGGATTTATTCGCCGCGAACTGAACATTCTCACTAAAATAGGACATCCGCATATCGTTCGCATACATAGTATCCTAGAGCGAGAACCGAACATTTATATTTTCATGGACTATGCAGAAAATGGGGATTTGAGTAAACACATAAAATTCAACGGTCCAGTCAATGAAAATAAGTCGCGGAAATGGTTCTCGCAAATGGTGGGAGCCGTTCAGTATCTCCATTCTGTAAATATTGCTCATCGTGATCTGAAATGCAATAATATTTTGCTAACTAAGGAAATGAACGTGAAGGTGGCCGATTTTTCCTTGGCGCGCTACTGTTATGGGGGGAATGACTTGTCGCAAACGTACTGCGGGTCACGGGCTTATACGGCACCCGAAATATTGACCGGGATACCGTATGATCCCAAGTTGGCCGACTTGTGGTCATTGGGGGTGATTTTGTTTCGGATGTTGAACGAAACACTGCCTTTTAAATATGCCAATCTGTCGCTACTGATAGCGGCTCAGAACAATAAGCAGTTTAAATTCCATCACAGATTGGAAGGCCGTGTCTCGGATGATGCGAAGAAAGTGGTCAGTTGTTTGCTGGAACCCGACACGAAATTGCGATGGTCATTGAATCGGGTTGTAAAAAGTCCGTGGCTCTGTGGATATCATCCAACAGAAAGTGCTAATAACCACTATCTGTCGGAGCAGTCAACTTCCTATATTTCGGTGGCCTCCTCTATGGAGATATGTCGGGGATCGGTGCAAGATACAAGTCAGCTTCTGACAACACTGGCGGTTCCAAAAAAGCCGAGAAATAAACTGTTCGGCCTCATTTGCTGCTGGTCGAGAAGATCTAAACAAATTACAGCACCGAGAGTCATTTTTAAAGAGCTTCCTGCCGCCGAACTGGTAACTTTTTCCGAACCGTCGAAATCACGGATGCAACGTAGAAACCGCAAGCTTGGGCTTAAGGTCCGTCGGCGTCTAAGGAGTCAACGTTGTCCAAAAAACCGAAAGCTTCGATTGAAGCTTCTTAGACGTCGAAGAAAAAATTATAATAATTCAATGCGTATAGGAAAATAAAGGGGTGACAATAGCGTTGAAGTGTGGCGAAAAAATTCGTCGCAATAACTAGATTTATTGAAAAATGAAAATTCCGAGTTGCGATTCTTGCAAATTTTTTATTGATATGTAGTATTAATTTTAAGTTGTCTATTTTAATCATGTAAATGCAATGTAAAGATTGATGTACATAATTATGGCAACATAGCCTCTTCGCCAGTTCATTAGCTAAGCCATTGGCCTAGCTATTGCACGGGCGAAGAGGCTATGTTGCCCAAGGTTATTCCAGGTACGGTTGGTGCAGTTTAATTTCGCGTTCTTTTCTCTCGTGTAGAGTCCGGGTCATCTACACACAATCTCACACCAAAAAAGGGACGGGACACGGACGACAAACCGCAATCAAAACAAATCCAAATCGTATTTCTCGATTAATAAGTTGAAACGATTACAATCGTTTTCGTATACGATTAATTGTATTTCTTGTTTTCATAGCTAAAACGTTTGGCTCGAGGGGCACAAATAATCATTAAATAATGAAATCCTCTCGGTTACAATGACTACATATTCTGAGATCTGCATACGAATCATGTGCGCTTATGTTTTTCTGATCGATTGCTCCACATCGTCATCGGCTTTGAGCAAGATTTGTTGTCTAATTGCTTGACAGCAACCATGATCATGACGAATGTTGCGTTCCTGCGGCAGCCGGTTCTTCGTACCGGAACGACCCGTTTTTCAACGGCCAAGAGCTGCCAAACCCCCTCGATGCAAGAAGAACTGCGGTATTCGAAGCATCGCTACCACAACAACAACAAACACAATGTTGCCCAATCGGTGGAACAGTTTCCTGGCTATATCGCCGTCAACTTCAATTGTCCGTGGCGTGAAGCTGGTTCTCTAATTCGTCGGTGTCATCGGCTTCTTGCTGCGCTCATTGATTTTGTCCTCCGACTGCCTTTTGCACACTTCTTCCAGATTAAAGCTAATCTTTACCCGGTGATTCCAATCAATTAGGGGCCGCCTCGGCGTCATCAAGCCGTTCGTGGTCGTTGTCTGCTTGTAGACGGTTCTAAAAAGAGGAGCAAATCCTTTAAACCTATTTATCAATTTGAATTGAGAAGTCTAGCAAATAAAATAAAACTTTTGACGTATAGAAAAACAGAATAATTTATTTTTTTCGAACAAGACGCCATTCGAAATTTGTCTTAACGATGAAAAAATCGTTGATCGATGTAGGCCGGCAGGCAATTACTAGGTTATAAAAGGGCGGCAAACTCGTCTGAAATCATTTTGCGATTGTGGTTTGTAAAGTGTAGTCGTGAAAGTGAGTGTGTGTATTAGTGTGAGTGAAATACATATTATTAAAAAATATTTTACTGAATACACAAATAGAAAAACTTTTCACAATTCACGTAAGTGAATAATACATACATACATATTTATAAATTGTCTTACAGTATGGGTTGCTTGCCACTGAAGGCAGCTTCAAGGCGCTCTACTTCCAAAAGAGATAGAGAAGCCTCATTACTGGCTACTATAGCCTTGTCAAAAACAGGCTATAGGCTTGGTAGAAAAATCGGGAAGGGGTCTTTTTCGAAAGTTGTAAAGACCACATATAAAAACGGCCATGATAAATGCATGATTTTGGCCTGTAAGATAGTCAACTTGGAAAAAGCTCCGATGAATTCCTTAGGATTTATTCGCCGCGAACTGAACATTCTCACTAAAATAGGACATCCGCATATCGTTCGCATACATAGTATCCTAGAGCGAGAACCGAACATTTATATTTTCATGGACTATGCAGAAAATGGGGATTTGAGTAAACACATAAAATTCAACGGTCCAGTCAATGAAAATAAGTCGCGGAAATGGTTCTCGCAAATGGTGGGAGCCGTTCAGTATCTCCATTCTGTAAATATTGCTCATCGTGATCTGAAATGCAATAATATTTTGCTAACTAAGGAAATGAACGTGAAGGTGGCCGATTTTTCCTTGGCGCGCTACTGTTATGGGGGGAATGACTTGTCGCAAACGTACTGCGGGTCACGGGCTTATACGGCACCCGAAATATTGACCGGGATACCGTATGATCCCAAGTTGGCCGACTTGTGGTCATTGGGGGTGATTTTGTTTCGGATGTTGAACGAAACACTGCCTTTTAAATATGCCAATCTGTCGCTACTGATAGCGGCTCAGAACAATAAGCAGTTTAAATTCCATCACAGATTGGAAGGCCGTGTCTCGGATGATGCGAAGAAAGTGGTCAGTTGTTTGCTGGAACCCGACACGAAATTGCGATGGTCAT
The DNA here is from genome assembly GCA_964017055.1 of Chloromyia formosa. Taxonomy (NCBI): domain Eukaryota; kingdom Metazoa; phylum Arthropoda; class Insecta; order Diptera; family Stratiomyidae; genus Chloromyia; species Chloromyia formosa. Next base: position 25,302,498 of record OZ024818.1, read on the forward strand.
TGAATCGGGTTGTAAAAAGTCCGTGGCTCTGTGGATATCATCCAACAGAAAGTGCTAATAACCACTATCTGTCGGAGCAGTCAACTTCCTATATTTCGGTGGCCTCCTCTATGGAGATATGTCGGGGATCGGTGCAAGATACAAGTCAGCTTCTGACAACACTGGCGGTTCCAAAAAAGCCGAGAAATAAACTGTTCGGCCTCATTTGCTGCTGGTCGAGAAGATCTAAACAAATTACAGCACCGAGAGTCATTTTTAAAGAGCTTCCTGCCGCCGAACTGGTAACTTTTTCCGAACCGTCGAAATCACGGATGCAACGTAGAAACCGCAAGCTTGGGCTTAAGGTCCGTCGGCGTCTAAGGAGTCAACGTTGTCCAAAAAACCGAAAGCTTCGATTGAAGCTTCTTAGACGTCGAAGAAAAAATTATAATAATTCAATGCGTATAGGAAAATAAAGGGGTGACAATAGCGTTGAAGTGTGGCGAAAAAATTCGTCGCAATAACTAGATTTATTGAAAAATGAAAATTCCGAGTTGCGATTCTTGCAAATTTTTTATTGATATGTAGTATTAATTTTAAGTTGTCTATTTTAATCATGTAAATGCAATGTAAAGATTGATGTACATAATTATGGCAACATAGCCTCTTCGCCAGTTCATTAGCTAAGCCATTGGCCTAGCTATTGCACGGGCGAAGAGGCTATGTTGCCCAAGGTTATTCCAGGTACGGTTGGTGCAGTTTAATTTCGCGTTCTTTTCTCTCGTGTAGAGTCCGGGTCATCTACACACAATCTCACACCAAAAAAGGGACGGGACACGGACGACAAACCGCAATCAAAACAAATCCAAATCGTATTTCTCGATTAATAAGTTGAAACGATTACAATCGTTTTCGTATACGATTAATCGTATTTCTTGTTTTCATAGCTAAAACGTTTGGCTCGAGGGGCACAAATAATCATTAAATAATGAAATCCTCTCGGTTACAATGACTACATATTCTGAGATCTGCATACGAATCATGTGCGCTTATGTTTTTCTGATCGATTGCTCCACATCGTCATCGGCTTTGAGCAAGATTTGTTGTCTAATTGCTTGACAGCAACCATGATCATGACGAATGTTGCGTTCCTGCGGCAGCCGGTTCTTCGTACCGGAACGACCCGTTTTTCAACGGCCAAGAGCTGCCAAACCCCCTCGATGCAAGAAGAACTGCGGTATTCGAAGCATCGCTACCACAACAACAACAAACACAATGTTGCCCAATCGGTGGAACAGTTTCCTGGCTATATCGCCGTCAACTTCAATTGTCCGTGGCGTGAAGCTGGTTCTCTAATTCGTCGGTGTCATCGGCTTCTTGCTGCGCTCATTGATTTTGTCCTCCGACTGCCTTTTGCACGCTTCTTCCAGATTAAAGCTAATCTTTACCCGGTGATTCCAATCAATTAGGGGCCGCCTCGGCGTCATCAAGCCGTTCGTGGTCGTTGTCTGCTTGTAGACGGTTCTAAAAAGAGGAGCAAATCCTTTAAACCTATTTATCAATTTGAATTGAGAAGTCTAGCAAATAAAATAAAACTTTTGACGTATAGAAAAACAGAATAATTTATTTTTTTCGAACAAGACGCCATTCGAAATTTGTCTTAACGATGAAAAAATCGTTGATCGATGTAGGCCGGCAGGCAATTACTAGGTTATAAAAGGGCGGCAAACTCGTCTGAAATCATTTTGCGATTGTGGTTTGTAAAGTGTAGTCGTGAAAGTGAGTGTGTGTATTAGTGTGAGTGAAATACATATTATTAAAAAATATTTTACTGAATACACAAATAGAAAAACTTTTCACAATTCACGTAAGTGAATAATACATACATACATATTTATAAATTGTCTTACAGTATGGGTTGCTTGCCACTGAAGGCAGCTTCAAGGCGCTCTACTTCCAAAAGAGATAGAGAAGCCTCATTACTGGCTACTATAGCCTTGTCAAAAACAGGCTATAGGCTTGGTAGAAAAATCGGGAAGGGGTCTTTTTCGAAAGTTGTAAAGGCCACATATAAAAACGGCCATGATAAATGCATGATTTTGGCCTGTAAGATAGTCAACTTGGAAAAAGCTCCGATGAATTCCTTAGGATTTATTCGCCGCGAACTGAACATTCTCACTAAAATAGGACATCCGCATATCGTTCGCATACATAGTATCCTAGAGCGAGAACCGAACATTTATATTTTCATGGACTATGCAGAAAATGGGGATTTGAGTAAACACATAAAATTCAACGGTCCAGTCAATGAAAATAAGTCGCGGAAATGGTTCTCGCAAATGGTGGGAGCCGTTCAGTATCTCCATTCTGTAAATATTGCTCATCGTGATCTGAAATGCAATAATATTTTGCTAACTAAGGAAATGAACGTGAAGGTGGCCGATTTTTCCTTGGCGCGCTACTGTTATGGGGGGAATGACTTGTCGCAAACGTACTGCGGGTCACGGGCTTATACGGCACCCGAAATATTGACCGGGATACCGTATGATCCCAAGTTGGCCGACTTGTGGTCATTGGGGGTGATTTTGTTTCGGATGTTGAACGAAACACTGCCTTTTAAATATGCCAATCTGTCGCTACTGATAGCGGCTCAGAACAATAAGCAGTTTAAATTCCATCACAGATTGGAAGGCCGTGTCTCGGATGATGCGAAGAAAGTGGTCAGTTGTTTGCTGGAACCCGACACGAAATTGCGATGGTCATTGAATCGGGTTGTAAAAAGTCCGTGGCTCTGTGGATATCATCCAACAGAAAGTGCTAATAACCACTATCTGTCGGAGCAGTCAACTTCCTATATTTCGGTGGCCTCCTCTATGGAGATATGTCGGGGATCGGTGCAAGATACAAGTCAGCTTCTGACAACACTGGCGGTTCCAAAAAAGCCGAGAAATAAACTGTTCGGCCTCATTTGCTGCTGGTCGAGAAGATCTAAACAAATTACAGCACCGAGAGTCATTTTTAAAGAGCTTCCTGCCGCCGAACTGGTAACTTTTTCCGAACCGTCGAAATCACGGATGCAACGTAGAAACCGCAAGCTTGGGCTTAAGGTCCGTCGGCGTCTAAGGAGTCAACGTTGTCCAAAAAACCGAAAGCTTCGATTGAAGCTTCTTAGACGTCGAAGAAAAAATTATAATAATTCAATGCGTATAGGAAAATAAAGGGGTGACAATAGCGTTGAAGTGTGGCGAAAAAATTCGTCGCAATAACTAGATTTATTGAAAAATGAAAATTCCGAGTTGCGATTCTTGCAAATTTTTTATTGATATGTAGTATTAATTTTAAGTTGTCTATTTTAATCATGTAAATGCAATGTAAAGATTGATGTACATAATTATGGCAACATAGCCTCTTCGCCAGTTCATTAGCTAAGCCATTGGCCTAGCTATTGCACGGGCGAAGAGGCTATGTTGCCCAAGGTTATTCCAGGTACGGTTGGTGCAGTTTAATTTCGCGTTCTTTTCTCTCGTGTAGAGTCCGGGTCATCTACACACAATCTCACACCAAAAAAGGGACGGGACACGGACGACAAACCGCAATCAAAACAAATCCAAATCGTATTTCTCGATTAATAAGTTGAAACGATTACAATCGTTTTCGTATACGATTAATTGTATTTCTTGTTTTCATAGCTAAAACGTTTGGCTCGAGGGGCACAAATAATCATTAAATAATGAAATCCTCTCGGTTACAATGACTACATATTCTGAGATCTGCATACGAATCATGTGCGCTTATGTTTTTCTGATCGATTGCTCCACATCGTCATCGGCTTTGAGCAAGATTTGTTGTCTAATTGCTTGACAGCAACCATGATCATGACGAATGTTGCGTTCCTGCGGCAGCCGGTTCTTCGTACCGGAACGACCCGTTTTTCAACGGCCAAGAGCTGCCAAACCCCCTCGATGCAAGAAGAACTGCGGTATTCGAAGCATCGCTACCACAACAACAACAAACACAATGTTGCCCAATCGGTGGAACAGTTTCCTGGCTATATCGCCGTCAACTTCAATTGTCCGTGGCGTGAAGCTGGTTCTCTAATTCGTCGGTGTCATCGGCTTCTTGCTGCGCTCATTGATTTTGTCCTCCGACTGCCTTTTGCACACTTCTTCCAGATTAAAGCTAATCTTTACCCGGTGATTCCAATCAATTAGGGGCCGCCTCGGCGTCATCAAGCCGTTCGTGGTCGTTGTCTGCTTGTAGACGGTTCTAAAAAGAGGAGCAAATCCTTTAAACCTATTTATCAATTTGAATTGAGAAGTCTAGCAAATAAAATAAAACTTTTGACGTATAGAAAAACAGAATAATTTATTTTTTTCGAACAAGACGCCATTCGAAATTTGTCTTAACGATGAAAAAATCGTTGATCGATGTAGGCCGGCAGGCAATTACTAGGTTATAAAAGGGCGGCAAACTCGTCTGAAATCATTTTGCGATTGTGGTTTGTAAAGTGTAGTCGTGAAAGTGAGTGTGTGTATTAGTGTGAGTGAAATACATATTATTAAAAAATATTTTACTGAATACACAAATAGAAAAACTTTTCACAATTCACGTAAGTGAATAATACATACATACATATTTATAAATTGTCTTACAGTATGGGTTGCTTGCCACTGAAGGCAGCTTCAAGGCGCTCTACTTCCAAAAGAGATAGAGAAGCCTCATTACTGGCTACTATAGCCTTGTCAAAAACAGGCTATAGGCTTGGTAGAAAAATCGGGAAGGGGTCTTTTTCGAAAGTTGTAAAGACCACATATAAAAACGGCCATGATAAATGCATGATTTTGGCCTGTAAGATAGTCAACTTGGAAAAAGCTCCGATGAATTCCTTAGGATTTATTCGCCGCGAACTGAACATTCTCACTAAAATAGGACATCCGCATATCGTTCGCATACATAGTATCCTAGAGCGAGAACCGAACATTTATATTTTCATGGACTATGCAGAAAATGGGGATTTGAGTAAACACATAAAATTCAACGGTCCAGTCAATGAAAATAAGTCGCGGAAATGGTTCTCGCAAATGGTGGGAGCCGTTCAGTATCTCCATTCTGTAAATATTGCTCATCGTGATCTGAAATGCAATAATATTTTGCTAACTAAGGAAATGAACGTGAAGGTGGCCGATTTTTCCTTGGCGCGCTACTGTTATGGGGGGAATGACTTGTCGCAAACGTACTGCGGGTCACGGGCTTATACGGCACCCGAAATATTGACCGGGATACCGTATGATCCCAAGTTGGCCGACTTGTGGTCATTGGGGGTGATTTTGTTTCGGATGTTGAACGAAACACTGCCTTTTAAATATGCCAATCTGTCGCTACTGATAGCGGCTCAGAACAATAAGCAGTTTAAATTCCATCACAGATTGGAAGGCCGTGTCTCGGATGATGCGAAGAAAGTGGTCAGTTGTTTGCTGGAACCCGACACGAAATTGCGATGGTCATTGAATCGGGTTGTAAAAAGTCCGTGGCTCTGTGGATATCATCCAACAGAAAGTGCTAATAACCACTATCTGTCGGAGCAGTCAACTTCCTATATTTCGGTGGCCTCCTCTATGGAGATATGTCGGGGATCGGTGCAAGATACAAGTCAGCTTCTGACAACACTGGCGGTTCCAAAAAAGCCGAGAAATAAACTGTTCGGCCTCATTTGCTGCTGGTCGAGAAGATCTAAACAAATTACAGCACCGAGAGTCATTTTTAAAGAGCTTCCTGCCGCCGAACTGGTAACTTTTTCCGAACCGTCGAAATCACGGATGCAACGTAGAAACCGCAAGCTTGGGCTTAAGGTCCGTCGGCGTCTAAGGAGTCAACGTTGTCCAAAAAACCGAAAGCTTCGATTGAAGCTTCTTAGACGTCGAAGAAAAAATTATAATAATTCAATGCGTATAGGAAAATAAAGGGGTGACAATAGCGTTGAAGTGTGGCGAAAAAATTCGTCGCAATAACTAGATTTATTGAAAAATGAAAATTCCGAGTTGCGATTCTTGCAAATTTTTTATTGATATGTAGTATTAATTTTAAGTTGTCTATTTTAATCATGTAAATGCAATGTAAAGATTGATGTACATAATTATGGCAACATAGCCTCTTCGCCAGTTCATTAGCTAAGCCATTGGCCTAGCTATTGCACGGGCGAAGAGGCTATGTTGCCCAAGGTTATTCCAGGTACGGTTGGTGCAGTTTAATTTCGCGTTCTTTTCTCTCGTGTAGAGTCCGGGTCATCTACACACAATCTCACACCAAAAAAGGGACGGGACACGGACGACAAACCGCAATCAAAACAAATCCAAATCGTATTTCTCGATTAATAAGTTGAAACGATTACAATCGTTTTCGTATACGATTAATCGTATTTCTTGTTTTCATAGCTAAAACGTTTGGCTCGAGGGGCACAAATAATCATTAAATAATGAAATCCTCTCGGTTACAATGACTACATATTCTGAGATCTGCATACGAATCATGTGCGCTTATGTTTTTCTGATCGATTGCTCCACATCGTCATCGGCTTTGAGCAAGATTTGTTGTCTAATTGCTTGACAGCAACCATGATCATGACGAATGTTGCGTTCCTGCGGCAGCCGGTTCTTCGTACCGGAACGACCCGTTTTTCAACGGCCAAGAGCTGCCAAACCCCCTCGATGCAAGAAGAACTGCGGTATTCGAAGCATCGCTACCACAACAACAACAAACACAATGTTGCCCAATCGGTGGAACAGTTTCCTGGCTATATCGCCGTCAACTTCAATTGTCCGTGGCGTGAAGCTGGTTCTCTAATTCGTCGGTGTCATCGGCTTCTTGCTGCGCTCATTGATTTTGTCCTCCGACTGCCTTTTGCACGCTTCTTCCAGATTAAAGCTAATCTTTACCCGGTGATTCCAATCAATTAGGGGCCGCCTCGGCGTCATCAAGCCGTTCGTGGTCGTTGTCTGCTTGTAGACGGTTCTAAAAAGAGGAGCAAATCCTTTAAACCTATTTATCAATTTGAATTGAGAAGTCTAGCAAATAAAATAAAACTTTTGACGTATAGAAAAACAGAATAATTTATTTTTTTCGAACAAGACGCCATTCGAAATTTGTCTTAACGATGAAAAAATCGTTGATCGATGTAGGCCGGCAGGCAATTACTAGGTTATAAAAGGGCGGCAAACTCGTCTGAAATCATTTTGCGATTGTGGTTTGTAAAGTGTAGTCGTGAAAGTGAGTGTGTGTATTAGTGTGAGTGAAATACATATTATTAAAAAATATTTTACTGAATACACAAATAGAAAAACTTTTCACAATTCACGTAAGTGAATAATACATACATACATATTTATAAATTGTCTTACAGTATGGGTTGCTTGCCACTGAAGGCAGCTTCAAGGCGCTCTACTTCCAAAAGAGATAGAGAAGCCTCATTACTGGCTACTATAGCCTTGTCAAAAACAGGCTATAGGCTTGGTAGAAAAATCGGGAAGGGGTCTTTTTCGAAAGTTGTAAAGGCCACATATAAAAACGGCCATGATAAATGCATGAATTTGGCCTGTAAGATAGTCAACTTGGAAAAAGCTCCGATGAATTCCTTAGGATTTATTCGCCGCGAACTGAACATTCTCACTAAAATAGGACATCCGCATATCGTTCGCATACATAGTATCCTAGAGCGAGAACCGAACATTTATATTTTCATGGACTATGCAGAAAATGGGGATTTGAGTAAACACATAAAATTCAACGGTCCAGTCAATGAAAATAAGTCGCGGAAATGGTTCTCGCAAATGGTGGGAGCCGTTCAGTATCTCCATTCTGTAAATATTGCTCATCGTGATCTGAAATGCAATAATATTTTGCTAACTAAGGAAATGAACGTGAAGGTGGCCGATTTTTCCTTGGCGCGCTACTGTTATGGGGGGAATGACTTGTCGCAAACGTACTGCGGGTCACGGGCTTATACGGCACCCGAAATATTGACCGGGATACCGTATGATCCCAAGTTGGCCGACTTGTGGTCATTGGGGGTGATTTTGTTTCGGATGTTGAACGAAACACTGCCTTTTAAATATGCCAATCTGTCGCTACTGATAGCGGCTCAGAACAATAAGCAGTTTAAATTCCATCACAGATTGGAAGGCCGTGTCTCGGATGATGCGAAGAAAGTGGTCAGTTGTTTGCTGGAACCCGACACGAAATTGCGATGGTCATTGAATCGGGTTGTAAAAAGTCCGTGGCTCTGTGGATATCATCCAACAGAAAGTGCTAATAACCACTATCTGTCGGAGCAGTCAACTTCCTATATTTCGGTGGCCTCCTCTATGGAGATATGTCGGGGATCGGTGCAAGATACAAGTCAGCTTCTGACAACACTGGCGGTTCCAAAAAAGCCGAGAAATAAACTGTTCGGCCTCATTTGCTGCTGGTCGAGAAGATCTAAACAAATTACAGCACCGAGAGTCATTTTTAAAGAGCTTCCTGCCGCCGAACTGGTAACTTTTTCCGAACCGTCGAAATCACGGATGCAACGTAGAAACCGCAAGCTTGGGCTTAAGGTCCGTCGGCGTCTAAGGAGTCAACGTTGTCCAAAAAACCGAAAGCTTCGATTGAAGCTTCTTAGACGTCGAAGAAAAAATTATAATAATTCAATGCGTATAGGAAAATAAAGGGGTGACAATAGCGTTGAAGTGTGGCGAAAAAATTCGTCGCAATAACTAGATTTATTGAAAAATGAAAATTCCGAGTTGCGATTCTTGCAAATTTTTTATTGATATGTAGTATTAATTTTAAGTTGTCTATTTTAATCATGTAAATGCAATGTAAAGATTGATGTACATAATTATGGCAACATAGCCTCTTCGCCAGTTCATTAGCTAAGCCATTGGCCTAGCTATTGCACGGGCGAAGAGGCTATGTTGCCCAAGGTTATTCCAGGTACGGTTGGTGCAGTTTAATTTCGCGTTCTTTTCTCTCGTGTAGAGTCCGGGTCATCTACACACAATCTCACACCAAAAAAGGGACGGGACACGGACGACAAACCGCAATCAAAACAAATCCAAATCGTATTTCTCGATTAATAAGTTGAAACGATTACAATCGTTTTCGTATACGATTAATCGTATTTCTTGTTTTCATAGCTAAAACGTTTGGCTCGAGGGGCACAAATAATCATTAAATAATGAAATCCTCTCGGTTACAATGACTACATATTCTGAGATCTGCATACGAATCATGTGCGCTTATGTTTTTCTGATCGATTGCTCCACATCGTCATCGGCTTTGAGCAAGATTTGTTGTCTAATTGCTTGACAGCAACCATGATCATGACGAATGTTGCGTTCCTGCGGCAGCCGGTTCTTCGTACCGGAACGACCCGTTTTTCAACGGCCAAGAGCTGCCAAACCCCCTCGATGCAAGAAGAACTGCGGTATTCGAAGCATCGCTACCACAACAACAACAAACACAATGTTGCCCAATCGGTGGAACAGTTTCCTGGCTATATCGCCGTCAACTTCAATTGTCCGTGGCGTGAAGCTGGTTCTCTAATTCGTCGGTGTCATGGGCTTCTTGCTGCGCTCATTGATTTTGTCCTCCGACTGCCTTTTGCACGCTTCTTCCAGATTAAAGCTAATCTTTACCCGGTGATTCCAATCAATTAGGGGCCGCCTCGGCGTCATCAAGCCGTTCGTGGTCGTTGTCTGCTTGTAGACGGTTCTAAAAAGAGGAGCAAATCCTTTAAACCTATTTATCAATTTGAATTGAGAAGTCTAGCAAATAAAATAAAACTTTTGACGTATAGAAAAACAGAATAATTTATTTTTTTCGAACAAGACGCCATTCGAAATTTGTCTTAACGATGAAAAAATCGTTGATCGATGTAGGCCGGCAGGCAATTACTAGGTTATAAAAGGGCGGCAAACTCGTCTGAAATCATTTTGCGATTGTGGTTTGTAAAGTGTAGTCGTGAAAGTGAGTGTGTGTATTAGTGTGAGTGAAATACATATTATTAAAAAATATTTTACTGAATACACAAATAGAAAAACTTTTCACAATTCACGTAAGTGAATAATACATACATACATATTTATAAATTGTCTTACAGTATGGGTTGCTTGCCACTGAAGGCAGCTTCAAGGCGCTCTACTTCCAAAAGAGATAGAGAAGCCTCATTACTGGCTACTATAGCCTTGTCAAAAACAGGCTATAGGCTTGGTAGAAAAATCGGGAAGGGGTCTTTTTCGAAAGTTGTAAAGGCCACATATAAAAACGGCCATGATAAATGCATGATTTTGGCCTGTAAGATAGTCAACTTGGAAAAAGCTCCGATGAATTCCTTAGGATTTATTCGCCGCGAACTGAACATTCTCACTAAAATAGGACATCCGCATATCGTTCGCATACATAGTATCCTAGAGCGAGAACCGAACATTTATATTTTCATGGACTATGCAGAAAATGGGGATTTGAGTAAACACATAAAATTCAACGGTCCAGTCAATGAAAATAAGTCGCGGAAATGGTTCTCGCAAATGGTGGGAGCCGTTCAGTATCTCCATTCTGTAAATATTGCTCATCGTGATCTGAAATGCAATAATATTTTGCTAACTAAGGAAATGAACGTGAAGGTGGCCGATTTTTCCTTGGCGCGCTACTGTTATGGGGGGAATGACTTGTCGCAAACGTACTGCGGGTCACGGGCTTATACGGCACCCGAAATATTGACCGGGATACCGTATGATCCCAAGTTGGCCGACTTGTGGTCATTGGGGGTGATTTTGTTTCGGATGTTGAACGAAACACTGCCTTTTAAATATGCCAATCTGTCGCTACTGATAGCGGCTCAGAACAATAAGCAGTTTAAATTCCATCACAGATTGGAAGGCCGTGTCTCGGATGATGCGAAGAAAGTGGTCAGTTGTTTGCTGGAACCCGACACGAAATTGCGATGGTCATTGAATCGGGTTGTAAAAAGTCCGTGGCTCTGTGGATATCATCCAACAGAAAGTGCTAATAACCACTATCTGTCGGAGCAGTCAACTTCCTATATTTCGGTGGCCTCCTCTATGGAGATATGTCGGGGATCGGTGCAAGATACAAGTCAGCTTCTGACAACACTGGCGGTTCCAAAAAAGCCGAGAAATAAACTGTTCGGCCTCATTTGCTGCTGGTCGAGAAGATCTAAACAAATTACAGCACCGAGAGTCATTTTTAAAGAGCTTCCTGCCGCCGAACTGGTAACTTTTTCCGAACCGTCGAAATCACGGATGCAACGTAGAAACCGCAAGCTTGGGCTTAAGGTCCGTCGGCGTCTAAGGAGTCAACGTTGTCCAAAAAACCGAAAGCTTCGATTGAAGCTTCTTAGACGTCGAAGAAAAAATTATAATAATTCAATGCGTATAGGAAAATAAAGGGGTGACAATAGCGTTGAAGTGTGGCGAAAAAATTCGTCGCAATAACTAGATTTATTGAAAAATGAAAATTCCGAGTTGCGATTCTTGCAAATTTTTTATTGATATGTAGTATTAATTTTAAGTTGTCTATTTTAATCATGTAAATGCAATGTAAAGATTGATGTACATAATTATGGCAACATAGCCTCTTCGCCAGTTCATTAGCTAAGCCATTGGCCTAGCTATTGCACGGGCGAAGAGGCTATGTTGCCCAAGGTTATTCCAGGTACGGTTGGTGCAGTTTAATTTCGCGTTCTTTTCTCTCGTGTAGAGTCCGGGTCATCTACACACAATCTCACACCAAAAAAGGGACGGGACACGGACGACAAACCGCAATCAAAACAAATCCAAATCGTATTTCTCGATTAATAAGTTGAAACGATTACAATCGTTTTCGTATACGATTAATCGTATTTCTTGTTTTCATAGCTAAAACGTTTGGCTCGAGGGGCACAAATAATCATTAAATAATGAAATCCTCTCGGTTACAATGACTACATATTCTGAGATCTGCATACGAATCATGTGCGCTTATGTTTTTCTGATCGATTGCTCCACATCGTCATCGGCTTTGAGCAAGATTTGTTGTCTAATTGCTTGACAGCAACCATGATCATGACGAATGTTGCGTTCCTGCGGCAGCCGGTTCTTCGTACCGGAACGACCCGTTTTTCAACGGCCAAGAGCTGCCAAACCCCCTCGATGCAAGAAGAACTGCGGTATTCGAAGCATCGCTACCACAACAACAACAAACACAATGTTGCCCAATCGGTGGAACAGTTTCCTGGCTATATCGCCGTCAACTTCAATTGTCCGTGGCGTGAAGCTGGTTCTCTAATTCGTCGGTGTCATCGGCTTCTTGCTGCGCTCATTGATTTTGTCCTCCGACTGCCTTTTGCACACTTCTTCCAGATTAAAGCTAATCTTTACCCGGTGATTCCAATCAATTAGGGGCCGCCTCGGCGTCATCAAGCCGTTCGTGGTCGTTGTCTGCTTGTAGACGGTTCTAAAAAGAGGAGCAAATCCTTTAAACCTATTTATCAATTTGAATTGAGAAGTCTAGCAAATAAAATAAAACTTTTGACGTATAGAAAAACAGAATAATTTATTTTTTTCGAACAAGACGCCATTCGAAATTTGTCTTAACGATGAAAAAATCGTTGATCGATGTAGGCCGGCAGGCAATTACTAGGTTATAAAAGGGCGGCAAACTCGTCTGAAATCATTTTGCGATTGTGGTTTGTAAAGTGTAGTCGTGAAAGTGAGTGTGTGTATTAGTGTGAGTGAAATACATATTATTAAAAAATATTTTACTGAATACACAAATAGAAAAACTTTTCACAATTCACGTAAGTGAATAATACATACATACATATTTATAAATTGTCTTACAGTATGGGTTGCTTGCCACTGAAGGCAGCTTCAAGGCGCTCTACTTCCAAAAGAGATAGAGAAGCCTCATTACTGGCTACTATAGCCTTGTCAAAAACAGGCTATAGGCTTGGTAGAAAAATCGGGAAGGGGTCTTTTTCGAAAGTTGTAAAGACCACATATAAAAACGGCCATGATAAATGCATGATTTTGGCCTGTAAGATAGTCAACTTGGAAAAAGCTCCGATGAATTCCTTAGGATTTATTCGCCGCGAACTGAACATTCTCACTAAAATAGGACATCCGCATATCGTTCGCATACATAGTATCCTAGAGCGAGAACCGAACATTTATATTTTCATGGACTATGCAGAAAATGGGGATTTGAGTAAACACATAAAATTCAACGGTCCAGTCAATGAAAATAAGTCGCGGAAATGGTTCTCGCAAATGGTGGGAGCCGTTCAGTATCTCCATTCTGTAAATATTGCTCATCGTGATCTGAAATGCAATAATATTTTGCTAACTAAGGAAATGAACGTGAAGGTGGCCGATTTTTCCTTGGCGCGCTACTGTTATGGGGGGAATGACTTGTCGCAAACGTACTGCGGGTCACGGGCTTATACGGCACCCGAAATATTGACCGGGATACCGTATGATCCCAAGTTGGCCGACTTGTGGTCATTGGGGGTGATTTTGTTTCGGATGTTGAACGAAACACTGCCTTTTAAATATGCCAATCTGTCGCTACTGATAGCGGCTCAGAACAATAAGCAGTTTAAATTCCATCACAGATTGGAAGGCCGTGTCTCGGATGATGCGAAGAAAGTGGTCAGTTGTTTGCTGGAACCCGACACGAAATTGCGATGGTCATTGAATCGGGTTGTAAAAAGTCCGTGGCTCTGTGGATATCATCCAACAGAAAGTGCTAATAACCACTATCTGTCGGAGCAGTCAACTTCCTATATTTCGGTGGCCTCCTCTATGGAGATATGTCGGGGATCGGTGCAAGATACAAGTCAGCTTCTGACAACACTGGCGGTTCCAAAAAAGCCGAGAAATAAACTGTTCGGCCTCATTTGCTGCTGGTCGAGAAGATCTAAACAAATTACAGCACCGAGAGTCATTTTTAAAGAGCTTCCTGCCGCCGAACTGGTAACTTTTTCCGAACCGTCGAAATCACGGATGCAACGTAGAAACCGCAAGCTTGGGCTTAAGGTCCGTCGGCGTCTAAGGAGTCAACGTTGTCCAAAAAACCGAAAGCTTCGATTGAAGCTTCTTAGACGTCGAAGAAAAAATTATAATAATTCAATGCGTATAGGAAAATAAAGGGGTGACAATAGCGTTGAAGTGTGGCGAAAAAATTCGTCGCAATAACTAGATTTATTGAAAAATGAAAATTCCGAGTTGCGATTCTTGCAAATTTTTTATTGATATGTAGTATTAATTTTAAGTTGTCTATTTTAATCATGTAAATGCAATGTAAAGATTGATGTACATAATTATGGCAACATAGCCTCTTCGCCAGTTCATTAGCTAAGCCATTGGCCTAGCTATTGCACGGGCGAAGAGGCTATGTTGCCCAAGGTTATTCCAGGTACGGTTGGTGCAGTTTAATTTCGCGTTCTTTTCTCTCGTGTAGAGTCCGGGTCATCTACACACAATCTCACACCAAAAAAGGGACGGGACACGGACGACAAACCGCAATCAAAACAAATCCAAATCGTATTTCTCGATTAATAAGTTGAAACGATTACAATCGTTTTCGTATACGATTAATCGTATTTCTTGTTTTCATAGCTAAAACGTTTGGCTCGAGGGGCACAAATAATCATTAAATAATGAAATCCTCTCGGTTACAATGACTACATATTCTGAGATCTGCATACGAATCATGTGCGCTTATGTTTTTCTGATCGATTGCTCCACATCGTCATCGGCTTTGAGCAAGATTTGTTGTCTAATTGCTTGACAGCAACCATGATCATGACGAATGTTGCGTTCTTGCGGCAGCCGGTTCTTCGTACCGGAACGACCCGTTTTTCAACGGCCAAGAGCTGCCAAACCCCCTCGATGCAAGAAGAACTGCGGTATTCGAAGCATCGCTACCACAACAACAACAAACACAATGTTGCCCAATCGGTGGAACAGTTTCCTGGCTATATCGCCGTCAACTTCAATTGTCCGTGACGTGAAGCTGGTTCTCTAATTCGTCGGTGTCATGGGCTTCTTGCTGCGCTCATTGATTTTGTCCTCCGACTGCCTTTTGCACGCTTCTTCCAGATTAAAGCTAATCTTTACCCGGTGATTCCAATCAATTAGGGGCCGCCTCGGCGTCATCAAGCCGTTCGTGGTCGTTGTCTGCTTGTAGACGGTTCTAAAAAGAGGAGCAAATCCTTTAAACCTATTTATCAATTTGAATTGAGAAGTCTAGCAAATAAAATAAAACTTTTGACGTATAGAAAAACAGAATAATTTATTTTTTTCGAACAAGACGCCATTCGAAATTTGTCTTAACGATGAAAAAATCGTTGATCGATGTAGGCCGGCAGGCAATTACTAGGTTATAAAAGGGCGGCAAACTCGTCTGAAATCATTTTGCGATTGTGGTTTGTAAAGTGTAGTCGTGAAAGTGAGTGTGTGTATTAGTGTGAGTGAAATACATATTATTAAAAAATATTTTACTGAATACACAAATAGAAAAACTTTTCACAATTCACGTAAGTGAATAATACATACATACATATTTATAAATTGTCTTACAGTATGGGTTGCTTGCCACTGAAGGCAGCTTCAAGGCGCTCTACTTCCAAAAGAGATAGAGAAGCCTCATTACTGGCTACTATAGCCTTGTCAAAAACAGGCTATAGGCTTGGTAGAAAAATCGGGAAGGGGTCTTTTTCGAAAGTTGTAAAGGCCACATATAAAAACGGCCATGATAAATGCATGATTTTGGCCTGTAAGATAGTCAACTTGGAAAAAGCTCCGATGAATTCCTTAGGATTTATTCGCCGCGAACTGAACATTCTCACTAAAATAGGACATCCGCATATCGTTCGCATACATAGTATCCTAGAGCGAGAACCGAACATTTATATTTTCATGGACTATGCAGAAAATGGGGATTTGAGTAAACACATAAAATTCAACGGTCCAGTCAATGAAAATAAGTCGCGGAAATGGTTCTCGCAAATGGTGGGAGCCGTTCAGTATCTCCATTCTGTAAATATTGCTCATCGTGATCTGAAATGCAATAATATTTTGCTAACTAAGGAAATGAACGTGAAGGTGGCCGATTTTTCCTTGGCGCGCTACTGTTATGGGGGGAATGACTTGTCGCAAACGTACTGCGGGTCACGGGCTTATACGGCACCCGAAATATTGACCGGGATACCGTATGATCCCAAGTTGGCCGACTTGTGGTCATTGGGGGTGATTTTGTTTCGGATGTTGAACGAAACACTGCCTTTTAAATATGCCAATCTGTCGCTACTGATAGCGGCTCAGAACAATAAGCAGTTTAAATTCCATCACAGATTGGAAGGCCGTGTCTCGGATGATGCGAAGAAAGTGGTCAGTTGTTTGCTGGAACCCGACACGAAATTGCGATGGTCATTGAATCGGGTTGTAAAAAGTCCGTGGCTCTGTGGATATCATCCAACAGAAAGTGCTAATAACCACTATCTGTCGGAGCAGTCAACTTCCTATATTTCGGTGGCCTCCTCTATGGAGATATGTCGGGGATCGGTGCAAGATACAAGTCAGCTTCTGACAACACTGGCGGTTCCAAAAAAGCCGAGAAATAAACTGTTCGGCCTCATTTGCTGCTGGTCGAGAAGATCTAAACAAATTACAGCACCGAGAGTCATTTTTAAAGAGCTTCCTGCCGCCGAACTGGTAACTTTTTCCGAACCGTCGAAATCACGGATGCAACGTAGAAACCGCAAGCTTGGGCTTAAGGTCCGTCGGCGTCTAAGGAGTCAACGTTGTCCAAAAAACCGAAAGCTTCGATTGAAGCTTCTTAGACGTCGAAGAAAAAATTATAATAATTCAATGCGTATAGGAAAATAAAGGGGTGACAATAGCGTTGAAGTGTGGCGAAAAAATTCGTCGCAATAACTAGATTTATTGAAAAATGAAAATTCCGAGTTGCGATTCTTGCAAATTTTTTATTGATATGTAGTATTAATTTTAAGTTGTCTATTTTAATCATGTAAATGCAATGTAAAGATTGATGTACATAATTATGGCAACATAGCCTCTTCGCCAGTTCATTAGCTAAGCCATTGGCCTAGCTATTGCACGGGCGAAGAGGCTATGTTGCCCAAGGTTATTCCAGGTACGGTTGGTGCAGTTTAATTTCGCGTTCTTTTCTCTCGTGTAGAGTCCGGGTCATCTACACACAATCTCACACCAAAAAAGGGACGGGACACGGACGACAAACCGCAATCAAAACAAATCCAAATCGTATTTCTCGATTAATAAGTTGAAACGATTACAATCGTTTTCGTATACGATTAATCGTATTTCTTGTTTTCATAGCTAAAACGTTTGGCTCGAGGGGCACAAATAATCATTAAATAATGAAATCCTCTCGGTTACAATGACTACATATTCTGAGATCTGCATACGAATCATGTGCGCTTATGTTTTTCTGATCGATTGCTCCACATCGTCATCGGCTTTGAGCAAGATTTGTTGTCTAATTGCTTGACAGCAACCATGATCATGACGAATGTTGCGTTCCTGCGGCAGCCGGTTCTTCGTACCGGAACGACCCGTTTTTCAACGGCCAAGAGCTGCCAAACCCCCTCGATGCAAGAAGAACTGCGGTATTCGAAGCATCGCTACCACAACAACAACAAACACAATGTTGCCCAATCGGTGGAACAGTTTCCTGGCTATATCGCCGTCAACTTCAATTGTCCGTGGCGTGAAGCTGGTTCTCTAATTCGTCGGTGTCATCGGCTTCTTGCTGCGCTCATTGATTTTGTCCTCCGACTGCCTTTTGCACGCTTCTTCCAGATTAAAGCTAATCTTTACCCGGTGATTCCAATCAATTAGGGGCCGCCTCGGCGTCATCAAGCCGTTCGTGGTCGTTGTCTGCTTGTAGACGGTTCTAAAAAGAGGAGCAAATCCTTTAAACCTATTTATCAATTTGAATTGAGAAGTCTAGCAAATAAAATAAAACTTTTGACGTATAGAAAAACAGAATAATTTATTTTTTTCGAACAAGACGCCATTCGAAATTTGTCTTAACGATGAAAAAATCGTTGATCGATGTAGGCCGGCAGGCAATTACTAGGTTATAAAAGGGCGGCAAACTCGTCTGAAATCATTTTGCGATTGTGGTTTGTAAAGTGTAGTCGTGAAAGTGAGTGTGTGTATTAGTGTGAGTGAAATACATATTATTAAAAAATATTTTACTGAATACACAAATAGAAAAACTTTTCACAATTCACGTAAGTGAATAATACATACATACATATTTATAAATTGTCTTACAGTATGGGTTGCTTGCCACTGAAGGCAGCTTCAAGGCGCTCTACTTCCAAAAGAGATAGAGAAGCCTCATTACTGGCTACTATAGCCTTGTCAAAAACAGGCTATAGGCTTGGTAGAAAAATCGGGAAGGGGTCTTTTTCGAAAGTTGTAAAGGCCACATATAAAAACGGCCATGATAAATGCATGATTTTGGCCTGTAAGATAGTCAACTTGGAAAAAGCTCCGATGAATTCCTTAGGATTTATTCGCCGCGAACTGAACATTCTCACTAAAATAGGACATCCGCATATCGTTCGCATACATAGTATCCTAGAGCGAGAACCGAACATTTATATTTTCATGGACTATGCAGAAAATGGGGATTTGAGTAAACACATAAAATTCAACGGTCCAGTCAATGAAAATAAGTCGCGGAAATGGTTCTCGCAAATGGTGGGAGCCGTTCAGTATCTCCATTCTGTAAATATTGCTCATCGTGATCTGAAATGCAATAATATTTTGCTAACTAAGGAAATGAACGTGAAGGTGGCCGATTTTTCCTTGGCGCGCTACTGTTATGGGGGGAATGACTTGTCGCAAACGTACTGCGGGTCACGGGCTTATACGGCACCCGAAATATTGACCGGGATACCGTATGATCCCAAGTTGGCCGACTTGTGGTCATTGGGGGTGATTTTGTTTCGGATGTTGAACGAAACACTGCCTTTTAAATATGCCAATCTGTCGCTACTGATAGCGGCTCAGAACAATAAGCAGTTTAAATTCCATCACAGATTGGAAGGCCGTGTCTCGGATGATGCGAAGAAAGTGGTCAGTTGTTTGCTGGAACCCGACACGAAATTGCGATGGTCATTGAATCGGGTTGTAAAAAGTCCGTGGCTCTGTGGATATCATCCAACAGAAAGTGCTAATAACCACTATCTGTCGGAGCAGTCAACTTCCTATATTTCGGTGGCCTCCTCTATGGAGATATGTCGGGGATCGGTGCAAGATACAAGTCAGCTTCTGACAACACTGGCGGTTCCAAAAAAGCCGAGAAATAAACTGTTCGGCCTCATTTGCTGCTGGTCGAGAAGATCTAAACAAATTACAGCACCGAGAGTCATTTTTAAAGAGCTTCCTGCCGCCGAACTGGTAACTTTTTCCGAACCGTCGAAATCACGGATGCAACGTAGAAACCGCAAGCTTGGGCTTAAGGTCCGTCGGCGTCTAAGGAGTCAACGTTGTCCAAAAAACCGAAAGCTTCGATTGAAGCTTCTTAGACGTCGAAGAAAAAATTATAATAATTCAATGCGTATAGGAAAATAAAGGGGTGACAATAGCGTTGAAGTGTGGCGAAAAAATTCGTCGCAATAACTAGATTTATTGAAAAATGAAAATTCCGAGTTGCGATTCTTGCAAATTTTTTATTGATATGTAGTATTAATTTTAAGTTGTCTATTTTAATCATGTAAATGCAATGTAAAGATTGATGTACATAATTATGGCAACATAGCCTCTTCGCCAGTTCATTAGCTAAGCCATTGGCCTAGCTATTGCACGGGCGAAGAGGCTATGTTGCCCAAGGTTATTCCAGGTACGGTTGGTGCAGTTTAATTTCGCGTTCTTTTCTCTCGTGTAGAGTCCGGGTCATCTACACACAATCTCACACCAAAAAAGGGACGGGACACGGACGACAAACCGCAATCAAAACAAATCCAAATCGTATTTCTCGATTAATAAGTTGAAACGATTACAATCGTTTTCGTATACGATTAATCGTATTTCTTGTTTTCATAGCTAAAACGTTTGGCTCGAGGGGCACAAATAATCATTAAATAATGAAATCCTCTCGGTTACAATGACTACATATTCTGAGATCTGCATACGAATCATGTGCGCTTATGTTTTTCTGATCGATTGCTCCACATCGTCATCGGCTTTGAGCAAGATTTGTTGTCTAATTGCTTGACAGCAACCATGATCATGACGAATGTTGCGTTCCTGCGGCAGCCGGTTCTTCGTACCGGAACGACCCGTTTTTCAACGGCCAAGAGCTGCCAAACCCCCTCGATGCAAGAAGAACTGCGGTATTCGAAGCATCGCTACCACAACAACAACAAACACAATGTTGCCCAATCGGTGGAACAGTTTCCTGGCTATATCGCCGTCAACTTCAATTGTCCGTGGCGTGAAGCTGGTTCTCTAATTCGTCGGTGTCATCGGCTTCTTGCTGCGCTCATTGATTTTGTCCTCCGACTGCCTTTTGCACGCTTCTTCCAGATTAAAGCTAATCTTTACCCGGTGATTCCAATCAATTAGGGGCCGCCTCGGCGTCATCAAGCCGTTCGTGGTCGTTGTCTGCTTGTAGACGGTTCTAAAAAGAGGAGCAAATCCTTTAAACCTATTTATCAATTTGAATTGAGAAGTCTAGCAAATAAAATAAAACTTTTGACGTATAGAAAAACAGAATAATTTATTTTTTTCGAACAAGACGCCATTCGAAATTTGTCTTAACGATGAAAAAATCGTTGATCGATGTAGGCCGGCAGGCAATTACTAGGTTATAAAAGGGCGGCAAACTCGTCTGAAATCATTTTGCGATTGTGGTTTGTAAAGTGTAGTCGTGAAAGTGAGTGTGTGTATTAGTGTGAGTGAAATACATATTATTAAAAAATATTTTACTGAATACACAAATAGAAAAACTTTTCACAATTCACGTAAGTGAATAATACATACATACATATTTATAAATTGTCTTACAGTATGGGTTGCTTGCCACTGAAGGCAGCTTCAAGGCGCTCTACTTCCAAAAGAGATAGAGAAGCCTCATTACTGGCTACTATAGCCTTGTCAAAAACAGGCTATAGGCTTGGTAGAAAAATCGGGAAGGGGTCTTTTTCGAAAGTTGTAAAGGCCACATATAAAAACGGCCATGATAAATGCATGATTTTGGCCTGTAAGATAGTCAACTTGGAAAAAGCTCCGATGAATTCCTTAGGATTTATTCGCCGCGAACTGAACATTCTCACTAAAATAGGACATCCGCATATCGTTCGCATACATAGTATCCTAGAGCGAGAACCGAACATTTATATTTTCATGGACTATGCAGAAAATGGGGATTTGAGTAAACACATAAAATTCAACGGTCCAGTCAATGAAAATAAGTCGCGGAAATGGTTCTCGCAAATGGTGGGAGCCGTTCAGTATCTCCATTCTGTAAATATTGCTCATCGTGATCTGAAATGCAATAATATTTTGCTAACTAAGGAAATGAACGTGAAGGTGGCCGATTTTTCCTTGGCGCGCTACTGTTATGGGGGGAATGACTTGTCGCAAACGTACTGCGGGTCACGGGCTTATACGGCACCCGAAATATTGACCGGGATACCGTATGATCCCAAGTTGGCCGACTTGTGGTCATTGGGGGTGATTTTGTTTCGGATGTTGAACGAAACACTGCCTTTTAAATATGCCAATCTGTCGCTACTGATAGCGGCTCAGAACAATAAGCAGTTTAAATTCCATCACAGATTGGAAGGCCGTGTCTCGGATGATGCGAAGAAAGTGGTCAGTTGTTTGCTGGAACCCGACACGAAATTGCGATGGTCATTGAATCGGGTTGTAAAAAGTCCGTGGCTCTGTGGATATCATCCAACAGAAAGTGCTAATAACCACTATCTGTCGGAGCAGTCAACTTCCTATATTTCGGTGGCCTCCTCTATGGAGATATGTCGGGGATCGGTGCAAGATACAAGTCAGCTTCTGACAACACTGGCGGTTCCAAAAAAGCCGAGAAATAAACTGTTCGGCCTCATTTGCTGCTGGTCGAGAAGATCTAAACAAATTACAGCACCGAGAGTCATTTTTAAAGAGCTTCCTGCCGCCGAACTGGTAACTTTTTCCGAACCGTCGAAATCACGGATGCAACGTAGAAACCGCAAGCTTGGGCTTAAGGTCCGTCGGCGTCTAAGGAGTCAACGTTGTCCAAAAAACCGAAAGCTTCGATTGAAGCTTCTTAGACGTCGAAGAAAAAATTATAATAATTCAATGCGTATAGGAAAATAAAGGGGTGACAATAGCGTTGAAGTGTGGCGAAAAAATTCGTCGCAATAACTAGATTTATTGAAAAATGAAAATTCCGAGTTGCGATTCTTGCAAATTTTTTATTGATATGTAGTATTAATTTTAAGTTGTCTATTTTAATCATGTAAATGCAATGTAAAGATTGATGTACATAATTATGGCAA
This sequence comes from Chloromyia formosa, assembly GCA_964017055.1. Classification (NCBI taxonomy): domain Eukaryota; kingdom Metazoa; phylum Arthropoda; class Insecta; order Diptera; family Stratiomyidae; genus Chloromyia; species Chloromyia formosa. Next base: position 25,325,071 of record OZ024818.1, read on the forward strand.
CATAGCCTCTTCGCCAGTTCATTAGCTAAGCCATTGGCCTAGCTATTGCACGGGCGAAGAGGCTATGTTGCCCAAGGTTATTCCAGGTACGGTTGGTGCAGTTTAATTTCGCGTTCTTTTCTCTCGTGTAGAGTCCGGGTCATCTACACACAATCTCACACCAAAAAAGGGACGGGACACGGACGACAAACCGCAATCAAAACAAATCCAAATCGTATTTCTCGATTAATAAGTTGAAACGATTACAATCGTTTTCGTATACGATTAATCGTATTTCTTGTTTTCATAGCTAAAACGTTTGGCTCGAGGGGCACAAATAATCATTAAATAATGAAATCCTCTCGGTTACAATGACTACATATTCTGAGATCTGCATACGAATCATGTGCGCTTATGTTTTTCTGATCGATTGCTCCACATCGTCATCGGCTTTGAGCAAGATTTGTTGTCTAATTGCTTGACAGCAACCATGATCATGACGAATGTTGCGTTCCTGCGGCAGCCGGTTCTTCGTACCGGAACGACCCGTTTTTCAACGGCCAAGAGCTGCCAAACCCCCTCGATGCAAGAAGAACTGCGGTATTCGAAGCATCGCTACCACAACAACAACAAACACAATGTTGCCCAATCGGTGGAACAGTTTCCTGGCTATATCGCCGTCAACTTCAATTGTCCGTGGCGTGAAGCTGGTTCTCTAATTCGTCGGTGTCATCGGCTTCTTGCTGCGCTCATTGATTTTGTCCTCCGACTGCCTTTTGCACACTTCTTCCAGATTAAAGCTAATCTTTACCCGGTGATTCCAATCAATTAGGGGCCGCCTCGGCGTCATCAAGCCGTTCGTGGTCGTTGTCTGCTTGTAGACGGTTCTAAAAAGAGGAGCAAATCCTTTAAACCTATTTATCAATTTGAATTGAGAAGTCTAGCAAATAAAATAAAACTTTTGACGTATAGAAAAACAGAATAATTTATTTTTTTCGAACAAGACGCCATTCGAAATTTGTCTTAACGATGAAAAAATCGTTGATCGATGTAGGCCGGCAGGCAATTACTAGGTTATAAAAGGGCGGCAAACTCGTCTGAAATCATTTTGCGATTGTGGTTTGTAAAGTGTAGTCGTGAAAGTGAGTGTGTGTATTAGTGTGAGTGAAATACATATTATTAAAAAATATTTTACTGAATACACAAATAGAAAAACTTTTCACAATTCACGTAAGTGAATAATACATACATACATATTTATAAATTGTCTTACAGTATGGGTTGCTTGCCACTGAAGGCAGCTTCAAGGCGCTCTACTTCCAAAAGAGATAGAGAAGCCTCATTACTGGCTACTATAGCCTTGTCAAAAACAGGCTATAGGCTTGGTAGAAAAATCGGGAAGGGGTCTTTTTCGAAAGTTGTAAAGACCACATATAAAAACGGCCATGATAAATGCATGATTTTGGCCTGTAAGATAGTCAACTTGGAAAAAGCTCCGATGAATTCCTTAGGATTTATTCGCCGCGAACTGAACATTCTCACTAAAATAGGACATCCGCATATCGTTCGCATACATAGTATCCTAGAGCGAGAACCGAACATTTATATTTTCATGGACTATGCAGAAAATGGGGATTTGAGTAAACACATAAAATTCAAGTCAATGAAAATAAGTCGCGGAAATGGTTCTCGCAAATGGTGGGAGCCGTTCAGTATCTCCATTCTGTAAATATTGCTCATCGTGATCTGAAATGCAATAATATTTTGCTAACTAAGGAAATGAACGTGAAGGTGGCCGATTTTTCCTTGGCGCGCTACTGTTATGGGGGGAATGACTTGTCGCAAACGTACTGCGGGTCACGGGCTTATACGGCACCCGAAATATTGACCGGGATACCGTATGATCCCAAGTTGGCCGACTTGTGGTCATTGGGGGTGATTTTGTTTCGGATGTTGAACGAAACACTGCCTTTTAAATATGCCAATCTGTCGCTACTGATAGCGGCTCAGAACAATAAGCAGTTTAAATTCCATCACAGATTGGAAGGCCGTGTCTCGGATGATGCGAAGAAAGTGGTCAGTTGTTTGCTGGAACCCGACACGAAATTGCGATGGTCATTGAATCGGGTTGTAAAAAGTCCGTGGCTCTGTGGATATCATCCAACAGAAAGTGCTAATAACCACTATCTGTCGGAGCAGTCAACTTCCTATATTTCGGTGGCCTCCTCTATGGAGATATGTCGGGGATCGGTGCAAGATACAAGTCAGCTTCTGACAACACTGGCGGTTCCAAAAAAGCCGAGAAATAAACTGTTCGGCCTCATTTGCTGCTGGTCGAGAAGATCTAAACAAATTACAGCACCGAGAGTCATTTTTAAAGAGCTTCCTGCCGCCGAACTGGTAACTTTTTCCGAACCGTCGAAATCACGGATGCAACGTAGAAACCGCAAGCTTGGGCTTAAGGTCCGTCGGCGTCTAAGGAGTCAACGTTGTCCAAAAAACCGAAAGCTTCGATTGAAGCTTCTTAGACGTCGAAGAAAAAATTATAATAATTCAATGCGTATAGGAAAATAAAGGGGTGACAATAGCGTTGAAGTGTGGCGAAAAAATTCGTCGCAATAACTAGATTTATTGAAAAATGAAAATTCCGAGTTGCGATTCTTGCAAATTTTTTATTGATATGTAGTATTAATTTTAAGTTGTCTATTTTAATCATGTAAATGCAATGTAAAGATTGATGTACATAATTATGGCAACATAGCCTCTTCGCCAGTTCATTAGCTAAGCCATTGGCCTAGCTATTGCACGGGCGAAGAGGCTATGTTGCCCAAGGTTATTCCAGGTACGGTTGGTGCAGTTTAATTTCGCGTTCTTTTCTCTCGTGTAGAGTCCGGGTCATCTACACACAATCTCACACCAAAAAAGGGACGGGACACGGACGACAAACCGCAATCAAAACAAATCCAAATCGTATTTCTCGATTAATAAGTTGAAACGATTACAATCGTTTTCGTATACGATTAATCGTATTTCTTGTTTTCATAGCTAAAACGTTTGGCTCGAGGGGCACAAATAATCATTAAATAATGAAATCCTCTCGGTTACAATGACTACATATTCTGAGATCTGCATACGAATCATGTGCGCTTATGTTTTTCTGATCGATTGCTCCACATCGTCATCGGCTTTGAGCAAGATTTGTTGTCTAATTGCTTGACAGCAACCATGATCATGACGAATGTTGCGTTCCTGCGGCAGCCGGTTCTTCGTACCGGAACGACCCGTTTTTCAACGGCCAAGAGCTGCCAAACCCCCTCGATGCAAGAAGAACTGCGGTATTCGAAGCATCGCTACCACAACAACAACAAACACAATGTTGCCCAATCGGTGAAACAGTTTCCTGGCTATATCGCCGTCAACTTCAATTGTCCGTGGCGTGAAGCTGGTTCTCTAATTCGTCGGTGTCATCGGCTTCTTGCTGCGCTCATTGATTTTGTCCTCCGACTGCCTTTTGCACGCTTCTTCCAGATTAAAGCTAATCTTTACCCGGTGATTCCAATCAATTAGGGGCCGCCTCGGCGTCATCAAGCCGTTCGTGGTCGTTGTCTGCTTGTAGACGGTTCTAAAAAGAGGAGCAAATCCTTTAAACCTATTTATCAATTTGAATTGAGAAGTCTAGCAAATAAAATAAAACTTTTGACGTATAGAAAAACAGAATAATTTATTTTTTTCGAACAAGACGCCATTCGAAATTTGTCTTAACGATGAAAAAATCGTTGATCGATGTAGGCCGGCAGGCAATTACTAGGTTATAAAAGGGCGGCAAACTCGTCTGAAATCATTTTGCGATTGTGGTTTGTAAAGTGTAGTCGTGAAAGTGAGTGTGTGTATTAGTGTGAGTGAAATACATATTATTAAAAAATATTTTACTGAATACACAAATAGAAAAACTTTTCACAATTCACGTAAGTGAATAATACATACATACATATTTATAAATTGTCTTACAGTATGGGTTGCTTGCCACTGAAGGCAGCTTCAAGGCGCTCTACTTCCAAAAGAGATAGAGAAGCCTCATTACTGGCTACTATAGCCTTGTCAAAAACAGGCTATAGGCTTGGTAGAAAAATCGGGAAGGGGTCTTTTTCGAAAGTTGTAAAGGCCACATATAAAAACGGCCATGATAAATGCATGATTTTGGCCTGTAAGATAGTCAACTTGGAAAAAGCTCCGACGAATTCCTTAGGATTTATTCGCCGCGAACTGAACATTCTCACTAAAATAGGACATCCGCATATCGTTCGCATACATAGTATCCTAGAGCGAGAACCGAACATTTATATTTTCATGGACTATGCAGAAAATGGGGATTTGAGTAAACACATAAAATTCAACGGTCCAGTCAATGAAAATAAGTCGCGGAAATGGTTCTCGCAAATGGTGGGAGCCGTTCAGTATCTCCATTCTGTAAATATTGCTCATCGTGATCTGAAATGCAATAATATTTTGCTAACTAAGGAAATGAACGTGAAGGTGGCCGATTTTTCCTTGGCGCGCTACTGTTATGGGGGGAATGACTTGTCGCAAACGTACTGCGGGTCACGGGCTTATACGGCACCCGAAATATTGACCGGGATACCGTATGATCCCAAGTTGGCCGACTTGTGGTCATTGGGGGTGATTTTGTTTCGGATGTTGAACGAAACACTGCCTTTTAAATATGCCAATCTGTCGCTACTGATAGCGGCTCAGAACAATAAGCAGTTTAAATTCCATCACAGATTGGAAGGCCGTGTCTCGGATGATGCGAAGAAAGTGGTCAGTTGTTTGCTGGAACCCGACACGAAATTGCGATGGTCATTGAATCGGGTTGTAAAAAGTCCGTGGCTCTGTGGATATCATCCAACAGAAAGTGCTAATAACCACTATCTGTCGGAGCAGTCAACTTCCTATATTTCGGTGGCCTCCTCTATGGAGATATGTCGGGGATCGGTGCAAGATACAAGTCAGCTTCTGACAACACTGGCGGTTCCAAAAAAGCCGAGAAATAAACTGTTCGGCCTCATTTGCTGCTGGTCGAGAAGATCTAAACAAATTACAGCACCGAGAGTCATTTTTAAAGAGCTTCCTGCCGCCGAACTGGTAACTTTTTCCGAACCGTCGAAATCACGGATGCAACGTAGAAACCGCAAGCTTGGGCTTAAGGTCCGTCGGCGTCTAAGGAGTCAACGTTGTCCAAAAAACCGAAAGCTTCGATTGAAGCTTCTTAGACGTCGAAGAAAAAATTATAATAATTCAATGCGTATAGGAAAATAAAGGGGTGACAATAGCGTTGAAGTGTGGCGAAAAAATTCGTCGCAATAACTAGATTTATTGAAAAATGAAAATTCCGAGTTGCGATTCTTGCAAATTTTTTATTGATATGTAGTATTAATTTTAAGTTGTCTATTTTAATCATGTAAATGCAATGTAAAGATTGATGTACATAATTATGGCAACATAGCCTCTTCGCCAGTTCATTAGCTAAGCCATTGGCCTAGCTATTGCACGGGCGAAGAGGCTATGTTGCCCAAGGTTATTCCAGGTACGGTTGGTGCAGTTTAATTTCGCGTTCTTTTCTCTCGTGTAGAGTCCGGGTCATCTACACACAATCTCACACCAAAAAAGGGACGGGACACGGACGACAAACCGCAATCAAAACAAATCCAAATCGTATTTCTCGATTAATAAGTTGAAACGATTACAATCGTTTTCGTATACGATTAATCGTATTTCTTGTTTTCATAGCTAAAACGTTTGGCTCGAGGGGCACAAATAATCATTAAATAATGAAATCCTCTCGGTTACAATGACTACATATTCTGAGATCTGCATACGAATCATGTGCGCTTATGTTTTTCTGATCGATTGCTCCACATCGTCATCGGCTTTGAGCAAGATTTGTTGTCTAATTGCTTGACAGCAACCATGATCATGACGAATGTTGCGTTCTTGCGGCAGCCGGTTCTTCGTACCGGAACGACCCGTTTTTCAACGGCCAAGAGCTGCCAAACCCCCTCGATGCAAGAAGAACTGCGGTATTCGAAGCATCGCTACCACAACAACAACAAACACAATGTTGCCCAATCGGTGGAACAGTTTCCTGGCTATATCGCCGTCAACTTCAATTGTCCGTGACGTGAAGCTGGTTCTCTAATTCGTCGGTGTCATGGGCTTCTTGCTGCGCTCATTGATTTTGTCCTCCGACTGCCTTTTGCACGCTTCTTCCAGATTAAAGCTAATCTTTACCCGGTGATTCCAATCAATTAGGGGCCGCCTCGGCGTCATCAAGCCGTTCGTGGTCGTTGTCTGCTTGTAGACGGTTCTAAAAAGAGGAGCAAATCCTTTAAACCTATTTATCAATTTGAATTGAGAAGTCTAGCAAATAAAATAAAACTTTTGACGTATAGAAAAACAGAATAATTTATTTTTTTCGAACAAGACGCCATTCGAAATTTGTCTTAACGATGAAAAAATCGTTGATCGATGTAGGCCGGCAGGCAATTACTAGGTTATAAAAGGGCGGCAAACTCGTCTGAAATCATTTTGCGATTGTGGTTTGTAAAGTGTAGTCGTGAAAGTGAGTGTGTGTATTAGTGTGAGTGAAATACATATTATTAAAAAATATTTTACTGAATACACAAATAGAAAAACTTTTCACAATTCACGTAAGTGAATAATACATACATACATATTTATAAATTGTCTTACAGTATGGGTTGCTTGCCACTGAAGGCAGCTTCAAGGCGCTCTACTTCCAAAAGAGATAGAGAAGCCTCATTACTGGCTACTATAGCCTTGTCAAAAACAGGCTATAGGCTTGGTAGAAAAATCGGGAAGGGGTCTTTTTCGAAAGTTGTAAAGGCCACATATAAAAACGGCCATGATAAATGCATGATTTTGGCCTGTAAGATAGTCAACTTGGAAAAAGCTCCGATGAATTCCTTAGGATTTATTCGCCGCGAACTGAACATTCTCACTAAAATAGGACATCCGCATATCGTTCGCATACATAGTATCCTAGAGCGAGAACCGAACATTTATATTTTCATGGACTATGCAGAAAATGGGGATTTGAGTAAACACATAAAATTCAACGGTCCAGTCAATGAAAATAAGTCGCGGAAATGGTTCTCGCAAATGGTGGGAGCCGTTCAGTATCTCCATTCTGTAAATATTGCTCATCGTGATCTGAAATGCAATAATATTTTGCTAACTAAGGAAATGAACGTGAAGGTGGCCGATTTTTCCTTGGCGCGCTACTGTTATGGGGGGAATGACTTGTCGCAAACGTACTGCGGGTCACGGGCTTATACGGCACCCGAAATATTGACCGGGATACCGTATGATCCCAAGTTGGCCGACTTGTGGTCATTGGGGGTGATTTTGTTTCGGATGTTGAACGAAACACTGCCTTTTAAATATGCCAATCTGTCGCTACTGATAGCGGCTCAGAACAATAAGCAGTTTAAATTCCATCACAGATTGGAAGGCCGTGTCTCGGATGATGCGAAGAAAGTGGTCAGTTGTTTGCTGGAACCCGACACGAAATTGCGATGGTCATTGAATCGGGTTGTAAAAAGTCCGTGGCTCTGTGGATATCATCCAACAGAAAGTGCTAATAACCACTATCTGTCGGAGCAGTCAACTTCCTATATTTCGGTGGCCTCCTCTATGGAGATATGTCGGGGATCGGTGCAAGATACAAGTCAGCTTCTGACAACACTGGCGGTTCCAAAAAAGCCGAGAAATAAACTGTTCGGCCTCATTTGCTGCTGGTCGAGAAGATCTAAACAAATTACAGCACCGAGAGTCATTTTTAAAGAGCTTCCTGCCGCCGAACTGGTAACTTTTTCCGAACCGTCGAAATCACGGATGCAACGTAGAAACCGCAAGCTTGGGCTTAAGGTCCGTCGGCGTCTAAGGAGTCAACGTTGTCCAAAAAACCGAAAGCTTCGATTGAAGCTTCTTAGACGTCGAAGAAAAAATTATAATAATTCAATGCGTATAGGAAAATAAAGGGGTGACAATAGCGTTGAAGTGTGGCGAAAAAATTCGTCGCAATAACTAGATTTATTGAAAAATGAAAATTCCGAGTTGCGATTCTTGCAAATTTTTTATTGATATGTAGTATTAATTTTAAGTTGTCTATTTTAATCATGTAAATGCAATGTAAAGATTGATGTACATAATTATGGCAACATAGCCTCTTCGCCAGTTCATTAGCTAAGCCATTGGCCTAGCTATTGCACGGGCGAAGAGGCTATGTTGCCCAAGGTTATTCCAGGTACGGTTGGTGCAGTTTAATTTCGCGTTCTTTTCTCTCGTGTAGAGTCCGGGTCATCTACACACAATCTCACACCAAAAAAGGGACGGGACACGGACGACAAACCGCAATCAAAACAAATCCAAATCGTATTTCTCGATTAATAAGTTGAAACGATTACAATCGTTTTCGTATACGATTAATCGTATTTCTTGTTTTCATAGCTAAAACGTTTGGCTCGAGGGGCACAAATAATCATTAAATAATGAAATCCTCTCGGTTACAATGACTACATATTCTGAGATCTGCATACGAATCATGTGCGCTTATGTTTTTCTGATCGATTGCTCCACATCGTCATCGGCTTTGAGCAAGATTTGTTGTCTAATTGCTTGACAGCAACCATGATCATGACGAATGTTGCGTTCCTGCGGCAGCCGGTTCTTCGTACCGGAACGACCCGTTTTTCAACGGCCAAGAGCTGCCAAACCCCCTCGATGCAAGAAGAACTGCGGTATTCGAAGCATCGCTACCACAACAACAACAAACACAATGTTGCCCAATCGGTGGAACAGTTTCCTGGCTATATCGCCGTCAACTTCAATTGTCCGTGGCGTGAAGCTGGTTCTCTAATTCGTCGGTGTCATCGGCTTCTTGCTGCGCTCATTGATTTTGTCCTCCGACTGCCTTTTGCACGCTTCTTCCAGATTAAAGCTAATCTTTACCCGGTGATTCCAATCAATTAGGGGCCGCCTCGGCGTCATCAAGCCGTTCGTGGTCGTTGTCTGCTTGTAGACGGTTCTAAAAAGAGGAGCAAATCCTTTAAACCTATTTATCAATTTGAATTGAGAAGTCTAGCAAATAAAATAAAACTTTTGACGTATAGAAAAACAGAATAATTTATTTTTTTCGAACAAGACGCCATTCGAAATTTGTCTTAACGATGAAAAAATCGTTGATCGATGTAGGCCGGCAGGCAATTACTAGGTTATAAAAGGGCGGCAAACTCGTCTGAAATCATTTTGCGATTGTGGTTTGTAAAGTGTAGTCGTGAAAGTGAGTGTGTGTATTAGTGTGAGTGAAATACATATTATTAAAAAATATTTTACTGAATACACAAATAGAAAAACTTTTCACAATTCACGTAAGTGAATAATACATACATACATATTTATAAATTGTCTTACAGTATGGGTTGCTTGCCACTGAAGGCAGCTTCAAGGCGCTCTACTTCCAAAAGAGATAGAGAAGCCTCATTACTGGCTACTATAGCCTTGTCAAAAACAGGCTATAGGCTTGGTAGAAAAATCGGGAAGGGGTCTTTTTCGAAAGTTGTAAAGGCCACATATAAAAACGGCCATGATAAATGCATGATTTTGGCCTGTAAGATAGTCAACTTGGAAAAAGCTCCGATGAATTCCTTAGGATTTATTCGCCGCGAACTGAACATTCTCACTAAAATAGGACATCCGCATATCGTTCGCATACATAGTATCCTAGAGCGAGAACCGAACATTTATATTTTCATGGACTATGCAGAAAATGGGGATTTGAGTAAACACATAAAATTCAACGGTCCAGTCAATGAAAATAAGTCGCGGAAATGGTTCTCGCAAATGGTGGGAGCCGTTCAGTATCTCCATTCTGTAAATATTGCTCATCGTGATCTGAAATGCAATAATATTTTGCTAACTAAGGAAATGAACGTGAAGGTGGCCGATTTTTCCTTGGCGCGCTACTGTTATGGGGGGAATGACTTGTCGCAAACGTACTGCGGGTCACGGGCTTATACGGCACCCGAAATATTGACCGGGATACCGTATGATCCCAAGTTGGCCGACTTGTGGTCATTGGGGGTGATTTTGTTTCGGATGTTGAACGAAACACTGCCTTTTAAATATGCCAATCTGTCGCTACTGATAGCGGCTCAGAACAATAAGCAGTTTAAATTCCATCACAGATTGGAAGGCCGTGTCTCGGATGATGCGAAGAAAGTGGTCAGTTGTTTGCTGGAACCCGACACGAAATTGCGATGGTCATTGAATCGGGTTGTAAAAAGTCCGTGGCTCTGTGGATATCATCCAACAGAAAGTGCTAATAACCACTATCTGTCGGAGCAGTCAACTTCCTATATTTCGGTGGCCTCCTCTATGGAGATATGTCGGGGATCGGTGCAAGATACAAGTCAGCTTCTGACAACACTGGCGGTTCCAAAAAAGCCGAGAAATAAACTGTTCGGCCTCATTTGCTGCTGGTCGAGAAGATCTAAACAAATTACAGCACCGAGAGTCATTTTTAAAGAGCTTCCTGCCGCCGAACTGGTAACTTTTTCCGAACCGTCGAAATCACGGATGCAACGTAGAAACCGCAAGCTTGGGCTTAAGGTCCGTCGGCGTCTAAGGAGTCAACGTTGTCCAAAAAACCGAAAGCTTCGATTGAAGCTTCTTAGACGTCGAAGAAAAAATTATAATAATTCAATGCGTATAGGAAAATAAAGGGGTGACAATAGCGTTGAAGTGTGGCGAAAAAATTCGTCGCAATAACTAGATTTATTGAAAAATGAAAATTCCGAGTTGCGATTCTTGCAAATTTTTTATTGATATGTAGTATTAATTTTAAGTTGTCTATTTTAATCATGTAAATGCAATGTAAAGATTGATGTACATAATTATGGCAACATAGCCTCTTCGCCAGTTCATTAGCTAAGCCATTGGCCTAGCTATTGCACGGGCGAAGAGGCTATGTTGCCCAAGGTTATTCCAGGTACGGTTGGTGCAGTTTAATTTCGCGTTCTTTTCTCTCGTGTAGAGTCCGGGTCATCTACACACAATCTCACACCAAAAAAGGGACGGGACACGGACGACAAACCGCAATCAAAACAAATCCAAATCGTATTTCTCGATTAATAAGTTGAAACGATTACAATCGTTTTCGTATACGATTAATCGTATTTCTTGTTTTCATAGCTAAAACGTTTGGCTCGAGGGGCACAAATAATCATTAAATAATGAAATCCTCTCGGTTACAATGACTACATATTCTGAGATCTGCATACGAATCATGTGCGCTTATGTTTTTCTGATCGATTGCTCCACATCGTCATCGGCTTTGAGCAAGATTTGTTGTCTAATTGCTTGACAGCAACCATGATCATGACGAATGTTGCGTTCCTGCGGCAGCCGGTTCTTCGTACCGGAACGACCCGTTTTTCAACGGCCAAGAGCTGCCAAACCCCCTCGATGCAAGAAGAACTGCGGTATTCGAAGCATCGCTACCACAACAACAACAAACACAATGTTGCCCAATCGGTGGAACAGTTTCCTGGCTATATCGCCGTCAACTTCAATTGTCCGTGGCGTGAAGCTGGTTCTCTAATTCGTCGGTGTCATCGGCTTCTTGCTGCGCTCATTGATTTTGTCCTCCGACTGCCTTTTGCACGCTTCTTCCAGATTAAAGCTAATCTTTACCCGGTGATTCCAATCAATTAGGGGCCGCCTCGGCGTCATCAAGCCGTTCGTGGTCGTTGTCTGCTTGTAGACGGTTCTAAAAAGAGGAGCAAATCCTTTAAACCTATTTATCAATTTGAATTGAGAAGTCTAGCAAATAAAATAAAACTTTTGACGTATAGAAAAACAGAATAATTTATTTTTTTCGAACAAGACGCCATTCGAAATTTGTCTTAACGATGAAAAAATCGTTGATCGATGTAGGCCGGCAGGCAATTACTAGGTTATAAAAGGGCGGCAAACTCGTCTGAAATCATTTTGCGATTGTGGTTTGTAAAGTGTAGTCGTGAAAGTGAGTGTGTGTATTAGTGTGAGTGAAATACATATTATTAAAAAATATTTTACTGAATACACAAATAGAAAAACTTTTCACAATTCACGTAAGTGAATAATACATACATACATATTTATAAATTGTCTTACAGTATGGGTTGCTTGCCACTGAAGGCAGCTTCAAGGCGCTCTACTTCCAAAAGAGATAGAGAAGCCTCATTACTGGCTACTATAGCCTTGTCAAAAACAGGCTATAGGCTTGGTAGAAAAATCGGGAAGGGGTCTTTTTCGAAAGTTGTAAAGGCCACATATAAAAACGGCCATGATAAATGCATGATTTTGGCCTGTAAGATAGTCAACTTGGAAAAAGCTCCGATGAATTCCTTAGGATTTATTCGCCGCGAACTGAACATTCTCACTAAAATAGGACATCCGCATATCGTTCGCATACATAGTATCCTAGAGCGAGAACCGAACATTTATATTTTCATGGACTATGCAGAAAATGGGGATTTGAGTAAACACATAAAATTCAACGGTCCAGTCAATGAAAATAAGTCGCGGAAATGGTTCTCGCAAATGGTGGGAGCCGTTCAGTATCTCCATTCTGTAAATATTGCTCATCGTGATCTGAAATGCAATAATATTTTGCTAACTAAGGAAATGAACGTGAAGGTGGCCGATTTTTCCTTGGCGCGCTACTGTTATGGGGGGAATGACTTGTCGCAAACGTACTGCGGGTCACGGGCTTATACGGCACCCGAAATATTGACCGGGATACCGTATGATCCCAAGTTGGCCGACTTGTGGTCATTGGGGGTGATTTTGTTTCGGATGTTGAACGAAACACTGCCTTTTAAATATGCCAATCTGTCGCTACTGATAGCGGCTCAGAACAATAAGCAGTTTAAATTCCATCACAGATTGGAAGGCCGTGTCTCGGATGATGCGAAGAAAGTGGTCAGTTGTTTGCTGGAACCCGACACGAAATTGCGATGGTCATTGAATCGGGTTGTAAAAAGTCCGTGGCTCTGTGGATATCATCCAACAGAAAGTGCTAATAACCACTATCTGTCGGAGCAGTCAACTTCCTATATTTCGGTGGCCTCCTCTATGGAGATATGTCGGGGATCGGTGCAAGATACAAGTCAGCTTCTGACAACACTGGCGGTTCCAAAAAAGCCGAGAAATAAACTGTTCGGCCTCATTTGCTGCTGGTCGAGAAGATCTAAACAAATTACAGCACCGAGAGTCATTTTTAAAGAGCTTCCTGCCGCCGAACTGGTAACTTTTTCCGAACCGTCGAAATCACGGATGCAACGTAGAAACCGCAAGCTTGGGCTTAAGGTCCGTCGGCGTCTAAGGAGTCAACGTTGTCCAAAAAACCGAAAGCTTCGATTGAAGCTTCTTAGACGTCGAAGAAAAAATTATAATAATTCAATGCGTATAGGAAAATAAAGGGGTGACAATAGCGTTGAAGTGTGGCGAAAAAATTCGTCGCAATAACTAGATTTATTGAAAAATGAAAATTCCGAGTTGCGATTCTTGCAAATTTTTTATTGATATGTAGTATTAATTTTAAGTTGTCTATTTTAATCATGTAAATGCAATGTAAAGATTGATGTACATAATTATGGCAACATAGCCTCTTCGCCAGTTCATTAGCTAAGCCATTGGCCTAGCTATTGCACGGGCGAAGAGGCTATGTTGCCCAAGGTTATTCCAGGTACGGTTGGTGCAGTTTAATTTCGCGTTCTTTTCTCTCGTGTAGAGTCCGGGTCATCTACACACAATCTCACACCAAAAAAGGGACGGGACACGGACGACAAACCGCAATCAAAACAAATCCAAATCGTATTTCTCGATTAATAAGTTGAAACGATTACAATCGTTTTCGTATACGATTAATCGTATTTCTTGTTTTCATAGCTAAAACGTTTGGCTCGAGGGGCACAAATAATCATTAAATAATGAAATCCTCTCGGTTACAATGACTACATATTCTGAGATCTGCATACGAATCATGTGCGCTTATGTTTTTCTGATCGATTGCTCCACATCGTCATCGGCTTTGAGCAAGATTTGTTGTCTAATTGCTTGACAGCAACCATGATCATGACGAATGTTGCGTTCCTGCGGCAGCCGGTTCTTCGTACCGGAACGACCCGTTTTTCAACGGCCAAGAGCTGCCAAACCCCCTCGATGCAAGAAGAACTGCGGTATTCGAAGCATCGCTACCACAACAACAACAAACACAATGTTGCCCAATCGGTGGAACAGTTTCCTGGCTATATCGCCGTCAACTTCAATTGTCCGTGGCGTGAAGCTGGTTCTCTAATTCGTCGGTGTCATCGGCTTCTTGCTGCGCTCATTGATTTTGTCCTCCGACTGCCTTTTGCACACTTCTTCCAGATTAAAGCTAATCTTTACCCGGTGATTCCAATCAATTAGGGGCCGCCTCGGCGTCATCAAGCCGTTCGTGGTCGTTGTCTGCTTGTAGACGGTTCTAAAAAGAGGAGCAAATCCTTTAAACCTATTTATCAATTTGAATTGAGAAGTCTAGCAAATAAAATAAAACTTTTGACGTATAGAAAAACAGAATAATTTATTTTTTTCGAACAAGACGCCATTCGAAATTTGTCTTAACGATGAAAAAATCGTTGATCGATGTAGGCCGGCAGGCAATTACTAGGTTATAAAAGGGCGGCAAACTCGTCTGAAATCATTTTGCGATTGTGGTTTGTAAAGTGTAGTCGTGAAAGTGAGTGTGTGTATTAGTGTGAGTGAAATACATATTATTAAAAAATATTTTACTGAATACACAAATAGAAAAACTTTTCACAATTCACGTAAGTGAATAATACATACATACATATTTATAAATTGTCTTACAGTATGGGTTGCTTGCCACTGAAGGCAGCTTCAAGGCGCTCTACTTCCAAAAGAGATAGAGAAGCCTCATTACTGGCTACTATAGCCTTGTCAAAAACAGGCTATAGGCTTGGTAGAAAAATCGGGAAGGGGTCTTTTTCGAAAGTTGTAAAGACCACATATAAAAACGGCCATGATAAATGCATGATTTTGGCCTGTAAGATAGTCAACTTGGAAAAAGCTCCGATGAATTCCTTAGGATTTATTCGCCGCGAACTGAACATTCTCACTAAAATAGGACATCCGCATATCGTTCGCATACATAGTATCCTAGAGCGAGAACCGAACATTTATATTTTCATGGACTATGCAGAAAATGGGGATTTGAGTAAACACATAAAATTCAAGTCAATGAAAATAAGTCGCGGAAATGGTTCTCGCAAATGGTGGGAGCCGTTCAGTATCTCCATTCTGTAAATATTGCTCATCGTGATCTGAAATGCAATAATATTTTGCTAACTAAGGAAATGAACGTGAAGGTGGCCGATTTTTCCTTGGCGCGCTACTGTTATGGGGGGAATGACTTGTCGCAAACGTACTGCGGGTCACGGGCTTATACGGCACCCGAAATATTGACCGGGATACCGTATGATCCCAAGTTGGCCGACTTGTGGTCATTGGGGGTGATTTTGTTTCGGATGTTGAACGAAACACTGCCTTTTAAATATGCCAATCTGTCGCTACTGATAGCGGCTCAGAACAATAAGCAGTTTAAATTCCATCACAGATTGGAAGGCCGTGTCTCGGATGATGCGAAGAAAGTGGTCAGTTGTTTGCTGGAACCCGACACGAAATTGCGATGGTCATTGAATCGGGTTGTAAAAAGTCCGTGGCTCTGTGGATATCATCCAACAGAAAGTGCTAATAACCACTATCTGTCGGAGCAGTCAACTTCCTATATTTCGGTGGCCTCCTCTATGGAGATATGTCGGGGATCGGTGCAAGATACAAGTCAGCTTCTGACAACACTGGCGGTTCCAAAAAAGCCGAGAAATAAACTGTTCGGCCTCATTTGCTGCTGGTCGAGAAGATCTAAACAAATTACAGCACCGAGAGTCATTTTTAAAGAGCTTCCTGCCGCCGAACTGGTAACTTTTTCCGAACCGTCGAAATCACGGATGCAACGTAGAAACCGCAAGCTTGGGCTTAAGGTCCGTCGGCGTCTAAGGAGTCAACGTTGTCCAAAAAACCGAAAGCTTCGATTGAAGCTTCTTAGACGTCGAAGAAAAAATTATAATAATTCAATGCGTATAGGAAAATAAAGGGGTGACAATAGCGTTGAAGTGTGGCGAAAAAATTCGTCGCAATAACTAGATTTATTGAAAAATGAAAATTCCGAGTTGCGATTCTTGCAAATTTTTTATTGATATGTAGTATTAATTTTAAGTTGTCTATTTTAATCATGTAAATGCAATGTAAAGATTGATGTACATAATTATGGCAACATAGCCTCTTCGCCAGTTCATTAGCTAAGCCATTGGCCTAGCTATTGCACGGGCGAAGAGGCTATGTTGCCCAAGGTTATTCCAGGTACGGTTGGTGCAGTTTAATTTCGCGTTCTTTTCTCTCGTGTAGAGTCCGGGTCATCTACACACAATCTCACACCAAAAAAGGGACGGGACACGGACGACAAACCGCAATCAAAACAAATCCAAATCGTATTTCTCGATTAATAAGTTGAAACGATTACAATCGTTTTCGTATACGATTAATCGTATTTCTTGTTTTCATAGCTAAAACGTTTGGCTCGAGGGGCACAAATAATCATTAAATAATGAAATCCTCTCGGTTACAATGACTACATATTCTGAGATCTGCATACGAATCATGTGCGCTTATGTTTTTCTGATCGATTGCTCCACATCGTCATCGGCTTTGAGCAAGATTTGTTGTCTAATTGCTTGACAGCAACCATGATCATGACGAATGTTGCGTTCCTGCGGCAGCCGGTTCTTCGTACCGGAACGACCCGTTTTTCAACGGCCAAGAGCTGCCAAACCCCCTCGATGCAAGAAGAACTGCGGTATTCGAAGCATCGCTACCACAACAACAACAAACACAATGTTGCCCAATCGGTGAAACAGTTTCCTGGCTATATCGCCGTCAACTTCAATTGTCCGTGGCGTGAAGCTGGTTCTCTAATTCGTCGGTGTCATCGGCTTCTTGCTGCGCTCATTGATTTTGTCCTCCGACTGCCTTTTGCACGCTTCTTCCAGATTAAAGCTAATCTTTACCCGGTGATTCCAATCAATTAGGGGCCGCCTCGGCGTCATCAAGCCGTTCGTGGTCGTTGTCTGCTTGTAGACGGTTCTAAAAAGAGGAGCAAATCCTTTAAACCTATTTATCAATTTGAATTGAGAAGTCTAGCAAATAAAATAAAACTTTTGACGTATAGAAAAACAGAATAATTTATTTTTTTCGAACAAGACGCCATTCGAAATTTGTCTTAACGATGAAAAAATCGTTGATCGATGTAGGCCGGCAGGCAATTACTAGGTTATAAAAGGGCGGCAAACTCGTCTGAAATCATTTTGCGATTGTGGTTTGTAAAGTGTAGTCGTGAAAGTGAGTGTGTGTATTAGTGTGAGTGAAATACATATTATTAAAAAATATTTTACTGAATACACAAATAGAAAAACTTTTCACAATTCACGTAAGTGAATAATACATACATACATATTTATAAATTGTCTTACAGTATGGGTTGCTTGCCACTGAAGGCAGCTTCAAGGCGCTCTACTTCCAAAAGAGATAGAGAAGCCTCATTACTGGCTACTATAGCCTTGTCAAAAACAGGCTATAGGCTTGGTAGAAAAATCGGGAAGGGGTCTTTTTCGAAAGTTGTAAAGGCCACATATAAAAACGGCCATGATAAATGCATGATTTTGGCCTGTAAGATAGTCAACTTGGAAAAAGCTCCGACGAATTCCTTAGGATTTATTCGCCGCGAACTGAACATTCTCACTAAAATAGGACATCCGCATATCGTTCGCATACATAGTATCCTAGAGCGAGAACCGAACATTTATATTTTCATGGACTATGCAGAAAATGGGGATTTGAGTAAACACATAAAATTCAACGGTCCAGTCAATGAAAATAAGTCGCGGAAATGGTTCTCGCAAATGGTGGGAGCCGTTCAGTATCTCCATTCTGTAAATATTGCTCATCGTGATCTGAAATGCAATAATATTTTGCTAACTAAGGAAATGAACGTGAAGGTGGCCGATTTTTCCTTGGCGCGCTACTGTTATGGGGGGAATGACTTGTCGCAAACGTACTGCGGGTCACGGGCTTATACGGCACCCGAAATATTGACCGGGATACCGTATGATCCCAAGTTGGCCGACTTGTGGTCATTGGGGGTGATTTTGTTTCGGATGTTGAACGAAACACTGCCTTTTAAATATGCCAATCTGTCGCTACTGATAGCGGCTCAGAACAATAAGCAGTTTAAATTCCATCACAGATTGGAAGGCCGTGTCTCGGATGATGCGAAGAAAGTGGTCAGTTGTTTGCTGGAACCCGACACGAAATTGCGATGGTCATTGAATCGGGTTGTAAAAAGTCCGTGGCTCTGTGGATATCATCCAACAGAAAGTGCTAATAACCACTATCTGTCGGAGCAGTCAACTTCCTATATTTCGGTGGCCTCCTCTATGGAGATATGTCGGGGATCGGTGCAAGATACAAGTCAGCTTCTGACAACACTGGCGGTTCCAAAAAAGCCGAGAAATAAACTGTTCGGCCTCATTTGCTGCTGGTCGAGAAGATCTAAACAAATTACAGCACCGAGAGTCATTTTTAAAGAGCTTCCTGCCGCCGAACTGGTAACTTTTTCCGAACCGTCGAAATCACGGATGCAACGTAGAAACCGCAAGCTTGGGCTTAAGGTCCGTCGGCGTCTAAGGAGTCAACGTTGTCCAAAAAACCGAAAGCTTCGATTGAAGCTTCTTAGACGTCGAAGAAAAAATTATAATAATTCAATGCGTATAGGAAAATAAAGGGGTGACAATAGCGTTGAAGTGTGGCGAAAAAATTCGTCGCAATAACTAGATTTATTGAAAAATGAAAATTCCGAGTTGCGATTCTTGCAAATTTTTTATTGATATGTAGTATTAATTTTAAGTTGTCTATTTTAATCATGTAAATGCAATGTAAAGATTGATGTACATAATTATGGCAACATAGCCTCTTCGCCAGTTCATTAGCTAAGCCATTGGCCTAGCTATTGCACGGGCGAAGAGGCTATGTTGCCCAAGGTTATTCCAGGTACGGTTGGTGCAGTTTAATTTCGCGTTCTTTTCTCTCGTGTAGAGTCCGGGTCATCTACACACAATCTCACACCAAAAAAGGGACGGGACACGGACGACAAACCGCAATCAAAACAAATCCAAATCGTATTTCTCGATTAATAAGTTGAAACGATTACAATCGTTTTCGTATACGATTAATCGTATTTCTTGTTTTCATAGCTAAAACGTTTGGCTCGAGGGGCACAAATAATCATTAAATAATGAAATCCTCTCGGTTACAATGACTACATATTCTGAGATCTGCATACGAATCATGTGCGCTTATGTTTTTCTGATCGATTGCTCCACATCGTCATCGGCTTTGAGCAAGATTTGTTGTCTAATTGCTTGACAGCAACCATGATCATGACGAATGTTGCGTTCCTGCGGCAGCCGGTTCTTCGTACCGGAACGACCCGTTTTTCAACGGCCAAGAGCTGCCAAACCCCCTCGATGCAAGAAGAACTGCGGTATTCGAAGCATCGCTACCACAACAACAACAAACACAATGTTGCCCAATCGGTGGAACAGTTTCCTGGCTATATCGCCGTCAACTTCAATTGTCCGTGGCGTGAAGCTGGTTCTCTAATTCGTCGGTGTCATCGGCTTCTTGCTGCGCTCATTGATTTTGTCCTCCGACTGCCTTTTGCACGCTTCTTCCAGATTAAAGCTAATCTTTACCCGGTGATTCCAATCAATTAGGGGCCGCCTCGGCGTCATCAAGCCGTTCGTGGTCGTTGTCTGCTTGTAGACGGTTCTAAAAAGAGGAGCAAATCCTTTAAACCTATTTATCAATTTGAATTGAGAAGTCTAGCAAATAAAATAAAACTTTTGACGTATAGAAAAACAGAATAATTTATTTTTTTCGAACAAGACGCCATTCGAAATTTGTCTTAACGATGAAAAAATCGTTGATCGATGTAGGCCGGCAGGCAATTACTAGGTTATAAAAGGGCGGCAAACTCGTCTGAAATCATTTTGCGATTGTGGTTTGTAAAGTGTAGTCGTGAAAGTGAGTGTGTGTATTAGTGTGAGTGAAATACATATTATTAAAAAATATTTTACTGAATACACAAATAGAAAAACTTTTCACAATTCACGTAAGTGAATAATACATACATACATATTTATAAATTGTCTTACAGTATGGGTTGCTTGCCACTGAAGGCAGCTTCAAGGCGCTCTACTTCCAAAAGAGATAGAGAAGCCTCATTACTGGCTACTATAGCCTTGTCAAAAACAGGCTATAGGCTTGGTAGAAAAATCGGGAAGGGGTCTTTTTCGAAAGTTGTAAAGGCCACATATAAAAACGGCCATGATAAATGCATGATTTTGGCCTGTAAGATAGTCAACTTGGAAAAAGCTCCGATGAATTCCTTAGGATTTATTCGCCGCGAACTGAACATTCTCACTAAAATAGGACATCCGCATATCGTTCGCATACATAGTATCCTAGAGCGAGAACCGAACATTTATATTTTCATGGACTATGCAGAAAATGGGGATTTGAGTAAACACATAAAATTCAACGGTCCAGTCAATGAAAATAAGTCGCGGAAATGGTTCTCGCAAATGGTGGGAGCCGTTCAGTATCTCCATTCTGTAAATATTGCTCATCGTGATCTGAAATGCAATAATATTTTGCTAACTAAGGAAATGAACGTGAAGGTGGCCGATTTTTCCTTGGCGCGCTACTGTTATGGGGGGAATGACTTGTCGCAAACGTACTGCGGGTCACGGGCTTATACGGCACCCGAAATATTGACCGGGATACCGTATGATCCCAAGTTGGCCGACTTGTGGTCATTGGGGGTGATTTTGTTTCGGATGTTGAACGAAACACTGCCTTTTAAATATGCCAATCTGTCGCTACTGATAGCGGCTCAGAACAATAAGCAGTTTAAATTCCATCACAGATTGGAAGGCCGTGTCTCGGATGATGCGAAGAAAGTGGTCAGTTGTTTGCTGGAACCCGACACGAAATTGCGATGGTCATTGAATCGGGTTGTAAAAAGTCCGTGGCTCTGTGGATATCATCCAACAGAAAGTGCTAATAACCACTATCTGTCGGAGCAGTCAACTTCCTATATTTCGGTGGCCTCCTCTATGGAGATATGTCGGGGATCGGTGCAAGATACAAGTCAGCTTCTGACAACACTGGCGGTTCCAAAAAAGCCGAGAAATAAACTGTTCGGCCTCATTTGCTGCTGGTCGAGAAGATCTAAACAAATTACAGCACCGAGAGTCATTTTTAAAGAGCTTCCTGCCGCCGAACTGGTAACTTTTTCCGAACCGTCGAAATCACGGATGCAACGTAGAAACCGCAAGCTTGGGCTTAAGGTCCGTCGGCGTCTAAGGAGTCAACGTTGTCCAAAAAACCGAAAGCTTCGATTGAAGCTTCTTAGACGTCGAAGAAAAAATTATAATAATTCAATGCGTATAGGAAAATAAAGGGGTGACAATAGCGTTGAAGTGTGGCGAAAAAATTCGTCGCAATAACTAGATTTATTGAAAAATGAAAATTCCGAGTTGCGATTCTTGCAAATTTTTTATTGATATGTAGTATTAATTTTAAGTTGTCTATTTTAATCATGTAAATGCAATGTAAAGATTGATGTACATAATTATGGCAACATAGCCTCTTCGCCAGTTCATTAGCTAAGCCATTGGCCTAGCTATTGCACGGGCGAAGAGGCTATGTTGCCCAAGGTTATTCCAGGTACGGTTGGTGCAGTTTAATTTCGCGTTCTTTTCTCTCGTGTAGAGTCCGGGTCATCTACACACAATCTCACACCAAAAAAGGGACGGGACACGGACGACAAACCGCAATCAAAACAAATCCAAATCGTATTTCTCGATTAATAAGTTGAAACGATTACAATCGTTTTCGTATACGATTAATCGTATTTCTTGTTTTCATAGCTAAAACGTTTGGCTCGAGGGGCACAAATAATCATTAAATAATGAAATCCTCTCGGTTACAATGACTACATATTCTGAGATCTGCATACGAATCATGTGCGCTTATGTTTTTCTGATCGATTGCTCCACATCGTCATCGGCTTTGAGCAAGATTTGTTGTCTAATTGCTTGACAGCAACCATGATCATGACGAATGTTGCGTTCCTGCGGCAGCCGGTTCTTCGTACCGGAACGACCCGTTTTTCAACGGCCAAGAGCTGCCAAACCCCCTCGATGCAAGAAGAACTGCGGTATTCGAAGCATCGCTACCACAACAACAACAAACACAATGTTGCCCAATCGGTGGAACAGTTTCCTGGCTATATCGCCGTCAACTTCAATTGTCCGTGGCGTGAAGCTGGTTCTCTAATTCGTCGGTGTCATCGGCTTCTTGCTGCGCTCATTGATTTTGTCCTCCGACTGCCTTTTGCACGCTTCTTCCAGATTAAAGCTAATCTTTACCCGGTGATTCCAATCAATTAGGGGCCGCCTCGGCGTCATCAAGCCGTTCGTGGTCGTTGTCTGCTTGTAGACGGTTCTAAAAAGAGGAGCAAATCCTTTAAACCTATTTATCAATTTGAATTGAGAAGTCTAGCAAATAAAATAAAACTTTTGACGTATAGAAAAACAGAATAATTTATTTTTTTCGAACAAGACGCCATTCGAAATTTGTCTTAACGATGAAAAAATCGTTGATCGATGTAGGCCGGCAGGCAATTACTAGGTTATAAAAGGGCGGCAAACTCGTCTGAAATCATTTTGCGATTGTGGTTTGTAAAGTGTAGTCGTGAAAGTGAGTGTGTGTATTAGTGTGAGTGAAATACATATTATTAAAAAATATTTTACTGAATACACAAATAGAAAAACTTTTCACAATTCACGTAAGTGAATAATACATACATACATATTTATAAATTGTCTTACAGTATGGGTTGCTTGCCACTGAAGGCAGCTTCAAGGCGCTCTACTTCCAAAAGAGATAGAGAAGCCTCATTACTGGCTACTATAGCCTTGTCAAAAACAGGCTATAGGCTTGGTAGAAAAATCGGGAAGGGGTCTTTTTCGAAAGTTGTAAAGGCCACATATAAAAACGGCCATGATAAATGCATGATTTTGGCCTGTAAGATAGTCAACTTGGAAAAAGCTCCGATGAATTCCTTAGGATTTATTCGCCGCGAACTGAACATTCTCACTAAAATAGGACATCCGCATATCGTTCGCATACATAGTATCCTAGAGCGAGAACCGAACATTTATATTTTCATGGACTATGCAGAAAATGGGGATTTGAGTAAACACATAAAATTCAACGGTCCAGTCAATGAAAATAAGTCGCGGAAATGGTTCTCGCAAATGGTGGGAGCCGTTCAGTATCTCCATTCTGTAAATATTGCTCATCGTGATCTGAAATGCAATAATATTTTGCTAACTAAGGAAATGAACGTGAAGGTGGCCGATTTTTCCTTGGCGCGCTACTGTTATGGGGGGAATGACTTGTCGCAAACGTACTGCGGGTCACGGGCTTATACGGCACCCGAAATATTGACCGGGATACCGTATGATCCCAAGTTGGCCGACTTGTGGTCATTGGGGGTGATTTTGTTTCGGATGTTGAACGAAACACTGCCTTTTAAATATGCCAATCTGTCGCTACTGATAGCGGCTCAGAACAATAAGCAGTTTAAATTCCATCACAGATTGGAAGGCCGTGTCTCGGATGATGCGAAGAAAGTGGTCAGTTGTTTGCTGGAACCCGACACGAAATTGCGATGGTCATTGAATCGGGTTGTAAAAAGTCCGTGGCTCTGTGGATATCATCCAACAGAAAGTGCTAATAACCACTATCTGTCGGAGCAGTCAACTTCCTATATTTCGGTGGCCTCCTCTATGGAGATATGTCGGGGATCGGTGCAAGATACAAGTCAGCTTCTGACAACACTGGCGGTTCCAAAAAAGCCGAGAAATAAACTGTTCGGCCTCATTTGCTGCTGGTCGAGAAGATCTAAACAAATTACAGCACCGAGAGTCATTTTTAAAGAGCTTCCTGCCGCCGAACTGGTAACTTTTTCCGAACCGTCGAAATCACGGATGCAACGTAGAAACCGCAAGCTTGGGCTTAAGGTCCGTCGGCGTCTAAGGAGTCAACGTTGTCCAAAAAACCGAAAGCTTCGATTGAAGCTTCTTAGACGTCGAAGAAAAAATTATAATAATTCAATGCGTATAGGAAAATAAAGGGGTGACAATAGCGTTGAAGTGTGGCGAAAAAATTCGTCGCAATAACTAGATTTATTGAAAAATGAAAATTCCGAGTTGCGATTCTTGCAAATTTTTTATTGATATGTAGTATTAATTTTAAGTTGTCTATTTTAATCATGTAAATGCAATGTAAAGATTGATGTACATAATTATGGCAACATAGCCTCTTCGCCAGTTCATTAGCTAAGCCATTGGCCTAGCTATTGCACGGGCGAAGAGGCTATGTTGCCCAAGGTTATTCCAGGTACGGTTGGTGCAGTTTAATTTCGCGTTCTTTTCTCTCGTGTAGAGTCCGGGTCATCTACACACAATCTCACACCAAAAAAGGGACGGGACACGGACGACAAACCGCAATCAAAACAAATCCAAATCGTATTTCTCGATTAATAAGTTGAAACGATTACAATCGTTTTCGTATACGATTAATCGTATTTCTTGTTTTCATAGCTAAAACGTTTGGCTCGAGGGGCACAAATAATCATTAAATAATGAAATCCTCTCGGTTACAATGACTACATATTCTGAGATCTGCATACGAATCATGTGCGCTTATGTTTTTCTGATCGATTGCTCCACATCGTCATCGGCTTTGAGCAAGATTTGTTGTCTAATTGCTTGACAGCAACCATGATCATGACGAATGTTGCGTTCCTGCGGCAGCCGGTTCTTCGTACCGGAACGACCCGTTTTTCAACGGCCAAGAGCTGCCAAACCCCCTCGATGCAAGAAGAACTGCAGTATTCGAAGCATCGCTACCACAACAACAACAAACACAATGTTGCCCAATCGGTGGAACAGTTTCCTGGCTATATCGCCGTCAACTTCAATTGTCCGTGGCGTGAAGCTGGTTCTCTAATTCGTCGGTGTCATCGGCTTCTTGCTGCGCTCATTGATTTTGTCCTCCGACTGCCTTTTGCACGCTTCTTCCAGATTAAAGCTAATCTTTACCCGGTGATTCCAATCAATTAGGGGCCGCCTCGGCGTCATCAAGCCGTTCGTGGTCGTTGTCTGCTTGTAGACGGTTCTAAAAAGAGGAGCAAATCCTTTAAACCTATTTATCAATTTGAATTGAGAAGTCTAGCAAATAAAATAAAACTTTTGACGTATAGAAAAACAGAATAATTTATTTTTTTCGAACAAGACGCCATTCGAAATTTGTCTTAACGATGAAAAAATCGTTGATCGATGTAGGCCGGCAGGCAATTACTAGGTTATAAAAGGGCGGCAAACTCGTCTGAAATCATTTTGCGATTGTGGTTTGTAAAGTGTAGTCGTGAAAGTGAGTGTGTGTATTAGTGTGAGTGAAATACATATTATTAAAAAATATTTTACTGAATACACAAATAGAAAAACTTTTCACAATTCACGTAAGTGAATAATACATACATACATATTTATAAATTGTCTTACAGTATGGGTTGCTTGCCACTGAAGGCAGCTTCAAGGCGCTCTACTTCCAAAAGAGATAGAGAAGCCTCATTACTGGCTACTATAGCCTTGTCAAAAACAGGCTATAGGCTTGGTAGAAAAATCGGGAAGGGGTCTTTTTCGAAAGTTGTAAAGGCCACATATAAAAACGGCCATGATAAATGCATGATTTTGGCCTGTAAGATAGTCAACTTGGAAAAAGCTCCGATGAATTCCTTAGGATTTATTCGCCGCGAACTGAACATTCTCACTAAAATAGGACATCCGCATATCGTTCGCATACATAGTATCCTAGAGCGAGAACCGAACATTTATATTTTCATGGACTATGCAGAAAATGGGGATTTGATTAAACACATAAAATTCAACGGTCCAGTCAATGAAAATAAGTCGCGGAAATGGTTCTCGCAAATGGTGGGAGCCGTTCAGTATCTCCATTCTGTAAATATTGCTCATCGTGATCTGAAATGCAATAATATTTTGCTAACTAAGGAAATGAACGTGAAGGTGGCCGATTTTTCCTTGGCGCGCTACTGTTATGGGGGGAATGACTTGTCGCAAACGTACTGCGGGTCACGGGCTTATACGGCACCCGAAATATTGACCGGGATACCGTATGATCCCAAGTTGGCCGACTTGTGGTCATTGGGGGTGATTTTGTTTCGGATGTTGAACGAAACACTGCCTTTTAAATATGCCAATCTGTCGCTACTGATAGCGGCTCAGAACAATAAGCAGTTTAAATTCCATCACAGATTGGAAGGCCGTGTCTCGGATGATGCGAAGAAAGTGGTCAGTTGTTTGCTGGAACCCGACACGAAATTGCGATGGTCATTGAATCGGGTTGTAAAAAGTCCGTGGCTCTGTGGATATCATCCAACAGAAAGTGCTAATAACCACTATCTGTCGGAGCAGTCAACTTCCTATATTTCGGTGGCCTCCTCTATGGAGATATGTCGGGGATCGGTGCAAGATACAAGTCAGCTTCTGACAACACTGGCGGTTCCAAAAAAGCCGAGAAATAAACTGTTCGGCCTCATTTGCTGCTGGTCGAGAAGATCTAAACAAATTACAGCACCGAGAGTCATTTTTAAAGAGCTTCCTGCCGCCGAACTGGTAACTTTTTCCGAACCGTCGAAATCACGGATGCAACGTAGAAACCGCAAGCTTGGGCTTAAGGTCCGTCGGCGTCTAAGGAGTCAACGTTGTCCAAAAAACCGAAAGCTTCGATTGAAGCTTCTTAGACGTCGAAGAAAAAATTATAATAATTCAATGCGTATAGGAAAATAAAGGGGTGACAATAGCGTTGAAGTGTGGCGAAAAAATTCGTCGCAATAACTAGATTTATTGAAAAATGAAAATTCCGAGTTGCGATTCTTGCAAATTTTTTATTGATATGTAGTATTAATTTTAAGTTGTCTATTTTAATCATGTAAATGCAATGTAAAGATTGATGTACATAATTATGGCAACATAGCCTCTTCGCCAGTTCATTAGCTAAGCCATTGGCCTAGCTATTGCACGGGCGAAGAGGCTATGTTGCCCAAGGTTATTCCAGGTACGGTTGGTGCAGTTTAATTTCGCGTTCTTTTCTCTCGTGTAGAGTCCGGGTCATCTACACACAATCTCACACCAAAAAAGGGACGGGACACGGACGACAAACCGCAATCAAAACAAATCCAAATCGTATTTCTCGATTAATAAGTTGAAACGATTACAATCGTTTTCGTATACGATTAATCGTATTTCTTGTTTTCATAGCTAAAACGTTTGGCTCGAGGGGCACAAATAATCATTAAATAATGAAATCCTCTCGGTTACAATGACTACATATTCTGAGATCTGCATACGAATCATGTGCGCTTATGTTTTTCTGATCGATTGCTCCACATCGTCATCGGCTTTGAGCAAGATTTGTTGTCTAATTGCTTGACAGCAACCATGATCATGACGAATGTTGCGTTCCTGCGGCAGCCGGTTCTTCGTACCGGAACGACCCGTTTTTCAACGGCCAAGAGCTGCCAAACCCCCTCGATGCAAGAAGAACTGCGGTATTCGAAGCATCGCTACCACAACAACAACAAACACAATGTTGCCCAATCGGTGGAACAGTTTCCTGGCTATATCGCCGTCAACTTCAATTGTCCGTGGCGTGAAGCTGGTTCTCTAATTCGTCGGTGTCATCGGCTTCTTGCTGCGCTCATTGATTTTGTCCTCCGACTGCCTTTTGCACGCTTCTTCCAGATTAAAGCTAATCTTTACCCGGTGATTCCAATCAATTAGGGGCCGCCTCGGCGTCATCAAGCCGTTCGTGGTCGTTGTCTGCTTGTAGACGGTTCTAAAAAGAGGAGCAAATCCTTTAAACCTATTTATCAATTTGAATTGAGAAGTCTAGCAAATAAAATAAAACTTTTGACGTATAGAAAAACAGAATAATTTATTTTTTTCGAACAAGACGCCATTCGAAATTTGTCTTAACGATGAAAAAATCGTTGATCGATGTAGGCCGGCAGGCAATTACTAGGTTATAAAAGGGCGGCAAACTCGTCTGAAATCATTTTGCGATTGTGGTTTGTAAAGTGTAGTCGTGAAAGTGAGTGTGTGTATTAGTGTGAGTGAAATACATATTATTAAAAAATATTTTACTGAATACACAAATAGAAAAACTTTTCACAATTCACGTAAGTGAATAATACATACATACATATTTATAAATTGTCTTACAGTATGGGTTGCTTGCCACTGAAGGCAGCTTCAAGGCGCTCTACTTCCAAAAGAGATAGAGAAGCCTCATTACTGGCTACTATAGCCTTGTCAAAAACAGGCTATAGGCTTGGTAGAAAAATCGGGAAGGGGTCTTTTTCGAAAGTTGTAAAGGCCACATATAAAAACGGCCATGATAAATGCATGATTTTGGCCTGTAAGATAGTCAACTTGGAAAAAGCTCCGATGAATTCCTTAGGATTTATTCGCCGCGAACTGAACATTCTCACTAAAATAGGACATCCGCATATCGTTCGCATACATAGTATCCTAGAGCGAGAACCGAACATTTATATTTTCATGGACTATGCAGAAAATGGGGATTTGAGTAAACACATAAAATTCAACGGTCCAGTCAATGAAAATAAGTCGCGGAAATGGTTCTCGCAAATGGTGGGAGCCGTTCAGTATCTCCATTCTGTAAATATTGCTCATCGTGATCTGAAATGCAATAATATTTTGCTAACTAAGGAAATGAACGTGAAGGTGGCCGATTTTTCCTTGGCGCGCTACTGTTATGGGGGGAATGACTTGTCGCAAACGTACTGCGGGTCACGGGCTTATACGGCACCCGAAATATTGACCGGGATACCGTATGATCCCAAGTTGGCCGACTTGTGGTCATTGGGGGTGATTTTGTTTCGGATGTTGAACGAAACACTGCCTTTTAAATATGCCAATCTGTCGCTACTGATAGCGGCTCAGAACAATAAGCAGTTTAAATTCCATCACAGATTGGAAGGCCGTGTCTCGGATGATGCGAAGAAAGTGGTCAGTTGTTTGCTGGAACCCGACACGAAATTGCGATGGTCATTGAATCGGGTTGTAAAAAGTCCGTGGCTCTGTGGATATCATCCAACAGAAAGTGCTAATAACCACTATCTGTCGGAGCAGTCAACTTCCTATATTTCGGTGGCCTCCTCTATGGAGATATGTCGGGGATCGGTGCAAGATACAAGTCAGCTTCTGACAACACTGGCGGTTCCAAAAAAGCCGAGAAATAAACTGTTCGGCCTCATTTGCTGCTGGTCGAGAAGATCTAAACAAATTACAGCACCGAGAGTCATTTTTAAAGAGCTTCCTGCCGCCGAACTGGTAACTTTTTCCGAACCGTCGAAATCACGGATGCAACGTAGAAACCGCAAGCTTGGGCTTAAGGTCCGTCGGCGTCTAAGGAGTCAACGTTGTCCAAAAAACCGAAAGCTTCGATTGAAGCTTCTTAGACGTCGAAGAAAAAATTATAATAATTCAATGCGTATAGGAAAATAAAGGGGTGACAATAGCGTTGAAGTGTGGCGAAAAAATTCGTCGCAATAACTAGATTTATTGAAAAATGAAAATTCCGAGTTGCGATTCTTGCAAATTTTTTATTGATATGTAGTATTAATTTTAAGTTGTCTATTTTAATCATGTAAATGCAATGTAAAGATTGATGTACATAATTATGGCAACATAGCCTCTTCGCCAGTTCATTAGCTAAGCCATTGGCCTAGCTATTGCACGGGCGAAGAGGCTATGTTGCCCAAGGTTATTCCAGGTACGGTTGGTGCAGTTTAATTTCGCGTTCTTTTCTCTCGTGTAGAGTCCGGGTCATCTACACACAATCTCACACCAAAAAAGGGACGGGACACGGACGACAAACCGCAATCAAAACAAATCCAAATCGTATTTCTCGATTAATAAGTTGAAACGATTACAATCGTTTTCGTATACGATTAATCGTATTTCTTGTTTTCATAGCTAAAACGTTTGGCTCGAGGGGCACAAATAATCATTAAATAATGAAATCCTCTCGGTTACAATGACTACATATTCTGAGATCTGCATACGAATCATGTGCGCTTATGTTTTTCTGATCGATTGCTCCACATCGTCATCGGCTTTGAGCAAGATTTGTTGTCTAATTGCTTGACAGCAACCATGATCATGACGAATGTTGCGTTCCTGCGGCAGCCGGTTCTTCGTACCGGAACGACCCGTTTTTCAACGGCCAAGAGCTGCCAAACCCCCTCGATGCAAGAAGAACTGCGGTATTCGAAGCATCGCTACCACAACAACAACAAACACAATGTTGCCCAATCGGTGGAACAGTTTCCTGGCTATATCGCCGTCAACTTCAATTGTCCGTGGCGTGAAGCTGGTTCTCTAATTCGTCGGTGTCATCGGCTTCTTGCTGCGCTCATTGATTTTGTCCTCCGACTGCCTTTTGCACGCTTCTTCCAGATTAAAGCTAATCTTTACCCGGTGATTCCAATCAATTAGGGGCCGCCTCGGCGTCATCAAGCCGTTCGTGGTCGTTGTCTGCTTGTAGACGGTTCTAAAAAGAGGAGCAAATCCTTTAAACCTATTTATCAATTTGAATTGAGAAGTCTAGCAAATAAAATAAAACTTTTGACGTATAGAAAAACAGAATAATTTATTTTTTTCGAACAAGACGCCATTCGAAATTTGTCTTAACGATGAAAAAATCGTTGATCGATGTAGGCCGGCAGGCAATTACTAGGTTATAAAAGGGCGGCAAACTCGTCTGAAATCATTTTGCGATTGTGGTTTGTAAAGTGTAGTCGTGAAAGTGAGTGTGTGTATTAGTGTGAGTGAAATACATATTATTAAAAAATATTTTACTGAATACACAAATAGAAAAACTTTTCACAATTCACGTAAGTGAATAATACATACATACATATTTATAAATTGTCTTACAGTATGGGTTGCTTGCCACTGAAGGCAGCTTCAAGGCGCTCTACTTCCAAAAGAGATAGAGAAGCCTCATTACTGGCTACTATAGCCTTGTCAAAAACAGGCTATAGGCTTGGTAGAAAAATCGGGAAGGGGTCTTTTTCGAAAGTTGTAAAGGCCACATATAAAAACGGCCATGATAAATGCATGATTTTGGCCTGTAAGATAGTCAACTTGGAAAAAGCTCCGATGAATTCCTTAGGATTTATTCGCCGCGAACTGAACATTCTCACTAAAATAGGACATCCGCATATCGTTCGCATACATAGTATCCTAGAGCGAGAACCGAACATTTATATTTTCATGGACTATGCAGAAAATGGGGATTTGAGTAAACACATAAAATTCAACGGTCCAGTCAATGAAAATAAGTCGCGGAAATGGTTCTCGCAAATGGTGGGAGCCGTTCAGTATCTCCATTCTGTAAATATTGCTCATCGTGATCTGAAATGCAATAATATTTTGCTAACTAAGGAAATGAACGTGAAGGTGGCCGATTTTTCCTTGGCGCGCTACTGTTATGGGGGGAATGACTTGTCGCAAACGTACTGCGGGTCACGGGCTTATACGGCACCCGAAATATTGACCGGGATACCGTATGATCCCAAGTTGGCCGACTTGTGGTCATTGGGGGTGATTTTGTTTCGGATGTTGAACGAAACACTGCCTTTTAAATATGCCAATCTGTCGCTACTGATAGCGGCTCAGAACAATAAGCAGTTTAAATTCCATCACAGATTGGAAGGCCGTGTCTCGGATGATGCGAAGAAAGTGGTCAGTTGTTTGCTGGAACCCGACACGAAATTGCGATGGTCATTGAATCGGGTTGTAAAAAGTCCGTGGCTCTGTGGATATCATCCAACAGAAAGTGCTAATAACCACTATCTGTCGGAGCAGTCAACTTCCTATATTTCGGTGGCCTCCTCTATGGAGATATGTCGGGGATCGGTGCAAGATACAAGTCAGCTTCTGACAACACTGGCGGTTCCAAAAAAGCCGAGAAATAAACTGTTCGGCCTCATTTGCTGCTGGTCGAGAAGATCTAAACAAATTACAGCACCGAGAGTCATTTTTAAAGAGCTTCCTGCCGCCGAACTGGTAACTTTTTCCGAACCGTCGAAATCACGGATGCAACGTAGAAACCGCAAGCTTGGGCTTAAGGTCCGTCGGCGTCTAAGGAGTCAACGTTGTCCAAAAAACCGAAAGCTTCGATTGAAGCTTCTTAGACGTCGAAGAAAAAATTATAATAATTCAATGCGTATAGGAAAATAAAGGGGTGACAATAGCGTTGAAGTGTGGCGAAAAAATTCGTCGCAATAACTAGATTTATTGAAAAATGAAAATTCCGAGTTGCGATTCTTGCAAATTTTTTATTGATATGTAGTATTAATTTTAAGTTGTCTATTTTAATCATGTAAATGCAATGTAAAGATTGATGTACATAATTATGGCAACATAGCCTCTTCGCCAGTTCATTAGCTAAGCCATTGGCCTAGCTATTGCACGGGCGAAGAGGCTATGTTGCCCAAGGTTATTCCAGGTACGGTTGGTGCAGTTTAATTTCGCGTTCTTTTCTCTCGTGTAGAGTCCGGGTCATCTACACACAATCTCACACCAAAAAAGGGACGGGACACGGACGACAAACCGCAATCAAAACAAATCCAAATCGTATTTCTCGATTAATAAGTTGAAACGATTACAATCGTTTTCGTATACGATTAATCGTATTTCTTGTTTTCATAGCTAAAACGTTTGGCTCGAGGGGCACAAATAATCATTAAATAATGAAATCCTCTCGGTTACAATGACTACATATTCTGAGATCTGCATACGAATCATGTGCGCTTATGTTTTTCTGATCGATTGCTCCACATCGTCATCGGCTTTGAGCAAGATTTGTTGTCTAATTGCTTGACAGCAACCATGATCATGACGAATGTTGCGTTCCTGCGGCAGCCGGTTCTTCGTACCGGAACGACCCGTTTTTCAACGGCCAAGAGCTGCCAAACCCCCTCGATGCAAGAAGAACTGCGGTATTCGAAGCATCGCTACCACAACAACAACAAACACAATGTTGCCCAATCGGTGGAACAGTTTCCTGGCTATATCGCCGTCAACTTCAATTGTCCGTGGCGTGAAGCTGGTTCTCTAATTCGTCGGTGTCATCGGCTTCTTGCTGCGCTCATTGATTTTGTCCTCCGACTGCCTTTTGCACGCTTCTTCCAGATTAAAGCTAATCTTTACCCGGTGATTCCAATCAATTAGGGGCCGCCTCGGCGTCATCAAGCCGTTCGTGGTCGTTGTCTGCTTGTAGACGGTTCTAAAAAGAGGAGCAAATCCTTTAAACCTATTTATCAATTTGAATTGAGAAGTCTAGCAAATAAAATAAAACTTTTGACGTATAGAAAAACAGAATAATTTATTTTTTTCGAACAAGACGCCATTCGAAATTTGTCTTAACGATGAAAAAATCGTTGGTCGATGTAGGCCGGCAGGCAATTACTAGGTTATAAAAGGGCGGCAAACTCGTCTGAAATCATTTTGCGATTGTGGTTTGTAAAGTGTAGTCGTGAAAGTGAGTGTGTGTATTAGTGTGAGTGAAATACATATTATTAAAAAATATTTTACTGAATACACAAATAGAAAAACTTTTCACAATTCACGTAAGTGAATAATACATACATACATATTTATAAATTGTCTTACAGTATGGGTTGCTTGCCACTGAAGGCAGCTTCAAGGCGCTCTACTTCCAAAAGAGATAGAGAAGCCTCATTACTGGCTACTATAGCCTTGTCAAAAACAGGCTATAGGCTTGGTAGAAAAATCGGGAAGGGGTCTTTTTCGAAAGTTGTAAAGGCCACATATAAAAACGGCCATGATAAATGCATGATTTTGGCCTGTAAGATAGTCAACTTGGAAAAAGCTCCGATGAATTCCTTAGGATTTATTCGCCGCGAACTGAACATTCTCACTAAAATAGGACATCCGCATATCGTTCGCATACATAGTATCCTAGAGCGAGAACCGAACATTTATATTTTCATGGACTATGCAGAAAATGGGGATTTGAGTAAACACATAAAATTCAACGGTCCAGTCAATGAAAATAAGTCGCGGAAATGGTTCTCGCAAATGGTGGGAGCCGTTCAGTATCTCCATTCTGTAAATATTGCTCATCGTGATCTGAAATGCAATAATATTTTGCTAACTAAGGAAATGAACGTGAAGGTGGCCGATTTTTCCTTGGCGCGCTACTGTTATGGGGGGAATGACTTGTCGCAAACGTACTGCGGGTCACGGGCTTATACGGCACCCGAAATATTGACCGGGATACCGTATGATCCCAAGTTGGCCGACTTGTGGTCATTGGGGGTGATTTTGTTTCGGATGTTGAACGAAACACTGCCTTTTAAATATGCCAATCTGTCGCTACTGATAGCGGCTCAGAACAATAAGCAGTTTAAATTCCATCACAGATTGGAAGGCCGTGTCTCGGATGATGCGAAGAAAGTGGTCAGTTGTTTGCTGGAACCCGACACGAAATTGCGATGGTCATTGAATCGGGTTGTAAAAAGTCCGTGGCTCTGTGGATATCATCCAACAGAAAGTGCTAATAACCACTATCTGTCGGAGCAGTCAACTTCCTATATTTCGGTGGCCTCCTCTATGGAGATATGTCGGGGATCGGTGCAAGATACAAGTCAGCTTCTGACAACACTGGCGGTTCCAAAAAAGCCGAGAAATAAACTGTTCGGCCTCATTTGCTGCTGGTCGAGAAGATCTAAACAAATTACAGCACCGAGAGTCATTTTTAAAGAGCTTCCTGCCGCCGAACTGGTAACTTTTTCCGAACCGTCGAAATCACGGATGCAACGTAGAAACCGCAAGCTTGGGCTTAAGGTCCGTCGGCGTCTAAGGAGTCAACGTTGTCCAAAAAACCGAAAGCTTCGATTGAAGCTTCTTAGACGTCGAAGAAAAAATTATAATAATTCAATGCGTATAGGAAAATAAAGGGGTGACAATAGCGTTGAAGTGTGGCGAAAAAATTCGTCGCAATAACTAGATTTATTGAAAAATGAAAATTCCGAGTTGCGATTCTTGCAAATTTTTTATTGATATGTAGTATTAATTTTAAGTTGTCTATTTTAATCATGTAAATGCAATGTAAAGATTGATGTACATAATTATGGCAACATAGCCTCTTCGCCAGTTCATTAGCTAAGCCATTGGCCTAGCTATTGCACGGGCGAAGAGGCTATGTTGCCCAAGGTTATTCCAGGTACGGTTGGTGCAGTTTAATTTCGCGTTCTTTTCTCTCGTGTAGAGTCCGGGTCATCTACACACAATCTCACACCAAAAAAGGGACGGGACACGGACGACAAACCGCAATCAAAACAAATCCAAATCGTATTTCTCGATTAATAAGTTGAAACGATTACAATCGTTTTCGTATACGATTAATCGTATTTCTTGTTTTCATAGCTAAAACGTTTGGCTCGAGGGGCACAAATAATCATTAAATAATGAAATCCTCTCGGTTACAATGACTACATATTCTGAGAT
This sequence comes from Chloromyia formosa, assembly GCA_964017055.1. Taxonomy (NCBI): domain Eukaryota; kingdom Metazoa; phylum Arthropoda; class Insecta; order Diptera; family Stratiomyidae; genus Chloromyia; species Chloromyia formosa. The sequence goes on from OZ024818.1 coordinate 25,361,073, forward strand.
CTGCATACGAATCATGTGCGCTTATGTTTTTCTGATCGATTGCTCCACATCGTCATCGGCTTTGAGCAAGATTTGTTGTCTAATTGCTTGACAGCAACCATGATCATGACGAATGTTGCGTTCCTGCGGCAGCCGGTTCTTCGTACCGGAACGACCCGTTTTTCAACGGCCAAGAGCTGCCAAACCCCCTCGATGCAAGAAGAACTGCGGTATTCGAAGCATCGCTACCACAACAACAACAAACACAATGTTGCCCAATCGGTGGAACAGTTTCCTGGCTATATCGCCGTCAACTTCAATTGTCCGTGGCGTGAAGCTGGTTCTCTAATTCGTCGGTGTCATCGGCTTCTTGCTGCGCTCATTGATTTTGTCCTCCGACTGCCTTTTGCACGCTTCTTCCAGATTAAAGCTAATCTTTACCCGGTGATTCCAATCAATTAGGGGCCGCCTCGGCGTCATCAAGCCGTTCGTGGTCGTTGTCTGCTTGTAGACGGTTCTAAAAAGAGGAGCAAATCCTTTAAACCTATTTATCAATTTGAATTGAGAAGTCTAGCAAATAAAATAAAACTTTTGACGTATAGAAAAACAGAATAATTTATTTTTTTCGAACAAGACGCCATTCGAAATTTGTCTTAACGATGAAAAAATCGTTGATCGATGTAGGCCGGCAGGCAATTACTAGGTTATAAAAGGGCGGCAAACTCGTCTGAAATCATTTTGCGATTGTGGTTTGTAAAGTGTAGTCGTGAAAGTGAGTGTGTGTATTAGTGTGAGTGAAATACATATTATTAAAAAATATTTTACTGAATACACAAATAGAAAAACTTTTCACAATTCACGTAAGTGAATAATACATACATACATATTTATAAATTGTCTTACAGTATGGGTTGCTTGCCACTGAAGGCAGCTTCAAGGCGCTCTACTTCCAAAAGAGATAGAGAAGCCTCATTACTGGCTACTATAGCCTTGTCAAAAACAGGCTATAGGCTTGGTAGAAAAATCGGGAAGGGGTCTTTTTCGAAAGTTGTAAAGGCCACATATAAAAACGGCCATGATAAATGCATGATTTTGGCCTGTAAGATAGTCAACTTGGAAAAAGCTCCGATGAATTCCTTAGGATTTATTCGCCGCGAACTGAACATTCTCACTAAAATAGGACATCCGCATATCGTTCGCATACATAGTATCCTAGAGCGAGAACCGAACATTTATATTTTCATGGACTATGCAGAAAATGGGGATTTGAGTAAACACATAAAATTCAACGGTCCAGTCAATGAAAATAAGTCGCGGAAATGGTTCTCGCAAATGGTGGGAGCCGTTCAGTATCTCCATTCTGTAAATATTGCTCATCGTGATCTGAAATGCAATAATATTTTGCTAACTAAGGAAATGAACGTGAAGGTGGCCGATTTTTCCTTGGCGCGCTACTGTTATGGGGGGAATGACTTGTCGCAAACGTACTGCGGGTCACGGGCTTATACGGCACCCGAAATATTGACCGGGATACCGTATGATCCCAAGTTGGCCGACTTGTGGTCATTGGGGGTGATTTTGTTTCGGATGTTGAACGAAACACTGCCTTTTAAATATGCCAATCTGTCGCTACTGATAGCGGCTCAGAACAATAAGCAGTTTAAATTCCATCACAGATTGGAAGGCCGTGTCTCGGATGATGCGAAGAAAGTGGTCAGTTGTTTGCTGGAACCCGACACGAAATTGCGATGGTCATTGAATCGGGTTGTAAAAAGTCCGTGGCTCTGTGGATATCATCCAACAGAAAGTGCTAATAACCACTATCTGTCGGAGCAGTCAACTTCCTATATTTCGGTGGCCTCCTCTATGGAGATATGTCGGGGATCGGTGCAAGATACAAGTCAGCTTCTGACAACACTGGCGGTTCCAAAAAAGCCGAGAAATAAACTGTTCGGCCTCATTTGCTGCTGGTCGAGAAGATCTAAACAAATTACAGCACCGAGAGTCATTTTTAAAGAGCTTCCTGCCGCCGAACTGGTAACTTTTTCCGAACCGTCGAAATCACGGATGCAACGTAGAAACCGCAAGCTTGGGCTTAAGGTCCGTCGGCGTCTAAGGAGTCAACGTTGTCCAAAAAACCGAAAGCTTCGATTGAAGCTTCTTAGACGTCGAAGAAAAAATTATAATAATTCAATGCGTATAGGAAAATAAAGGGGTGACAATAGCGTTGAAGTGTGGCGAAAAAATTCGTCGCAATAACTAGATTTATTGAAAAATGAAAATTCCGAGTTGCGATTCTTGCAAATTTTTTATTGATATGTAGTATTAATTTTAAGTTGTCTATTTTAATCATGTAAATGCAATGTAAAGATTGATGTACATAATTATGGCAACATAGCCTCTTCGCCAGTTCATTAGCTAAGCCATTGGCCTAGCTATTGCACGGGCGAAGAGGCTATGTTGCCCAAGGTTATTCCAGGTACGGTTGGTGCAGTTTAATTTCGCGTTCTTTTCTCTCGTGTAGAGTCCGGGTCATCTACACACAATCTCACACCAAAAAAGGGACGGGACACGGACGACAAACCGCAATCAAAACAAATCCAAATCGTATTTCTCGATTAATAAGTTGAAACGATTACAATCGTTTTCGTATACGATTAATCGTATTTCTTGTTTTCATAGCTAAAACGTTTGGCTCGAGGGGCACAAATAATCATTAAATAATGAAATCCTCTCGGTTACAATGACTACATATTCTGAGATCTGCATACGAATCATGTGCGCTTATGTTTTTCTGATCGATTGCTCCACATCGTCATCGGCTTTGAGCAAGATTTGTTGTCTAATTGCTTGACAGCAACCATGATCATGACGAATGTTGCGTTCCTGCGGCAGCCGGTTCTTCGTACCGGAACGACCCGTTTTTCAACGGCCAAGAGCTGCCAAACCCCCTCGATGCAAGAAGAACTGCAGTATTCGAAGCATCGCTACCACAACAACAACAAACACAATGTTGCCCAATCGGTGGAACAGTTTCCTGGCTATATCGCCGTCAACTTCAATTGTCCGTGGCGTGAAGCTGGTTCTCTAATTCGTCGGTGTGATCGGCTTCTTGCTGCGCTCATTGATTTTGTCCTCCGACTGCCTTTTGCACGCTTCTTCCAGATTAAAGCTAATCTTTACCCGGTGATTCCAATCAATTAGGGGCCGCCTCGGCGTCATCAAGCCGTTCGTGGTCGTTGTCTGCTTGTAGACGGTTCTAAAAAGAGGAGCAAATCCTTTAAACCTATTTATCAATTTGAATTGAGAAGTCTAGCAAATAAAATAAAACTTTTGACGTATAGAAAAACAGAATAATTTATTTTTTTCGAACAAGACGCCATTCGAAATTTGTCTTAACGATGAAAAAATCGTTGATCGATGTAGGCCGGCAGGCAATTACTAGGTTATAAAAGGGCGGCAAACTCGTCTGAAATCATTTTGCGATTGTGGTTTGTAAAGTGTAGTCGTGAAAGTGAGTGTGTGTATTAGTGTGAGTGAAATACATATTATTAAAAAATATTTTACTGAATACACAAATAGAAAAACTTTTCACAATTCACGTAAGTGAATAATACATACATACATATTTATAAATTGTCTTACAGTATGGGTTGCTTGCCACTGAAGGCAGCTTCAAGGCGCTCTACTTCCAAAAGAGATAGAGAAGCCTCATTACTGGCTACTATAGCCTTGTCAAAAACAGGCTATAGGCTTGGTAGAAAAATCGGGAAGGGGTCTTTTTCGAAAGTTGTAAAGGCCACATATAAAAACGGCCATGATAAATGCATGATTTTGGCCTGTAAGATAGTCAACTTGGAAAAAGCTCCGATGAATTCCTTAGGATTTATTCGCCGCGAACTGAACATTCTCACTAAAATAGGACATCCGCATATCGTTCGCATACATAGTATCCTAGAGCGAGAACCGAACATTTATATTTTCATGGACTATGCAGAAAATGGGGATTTGAGTAAACACATAAAATTCAACGGTCCAGTCAATGAAAATAAGTCGCGGAAATGGTTCTCGCAAATGGTGGGAGCCGTTCAGTATCTCCATTCTGTAAATATTGCTCATCGTGATCTGAAATGCAATAATATTTTGCTAACTAAGGAAATGAACGTGAAGGTGGCCGATTTTTCCTTGGCGCGCTACTGTTATGGGGGGAATGACTTGTCGCAAACGTACTGCGGGTCACGGGCTTATACGGCACCCGAAATATTGACCGGGATACCGTATGATCCCAAGTTGGCCGACTTGTGGTCATTGGGGGTGATTTTGTTTCGGATGTTGAACGAAACACTGCCTTTTAAATATGCCAATCTGTCGCTACTGATAGCGGCTCAGAACAATAAGCAGTTTAAATTCCATCACAGATTGGAAGGCCGTGTCTCGGATGATGCGAAGAAAGTGGTCAGTTGTTTGCTGGAACCCGACACGAAATTGCGATGGTCATTGAATCGGGTTGTAAAAAGTCCGTGGCTCTGTGGATATCATCCAACAGAAAGTGCTAATAACCACTATCTGTCGGAGCAGTCAACTTCCTATATTTCGGTGGCCTCCTCTATGGAGATATGTCGGGGATCGGTGCAAGATACAAGTCAGCTTCTGACAACACTGGCGGTTCCAAAAAAGCCGAGAAATAAACTGTTCGGCCTCATTTGCTGCTGGTCGAGAAGATCTAAACAAATTACAGCACCGAGAGTCATTTTTAAAGAGCTTCCTGCCGCCGAACTGGTAACTTTTTCCGAACCGTCGAAATCACGGATGCAACGTAGAAACCGCAAGCTTGGGCTTAAGGTCCGTCGGCGTCTAAGGAGTCAACGTTGTCCAAAAAACCGAAAGCTTCGATTGAAGCTTCTTAGACGTCGAAGAAAAAATTATAATAATTCAATGCGTATAGGAAAATAAAGGGGTGACAATAGCGTTGAAGTGTGGCGAAAAAATTCGTCGCAATAACTAGATTTATTGAAAAATGAAAATTCCGAGTTGCGATTCTTGCAAATTTTTTATTGATATGTAGTATTAATTTTAAGTTGTCTATTTTAATCATGTAAATGCAATGTAAAGATTGATGTACATAATTATGGCAACATAGCCTCTTCGCCAGTTCATTAGCTAAGCCATTGGCCTAGCTATTGCACGGGCGAAGAGGCTATGTTGCCCAAGGTTATTCCAGGTACGGTTGGTGCAGTTTAATTTCGCGTTCTTTTCTCTCGTGTAGAGTCCGGGTCATCTACACACAATCTCACACCAAAAAAGGGACGGGACACGGACGACAAACCGCAATCAAAACAAATCCAAATCGTATTTCTCGATTAATAAGTTGAAACGATTACAATCGTTTTCGTATACGATTAATCGTATTTCTTGTTTTCATAGCTAAAACGTTTGGCTCGAGGGGCACAAATAATCATTAAATAATGAAATCCTCTCGGTTACAATGACTACATATTCTGAGATCTGCATACGAATCATGTGCGCTTATGTTTTTCTGATCGATTGCTCCACATCGTCATCGGCTTTGAGCAAGATTTGTTGTCTAATTGCTTGACAGCAACCATGATCATGACGAATGTTGCGTTCCTGCGGCAGCCGGTTCTTCGTACCGGAACGACCCGTTTTTCAACGGCCAAGAGCTGCCAAACCCCCTCGATGCAAGAAGAACTGCGGTATTCGAAGCATCGCTACCACAACAACAACAAACACAATGTTGCCCAATCGGTGGAACAGTTTCCTGGCTATATCGCCGTCAACTTCAATTGTCCGTGGCGTGAAGCTGGTTCTCTAATTCGTCGGTGTCATCGGCTTCTTGCTGCGCTCATTGATTTTGTCCTCCGACTGCCTTTTGCACGCTTCTTCCAGATTAAAGCTAATCTTTACCCGGTGATTCCAATCAATTAGGGGCCGCCTCGGCGTCATCAAGCCGTTCGTGGTCGTTGTCTGCTTGTAGACGGTTCTAAAAAGAGGAGCAAATCCTTTAAACCTATTTATCAATTTGAATTGAGAAGTCTAGCAAATAAAATAAAACTTTTGACGTATAGAAAAACAGAATAATTTATTTTTTTCGAACAAGACGCCATTCGAAATTTGTCTTAACGATGAAAAAATCGTTGATCGATGTAGGCCGGCAGGCAATTACTAGGTTATAAAAGGGCGGCAAACTCGTCTGAAATCATTTTGCGATTGTGGTTTGTAAAGTGTAGTCGTGAAAGTGAGTGTGTGTATTAGTGTGAGTGAAATACATATTATTAAAAAATATTTTACTGAATACACAAATAGAAAAACTTTTCACAATTCACGTAAGTGAATAATACATACATACATATTTATAAATTGTCTTACAGTATGGGTTGCTTGCCACTGAAGGCAGCTTCAAGGCGCTCTACTTCCAAAAGAGATAGAGAAGCCTCATTACTGGCTACTATAGCCTTGTCAAAAACAGGCTATAGGCTTGGTAGAAAAATCGGGAAGGGGTCTTTTTCGAAAGTTGTAAAGGCCACATATAAAAACGGCCATGATAAATGCATGATTTTGGCCTGTAAGATAGTCAACTTGGAAAAAGCTCCGATGAATTCCTTAGGATTTATTCGCCGCGAACTGAACATTCTCACTAAAATAGGACATCCGCATATCGTTCGCATACATAGTATCCTAGAGCGAGAACCGAACATTTATATTTTCATGGACTATGCAGAAAATGGGGATTTGAGTAAACACATAAAATTCAACGGTCCAGTCAATGAAAATAAGTCGCGGAAATGGTTCTCGCAAATGGTGGGAGCCGTTCAGTATCTCCATTCTGTAAATATTGCTCATCGTGATCTGAAATGCAATAATATTTTGCTAACTAAGGAAATGAACGTGAAGGTGGCCGATTTTTCCTTGGCGCGCTACTGTTATGGGGGGAATGACTTGTCGCAAACGTACTGCGGGTCACGGGCTTATACGGCACCCGAAATATTGACCGGGATACCGTATGATCCCAAGTTGGCCGACTTGTGGTCATTGGGGGTGATTTTGTTTCGGATGTTGAACGAAACACTGCCTTTTAAATATGCCAATCTGTCGCTACTGATAGCGGCTCAGAACAATAAGCAGTTTAAATTCCATCACAGATTGGAAGGCCGTGTCTCGGATGATGCGAAGAAAGTGGTCAGTTGTTTGCTGGAACCCGACACGAAATTGCGATGGTCATTGAATCGGGTTGTAAAAAGTCCGTGGCTCTGTGGATATCATCCAACAGAAAGTGCTAATAACCACTATCTGTCGGAGCAGTCAACTTCCTATATTTCGGTGGCCTCCTCTATGGAGATATGTCGGGGATCGGTGCAAGATACAAGTCAGCTTCTGACAACACTGGCGGTTCCAAAAAAGCCGAGAAATAAACTGTTCGGCCTCATTTGCTGCTGGTCGAGAAGATCTAAACAAATTACAGCACCGAGAGTCATTTTTAAAGAGCTTCCTGCCGCCGAACTGGTAACTTTTTCCGAACCGTCGAAATCACGGATGCAACGTAGAAACCGCAAGCTTGGGCTTAAGGTCCGTCGGCGTCTAAGGAGTCAACGTTGTCCAAAAAACCGAAAGCTTCGATTGAAGCTTCTTAGACGTCGAAGAAAAAATTATAATAATTCAATGCGTATAGGAAAATAAAGGGGTGACAATAGCGTTGAAGTGTGGCGAAAAAATTCGTCGCAATAACTAGATTTATTGAAAAATGAAAATTCCGAGTTGCGATTCTTGCAAATTTTTTATTGATATGTAGTATTAATTTTAAGTTGTCTATTTTAATCATGTAAATGCAATGTAAAGATTGATGTACATAATTATGGCAACATAGCCTCTTCGCCAGTTCATTAGCTAAGCCATTGGCCTAGCTATTGCACGGGCGAAGAGGCTATGTTGCCCAAGGTTATTCCAGGTACGGTTGGTGCAGTTTAATTTCGCGTTCTTTTCTCTCGGGTAGAGTCCGGGTCATCTACACACAATCTCACACCAAAAAAGGGACGGGACACGGACGACAAACCGCAATCAAAACAAATCCAAATCGTATTTCTCGATTAATAAGTTGAAACGATTACAATCGTTTTCGTATACGATTAATCGTATTTCTTGTTTTCATAGCTAAAACGTTTGGCTCGAGGGGCACAAATAATCATTAAATAATGAAATCCTCTCGGTTACAATGACTACATATTCTGAGATCTGCATACGAATCATGTGCGCTTATGTTTTTCTGATCGATTGCTCCACATCGTCATCGGCTTTGAGCAAGATTTGTTGTCTAATTGCTTGACAGCAACCATGATCATGACGAATGTTGCGTTCCTGCGGCAGCCGGTTCTTCGTACCGGAACGACCCGTTTTTCAACGGCCAAGAGCTGCCAAACCCCCTCGATGCAAGAAGAACTGCGGTATTCGAAGCATCGCTACCACAACAACAACAAACACAATGTTGCCCAATCGGTGGAACAGTTTCCTGGCTATATCGCCGTCAACTTCAATTGTCCGTGGCGTGAAGCTGGTTCTCTAATTCGTCGGTGTCATCGGCTTCTTGCTGCGCTCATTGATTTTGTCCTCCGACTGCCTTTTGCACGCTTCTTCCAGATTAAAGCTAATCTTTACCCGGTGATTCCAATCAATTAGGGGCCGCCTCGGCGTCATCAAGCCGTTCGTGGTCGTTGTCTGCTTGTAGACGGTTCTAAAAAGAGGAGCAAATCCTTTAAACCTATTTATCAATTTGAATTGAGAAGTCTAGCAAATAAAATAAAACTTTTGACGTATAGAAAAACAGAATAATTTATTTTTTTCGAACAAGACGCCATTCGAAATTTGTCTTAACGATGAAAAAATCGTTGATCGATGTAGGCCGGCAGGCAATTACTAGGTTATAAAAGGGCGGCAAACTCGTCTGAAATCATTTTGCGATTGTGGTTTGTAAAGTGTAGTCGTGAAAGTGAGTGTGTGTATTAGTGTGAGTGAAATACATATTATTAAAAAATATTTTACTGAATACACAAATAGAAAAACTTTTCACAATTCACGTAAGTGAATAATACATACATACATATTTATAAATTGTCTTACAGTATGGGTTGCTTGCCACTGAAGGCAGCTTCAAGGCGCTCTACTTCCAAAAGAGATAGAGAAGCCTCATTACTGGCTACTATAGCCTTGTCAAAAACAGGCTATAGTCTTGGTCGAAAAATCGGGAAGGGGTCTTTTTCGAAAGTTGTAAAGGCCACATATAAAAACGGCCATGATAAATGCATGATTTTGGCCTGTAAGATAGTCAACTTGGAAAAAGCTCCGATGAATTCCTTAGGATTTATTCGCCGCGAACTGAACATTCTCACTAAAATAGGACATCCGCATATCGTTCGCATACATAGTATCCTAGAGCGAGAACCGAACATTTATATTTTCATGGACTATGCAGAAAATGGGGATTTGAGTAAACACATAAAATTCAACGGTCCAGTCAATGAAAATAAGTCGCGGAAATGGTTCTCGCAAATGGTGGGAGCCGTTCAGTATCTCCATTCTGTAAATATTGCTCATCGTGATCTGAAATGCAATAATATTTTGCTAACTAAGGAAATGAACGTGAAGGTGGCCGATTTTTCCTTGGCGCGCTACTGTTATGGGGGGAATGACTTGTCGCAAACGTACTGCGGGTCACGGGCTTATACGGCACCCGAAATATTGACCGGGATACCGTATGATCCCAAGTTGGCCGACTTGTGGTCATTGGGGGTGATTTTGTTTCGGATGTTGAACGAAACACTGCCTTTTAAATATGCCAATCTGTCGCTACTGATAGCGGCTCAGAACAATAAGCAGTTTAAATTCCATCACAGATTGGAAGGCCGTGTCTCGGATGATGCGAAGAAAGTGGTCAGTTGTTTGCTGGAACCCGACACAAAATTGCGATGGTCATTGAATCGGGTTGTAAAAAGTCCGTGGCTCTGTGGATATCATCCAACAGAAAGTGCTAATAACCACTATCTGTCGGAGCAGTCAACTTCCTATATTTCGGTGGCCTCCTCTATGGAGATATGTCGGGGATCGGTGCAAGATACAAGTCAGCTTCTGACAACACTGGCGGTTCCAAAAAAGCCGAGAAATAAACTGTTCGGCCTCATTTGCTGCTGGTCGAGAAGATCTAAACAAATTACAGCACCGAGAGTCATTTTTAAAGAGCTTCCTGCCGCCGAACTGGTAACTTTTTCCGAACCGTCGAAATCACGGATGCAACGTAGAAACCGCAAGCTTGGGCTTAAGGTCCGTCGGCGTCTAAGGAGTCAACGTTGTCCAAAAAACCGAAAGCTTCGATTGAAGCTTCTTAGACGTCGAAGAAAAAATTATAATAATTCAATGCGTATAGGAAAATAAAGGGGTGACAATAGCGTTGAAGTGTGGCGAAAAAATTCGTCGCAATAACTAGATTTATTGAAAAATGAAAATTCCGAGTTGCGATTCTTGCAAATTTTTTATTGATATGTAGTATTAATTTTAAGTTGTCTATTTTAATCATGTAAATGCAATGTAAAGATTGATGTACATAATTATGGCAACATAGCCTCTTCGCCAGTTCATTAGCTAAGCCATTGGCCTAGCTATTGCACGGGCGAAGAGGCTATGTTGCCCAAGGTTATTCCAGGTACGGTTGGTGCAGTTTAATTTCGCGTTCTTTTCTCTCGTGTAGAGTCCAGGTCATCTACACACAATCTCACACCAAAAAAGGGACGGGACACGGACGACAAACCGCAATCAAAACAAATCCAAATCGTATTTCTCGATTAATAAGTTGAAACGATTACAATCGTTTTCGTATACGATTAATCGTATTTCTTGTTTTCATAGCTAAAACGTTTGGCTCGAGGGGCACAAATAATCATTAAATAATGAAATCCTCTCGGTTACAATGACTACATATTCTGAGATCTGCATACGAATCATGTGCGCTTATGTTTTTCTGATCGATTGCTCCACATCGTCATCGGCTTTGAGCAAGATTTGTTGTCTAATTGCTTGACAGCAACCATGATCATGACGAATGTTGCGTTCCTGCGGCAGCCGGTTCTTCGTACCGGAACGACCCGTTTTTCAACGGCCAAGAGCTGCCAAACCCCCTCGATGCAAGAAGAACTGCAGTATTCGAAGCATCGCTACCACAACAACAACAAACACAATGTTGCCCAATCGGTGGAACAGTTTCCTGGCTATATCGCCGTCAACTTCAATTGTCCGTGGCGTGAAGCTGGTTCTCTAATTCGTCGGTGTCATCGGCTTCTTGCTGCGCTCATTGATTTTGTCCTCCGACTGCCTTTTGCACGCTTCTTCCAGATTAAAGCTAATCTTTACCCGGTGATTCCAATCAATTAGGGGCCGCCTCGGCGTCATCAAGCCGTTCGTGGTCGTTGTCTGCTTGTAGACGGTTCTAAAAAGAGGAGCAAATCCTTTAAACCTATTTATCAATTTGAATTGAGAAGCCTAGCAAATAAAATAAAACTTTTGACGTATAGAAAAACAGAATAATTTATTTTTTTCGAACAAGACGCCATTCGAAATTTGTCTTAACGATGAAAAAATCGTTGATCGATGTAGGCCGGCAGGCAATTACTAGGTTATAAAAGGGCGGCAAACTCGTCTGAAATCATTTTGCGATTGTGGTTTGTAAAGTGTAGTCGTGAAAGTGAGTGTGTGTATTAGTGTGAGTGAAATACATATTATTAAAAAATATTTTACTGAATACACAAATAGAAAAACTTTTCACAATTCACGTAAGTGAATAATACATACATACATATTTATAAATTGTCTTACAGTATGGGTTGCTTGCCACTGAAGGCAGCTTCAAGGCGCTCTACTTCCAAAAGAGATAGAGAAGCCTCATTACTGGCTACTATAGCCTTGTCAAAAACAGGCTATAGTCTTGGTAGAAAAATCGGGAAGGGGTCTTTTTCGAAAGTTGTAAAGGCCACATATAAAAACGGCCATGATAAATGCATGATTTTGGCCTGTAAGATAGTCAACTTGGAAAAAGCTCCGATGAATTCCTTAGGATTTATTCGCCGCGAACTGAACATTCTCACTAAAATAGGACATCCGCATATCGTTCGCATACATAGTATCCTAGAGCGAGAACCGAACATTTATATTTTCATGGACTATGCAGAAAATGGGGATTTGAGTAAACACATAAAATTCAACGGTCCAGTCAATGAAAATAAGTCGCGGAAATGGTTCTCGCAAATGGTGGGAGCCGTTCAGTATCTCCATTCTGTAAATATTGCTCATCGTGATCTGAAATGCAATAATATTTTGCTAACTAAGGAAATGAACGTGAAGGTGGCCGATTTTTCCTTGGCGCGCTACTGTTATGGGGGGAATGACTTGTCGCAAACGTACTGCGGGTCACGGGCTTATACGGCACCCGAAATATTGACCGGGATACCGTATGATCCCAAGTTGGCCGACTTGTGGTCATTGGGGGTGATTTTGTTTCGGATGTTGAACGAAACACTGCCTTTTAAATATGCCAATCTGTCGCTACTGATAGCGGCTCAGAACAATAAGCAGTTTAAATTCCATCACAGATTGGAAGGCCGTGTCTCGGATGATGCGAAGAAAGTGGTCAGTTGTTTGCTGGAACCCGACACGAAATTGCGATGGTCATTGAATCGGGTTGTAAAAAGTCCGTGGCTCTGTGGATATCATCCAACAGAAAGTGCTAATAACCACTATCTGTCGGAGCAGTCAACTTCCTATATTTCGGTGGCCTCCTCTATGGAGATATGTCGGGGATCGGTGCAAGATACAAGTCAGCTTCTGACAACACTGGCGGTTCCAAAAAAGCCGAGAAATAAACTGTTCGGCCTCATTTGCTGCTGGTCGAGAAGATCTAAACAAATTACAGCACCGAGAGTCATTTTTAAAGAGCTTCCTGCCGCCGAACTGGTAACTTTTTCCGAACCGTCGAAATCACGGATGCAACGTAGAAACCGCAAGCTTGGGCTTAAGGTCCGTCGGCGTCTAAGGAGTCAACGTTGTCCAAAAAACCGAAAGCTTCGATTGAAGCTTCTTAGAAGTCGAAGAAAAAATTATAATAATTCAATGCGTATAGGAAAATAAAGGGGTGACAATAGCGTTGAAGTGTGGCGAAAAAATTCGTCGCAATAACTAGATTTATTGAAAAATGAAAATTCCGAGTTGCGATTCTTGCAAATTTTTTATTGATATGTAGTATTAATTTTAAGTTGTCTATTTTAATCATGTAAATGCAATGTAAAGATTGATGTACACAATTATGGCAACATAGCCTCTTCGCCAGTTCATTAGCTAAGCCATTGGCCTAGCTATTGCACGGGCGAAGAGGCTATGTTGCCCAAGGTTATTCCAGGTACGGTTGGTGCAGTTTAATTTCGCGTTCTTTTCTCTCGTGTAGAGTCCAGGTCATCTACACACAATCTCACACCAAAAAAGGGACGGGACACGGACGACAAACCGCAATCAAAACAAATCCAAATCGTATTTCTCGATTAATAAGTTGAAACGATTACAATCGTTTTCGTATACGATTAATCGTATTTCTTGTTTTCATAGCTAAAACGTTTGGCTCGAGGGGCACAAATAATCATTAAATAATGAAATCCTCTCGGTTACAATGACTACATATTCTGAGATCTGCATACGAATCATGTGCGCTTATGTTTTTCTGATCGATTGCTCCACATCGTCATCGGCTTTGAGCAAGATTTGTTGTCTAATTGCTTGACAGCAACCATGATCATGACGAATGTTGCGTTCCTGCGGCAGCCGGTTCTTCGTACCGGAACGACCCGTTTTTCAACGGCCAAGAGCTGCCAAACCCCCTCGATGCAAGAAGAACTGCAGTATTCGAAGCATCGCTACCACAACAACAACAAACACAATGTTGCCCAATCGGTGGAACAGTTTCCTGGCTATATCGCCGTCAACTTCAATTGTCCGTGGCGTGAAGCTGGTTCTCTAATTCGTCGGTGTCATCGGCTTCTTGCTGCGCTCATTGATTTTGTCCTCCGACTGCCTTTTGCACGCTTCTTCCAGATTAAAGCTAATCTTTACCCGGTGATTCCAATCAATTAGGGGCCGCCTCGGCGTCATCAAGCCGTTCGTGGTCGTTGTCTGCTTGTAGACGGTTCTAAAAAGAGGAGCAAATCCTTTAAACCTATTTATAAATTTAAATTGAGAAGCCTAGCAAATAAAATAAAACTTTTGACGTATAGAAAAACAGAATAATTTATTTTTTTCGAACAAGACGCCATTCGAAATTTGTCTTAACGATGAAAAAATCGTTGATCGATGTAGGCCGGCAGACAATTACTAGGTTATAAAAGGGCGGCAAACTCGTCTGAAATCATTTTGCGATTGTGGTTTGTAAAGTGTAGTTGTGAAAGTGAGTGTGTGTATTAGTGTGAGTGAAATACATATTATTAAAAAATATTTTACTGAATACACAAATAGAAAAACTTTTCACAATTCACGTAAGTGAATAATACATACATACATATTTATAAATTGTCTTACAGTATGGGTTGCTTGCCACTAAAGGCAGCTTCAAGGCGCTCTACTTCCAAAAGAGATAGAGAAGCCTCATTACTGGCTACTATAGCCTTGTCAAAAACAGGCTATAGTCTTGGTCGAAAAATCGGGAAGGGGTCTTTTTCGAAAGTTGTAAAGGCCACATATAAAAACGGCCATGATAAATGCATGATTTTGGCCTGTAAGATAGTCAACTTGGAAAAAGCTCCGATGAATTCCTTAGGATTTATTCGCCGCGAACTGAACATTCTCACTAAAATAGGACATCCGCATATCGTTCGCATACATAGTATCCTAGAGCGAGAACCGAACATTTATATTTTCATGGACTATGCAGAAAATGGGGATTTGAGTAAACACATAAAATTCAACGGTCCAGTCAATGAAAATAAGTCGCGGAAATGGTTCTCGCAAATGGTGGGAGCCGTTCAGTATCTCCATTCTGTAAATATTGCTCATCGTGATCTGAAATGCAATAATATTTTGCTAACTAAGGAAATGAACGTGAAGGTGGCCGATGTTTCCTTGGCACGCTACTGTTATGGGGGGAATGACTTGTCGCAAACGTACTGCGGGTCACGGGCTTATACGGCACCCGAAATATTGACCGGGATACCGTATGATCCCAAGTTGGCCGACTTGTGGTCATTGGGGGTGATTTTGTTTCGGATGTTGAACGAAACACTGCCTTTTAAATATGCCAATCTGTCGCTACTGATAGCGGCTCAGAACAATAAGCAGTTTAAATTCCATCACAGATTGGAAGGCCGTGTCTCGGATGATGCGAAGAAAGTGGTCAGTTGTTTGCTGGAACCCGACACGAAATTGCGATGGTCATTGAATCGGGTTGTAAAAAGTCCGTGGCTCTGTGGATATCATCCAACAGAAAGTGCTAATAACCACTATCTGTCGGAGCAGTCAACTTCCTATATTTCGGTGGCCTCCTCTATGGAGATATGTCGGGGATCGGTGCAAGATACAAGTCAGCTTCTGACAACACTGGCGGTTCCAAAAAAGCCGAGAAATAAACTGTTCGGCCTCATTTGCTGCTGGTCGAGAAGATCTAAACAAATTACAGCACCGAGAGTCATTTTTAAAGAGCTTCCTGCCGCCGAACTGGTAACTTTTTCCGAACCGTCGAAATCACGGATGCAACGTAGAAACCGCAAGCTTGGGCTTAAGGTCCGTCGGCGTCTAAGGAGTCAACGTTGTCCAAAAAACCGAAAGCTTCGATTGAAGCTTCTTAGACGTCGAAGAAAAAATTATAATAATTCAATGCGTATAGGAAAATAAAGGGGTGACAATAGCGTTGAAGTGTGGCGAAAAAATTCGTCGCAATAACTAGATTTATTGAAAAATGAAAATTCCGAGTTGCGATTCTTGCAAATTTTTTATTGATATGTAGTATTAATTTTAAGTTGTCTATTTTAATCATGTAAATGCAATGTAAAGATTGATGTACATAATTATGGCAACATAGCCTCTTCGCCAGTTCATTAGCTAAGCCATTGGCCTAGCTATTGCACGGGCGAAGAGGCTATGTTGCCCAAGGTTATTCCAGGTACGGTTGGTGCAGTTTAATTTCGCGTTCTTCTCTCTCGTGTAGAGTCCAGGTCATCTACACACAATCTCACACCAAAAAAGGGACGGGACACGGACGACAAACCGCAGTCAAAACAAATCCAAATCGTATTTCTCGATTAATAAGTTGAAACGATTACAATCGTTTTCGTATACGATTAATCGTATTTCTTGTTTTCATAGTAAAACGTTTGGCTCGAGGGGCACAAATAATCATTAAATAATGAAATCCTCTCGGTTACAATGACTACATATTCTGAGATCTGCATACGAATCATGTGCGCTTATGTTTTTCTGATCGATCGCTCCACATCGTCATCGGCTTTGAGCAAGATTTGTTGTCTAATTGCTTGACAGCAACCATGATCATGACGAATGTTGCGTTCCTGCGGCAGCCGGTTCTTCGTACCGGAACGACCCGTTTTTCAACGGCCAAGAGCTGCCAAACCCCCTCGATGCAAGAAGAACTGCGGTATTCGAAGCATCGCTACCACAACAACAACAAACACAATGTTGCCCAATCGGTGGAACAGTTTCCCCCTGGACAATCAGAACGTCCCCAGAACGGACGATTTCTTCAATTAGAGAGTAAATTTCTGAAGTATAAATTAAACATCACCAAACTTCCATCGAACCATCAAATATCATAGAACGGTGGAAATAGGGGGATTTTTTTTCCACACGTTCTATGAAATTGATGGTTCGATGGAAGTTTGGTCGTGGTTGTGCTCGTTCATGGGTGGCGACCATTACGCGACGCGAGCGTAGTGATTAGGGACTTGCGAATATTGCAATTTTCCATGCCTTCAATGTACCAAATAATAAAAACAAAAATAACTGGCGCAATAGTCCAATTTAAACCATGGCCTCGAGATGAGTTAGCATCATCTCATTTTCTAGATCGTGGCGGTCTTGTGCAGAGGTGTGCGATCAGCAACACGCCCAACCGAGCAACCATGGTTGCAAACCATAGACCCAAACCGTTTGACAGCAAACACGTGAACGCGACACGCGAACGTGAGCCAACATGCGCGCAGCCTAAGGCTGAACCAAAGATGCGAATCTGTCAATATGACAAATGCTCGGCTATTGTCGTATCAACAATTTGAGTTCATTATTGTGCTTTAAAATGAATAATTAGGTAAGAATTGAGTGGCAAAACAAACGACTGGGGACTAGTAGGATGTGCATAAACACACATTTCATACTAAATTATTAGCGTTAATACACAATAATGAATCCAATTTGGTGATACGACAACAGCCGAGCCTCTATCAAATTGACAGATTCGCATCTTTGGTTGCAAACCATAGACACAAACCGTTTGACGTAAAACACGTGAACGCGACACGCGAACGTGTGCCAACTTGCGCGCAGCCTAAAAGATTGCCCCAAAAAGGGCTTATCGACTGTGGCGACCCTTACGCCATTCTATTTTACAAATGACATTTGTAAGCTGGCAATGCTGTTCATTCACACACTCTCGCTCTTCATTCTCTTTAAATATGTTCCTCTTCTCTTATGCGTTTATTTTATTCTATTTTTCATTTGTTTTTGACAGATACATGCGACATTATTTGTGGCAAGATGGGAGATGCGAACGTTGTGCTGAATCCCGCCGAGGGTAAAATCAAAATAATAAAGTGGCGCGTAAAAGAGGGTCATTCGGTTACAAATTCCCAAGTAATTTTATTATACGAGGAGTGTGATGCCGAGACCAAGGAGGTGAAAAAGTTCAAAATAAACGGTTGCGGTGTCGTTAAAAAGTGTTTGTACAAAGATGGGGCGATTGTAGAAAAAGAGTTAGTATATTGCTCCTTGGCCGCTTTCTTTGCTGATGTTTGTTTATTTTAGCTCACCGATTTTCGAAATCTCACCATGTATCCATACGACTGTGATAAAGGACATGTGCGCTGATTGCGGCGCGGACTTGCGGCGTAACGAGAATGTGAGTGTACAACGAGCAAGTAAGCCGTTTTTCCGCGTTAAAGATATGCTATTTTTGCAGGGTGTTCCGACGGAAGCTTCGGTTCCCATGGTTCACTCAGTGCCCGAGCTGAAAGTTACACAGAAACTTGCCCAAGAATTGGGTAGAGCCGATACGAAACGTTTACTGGAAGAACGGAAACTTGTATTGCTGGTGGATCTGGATCAGACCCTAATCCACACGACAAACGATAGCGTCCCTAGCAACATTAGTGGAATACATCACTTTCAGCTGTACGGACCGAATTCACCATGGTATCATACAAAATTAAGGCCGGGAACTGATGAGTTCCTGTCGAAGATGACATCACTTTACGAACTGCACATTTGCACCTTTGGCGCAAGGAATTATGCACATACCATTGTTCAAATTTTGGATAAAGACGGCAAGCTGTTTTCACATAGGATCTTATCCCGAGACGAGTGTTTTAACATAACGAGTAAAACGGACAATTTAAAGTAAGTTATATACAATACAATACCAGCCTCCGCTCACTCTTTCATCCAGGGTTCGCTACGCTCACAACATTTATACTAATTTCGGTCGTCTTGGAAATTTGTTCACGATCACTAACCCCGAGGGCTTTGGGAGCGCCACCTTTCATCCCGGCGAATACGAAAACCATTGGGTTGACACTAATCTTCGTCATTTTCGATTTTTCTTTTGCACTTTCATTCACGCCCGGGTTTATTTCGTATCATATCGAATTTGCACGCAAATTGTGGGAGCCCTTTCTCTCGTGTAGAGTCCAGCTTGTCAACACACAATCTTACACCAAAAAAGGAACGGGACGCGGACGACAAACCGCAATCAAAACAAATCCAAATCGTATTTCTCGATTAATAAGTTGAAACGATTACAATCGTTTTCGTATACGATTAATCGTATTTCTTGTTTTCATAGCTAAAACGTTTGGCTCGAGGGTCACAAATAATCATTAAATAATGAAATCCTCTCGGTTACAATGACTACATATTCTGAGATCTGCATACGAATCATGTGCGCTTATGTTTTTCTGATCGATTGCTCCACATCGTCATCGGCTTTGAGCAAGATTTGTTGTCTAATTGCTTGACAGCAACCATAATCATGACGAATGTTGCGTTCCTGCGGCAGCCAGTTCTTCGTATCGGAACGACCCGCTTTTCAATGGCCAGGAGCTGCCAGACCCCCTCGATGCAAGAAGAACTGCAGTATTCGAAGCATCGCTACCACAACAACAACAAACACAATGTTGCCCAATCGGTGGAACAGTTTCCTGGCTATATTGCCGTCAACTTCAATTGTCCGTGGCGTGAAGCTGGTTCTCTAATTCGTCGGTGTCATCGGCTTCTTGCTGCGCTCATTGATTTTGTCCTCCGACTGCCTTTTGCACGCTTCTTCCAGATTAAAGCTAATCTTTACCCGGTGATTCCAATCAATTAGGGGCCGCCTCGGCGTCATCGTGGTCGTTGTCTGCTTGTAGACGGTTCTAAAAAGAGGAGCAAATCCTTTAAACCTATTTATCAATTTAAATTGAGAAGCCTAGCAAATAAAATAAAACTTTTGACGTATAGAAAAACAGAATAATTTATTTTTTTCGAACAAGACGCCATTCGAAATTTGTCTTAACGATGAAAAAATCGTTGATCGATGTAGGCCGGCAGGCAATTACTAGGTTATAAAAGGGCGGCAAACTCGTCTGAAATCATTTTGCGATTGTGGTTTGTAAAGTGTAGTCGTGAAAGTGAGTGTGTGTATTAGTGTGAGTGAAATACATATTATTAAAAAATATTTTACTGAATACACAAATAGAAAAACTTTTCACAATTCACGTAAGTGAATAATACATACATACATATTTATAAATTGTCTTACAGTATGGGTTGCTTGCCACTAAAGGCGGCTTCAAGGCGCTCTACTTCCAAAAGAGATAGAGAAGCCTCATTACTGGCTACTATAGCCTTGTCAAAAACAGGCTATAGTCTTGGTCGAAAAATCGGGAAGGGGTCTTTTTCGAAAGTTGTAAAGGCCACATATAAAAACGGCCATGATAAATGCATGATTTTGGCCTGTAAGATAGTCAACTTGGAAAAAGCTCCGATGAATTCCTTAGGATTTATTCGCCGCGAACTGAACATTCTCACTAAAATAGGACATCCGCATATCGTTCGCATACATAGTATCCTAGAGCGAGAACCGAACATTTATATTTTCATGGACTATGCAGAAAATGGGGATTTGAGTAAACACATAAAATTCAACGGTCCAGTCAATGAAAATAAGTCGCGGAAATGGTTCTCGCAAATGGTGGGAGCCGTTCAGTATCTCCATTCTGTAAATATTGCTCATCGTGATCTGAAATGCAATAATATTTTGCTAACTAAGGAAATGAACGTGAAGGTGGCCGATTTTTCCTTGGCACGCTACTGTTATGGGGGGAATGACTTGTCGCAAACGTACTGCGGGTCACGGGCTTATACGGCACCCGAAATATTGACCGGGATACCGTATGATCCCAAGTTGGCCGACTTGTGGTCATTGGGGGTGATTTTGTTTCGGATGTTGAACGAAACACTGCCTTTTAAATATGCCAATCTGTCGCTACTGATAGCGGCTCAGAACAATAAGCAGTTTAAATTCCATCACAGATTGGAAGGCCGTGTCTCGGATGATGCGAAGAAAGTGGTCAGTTGTTTGCTGGAACCCGACACGAAATTGCGATGGTCATTGAATCGGGTTGTAAAAAGTCCGTGGCTCTGTGGATATCATCCAACAGAAAGTGCTAATAACCACTATCTGTCGGAGCAGTCAACTTCCTATATTTCGGTGGCCTCCTCTATGGAGATATGTCGGGGATCGGTGCAAGATACAAGTCAGCTTCTGACAACACTGGCGGTTCCAAAAAAGCCGAGAAATAAACTGTTCGGCCTCATTTGCTGCTGGTCGAGAAGATCTAAACAAATTACAGCACCGAGAGTCATTTTTAAAGAGCTTCCTGCCGCCGAACTGGTAACTTTTTCCGAACCGTCGAAATCACGGATGCAACGTAGAAACCGCAAGCTTGGGCTTAAGGTCCGTCGGCGTCTAAGGAGTCAACGTTGTCCAAAAAACCGAAAGCTTCGATTGAAGCTTCTTAGACGTCGAAGAAAAAATTATAATAATTCAATGCGTATAGGAAAATAAAGGGGTGACAATAGCGTTGAAGTGTGGCGAAAAAATTCGTCGCAATAACTATTTTAGATTTATTGAAAAATGAAAATTCCGAGTTGCGATTCTTGCAAATTTTTTATTGATATGTAGTATTAATTTTAAGTTGTCTATTTTAATCATGTAAATGCAATGTAAAGATTGATGTACATAATTATGGCAACATAGCCTCTTCGCCAGTTCATTAGCTAAGCCATTGGCCTAGCTATTGCACGGGCGAAGAGGCTATGTTGCCCAAGGTTATTCCAGGTACGGTTGGTGCAGTTTAATTTCGCGTTCTTTTCTCTCGTGTAGAGTCCAGGTCATCTACACACAATCTCACACCAAAAAAGGGACGGGACACGGACGACAAACCGCAATCAAAACAAATCCAAATCGTATTTCTCGATTAATAAGTTGAAACGATTACAATCGTTTTCGTATACGATTAATCGTATTTCTTGTTTTCATAGCTAAAACGTTTGGCTCGAGGGGCACAAATAATCATTAAATAATGAAATCCTCTCGGTTACAATGAATACATATTCTGAGATCTGCATACGAATCATGTGCGCTTATGTTTTTCTGATCGATTGCTCCACATCGTCATCGGCTTTGAGCAAGATTTGTTGTCTAATTGCTAGACAGCAACCATGATCATGACGAATGTTGCGTTCCTGCGGCAGCCGGTTCTTCGTACCGGAACGACCCGTTTTTCAATGGCCAAGAGCTGCCAAACCCCCTCGATGCAAGAAGAACTGCAGTATTCGAAGCATCGCTACCACAACAACAACAAACACAATGTTGCCCAATCGGTGGAACAGTTTCCTGGCTATATCGCCGTCAACTTCAATTGTCCGTGGCGTGAAGCTGGTTCTCTAATTCGTCGGTGTCATCGGCTTCTTGCTGCGCTCATTGATTTTGTCCTCCGACTGCCTTTTGCACGCTTCTTCCAGATTAAAGCTAATCTTTACCCGGTGATTCCAATCAATTAGGGGCCGCCTCGGCGTCATCAAGCCGTTCGTGGTCGTTGTCTGCTTGTAGACGGTTCTAAAAAGAGGAGCAAATCCTTTAAACCTATTTATCAATTTAAATTGAGAAGCCTAGCAAATAAAATAAAACTTTTGACGTATAGAAAAACAGAATAATTTATTTTTTTCGAACAAGACGCCATTCGAAATTTGTCTTAACGATGAAAAAATCGTTGATCGATGTAGGCCGGCAGACAATTACTAGGTTATAAAAGGGCGGCAAACTCGTCTGAAATCATTTTGCGATTGTGGTTTGTAAGGTGTAGTTGTGAAAGTGAGTGTGTGTATTAGTGTGAGTGAAATACATATTATTAAAAAATATTTTACTGAATACACAAATAGAAAAACTTTTCACAATTCACGTAAGTGAATAATACATACATACATATTTATAAATTGTCTTACAGTATGGGTTGCTTGCCACTAAAGGCGGCTTCAAGGCGCTCTACTTCCAAAAGAGATAGAGAAGCCTCATTACTGGCTACTATAGCCTTGTCAAAAACAGGCTATAGTCTTGGTCGAAAAATCGGGAAGGGGTCTTTTTCGAAAGTTGTAAAGGCCACATATATCAACGGCCATGATAAATGCATGATTTTGGCCTGTAAGATAGTCAACTTGGAAAAAGCTCCGATGAATTCCTTAGGATTTATTCGCCGCGAACTGAACATTCTCACTAAAATAGGACATCCGCATATCGTTCGCATACATAGTATCCTAGAGCGAGAACCGAACATTTATATTTTCATGGACTATGCAGAAAATAGGGATTTGAGTAAACACATAAAATTCAACGGTCCAGTCAATGAAAATAAGTCGCGGAAATGGTTCTCGCAAATGGTGGGAGCCGTTCAGTATCTCCATTCTGTAAATATTGCTCATCGTGATCTGAAATGCAATAATATTTTGCTAACTAAGGAAATGAACGTGAAGGTGGCCGATTTTTCCTTGGCACGCTACTGTTATGGGGGGAATGACTTGTCGCAAACGTACTGCGGGTCACGGGCTTATACGGCACCCGAAATATTGACCGGGATACCGTATGATCCCAAGTTGGCCGACTTGTGGTCATTGGGGGTGATTTTGTTTCGGATGTTGAACGAAACACTGCCTTTTAAATATGCCAATCTGTCGCTACTGATAGCGGCTCAGAACAATAAGCAGTTTAAATTCCATCACAGATTGGAAGGCCGTGTCTCGGATGATGCGAAGAAAGTGGTCAGTTGTTTGCTGGAACCCGACACGAAATTGCGATGGTCATTGAATCGGGTTGTAGAAAGTCCGTGGCTCTGTGGATATCATCCAACAGAAAGTGCTAATAACCACTATCTGTCGGAGCAGTCAACTTCCTATATTTCGGTGGCCTCCTCTATGGAGATATGTCGGGGATCGGTGCAAGATACAAGTCAGCTTCTGACAACACTGGCGGTTCCAAAAAAGCCGAGAAATAAACTGTTCGGCCTCATTTGCTGCTGGTCGAGAAGATCTAAACAAATTACAGCACCGAGAGTCATTTTTAAAGAGCTTCCTGCCGCCGAACTGGTAACTTTTTCCGAACCGTCGAAATCACGGATGCAACGTAGAAACCGCAAGCTTGGGCTTAAGGTCCGTCGGCGTCTAAGGAGTCAACGTTGTCCAAAAAACCGAAAGCTTCGATTGAAGCTTCTTAGACGTCGAAGAAAAAATTATAATAATTCAATGCGTATAGGAAAATAAAGGGGTGACAATAGCGTTGAAGTGTGGCGAAAAAATTCGTCGCAATAACTAGATTTATTGAAAAATGAAAATTCCGAGTTGCGATTCTTGCAAATTTTTTATTGATATGTAGTATTAATTTTAAGTTGTCTATTTTAATCATGTAAATGCAATGTAAAGATTGATGTACATAATTATGGCAACATAGCCTCTTCGCCAGTTCATTAGCTAAGCCATTGGCCTAGCTATTGCACGGGCGAAGAGGCTATGTTGCCCAAGGTTATTCCAGGTACGGTTGGTGCAGTTTAATTTCGCGTTCTTTTCTCTCGTGTAGAGTCCAGGTCATCTACACACAATCTCACACCAAAAAAGGGACGGGACACGGACGACAAACCGCAATCAAAACAAATCCAAATCGTATTTCTCGATTAATAAGTTGAAACGATTACAATCGTTTTCGTATACGATTAATCGTATTTCTTGTTTTCATAGCTAAAACGTTTGGCTCGAGGGGCACAAATAATCATTAAATAATGAAATCCTCTCGGTTACAATGACTACATATTCTGAGATCTGCATACGAATCATGTGCGCTTATGTTTTTCTGATCGATTGCTCCACATCGTCATCGGCTTTGAGCAAGATTTGTTGTCTAATTGCTTGACAGCAACCATGATCATGACGAATGTTGCGTTCCTGCGGCAGCCGGTTCTTCGTACCGGAACGACCCGTTTTTCAACGGCCAAGAGCTGCCAAACCCCCTCGATGCAAGAAGAACTGCAGTATTCGAAGCATCGCTACCACAACAACAACAAACACAATGTTGCCCAATCGGTGGAACAGTTTCCTGGCTATATCGCCGTCAACTTCAATTGTCCGTGGCGTGAAGCTGGTTCTCTAATTCGTCGGTGTCATCGGCTTCTTGCTGCGCTCATTGATTTTGTTCTCCGACTGCCTTTTGCACGCTTCTTCCAGATTAAAGCTAATCTTTACCCGGTGATTCCAATCAATTAGGGGCCGCCTCGGCGTCATCAAGCCGTTCGTGGTCGTTGTCTGCTTGTAGACGGTTCTAAAAAGAGGAGCAAATCCTTTAAACCTATTTATCAATTTAAATTGAGAAGCCTAGCAAATAAAATAAAACTTTTGACGTATAGAAAAACAGAATAATTTATTTTTTTCGAACAAGACGCCATTCGAAATTTGTCTTAACGATGAAAAAATCGTTGATCGATGTAGGCCGGCAGGCAATTACTAGGTTATAAAAGGGCGGCAAACTCGTCTGAAATCATTTTGCGATTGTGGTTTGTAAAGTGTAGTTGTGAAAGTGAGTGTGTGTATTAGTGTGAGTGAAATACATATTATTAAAAAATATTTTACTAAATACACAAATAGAAAAACTTTTCACAATTCACGTAAGTGAATAATACATACATACATATTTATAAATTGTCTTACAGTATGGGTTGCTTGCCACTAAAGGCAGCTTCAAGGCGCTCTACTTCCAAAAGAGATAGAGAAGCCTCATTACTGGCTACTATAGCCTTGTCAAAAACAGGCTATAGTCTTGGTCGAAAAATCGGGAAGGGGTCTTTTTCGAAAGTTGTAAAGGCCACATATAAAAACGGCCATGATAAATGCATGATTTTGGCCTGTAAGATAGTCAACTTGGAAAAAGCTCCGATGAATTCCTTAGGATTTATTCGCCGCGAACTGAATATTCTCACTAAAATAGGACATCCGCATATCGTTCGCATACATAGTATCCTAGAGCGAGAACCGAACATTTATATTTTCATGGACTATGCAGAAAATAGGGATTTGAGTAAACACATAAAATTCAACGGTCCAGTCAATGAAAATAAGTCGCGGAAATGGTTCTCGCAAATGGTGGGAGCCGTTCAGTATCTCCATTCTGTAAATATTGCTCATCGTGATCTGAAATGCAATAATATTTTGCTAACTAAGGAAATGAACGTGAAGGTGGCCGATTTTTCCTTGGCACGCTACTGTTATGGGGGGAATGACTTGTCGCAAACATACTGCGGGTCACGGGCTTATACGGCACCCGAAATATTGACCGGGATACCGTATGATCCCAAGTTGGCCGACTTGTGGTCATTGGGGGTGATTTTGTTTCGGATGTTGAACGAAACACTGCCTTTTAAATATGCCAATCTGTCGCTACTGATAGCGGCTCAGAACAATAAGCAGTTTAAATTCCATCACAGATTGGAAGGCCGTGTCTCGGATGATGCGAAGAAAGTGGTCAGTTGTTTGCTGGAACCCGACACGAAATTGCGATGGTCATTGAATCGGGTTGTAAAAAGTCCGTGGCTCTGTGGATATCATCCAACAGAAAGTGCTAATAACCACTATCTGTCGGAGCAGTCAACTTCCTATATTTCGGTGGCCTCCTCTATGGAGATATGTCGGGGATCGGTGCAAGATACAAGTCAGCTTCTGACAACACTGGCGGTTCCAAAAAAGCCGAGAAATAAACTGTTCGGCCTCATTTGCTGCTGGTCGAGAAGATCTAAACAAATTACAGCACCGAGAGTCATTTTTAAAGAGCTTCCTGCCGCCGAACTGGTAACTTTTTCCGAACCGTCGAAATCACGGATGCAACGTAGAAACCGCAAGCTTGGGCTTAAGGTCCGTCGGCGTCTAAGGAGTCAACGTTGTCCAAAAAACCGAAAGCTTCGATTGAAGCTTCTTAGACGTCGAAGAAAAAATTATAATAATTCAATGCGTATAGGAAAATAAAGGGGTGACAATAGCGTTGAAGTGTGGCGAAAAAATTCGTCGCAATAACTAGATTTATTGAAAAATGAAAATTCCGAGTTGCGATTCTTGCAAATTTTTTATTGATATGTAGTATTAATTTTAAGTTGTCTATTTTAATCATGTAAATGCAATGTAAAGATTGATGTACATAATTATGGCAACATAGCCTCTTCGCCAGTTCATTAGCTAAGCCATTGGCCTAGCTATTGCACGGGCGAAGAGGCTATGTTGCCCAAGGTTATTCCAGGTACGGTTGGTGCAGTTTAATTTCGCGTTCTTTCCTCTCGTGTAGAGTCCAGGTCATCTACACACAATCTCACACCAAAAAAGGGACGGGACACGGACGACAAACCGCAATCAAAACAAATCCAAATCGTATTTCTCGATTAATAAGTTGAAACGATTACAATCGTTTTCGTATACGATTAATCGTATTTCTTGTTTTCATAGCTAAAACGTTTGGCTCGAGGGGCACAAATAATCATTAAATAATGAAATCCTCTCGGTTACAATGACTACATATTCTGAGATCTGCATACGAATCATGTGCGCTTATGTTTTTCTGATCGATTGCTCCACATCGTCATCGGCTTTGAGCAAGATTTGTTGTCTAATTGCTTGACAGCAACCATGATCATGACGAATGTTGCGTTCCTGCGGCAGCCGGTTCTTCGTACCGGAACGACCCGTTTTTCAACGGCCAAGAGCTGCCAAACCCCCTCGATGCAAGAAGAACTGCGGTATTCGAAGCATCGCTATCACAACAACAACAAACACAATGTTGCCCAATCGGTGGAACAGTTTCCCCCTGGACAATCAGAACGTCCCCAGAACGGACGATTTCTTCAATTAGAGAGTAAATTTCTGAAGTATAAATTAAACATCACCAAACTTCCATCGAACCATCAAATATCATAGAACGGTGGAAATAGGAGGATTTTTTTTCCACACGTTCTATGAAATTGATGGTTCGATGGAAGTTTGGTGGTGGTTGTGCTCGTTCATGGGTGGCGACCATTACGCGAAGCGAGCGTAGTAATTAGGGACTTGCGAATATTGCAATTTTCCATGCCTTCAATGTACCAAATAATAAAAACAAAAATAACTGGCGCAATAGTCCAATTTAAACCATGGCCTCGAGATGAGTTAGCATCATCTCATTTTCTAGATCATGGCGGTCTTGTGCAGAGGTGTGCGATCAGCAACACGCCCAACCGAGTTAATAAATACCTATACCCATAAATGGGTACTCATTTAACAGCTGAGTGGGCTCATAGTCTGACACGTAAATCCCCGGAATCGAACCGGGCCCAGTGCGTAGAAGGCGAACGTGCTAACCGTTGCGCCATCCCGACTACAATATACCAAACATTCAATAAAATTAAAAAATTTATTTGCAAATTCGAGGCTTTTCGAGTGACGAAAATCCGAGTGAAAAGTTATTTCCTCAGCCCGGGCCCCAGAAACTAAGGCTGCGCGCAAGTTGGCACACGTTCGTGTGTCGCGTTCACGTGTTTTATGTCAAACGGTGTGAGTCTATGGTTTTCAACCAAAGACACGAATCTGTCAATTTGGCAAATGCTCGGCTGTTGTCGTATCACCAAATTGGATTCATTATTGTGCGTTAACGCCAATAATTTAGTATGAAATATGCGCTTATGCACATCCTACTACTCTCCAGTCGTTTGTTTCGCCACTCAATTCTTGCCTAATTATCCGTTTTAAAGCACAATAATGAACTCAGTTTGGTGATACGGCAACAGCCGAGCATTTGTCAATTTGACAAATTCGCATCTTTGTCTATGGTTTGCAACCATGGTTGCAAACCATAGACCCAAACCGTTTGACAGCAAACACGTGAACGCGACACGCGAACGTGAGCCAACATGCGCGCAGCCTAAAAGATTGCCCCAAAAAGGGCTTATCGACTGTGGCGACCCTTACGCCATTCTATTTTACAAATGACATTTGTAAGCTGGCAATGCTGTTCATTCACACACTCTCGCTCTTCATTCTCTTTAAATATGTTCCTCTTCTCTTATGCGTTTATTTTATTCTATTTTTCATTTGTTTTTGACAGATACATGCGACATTATTTGTGGCAAGATGGGAGATGCGAACGTTGTGCTGAATCCCGCCGAGGGTAAAATCAAAATAATAAAGTGGCGCGTAAAAGAGGGTCATTCGGTTACAAATTCCCAAGTAATTTTATTATACGAGGAGTGTGATGCCGAGACCAAGGAGGTGAAAAAGTTCAAAATAAACGGTTGCGGTGTCGTTAAAAAGTGTTTGTACAAAGATGGGGCGATTGTAGAAAAAGAGTTAGTATATTGCTCCTTGGCCGCTTTCTTTGCTGATGTTTGTTTATTTTAGCTCACCGATTTTCGAAATCTCACCATGTATCCATACGACTGTGATAAAGGACATGTGCGCTGATTGCGGCGCGGACTTGCGGCGTAACGAGAATGTGAGTGTACAACGAGCAAGTAAGCCGTTTTTCCGCGTTAAAGATATGCTATTTTTGCAGGGTGTTCCGACGGAAGCTTCGGTTCCCATGGTTCACTCAGTGCCCGAGCTGAAAGTTACACAGAAACTTGCCCAAGAATTGGGTAGAGCCGATACGAAACGTTTACTGGAAGAACGGAAACTTGTATTGCTGGTGGATCTAGATCAGACTCTAATCCACACGACAAACGATAGCGTCCCTAGCAACATTAGTGGAATACATCACTTTCAGCTGTACGGACCGAATTCACCATGGTATCATACAAAATTAAGGCCGGGAACTGATGAGTTCCCGTCGAAGATGACATCACTTTACGAACTGCACATTTGCACCTTTGGCGCAAGGAATTATGCACATACCATTGCTCAAATTTTGGATAAAGACGGCAAGCTGTTTTCACATAGGATCTTATCCCGAGACGAGTGTTTTAACATAACGAGTAAAACGGACAATTTAAAGTAAGTTATATACAATACAATACCAGCCTCCGCTCACTCTTTCATCTAGGGTTCGCTACGCTCACAACATTTATACTAATTTCGGTCGTCTTGGAAATTTGTTCACGATCACTAACCCCGAGGGCTTTGGGAGCGCCACCTTTCATCCCAGCGAATACGAAAACCATTGGGTTGACACTAATCTTCGTCATTTTCGATTTTTCTTTTGCACTTTCATTCACGCCCGGGTTTATTTCGTATCATATCGAATTTGCACGCAAATTGTGGGAGCCCTTTCTCTCGTGTAGAGTCCAGCTTGTCAACACACAATCTTACACCAAAAAAGGAACGGGACGCGGACGACAAACCGCAATCAAAACAAATCCAAATCGTATTTCTCGATTAATAAGTTGAAACGATTACAATCGTTTTCGTATACGATTAATCGTATTTCTTGTTTTCATAGCTAAAACGTTTGGCTCGAGGGGCACAAATAATCATTAAATAATGAAATCCTCTCGGTTACAATGACTACATATTCTGAGATCTGCATACGAATCATGTGCGCTTATGTTTTTCTGATCGATTGCTCCACATCGTCATCGGCTTTGAGCAAGATTTGTTGTCTAATTGCTTGACAGCAACCATGATCATGACGAATGTTGCGTTCCTGCGGCAGCCGGTTCTTCGTACCGGAACGACCCGTTTTTCAACGGCCAAGAGCTGCCAAACCCCCTCGATGCAAGAAGAACTGCAGTATTCGAAGCATCGCTACCACAACAACAACAAACACAATGTTGCCCAATCGGTGGAACAGTTTCCTGGCTATATCGCCGTCAACTTCAATTGTCCGTGGCGTGAAGCTGGTTCTCTAATTCGTCGGTGTCATCGGCTTCTTGCTGCGCTCATTGATTTTGTCCTCCGACTGCCTTTTGCACGCTTCTTCCAGATTAAAGCTAATCTTTACCCGGTGATTCCAATCAATTAGGGGCCGCCTCGGCGTCATCAAGCCGTTCGTGGTCGTTGTCTGCTTGTAGACGGTTCTAAAAAGAGGAGCAAATCCTTTAAACCTATTTATCAATTTGAATTGAGAAGCCTAGCAAATAAAATAAAACTTTTGACGTATAGAAAAACAGAATAATTTATTTTTTTCGAACAAGACGCCATTCGAAATTTGTCTTAACGATGAAAAAATCGTTGATCGATGTAGGCCGGCAGGCAATTACTAGGTTATAAAAGGGCGGCAAACTCGTCTGAAATCATTTTGCGATTGTGGTTTGTAAAGTGTAGTCGTGAAAGTGAGTGTGTGTATTAGTGTGAGTGAAATACATATTATTAAAAAATATTTTACTGAATACACAAATAGAAAAACTTTTCACAATTCACGTAAGTGAATAATACATACATACATATTTATAAATTGTCTTACAGTATGGGTTGCTTGCCACTGAAGGCAGCTTCAAGGCGCTCTACTTCCAAAAGAGATAGAGAAGCCTCATTACTGGCTACTATAGCCTTGTCAAAAACAGGCTATAGTCTTGGTAGAAAAATCGGGAAGGGGTCTTTTTCGAAAGTTGTAAAGGCCACATATAAAAACGGCCATGATAAATGCATGATTTTGGCCTGTAAGATAGTCAACTTGGAAAAAGCTCCGATGAATTCCTTAGGATTTATTCGCCGCGAACTGAACATTCTCACTAAAATAGGACATCCGCATATCGTTCGCATACATAGTATCCTAGAGCGAGAACCGAACATTTATATTTTCATGGACTATGCAGAAAATGGGGATTTGAGTAAACACATAAAATTCAACGGTCCAGTCAATGAAAATAAGTCGCGGAAATGGTTCTCGCAAATGGTGGGAGCCGTTCAGTATCTCCATTCTGTAAATATTGCTCATCGTGATCTGAAATGCAATAATATTTTGCTAACTAAGGAAATGAACGTGAAGGTGGCCGATTTTTCCTTGGCACGCTACTGTTATGGGGGGAATGACTTGTCGCAAACGTACTGCGGGTCACGGGCTTATACGGCACCCGAAATATTGACCGGGATACCGTATGATCCCAAGTTGGCCGACTTGTGGTCATTGGGGGTGATTTTGTTTCGGATGTTGAACGAAACACTGCCTTTTAAATATGCCAATCTGTCGCTACTGATAGCGGCTCAGAACAATAAGCAGTTTAAATTCCATCACAGATTGGAAGGCCGTGTCTCGGATGATGCGAAGAAAGTGGTCAGTTGTTTGCTGGAACCCGACACGAAATTGCGATGGTCATTGAATCGGGTTGTAAAAAGTCCGTGGCTCTGTGGATATCATCCAACAGAAAGTGCTAATAACCACTATCTGTCGGAGCAGTCAACTTCCTATATTTCGGTGGCCTCCTCTATGGAGATATGTCGGGGATCGGTGCAAGATACAAGTCAGCTTCTGACAACACTGGCGGTTCCAAAAAAGCCGAGAAATAAACTGTTCGGCCTCATTTGCTGCTGGTCGAGAAGATCTAAACAAATTACAGCACCGAGAGTCATTTTTAAAGAGCTTCCTGCCGCCGAACTGGTAACTTTTTCCGAACCGTCGAAATCACGGATGCAACGTAGAAACCGCAAGCTTGGGCTTAAGGTCCGTCGGCGTCTAAGGAGTCAACGTTGTCCAAAAAACCGAAAGCTTCGATTGAAGCTTCTTAGACGTCGAAGAAAAAATTATAATAATTCAATGCGTATAGGAAAATAAAGGGGTGACAATAGCGTTGAAGTGTGGCGAAAAAATTCGTCGCAATAACTATTTTAGATTTATTGAAAAATGAAAATTCCGAGTTGCGATTCTTGCAAATTTTTTATTGATATGTAGTATTAATTTTAAGTTGTCTATTTTAATCATGTAAATGCAATGTAAAGATTGATGTACATAATTATGGCAACATAGCCTCTTCGCCAGTTCATTAGCTAAGCCATTGGCCTAGCTATTGCACGGGCGAAGAGGCTATGTTGCCCAAGGTTATTCCAGGTACGGTTGGTGCAGTTTAATTTCGCGTTCTTTTCTCTCGTGTAGAGTCCAGGTCATCTACACACAATCTCACACCAAAAAAGGGACGGGACACGGACGACAAACCGCAATCAAAACAAATCCAAATCGTATTTCTCGATTAATAAGTTGAAACGATTACAATCGTTTTCGTATACGATTAATCGTATTTCTTGTTTTCATAGCTAAAACGTTTGGCTCGAGGGGCACAAATAATCATTAAATAATGAAATCCTCTCGGTTACAATGAATACATATTCTGAGATCTGCATACGAATCATGTGCGCTTATGTTTTTCTGATCGATTGCTCCACATCGTCATCGGCTTTGAGCAAGATTTGTTGTCTAATTGCTAGACAGCAACCATGATCATGACGAATGTTGCGTTCCTGCGGCAGCCGGTTCTTCGTACCGGAACGACCCGTTTTTCAATGGCCAAGAGCTGCCAAACCCCCTCGATGCAAGAAGAACTGCAGTATTCGAAGCATCGCTACCACAACAACAACAAACACAATGTTGCCCAATCGGTGGAACAGTTTCCTGGCTATATCGCCGTCAACTTCAATTGTCCGTGGCGTGAAGCTGGTTCTCTAATTCGTCGGTGTCATCGGCTTCTTGCTGCGCTCATTGATTTTGTCCTCCGACTGCCTTTTGCACGCTTCTTCCAGATTAAAGCTAATCTTTACCCGGTGATTCCAATCAATTAGGGGCCGCCTCGGCGTCATCAAGCCGTTCGTGGTCGTTGTCTGCTTGTAGACGGTTCTAAAAAGAGGAGCAAATCCTTTAAACCTATTTATCAATTTAAATTGAGAAGCCTAGCAAATAAAATAAAACTTTTGACGTATAGAAAAACAGAATAATTTATTTTTTTCGAACAAGACGCCATTCGAAATTTGTCTTAACGATGAAAAAATCGTTGATCGATGTAGGCCGGCAGACAATTACTAGGTTATAAAAGGGCGGCAAACTCGTCTGAAATCATTTTGCGATTGTGGTTTGTAAGGTGTAGTTGTGAAAGTGAGTGTGTGTATTAGTGTGAGTGAAATACATATTATTAAAAAATATTTTACTGAATACACAAATAGAAAAACTTTTCACAATTCACGTAAGTGAATAATACATACATACATATTTATAAATTGTCTTACAGTATGGGTTGCTTGCCACTAAAGGCGGCTTCAAGGCGCTCTACTTCCAAAAGAGATAGAGAAGCCTCATTACTGGCTACTATAGCCTTGTCAAAAACAGGCTATAGTCTTGGTCGAAAAATCGGGAAGGGGTCTTTTTCGAAAGTTGTAAAGGCCACATATATCAACGGCCATGATAAATGCATGATTTTGGCCTGTAAGATAGTCAACTTGGAAAAAGCTCCGATGAATTCCTTAGGATTTATTCGCCGCGAACTGAACATTCTCACTAAAATAGGACATCCGCATATCGTTCGCATACATAGTATCCTAGAGCGAGAACCGAACATTTATATTTTCATGGACTATGCAGAAAATAGGGATTTGAGTAAACACATAAAATTCAACGGTCCAGTCAATGAAAATAAGTCGCGGAAATGGTTCTCGCAAATGGTGGGAGCCGTTCAGTATCTCCATTCTGTAAATATTGCTCATCGTGATCTGAAATGCAATAATATTTTGCTAACTAAGGAAATGAACGTGAAGGTGGCCGATTTTTCCTTGGCACGCTACTGTTATGGGGGGAATGACTTGTCGCAAACGTACTGCGGGTCACGGGCTTATACGGCACCCGAAATATTGACCGGGATACCGTATGATCCCAAGTTGGCCGACTTGTGGTCATTGGGGGTGATTTTGTTTCGGATGTTGAACGAAACACTGCCTTTTAAATATGCCAATCTGTCGCTACTGATAGCGGCTCAGAACAATAAGCAGTTTAAATTCCATCACAGATTGGAAGGCCGTGTCTCGGATGATGCGAAGAAAGTGGTCAGTTGTTTGCTGGAACCCGACACGAAATTGCGATGGTCATTGAATCGGGTTGTAGAAAGTCCGTGGCTCTGTGGATATCATCCAACAGAAAGTGCTAATAACCACTATCTGTCGGAGCAGTCAACTTCCTATATTTCGGTGGCCTCCTCTATGGAGATATGTCGGGGATCGGTGCAAGATACAAGTCAGCTTCTGACAACACTGGCGGTTCCAAAAAAGCCGAGAAATAAACTGTTCGGCCTCATTTGCTGCTGGTCGAGAAGATCTAAACAAATTACAGCACCGAGAGTCATTTTTAAAGAGCTTCCTGCCGCCGAACTGGTAACTTTTTCCGAACCGTCGAAATCACGGATGCAACGTAGAAACCGCAAGCTTGGGCTTAAGGTCCGTCGGCGTCTAAGGAGTCAACGTTGTCCAAAAAACCGAAAGCTTCGATTGAAGCTTCTTAGACGTCGAAGAAAAAATTATAATAATTCAATGCGTATAGGAAAATAAAGGGGTGACAATAGCGTTGAAGTGTGGCGAAAAAATTCGTCGCAATAACTAGATTTATTGAAAAATGAAAATTCCGAGTTGCGATTCTTGCAAATTTTTTATTGATATGTAGTATTAATTTTAAGTTGTCTATTTTAATCATGTAAATGCAATGTAAAGATTGATGTACATAATTATGGCAACATAGCCTCTTCGCCAGTTCATTAGCTAAGCCATTGGCCTAGCTATTGCACGGGCGAAGAGGCTATGTTGCCCAAGGTTATTCCAGGTACGGTTGGTGCAGTTTAATTTCGCGTTCTTTTCTCTCGTGTAGAGTCCAGGTCATCTACACACAATCTCACACCAAAAAAGGGACGGGACACGGACGACAAACCGCAATCAAAACAAATCCAAATCGTATTTCTCGATTAATAAGTTGAAACGATTACAATCGTTTTCGTATACGATTAATCGTATTTCTTGTTTTCATAGCTAAAACGTTTGGCTCGAGGGGCACAAATAATCATTAAATAATGAAATCCTCTCGGTTACAATGACTACATATTCTGAGATCTGCATACGAATCATGTGCGCTTATGTTTTTCTGATCGATTGCTCCACATCGTCATCGGCTTTGAGCAAGATTTGTTGTCTAATTGCTTGACAGCAACCATGATCATGACGAATGTTGCGTTCCTGCGGCAGCCGGTTCTTCGTACCGGAACGACCCGTTTTTCAACGGCCAAGAGCTGCCAAACCCCCTCGATGCAAGAAGAACTGCAGTATTCGAAGCATCGCTACCACAACAACAACAAACACAATGTTGCCCAATCGGTGGAACAGTTTCCTGGCTATATCGCCGTCAACTTCAATTGTCCGTGGCGTGAAGCTGGTTCTCTAATTCGTCGGTGTCATCGGCTTCTTGCTGCGCTCATTGATTTTGTTCTCCGACTGCCTTTTGCACGCTTCTTCCAGATTAAAGCTAATCTTTACCCGGTGATTCCAATCAATTAGGGGCCGCCTCGGCGTCATCAAGCCGTTCGTGGTCGTTGTCTGCTTGTAGACGGTTCTAAAAAGAGGAGCAAATCCTTTAAACCTATTTATCAATTTAAATTGAGAAGCCTAGCAAATAAAATAAAACTTTTGACGTATAGAAAAACAGAATAATTTATTTTTTTCGAACAAGACGCCATTCGAAATTTGTCTTAACGATGAAAAAATCGTTGATCGATGTAGGCCGGCAGGCAATTACTAGGTTATAAAAGGGCGGCAAACTCGTCTGAAATCATTTTGCGATTGTGGTTTGTAAAGTGTAGTTGTGAAAGTGAGTGTGTGTATTAGTGTGAGTGAAATACATATTATTAAAAAATATTTTACTAAATACACAAATAGAAAAACTTTTCACAATTCACGTAAGTGAATAATACATACATACATATTTATAAATTGTCTTACAGTATGGGTTGCTTGCCACTAAAGGCAGCTTCAAGGCGCTCTACTTCCAAAAGAGATAGAGAAGCCTCATTACTGGCTACTATAGCCTTGTCAAAAACAGGCTATAGTCTTGGTCGAAAAATCGGGAAGGGGTCTTTTTCGAAAGTTGTAAAGGCCACATATAAAAACGGCCATGATAAATGCATGATTTTGGCCTGTAAGATAGTCAACTTGGAAAAAGCTCCGATGAATTCCTTAGGATTTATTCGCCGCGAACTGAATATTCTCACTAAAATAGGACATCCGCATATCGTTCGCATACATAGTATCCTAGAGCGAGAACCGAACATTTATATTTTCATGGACTATGCAGAAAATAGGGATTTGAGTAAACACATAAAATTCAACGGTCCAGTCAATGAAAATAAGTCGCGGAAATGGTTCTCGCAAATGGTGGGAGCCGTTCAGTATCTCCATTCTGTAAATATTGCTCATCGTGATCTGAAATGCAATAATATTTTGCTAACTAAGGAAATGAACGTGAAGGTGGCCGATTTTTCCTTGGCACGCTACTGTTATGGGGGGAATGACTTGTCGCAAACATACTGCGGGTCACGGGCTTATACGGCACCCGAAATATTGACCGGGATACCGTATGATCCCAAGTTGGCCGACTTGTGGTCATTGGGGGTGATTTTGTTTCGGATGTTGAACGAAACACTGCCTTTTAAATATGCCAATCTGTCGCTACTGATAGCGGCTCAGAACAATAAGCAGTTTAAATTCCATCACAGATTGGAAGGCCGTGTCTCGGATGATGCGAAGAAAGTGGTCAGTTGTTTGCTGGAACCCGACACGAAATTGCGATGGTCATTGAATCGGGTTGTAAAAAGTCCGTGGCTCTGTGGATATCATCCAACAGAAAGTGCTAATAACCACTATCTGTCGGAGCAGTCAACTTCCTATATTTCGGTGGCCTCCTCTATGGAGATATGTCGGGGATCGGTGCAAGATACAAGTCAGCTTCTGACAACACTGGCGGTTCCAAAAAAGCCGAGAAATAAACTGTTCGGCCTCATTTGCTGCTGGTCGAGAAGATCTAAACAAATTACAGCACCGAGAGTCATTTTTAAAGAGCTTCCTGCCGCCGAACTGGTAACTTTTTCCGAACCGTCGAAATCACGGATGCAACGTAGAAACCGCAAGCTTGGGCTTAAGGTCCGTCGGCGTCTAAGGAGTCAACGTTGTCCAAAAAACCGAAAGCTTCGATTGAAGCTTCTTAGACGTCGAAGAAAAAATTATAATAATTCAATGCGTCTAGGAAAATAAAGGGGTGACAATAGCGTTGAAGTGTGGCGAAAAAATTCGTCGCAATAACTAGATTTATTGAAAAATGAAAATTCCGAGTTGCGATTCTTGCAAATTTTTTATTGATATGTAGTATTAATTTTAAGTTGTCTATTTTAATCATGTAAATGCAATGTAAAGATTGATGTACATAATTATGGCAACATAGCCTCTTCGCCAGTTCATTAGCTAAGCCATTGGCCTAGCTATTGCACGGGCGAAGAGGCTATGTTGCCCAAGGTCATTCCAGGTACGGTTGGTGCAGTTTAATTTCGCGTTCTTTTCTCTCGTGTAGAGTCCAGGTCATCTACACACAATCTCACACCAAAAAAGGGACGGGACACGGACGAAAAACCGCAATCAAAACAAATCCAAATCGTATTTCGCGATTAATAAGTTGAAACGATTACAATCGTTTTCGTATACGATTAATCGTATTTCTCGTTTTCATAGCTAAAACGTTTGGCTCGAGGGGCACAAATAATCATTAAATAATGAAATCCTCTCGGTTACAATGAATACATATTCTGAGATCTGCATACGAATCATGTGCGCTTATGTTTTTCTGATCGATTGCTCCACATCGTCATCGGCTTTGAGCAAGATTTGTTGTCTAATTGCTAGACAGCAACCATGATCATGACGAATGTTGCGTTCTTGCGGCAGCCGGTTCTTCGTACCGGAACGACCCGTTTTTCAACGGCCAAGAGCTGCCAAACCCCCTCAATGCAAGAAGAACTGCAGTATTCGAAGCATCGCTACCACAACAACAACAAACACAATGTTGCCCAATCGGTGGAACAGTTTCCTGGCTATATCGCCGTCAACTTCAATTGTCCGTGGCGTGAAGCTGGTTCTCTAATTCGTCGGTGTCATCGGCTTCTTGCTGCGCTCATTGATTTTGTCCTCCGACTGCCTTTTGCACGCTTCTTCCAGATTAAAGCTAATCTTTACCCGGTGATTCCAATCAATTAGGGGCCGCCTCGGCGTCATCAAGCCGTTCGTGGTCGTTGTCTGCTTGTAGACGGTTCTAAAAAGAGGAGCAAATCCTTTAAACCTATTTATCAATTTAAATTGAGAAGCCTAGCAAATAAAATAAAACTTTTGACGTATAGAAAAACAGAATAATTTATTTTTTTCGAACAAGACGCCATTCGAAATTTGTCTTAACGATGAAAAAATCGTTGATCGATGTAGGCCGGCAGACAATTACTAGGTTATAAAAGGGCGGCAAACTCGTCTGAAATCATTTTGCGATTGTGGTTTGTAAAGTGTAGTTGTGAAAGTGAGTGTGTGTATTAGTGTGAGTGAAATACATATTATTAAAAAATATTTTACTGAATACACAAATAGAAAAACTTTTCACAATTCACGTAAGTGAATAATACATACATACATATTTATAAATTGTCTTACAGTATGGGTTGCTTGCCACTAAAGGCAGCTTCAAGGCGCTCTACTTCCAAAAGAGATAGAGAAGCCTCATTACTGGCTACTATAGCCTTGTCAAAAACAGGCTATAGTCTTGGTCGAAAAATCGGGAAGGGGTCTTTTTCGAAAGTTGTAAAGGCCACATATAAAAACGGCCATGATAAATGCATGATTTTGGCCTGTAAGATAGTCAACTTGGAAAAAGCTCCGATGAATTCCTTAGGATTTATTCGCCGCGAACTGAACATTCTCACTAAAATAGGACATCCGCATATCGTTCGCATACATAGTATCCTAGAGCGAGAACCGAACATTTATATTTTCATGGACTATGCAGAAAATAGGGATTTGAGTAAACACATAAAATTCAACGGTCCAGTCAATGAAAATAAGTCGCGGAAATGGTTCTCGCAAATGGTGGGAGCCGTTCAGTATCTCCATTCTGTAAATATTGCTCATCGTGATCTGAAATGCAATAATATTTTGCTAACTAAGGAAATGAACGTGAAGGTGGCCGATTTTTCCTTGGCACGCTACTGTTATGGGGGGAATGACTTGTCGCAAACGTACTGCGGGTCACGGGCTTATACGGCACCCGAAATATTGACCGGGATACCGTATGATCCCAAGTTGGCCGACTTGTGGTCATTGGGGGTGATTTTGTTTCGGATGTTGAACGAAACACTGCCTTTTAAATATGCCAATCTGTCGCTACTGATAGCGGCTCAGAACAATAAGCAGTTTAAATTCCATCACAGATTGGAAGGCCGTGTCTCGGATGATGCGAAGAAAGTGGTCAGTTGTTTGCTGGAACCCGACACGAAATTGCGATGGTCATTGAATCGGGTTGTAAAAAGTCCGTGGCTCTATGGATATCATCCAACAGAAAGTGCTAATAACCACTATCTGTCGGAGCAGTCAACTTCCTATATTTCGGTGGCCTCCTCTATGGAGATATGTCGGGGATCGGTGCAAGATACAAGTCAGCTTCTGACAACACTGGCGGTTCCAAAAAAGCCGAGAAATAATCTGTTCGGCCTCATTTGCTGCTGGTCGAGAAGATCTAAACAAATTACAGCACCGAGAGTCATTTTTAAAGAGCTTCCTGCCGCCGAACTGGTAACTTTTTCCGAACCGTCGAAATCACGGATGCAACGTAGAAACCGCAAGCTTGGGCTTAAGGTCCGTCGGCGTCTAAGGAGTCAACGTTGTCCAAAAAACCGAAAGCTTCGATTGAAGCTTCTTAGACGTCGAAGAAAAAATTATAATAATTCAATGCGTCTAGGAAAATAAAGGGGTGACAATAGCGTTGAAGTGTGGCGAAAAAATTCGTCGCAATAACTAGATTTATTGAAAAATGAAAATTCCGAGTTGCGATTCTTGCAAATTTTTTATTGATATGTAGTATTAATTTTAAGTTGTCTATTT
This sequence comes from Chloromyia formosa, assembly GCA_964017055.1. Classification (NCBI taxonomy): domain Eukaryota; kingdom Metazoa; phylum Arthropoda; class Insecta; order Diptera; family Stratiomyidae; genus Chloromyia; species Chloromyia formosa. The sequence continues at coordinate 25,401,969 of OZ024818.1, forward strand.
TAATCATGTAAATGCAATGTAAAGATTGATGTACATAATTATGGCAACATAGCCTCTTCGCCAGTTCATTAGCTAAGCCATTGGCCTAGCTATTGCACGGGCGAAGAGGCTATGTTGCCCAAGGTTATTCCAGGTACGGTTGGTGCAGTTTAATTTCGCGTTCTTTTCTCTCGTGTAGAGTCCAGGTCATCTACACACAATCTCACACCAAAAAAGGGACGGGACACGGACGACAAACCGCAATCAAAACAAATCCAAATCGTATTTCTCGATTAATAAGTTGAAACGATTACAATCGTTTTCGTATACGATTAATCGTATTTCTTGTTTTCATAGCTAAAACGTTTGGCTCGAGGGGCACAAATAATCATTAAATAATGAAATCCTCTCGGTTACAATGAATACATATTCTGAGATCTGCATACGAATCATGTGCGCTTATGTTTTTCTGATCGATTGCTCCACATCGTCATCGGCTTTGAGCAAGATTTGTTGTCTAATTGCTAGACAGCAACCATGATCATGACGAATGTTGCGTTCCTGCGGCAGCCGGTTCTTCGTACCGGAACGACCCGTTTTTCAATGGCCAAGAGCTGCCAAACCCCCTCGATGCAAGAAGAACTGCAGTATTCGAAGCATCGCTACCACAACAACAACAAACACAATGTTGCCCAATCGGTGGAACAGTTTCCTGGCTATATCGCCGTCAACTTCAATTGTCCGTGGCGTGAAGCTGGTTCTCTAATTCGTCGGTGTCATCGGCTTCTTGCTGCGCTCATTGATTTTGTCCTCCGACTGCCTTTTGCACGCTTCTTCCAGATTAAAGCTAATCTTTACCCGGTGATTCCAATCAATTAGGGGCCGCCTCGGCGTCATCAAGCCGTTCGTGGTCGTTGTCTGCTTGTAGACGGTTCTAAAAAGAGGAGCAAATCCTTTAAACCTATTTATCAATTTAAATTGAGAAGCCTAGCAAATAAAATAAAACTTTTGACGTATAGAAAAACAGAATAATTTATTTTTTTTCGAACAAGACGCCATTCGAAATTTGTCTTAACGATGAAAAAATCGTTGATCGATGTAGGCCGGCAGACAATTACTAGGTTATAAAAGGGCGGCAAACTCGTCTGAAATCATTTTGCGATTGTGGTTTGTAAAGTGTAGTTGTGAAAGTGAGTGTGTGTATTAGTGTGAGTGAAATACATATTATTAAAAAATATTTTACTGAATACACAAATAGAAAAACTTTTCACAATTCACGTAAGTGAATAATACATACATACATATTTATAAATTGTCTTACAGTATGGGTTGCTTGCCACTAAAGGCAGCTTCAAGGCGCTCTACTTCCAAAAGAGATAGAGAAGCCTCATTACTGGCTACTATAGCCTTGTCAAAAACAGGCTATAGTCTTGGTCGAAAAATCGGGAAGGGGTCTTTTTCGAAAGTTGTAAAGGCCACATATAAAAACGGCCATGATAAATGCATGATTTTGGCCTGTAAGATAGTCAACTTGGAAAAAGCTCCGATGAATTCCTTAGGATTTATTCGCCGCGAACTGAACATTCTCACTAAAATAGGACATCCGCATATCGTTCGCATACATAGTATCCTAGAGCGAGAACCGAACATTTATATTTTCATGGACTATGCAGAAAATAGGGATTTGAGTAAACACATAAAATTCAACGGTCCAGTCAATGAAAATAAGTCGCGGAAATGGTTCTCGCAAATGGTGGGAGCCGTTCAGTATCTCCATTCTGTAAATATTGCTCATCGTGATCTGAAATGCAATAATATTTTGCTAACTAAGGAAATGAACGTGAAGGTGGCCGATTTTTCCTTGGCACGCTACTGTTATGGGGGGAATGACTTGTCGCAAACATACTGCGGGTCACGGGCTTATACGGCACCCGAAATATTGACCGGGATACCGTATGATCCCAAGTTGGCCGACTTGTGGTCATTGGGGGTGATTTTGTTTCGGATGTTGAACGAAACACTGCCTTTTAAATATGCCAATCTGTCGCTACTGATAGCGGCTCAGAACAATAAGCAGTTTAAATTCCATCACAGATTGGAAGGCCGTGTCTCGGATGATGCGAAGAAAGTGGTCAGTTGTTTGCTGGAACCCGACACGAAATTGCGATGGTCATTGAATCGGGTTGTAAAAAGTCCGTGGCTCTGTGGATATCATCCAACAGAAAGTGCTAATAACCACTATCTGTCGGAGCAGTCAACTTCCTATATTTCGGTGGCCTCCTCTATGGAGATATGTCGGGGATCGGTGCAAGATACAAGTCAGCTTCTGACAACACTGGCGGTTCCAAAAAAGCCGAGAAATAAACTGTTCGGCCTCATTTGCTGCTGGTCGAGAAGATCTAAACAAATTACAGCACCGAGAGTCATTTTTAAAGAGCTTCCTGCCGCCGAACTGGTAACTTTTTCCGAACCGTCGAAATCACGGATGCAACGTAGAAACCGCAAGCTTGGGCTTAAGGTCCGTCGGCGTCTAAGGAGTCAACGTTGTCCAAAAAACCGATTGAAGTGTGGCGAAAAAATTCGTCGCAATAACTAGATTTATTGAAAAATGAAAATTCCGAGTTGCGATTCTTGCAAATTTTTTATTGATATGTAGTATTAATTTTAAGTTGTCTATTTTAATCATGTAAATGCAATGTAAAGATTGATGTACATAATTATGGCAACATAGCCTCTTCGCCAGTTCATTAGCTAAGCCATTGGCCTAGCTATTGCACGGGCGAAGAGGCTATGTTGCCCAAGGTCATTCCAGGTACGGTTGGTGCAGTTTAATTTCGCGTTCTTTTCTCTCGTGTAGAGTCCAGGTCATCTACACACAATCTCACACCAAAAAAGGGACGGGACACGGACGAAAAACCGCAATCAAAACAAATCCAAATCGTATTTCGCGATTAATAAGTTGAAACGATTACAATCGTTTTCGTATACGATTAATCGTATTTCTCGTTTTCATAGCTAAAACGTTTGGCTCGAGGGGCACAAATAATCATTAAATAATGAAATCCTCTCGGTTACAATGAATACATATTCTGAGATCTGCATACGAATCATGTGCGCTTATGTTTTTCTGATCGATTGCTCCACATCGTCATCGGCTTTGAGCAAGATTTGTTGTCTAATTGCTAGACAGCAACCATGATCATGACGAATGTTGCGTTCTTGCGGCAGCCGGTTCTTCGTACCGGAACGACCCGTTTTTCAACGGCCAAGAGCTGCCAAACCCCCTCAATGCAAGAAGAACTGCAGTATTCGAAGCATCGCTACCACAACAACAACAAACACAATGTTGCCCAATCGGTGGAACAGTTTCCTGGCTATATCGCCGTCAACTTCAATTGTCCGTGGCGTGAAGCTGGTTCTCTAATTCGTCGGTGTCATCGGCTTCTTGCTGCGCTCATTGATTTTGTCCTCCGACTGCCTTTTGCACGCTTCTTCCAGATTAAAGCTAATCTTTACCCGGTGATTCCAATCAATTAGGGGCCGCCTCGGCGTCATCAAGCCGTTCGTGGTCGTTGTCTGCTTGTAGACGGTTCTAAAAAGAGGAGCAAATCCTTTAAACCTATTTATCAATTTAAATTGAGAAGCCTAGCAAATAAAATAAAACTTTTGACGTATAGAAAAACAGAATAATTTATTTTTTTCGAACAAGACGCCATTCGAAATTTGTCTTAACGATGAAAAAATCGTTGATCGATGTAGGCCGGCAGGCAATTACTAGGTTATAAAAGGGCGGCAAACTCGTCTGAAATCATTTTGCGATTGTGGTTTGTAAAGTGTAGTTGTGAAAGTGAGTGTGTGTATTAGTGTGAGTGAAATACATATTATTAAAAAATATTTTACTGAATACACAAATAGAAAAACTTTTCACAATTCACGTAAGTGAATAATACATACATACATATTTATAAATTGTCTTACAGTATGGGTTGCTTGCCACTAAAGGCAGCTTCAAGGCGCTCTACTTCCAAAAGAGATAGAGAAGCCTCATTACTGGCTACTATAGCCTTGTCAAAAACAGGCTATAGTCTTGGTCGAAAAATCGGGAAGGGGTCTTTTTCGAAAGTTGTAAAGGCCACATATAAAAACGGCCATGATAAATGCATGATTTTGGCCTGTAAGATAGTCAACTTGGAAAAAGCTCCGATGAATTCCTTAGGATTTATTCGCCGCGAACTGAACATTCTCACTAAAATAGGACATCCGCATATCGTTCGCATACATAGTATCCTAGAGCGAGAACCGAACATTTATATTTTCATGGACTATGCAGAAAATAGGGATTTGAGTAAACACATAAAATTCAACGGTCCAGTCAATGAAAATAAGTCGCGGAAATGGTTCTCGCAAATGGTGGGAGCCGTTCAGTATCTCCATTCTGTAAATATTGCTCATCGTGATCTGAAATGCAATAATATTTTGCTAACTAAGGAAATGAACGTGAAGGTGGCCGATTTTTCCTTGGCACGCTACTGTTATGGGGGGAATGACTTGTCGCAAACGTACTGCGGGTCACGGGCTTATACGGCACCCGAAATATTGACCGGGATACCGTATGATCCCAAGTTGGCCGACTTGTGGTCATTGGGGGTGATTTTGTTTCGGATGTTGAACGAAACACTGCCTTTTAAATATGCCAATCTGTCGCTACTGATAGCGGCTCAGAACAATAAGCAGTTTAAATTCCATCACAGATTGGAAGGCCGTGTCTCGGATGATGCGAAGAAAGTGGTCAGTTGTTTGCTGGAACCCGACACGAAATTGCGATGGTCATTGAATCGGGTTGTAAAAAGTCCGTGGCTCTGTGGATATCATCCAACAGAAAGTGCTAATAACCACTATCTGTCGGAGCAGTCAACTTCCTATATTTCGGTGGCCTCCTCTATGGAGATATGTCGGGGATCGGTGCAAGATACAAGTCAGCTTCTGACAACACTGGCGGTTCCAAAAAAGCCGAGAAATAATCTGTTCGGCCTCATTTGCTGCTGGTCGAGAAGATCTAAACAAATTACAGCATCGAGAGTCATTTTTAAAGAGCTTCCTGCCGCCGAACTGGTAACTTTTTCCGAACCGTCGAAATCACGGATGCAACGTAGAAACCGCAAGCTTGGGCTTAAGGTCCGTCGGCGTCTAAGGAGTCAACGTTGTCCAAAAAACCGAAAGCTTCGATTGAAGCTTCTTAGACGTCGAAGAAAAAATTATAATAATTCAATGCGTCTAGGAAAATAAAGGGGTGACAATAGCGTTGAAGTGTGGCGAAAAAATTCGTCGCAATAACTAGATTTATTGAAAAATGAAAATTCCGAGTTGCGATTCTTGCAAATTTTTTATTGATATGTAGTATTAATTTTAAGTTGTCTATTTTAATCATGTAAATGCAATGTAAAGATTGATGTACATAATTATGGCAACATAGCCTCTTCGCCAGTTCATTAGCTAAGCCATTGGCCTAGCTATTGCACGGGCGAAGAGGCTATGTTGCCCAAGGTTATTCCAGGTACGGTTGGTGCAGTTTAATTTCGCGTTCTTTTCTCTCGTGTAGAGTCCAGGTCATCTACACACAATCTCACACCAAAAAAGGGACGGGACACGGACGACAAACCGCAATCAAAACAAATCCAAATCGTATTTCTCGATTAATAAGTTGAAACGATTACAATCGTTTTCGTATACGATTAATCGTATTTCTTGTTTTCATAGCTAAAACGTTTGGCTCGAGGGGCACAAATAATCATTAAATAATGAAATCCTCTCGGTTACAATGAATACATATTCTGAGATCTGCATACGAATCATGTGCGCTTATGTTTTTCTGATCGATTGCTCCACATCGTCATCGGCTTTGAGCAAGATTTGTTGTCTAATTGCTAGACAGCAACCATGATCATGACGAATGTTGCGTTCCTGCGGCAGCCGGTTCTTCGTACCGGAACGACCCGTTTTTCAATGGCCAAGAGCTGCCAAACCCCCTCGATGCAAGAAGAACTGCAGTATTCGAAGCATCGCTACCACAACAACAACAAACACAATGTTGCCCAATCGGTGGAACAGTTTCCTGGCTATATCGCCGTCAACTTCAATTGTCCGTGGCGTGAAGCTGGTTCTCTAATTCGTCGGTGTCATCGGCTTCTTGCTGCGCTCATTGATTTTGTCCTCCGACTGCCTTTTGCACGCTTCTTCCAGATTAAAGCTAATCTTTACCCGGTGATTCCAATCAATTAGGGGCCGCCTCGGCGTCATCAAGCCGTTCGTGGTCGTTGTCTGCTTGTAGACGGTTCTAAAAAGAGGAGCAAATCCTTTAAACCTATTTATCAATTTAAATTGAGAAGCCTAGCAAATAAAATAAAACTTTTGACGTATAGAAAAACAGAATAATTTATTTTTTTTCGAACAAGACGCCATTCGAAATTTGTCTTAACGATGAAAAAATCGTTGATCGATGTAGGCCGGCAGACAATTACTAGGTTATAAAAGGGCGGCAAACTCGTCTGAAATCATTTTGCGATTGTGGTTTGTAAAGTGTAGTTGTGAAAGTGAGTGTGTGTATTAGTGTGAGTGAAATACATATTATTAAAAAATATTTTACTGAATACACAAATAGAAAAACTTTTCACAATTCACGTAAGTGAATAATACATACATACATATTTATAAATTGTCTTACAGTATGGGTTGCTTGCCACTAAAGGCAGCTTCAAGGCGCTCTACTTCCAAAAGAGATAGAGAAGCCTCATTACTGGCTACTATAGCCTTGTCAAAAACAGGCTATAGTCTTGGTCGAAAAATCGGGAAGGGGTCTTTTTCGAAAGTTGTAAAGGCCACATATAAAAACGGCCATGATAAATGCATGATTTTGGCCTGTAAGATAGTCAACTTGGAAAAAGCTCCGATGAATTCCTTAGGATTTATTCGCCGCGAACTGAACATTCTCACTAAAATAGGACATCCGCATATCGTTCGCATACATAGTATCCTAGAGCGAGAACCGAACATTTATATTTTCATGGACTATGCAGAAAATAGGGATTTGAGTAAACACATAAAATTCAACGGTCCAGTCAATGAAAATAAGTCGCGGAAATGGTTCTCGCAAATGGTGGGAGCCGTTCAGTATCTCCATTCTGTAAATATTGCTCATCGTGATCTGAAATGCAATAATATTTTGCTAACTAAGGAAATGAACGTGAAGGTGGCCGATTTTTCCTTGGCACGCTACTGTTATGGGGGGAATGACTTGTCGCAAACGTACTGCGGGTCACGGGCTTATACGGCACCCGAAATATTGACCGGGATACCGTATGATCCCAAGTTGGCCGACTTGTGGTCATTGGGGGTGATTTTGTTTCGGATGTTGAACGAAACACTGCCTTTTAAATATGCCAATCTGTCGCTACTGATAGCGGCTCAGAACAATAAGCAGTTTAAATTCCATCACAGATTGGAAGGCCGTGTCTCGGATGATGCGAAGAAAGTGGTCAGTTGTTTGCTGGAACCCGACACGAAATTGCGATGGTCATTGAATCGGGTTGTAGAAAGTCCGTGGCTCTGTGGATATCATCCAACAGAAAGTGCTAATAACCACTATCTGTCGGAGCAGTCAACTTCCTATATTTCGGTGGCCTCCTCTATGGAGATATGTCGGGGATCGGTGCAAGATACAAGTCAGCTTCTGACAACACTGGCGGTTCCAAAAAAGCCGAGAAATAAACTGTTCGGCCTCATTTGCTGCTGGTCGAGAAGATCTAAACAAATTACAGCACCGAGAGTCATTTTTAAAGAGCTTCCTGCCGCCGAACTGGTAACTTTTTCCGAACCGTCGAAATCACGGATGCAACGTAGAAACCGCAAGCTTGGGCTTAAGGTCCGTCGGCGTCTAAGGAGTCAACGTTGTCCAAAAAACCGAAAGCTTCGATTGAAGCTTCTTAGACGTCGAAGAAAAAATTATAATAATTCAATGCGTATAGGAAAATAAAGGGGTGACAATAGCGTTGAACTGTGGCGAAAAAATTCGTCGCAATAACTAGATTTATTGAAAAATGAAAATTCCGAGTTGCGATTCTTGCAAATTTTTTATTGATATGTAGTATTAATTTTAAGTTGTCTATTTTAATCATGTAAATGCAATGTAAAGATTGATGTACATAATTATGGCAACATAGCCTCTTCGCCAGTTCATTAGCTAAGCCATTGGCCTAGCTATTGCACGGGCGAAGAGGCTATGTTGCCCAAGGTTATTCCAGGTACGGTTGGTGCAGTTTAATTTCGCGTTCTTTCCTCTCGTGTAGAGTCCAGGTCATCTACACACAATCTCACACCAAAAAAGGGACGAGACACGGACGACAAACCGCAATCAAAACAAATCCAAATCGTATTTCTCGATTAATAAGTTGAAACGATTACAATCGTTTTCGTATACGATTAATCGTATTTCTTGTTTTCATAGCTAAAACGTTTGGCTCGAGGGGCACAAATAATCATTAAATAATGAAATCCTCTCGGTTACAATGACTACATATTCTGAGATCTGCATACGAATCATGTGCGCTTATGTTTTTCTGATCGATTGCTCCACATCGTCATCGGCTTTGAGCAAGATTTGTTGTCTAATTGCTTGACAGCAACCATGATCATGACGAATGTTGCGTTCCTGCGGCAGCCGGTTCTTCGTACCGGAACGACCCGTTTTTCAACGGCCAAGAGCTGCCAAACCCCCTCGATGCAAGAAGAACTGCAGTATTCGAAGCATCGCTACCACAACAACAAACAAAATGTTGCCCAATCGGTGGAACAGTTTCCCCCTGGACAATCAGAACGTCCCCAGAACGGACGATTTCTTCAATTAGAGAGTAAATTTCTGAAGTATAAATTAAACATCACCAAACTTCCATCGAACCATCAAATATCATAGAACGGTGGAAATAGGGGGATTTTTTTTCCACACGTTCTATAAAATTGATGGTTCGATGGAAGTTTGGTCGTGGTTGTGCTCGTTCATGGGTGGCGACCATTACGCGAAGCGAGCGTAGTGATTAGGGACTTGCGAATATTGCAATTTTCCATGCCTTCAATGTACCAAATAATAAAAACAAAAATAACTGGCGCAATAGTCCAATTTAAACCATGGCCTCGAGATGAGTTAGCATCATCTCATTTTCTAGATCATGGCGGTCTTGTGCAGAGGTGTGCGATCAGCAACACGCCCAACCGAGTTAATAAATACCTATACCCATAAATGGGTACTCATTTAACAGCTGAGTGGGCTCATAGTCTGACACGTAAATCCCCGGAATCGAACCGGGGCCCAGTGCGTAGAAGGCGAACGTGCTAACCGTTGCGCCATCCCGACTACAATATACCAAACATTCAATAAAATTAAAAAATTTATTTGCAAATTCTAGGCTTTTCGAGTGCTTTTCGAGTCACGCGATTGAAGAGTGACGAAAATCCGAGTGAAAAGTTATTTCCTCAGCCCGGGCCCCAGAAACTAAGGCTGCGCGCAAGTTGGCACACGTTCGTGTGTCGCGTTCACGTGTTTTATGTCAAACGGTGTGAGTCTATGGTTTTCAACCAAAGACACGAATCTGTCAATTTGGCAAATGCTCGGCTGTTGTCGTATCACTAAATTGGATTCATTATTGTGCGTTAACGCCAATAATTTAGTATGAAATATGCGCTTATGCACATCCTACTACTCTCCAGTCGTTTGTTTCGCCACTCAATTCTTGCCTAATTATTCGTTTTAAAGCACAATAATGAACTCAGTTCGGTGATACGGCAACAGCCGAGCATTTGTCAATTTGACAAATTCGCATCTTTGCATCTTTGTCTATGGTTTGCAACCATGGTTGCAAACCATAGACCCAAACCGTTTGACAGCAAACACGTGAACGCGACACGCGAACGTGAGCCAACATGCGCGCAGCCTAAAAGATTGCCCCAAAAAGGGCTTATCGACTGTGGCGACCCTTACGCCATTCTATTTTACAAATGACATTTGTAAGCTGGCAATGCTGTTCATTCACACACTCTCGCTCTTCATTCTCTTTAAATATGTTCCTCTTCTCTTATGCGTTTATTTTATTCTATTTTTCATTTGTTTTTGACAGATACATGCGACATTATTTGTGGCAAGATGGGAGATGCGAACGTTGTGCTGAATCCCGCCGAGGGTAAAATCAAAATAATAAAGTGGCGCGTAAAAGAGGGTCATTCGGTTACAAATTCCCAAGTAATTTTATTATACGAGGAGTGTGATGCCGAGACCAAGGAGGTGAAAAAGTTCAAAATAAACGGTTGCGGTGTCGTTAAAAAGTGTTTGTACAAAGATGGGGCGATTGTAGAAAAAGAGTTAGTATATTGCTCCTTGGCCGCTTTCTTTGCTGATGTTTGTTTATTCTAGCTCACCGATTTTCGAAATCTCACCATGTATCCATACGACTGTGATAAAGGACATGTGCGCTGATTGCGGCGCGGACTTGCGGCGTAACGAGAATGTGAGTGTACAACGAGCAAGTAAGCCGTTTTTCCGCGTTAAAGATATGCTATTTTTGCAGGGTGTTCCGACGGAAGCTTCGGTTCCCATGGTTCACTCAGTGCCCGAGCTGAAAGTTACACAGAAACTTGCCCAAGAATTGGGTAGAGCCGATACGAAACGTTTACTGGAAGAACGGAAACTTGTATTGCTGGTGGATCTGGATCAGACCCTAATCCACACGACAAACGATAGCGTCCCTAGCAACATTAGTGGAATACATCACTTTCAGCTGTACGGACCGAATTCACCATGGTATCATACAAAATTAAGGCCGGGAACTGATGAGTTCCTGTCGAAGATGACATCACTTTACGAACTGCACATTTGCACCTTTGGCGCAAGGAATTATGCACATACCATTGTTCAAATTTTGGATAAAGACGGCAAGCTGTTTTCACATAGGATCTTATCCCGAGACGAGTGTTTTAACATAACGAGTAAAACGGACAATTTAAAGTAAGTTATATACAATACAATACCAGCCTCCGCTCACTCTTTCATCCAGGGTTCGCTACGCTCACAACATTTATACTAATTTCGGTCGTCTTGGAAATTTGTTCACGATCACTAACCCCGAGGGCTTTGGGAGCGCCACCTTTCATCCCGGCGAATACGAAAACCATTGGGTTGACACTAATCTTCGTCATTTTCGATTTTTCTTTTGCACTTTCATTCACGCCCGGGTTTATTTCGTATCATATCGAATTTGCACGCAAATTGTGGGAGCCCTTTCTCTCGTGTAGAGTCGAGCTTGTCAACACACAATCTTACACCAAAAAAGGAACGGGACGCGGACGACAAACCGCAATCAAAACAAATCCAAATCGTATTTCTCGATTAATAAGTTGAAACGATTACAATCGTTTTCGTATACGATTAATCGTATTTCTTGTTTTCATAGCTAAAACGTTTGGCTCGAGGGTCACAAATAATCATTAAATAATGAAATCCTCTCGGTTACAATGACTACATATTCTGAGATCTGCATACGAATCATGTGCGCTTATGTTTTTCTGATCGATTGCTCCACATCGTCATCGGCTTTGAGCAAGATTTGTTGTCTAATTGCTTGACAGCAACCATAATCATGACGAATGTTGCGTTCCTGCGGCAGCCAGTTCTTCGTATCGGAACGACCCGCTTTTCAATGGCCAGGAGCTGCCAGACCCCCTCGATGCAAGAAGAACTGCAGTATTCGAAGCATCGCTACCACAACAACAACAAACACAATGTTGCCCAATCGGTGGAACAGTTTCCTGGCTATATTGCCGTCAACTTCAATTGTCCGTGGCGTGAAGCTGGTTCTCTAATTCGTCGGTGTCATCGGCTTCTTGCTGCGCTCATTGATTTTGTCCTCCGACTGCCTTTTGCACGCTTCTTCCAGATTAAAGCTAATCTTTACCCGGTGATTCCAATCAATTAGGGGCCGCCTCGGCGTCATCGTGGTCGTTGTCTGCTTGTAGACGGTTCTAAAAAGAGGAGCAAATCCTTTAAACCTATTTATCAATTTGAATTGAGAAGCCTAGCAAATAAAATAAAACTTTTGACGTATAGAAAAACAGAATAATTTATTTTTTTCGAACAAGACGCCATTCGAAATTTGTCTTAACGATGAAAAAATCGTTGATCGATGTAGGCCGGCAGGCAATTACTAGGTTATAAAAGGGCGGCAAACTCGTCTGAAATCATTTTGCGATTGTGGTTTGTAAAGTGTAGTCGTGAAAGTGAGTGTGTGTATTAGTGTGAGTGAAATACATATTATTAAAAAATATTTTACTGAATACACAAATAGAAAAACTTTTCACAATTCACGTAAGTGAATAATACATACATACATATTTATAAATTGTCTTACAGTATGGGTTGCTTGCCACTGAAGGCAGCTTCAAGGCGCTCTACTTCCAAAAGAGATAGAGAAGCCTCATTACTGGCTACTATAGCCTTGTCAAAAACAGGCTATAGTCTTGGTCGAAAAATCGGGAAGGGGTCTTTTTCGAAAGTTGTAAAGGCCACATATAAAAACGGCCATGATAAATGCATGATTTTGGCCTGTAAGATAGTCAACTTGGAAAAAGCTCCGATGAATTCCTTAGGATTTATTCGCCGCGAACTGAACATTCTCACTAAAATAGGACATCCGCATATCGTTCGCATACATAGTATCCTAGAGCGAGAACCGAACATTTATATTTTCATGGACTATGCACAAAATGGGGATTTGAGTAAACACATAAAATTCAACGGTCCAGTCAATGAAAATAAGTCGCGGAAATGGTTCTCGCAAATGGTGGGAGCCGTTCAGTATCTCCATTCTGTAAATATTGCTCATCGTGATCTGAAATGCAATAATATTTTGCTAACTAAGGAAATGAACGTGAAGGTGGCCGATTTTTCCTTGGCACGCTACTGTTATGGGGGGAATGACTTGTCGCAAACGTACTGCGGGTCACGGGCTTATACGGCACCCGAAATATTGACCGGGATACCGTATGATCCCAAGTTGGCCGACTTGTGGTCATTGGGGGTGATTTTGTTTCGGATGTTGAACGAAACACTGCCTTTTAAATATGCCAATCTGTCGCTACTGATAGCGGCTCAGAACAATAAGCAGTTTAAATTCCATCACAGATTGGAAGGCCGTGTCTCGGATGATGCGAAGAAAGTGGTCAGTTGTTTGCTGGAACCCGACACGAAATTGCGATGGTCATTGAATCGGGTTGTAAAAAGTCCGTGGCTCTGTGGATATCATCCAACAGAAAGTGCTAATAACCACTATCTGTCGGAGCAGTCAACTTCCTATATTTCGGTGGCCTCCTCTATGGAGATATGTCGGGGATCGGTGCAAGATACAAGTCAGCTTCTGACAACACTGGCGGTTCCAAAAAAGCCGAGAAATAAACTGTTCGGCCTCATTTGCTGCTGGTCGAGAAGATCTAAACAAATTACAGCACCGAGAGTCATTTTTAAAGAGCTTCCTGCCGCCGAACTGGTAACTTTTTCCGAACCGTCGAAATCACGGATGCAACGTAGAAACCGCAAGCTTGGGCTTAAGGTCCGTCGGCGTCTAAGGAGTCAACGTTGTCCAAAAAACCGAAAGCTTCGACTGAAGCTTCTTAGACGTCGAAGAAAAAATTATAATAATTCAATGCGTATAGGAAAATAAAGGGGTGACAATAGCGTTGAAGTGTGGCGAAAAAATTCGTCGCAATAACTAGATTTATTGAAAAATGAAAATTCCGAGTTGCGATTCTTGCAAATTTTTTATTGATATGTAGTATTAATTTTAAGTTGTCTATTTTAATCATGAAATGCAATGTAAAGATTGATGTACACAATTATGGCAACATAGCCTCTTCGCCAGTTCATTAGCTAAGCCATTGGCCTAGCTATTGCACGGGCGAAGAGGCTATGTTGCCCAAGGTTATTCCAGGTACGGTTGGTGCAGTTTAATTTCGCGTTCTTTCCTCTCGTGTAGAGTCCAGGTCATCTACACACAATCTCACACCAAAAAAGGGACGGGACACGGACGACAAACCGCAATCAAAACAAATCCAAATCGTATTTCTCGATTAATAAGTTGAAACGATTACAATCGTTTTCGTATACGATTAATCGTATTTCTTGTTTTCATAGTAAAACGTTTGGCTCGAGGGGCACAAATAATCATTAAATAATGAAATCCTCTCGGTTACAATGACTACATATTCTGAGATCTGCATACGAATCATGTGCGCTTATGTTTTTCTGATCGATCGCTCCACATCGTCATCGGCTTTGAGCAAGATTTGTTGTCTAATTGCTTGACAGCAACCATGATCATGACGAATGTTGCGTTCCTGCGGCAGCCGGTTCTTCGTACCGGAACGACCCGTTTTTCAACGGCCAAGAGCTGCCAAACCCCCTCGATGCAAGAAGAACTGCGGTATTCGAAGCATCGCTACCACAACAACAACAAACACAATGTTGCCCAATCGGTGGAACAGTTTCCCCCTGGACAATCAGAACGTCCCCAGAACGGACGATTTCTTCAATTAGAGAGTAAATTTCTGAAGTATAAATTAAACATCACCAAACTTCCATCGAACCATCAAATATCATAGAACGGTGGAAATAGGGGGATTTTTTTTCCACACGTTCTATGAAATTGATGGTTCGATGGAAGTTTGGTCGTGGTTGTGCTCGTTCATGGGTGGCGACCATTACGCGAAGCGAGCGTAGTGATTAGGGACTTGCGAATATTGCAATTTTCCATGCCTTCAATGTACCAAATAATAAAAACAAAAATAACTGGCGCAATAGTCCAATTTAAACCATGGCCTCGAGATGAGTTAGCATCATCTCATTTTCTAGATCGTGGCGGTCTTGTGCAGAGGTGTGCGATCAGCAACACGCCCAACCGAGCAACCATGGTTGCAAACCATAGACCCAAACCGTTTGACAGCAAACACGTGAACGCGACACGCGAACGTGAGCCAACATGCGCGCAGCCTAAAAGATTGCCCCAAAAAGGGCTTATCGACTGTGGCGACCCTTACGCCATTCTATTTTACAAATGACATTTGTAAGCTGGCAATGCTGTTCATTCACACACTCTCGCTCTTCATTCTCTTTAAATATGTTCCTCTTCTCTTATGCGTTTATTTTATTCTATTTTTCATTTGTTTTTGACAGATACATGCGACATTATTTGTGGCAAGATGGGAGATGCGAACGTTGTGCTGAATCCCGCCGAGGGTAAAATCAAAATAATAAAGTGGCGCGTAAAAGAGGGTCATTCGGTTACAAATTCCCAAGTAATTTTATTATACGAGGAGTGTGATGCCGAGACCAAGGAGGTGAAAAAGTTCAAAATAAACGGTTGCGGTGTCGTTAAAAAGTGTTTGTACAAAGATGGGGCGATTGTAGAAAAAGAGTTAGTATATTGCTCCTTGGCCGCTTTCTTTGCTGATGTTTGTTTATTTTAGCTCACCGATTTTCGAAATCTCACCATGTATCCATACGACTGTGATAAAGGACATGTGCGCTGATTGCGGCGCGGACTTGCGGCGTAACGAGAATGTGAGTGTACAACGAGCAAGTAAGCCGTTTTTCCGCGTTAAAGATATGCTATTTTTGCAGGGTGTTCCGACGGAAGCTTCGGTTCCCATGGTTCACTCAGTGCCCGAGCTGAAAGTTACACAGAAACTTGCCCAAGAATTGGGTAGAGCCGATACGAAACGTTTACTGGAAGAACGGAAACTTGTATTGCTGGTGGATCTGGATGAGACCCTAATCCACACGACAAACGATAGCGTCCCTAGCAACATTAGTGGAATACATCACTTTCAGCTGTACGGACCGAATTCACCATGGTATCATACAAAATTAAGGCCGGGAACTGATGAGTTCCTGTCGAAGATGACATCACTTTACGAACTGCACATTTGCACCTTTGGCGCAAGGAATTATGCACATACCATTGTTCAAATTTTGGATAAAGACGGCAAGCTGTTTTCACATAGGATCTTATCCCGAGACGAGTGTTTTAACATAACGAGTAAAACGGACAATTTAAAGTAAGTTATATACAATACAATACCAGCCTCCGCTCACTCTTTCATCCAGGGTTCGCTACGCTCACAACATTTATACTAATTTCGGTCGTCTTGGAAATTTGTTCACGATCACTAACCCCGAGGGCTTTGGGAGCGCCACCTTTCATCCCGGCGAATACGAAAACCATTGGGTTGACACTAATCTTCGTCATTTTCGATTTTTCTTTTGCACTTTCATTCACGCCCGGGTTTATTTCGTATCATATCGAATTTGCACGCAAATTGTGGGAGCCCTTTCTCTCGTGTAGAGTCCAGCTTGTCAACACACAATCTTACACCAAAAAAGGAACGGGACGCGGACGACAAACCGCAATCAAAACAAATCCAAATCGTATTTCTCGATTAATAAGTTGAAACGATTACAATCGTTTTCGTATACGATTAATCGTATTTCTTGTTTTCATAGCTAAAACGTTTGGCTCGAGGGTCACAAATAATCATTAAATAATGAAATCCTCTCGGTTACAATGACTACATATTCTGAGATCTGCATACGAATCATGTGCGCTTATGTTTTTCTGATCGATTGCTCCACATCGTCATCGGCTTTGAGCAAGATTTGTTGTCTAATTGCTTGACAGCAACCATAATCATGACGAATGTTGCGTTCCTGCGGCAGCCAGTTCTTCGTATCGGAACGACCCGCTTTTCAATGGCCAGGAGCTGCCAGACCCCCTCGATGCAAGAAGAACTGCAGTATTCGAAGCATCGCTACCACAACAACAACAAACACAATGTTGCCCAATCGGTGGAACAGTTTCCTGGCTATATTGCCGTCAACTTCAATTGTCCGTGGCGTGAAGCTGGTTCTCTAATTCGTCGGTGTCATCGGCTTCTTGCTGCACTCATTGATTTTGTCCTCCGACTGCCTTTTGCACGCTTCTTCCAGATTAAAGCTAATCTTTACCCGGTGATTCCAATCAATTAGGGGCCGCCTCGGCGTCATCGTGGTCGTTGTCTGCTTGTAGACGGTTCTAAAAAGAGGAGAAAATCCTTTAAACCTATTTATCAATTTAAATTGAGAAGCCTAGCAAATAAAATAAAACTTTTGACGTATAGAAAAACAGAATAATTTATTTTTTTCGAACAAGACGCCATTCGAAATTTGTCTTAACGATGAAAAAATCGTTGATCGATGTAGGCCGGCAGGCAATTACTAGGTTATAAAAGGGCGGCAAACTCGTCTGAAATCATTTTGCGATTGTGGTTTGTAAGGTGTAGTTGTGAAAGTGAGTGTGTGTATTAGTGTGAGTGAAATACATTTTATTAAAAAATATTTTACTGAATACACAAATAGAAAAACTTTTCACAATTCACGTAAGTGAATAATACATACATACATATTTATAAATTGTCTTACAGTATGGGTTGCTTGCCACTAAAGGCGGCTTCAAGGCGCTCTACTTCCAAAAGAGATAGAGAAGCCTCATTACTGGCTACTATAGCCTTGTCAAAAACAGGCTATAGTCTTGGTCGAAAAATCGGGAAGGGGTCTTTTTCGAAAGTTGTAAAGGCCACATATAAAAACGGCCATGATAAATGCATGATTTTGGCCTGTAAGATAGTCAACTTGGAAAAAGCTCCGATGAATTCCTTAGGATTTATTCGCCGCGAACTGAACATTCTCACTAAAATAGGACATCCGCATATCGTTCGCATACATAGTATCCTAGAGCGAGAACCGAACATTTATATTTTCATGGACTATGCAGAAAATGGGGATTTGAGTAAACACATAAAATTCAACGGTCCAGTCAATGAAAATAAGTCGCGGAAATGGTTCTCGCAAATGGTGGGAGCCGTTCAGTATCTCCATTCTGTAAATATTGCTCATCGTGATCTGAAATGCAATAATATTTTGCTAACTAAGGAAATGAACGTGAAGGTGGCCGATTTTTCCTTGGCACGCTACTGTTATGGGGGGAATGACTTGTCGCAAACGTACTGCGGGTCACGGGCTTATACGGCACCCGAAATATTGACCGGGATACCGTATGATCCCAAGTTGGCCGACTTGTGGTCATTGGGGGTGATTTTGTTTCGGATGTTGAACGAAACACTGCCTTTTAAATATGCCAATCTGTCGCTACTGATAGCGGCTCAGAACAATAAGCAGTTTAAATTCCATCACAGATTGGAAGGCCGTGTCTCGGATGATGCGAAGAAAGTGGTCAGTTGTTTGCTGGAACCCGACACAAAATTGCGATGGTCATTGAATCGGGTTGTAAAAAGTCCGTGGCTCTGTGGATATCATCCAACAGAAAGTGCTAATAACCACTATCTGTCGGAGCAGTCAACTTCCTATATTTCGGTGGCCTCCTCTATGGAGATATGTCGGGGATCGGTGCAAGATACAAGTCAGCTTCTGACAACACTGGCGGTTCCAAAAAAGCCGAGAAATAAACTGTTCGGCCTCATTTGCTGCTGGTCGAGAAGATCTAAACAAATTACAGCACCGAGAGTCATTTTTAAAGAGCTTCCTGCCGCCGAACTGGTAACTTTTTCCGAACCGTCGAAATCACGGATGCAACGTAGAAACCGCAAGCTTGGGCTTAAGGTCCGTCGGCGTCTAAGGAGTCAACGTTGTCCAAAAAACCGAAAGCTTCGATTGAAGCTTCTTAGACGTCGAAGAAAAAATTATAATAATTCAATGCGTATAGGAAAATAAAGGGGTGACAATAGCGTTGAAGTGTGGCGAAAAAATTCGTCGCAATAACTAGATTTATTGAAAAATGAAAATTCCGAGTTGCGATTCTTGCAAATTTTTTATTGATATGTAGTATTAATTTTAAGTTGTCTATTTTAATCATGTAAATGCAATGTAAAGATTGATGTACACAATTATGGCAACATAGCCTCTTCGCCAGTTCATTAGCTAAGCCATTGGCCTAGCTATTGCACGGGCGAAGAGGCTATGTTGCCCAAGGTTATTCCAGGTACGGTTGGTGCAGTTTAATTTCGCGTTCTTTCCTCTCGTGTAGAGTCCAGGTCATCTACACACAATCTCACACCAAAAAAGGGACGGGACACGGACGACAAACCGCAATCAAAACAAATCCAAATCGTATTTCTCGATTAATAAGTTGAAACGATTACAATCGTTTTCGTATACGATTAATCGTATTTCTTGTTTTCATAGTAAAACGTTTGGCTCGAGGGGCACAAATAATCATTAAATAATGAAATCCTCTCGGTTACAATGACTACATATTCTGAGATCTGCATACGAATCATGTGCGCTTATGTTTTTCTGATCGATCGCTCCACATCGTCATCGGCTTTGAGCAAGATTTGTTGTCTAATTGCTTGACAGCAACCATGATCATGACGAATGTTGCGTTCCTGCGGCAGCCGGTTCTTCGTACCGGAACGACCCGTTTTTCAACGGCCAAGAGCTGCCAAACCCCCTCGATGCAAGAAGAACTGCGGTATTCGAAGCATCGCTACCACAACAACAACAAACACAATGTTGCCCAATCGGTGGAACAGTTTCCCCCTGGACAATCAGAACGTCCCCAGAACGGACGATTTCTTCAATTAGAGAGTAAATTTCTGAAGTATAAATTAAACATCACCAAACTTCCATCGAACCATCAAATATCATAGAACGGTGGAAATAGGGGGATTTTTTTTCCACACGTTCTATGAAATTGATGGTTCGATGGAAGTTTGGTCGTGGTTGTGCTCGTTCATGGGTGGCGACCATTACGCGAAGCGAGCGTAGTGATTAGGGACTTGCGAATATTGCAATTTTCCATGCCTTCAATGTACCAAATAATAAAAACAAAAATAACTGGCGCAATAGTCCAATTTAAACCATGGCCTCGAGATGAGTTAGCATCATCTCATTTTCTAGATCGTGGCGGTCTTGTGCAGAGGTGTGCGATCAGCAACACGCCCAACCGAGCAACCATGGTTGCAAACCATAGACCCAAACCGTTTGACAGCAAACACGTGAACGCGACACGCGAACGTGAGCCAACATGCGCGCAGCCTAAAAGATTGCCCCAAAAAGGGCTTATCGACTGTGGCGACCCTTACGCCATTCTATTTTACAAATGACATTTGTAAGCTGGCAATGCTGTTCATTCACACACTCTCGCTCTTCATTCTCTTTAAATATGTTCCTCTTCTCTTATGCGTTTATTTTATTCTATTTTTCATTTGTTTTTGACAGATACATGCGACATTATTTGTGGCAAGATGGGAGATGCGAACGTTGTGCTGAATCCCGCCGAGGGTAAAATCAAAATAATAAAGTGGCGCGTAAAAGAGGGTCATTCGGTTACAAATTCCCAAGTAATTTTATTATACGAGGAGTGTGATGCCGAGACCAAGGAGGTGAAAAAGTTCAAAATAAACGGTTGCGGTGTCGTTAAAAAGTGTTTGTACAAAGATGGGGCGATTGTAGAAAAAGAGTTAGTATATTGCTCCTTGGCCGCTTTCTTTGCTGATGTTTGTTTATTTTAGCTCACCGATTTTCGAAATCTCACCATGTATCCATACGACTGTGATAAAGGACATGTGCGCTGATTGCGGCGCGGACTTGCGGCGTAACGAGAATGTGAGTGTACAACGAGCAAGTAAGCCGTTTTTCCGCGTTAAAGATATGCTATTTTTGCAGGGTGTTCCGACGGAAGCTTCGGTTCCCATGGTTCACTCAGTGCCCGAGCTGAAAGTTACACAGAAACTTGCCCAAGAATTGGGTAGAGCCGATACGAAACGTTTACTGGAAGAACGGAAACTTGTATTGCTGGTGGATCTGGATGAGACCCTAATCCACACGACAAACGATAGCGTCCCTAGCAACATTAGTGGAATACATCACTTTCAGCTGTACGGACCGAATTCACCATGGTATCATACAAAATTAAGGCCGGGAACTGATGAGTTCCTGTCGAAGATGACATCACTTTACGAACTGCACATTTGCACCTTTGGCGCAAGGAATTATGCACATACCATTGTTCAAATTTTGGATAAAGACGGCAAGCTGTTTTCACATAGGATCTTATCCCGAGACGAGTGTTTTAACATAACGAGTAAAACGGACAATTTAAAGTAAGTTATATACAATACAATACCAGCCTCCGCTCACTCTTTCATCCAGGGTTCGCTACGCTCACAACATTTATACTAATTTCGGTCGTCTTGGAAATTTGTTCACGATCACTAACCCCGAGGGCTTTGGGAGCGCCACCTTTCATCCCGGCGAATACGAAAACCATTGGGTTGACACTAATCTTCGTCATTTTCGATTTTTCTTTTGCACTTTCATTCACGCCCGGGTTTATTTCGTATCATATCGAATTTGCACGCAAATTGTGGGAGCCCTTTCTCTCGTGTAGAGTCCAGCTTGTCAACACACAATCTTACACCAAAAAAGGAACGGGACGCGGACGACAAACCGCAATCAAAACAAATCCAAATCGTATTTCTCGATTAATAAGTTGAAACGATTACAATCGTTTTCGTATACGATTAATCGTATTTCTTGTTTTCATAGCTAAAACGTTTGGCTCGAGGGTCACAAATAATCATTAAATAATGAAATCCTCTCGGTTACAATGACTACATATTCTGAGATCTGCATACGAATCATGTGCGCTTATGTTTTTCTGATCGATTGCTCCACATCGTCATCGGCTTTGAGCAAGATTTGTTGTCTAATTGCTTGACAGCAACCATAATCATGACGAATGTTGCGTTCCTGCGGCAGCCAGTTCTTCGTATCGGAACGACCCGCTTTTCAATGGCCAGGAGCTGCCAGACCCCCTCGATGCAAGAAGAACTGCAGTATTCGAAGCATCGCTACCACAACAACAACAAACACAATGTTGCCCAATCGGTGGAACAGTTTCCTGGCTATATTGCCGTCAACTTCAATTGTCCGTGGCGTGAAGCTGGTTCTCTAATTCGTCGGTGTCATCGGCTTCTTGCTGCACTCATTGATTTTGTCCTCCGACTGCCTTTTGCACGCTTCTTCCAGATTAAAGCTAATCTTTACCCGGTGATTCCAATCAATTAGGGGCCGCCTCGGCGTCATCGTGGTCGTTGTCTGCTTGTAGACGGTTCTAAAAAGAGGAGAAAATCCTTTAAACCTATTTATCAATTTAAATTGAGAAGCCTAGCAAATAAAATAAAACTTTTGACGTATAGAAAAACAGAATAATTTATTTTTTTCGAACAAGACGCCATTCGAAATTTGTCTTAACGATGAAAAAATCGTTGATCGATGTAGGCCGGCAGGCAATTACTAGGTTATAAAAGGGCGGCAAACTCGTCTGAAATCATTTTGCGATTGTGGTTTGTAAGGTGTAGTTGTGAAAGTGAGTGTGTGTATTAGTGTGAGTGAAATACATTTTATTAAAAAATATTTTACTGAATACACAAATAGAAAAACTTTTCACAATTCACGTAAGTGAATAATACATACATACATATTTATAAATTGTCTTACAGTATGGGTTGCTTGCCACTAAAGGCGGCTTCAAGGCGCTCTACTTCCAAAAGAGATAGAGAAGCCTCATTACTGGCTACTATAGCCTTGTCAAAAACAGGCTATAGTCTTGGTCGAAAAATCGGGAAGGGGTCTTTTTCGAAAGTTGTAAAGGCCACATATAAAAACGGCCATGATAAATGCATGATTTTGGCCTGTAAGATAGTCAACTTGGAAAAAGCTCCGATGAATTCCTTAGGATTTATTCGCCGCGAACTGAACATTCTCACTAAAATAGGACATCCGCATATCGTTCGCATACATAGTATCCTAGAGCGAGAACCGAACATTTATATTTTCATGGACTATGCAGAAAATGGGGATTTGAGTAAACACATAAAATTCAACGGTCCAGTCAATGAAAATAAGTCGCGGAAATGGTTCTCGCAAATGGTGGGAGCCGTTCAGTATCTCCATTCTGTAAATATTGCTCATCGTGATCTGAAATGCAATAATATTTTGCTAACTAAGGAAATGAACGTGAAGGTGGCCGATTTTTCCTTGGCACGCTACTGTTATGGGGGGAATGACTTGTCGCAAACGTACTGCGGGTCACGGGCTTATACGGCACCCGAAATATTGACCGGGATACCGTATGATCCCAAGTTGGCCGACTTGTGGTCATTGGGGGTGATTTTGTTTCGGATGTTGAACGAAACACTGCCTTTTAAATATGCCAATCTGTCGCTACTGATAGCGGCTCAGAACAATAAGCAGTTTAAATTCCATCACAGATTGGAAGGCCGTGTCTCGGATGATGCGAAGAAAGTGGTCAGTTGTTTGCTGGAACCCGACACAAAAATGCGATGGTCATTGAATCGGGTTGTAAAAAGTCCGTGGCTCTGTGGATATCATCCAACAGAAAGTGCTAATAACCACTATCTGTCGGAGCAGTCAACTTCCTATATTTCGGTGGCCTCCTCTATGGAGATATGTCGGGGATCGGTGCAAGATACAAGTCAGCTTCTGACAACACTGGCGGTTCCAAAAAAGCCGAGAAATAAACTGTTCGGCCTCATTTGCTGCTGGTCGAGAAGATCTAAACAAATTACAGCACCGAGAGTCATTTTTAAAGAGCTTCCTGCCGCCGAACTGGTAACTTTTTCCGAACCGTCGAAATCACGGATGCAACGTAGAAACCGCAAGCTTGGGCTTAAGGTCCGTCGGCGTCTAAGGAGTCAACGTTGTCCAAAAAACCGAAAGCTTCGATTGAAGCTTCTTAGACGTCGAAGAAAAAATTATAATAATTCAATGCGTATAGGAA
Source organism: Chloromyia formosa (assembly GCA_964017055.1). Taxonomy (NCBI): domain Eukaryota; kingdom Metazoa; phylum Arthropoda; class Insecta; order Diptera; family Stratiomyidae; genus Chloromyia; species Chloromyia formosa. The sequence continues at coordinate 25,425,896 of OZ024818.1, forward strand.
AATAAAGGGGTGACAATAGCGTTGAAGTGTGGCGAAAAAATTCGTCGCAATAACTAAAATAGATTTATTGAAAAATGAAAATTCCGAGTTGCGATTCTTGCAAATTTTTTATTGATATGTAGTATTAATTTTAAGTTGTCTATTTTAATCATGTAAATGCAATGTAAAGATTGATGTACACAATTATGGCAACATAGCCTCTTCGCCAGTTCATTAGCTAAGCCATTGGCCTAGCTATTGCACGGGCGAAGAGGCTATGTTGCCCAAGGTTATTCCAGGTACGGTTGGTGCAGTTTAATTTCGCGTTCTTTCCTCTCGTGTAGAGTCCAGGTCATCTACACACAATCTCACACCAAAAAAGGGACGGGACACGGACGACAAACCGCAATCAAAACAAATCCAAATCGTATTTCTCGATTAATAAGTTGAAACGATTACAATCGTTTTCGTATACGATTAATCGTATTTCTTGTTTTCATAGTAAAACGTTTGGCTCGAGGGGCACAAATAATCATTAAATAATGAAATCCTCTCGGTTACAATGACTACATATTCTGAGATCTGCATACGAATCATGTGCGCTTATGTTTTTCTGATCGATCGCTCCACATCGTCATCGGCTTTGAGCAAGATTTGTTGTCTAATTGCTTGACAGCAACCATGATCATGACGAATGTTGCGTTCCTGCGGCAGCCGGTTCTTCGTACCGGAACGACCCGTTTTTCAACGGCCAAGAGCTGCCAAACCCCCTCGATGCAAGAAGAACTGCGGTATTCGAAGCATCGCTACCACAACAACAACAAACACAATGTTGCCCAATCGGTGGAACAGTTTCCCCCTGGACAATCAGAACGTCCCCAGAACGGACGATTTCTTCAATTAGAGAGTAAATTTCTGAAGTATAAATTAAACATCACCAAACTTCCATCGAACCATCAAATATCATAGAACGGTGGAAATAGGGGGATTTTTTTTCCACACGTTCTATGAAATTGATGGTTCGATGGAAGTTTGGTCGTGGTTGTGCTCGTTCATGGGTGGCGACCATTACCCGAAGCGAGCGTAGTGATTAGGGACTTGCGAATATTGCAATTTTCCATGCCTTCAATGTACCAAATAATAAAAACAAAAATAACTGGCGCAATAGTCCAATTTAAACCATGGCCTCGAGATGAGTTAGCATCATCTCATTTTCTAGATCGTGGCGGTCTTGTGCAGAGGTGTGCGATCAGCAACACGCCCAACCGAGCAACCATGGTTGCAAACCATAGACCCAAACCGTTTGACAGCAAACACGTGAACGCGACACGCGAACGTGAGCCAACATGCGCGCAGCCTAAAAGATTGCCCCAAAAAGGGCTTATCGACTGTGGCGACCCTTACGCCATTCTATTTTACAAATGACATTTGTAAGCTGGCAATGCTGTTCATTCACACACTCTCGCTCTTCATTCTCTTTAAATATGTTCCTCTTCTCTTATGCGTTTATTTTATTCTATTTTTCATTTGTTTTTGACAGATACATGCGACATTATTTGTGGCAAGATGGGAGATGCGAACGTTGTGCTGAATCCCGCCGAGGGTAAAATCAAAATAATAAAGTGGCGCGTAAAAGAGGGTCATTCGGTTACAAATTCCCAAGTAATTTTATTATACGAGGAGTGTGATGCCGAGACCAAGGAGGTGAAAAAGTTCAAAATAAACGGTTGCGGTGTCGTTAAAAAGTGTTTGTACAAAGATGGGGCGATTGTAGAAAAAGAGTTAGTATATTGCTCCTTGGCCGCTTTCTTTGCTGATGTTTGTTTATTTTAGCTCACCGATTTTCGAAATCTCACCATGTATCCATACGACTGTGATAAAGGACATGTGCGCTGATTGCGGCGCGGACTTGCGGCGTAACGAGAATGTGAGTGTACAACGAGCAAGTAAGCCGTTTTTCCGCGTTAAAGATATGCTATTTTTGCAGGGTGTTCCGACGGAAGCTTCGGTTCCCATGGTTCACTCAGTGCCCGAGCTGAAAGTTACACAGAAACTTGCCCAAGAATTGGGTAGAGCCGATACGAAACGTTTACTGGAAGAACGGAAACTTGTATTGCTGGTGGATCTGGATCAGACCCTAATCCACACGACAAACGATAGCGTCCCTAGCAACATTAGTGGAATACTTCACTTTCAGCTGTACGGACCGAATTCACCATGGTATCATACAAAATTAAGGCCGGGAACTGATGAGTTCCTGTCGAAGATGACATCACTTTACGAACTGCACATTTGCACCTTTGGCGCAAGGAATTATGCACATACCATTGTTCAAATTTTGGATAAAGACGGCAAGCTGTTTTCACATAGGATCTTATCCCGAGACGAGTGTTTTAACATAACGAGTAAAACGGACAATTTAAAGTAAGTTATATACAATACAATACCAGCCTCCGCTCACTCTTTCATCCAGGGTTCGCTACGCTCACAACATTTATACTAATTTCGGTCGTCTTGGAAATTTGTTCACGATCACTAACCCCGAGGGCTTTGGGAGCGCCACCTTTCATCCCGGCGAATACGAAAACCATTGGGTTGACACTAATCTTCGTCATTTTCGATTTTTCTTTTGCACTTTCATTCACGCCCGGGTTTATTTCGTATCATATCGAATTTGCACGCAAATTGTGGGAGCCCTTTCTCTCGTGTAGAGTCCAGCTTGTCAACACACAATCTTACACCAAAAAAGGAACGGGACGCGGACGACAAACCGCAATCAAAACAAATCCAAATCGTATTTCTCGATTAATAAGTTGAAACGATTACAATCGTTTTCGTATACGATTAATCGTATTTCTTGTTTTCATAGCTAAAACGTTTGGCTCGAGGGTCACAAATAATCATTAAATAATGAAATCCTCTCGGTTACAATGACTACATATTCTGAGATCTGCATACGAATCATGTGCGCTTATGTTTTTCTGATCGATTGCTCCACATCGTCATCGGCTTTGAGCAAGATTTGTTGTCTAATTGCTTGACAGCAACCATAATCATGACGAATGTTGCGTTCCTGCGGCAGCCAGTTCTTCGTATCGGAACGACCCGCTTTTCAATGGCCAGGAGCTGCCAGACCCCCTCGATGCAAGAAGAACTGCAGTATTCGAAGCATCGCTACCACAACAACAACAAACACAATGTTGCCCAATCGGTGGAACAGTTTCCTGGCTATATCGCCGTCAACTTCAATTGTCCGTGGCGTGAAGCTGGTTCTCTAATTCGTCGGTGTCATCGGCTTCTTGCTGCGCTCATTGATTTTGTCCTCCGACTGCCTTTTGCACGCTTCTTCCAGATTAAAGCTAATCTTTACCCGGTGATTCCAATCAATTAGGGGCCGCCTCGGCGTCATCAAGCCGTTCGTGGTCGTTGTCTGCTTGTAGACGGTTCTAAAAAGAGGAGCAAATCCTTTAAACCTATTTATCAATTTAAATTGAGAAGCCTAGCAAATAAAATAAAACTTTTGACGTATAGAAAAACAGAATAATTTATTTTTTTCGAACAAGACGCCATTCGAAATTTGTCTTAACGATGAAAAAATCGTTGATCGATGTAGGCCGGCAGGCAATTACTAGGTTATAAAAGGGCGGCAAACTCGTCTGAAATCATTTTGCGATTGTGGTTTGTAAGGTGTAGTTGTGAAAGTGAGTGTGTGTATTAGTGTGAGTGAAATACATATTATTAAAAAATATTTTACTGAATACACAAATAGAAAAACTTTTCACAATTCACGTAAGTGAATAATACATACATACATATTTATAAATTGTCTTACAGTATGGGTTGCTTGCCACTAAAGGCGGCTTCAAGGCGCTCTACTTCCAAAAGAGATAGAGAAGCCTCATTACTGGCTACTATAGCCTTGTCAAAAACAGGCTATAGTCTTGGTCGAAAAATCGGGAAGGGGTCTTTTTCGAAAGTTGTAAAGGCCACATATAAAAACGGCCATGATAAATGCATGATTTTGGCCTGTAAGATAGTCAACTTGGAAAAAGCTCCGATGAATTCCTTAGGATTTATTCGCCGCGAACTGAACATTCTCACTAAAATAGGACATCCGCATATCGTTCGCATACATAGTATCCTAGAGCGAGAACCGAACATTTATATTTTCATGGACTATGCAGAAAATGGGGATTTGAGTAAACACATAAAATTCAACGGTCCAGTCAATGAAAATAAGTCGCGGAAATGGTTCTCGCAAATGGTGGGAGCCGTTCAGTATCTCCATTCTGTAAATATTGCTCATCGTGATCTGAAATGCAATAATATTTTGCTAACTAAGGAAATGAACGTGAAGGTGGCCGATTTTTCCTTGGCACGCTACTGTTATGGGGGGAATGACTTGTCGCAAACGTACTGCGGGTCACGGGCTTATACGGCACCCGAAATATTGACCGGGATACCGTATGATCCCAAGTTGGCCGACTTGTGGTCATTGGGGGTGATTTTGTTTCGGATGTTGAACGAAACACTGCCTTTTAAATATGCCAATCTGTCGCTACTGATAGCGGCTCAGAACAATAAGCAGTTTAAATTCCATCACAGATTGGAAGGCCGTGTCTCGGATGATGCGAAGAAAGTGGTCAGTTGTTTGCTGGAACCCGACACGAAATTGCGATGGTCATTGAATCAGGTTGTAAAAAGTCCGTGGCTCTGTGGATATCATCCAACAGAAAGTGCTAATAACCACTATCTGTCGGAGCAGTCAACTTCCTATATTTCGGTGGCCTCCTCTATGGAGATATGTCGGGGATCGGTGCAAGATACAAGTCAGCTTCTGACAACACTGGCGGTTCCAAAAAAGCCGAGAAATAAACTGTTCGGCCTCATTTGCTGCTGGTCGAGAAGATCTAAACAAATTACAGCACCGAGAGTCATTTTTAAAGAGCTTCCTGCCGCCGAACTGGTAACTTTTTCCGAACCGTCGAAATCACGGATGCAACGTAGAAACCGCAAGCTTGGGCTTAAGGTCCGTCGGCGTCTAAGGAGTCAACGTTGTCCAAAAAACCGAAAGCTTCGATTGAAGCTTCTTAGACGTCGAAGAAAAAATTATAATAATTCAATGCGTATAGGAAAATAAAGGGGTGACAATAGCGTTGAAGTGTGGCGAAAAAATTCGTCGCAATAACTAGATTTATTGAAAAATGAAAATTCCGAGTTGCGATTCTTGCAAATTTTTTATTGATATGTAGTATTAATTTTAAGTTGTCTATTTTAATCATGTAAATGCAATGTAAAGATTGATGTACACAATTATGGCAACATAGCCTCTTCGCCAGTTCATTAGCTAAGCCATTGGCCTAGCTATTGCACGGGCGAAGAGGCTATGTTGCCCAAGGTTATTCCAGGTACGGTTGGTGCAGTTTAATTTCGCGTTCTTTCCTCTCGTGTAGAGTCCAGGTCATCTACACACAATCTCACACCAAAAAAGGGACGGGACACGGACGACAAACCGCAATCAAAACAAATCCAAATCGTATTTCTCGATTAATAAGTTGAAACGATTACAATCGTTTTCGTATACGATTAATCGTATTTCTTGTTTTCATAGTAAAACGTTTGGCTCGAGGGGCACAAATAATCATTAAATAATGAAATCCTCTCGGTTACAATGACTACATATTCTGAGATCTGCATACGAATCATGTGCGCTTATGTTTTTCTGATCGATCGCTCCACATCGTAATCGGCTTTGAGCAAGATTTGTTGTCTAATTGCTTGACAGCAACCATGATCATGACGAATGTTGCGTTCCTGCGGCAGCCGGTTCTTCGTACCGGAACGACCCGTTTTTCAACGGCCAAGAGCTGCCAAACCCCCTCGATGCAAGAAGAACTGCGGTATTCGAAGCATCGCTACCACAACAACAACAAACACAATGTTGCCCAATCGGTGGAACAGTTTCCCCCTGGACAATCAGAACGTCCCCAGAACGGACGATTTCTTCAATTAGAGAGTAAATTTCTGAAGTATAAATTAAACATCACCAAACTTCCATCGAACCATCAAATATCATAGAACGGTGGAAATAGGGGGATTTTTTTTCCACACGTTCTATGAAATTGATGGTTCGATGGAAGTTTGGTCGTGGTTGTGCTCGTTCATGGGTGGCGACCATTACGCGAAGCGAGCGTAGTGATTAGGGACTTGCGAATATTGCAATTTTCCATGCCTTCAATGTACCAAATAATAAAAACAAAAATAACTGGCGCAATAGTCCAATTTAAACCATGGCCTCGAGATGAGTTAGCATCATCTCATTTTCTAGATCGTGGCGGTCTTGTGCAGAGGTGTGCGATCAGCAACACGCCCAACCGAGCAACCATGGTTGCAAACCATAGACCCAAACCGTTTGACAGCAAACACGTGAACGCGACACGCGAACGTGAGCCAACATGCGCGCAGCCTAAAAGATTGCCCCAAAAAGGGCTTATCGACTGTGGCGACCCTTACGCCATTCTATTTTACAAATGACATTTGTAAGCTGGCAATGCTGTTCATTCACACACTCTCGCTCTTCATTCTCTTTAAATATGTTCCTCTTCTCTTATGCGTTTATTTTATTCTATTTTTCATTTGTTTTTGACAGATACATGCGACATTATTTGTGGCAAGATGGGAGATGCGAACGTTGTGCTGAATCCCGCCGAGGGTAAAATCAAAATAATAAAGTGGCGCGTAAAAGAGGGTCATTCGGTTACAAATTCCCAAGTAATTTTATTATACGAGGAGTGTGATGCCGAGACCAAGGAGGTGAAAAAGTTCAAAATAAACGGTTGCGGTGTCGTTAAAAAGTGTTTGTACAAAGATGGGGCGATTGTAGAAAAAGAGTTAGTATATTGCTCCTTGGCCGCTTTCTTTGCTGATGTTTGTTTATTTTAGCTCACCGATTTTCGAAATCTCACCATGTATCCATACGACTGTGATAAAGGACATGTGCGCTGATTGCGGCGCGGACTTGCGGCGTAACGAGAATGTGAGTGTACAACGAGCAAGTAAGCCGTTTTTCCGCGTTAAAGATATGCTATTTTTGCAGGGTGTTCCGACGGAAGCTTCGGTTCCCATGGTTCACTCAGTGCCCGAGCTGAAAGTTACACAGAAACTTGCCCAAGAATTGGGTAGAGCCGATACGAAACGTTTACTGGAAGAACGGAAACTTGTATTGCTGGTGGATCTGGATGAGACCCTAATCCACACGACAAACGATAGCGTCCCTAGCAACATTAGTGGAATACATCACTTTCAGCTGTACGGACCGAATTCACCATGGTATCATACAAAATTAAGGCCGGGAACTGATGAGTTCCTGTCGAAGATGACATCACTTTACGAACTGCACATTTGCACCTTTGGCGCAAGGAATTATGCACATACCATTGTTCAAATTTTGGATAAAGACGGCAAGCTGTTTTCACATAGGATCTTATCCCGAGACGAGTGTTTTAACATAACGAGTAAAACGGACAATTTAAAGTAAGTTATATACAATACAATACCAGCCTCCGCTCACTCTTTCATCCAGGGTTCGCTACGCTCACAACATTTATACTAATTTCGGTCGTCTTGGAAATTTGTTCACGATCACTAACCCCGAGGGCTTTGGGAGCGCCACCTTTCATCCCGGCGAATACGAAAACCATTGGGTTGACACTAATCTTCGTCATTTTCGATTTTTCTTTTGCACTTTCATTCACGCCCGGGTTTATTTCGTATCATATCGAATTTGCACGCAAATTGTGGGAGCCCTTTCTCTCGTGTAGAGTCCAGCTTGTCAACACACAATCTTACACCAAAAAAGGAACGGGACGCGGACGACAAACCGCAATCAAAACAAATCCAAATCGTATTTCTCGATTAATAAGTTGAAACGATTACAATCGTTTTCGTATACGATTAATCGTATTTCTTGTTTTCATAGCTAAAACGTTTGGCTCGAGGGTCACAAATAATCATTAAATAATGAAATCCTCTCGGTTACAATGACTACATATTCTGAGATCTGCATACGAATCATGTGCGCTTATGTTTTTCTGATCGATTGCTCCACATCGTCATCGGCTTTGAGCAAGATTTGTTGTCTAATTGCTCGACAGCAACCATAATCATGACGAATGTTGCGTTCCTGCGGCAGCCAGTTCTTCGTATCGGAACGACCCGCTTTTCAATGGCCAGGAGCTGCCAGACCCCCTCGATGCAAGAAGAACTGCAGTATTCGAAGCATCGCTACCACAACAACAACAAACACAATGTTGCCCAATCGGTGGAACAGTTTCCTGGCTATATCGCCGTCAACTTCAATTGTCCGTGGCGTGAAGCTGGTTCTCTAATTCGTCGGTGTCATCGGCTTCTTGCTGCGCTCATTGATTTTGTCCTCCGACTGCCTTTTGCACGCTTCTTCCAGATTAAAGCTAATCTTTACCTACCCGGTGATTCCAATCAATTAGGGGCCGCCTCGGCGTCATCAAGCCGTTCGTGGTCGTTGTCTGCTTGTAGACGGTTCTAAAAAGAGGAGCAAATCCTTTAAACCTATTTATCAATTTAAATTGAGAAGCCTAGCAAATAAAATAAAACTTTTGACGTATAGAAAAACAGAATAATTTATTTTTTCGAACAAGACGCCATTCGAAATTTGTCTTAACGATGAAAAAATCGTTGATCGATGTAGGCCGGCAGGCAATTACTAGGTTATAAAAGGGCGGCAAACTCGTCTGAAATCATTTTGCGATTGTGGTTTGTAAAGTGTAGTCGTGAAAGTGAGTGTGTGTATTAGTGTGAGTGAAATACATATTATTAAAAAATATTTTACTGAATACACAAATAGAAAAACTTTTCACAATTCACGTAAGTGAATAATACATACATACATATTTATAAATTGTCTTACAGTATGGGTTGCTTGCCACTGAAGGCAGCTTCAAGGCGCTCTACTTCCAAAAGAGATAGAGAAGCCTCATTACTGGCTACTATAGCCTTGTCAAAAACAGGCTATAGTCTTGGTAGAAAAATCGGGAAGGGGTCTTTTTCGAAAGTTGTAAAGGCCACATATAAAAACGGCCATGATAAATGCATGATTTTGGCCTGTAAGATAGTCAACTTGGAAAAAGCTCCGATGAATTCCTTAGGATTTATTCGCCGCGAACTGAACATTCTCACTAAAATAGGACATCCGCATATCGTTCGCATACATAGTATCCTAGAGCGAGAACCGAACATTTATATTTTCATGGACTATGCAGAAAATGGGGATTTGAGTAAACACATAAAATTCAACGGTCCAGTCAATGAAAATAAGTCGCGGAAATGGTTCTCGCAAATGGTGGGAGCCGTTCAGTATCTCCATTCTGTAAATATTGCTCATCGTGATCTGAAATGCAATAATATTTTGCTAACTAAGGAAATGAACGTGAAGGTGGCCGATTTTTCCTTGGCACGCTACTGTTATGGGGGGAATGACTTGTCGCAAACGTACTGCGGGTCACGGGCTTATACGGCACCCGAAATATTGACCGGGATACCGTATGATCCCAAGTTGGCCGACTTGTGGTCATTGGGGGTGATTTTGTTTCGGATGTTGAACGAAACACTGCCTTTTAAATATGCCAATCTGTCGCTACTGATAGCGGCTCAGAACAATAAGCAGTTTAAATTCCATCACAGATTGGAAGGCCGTGTCTCGGATGATGCGAAGAAAGTGGTCAGTTGTTTGCTGGAACCCGACACGAAATTGCGATGGTCATTGAATCGGGTTGTAGAAAGTCCGTGGCTCTGTGGATATCATCCAACAGAAAGTGCTAATAACCACTATCTGTCGGAGCAGTCAACTTCCTATATTTCGGTGGCCTCCTCTATGGAGATATGTCGGGGATCGGTGCAAGATACAAGTCAGCTTCTGACAACACTGGCGGTTCCAAAAAAGCCGAGAAATAAACTGTTCGGCCTCATTTGCTGCTGGTCGAGAAGATCTAAACAAATTACAGCACCGAGAGTCATTTTTAAAGAGCTTCCTGCCGCCGAACTGGTAACTTTTTCCGAACCGTCGAAATCACGGATGCAACGTAGAAACCGCAAGCTTGGGCTTAAGGTCCGTCGGCGTCTAAGGAGTCAACGTTGTCCAAAAAACCGAAAGCTTCGATTGAAGCTTCTTAGACGTCGAAGAAAAAATTATAATAATTCAATGCGTATAGGAAAATAAAGGGGTAACAATAGCGTTGAAGTGTGGCGAAAAAATTCGTCGCAATAACTAGATTTATTGAAAAATGAAAATTCCGAGTTGCGATTCTTGCAAATTTTTTATTGATATGTAGTATTAATTTTAAGTTGTCTATTTTAATCATGTAAATGCAATGTAAAGATTGATGTACACAATTATGGCAACATAGCCTCTTCGCCAGTTCATTAGCTAAGCCATTGGCCTAGCTATTGCACGGGCGAAGAGGCTATGTTGCCCAAGGTTATTCCAGGTACGGTTGGTGCAGTTTAATTTCGCGTTCTTTTCTCTCGTGTAGAGTCCAGGTCATCTACACACAATCTCACACCAAAAAAGGGACGGGACACGGACGACAAACCGCAATCAAAACAAATCCAAATCGTATTTCTCGATTAATAAGTTGAAACGATTACAATCGTTTTCGTATACGATTAATCGTATTTCTTGTTTTCATAGCTAAAACGTTTGGCTCGAGGGGCACAAATAATCATTAAATAATGAAATCCTCTCGGTTACAATGACTACATATTCTGAGATCTGCATACGAATCATGTGCGCTTATGTTTTTCTGATCGATTGCTCCACATCGTCATCGGCTTTGAGCAAGATTTGTTGTCTAATTGCTTGACAGCAACCATGATCATGACGAATGTTGCGTTCCTGCGGCAGCCGGTTCTTCGTACCGGAGCGACCCGTTTTTCAACGGCCAAGAGCTGCCAAACCCCCTCGATGCAAGAAGAACTGCGGTATTCGAACCATCGCTACCACAACAACAACAAACACAATGTTGCCCAATCGGTGGAACAGTTTCCTGGCTATATCGCCGTCAACTTCAATTGTCCGTGGCGTGAAGCTGGTTCTCTAATTCGTCGGTGTCATCGGCTTCTTGCTGCGCTCATTGATTTTGTCCTCCGACTGCCTTTTGCACGCTTCTTCCAGATTAAAGCTAATCTTTACCTACCCGGTGATTCCAATCAATTAGGGGCCGCCTCGGCGTCATCAAGCCGTTCGTGGTCGTTGTCTGCTTGTAGACGGTTCTAAAAAGAGGAGCAAATCCTTTAAACCTATTTATCAATTTGAATTGAGAAGCCTAGCAAATAAAATAAAACTTTTGACGTATAGAAAAACAGAATAATTTATTTTTTTCGAACAAGACGCCATTCGAAATTTGTCTTAACGATGAAAAAATCGTTGATCGATGTAGGCCGGCAGGCAATTACTAGGTTATAAAAGGGCGGCAAACTCGTCTGAAATCATTTTGCGATTGTGGTTTGTAAGGTGTAGTTGTGAAAGTGAGTGTGTGTATTAGTGTGAGTGAAATACATATTATTAAAAAATATTTTACTGAATACACAAATAGAAAAACTTTTCACAATTCACGTAAGTGAATAATACATACATACATATTTATAAATTGTCTTACAGTATGGGTTGCTTGCCACTAAAGGCGGCTTCAAGGCGCTCTACTTCCAAAAGAGATAGAGAAGCCTCATTACTGGCTACTATAGCCTTGTCAAAAACAGGCTATAGTCTTGGTCGAAAAATCGGGAAGGGGTCTTTTTCGAAAGTTGTAAAGGCCACATATAAAAACGGCCATGATAAATGCATGATTTTGGCCTGTAAGATAGTCAACTTGGAAAAAGCTCCGATGAATTCCTTAGGATTTATTCGCCGCGAACTGAACATTCTCACTAAAATAGGACATCCGCATATCGTTCGCATACATAGTATCCTAGAGCGAGAACCGAACATTTATATTTTCATGGACTATGCAGAAAATGGGGATTTGAGTAAACACATAAAATTCAACGGTCCAGTCAATGAAAATAAGTCGCGGAAATGGTTCTCGCAAATGGTGGGAGCCGTTCAGTATCTCCATTCTGTAAATATTGCTCATCGTGATCTGAAATGCAATAATATTTTGCTAACTAAGGAAATGAACGTGAAGGTGGCCGATTTTTCCTTGGCACGCTACTGTTATGGGGGGAATGACTTGTCGCAAACGTACTGCGGGTCACGGGCTTATACGGCACCCGAAATATTGACCGGGATACCGTATGATCCCAAGTTGGCCGACTTGTGGTCATTGGGGGTGATTTTGTTTCGGATGTTGAACGAAACACTGCCTTTTAAATATGCCAATCTGTCGCTACTGATAGCGGCTCAGAACAATAAGCAGTTTAAATTCCATCACAGATTGGAAGGCCGTGTCTCGGATGATGCGAAGAAAGTGGTCAGTTGTTTGCTGGAACCCGACACGAAATTGCGATGGTCATTGAATCGGGTTGTAAAAAGTCCGTGGCTCTGTGGATATCATCCAACAGAAAGTGCTAATAACCACTATCTGTCGGAGCAGTCAACTTCCTATATTTCGGTGGCCTCCTCTATGGAGATATGTCGGGGATCGGTGCAAGATACAAGTCAGCTTCTGACAACACTGGCGGTTCCAAAAAAGCCGAGAAATAAACTGTTCGGCCTCATTTGCTGCTGGTCGAGAAGATCTAAACAAATTACAGCACCGAGAGTCATTTTTAAAGAGCTTCCTGCCGCCGAACTGGTAACTTTTTCCGAACCGTCGAAATCACGGATGCAACGTAGAAACCGCAAGCTTGGGCTTAAGGTCCGTCGGCGTCTAAGGAGTCAACGTTGTCCAAAAAACCGAAAGCTTCGATTGAAGCTTCTTAGACGTCGAAGAAAAAATTATAATAATTCAATGCGTATAGGAAAATAAAGGGGTGACAATAGCGTTGAAGTGTGGCGAAAAAATTCGTCGCAATAACTAGATTTATTGAAAAATGAAAATTCCGAGTTGCGATTCTTGCAAATTTTTTATTGATATGTAGTATTAATTTTAAGTTGTCTATTTTAATCATGTAAATGCAATGTAAAGATTGATGTACACAATTATGGCAACATAGCCTCTTCGCCAGTTCATTAGCTAAGCCATTGGCCTAGCTATTGCACGGGCGAAGAGGCTATGTTGCCCAAGGTTATTCCAGGTACGGTTGGTGCAGTTTAATTTCGCGTTCTTTCCTCTCGTGTAGAGTCCAGGTCATCTACACACAATCTCACACCAAAAAAGGGACGGGACACGGACGACAAACCGCAATCAAAACAAATCCAAATCGTATTTCTCGATTAATAAGTTGAAACGATTACAATCGTTTTCGTATACGATTAATCGTATTTCTTGTTTTCATAGTAAAACGTTTGGCTCGAGGGGCACAAATAATCATTAAATAATGAAATCCTCTCGGTTACAATGACTACATATTCTGAGATCTGCATACGAATCATGTGCGCTTATGTTTTTCTGATCGATCGCTCCACATCGTCATCGGCTTTGAGCAAGATTTGTTGTCTAATTGCTTGACAGCAACCATGATCATGACGAATGTTGCGTTCCTGCGGCAGCCGGTTCTTCGTACCGGAACGACCCGTTTTTCAACGGCCAAGAGCTGCCAAACCCCCTCGATGCAAGAAGAACTGCGGTATTCGAAGCATCGCTACCACAACAACAACAAACACAATGTTGCCCAATCGGTGGAACAGTTTCCCCCTGGACAATCAGAACGTCCCCAGAACGGACGATTTCTTCAATTAGAGAGTAAATTTCTGAAGTATAAATTAAACATCACCAAACTTCCATCGAACCATCAAATATCATAGAACGGTGGAAATAGGGGGATTTTTTTTCCACACGTTCTATGAAATTGATGGTTCGATGGAAGTTTGGTCGTGGTTGTGCTCGTTCATGGGTGGCGACCATTACGCGACGCGAGCGTAGTGATTAGGGACTTGCGAATATTGCAATTTTCCATGCCTTCAATGTACCAAATAATAAAAACAAAAATAACTGGCGCAATAGTCCAATTTAAACCATGGCCTCGAGATGAGTTAGCATCATCTCATTTTCTAGATCGTGGCGGTCTTGTGCAGAGGTGTGCGATCAGCAACACGCCCAACCGAGCAACCATGGTTGCAAACCATAGACCCAAACCGTTTGACAGCAAACACGTGAACGCGACACGCGAACGTGAGCCAACATGCGCGCAGCCTAAAAGATTGCCCCAAAAAGGGCTTATCGACTGTGGCGACCCTTACGCCATTCTATTTTACAAATGACATTTGTAAGCTGGCAATGCTGTTCATTCACACACTCTCGCTCTTCATTCTCTTTAAATATGTTCCTCTTCTCTTATGCGTTTATTTTATTCTATTTTTCATTTGTTTTTGACAGATACATGCGACATTATTTGTGGCAAGATGGGAGATGCGAACGTTGTGCTGAATCCCGCCGAGGGTAAAATCAAAATAATAAAGTGGCGCGTAAAAGAGGGTCATTCGGTTACAAATTCCCAAGTAATTTTATTATACGAGGAGTGTGATGCCGAGACCAAGGAGGTGAAAAAGTTCAAAATAAACGGTTGCGGTGTCGTTAAAAAGTGTTTGTACAAAGATGGGGCGATTGTAGAAAAAGAGTTAGTATATTGCTCCTTGGCCGCTTTCTTTGCTGATGTTTGTTTATTTTAGCTCACCGATTTTCGAAATCTCACCATGTATCCATACGACTGTGATAAAGGACATGTGCGCTGATTGCGGCGCGGACTTGCGGCGTAACGAGAATGTGAGTGTACAACGAGCAAGTAAGCCGTTTTTCCGCGTTAAAGATATGCTATTTTTGCAGGGTGTTCCGACGGAAGCTTCGGTTCCCATGGTTCACTCAGTGCCCGAGCTGAAAGTTACACAGAAACTTGCCCAAGAATTGGGTAGAGCCGATACGAAACGTTTACTGGAAGAACGGAAACTTGTATTGCTGGTGGATCTGGATGAGACCCTAATCCACACGACAAACGATAGCGTCCCTAGCAACATTAGTGGAATACATCACTTTCAGCTGTACGGACCGAATTCACCATGGTATCATACAAAATTAAGGCCGGGAACTGATGAGTTCCTGTCGAAGATGACATCACTTTACGAACTGCACATTTGCACCTTTGGCGCAAGGAATTATGCACATACCATTGTTCAAATTTTGGATAAAGACGGCAAGCTGTTTTCACATAGGATCTTATCCCGAGACGAGTGTTTTAACATAACGAGTAAAACGGACAATTTAAAGTAAGTTATATACAATACAATACCAGCCTCCGCTCACTCTTTCATTCAGGGTTCGCTACGCTCACAACATTCATACTAATTTCGGTCGTCTTGGAAATTTGTTCACGATCACTAACCCCGAGGGCTTTGGGAGCGCCACCTTTCATCCCGGCGAATACGAAAACCATTGGGTTGACACTAATCTTCGTCATTTTCGATTTTTCTTTTGCACTTTCATTCACGCCCGGGTTTATTTCGTATCATATCGAATTTGCACGCAAATTGTGGGAGCCCTTTCTCTCGTGTAGAGTCCAGCTTGTCAACACACAATCTTACACCAAAAAAGGAACGGGACGCGGACGACAAACCGCAATCAAAACAAATCCAAATCGTATTTCTCGATTAATAAGTTGAAACGATTACAATCGTTTTCGTATACGATTAATCGTATTTCTTGTTTTCATAGCTAAAACGTTTGGCTCGAGGGTCACAAATAATCATTAAATAATGAAATCCTCTCGGTTACAATGACTACATATTCTGAGATCTGCATACGAATCATGTGCGCTTATGTTTTTCTGATCGATTGCTCCACATCGTCATCGGCTTTGAGCAAGATTTGTTGTCTAATTGCTCGACAGCAACCATAATCATGACGAATGTTGCGTTCCTGCGGCAGCCAGTGCTTCGTATCGGAACGACCCGCTTTTCAATGGCCAGGAGCTGCCAGACCCCCTCGATGCAAGAAGAACTGCAGTATTCGAAGCATCGCTACCACAACAACAACAAACACAATGTTGCCCAATCGGTGGAACAGTTTCCTGGCTATATTGCCGTCAACTTCAATTGTCCGTGGCGTGAAGCTGGTTCTCTAATTCGTCGGTGTCATCGGCTTCTTGCTGCGCTCATTGATTTTGTCCTCCGACTGCCTTTTGCACGCTTCTTCCAGATTAAAGCTAATCTTTACCCGGTGATTCCAATCAATTAGGGGCCGCCTCGGCGTCATCAAGCCGTTCGTGGTCGTTGTCTGCTTGTAGACGGTTCTAAAAAGAGGAGCAAATCCTTTAAACCTATTTATCAATTTGAATTGAGAAGCCTAGCAAATAAAATAAAACTTTTGACGTATAGAAAAACAGAATAATTTATTTTTTTCGAACAAGACGCCATTCGAAATTTGTCTTAACGATGAAAAAATCGTTGATCGATGTAGGCCGGCAGGCAATTACTAGGTTATAAAAGGGCGGCAAACTCGTCTGAAATCATTTTGCGATTGTGGTTTGTAAAGTGTAGTCGTGAAAGTGAGTGTGTATTAGTGTGAGTGAAATACATATTATTAAAAAATATTTTACTGAATACACAAATAGAAAAACTTTTCACAATTCACGTAAGTGAATAATACATACATACATATTTATAAATTGTCTTACAGTATGGGTTGCTTGCCACTGAAGGCAGCTTCAAGGCGCTCTACTTCCAAAAGAGATAGAGAAGCCTCATTACTGGCTACTATAGCCTTGTCAAAAACAGGCTATAGTCTTGGTAGAAAAATCGGGAAGGGGTCTTTTTCGAAAGTTGTAAAGGCCACATATAAAAACGGCCATGATAAATGCATGATTTTGGCCTGTAAGATAGTCAACTTGGAAAAAGCTCCGATGAATTCCTTAGGATTTATTCGCCGCGAACTGAACATTCTCACTAAAATAGGACATCCGCATATCGTTCGCATACATAGTATCCTAGAGCGAGAACCGAACATTTATATTTTCATGGACTATGCAGAAAATGGGGATTTGAGTAAACACATAAAATTCAACGGTCCAGTCAATGAAAATAAGTCGCGGAAATGGTTCTCGCAAATGGTGGGAGCCGTTCAGTATCTCCATTCTGTAAATATTGCTCATCGTGATCTGAAATGCAATAATATTTTGCTAACTAAGGAAATGAACGTGAAGGTGGCCGATTTTTCCTTGGCACGCTACTGTTATGGGGGGAATGACTTGTCGCAAACGTACTGCGGGTCACGGGCTTATACGGCACCCGAAATATTGACCGGGATACCGTATGATCCCAAGTTGGCCGACTTGTGGTCATTGGGGGTGATTTTGTTTCGGATGTTGAACGAAACACTGCCTTTTAAATATGCCAATCTGTCGCTACTGATAGCGGCTCAGAACAATAAGCAGTTTAAATTCCATCACAGATTGGAAGGCCGTGTCTCGGATGATGCGAAGAAAGTGGTCAGTTGTTTGCTGGAACCCGACACGAAATTGCGATGGTCATTGAATCGGGTTGTAAAAAGTCCGTGGCTCTGTGGATATCATCCAACAGAAAGTGCTAATAACCACTATCTGTCGGAGCAGTCAACTTCCTATATTTCGGTGGCCTCCTCTATGGAGATATGTCGGGGATCGGTGCAAGATACAAGTCAGCTTCTGACAACACTGGCGGTTCCAAAAAAGCCGAGAAATAAACTGTTCGGCCTCATTTGCTGCTGGTCGAGAAGATCTAAACAAATTACAGCACCGAGAGTCATTTTTAAAGAGCTTCCTGCCGCCGAACTGGTAACTTTTTCCGAACCGTCGAAATCACGGATGCAACGTAGAAACCGCAAGCTTGGGCTTAAGGTCCGTCGGCGTCTAAGGAGTCAACGTTGTCCAAAAAACCGAAAGCTTCGACTGAAGCTTCTTAGACGTCGAAGAAAAAATTATAATAATTCAATGCGTATAGGAAAATAAAGGGGTGACAATAGCGTTGAAGTGTGGCGAAAAAATTCGTCGCAATAACTAGATTTATTGAAAAATGAAAATTCCGAGTTGCGATTCTTGCAAATTTTTTATTGATATGTAGTATTAATTTTAAGTTGTCTATTTTAATCATGTAAATGCAATGTAAAGATTGATGTACACAATTATGGCAACATAGCCTCTTCGCCAGTTCATTAGCTAAGCCATTGGCCTAGCTATTGCACGGGCGAAGAGGCTATGTTGCCCAAGGTTATTCCAGGTACGGTTGGTGCAGTTTAATTTCGCGTTCTTTCCTCTCGTGTAGAGTCCAGGTCATCTACACACAATCTCACACCAAAAAAGGGACGGGACACGGACGACAAACCGCAATCAAAACAAATCCAAATCGTATTTCTCGATTAATAAGTTGAAACGATTACAATCGTTTTCGTATACGATTAATCGTATTTCTTGTTTTCATAGTAAAACGTTTGGCTCGAGGGGCACAAATAATCATTAAATAATGAAATCCTCTCGGTTACAATGACTACATATTCTGAGATCTGCATACGAATCATGTGCGCTTATGTTTTTCTGATCGATCGCTCCACATCGTCATCGGCTTTGAGCAAGATTTGTTGTCTAATTGCTTGACAGCAACCATGATCATGACGAATGTTGCGTTCCTGCGGCAGCCGGTTCTTCGTACCGGAACGACCCGTTTTTCAACGGCCAAGAGCTGCCAAACCCCCTCGATGCAAGAAGAACTGCGGTATTCGAAGCATCGCTACCACAACAACAACAAACACAATGTTGCCCAATCGGTGGAACAGTTTCCCCCTGGACAATCAGAACGTCCCCAGAACGGACGATTTCTTCAATTAGAGAGTAAATTTCTGAAGTATAAATTAAACATCACCAAACTTCCATCGAACCATCAAATATCATAGAACGGTGGAAATAGGGGGATTTTTTTTCCACACGTTCTATGAAATTGATGGTTCGATGGAAGTTTGGTCGTGGTTGTGCTCGTTCATGGGTGGCGACCATTACGCGAAGCGAGCGTAGTGATTAGGGACTTGCGAATATTGCAATTTTCCATGCCTTCAATGTACCAAATAATAAAAACAAAAATAACTGGCGCAATAGTCCAATTTAAACCATGGCCTCGAGATGAGTTAGCATCATCTCATTTTCTAGATCGTGGCGGTCTTGTGCAGAGGTGTGCGATCAGCAACACGCCCAACCGAGCAACCATGGTTGCAAACCATAGACCCAAACCGTTTGACAGCAAACACGTGAACGCGACACGCGAACGTGAGCCAACATGCGCGCAGCCTAAAAGATTGCCCCAAAAAGGGCTTATCGACTGTGGCGACCCTTACGCCATTCTATTTTACAAATGACACTTGTAATCTGGCAATGCTGTTCATTCACACACTCTCGCTCTTCATTCTCTTTAAATATGTTCCTCTTCTCTTATGCGTTTATTTTATTCTATTTTTCATTTGTTTTTGACAGATACATGCGACATTATTTGTGGCAAGATGGGAGATGCGAACGTTGTGCTGAATCCCGCCGAGGGTAAAATCAAAATAATAAAGTGGCGCGTAAAAGAGGGTCATTCGGTTACAAATTCCCAAGTAATTTTATTATACGAGGAGTGTGATGCCGAGACCAAGGAGGTGAAAAAGTTCAAAATAAACGGTTGCGGTGTCGTTAAAAAGTGTTTGTACAAAGATGGGGCGATTGTAGAAAAAGAGTTAGTATATTGCTCCTTGGCCGCTTTCTTTGCTGATGTTTGTTTATTTTAGCTCACCGATTTTCGAAATCTCACCATGTATCCATACGACTGTGATAAAGGACATGTGCGCTGATTGCGGCGCGGACTTGCGGCGTAACGAGAATGTGAGTGTACAACGAGCAAGTAAGCCGTTTTTCCGCGTTAAAGATATGCTATTTTTGCAGGGTGTTCCGACGGAAGCTTCGGTTCCCATGGTTCACTCAGTGCCCGAGCTGAAAGTTACACAGAAACTTGCCCAAGAATTGGGTAGAGCCGATACGAAACGTTTACTGGAAGAACGGAAACTTGTATTGCTGGTGGATCTGGATCAGACCCTAATCCACACGACAAACGATAGCGTCCCTAGCAACATTAGTGGAATACATCACTTTCAGCTGTACGGACCGAATTCACCATGGTATCATACAAAATTAAGGCCGGGAACTGATGAGTTCCTGTCGAAGATGACATCACTTTACGAACTGCACATTTGCACCTTTGGCGCAAGGAATTATGCACATACCATTGTTCAAATTTTGGATAAAGACGGCAAGCTGTTTTCACATAGGATCTTATCCCGAGACGAGTGTTTTAACATAACGAGTAAAACGGACAATTTAAAGTAAGTTATATACAATACAATACCAGCCTCCGCTCACTCTTTCATCCAGGGTTCGCTACGCTCACAACATTTATACTAATTTCGGTCGTCTTGGAAATTTGTTCACGATCACTAACCCCGAGGGCTTTGGGAGCGCCACCTTTCATCCCGGCGAATACGAAAACCATTGGGTTGACACTAATCTTCGTCATTTTCGATTTTTCTTTTGCACTTTCATTCACGCCCGGGTTTATTTCGTATCATATCGAATTTGCACGCAAATTGTGGGAGCCCTTTCTCTCGTGTAGAGTCCAGCTTGTCAACACACAATCTTACACCAAAAAAGGAACGGGACGCGGACGACAAACCGCAATCAAAACAAATCCAAATCGTATTTCTCGATTAATAAGTTGAAACGATTACAATCGTTTTCGTATACGATTAATCGTATTTCTTGTTTTCATAGCTAAAACGTTTGGCTCGAGGGTCACAAATAATCATTAAATAATGAAATCCTCTCGGTTACAATGACTACATATTCTGAGATCTGCATACGAATCATGTGCGCTTATGTTTTTCTGATCGATTGCTCCACATCGTCATCGGCTTTGAGCAAGATTTGTTGTCTAATTGCTTGACAGCAACCATAATCATGACGAATGTTGCGTTCCTGCGGCAGCCAGTTCTTCGTATCGGAACGACCCGCTTTTCAATGGCCAGGAGCTGCCAGACCCCCTCGATGCAAGAAGAACTGCAGTATTCGAAGCATCGCTACCACAACAACAACAAACACAATGTTGCCCAATCGGTGGAACAGTTTCCTGGCTATATTGCCGTCAACTTCAATTGTCCGTGGCGTGAAGCTGGTTCTCTAATTCGTCGGTGTCATCGGCTTCTTGCTGCGCTCATTGATTTTGTCCTCCGACTGCCTTTTGCACGCTTCTTCCAGATTAAAGCTAATCTTTACCCGGTGATTCCAATCAATTAGGGGCCGCCTCGGCGTCATCGTGGTCGTTGTCTGCTTGTAGACGGTTCTAAAAAGAGGAGCAAATCCTTTAAACCTATTTATCAATTTAAATTGAGAAGCCTAGCAAATAAAATAAAACTTTTGACGTATAGAAAAACAGAATAATTTATTTTTTTCGAACAAGACGCCATTCGAAATTTGTCTTAACGATGAAAAAATCGTTGATCGATGTAGGCCGGCAGGCAATTACTAGGTTATAAAAGGGCGGCAAACTCGTCTGAAATCATTTTGCGATTGTGGTTTGTAAGGTGTAGTTGTGAAAGTGAGTGTGTGTATTAGTGTGAGTGAAATACATATTATTAAAAAATATTTTACTGAATACACAAATAGAAAAACTTTTCACAATTCACGTAAGTGAATAATACATACATACATATTTATAAATTGTCTTACAGTATGGGTTGCTTGCCACTAAAGGCGGCTTCAAGGCGCTCTACTTCCAAAAGAGATAGAGAAGCCTCATTACTGGCTACTATAGCCTTGTCAAAAACAGGCTATAGTCTTGGTCGAAAAATCGGGAAGGGGTCTTTTTCGAAAGTTGTAAAGGCCACATATAAAAACGGCCATGATAAATGCATGATTTTGGCCTGTAAGATAGTCAACTTGGAAAAAGCTCCGATGAATTCCTTAGGATTTATTCGCCGCGAACTGAACATTCTCACTAAAATAGGACATCCGCATATCGTTCGCATACATAGTATCCTAGAGCGAGAACCGAACATTTATATTTTCATGGACTATGCAGAAAATGGGGATTTGAGTAAACACATAAAATTCAACGGTCCAGTCAATGAAAATAAGTCGCGGAAATGGTTCTCGCAAATGGTGGGAGCCGTTCAGTATCTCCATTCTGTAAATATTGCTCATCGTGATCTGAAATGCAATAATATTTTGCTAACTAAGGAAATGAACGTGAAGGTGGCCGATTTTTCCTTGGCACGCTACTGTTATGGGGGGAATGACTTGTCGCAAACGTACTGCGGGTCACGGGCTTATACGGCACCCGAAATATTGACCGGGATACCGTATGATCCCAAGTTGGCCGACTTGTGGTCATTGGGGGTGATTTTGTTTCGGATGTTGAACGAAACACTGCCTTTTAAATATGCCAATCTGTCGCTACTGATAGCGGCTCAGAACAATAAGCAGTTTAAATTCCATCACAGATTGGAAGGCCGTGTCTCGGATGATGCGAAGAAAGTGGTCAGTTGTTTGCTGGAACCCGACACGAAATTGCGATGGTCATTGAATCGGGTTGTAAAAAGTCCGTGGCTCTGTGGATATCATCCAACAGAAAGTGCTAATAACCACTATCTGTCGGAGCAGTCAACTTCCTATATTTCGGTGGCCTCCTCTATGGAGATATGTCGGGGATCGGTGCAAGATACAAGTCAGCTTCTGACAACACTGGCGGTTCCAAAAAAGCCGAGAAATAAACTGTTCGGCCTCATTTGCTGCTGGTCGAGAAGATCTAAACAAATTACAGCACCGAGAGTCATTTTTAAAGAGCTTCCTGCCGCCGAACTGGTAACTTTTTCCGAACCGTCGAAATCACGGATGCAACGTAGAAACCGCAAGCTTGGGCTTAAGGTCCGTCGGCGTCTAAGGAGTCAACGTTGTCCAAAAAACCGAAAGCTTCGATTGAAGCTTCTTAGACGTCGAAGAAAAAATTATAATAATTCAATGCGTATAGGAAAATAAAGGGGTGACAATAGCGTTGAAGTGTGGCGAAAAAATTCGTCGCAATAACTAAAATAGATTTATTGAAAAATGAAAATTCCGAGTTGCGATTCTTGCAAATTTTTTATTGATATGTAGTATTAATTTTAAGTTGTCTATTTTAATCATGTAAATGCAATGTAAAGATTGATGTACACAATTATGGCAACATAGCCTCTTCGCCAGTTCATTAGCTAAGCCATTGGCCTAGCTATTGCACGGGCGAAGAGGCTATGTTGCCCAAGGTTATTCCAGGTACGGTTGGTGCAGTTTAATTTCGCGTTCTTTTCTCTCGTGTAGAGTCCAGGTCATCTACACACAATCTCACACCAAAAAAGGGACGGGACACGGACGACAAACCGCAATCAAAACAAATCCAAATCGTATTTCTCGATTAATAAGTTGAAACGATTACAATCGTTTTCGTATACGATTAATCGTATTTCTTGTTTTCATAGCTAAAACGTTTGGCTCGAGGGGCACAAATAATCATTAAATAATGAAATCCTCTCGGTTACAATGACTACATATTCTGAGATCTGCATACGAATCATGTGCGCTTATGTTTTTCTGATCGATCGCTCCACATCGTCATCGGCTTTGAGCAAGATTTGTTGTCTAATTGCTTGACAGCAACCATGATCATGACGAATGTTGCGTTCCTGCGGCAGCCGGTTCTTCGTACCGGAACGACCCGTTTTTCAACGGCCAAGAGCTGCCAAACCCCCTCGATGCAAGAAGAACTGCGGTATTCGAAGCATCGCTACCACAACAACAACAAACACAATGTTGCCCAATCGGTGGAACAGTTTCCCCCTGGACAATCAGAACGTCCCCAGAACGGACGATTTCTTCAATTAGAGAGTAAATTTCTGAAGTATAAATTAAACATCACCAAACTTCCATCGAACCATCAAATATCATAGAACGGTGGAAATAGGGGGATTTTTTTTCCACACGTTCTATGAAATTGATGGTTCGATGGAAGTTTGGTCGTGGTTGTGCTCGTTCATGGGTGGCGACCATTACGCGACGCGAGCGTAGTGATTAGGGACTTGCGAATATTGCAATTTTCCATGCCTTCAATGTACCAAATAATAAAAACAAAAATAACTGGCGCAATAGTCCAATTTAAACCATGGCCTCGAGATGAGTTAGCATCATCTCATTTTCTAGATCGTGGCGGTCTTGTGCAGAGGTGTGCGATCAGCAACACGCCCAACCGAGCAACCATGGTTGCAAACCATAGACCCAAACCGTTTGACAGCAAACACGTGAACGCGACACGCGAACGTGAGCCAACATGCGCGCAGCCTAAGGCTGAACCAAAGATGCGAATCTGTCAATATGACAAATGCTCGGCTATTGTCGTATCAACAATTTGAGTTCATTATTGTGCTTTAAAATGAATAATTAGGTAAGAATTGAGTGGCAAAACAAACGACTGGGGACTAGTAGGATGTGCATAAACACACATTTCATACTAAATTATTAGCGTTAATACACAATAATGAATCCAATTTGGTGATACGACAACAGCCGAGCCTCTATCAAATTGACAGATTCGCATCTTTGGTTGCAAACCATAGACACAAACCGTTTGACGTAAAACACGTGAACGCGACACGCGAACGTGTGCCAACTTGCGCGCAGCCTAAAAGATTGCCCCAAAAAGGGCTTATCGACTGTGGCGACCCTTACGCCATTCTATTTTACAAATGACATTTGTAAGCTGGCAATGCTGTTCATTCACACACTCTCGCTCTTCATTCTCTTTAAATATGTTCCTCTTCTCTTATGCGTTTATTTTATTCTATTTTTCATTTGTTTTTGACAGATACATGCGACATTATTTGTGGCAAGATGGGAGATGCGAACGTTGTGCTGAATCCCGCCGAGGGTAAAATCAAAATAATAAAGTGGCGCGTAAAAGAGGGTCATTCGGTTACAAATTCCCAAGTAATTTTATTATACGAGGAGTGTGATGCCGAGACCAAGGAGGTGAAAAAGTTCAAAATAAACGGTTGCGGTGTCGTTAAAAAGTGTTTGTACAAAGATGGGGCGATTGTAGAAAAAGAGTTAGTATATTGCTCCTTGGCCGCTTTCTTTGCTGATGTTTGTTTATTTTAGCTCACCGATTTTCGAAATCTCACCATGTATCCATACGACTGTGATAAAGGACATGTGCGCTGATTGCGGCGCGGACTTGCGGCGTAACGAGAATGTGAGTGTACAACGAGCAAGTAAGCCGTTTTTCCGCGTTAAAGATATGCTATTTTTGCAGGGTGTTCCGACGGAAGCTTCGGTTCCCATGGTTCACTCAGTGCCCGAGCTGAAAGTTACACAGAAACTTGCCCAAGAATTGGGTAGAGCCGATACGAAACGTTTACTGGAAGAACGGAAACTTGTATTGCTGGTGGATCTGGATCAGACCCTAATCCACACGACAAACGATAGCGTCCCTAGCAACATTAGTGGAATACATCACTTTCAGCTGTACGGACCGAATTCACCATGGTATCATACAAAATTAAGGCCGGGAACTGATGAGTTCCTGTCGAAGATGACATCACTTTACGAACTGCACATTTGCACCTTTGGCGCAAGGAATTATGCACATACCATTGTTCAAATTTTGGATAAAGACGGCAAGCTGTTTTCACATAGGATCTTATCCCGAGACGAGTGTTTTAACATAACGAGTAAAACGGACAATTTAAAGTAAGTTATATACAATACAATACCAGCCTCCGCTCACTCTTTCATCCAGGGTTCGCTACGCTCACAACATTTATACTAATTTCGGTCGTCTTGGAAATTTGTTCACGATCACTAACCCCGAGGGCTTTGGGAGCGCCACCTTTCATCCCGGCGAATACGAAAACCATTGGGTTGACACTAATCTTCGTCATTTTCGATTTTTCTTTTGCACTTTCATTCACGCCCGGGTTTATTTCGTATCATATCGAATTTGCACGCAAATTGTGGGAGCCCTTTCTCTCGTGTAGAGTCCAGCTTGTCAACACACAATCTTACACCAAAAAAGGAACGGGACGCGGACGACAAACCGCAATCAAAACAAATCCAAATCGTATTTCTCGATTAATAAGTTGAAACGATTACAATCGTTTTCGTATACGATTAATCGTATTTCTTGTTTTCATAGCTAAAACGTTTGGCTCGAGGGTCACAAATAATCATTAAATAATGAAATCCTCTCGGTTACAATGACTACATATTCTGAGATCTGCATACGAATCATGTGCGCTTATGTTTTTCTGATCGATTGCTCCACATCGTCATCGGCTTTGAGCAAGATTTGTTGTCTAATTGCTTGACAGCAACCATAATCATGACGAATGTTGCGTTCCTGCGGCAGCCAGTTCTTCGTATCGGAACGACCCGCTTTTCAATGGCCAGGAGCTGCCAGACCCCCTCGATGCAAGAAGAACTGCAGTATTCGAAGCATCGCTACCACAACAACAACAAACACAATGTTGCCCAATCGGTGGAACAGTTTCCTGGCTATATTGCCGTCAACTTCAATTGTCCGTGGCGTGAAGCTGGTTCTCTAATTCGTCGGTGTCATCGGCTTCTTGCTGCACTCATTGATTTTGTCCTCCGACTGCCTTTTGCACGCTTCTTCCAGATTAAAGCTAATCTTTACCCGGTGATTCCAATCAATTAGGGGCCGCCTCGGCGTCATCGTGGTCGTTGTCTGCTTGTAGACGGTTCTAAAAAGAGGAGCAAATCCTTTAAACCTATTTATCAATTTAAATTGAGAAGCCTAGCAAATAAAATAAAACTTTTGACGTATAGAAAAACAGAATAATTTATTTTTTTCGAACAAGACGCCATTCGAAATTTGTCTTAACGATGAAAAAATCGTTGATCGATGTAGGCCGGCAGGCAATTACTAGGTTATAAAAGGGCGGCAAACTCGTCTGAAATCATTTTGCGATTGTGGTTTGTAAGGTGTAGTTGTGAAAGTGAGTGTGTGTATTAGTGTGAGTGAAATACATATTATTAAAAAATATTTTACTGAATACACAAATAGAAAAACTTTTCACAATTCACGTAAGTGAATAATACATACATACATATTTATAAATTGTCTTACAGTATGGGTTGCTTGCCACTAAAGGCGGCTTCAAGGCGCTCTACTTCCAAAAGAGATAGAGAAGCCTCATTACTGGCTACTATAGCCTTGTCAAAAACAGGCTATAGTCTTGGTCGAAAAATCGGGAAGGGGTCTTTTTCGAAAGTTGTAAAGGCCACATATAAAAACGGCCATGATAAATGCATGATTTTGGCCTGTAAGATAGTCAACTTGGAAAAAGCTCCGATGAATTCCTTAGGATTTATTCGCCGCGAACTGAACATTCTCACTAAAATAGGACATCCGCATATCGTTCGCATACATAGTATCCTAGAGCGAGAACCGAACATTTATATTTTCATGGACTATGCAGAAAATGGGGATTTGAGTAAACACATAAAATTCAACGGTCCAGTCAATGAAAATAAGTCGCGGAAATGGTTCTCGCAAATGGTGGGAGCCGTTCAGTATCTCCATTCTGTAAATATTGCTCATCGTGATCTGAAATGCAATAATATTTTGCTAACTAAGGAAATGAACGTGAAGGTGGCCGATTTTTCCTTGGCACGCTACTGTTATGGGGGGAATGACTTGTCGCAAACGTACTGCGGGTCACGGGCTTATACGGCACCCGAAATATTGACCGGGATACCGTATGATCCCAAGTTGGCCGACTTGTGGTCATTGGGGGTGATTTTGTTTCGGATGTTGAACGAAACACTGCCTTTTAAATATGCCAATCTGTCGCTACTGATAGCGGCTCAGAACAATAAGCAGTTTAAATTCCATCACAGATTGGAAGGCCGTGTCTCGGATGATGCGAAGAAAGTGGTCAGTTGTTTGCTGGAACCCGACACGAAATTGCGATGGTCATTGAATCGGGTTGTAAAAAGTCCGTGGCTCTGTGGATATCATCCAACAGAAAGTGCTAATAACCACTATCTGTCGGAGCAGTCAACTTCCTATATTTCGGTGGCCTCCTCTATGGAGATATGTCGGGGATCGGTGCAAGATACAAGTCAGCTTCTGACAACACTGGCGGTTCCAAAAAAGCCGAGAAATAAACTGTTCGGCCTCATTTGCTGCTGGTCGAGAAGATCTAAACAAATTACAGCACCGAGAGTCATTTTTAAAGAGCTTCCTGCCGCCGAACTGGTAACTTTTTCCGAACCGTCGAAATCACGGATGCAACGTAGAAACCGCAAGCTTGGGCTTAAGGTCCGTCGGCGTCTAAGGAGTCAACGTTGTCCAAAAAACCGAAAGCTTCGATTGAAGCTTCTTAGACGTCGAAGAAAAAATTATAATAATTCAATGCGTATAGGAAAATAAAGGGGTGACAATAGCGTTGAAGTGTGGCGAAAAAATTCGTCGCAATAACTAAAATAGATTTATTGAAAAATGAAAATTCCGAGTTGCGATTCTTGCAAATTTTTTATTGATATGTAGTATTAATTTTAAGTTGTCTATTTTAATCATGTAAATGCAATGTAAAGATTGATGTACACAATTATGGCAACATAGCCTCTTCGCCAGTTCATTAGCTAAGCCATTGGCCTAGCTATTGCACGGGCGAAGAGGCTATGTTGCCCAAGGTTATTCCAGGTACGGTTGGTGCAGTTTAATTTCGCGTTCTTTTCTCTCGTGTAGAGTCCAGGTCATCTACACACAATCTCACACCAAAAAAGGGACGGGACACGGACGACAAACCGCAATCAAAACAAATCCAAATCGTATTTCTCGATTAATAAGTTGAAACGATTACAATCGTTTTCGTATACGATTAATCGTATTTCTTGTTTTCATAGCTAAAACGTTTGGCTCGAGGGGCACAAATAATCATTAAATAATGAAATCCTCTCGGTTACAATGACTACATATTCTGAGATCTGCATACGAATCATGTGCGCTTATGTTTTTCTGATCGATTGCTCCACATCGTCATCGACTTTGAGCAAGATTTGTTGCCTAATTGCTTGACAGCAACCATGATCATGACGAATGTTGCGTTCCTGCGGCAGCCGGTTCTTCGTACCGGAACGACCCGTTTTTCAACGGCCAAGAGCTGCCAAACCCCCTCGATGCAAGAAGAACTGCAGTATTCGAAGCATCGCTACCACAACAACAACAAACACAATGTTGCCCAATCGGTGGAACAGTTTCCTGGCTATATCGCCGTCAACTTCAATTGTCCGTGGCGTGAAGCTGGTTCTCTAATTCGTCGGTGTCATCGGCTTCTTGCTGCGCTCATTGATTTTGTCCTCCGACTGCCTTTTGCACGCTTCTTCCAGATTAAAGCTAATCTTTACCTACCCGGTGATTCCAATCAATTAGGGGCCGCCTCGGCGTCATCAAGCCGTTCGTGGTCGTTGTCTGCTTGTAGACGGTTCTAAAAAGAGGAGCAAATCCTTTAAACCTATTTATCAATTTAAATTGAGAAGCCTAGCAAATAAAATAAAACTTTTGACGTATAGAAAAACAGAATAATTTATTTTTTCGAACAAGACGCCATTCGAAATTTGTCTTAACGATGAAAAAATCGTTGATCGATGTAGGCCGGCAGGCAATTACTAGGTTATAAAAGGGCGGCAAACTCGTCTGAAATCATTTTGCGATTGTGGTTTGTAAAGTGTAGTCGTGAAAGTGAGTGTGTGTATTAGTGTGAGTGAAATACATATTATTAAAAAATATTTTACTGAATACACAAATAGAAAAACTTTTCACAATTCACGTAAGTGAATAATACATACATACATATTTATAAATTGTCTTACAGTATGGGTTGCTTGCCACTGAAGGCAGCTTCAAGGCGCTCTACTTCCAAAAGAGATAGAGAAGCCTCATTACTGGCTACTATAGCCTTGTCAAAAACAGGCTATAGTCTTGGTAGAAAAATCGGGAAGGGGTCTTTTTCGAAAGTTGTAAAGGCCACATATAAAAACGGCCATGATAAATGCATGATTTTGGCCTGTAAGATAGTCAACTTGGAAAAAGCTCCGATGAATTCCTTAGGATTTATTCGCCGCGAACTGAACATTCTCACTAAAATAGGACATCCGCATATCGTTCGCATACATAGTATCCTAGAGCGAGAACCGAACATTTATATTTTCATGGACTATGCAGAAAATGGGGATTTGAGTAAACACATAAAATTCAACGGTCCAGTCAATGAAAATAAGTCGCGGAAATGGTTCTCGCAAATGGTGGGAGCCGTTCAGTATCTCCATTCTGTAAATATTGCTCATCGTGATCTGAAATGCAATAATATTTTGCTAACTAAGGAAATGAACGTGAAGGTGGCCGATTTTTCCTTGGCACGCTACTGTTATGGGGGGAATGACTTGTCGCAAACGTACTGCGGGTCACGGGCTTATACGGCACCCGAAATATTGACCGGGATACCGTATGATCCCAAGTTGGCCGACTTGTGGTCATTGGGGGTGATTTTGTTTCGGATGTTGAACGAAACACTGCCTTTTAAATATGCCAATCTGTCGCTACTGATAGCGGCTCAGAACAATAAGCAGTTTAAATTCCATCACAGATTGGAAGGCCGTGTCTCGGATGATGCGAAGAAAGTGGTCAGTTGTTTGCTGGAACCCGACACGAAATTGCGATGGTCATTGAATCGGGTTGTAGAAAGTCCGTGGCTCTGTGGATATCATCCAACAGAAAGTGCTAATAACCACTATCTGTCGGAGCAGTCAACTTCCTATATTTCGGTGGCCTCCTCTATGGAGATATGTCGGGGATCGGTGCAAGATACAAGTCAGCTTCTGACAACACTGGCGGTTCCAAAAAAGCCGAGAAATAAACTGTTCGGCCTCATTTGCTGCTGGTCGAGAAGATCTAAACAAATTACAGCACCGAGAGTCATTTTTAAAGAGCTTCCTGCCGCCGAACTGGTAACTTTTTCCGAACCGTCGAAATCACGGATGCAACGTAGAAACCGCAAGCTTGGGCTTAAGGTCCGTCGGCGTCTAAGGAGTCAACGTTGTCCAAAAAACCGAAAGCTTCGATTGAAGCTTCTTAGACGTCGAAGAAAAAATTATAATAATTCAATGCGTATAGGAAAATAAAGGGGTGACAATAGCGTTGAAGTGTGGCGAAAAAATTCGTCGCAATAACTAGATTTATTGAAAAATGAAAATTCCGAGTTGCGATTCTTGCAAATTTTTTATTGATATGTAGTATTAATTTTAAGTTGTCTATTTTAATCATGTAAATGCAATGTAAAGATTGATGTACACAATTATGGCAACATAGCCTCTTCGCCAGTTCATTAGCTAAGCCATTGGCCTAGCTATTGCACGGGCGAAGAGGCTATGTTGCCCAAGGTTATTCCAGGTACGGTTGGTGCAGTTTAATTTCGCGTTCTTTTCTCTCGTGTAGAGTCCAGGTCATCTACACACAATCTCACACCAAAAAAGGGACGGGACACGGACGACAAACCGCAATCAAAACAAATCCAAATCGTATTTCTCGATTAATAAGTTGAAACGATTACAATCGTTTTCGTATACGATTAATCGTATTTCTTGTTTTCATAGCTAAAACGTTTGGCTCGAGGGGCACAAATAATCATTAAATAATGAAATCCTCTCGGTTACAATGACTACATATTCTGAGATCTGCATACGAATCATGTGCGCTTATGTTTTTCTGATCGATTGCTCCACATCGTCATCGGCTTTGAGCAAGATTTGTTGTCTAATTGCTTGACAGCAACCATGATCATGACGAATGTTGCGTTCCTGCGGCAGCCGGTTCTTCGTACCGGAGCGACCCGTTTTTCAACGGCCAAGAGCTGCCAAACCCCCTCGATGCAAGAAGAACTGCGGTATTCGAAGCATCGCTACCACAACAACAACAAACACAATGTTGCCCAATCGGTGGAACAGTTTCCTGGCTATATCGCCGTCAACTTCAATTGTCCGTGGCGTGAAGCTGGTTCTCTAATTCGTCGGTGTCATCGGCTTCTTGCTGCGCTCATTGATTTTGTCCTCCGACTGCCTTTTGCACGCTTCTTCCAGATTAAAGCTAATCTTTACCTACCCGGTGATTCCAATCAATTAGGGGCCGCCTCGGCGTCATCAAGCCGTTCGTGGTCGTTGTCTGCTTGTAGACGGTTCTAAAAAGAGGAGCAAATCCTTTAAACCTATTTATCAATTTGAATTGAGAAGCCTAGCAAATAAAATAAAACTTTTGACGTATAGAAAAACAGAATAATTTATTTTTTTCGAACAAGACGCCATTCGAAATTTGTCTTAACGATGAAAAAATCGTTGATCGATGTAGGCCGGCAGGCAATTACTAGGTTATAAAAGGGCGGCAAACTCGTCTGAAATCATTTTGCGATTGTGGTTTGTAAAGTGTAGTCGTGAAAGTGAGTGTGTGTATTAGTGTGAGTGAAATACATATTATTAAAAAATATTTTACTGAATACACAAATAGAAAAACTTTTCACAATTCACGTAAGTGAATAATACATACATACATATTTATAAATTGTCTTACAGTATGGGTTGCTTGCCACTGAAGGCAGCTTCAAGGCGCTCTACTTCCAAAAGAGATAGAGAAGCCTCATTACTGGCTACTATAGCCTTGTCAAAAACAGGCTATAGTCTTGGTAGAAAAATCGGGAAGGGGTCTTTTTCGAAAGTTGTAAAGGCCACATATAAAAACGGCCATGATAAATGCATGATTTTGGCCTGTAAGATAGTCAACTTGGAAAAAGCTCCGATGAATTCCTTAGGATTTATTCGCCGCGAACTGAACATTCTCACTAAAACAGGACATCCGCATATCGTTCGCATACATAGTATCCTAGAGCGAGAACCGAACATTTATATTTTCATGGACTATGCAGAAAATGGGGATTTGAGTAAACACATAAAATTCAACGGTCCAGTCAATGAAAATAAGTCGCGGAAATGGTTCTCGCAAATGGTGGGAGCCGTTCAGTATCTCCATTCTGTAAATATTGCTCATCGTGATCTGAAATGCAATAATATTTTGCTAACTAAGGAAATGAACGTGAAGGTGGCCGATTTTTCCTTGGCACGCTACTGTTATGGGGGGAATGACTTGTCGCAAACGTACTGCGGGTCACGGGCTTATACGGCACCCGAAATATTGACCGGGATACCGTATGATCCCAAGTTGGCCGACTTGTGGTCATTGGGGGTGATTTTGTTTCGGATGTTGAACGAAACACTGCCTTTTAAATATGCCAATCTGTTGCTACTGATAGCGGCTCAGAACAATAAGCAGTTTAAATTCCATCACAGATTGGAAGGCCGTGTCTCGGATGATGCGAAGAAAGTGGTCAGTTGTTTGCTGGAACCCGACACGAAATTGCGATGGTCATTGAATCGGGTTGTGAAAAGTCCGTGGCTCTGTGGATATCATCCAACAGAAAGTGCTAATAACCACTATCTGTCGGAGCAGTCAACTTCCTATATTTCGGTGGCCTCCTCTATGGAGATATGTCGGGGATCGGTGCAAGATACAAGTCAGCTTCTGACAACACTGGCGGTTCCAAAAAAGCCGAGAAATAAACTGTTCGGCCTCATTTGCTGCTGGTCGAGAAGATCTAAACAAATTACAGCACCGAGAGTCATTTTTAAAGAGCTTCCTGCCGCCGAACTGGTAACTTTTTCCGAACCGTCGAAATCACGGATGCAACGTAGAAACCGCAAGCTTGGGCTTAAGGTCCGTCGGCGTCTAAGGAGTCAACGTTGTCCAAAAAACCGAAAGCTTCGATTGAAGCTTCTTAGACGTCGAAGAAAAAATTATAATAATTCAATGCGTCTAGGAAAATAAAGGGGTGACAATAGCGTTGAAGTGTGGCGAAAAAATTCGTCGCAATAACTAGATTTATTGAAAAATGAAAATTCCGAGTTGCGATTCTTGCAAATTTTTTATTGATATGTAGTATTAATTTTAAGTTGTCTATTTTAATCATGTAAATGCAATGTAAAGATTGATGTACACAATTATGGCAACATAGCCTCTTCGCCAGTTCATTAGCTAAGCCATTGGCCTAGCTATTGCACGGGCGAAGAGGCTATGTTGCCCAAGGTTATTCCAGGTACGGTTGGTGCAGTTTAATTTCGCGTTCTTTTCTCTCGTGTAGAGTCCAGGTCATCTACACACAATCTCACACCAAAAAAGGGACGGGACACGGACGACAAACCGCAATCAAAACAAATCCAAATCGTATTTCTCGATTAATAAGTTGAAACGATTACAATCGTTTTCGTATACGATTAATCGTATTTCTTGTTTTCATAGCTAAAACGTTTGGCTCGAGGGGCACAAATAATCATTAAATAATGAAATCCTCTCGGTTACAATGACTACATATTCTGAGATCTGCATACGAATCATGTGCGCTTATGTTTTTCTGATCGATTGCTCCACATCGTCATCGGCTTTGAGCAAGATTTGTTGTCTAATTGCTTGACAGCAACCATGATCATGACGAATGTTGCGTTCCTGCGGCAGCCGGTTCTTCGTACCGGAGCGACCCGTTTTTCAACGGCCAAGAGCTGCCAAACCCCCTCGATGCAAGAAGAACTGCGGTATTCGAAGCATCGCTACCACAACAACAACAAACACAATGTTGCCCAATCGGTGGAACAGTTTCCTGGCTATATCGCCGTCAACTTCAATTGTCCGTGGCGTGAAGCTGGTTCTCTAATTCGTCGGTGTCATCGGCTTCTTGCTGCGCTCATTGATTTTGTCCTCCGACTGCCTTTTGCACGCTTCTTCCAGATTAAAGCTAATCTTTACCTACCCGGTGATTCCAATCAATTAGGGGCCGCCTCGGCGTCATCAAGCCGTTCGTGGTCGTTGTCTGCTTGTAGACGGTTCTAAAAAGAGGAGCAAATCCTTTAAACCTATTTATCAATTTGAATTGAGAAGCCTAGCAAATAAAATAAAACTTTTGACGTATAGAAAAACAGAATAATTTATTTTTTTCGAACAAGACGCCATTCGAAATTTGTCTTAACGATGAAAAAATCGTTGATCGATGTAGGCCGGCAGGCAATTACTAGGTTATAAAAGGGCGGCAAACTCGTCTGAAATCATTTTGCGATTGTGGTTTGTAAAGTGTAGTCGTGAAAGTGAGTGTGTGTATTAGTGTGAGTGAAATACATATTATTAAAAAATATTTTACTGAATACACAAATAGAAAAACTTTTCACAATTCACGTAAGTGAATAATACATACATACATATTTATAAATTGTCTTACAGTATGGGTTGCTTGCCACTGAAGGCAGCTTCAAGGCGCTCTACTTCCAAAAGAGATAGAGAAGCCTCATTACTGGCTACTATAGCCTTGTCAAAAACAGGCTATAGTCTTGGTAGAAAAATCGGGAAGGGGTCTTTTTCGAAAGTTGTAAAGGCCACATATAAAAACGGCCATGATAAATGCATGATTTTGGCCTGTAAGATAGTCAACTTGGAAAAAGCTCCGATGAATTCCTTAGGATTTATTCGCCGCGAACTGAACATTCTCACTAAAATAGGACATCCGCATATCGTTCGCATACATAGTATCCTAGAGCGAGAACCGAACATTTATATTTTCATGGACTATGCAGAAAATGGGGATTTGAGTAAACACATAAAATTCAACGGTCCAGTCAATGAAAATAAGTCGCGGAAATGGTTCTCGCAAATGGTGGGAGCCGTTCAGTATCTCCATTCTGTAAATATTGCTCATCGTGATCTGAAATGCAATAATATTTTGCTAACTAAGGAAATGAACGTGAAGGTGGCCGATTTTTCCTTGGCACGCTACTGTTATGGGGGGAATGACTTGTCGCAAACGTACTGCGGGTCACGGGCTTATACGGCACCCGAAATATTGACCGGGATACCGTATGATCCCAAGTTGGCCGACTTGTGGTCATTGGGGGTGATTTTGTTTCGGATGTTGAACGAAACACTGCCTTTTAAATATGCCAATCTGTTGCTACTGATAGCGGCTCAGAACAATAAGCAGTTTAAATTCCATCACAGATTGGAAGGCCGTGTCTCGGATGATGCGAAGAAAGTGGTCAGTTGTTTGCTGGAACCCGACACGAAATTGCGATGGTCATTGAATCGGGTTGTGAAAAGTCCGTGGCTCTGTGGATATCATCCAACAGAAAGTGCTAATAACCACTATCTGTCGGAGCAGTCAACTTCCTATATTTCGGTGGCCTCCTCTATGGAGATATGTCGGGGATCGGTGCAAGATACAAGTCAGCTTCTGACAACACTGGCGGTTCCAAAAAAGCCGAGAAATAAACTGTTCGGCCTCATTTGCTGCTGGTCGAGAAGATCTAAACAAATTACAGCACCGAGAGTCATTTTTAAAGAGCTTCCTGCCGCCGAACTGGTAACTTTTTCCGAACCGTCGAAATCACGGATGCAACGTAGAAACCGCAAGCTTGGGCTTAAGGTCCGTCGGCGTCTAAGGAGTCAACGTTGTCCAAAAAACCGAAAGCTTCGATTGAAGCTTCTTAGACGTCGAAGAAAAAATTATAATAATTCAATGCGTATAGGAAAATAAAGGGGTGACAATAGCGTTGAAGTGTGGCGAAAAAAATCGTCGCAATAACTAGATTTATTGAAAAATGAAAATTCCGAGTTGCGATTCTTGCAAATTTTTTATTGATATGTAGTATTAATTTTAAGTTGTCTATTTTAATCATGTAAATGCAATGTAAAGATTGATGTACATAATTATGGCAACATAGCCTCTTCGCCAGTTCATTAGCTAAGCCATTGGCCTAGCTATTGCACGGGCGAAGAGGCTATGTTGCCCAAGGTTATTCCAGGTACGGTTGGTGCAGTTTAATTTCGCGTTCTTTTCTCTCGTGTAGAGTCCAGGTCATCTACACACAATCTCACACCAAAAAAGGGACGGGACACGGACGACAAACCGCAATCAAAACAAATCCAAATCGTATTTCTCGATTAATAAGTTGAAACGATTACAATCGTTTTCGTATAGGATTAATCGTATTTCTTGTTTTCATAGCTAAAACGTTTGGCTCGAGGGGCACAAATAATCATTAAATAATGAAATCCTCTCGGTTACAATGACTACATATTCTGAGATCTGCATACGAATCATGTGCGCTTATGTTTTTCTGATCGATTGCTCCACATCGTCATCGGCTTTGAGCAAGATTTGTTGTCTAATTGCTTGACAGCAACCATGATCATGACGAATGTTGCGTTCCTGCGGCAGCCGGTTCTTCGTACCGGAACGACCCGTTTTTCAACGGCCAAGAGCTGCCAAACCCCCTCGATGCAAGAAGAACTGCAGTATTCGAAGCATCGCTACCACAACAACAACAAACACAATGTTGCCCAATCGGTGGAACAGTTTCCTGGCTATATCGCCGTCAACTTCAATTGTCCGTGGCGTGAAGCTGGTTCTCTAATTCGTCGGTGTCATCGGCTTCTTGCTGCGCTCATTGATTTTGTCCTCCGACTGCCTTTTGCACGCTTCTTCCAGATTAAAGCTAATCTTTACCTACCCGGTGATTCCAATCAATTAGGGGCCGCCTCGGCGTCATCAAGCCGTTCGTGGTCGTTGTCTGCTTGTAGACGGTTCTAAAAAGAGGAGCAAATCCTTTAAACCTATTTATCAATTTGAATTGAGAAGCCTAGCAAATAAAATAAAACTTTTGACGTATAGAAAAACAGAATAATTTATTTTTTTCGAACAAGACGCCATTCGAAATTTGTCTTAACGATGAAAAAATCGTTGATCGATGTAGGCCGGCAGGCAATTACTAGGTTATAAAAGGGCGGCAAACTCGTCTGAAATCATTTTGCGATTGTGGTTTGTAAAGTGTAGTCGTGAAAGTGAGTGTGTGTATTAGTGTGAGTGAAATACATATTATTAAAAAATATTTTACTGAATACACAAATAGAAAAACTTTTCACAATTCACATAAGTGAATAATACATACATACATATTTATAAATTGTCTTACAGTATGGGTTGCTTGCCACTGAAGGCAGCTTCAAGGCGCTCTACTTCCAAAAGAGATAGAGAAGCCTCATTACTGGCTACTATAGCCTTGTCAAAAACAGGCTATAGTCTTGGTAGAAAAATCGGGAAGGGGTCTTTTTCGAAAGTTGTAAAGGCCACATATAAAAACGGCCATGATAAATGCATGATTTTGGCCTGTAAGATAGTCAACTTGGAAAAAGCTCCGATGAATTCCTTAGGATTTATTCGCCGCGAACTGAACATTCTCACTAAAATAGGACATCCGCATATCGTTCGCATACATAGTATCCTAGAGCGAGAACCGAACATTTATATTTTCATGGACTATGCACAAAATGGGGATTTGAGTAAACACATAAAATTCAACGGTCCAGTCAATGAAAATAAGTCGCGGAAATGGTTCTCGCAAATGGTGGGAGCCGTTCAGTATCTCCATTCTGTAAATATTGCTCATCGTGATCTGAAATGCAATAATATTTTGCTAACTAAGGAAATGAACGTGAAGGTGGCCGATTTTTCCTTGGCACGCTACTGTTATGGGGGGAATGACTTGTCGCAAACGTACTGCGGGTCACGGGCTTATACGGCACCCGAAATATTGACCGGGATACCGTATGATCCCAAGTTGGCCGACTTGTGGTCATTGGGGGTGATTTTGTTTCGGATGTTGAACGAAACACTGCCTTTTAAATATGCCAATCTGTCGCTACTGATAGCGGCTCAGAACAATAAGCAGTTTAAATTCCATCACAGATTGGAAGGCCGTGTCTCGGATGATGCGAAGAAAGTGGTCAGTTGTTTGCTGGAACCCGACACGAAATTGCGATGGTCATTGAATCGGGTTGTAAAAAGTCCGTGGCTCTGTGGATATCATCCAACAGAAAGTGCTAATAACCACTATCTGTCGGAGCAGTCAACTTCCTATATTTCGGTGGCCTCCTCTATGGAGATATGTCGGGGATCGGTGCAAGATACAAGTCAGCTTCTGACAACACTGGCGGTTCCAAAAAAGCCGAGAAATAAACTGTTCGGCCTCATTTGCTGCTGGTCGAGAAGATCTAAACAAATTACAGCACCGAGAGTCATTTTTAAAGAGCTTCCTGCCGCCGAACTGGTAACTTTTTCCGAACCGTCGAAATCACGGATGCAACGTAGAAACCGCAAGCTTGGGCTTAAGGTCCGTCGGCGTCTAAGGAGTCAACGTTGTCCAAAAAACCGAAAGCTTCGATTGAAGCTTCTTAGACGTCGAAGAAAAAATTATAATAATTCAATGCGTATAGGAAAATAAAGGGGTGACAATAGCGTTGAAGTGTGGCGAAAAAATTCGTCGCAATAACTAGATTTATTGAAAAATGAAAATTCCGAGTTGCGATTCTTGCAAATTTTTTATTGATATGTAGTATTAATTTTAAGTTGTCTATTTTAATCATGTAAATGCAATGTAAAGATTGATGTACATAATTATGGCAACATAGCCTCTTCGCCAGTTCATTAGCTAAGCCATTGGCCTAGCTATTGCACGGGCGAAGAGGCTATGTTGCCCAAGGTTATTCCAGGTACGGTTGGTGCAGTTTAATTTCGCGTTCTTTTCTCTCGTGTAGAGTCCAGGTCATCTACACACAATCTCACACCAAAAAAGGGACGGGACACGGACGACAAACCCCAATCAAAACAAATCCAAATCGTATTTCTCGATTAATAAGTTGAAACGATTACAATCGTTTTCGTATAGGATTAATCGTATTTCTTGTTTTCATAGCTAAAACGTTTGGCTCGAGGGGCACAAATAATCATTAAATAATGAAATCCTCTCGGTTACAATGACTACATATTCTGAGATCTGCATACGAATCATGTGCGCTTATGTTTTTCTGATCGATTGCTCCACATCGTCATCGGCTTTGAGCAAGATTTGTTGTCTAATTGCTTGACAGCAACCATGATCATGACGAATGTTGCGTTCCTGCGGCAGCCGGTTCTTCGTACCGGAACGACCCGTTTTTCAACGGCCAAGAGCTGCCAAACCCCCTCGATGCAAGAAGAACTGCAGTATTCGAAGCATCGCTACCACAACAACAACAAACACAATGTTGCCCAATCGGTGGAACAGTTTCCTGGCTATATCGCCGTCAACTTCAATTGTCCGTGGCGTGAAGCTGGTTCTCTAATTCGTCGGTGTCATCGGCTTCTTGCTGCGCTCATTGATTTTGTCCTCCGACTGCCTTTTGCACGCTTCTTCCAGATTAAAGCTAATCTTTACCCGGTGATTCCAATCAATTAGGGGCCGCCTCGGCGTCATCAAGCCGTTCGTGGTCGTTGTCTGCTTGTAGACGGTTCTAAAAAGAGGAGCAAATCCTTTAAACCTATTTAACAATTTGAATTGAGAAGCCTAGCAAATAAAATAAAACTTTTGACGTATAGAAAAACAGAATAATTTATTTTTTTCGAACAAGACGCCATTCGAAATTTGTCTTAACGATGAAAAAATCGTTGATCGATGTAGGCCGGCAGGCAATTACTAGGTTATAAAAGGGCGGCAAACTCGTCTGAAATCATTTTGCGATTGTGGTTTGTAAAGTGTAGTCGTGAAAGTGAGTGTGTGTATTAGTGTGAGTGAAATACATATTATTAAAAAATATTTTACTGAATACACAAATAGAAAAACTTTTCACAATTCACGTAAGTGAATAATACATACATACATATTTATAAATTGTCTTACAGTATGGGTTGCTTGCCACTGAAGGCAGCTTCAAGGCGCTCTACTTCCAAAAGAGATAGAGAAGCCTCATTACTGGCTACTATAGCCTTGTCAAAAACAGGCTATAGTCTTGGTAGAAAAATCGGGAAGGGGTCTTTTTCGAAAGTTGTAAAGGCCACATATAAAAACGGCCATGATAAATGCATGATTTTGGCCTGTAAGATAGTCAACTTGGAAAAAGCTCCGATGAATTCCTTAGGA
Source organism: Chloromyia formosa (assembly GCA_964017055.1). NCBI lineage: Eukaryota > Metazoa > Arthropoda > Insecta > Diptera > Stratiomyidae > Chloromyia > Chloromyia formosa. The sequence continues at coordinate 25,467,188 of OZ024818.1, forward strand.
TTTATTCGCCGCGAACTGAACATTCTCACTAAAATAGGACATCCGCATATCGTTCGCATACATAGTATCCTAGAGCGAGAACCGAACATTTATATTTTCATGGACTATGCAGAAAATGGGGATTTGAGTAAACACATAAAATTCAACGGTCCAGTCAATGAAAATAAGTCGCGGAAATGGTTCTCGCAAATGGTGGGAGCCGTTCAGTATCTCCATTCTGTAAATATTGCTCATCGTGATCTGAAATGCAATAATATTTTGCTAACTAAGGAAATGAACGTGAAGGTGGCCGATTTTTCCTTGGCACGCTACTGTTATGGGGGGAATGACTTGTCGCAAACGTACTGCGGGTCACGGGCTTATACGGCACCCGAAATATTGACCGGGATACCGTATGATCCCAAGTTGGCCGACTTGTGGTCATTGGGGGTGATTTTGTTTCGGATGTTGAACGAAACACTGCCTTTTAAATATGCCAATCTGTCGCTACTGATAGCGGCTCAGAACAATAAGCAGTTTAAATTCCATCACAGATTGGAAGGCCGTGTCTCGGATGATGCGAAGAAAGTGGTCAGTTGTTTGCTGGAACCCGACACGAAATTGCGATGGTCATTGAATCGGGTTGTAAAAAGTCCGTGGCTCTGTGGATATCATCCAACAGAAAGTGCTAATAACCACTATCTGTCGGAGCAGTCAACTTCCTATATTTCAGTGGCCTCCTCTATGGAGATATGTCGGGGATCGGTGCAAGATACAAGTCAGCTTCTGACAACACTGGCGGTTCCAAAAAAGCCGAGAAATAAACTGTTCGGCCTCATTTGCTGCTGGTCGAGAAGATCTAAACAAATTACAGCACCGAGAGTCATTTTTAAAGAGCTTCCTGCCGCCGAACTGGTAACTTTTTCCGAACCGTCGAAATCACGGATGCAACGTAGAAACCGCAAGCTTGGGCTTAAGGTCCGTCGGCGTCTAAGGAGTCAACGTTGTCCAAAAAACCGAAAGCTTCGATTGAAGCTTCTTAGACGTCGAAGAAAAAATTATAATAATTCAATGCGTATAGGAAAATAAAGGGGTGACAATAGCGTTGAAGTGTGGCGAAAAAATTCGTCGCAATAACTAGATTTATTGAAAAATGAAAATTCCGAGTTGCGATTCTTGCAAATTTTTTATTGATATGTAGTATTAATTTTAAGTTGTCTATTTTAATCATGTAAATGCAATGTAAAGATTGATGTACATAATTATGGCAACATAGCCTCTTCGCCAGTTCATTAGCTAAGCCATTGGCCTAGCTATTGCACGGGCGAAGAGGCTATGTTGCCCAAGGTTATTCCAGGTACGGTTGGTGCAGTTTAATTTCGCGTTCTTCTCTCTCGTGTAGAGTCCAGGTCATCTACACACAATCTCACACCAAAAAAGGGACGGGACACGGACGACAAACCGCAGTCAAAACAAATCCAAATCGTATTTCTCGATTAATAAGTTGAAACGATTACAATCGTTTTCGTATACGATTAATCGTATTTCTTGTTTTCATAGTAAAACGTTTGGCTCGAGGGGCACAAATAATCATTAAATAATGAAATCCTCTCGGTTACAATGACTACATATTCTGAGATCTGCATACGAATCATGTGCGCTTATGTTTTTCTGATCGATCGCTCCACATCGTCATCGGCTTTGAGCAAGATTTGTTGTCTAATTGCTTGACAGCAACCATGATCATGACGAATGTTGCGTTCCTGCGGCAGCCGGTTCTTCGTACCGGAACGACCCGTTTTTCAACGGCCAAGAGCTGCCAAACCCCCTCGATGCAAGAGGAACTGCAGTATTCGAAGCATCGCTACCACAACAACAACAAACACAATGTTGCCCAATCGGTGGAACAGTTTCCTGGCTATATCGCCGTCAACAAATTCATTTTTTACTTCAGTTGCTCTTGTGTACATTTTGTCAAAAAATGTAATTGAAGACAAGTTCGATATACCATTGTTTTGGGGTAAGTAGTAGTTTTTTTTTAATGTGGAAAATTTGTGTTCGTTGTTAGGGAGCGACATTCTTTCTTCGTGAATTTTATTTTCGTTTACGTCCACATTTGGGCTGAATGGGAAAAGTATGTGTTGGGAAAATCGAAATATTCTGAGTAAATTTACTAAATAAGAAACAATACTGTTTGCTTTCTGCATAAAACACCCATCAATTTATCAATCAAATCAAATCCCTGAATGCAATTCCTTTTACATAATTTCTTTACTTTAAACCATTTCTTCTTTCTCTTTCAGGTTTTGTAGGGCTGTGGAATTTGATTCTTATGTGGCCCTTGTTTTTTATATTGGATCTACTACAAATTGAATCTTTTCTTCTACCAAGCGAACGACAATTAATAGTAATATTTTTGAATGGGCTGTTTGGTACGGTTTTGTCGGAAACATTTCGATTATGTGGCTGCCTGCTGACGTCGTCGTTATTTCTGTCTTTTCAGATTGCTAGATTATGAAGAACAACATGAATCACTAATTGATGTTAACCAATAAAATTAAGTGAACTGTACCGAGACATTGTTAATTTCGAAACGCTGATGATGTTAAACTTGAATTCATAATTCTGATGCGACTGAACTTTTTTATTTTCGTCTTTTTAATGTTCACGACCGGACTTGCCGGCGCAGATTGCGTTGGTAGGCCAAATGATTTGGCATGGCTTCCAACGAGATCGAGAACTTTGTTTTCGGAGTTCATCGAAAAATCCAAGATTGATGGCACTGAATGATGGCGATTTCCTATAATAGGCACATCATAAAGTTCGATAAATAATATTGTATTTTACATTGTTTGTTCTACAATAACATTTGGATATTTGTTTTCAACATATTTATTTACATAAAATGGTCCTTTTTGATGATCTGTTTTGATATTAGTGGGCGTTTTTATAAATTCATCACTACACACCAGTTATATTAGGTGCGTTCGTGTCGTTTGGACAAATAAATTTGACCTGGTGACCAGCTTTGTTCTGGGGATATATGGGATCTTGTCGGAAGAGTTGGGATTTTTTCTAAATGTATACAGAGTGTCTGGCAACTACCGCATAAGCGGTGTGCCAAACGATTCCCAATGGAATCCTGAGCAGGAAATATAGGGTAGTGCCCGCCAGCCAAGTCTTGCTTAAGCTGGCAGACAACCGATTTTTTTCATAATTGTTATATTTAGTGCTAGTTAGTAATTAGTAGTCTTCCCACTCCGAAAAAATACTCGGAAGTCGTGTTTTTCGCGAATCAAATTTATGCACGTGAGAATCCATTACTATTGCCTGCGTTCCTATTTTGGACCGTGTCGGAAGCGCTTCGACACGGTTTCATAGATGCTTTGCGAGAACGGTACGATTTCAGATATCCCTTATTAAGTGGCGTATGTTTGTGTGAAATATATTCATGGCGGCAAGGGAATCGTGTCGTTCACCGGAGAAATCACGTATCGGTAAAGGGACAATGGATAAGTAGCGCATTTACGATACTTTTAGGAACGCACCCATTGTCATCAAAAGTCTAAGTGCCTTCTTCTTCATCCAGTGACTATAGTTCCATGTAAACAACGTAACTTGTCAGCTGACGACGAAGAGTCGATGAATTCAACAACAAACACGAAAAAATATGGTTTCAGTATTCGCACATATGTTGTTGAATCGTAAACGCATCCCGTGTAAACACAACGACGTGTGCATTATTTCCTCTTCCATAGTCCTCCGCGTGGGCGCTCCCTGGAACGGTAGTGGTCATTGAATGGGCTCGGAAGTTACCAAAGAGCACGAACTGCTCGCGAGCAGTTCCGCAACTTGTCAGTTATGCAGTCTATGCCTGCTGAACGCGACTCTCGTTGTCACACACACTGCATACGAAAGTCAAGGAGAGAGAAGAAAAGTGTGAGAGCGGTGACCAGAAATATTTCTTGCTCGGTGATCATTTGATCATGATCACATGAGCATAAATTGCTCAGTATTTTCTAAACCCACCCATTGACCATTGGCTGCGTTCCTAAAAAAAATCACTGAGTCCGCGCTTAAGCCTTGTTCGCATTTGTTTAGTAATTTAGTCGAGTGGCAAGTAGCAAGTAGCTGAGCAAGTAGCAACTCACCAAAAATTGTTCGCACTTCAGTTTACTAAACTGTACAGTACAGTAGCTAGTGTTTACGGCGCGGCAGCTATGAACTAATTAACTGGACTAAAATCATCATGTTCGCACTTGTTTAGTGGACAGTGAAGCGTGGTGGGGGGCTCTACTCGCCAGAAAAAATCCAGTAGAATGGTTAAAGTATTTAGTCAAGTAGTTTAGTCACTGACTAAACTACTTGACTAAAATGTTGTTGTTCGAACATTTAATTTACTAAATTACTCGCCACTTGACTAAACTACTTAGCTAAATGCGAACCGTCCTTTAGTCAGCGCTTCACAATTGCTGACCAGCACATTGTGATTATCTTCGTGTTTTTGAAACGGCATGCCGGCTGTCTCATTTGTCAAATGCCATGTTCAGTTTGGCATTTGACAAAAAACTATAAATTTTTTGCTTTGATGAGTCCCAGGTGACACACAAGATACTGTATCAACTTTCTTTCCCACAATAAGGTTCAACAATTTCGTTAAAAACACGATTATCACCCATAAACAACACAGCCGAGGTTAGAATCGAAGTTTGACAATTGTCGCCAATGTCGCTGAGCCAGAAAAGCGAGAAAATTTTATGCTGACCAAAGATGAAAGCGCTTACCCTCAGCGCTTACTCAGCGCACGGGTTTCTACGACAAATCAACATGCAGCACTAATCGCTTCTAGGTGCTGACTCAGCGCTGGCGTTTTTGGAACGCAGCCAATGCTAAACAAGTCAAGCCGCCAGTAATGGCGATGCGATGATTTGGTTGAGGTAAACATTCCCCCTATGGTGTGGGGCCTAAAAATAATACCACGGCCTTTCCCTTTGACGACCTGTCGTTGAAACCTACAAACAAAGGATAGGATGTGTATGCCAGCAACTTGCACTATCCGGAATCTTCTATATGCTAACGAAACGTCAACTTTGCCTCGGATAAGGACTAACTCAACGGTTACGGCTATCGTACAATGGTAAAGATTGGATTCTGGAATGTGCGTACTTTCCTGGACAATCAGAACGTCCCCAGAACGGACGATTTTTTCAATTAGAGAGTGAATTTCTGAAGTATAAATTAAACATCACCAAACTTCCATCGAACCATCAAATATCATAGAACGGTGGAAATAGGGGGATTTTATTTCCACACGTTCTATGAAATTGATGGTTCGATGGAAGTTTGGTGGTGGTTGTGCTCGTTCATGAGTGGCGACCATTACGCGAAGCGAGCGTAGTGATTAGGGACTTGCGAATATTGCAATTTTCCATGCCTTCAATATACCAAATAATAAAAAAAAATAACTGGCGCAATAGTCCAATTTGAACCATGGCCTCGAGATGAGTTAGCATCATCTCATTTTCTAGATCGTGGCGGTCTTGTGCAGAGGTGTGTGATCAGCAACACGCTCAACCGAGTTAATAAATACCTATATCCATAAATGGGTACTCATTTAACAGCTGAGTGGGCTCATAGTCTGACACGTAAATCCCCGGAATCGAACCGGGGCCCAGTGCGTAGAAGGCGAACGTGCTAACCGTTGCGCCATCCCGACTACAATATACCAAACATTCAATAAAATTAAAAAAATTATTTGCAAATTCTAGGCTTTTCGAGTGACGCGATTGAAGAGTGACGAAAATCCGAGTGAAAAGTTATTTCCTCAGCCCGGGCCCCAGAAACTAAAAGATTGCCCCAAAAAGTGCTTATCGAGTGTGGCGACCCTTACGCCATTCTATTTTACAAATGACATTTGTAAGCTGGCAATGCTGTTCATTCACACACTCTCGCTCTTCATTCTCTTTAAATATGTTCCTCTTCTCTTATGCGTTTATTTTATTCTATTTTTCATTTGTTTTTGACATTTTGATAGATACATATGCGACATTTGTGGCAAGATGGGAGATGCGAACGTTGTGCTAAATCCCGCCGAGGGTAAAATCAAAATAATAAAGTGGCGCGTAAAAGAGGGTCATTCGGTTACAAATTCCCAAGTAATTTTATTATACGAGGAGTGTGATGCCGAGACCAAGGAGGTGAAAAAGTTCAAAATAAACGGTTGCGGTGTCGTTAAAAAGTGTTTGTACAAAGATGGGGCGATTGTAGAAAAAGAGTTAGTATATTGCTCCTTGGCCGCTTTCTTTGCTGATGTTTGTTTATTCTAGCTCACCGATTTTCGAAATCTCACCATGTATCCATACGACTGTGATAAAGGACATGTGCGCTGATTGCGGCGCGGACTTGCGGCGTAACGAGAATGTGAGTGTACAACGAGCAAGTTAGCCGTTTTTCCGCGTTAAAGATATGCTATTTTTCCGGGGAAAGTTACACAGAAACTTGCCCAAGAATTGGGTAGAGCCGATACGAAACGTTTACTGGAAGAACGGAAACTTGTATTGCTGGTGGATCTGGATCAGACCCTAATCCACACGACAAACGATAGCGTCCCTAGCAACATTAGTGGAATACATCACTTTCAGCTGTACGGACCGAATTCACCATGGTATCATACAAAATTAAGGCCGGGAACTGATGAGTTCCTGTCGAAGATGACATCACTTTACGAACTGCACATTTGCACCTTTGGCGCAAGGAATTATGCACATACCATTGCTCAAATTTTGGATAAAGACGGCAAGCTGTTTTCACATAGGATCTTATCCCGAGACGAGTGTTTTAACATAACGAGTAAAACGGACAATTTAAAGTAAGTTATATACAATACAATACCAGCCTCCGCTCACTCTTTCATCTAGGGTTCGCTACGCTCAAAACATTTATACTAATTTCGGTCGTCTTGGAAATTTGTTCACGATCACTAACCCCGAGGGCTTTGGGAGCGCCACCTTTCATCCCAGCGAATACGAAAACCATTGGGTTGACACTAATCTTCGTCATTTTCGATTTTTCTTTTGCACTTTCATTCACGCCCGGGTTTATTTCGTATCATATCGAATTTGCACGCAAATTGTGGGAGCCCTTTCTCTCGTGTAGAGTCCAGGTTGTCAACACACAATCTTACACCAAAAAAGGAACGGGACGCGGACGACAAACCGCAATCAAAACAAATCCAAATCGTATTTCTCGATTAATAAGTTGAAACGATTACAATCGTTTTCGGATACGATTAATCGTATTTCTTGTTTTCATAGCTAAAACTTTTGGCTCGAGGGGCACAAATAATCATTAAATAATGAAATCCTCTCGGTTACAATGAATACATATTCTGAGATCTGCATACGAATCATGTGCGCTTATGTTTTTCTGATCGATTGCTCCACATCGTCATCGGCTTTGAGCAAGATTTGTTGTCTAATTGCTTGACAGCAACCATGATCATGACGAATGTTGCGTTCCTGCGGCAGCCGGTTCTTCGTACCGGAACGATCCGTTTTTCAACGGCCAAGAGCTGCCAAACCCCCTCAATGCAAGAAGAACTGCAGTATTCGAAGCATCGCTACCACAACAACAACAAACACAATGTTGCCCAATCGGTGGAACAGTTTCCTGGCTATATCGCCGTCAACTTCAATTGTCCGTGGCGTGAAGCTGGTTCTCTAATTCGTCGGTGTCATCGGCTTCTTGCTGCGCTCATTGATTTTGTCCTCCGACTGCCTTTTGCACGCTTCTTCCAGATTAAAGCTAATCTTTACCTACCCGGTGACTCCAATCAATTAGGGGCCGCCTCGGCGTCATCAAGCCGTTCGTGGTCGTTGTCTGCTTGTAGACGGTTCTAAAAAGAGGAGCAAATCCTTTAAACCTATTTATCAATTTAAATTGAGAAGCCTAGCAAATAAAATAAAACTTTTGACGTATAGAAAAACAGAATAATTTATTTTTTCGAACAAGACTCTATTCGAAAAATCGTTGATCGATGTAGGCCGGCAGGCAATTACTAGGTTATAAAAGGGCGGCAAACTCGTCTGAAATCATTTTGCGATTGTGGTTTGTAAAGTGTAGTTGTGAAAGTGAGTGTGTGTATTAGTGTGAGTGAAATACATATTATTAAAAAATATTTTACTGAATACACACATAGAAAAACTTTTCACAATTCACGTAAGTGAATAATACATACATACATATTTATAAATTGTCTTACAGTATGGGTTGCTTGCCACTAAAGGCAGCTTCAAGGCGCTCTACTTCCAAAAGAGATAGAGAAGCCTCATTACAGGCTACTATAGCCTTGTCAAAAACAGGCTATAGTCTTGGTCGAAAAATCGGGAAGGGGTCTTTTTCGAAAGTTGTAAAGGCCACATATAAAAACGGCCATGATAAATGCATGATTTTGGCCTGTAAGATAGTCAACTTGGAAAAAGCTCCGATGAATTCCTTAGGATTTATTCGCCGCGAACTGAACATTCTCACTAAAATAGGACATCCGCATATCGTTCGCATACATAGTATCCTAGAGCGAGAACCGAACATTTATATTTTCATGGACTATGCAGAAAATGGGGATTTGAGTAAACACATAAAATTCAACGGTCCAGTCAATGAAAATAAGTCGCGGAAATGGTTCTCGCAAATGGTGGGAGCCGTTCAGTATCTCCATTCTGTAAATATTGCTCATCGTGATCTGAAATGCAATAATATTTTGCTAACTAAGGAAATGAACGTGAAGGTGGCCGATTTTTCCTTGGCACGCTACTGTTATGGGGGGAATGACTTGTCGCAAACGTACTGCGGGTCACGGGCTTATACGGCACCCGAAATATTGACCGGGATACCGTATGATCCCAAGTTGGCCGACTTGTGGTCATTGGGGGTGATTTTGTTTCGGATGTTGAACGAAACACTGCCTTTTAAATATGCCAATCTGTCGCTACTGATAGCGGCTCAGAACAATAAGCAGTTTAAATTCCATCACAGATTGGAAGGCCGTGTCTCGGATGATGCGAAGAAAGTGGTCAGTTGTTTGCTGGAACCCGACACGAAATTGCGATGGTCATTGAATCGGGTTGTAAAAAGTCCGTGGCTCTGTGGATATCATCCAACAGAAAGTGCTAATAACCACTATCTGTCGGAGCAGTCAACTTCCTATATTTCGGTGGCCTCCTCTATGGAGATATGTCGGGGATCGGTGCAAGATACAAGTCAGCTTCTGACAACACTGGCGGTTCCAAAAAAGCCGAGAAATAAACTGTTCGGCCTCATTTGCTGCTGGTCGAGAAGATCTAAACAAATTACAGCACCGAGAGTCATTTTTAAAGAGCTTCCTGCCGCCGAACTGGTAACTTTTTCCGAACCGTCGAAATCACGGATGCAACGTAGAAACCGCAAGCTTGGGCTTAAGGTCCGTCGGCGTCTAAGGAGTCAACGTTGTCCAAAAAACCGAAAGCTTCGATTGAAGCTTCTTAGACGTCGAAGAAAAAATTATAATAATTCAATGCGTATAGGAAAATAAAGGGGTGACAATAGCGTTGAAGTGTGGCGAAAAAATTCGTCGCAATAACTAGATTTATTGAAAAATGAAAATTCCGAGTTGCGATTCTTGCAAATTTTTTATTGATATGTAGTATTAATTTTAAGTTGTCTATTTTAATCATGTAAATGCAATGTAAAGATTGATGTACATAATTATGGCAACATAGCCTCTTCGCCAGTTCATTAGCTAAGCCATTGGCCTAGCTATTGCACGGGCGAAGAGGCTATGTTGCCCAAGGTTATTCCAGGTACGGTTGGTGCAGTTTAATTTCGCGTTCTTTTCTCTCGTGTAGAGTCCAGGTCATCTACACACAATCTCACACCAAAAAAGGGACGGGACACGGACGACAAACCCCAATCAAAACAAATCCAAATCGTATTTCTCGATTAATAAGTTGAAACGATTACAATCGTTTTCGTATAGGATTAATCGTATTTCTTGTTTTCATAGCTAAAACGTTTGGCTCGAGGGGCACAAATAATCATTAAATAATGAAATCCTCTCGGTTACAATGACTACATATTCTGAGATCTGCATACGAATCATGTGCGCTTATGTTTTTCTGATCGATTGCTCCACATCGTCATCGGCTTTGAGCAAGATTTGTTGTCTAATTGCTTGACAGCAACCATGATCATGACGAATGTTGCGTTCCTGCGGCAGCCGGTTCTTCGTACCGGAACGACCCGTTTTTCAACGGCCAAGAGCTGCCAAACCCCCTCGATGCAAGAAGAACTGCAGTATTCGAAGCATCGCTACCACAACAACAACAAACACAATGTTGCCCAATCGGTGGAACAGTTTCCTGGCTATATCGCCGTCAACTTCAATTGTCCGTGGCGTGAAGCTGGTTCTCTAATTCGTCGGTGTCATCGGCTTCTTGCTGCGCTCATTGATTTTGTCCTCCGACTGCCTTTTGCACGCTTCTTCCAGATTAAAGCTAATCTTTACCTACCCGGTGATTCCAATCAATTAGGGGCCGCCTCGGCGTCATCAAGCCGTTCGTGGTCGTTGTCTGCTTGTAGACGGTTCTAAAAAGAGGAGCAAATCCTTTAAACCTATTTATCAATTTGAATTGAGAAGCCTAGCAAATAAAATAAAACTTTTGACGTATAGAAAAACAGATTAATTTATTTTTTTCGAACAAGACGCCATTCGAAATTTGTCTTAACGATGAAAAAATCGTTGATCGATGTAGGCCGGCAGGCAATTACTAGGTTATAAAAGGGCGGCAAACTCGTCTGAAATCATTTTGCGATTGTGGTTTGTAAAGTGTAGTCGTGAAAGTGAGTGTGTGTATTAGTGTGAGTGAAATACATATTATTAAAAAATATTTTACTGAAAACACAAATAGAAAAACTTTTCACAATTCACGTAAGTGAATAATACATACATACATATTTATAAATTGTCTTACAGTATGGGTTGCTTGCCACTGAAGGCAGCTTCAAGGCGCTCTACTTCCAAAAGAGATAGAGAAGCCTCATTACTGGCTACTATAGCCTTGTCAAAAACAGGCTATAGTCTTGGTAGAAAAATCGGGAAGGGGTCTTTTTCGAAAGTTGTAAAGGCCACATATAAAAACGGCCATGATAAATGCATGATTTTGGCCTGTAAGATAGTCAACTTGGAAAAAGCTCCGATGAATTCCTTAGGATTTATTCGCCGCGAACTGAACATTCTCACTAAAATAGGACATCCGCATATCGTTCGCATACATAGTATCCTAGAGCGAGAACCGAACATTTATATTTTCATGGACTATGCAGAAAATGGGGATTTGAGTAAACACATAAAATTCAACGGTCCAGTCAATGAAAATAAGTCGCGGAAATGGTTCTCGCAAATGGTGGGAGCCGTTCAGTATCTCCATTCTGTAAATATTGCTCATCGTGATCTGAAATGCAATAATATTTTGCTAACTAAGGAAATGAACGTGAAGGTGGCCGATTTTTCCTTGGCACGCTACTGTTATGGGGGGAATGACTTGTCGCAAACGTACTGCGGGTCACGGGCTTATACGGCACCCGAAATATTGACCGGGATACCGTATGATCCCAAGTTGGCCGACTTGTGGTCATTGGGGGTGATTTTGTTTCGGATGTTGAACGAAACACTGCCTTTTAAATATGCCAATCTGTCGCTACTGATAGCGGCTCAGAACAATAAGCAGTTTAAATTCCATCACAGATTGGAAGGCCGTGTCTCGGATGATGCGAAGAAAGTGGTCAGTTGTTTGCTGGAACCCGACACGAAATTGCGATGGTCATTGAATCGGGTTGTAAAAAGTCCGTGGCTCTGTGGATATCATCCAACAGAAAGTGCTAATAACCACTATCTGTCGGAGCAGTCAACTTCCTATATTTCGGTGGCCTCCTCTATGGAGATATGTCGGGGATCGGTGCAAGATACAAGTCAGCTTCTGACAACACTGGCGGTTCCAAAAAAGCCGAGAAATAAACTGTTCGGCCTCATTTGCTGCTGGTCGAGAAGATCTAAACAAATTACAGCACCGAGAGTCATTTTTAAAGAGCTTCCTGCCGCCGAACTGGTAACTTTTTCCGAACCGTCGAAATCACGGATGCAACGTAGAAACCGCAAGCTTGGGCTTAAGGTCCGTCGGCGTCTAAGGAGTCAACGTTGTCCAAAAAACCGAAAGCTTCGATTGAAGCTTCTTAGACGTCGAAGAAAAAATTATAATAATTCAATGCGTATAGGAAAATAAAGGGGTGACAATAGCGTTGAAGTGTGGCGAAAAAATTCGTCGCAATAACTAGATTTATTGAAAAATGAAAATTCCGAGTTGCGATTCTTGCAAATTTTTTGTTGATATGTAGTATTAATTTTAAGTTGTCTATTTTAATCATGTAAATGCAATGTAAAGATTGATGTACATAATTATGGCAACATAGCCTCTTCGCCAGTTCATTAGCTAAGCCATTGGCCTAGCTATTGCACGGGCGAAGAGGCTATGTTGCCCAAGGTTATTCCAGGTACGGTTGGTGCAGTTTAATTTCGCGTTCTTTTCTCTCGTGTAGAGTCCAGGTCATCTACACACAATCTCACACCAAAAAAGGGACGGGACACGGACGACAAACCCCAATCAAAACAAATCCAAATCGTATTTCTCGATCAATAAGTTGAAACGATTACAATCGTTTTCGTATAGGATTAATCGTATTTCTTGTTTTCATAGCTAAAACGTTTGGCTCGAGGGGCACAAATAATCATTAAATAATGAAATCCTCTCGGTTACAATGACTACATATTCTGAGATCTGCATACGAATCATGTGCGCTTATGTTTTTCTGATCGATTGCTCCACATCGTCATCGACTTTGAGCAAGATTTGTTGTCTAATTGCTTGACAGCAACCATGATCATGACGAATGTTGCGTTCCTGCGGCAGCCGGTTCTTCGTACCGGAACGACCCGTTTTTCAACGGCCAAGAGCTGCCAAACCCCCTCGATGCAAGAAGAACTGCAGTATTCGAAGCATCGCTACCACAACAACAACAAACACAATGTTGCCCAATCGGTGGAACAGTTTCCTGGCTATATCGCCGTCAACTTCAATTGTCCGTGGCGTGAAGCTGGTTCTCTAATTCGTCGGTGTGATCGGCTTCTTGCTGCGCTCATTGATTTTGTCCTCCGACTGCCTTTTGCACGCTTCTTCCAGATTAAAGCTAATCTTTACCCGGTGATTCCAATCAATTAGGGGCCGCCTCGGCATCATCAAGCCGTTCGTGGTCGTTGTCTGCTTGTAGACGGTTCTAAAAAGAGGAGCAAATCCTTTAAACCTATTTATCAATTTAAATTGAGAAGCCTAGCAAATAAAATAAAACTTTTGACGTATAGAAAAACAGAATAATTTATTTTTTCGAACAAGACGCCATTCGAAATTTGTCTTAACGATGAAAAAATCGTTGATCGATGTAGGCCGGCAGGCAATTACTAGGTTATAAAAGGGCGGCAAACTCGTCTGAAATCATTTTGCGATTGTGGTTTGTAAAGTGTAGTTGTGAAAGTGAGTGTGTGTATTAGTGTGAGTGAAATACATATTATTAAAAAATATTTTACTGAATACACAAATAGAAAAACTTTTCACAATTCACGTAAGTGAATAATACATACATACATATTTATAAATTGTCTTACAGTATGGGTTGCTTGCCACTGAAGGCAGCTTCAAGGCGCTCTACTTCCAAAAGAGATAGAGAAGCCTCATTACTGGCTACTATAGCCTTGTCAAAAACAGGCTATAGTCTTGGTAGAAAAATCGGGAAGGGGTCTTTTTCGAAAGTTGTAAAGGCCACATATAAAAACGGCCATGATAAATGCATGATTTTGGCCTGTAAGATAGTCAACTTGGAAAAAGCTCCGATGAATTCCTTAGGATTTATTCGCCGCGAACTGAACATTCTCACTAAAATAGGACATCCGCATATCGTTCGCATACATAGTATCCTAGAGCGAGAACCGAACATTTATATTTTCATGGACTATGCAGAAAATGGGGATTTGAGTAAACACATAAAATTCAACGGTCCAGTCAATGAAAATAAGTCGCGGAAATGGTTCTCGCAAATGGTGGGAGCCGTTCAGTATCTCCATTCTGTAAATATTGCTCATCGTGATCTGAAATGCAATAATCTTTTGCTAACTAAGGAAATGAACGTGAAGGTGGCCGATTTTTCCTTGGCGCGCTACTGTTATGGGGGGAATGACTTGTCGCAAACGTACTGCGGGTCACGGGCTTATACGGCACCCGAAATATTGACCGGGATACCGTATGATCCCAAGTTGGCCGACTTGTGGTCATTGGGGGTGATTTTGTTTCGGATGTTGAACGAAACACTGCCTTTTAAATATGCCAATCTGTCGCTACTGATAGCGGCTCAGAACAATAAGCAGTTTAAATTCCATCACAGATTGGAAGGCCGTGTCTCGGATGATGCGAAGAAAGTGGTCAGTTGTTTGCTGGAACCCGACACGAAATTGCGATGGTCATTGAATCGGGTTGTAAAAAGTCCGTGGCTCTGTGGATATCATCCAACAGAAAGTGCTAATAACCACTATCTGTCGGAGCAGTCAACTTCCTATATTTCGGTGGCCTCCTCTATGGAGATATGTCGGGGATCGGTGCAAGATACAAGTCAGCTTCTGACAACACTGGCGGTTCCAAAAAAGCCGAGAAATAAACTGTTCGGCCTCATTTGCTGCTGGTCGAGAAGATCTAAACAAATTACAGCACCGAGAGTCATTTTTAAAGAGCTTCCTGCCGCCGAACTGGTAACTTTTTCCGAACCGTCGAAATCACGGATGCAACGTAGAAACCGCAAGCTTGGGCTTAAGGTCCGTCGGCGTCTAAGGAGTCAACGTTGTCCAAAAAACCGAAAGCTTCGATTGAAGCTTCTTAGACGTCGAAGAAAAAATTATAATAATTCAATGCGTATAGGAAAATAAAGGGGTGACAATAGCGTTGAAGTGTGGCGAAAAAATTCGTCGCAATAACTAGATTTATTGAAAAATGAAAATTCCGAGTTGCGATTCTTGCAAATTTTTTGTTGATATGTAGTATTAATTTTAAGTTGTCTATTTTAATCATGTAAATGCAATGTAAAGATTGATGTACATAATTATGGCAACATAGCCTCTTCGCCAGTTCATTAGCTAAGCCATTGGCCTAGCTATTGCACGGGCGAAGAGGCTATGTTGCCCAAGGTTATTCCAGGTACGGTTGGTGCAGTTTAATTTCGCGTTCTTTTCTCTCGTGTAGAGTCCAGGTCATCTACACACAATCTCACACCAAAAAAGGGACGGGACACGGACGACAAACCGCAATCAAAACAAATCCAAATCGTATTTCTCGATTAATAAGTTGAAACGATTACAATCGTTTTCGTATAGGATTAATCGTATTTCTTGTTTTCATAGCTAAAACGTTTGGCTCGAGGGGCACAAATAATCATTAAATAATGAAATCCTCTCGGTTACAATGACTACATATTCTGAGATCTGCATACGAATCATGTGCGCTTATGTTTTTCTGATCGATTGCTCCACATCGTCATCGACTTTGAGCAAGATTTGTTGTCTAATTGCTTGACAGCAACCATGATCATGACGAATGTTGCGTTCCTGCGGCAGCCGGTTCTTCGTACCGGAACGACCCGTTTTTCAACGGCCAAGAGCTGCCAAACCCCCTCGATGCAAGAAGAACTGCAGTATTCGAAGCATCGCTACCACAACAACAACAAACACAATGTTGCCCAATCGGTGGAACAGTTTCCTGGCTATATCGCCGTCAACTTCAATTGTCCGTGGCGTGAAGCTGGTTCTCTAATTCGTCGGTGTGATCGGCTTCTTGCTGCGCTCATTGATTTTGTCCTCCGACTGCCTTTTGCACGCTTCTTCCAGATTAAAGCTAATCTTTACCCGGTGATTCCAATCAATTAGGGGCCGCCTCGGCGTCATCAAGCCGTTCGTGGTCGTTGTCTGCTTGTAGACGGTTCTAAAAAGAGGAGCAAATCCTTTAAACCTATTTATCAATTTGAATTGAGAAGCCTAGCAAATAAAATAAAACTTTTGACGTATAGAAAAACAGAATAATTTATTTTTTTCGAACAAGACGCCATTCGAAATTTGTCTTAACGATGAAAAAATCGTTGATCGATGTAGGCCGGCAGGCAATTACTAGGTTATAAAAGGGCGGCAAACTCGTCTGAAATCATTTTGCGATTGTGGTTTGTAAAGTGTAGTCGTGAAAGTGAGTGTGTGTATTAGTGTGAGTGAAATACATATTATTAAAAAATATTTTACTGAAAACACAAATAGAAAAACTTTTCACAATTCACGTAAGTGAATAATACATACATACATATTTATAAATTGTCTTACAGTATGGGTTGCTTGCCACTGAAGGCAGCTTCAAGGCGCTCTACTTCCAAAAGAGATAGAGAAGCCTCATTACTGGCTACTATAGCCTTGTCAAAAACAGGCTATAGTCTTGGTAGAAAAATCGGGAAGGGGTCTTTTTCGAAAGTTGTAAAGGCCACATATAAAAACGGCCATGATAAATGCATGATTTTGGCCTGTAAGATAGTCAACTTGGAAAAAGCTCCGATGAATTCCTTAGGATTTATTCGCCGCGAACTGAACATTCTCACTAAAATAGGACATCCGCATATCGTTCGCATACATAGTATCCTAGAGCGAGAACCGAACATTTATATTTTCATGGACTATGCAGAAAATGGGGATTTGAGTAAACACATAAAATTCAACGGTCCAGTCAATGAAAATAAGTCGCGGAAATGGTTCTCGCAAATGGTGGGAGCCGTTCAGTATCTCCATTCTGTAAATATTGCTCATCGTGATCTGAAATGCAATAATATTTTGCTAACTAAGGAAATGAACGTGAAGGTGGCCGATTTTTCCTTGGCACGCTACTGTTATGGGGGGAATGACTTGTCGCAAACGTACTGCGGGTCACGGGCTTATACGGCACCCGAAATATTGACCGGGATACCGTATGATCCCAAGTTGGCCGACTTGTGGTCATTGGGGGTGATTTTGTTTCGGATGTTGAACGAAACACTGCCTTTTAAATATGCCAATCTGTCGCTACTGATAGCGGCTCAGAACAATAAGCAGTTTAAATTCCATCACAGATTGGAAGGCCGTGTCTCGGATGATGCGAAGAAAGTGGTCAGTTGTTTGCTGGAACCCGACACGAAATTGCGATGGTCATTGAATCGGGTTGTAAAAAGTCCGTGGCTCTGTGGATATCATCCAACAGAAAGTGCTAATAACCACTATCTGTCGGAGCAGTCAACTTCCTATATTTCGGTGGCCTCCTCTATGGAGATATGTCGGGGATCGGTGCAAGATACAAGTCAGCTTCTGACAACACTGGCGGTTCCAAAAAAGCCGAGAAATAAACTGTTCGGCCTCATTTGCTGCTGGTCGAGAAGATCTAAACAAATTACAGCACCGAGAGTCATTTTTAAAGAGCTTCCTGCCGCCGAACTGGTAACTTTTTCCGAACCGTCGAAATCACGGATGCAACGTAGAAACCGCAAGCTTGGGCTTAAGGTCCGTCGGCGTCTAAGGAGTCAACGTTGTCCAAAAAACCGAAAGCTTCGATTGAAGCTTCTTAGACGTCGAAGAAAAAATTATAATAATTCAATGCGTATAGGAAAATAAAGGGGTGACAATAGCGTTGAAGTGTGGCGAAAAAATTCGTCGCAATAACTAGATTTATTGAAAAATGAAAATTCCGACTTGCGATTCTTGCAAATTTTTTATTGATATGTAGTATTAATTTTAAGTTGTCTATTTTAATCATGTAAATGCAATGTAAAGATTGATGTACATAATTATGGCAACATAGCCTCTTCGCCAGTTCATTAGCTAAGCCATTGGCCTAGCTATTGCACGGGCGAAGAGGCTATGTTGCCCAAGGTTATTCCAGGTACGGTTGGTGCAGTTTAATTTCGCGTTCTTTTCTCTCGTGTAGAGTCCAGGTCATCTACACACAATCTCACACCAAAAAAGGGACGGGACACGGACGACAAACCGCAATCAAAACAAATCCAAATCGTATTTCTCGATTAATAAGTTGAAACGATTACAATCGTTTTCGTATAGGATTAATCGTATTTCTTGTTTTCATAGCTAAAACGTTTGGCTCGAGGGGCACAAATAATCATTAAATAATGAAATCCTCTCGGTTACAATGACTACATATTCTGAGATCTGCATACGAATCATGTGCGCTTATGTTTTTCTGATCGATTGCTCCACATCGTCATCGACTTTGAGCAAGATTTGTTGTCTAATTGCTTGACAGCAACCATGATCATGACGAATGTTGCGTTCCTGCGGCAGCCGGTTCTTCGTACCGGAACGACCCGTTTTTCAACGGCCAAGAGCTGCCAAACCCCCTCGATGCAAGAAGAACTGCAGTATTCGAAGCATCGCTACCACAACAACAACAAACACAATGTTGCCCAATCGGTGGAACAGTTTCCTGGCTATATCGCCGTCAACTTCAATTGTCCGTGGCGTGAAGCTGGTTCTCTAATTCGTCGGTGTGATCGGCTTCTTGCTGCGCTCATTGATTTTGTCCTCCGACTGCCTTTTGCACGCTTCTTCCAGATTAAAGCTAATCTTTACCCGGTGATTCCAATCAATTAGGGGCCGCCTCGGCGTCATCAAGCCGTTCGTGGTCGTTGTCTGCTTGTAGACGGTTCTAAAAAGAGGAGCAAATCCTTTAAACCTATTTATCAATTTAAATTGAGAAGCCTAGCAAATAAAATAAAACTTTTGACGTATAGAAAAACAGAATAATTTATTTTTTCGAACAAGACGCCATTCGAAATTTGTCTTAACGATGAAAAAATCGTTGATCGATGTAGGCCGGCAGGCAATTACTAGGTTATAAAAGGGCGGCAAACTCGTCTGAAATCATTTTGCGATTGTGGTTTGTAAAGTGTAGTTGTGAAAGTGAGTGTGTGTATTAGTGTGAGTGAAATACATATTATTAAAAAATATTTTACTGAATACACAAATAGAAAAACTTTTCACAATTCACGTAAGTGAATAATACATACATACATATTTATAAATTGTCTTACAGTATGGGTTGCTTGCCACTGAAGGCAGCTTCAAGGCGCTCTACTTCCAAAAGAGATAGAGAAGCCTCATTACTGGCTACTATAGCCTTGTCAAAAACAGGCTATAGTCTTGGTAGAAAAATCGGGAAGGGGTCTTTTTCGAAAGTTGTAAAGGCCACATATAAAAACGGCCATGATAAATGCATGATTTTGGCCTGTAAGATAGTCAACTTGGAAAAAGCTCCGATGAATTCCTTAGGATTTATTCGCCGCGAACTGAACATTCTCACTAAAATAGGACATCCGCATATCGTTCGCATACATAGTATCCTAGAGCGAGAACCGAACATTTATATTTTCATGGACTATGCAGAAAATGGGGATTTGAGTAAACACATAAAATTCAACGGTCCAGTCAATGAAAATAAGTCGCGGAAATGGTTCTCGCAAATGGTGGGAGCCGTTCAGTATCTCCATTCTGTAAATATTGCTCATCGTGATCTGAAATGCAATAATATTTTGCTAACTAAGGAAATGAACGTGAAGGTGGCCGATTTTTCCTTGGCACGCTACTGTTATGGGGGGAATGACTTGTCGCAAACGTACTGCGGGTCACGGGCTTATACGGCACCCGAAATATTGACCGGGATACCGTATGATCCCAAGTTGGCCGACTTGTGGTCATTGGGGGTGATTTTGTTTCGGATGTTGAACGAAACACTGCCTTTTAAATATGCCAATCTGTCGCTACTGATAGCGGCTCAGAACAATAAGCAGTTTAAATTCCATCACAGATTGGAAGGCCGTGTCTCGGATGATGCGAAGAAAGTGGTCAGTTGTTTGCTGGAACCCGACACGAAATTGCGATGGTCATTGAATCGGGTTGTAAAAAGTCCGTGGCTCTGTGGATATCATCCAACAGAAAGTGCTAATAACCACTATCTGTCGGAGCAGTCAACTTCCTATATTTCGGTGGCCTCCTCTATGGAGATATGTCGGGGATCGGTGCAAGATACAAGTCAGCTTCTGACAACACTGGCGGTTCCAAAAAAGCCGAGAAATAAACTGTTCGGCCTCATTTGCTGCTGGTCGAGAAGATCTAAACAAATTACAGCACCGAGAGTCATTTTTAAAGAGCTTCCTGCCGCCGAACTGGTAACTTTTTCCGAACCGTCGAAATCACGGATGCAACGTAGAAACCGCAAGCTTGGGCTTAAGGTCCGTCGGCGTCTAAGGAGTCAACGTTGTCCAAAAAACCGAAAGCTTCGATTGAAGCTTCTTAGACGTCGAAGAAAAAATTATAATAATTCAATGCGTATAGGAAAATAAAGGGGTGACAATAGCGTTGAAGTGTGGCGAAAAAATTCGTCGCAATAACTAGATTTATTGAAAAATGAAAATTCCGAGTTGCGATTCTTGCAAATTTTTTGTTGATATGTAGTATTAATTTTAAGTTGTCTATTTTAATCATGTAAATGCAATGTAAAGATTGATGTACATAATTATGGCAACATAGCCTCTTCGCCAGTTCATTAGCTAAGCCATTGGCCTAGCTATTGCACGGGCTAAGAGGCTATGTTGCCCAAGGTTATTCCAGGTACGGTTGGTGCAGTTTAATTTCGCGTTCTTTTCTCTCGTGTAGAGTCCAGGTCATCTACACACAATCTCACACCAAAAAAGGGACGGGACACGGACGACAAACCCCAATCAAAACAAATCCAAATCGTATTTCTCGATTAATAAGTTGAAACGATTACAATCGTTTTCGTATAGGATTAATCGTATTTCTTGTTTTCATAGCTAAAACGTTTGGCTCGAGGGGCACAAATAATCATTAAATAATGAAATCCTCTCGGTTACAATGACTACATATTCTGAGATCTGCATACGAATCATGTGCGCTTATGTTTTTCTGATCGATTGCTCCACATCGTCATCGACTTTGAGCAAGATTTGTTGTCTAATTGCTTGACAGCAACCATGATCATGACGAATGTTGCGTTCCTGCGGCAGCCGGTTCTTCGTACCGGAACGACCCGTTTTTCAACGGCCAAGAGCTGCCAAACCCCCTCGATGCAAGAAGAACTGCAGTATTCGAAGCATCGCTACCACAACAACAACAAACACAATGTTGCCCAATCGGTGGAACAGTTTCCTGGCTATATCGCCGTCAACTTCAATTGTCCGTGGCGTGAAGCTGGTTCTCTAATTCGTCGGTGTGATCGGCTTCTTGCTGCGCTCATTGATTTTGTCCTCCGACTGCCTTTTGCACGCTTCTTCCAGATTAAAGCTAATCTTTACCCGGTGATTCCAATCAATTAGGGGCCGCCTCGGCGTCATCAAGCCGTTCGTGGTCGTTGTCTGCTTGTAGACGGTTCTAAAAAGAGGAGCAAATCCTTTAAACCTATTTATCAATTTAAATTGAGAAGCCTAGCAAATAAAATAAAACTTTTGACGTATAGAAAAACAGAATAATTTATTTTTTTCGAACAAGACGCCATTCGAAATTTGTCTTAACGATGAAAAAATCGTTGATCGATGTAGGCCGGCAGGCAATTACTAGGTTATAAAAGGGCGGCAAACTCGTCTGAAATCATTTTGCGATTGTGGTTTGTAAAGTGTAGTTGTGAAAGTGAGTGTGTGTATTAGTGTGAGTGAAATACATATTATTAAAAAATATTTTACTGAATACACAAATAGAAAAACTTTTCACAATTCACGTAAGTGAATAATACATACATACATATTTATAAATTGTCTTACAGTATGGGTTGCTTGCCACTGAAGGCAGCTTCAAGGCGCTCTACTTCCAAAAGAGATAGAGAAGCCTCATTACTGGCTACTATAGCCTTGTCAAAAACAGGCTATAGTCTTGGTAGAAAAATCGGGAAGGGGTCTTTTTCGAAAGTTGTAAAGGCCACATATAAAAACGGCCATGATAAATGCATGATTTTGGCCTGTAAGATAGTCAACTTGGAAAAAGCTCCGATGAATTCCTTAGGATTTATTCGCCGCGAACTGAACATTCTCACTAAAATAGGACATCCGCATATCGTTCGCATACATAGTATCCTAGAGCGAGAACCGAACATTTATATTTTCATGGACTATGCAGAAAATGGGGATTTGAGTAAACACATAAAATTCAACGGTCCAGTCAATGAAAATAAGTCGCGGAAATGGTTCTCGCAAATGGTGGGAGCCGTTCAGTATCTCCATTCTGTAAATATTGCTCATCGTGATCTGAAATGCAATAATATTTTGCTAACTAAGGAAATGAACGTGAAGGTGGCCGATTTTTCCTTGGCACGCTACTGTTATGGGGGGAATGACTTGTCGCAAACGTACTGCGGGTCACGGGCTTATACGGCACCCGAAATATTGACCGGGATACCGTATGATCCCAAGTTGGCCGACTT
Source organism: Chloromyia formosa (assembly GCA_964017055.1). NCBI lineage: Eukaryota > Metazoa > Arthropoda > Insecta > Diptera > Stratiomyidae > Chloromyia > Chloromyia formosa. The sequence goes on from OZ024818.1 coordinate 25,489,795, forward strand.
GTGGTCATTGGGGGTGATTTTGTTTCGGATGTTGAACGAAACACTGCCTTTTAAATATGCCAATCTGTCGCTACTGATAGCGGCTCAGAACAATAAGCAGTTTAAATTCCATCACAGATTGGAAGGCCGTGTCTCGGATGATGCGAAGAAAGTGGTCAGTTGTTTGCTGGAACCCGACACGAAATTGCGATGGTCATTGAATCGGGTTGTAAAAAGTCCGTGGCTCTGTGGATATCATCCAACAGAAAGTGCTAATAACCACTATCTGTCGGAGCAGTCAACTTCCTATATTTCGGTGGCCTCCTCTATGGAGATATGTCGGGGATCGGTGCAAGATACAAGTCAGCTTCTGACAACACTGGCGGTTCCAAAAAAGCCGAGAAATAAACTGTTCGGCCTCATTTGCTGCTGGTCGAGAAGATCTAAACAAATTACAGCACCGAGAGTCATTTTTAAAGAGCTTCCTGCCGCCGAACTGGTAACTTTTTCCGAACCGTCGAAATCACGGATGCAACGTAGAAACCGCAAGCTTGGGCTTAAGGTCCGTCGGCGTCTAAGGAGTCAACGTTGTCCAAAAAACCGAAAGCTTCGATTGAAGCTTCTTAGACGTCGAAGAAAAAATTATAATAATTCAATGCGTATAGGAAAATAAAGGGGTGACAATAGCGTTGAAGTGTGGCGAAAAAATTCGTCGCAATAACTAGATTTATTGAAAAATGAAAATTCCGAGTTGCGATTCTTGCAAATTTTTTGTTGATATGTAGTATTAATTTTAAGTTGTCTATTTTAATCATGTAAATGCAATGTAAAGATTGATGTACATAATTATGGCAACATAGCCTCTTCGCCAGTTCATTAGCTAAGCCATTGGCCTAGCTATTGCACGGGCTAAGAGGCTATGTTGCCCAAGGTTATTCCAGGTACGGTTGGTGCAGTTTAATTTCGCGTTCTTTTCTCTCGTGTAGAGTCCAGGTCATCTACACACAATCTCACACCAAAAAAGGGACGGGACACGGACGACAAACCCCAATCAAAACAAATCCAAATCGTATTTCTCGATTAATAAGTTGAAACGATTACAATCGTTTTCGTATAGGATTAATCGTATTTCTTGTTTTCATAGCTAAAACGTTTGGCTCGAGGGGCACAAATAATCATTAAATAATGAAATCCTCTCGGTTACAATGACTACATATTCTGAGATCTGCATACGAATCATGTGCGCTTATGTTTTTCTGATCGATTGCTCCACATCGTCATCGACTTTGAGCAAGATTTGTTGTCTAATTGCTTGACAGCAACCATGATCATGACGAATGTTGCGTTCCTGCGGCAGCCGGTTCTTCGTACCGGAACGACCCGTTTTTCAACGGCCAAGAGCTGCCAAACCCCCTCGATGCAAGAAGAACTGCAGTATTCGAAGCATCGCTACCACAACAACAACAAACACAATGTTGCCCAATCGGTGGAACAGTTTCCTGGCTATATCGCCGTCAACTTCAATTGTCCGTGGCGTGAAGCTGGTTCTCTAATTCGTCGGTGTGATCGGCTTCTTGCTGCGCTCATTGATTTTGTCCTCCGACTGCCTTTTGCACGCTTCTTCCAGATTAAAGCTAATCTTTACCCGGTGATTCCAATCAATTAGGGGCCGCCTCGGCGTCATCAAGCCGTTCGTGGTCGTTGTCTGCTTGTAGACGGTTCTAAAAAGAGGAGCAAATCCTTTAAACCTATTTATCAATTTAAATTGAGAAGCCTAGCAAATAAAATAAAACTTTTGACGTATAGAAAAACAGAATAATTTATTTTTTTCGAACAAGACGCCATTCGAAATTTGTCTTAACGATGAAAAAATCGTTGATCGATGTAGGCCGGCAGGCAATTACTAGGTTATAAAAGGGCGGCAAACTCGTCTGAAATCATTTTGCGATTGTGGTTTGTAAAGTGTAGTCGTGAAAGTGAGTGTGTGTATTAGTGTGAGTGAAATACATATTATTAAAAAATATTTTACTGAAAACACAAATAGAAAAACTTTTCACAATTCACGTAAGTGAATAATACATACATACATATTTATAAATTGTCTTACAGTATGGGTTGCTTGCCACTGAAGGCAGCTTCAAGGCGCTCTACTTCCAAAAGAGATAGAGAAGCCTCATTACTGGCTACTATAGCCTTGTCAAAAACAGGCTATAGTCTTGGTCGAAAAATCGGGAAGGGGTCTTTTTCGAAAGTTGTAAAGGCCACATATAAAAACAGCCATGATAAATGCATGATTTTGGCCTGTAAGATAGTCAACTTGGAAAAAGCTCCGATGAATTCCTTAGGATTTATTCGCCGCGAACTGAACATTCTCACTAAAATAGGACATCCGCATATCGTTCGCATACATAGTATCCTAGAGCGAGAACCGAACATTTATATTTTCATGGACTATGCAGAAAATGGGGATTTGAGTAAACACATAAAATTCAACGGTCCAGTCAATGAAAATAAGTCGCGGAAATGGTTCTCGCAAATGGTGGGAGCCGTTCAGTATCTCCATTCTGTAAATATTGCTCATCGTGATCTGAAATGCAATAATATTTTGCTAACTAAGGAAATGAACGTGAAGGTGGCCGATTTTTCCTTGGCACGCTACTGTTATGGGGGGAATGACTTGTCGCAAACGTACTGCGGGTCACGGGCTTATACGGCACCCGAAATATTGACCGGGATACCGTATGATCCCAAGTTGGCCGACTTGTGGTCATTGGGGGTGATTTTGTTTCGGATGTTGAACGAAACACTGCCTTTTAAATATGCCAATCTGTCGCTACTGATAGCGGCTCAGAACAATAAGCAGTTTAAATTCCATCACAGATTGGAAGGCCGTGTCTCGGATGATGCGAAGAAAGTGGTCAGTTGTTTGCTGGAACCCGACACGAAATTGCGATGGTCATTGAATCGGGTTGTAAAAAGTCCGTGGCTCTGTGGATATCATCCAACAGAAAGTGCTAATAACCACTATCTGTCGGAGCAGTCAACTTCCTATATTTCGGTGGCCTCCTCTATGGAGATATGTCGGGGATCGGTGCAAGATACAAGTCAGCTTCTGACAACACTGGCGGTTCCAAAAAAGCCGAGAAATAAACTGTTCGGCCTCATTTGCTGCTGGTCGAGAAGATCTAAACAAATTACAGCACCGAGAGTCATTTTTAAAGAGCTTCCTGCCGCCGAACTGGTAACTTTTTCCGAACCGTCGAAATCACGGATGCAACGTAGAAACCGCAAGCTTGGGCTTAAGGTCCGTCGGCGTCTAAGGAGTCAACGTTGTCCAAAAAACCGAAAGCTTCGATTGAAGCTTCTTAGACGTCGAAGAAAAAATTATAATAATTCAATGCGTATAGGAAAATAAAGGGGTGACAATAGCGTTGAAGTGTGGCGAAAAAATTCGTCGCAATAACTAGATTTATTGAAAAATGAAAATTCCGAGTTGCGATTCTTGCAAATTTTTTGTTGATATGTAGTATTAATTTTAAGTTGTCTATTTTAATCATGTAAATGCAATGTAAAGATTGATGTACATAATTATGGCAACATAGCCTCTTCGCCAGTTCATTAGCTAAGCCATTGGCCTAGCTATTGCACGGGCTAAGAGGCTATGTTGCCCAAGGTTATTCCAGGTACGGTTGGTGCAGTTTAATTTCGCGTTCTTTTCTCTCGTGTAGAGTCCAGGTCATCTACACACAATCTCACACCAAAAAAGGGACGGGACACGGACGACAAACCCCAATCAAAACAAATCCAAATCGTATTTCTCGATTAATAAGTTGAAACGATTACAATCGTTTTCGTATAGGATTAATCGTATTTCTTGTTTTCATAGCTAAAACGTTTGGCTCGAGGGGCACAAATAATCATTAAATAATGAAATCCTCTCGGTTACAATGACTACATATTCTGAGATCTGCATACGAATCATGTGCGCTTATGTTTTTCTGATCGATTGCTCCACATCGTCATCGACTTTGAGCAAGATTTGTTGTCTAATTGCTTGACAGCAACCATGATCATGACGAATGTTGCGTTCCTGCGGCAGCCGGTTCTTCGTACCGGAACGACCCGTTTTTCAACGGCCAAGAGCTGCCAAACCCCCTCGATGCAAGAAGAACTGCAGTATTCGAAGCATCGCTACCACAACAACAACAAACACAATGTTGCCCAATCGGTGGAACAGTTTCCTGGCTATATCGCCGTCAACTTCAATTGTCCGTGGCGTGAAGCTGGTTCTCTAATTCGTCGGTGTGATCGGCTTCTTGCTGCGCTCATTGATTTTGTCCTCCGACTGCCTTTTGCACGCTTCTTCCAGATTAAAGCTAATCTTTACCCGGTGATTCCAATCAATTAGGGGCCGCCTCGGCGTCATCAAGCCGTTCGTGGTCGTTGTCTGCTTGTAGACGGTTCTAAAAAGAGGAGCAAATCCTTTAAACCTATTTATCAATTTAAATTGAGAAGCCTAGCAAATAAAATAAAACTTTTGACGTATAGAAAAACAGAATAATTTATTTTTTTCGAACAAGACGCCATTCGAAATTTGTCTTAACGATGAAAAAATCGTTGATCGATGTAGGCCGGCAGGCAATTACTAGGTTATAAAAGGGCGGCAAACTCGTCTGAAATCATTTTGCGATTGTGGTTTGTAAAGTGTAGTCGTGAAAGTGAGTGTGTGTATTAGTGTGAGTGAAATACATATTATTAAAAAATATTTTACTGAAAACACAAATAGAAAAACTTTTCACAATTCACGTAAGTGAATAATACATACATACATATTTATAAATTGTCTTACAGTATGGGTTGCTTGCCACTGAAGGCAGCTTCAAGGCGCTCTACTTCCAAAAGAGATAGAGAAGCCTCATTACTGGCTACTATAGCCTTGTCAAAAACAGGCTATAGTCTTGGTCGAAAAATCGGGAAGGGGTCTTTTTCGAAAGTTGTAAAGGCCACATATAAAAACAGCCATGATAAATGCATGATTTTGGCCTGTAAGATAGTCAACTTGGAAAAAGCTCCGATGAATTCCTTAGGATTTATTCGCCGCGAACTGAACATTCTCACTAAAATAGGACATCCGCATATCGTTCGCATACATAGTATCCTAGAGCGAGAACCGAACATTTATATTTTCATGGACTATGCAGAAAATGGGGATTTGAGTAAACACATAAAATTCAACGGTCCAGTCAATGAAAATAAGTCGCGGAAATGGTTCTCGCAAATGGTGGGAGCCGTTCAGTATCTCCATTCTGTAAATATTGCTCATCGTGATCTGAAATGCAATAATATTTTGCTAACTAAGGAAATGAACGTGAAGGTGGCCGATTTTTCCTTGGCACGCTACTGTTATGGGGGGAATGACTTGTCGCAAACGTACTGCGGGTCACGGGCTTATACGGCACCCGAAATATTGACCGGGATACCGTATGATCCCAAGTTGGCCGACTTGTGGTCATTGGGGGTGATTTTGTTTCGGATGTTGAACGAAACACTGCCTTTTAAATATGCCAATCTGTCGCTACTGATAGCGGCTCAGAACAATAAGCAGTTTAAATTCCATCACAGATTGGAAGGCCGTGTCTCGGATGATGCGAAGAAAGTGGTCAGTTGTTTGCTGGAACCCGACACGAAATTGCGATGGTCATTGAATCGGGTTGTAAAAAGTCCGTGGCTCTGTGGATATCATCCAACAGAAAGTGCTAATAACCACTATCTGTCGGAGCAGTCAACTTCCTATATTTCGGTGGCCTCCTCTATGGAGATATGTCGGGGATCGGTGCAAGATACAAGTCAGCTTCTGACAACACTGGCGGTTCCAAAAAAGCCGAGAAATAAACTGTTCGGCCTCATTTGCTGCTGGTCGAGAAGATCTAAACAAATTACAGCACCGAGAGTCATTTTTAAAGAGCTTCCTGCCGCCGAACTGGTAACTTTTTCCGAACCGTCGAAATCACGGATGCAACGTAGAAACCGCAAGCTTGGGCTTAAGGTCCGTCGGCGTCTAAGGAGTCAACGTTGTCCAAAAAACCGAAAGCTTCGATTGAAGCTTCTTAGACGTCGAAGAAAAAATTATAATAATTCAATGCGTATAGGAAAATAAAGGGGTGACAATAGCGTTGAAGTGTGGCGAAAAAATTCGTCGCAATAACTAGATTTATTGAAAAATGAAAATTCCGAGTTGCGATTCTTGCAAATTTTTTGTTGATATGTAGTATTAATTTTAAGTTGTCTATTTTAATCATGTAAATGCAATGTAAAGATTGATGTACATAATTATGGCAACATAGCCTCTTCGCCAGTTCATTAGCTAAGCCATTGGCCTAGCTATTGCACGGGCTAAGAGGCTATGTTGCCCAAGGTTATTCCAGGTACGGTTGGTGCAGTTTAATTTCGCGTTCTTTTCTCTCGTGTAGAGTCCAGGTCATCTACACACAATCTCACACCAAAAAAGGGACGGGACACGGACGACAAACCCCAATCAAAACAAATCCAAATCGTATTTCTCGATTAATAAGTTGAAACGATTACAATCGTTTTCGTATAGGATTAATCGTATTTCTTGTTTTCATAGCTAAAACGTTTGGCTCGAGGGGCACAAATAATCATTAAATAATGAAATCCTCTCGGTTACAATGACTACATATTCTGAGATCTGCATACGAATCATGTGCGCTTATGTTTTTCTGATCGATTGCTCCACATCGTCATCGACTTTGAGCAAGATTTGTTGTCTAATTGCTTGACAGCAACCATGATCATGACGAATGTTGCGTTCCTGCGGCAGCCGGTTCTTCGTACCGGAACGACCCGTTTTTCAACGGCCAAGAGCTGCCAAACCCCCTCGATGCAAGAAGAACTGCAGTATTCGAAGCATCGCTACCACAACAACAACAAACACAATGTTGCCCAATCGGTGGAACAGTTTCCTGGCTATATCGCCGTCAACTTCAATTGTCCGTGGCGTGAAGCTGGTTCTCTAATTCGTCGGTGTGATCGGCTTCTTGCTGCGCTCATTGATTTTGTCCTCCGACTGCCTTTTGCACGCTTCTTCCAGATTAAAGCTAATCTTTACCCGGTGATTCCAATCAATTAGGGGCCGCCTCGGCGTCATCAAGCCGTTCGTGGTCGTTGTCTGCTTGTAGACGGTTCTAAAAAGAGGAGCAAATCCTTTAAACCTATTTATCAATTTAAATTGAGAAGCCTAGCAAATAAAATAAAACTTTTGACGTATAGAAAAACAGAATAATTTATTTTTTTCGAACAAGACGCCATTCGAAATTTGTCTTAACGATGAAAAAATCGTTGATCGATGTAGGCCGGCAGGCAATTACTAGGTTATAAAAGGGCGGCAAACTCGTCTGAAATCATTTTGCGATTGTGGTTTGTAAAGTGTAGTCGTGAAAGTGAGTGTGTGTATTAGTGTGAGTGAAATACATATTATTAAAAAATATTTTACTGAAAACACAAATAGAAAAACTTTTCACAATTCACGTAAGTGAATAATACATACATACATATTTATAAATTGTCTTACAGTATGGGTTGCTTGCCACTGAAGGCAGCTTCAAGGCGCTCTACTTCCAAAAGAGATAGAGAAGCCTCATTACTGGCTACTATAGCCTTGTCAAAAACAGGCTATAGTCTTGGTAGAAAAATCGGGAAGGGGTCTTTTTCGAAAGTTGTAAAGGCCACATATAAAAACGGCCATGATAAATGCATGATTTTGGCCTGTAAGATAGTCAACTTGGAAAAAGCTCCGATGAATTCCTTAGGATTTATTCGCCGCGAACTGAACATTCTCACTAAAATAGGACATCCGCATATCGTTCGCATACATAGTATCCTAGAGCGAGAACCGAACATTTATATTTTCATGGACTATGCAGAAAATGGGGATTTGAGTAAACACATAAAATTCAACGGTCCAGTCAATGAAAATAAGTCGCGGAAATGGTTCTCGCAAATGGTGGGAGCCGTTCAGTATCTCCATTCTGTAAATATTGCTCATCGTGATCTGAAATGCAATAATATTTTGCTAACTAAGGAAATGAACGTGAAGGTGGCCGATTTTTCCTTGGCACGCTACTGTTATGGGGGGAATGACTTGTCGCAAACGTACTGCGGGTCACGGGCTTATACGGCACCCGAAATATTGACCGGGATACCGTATGATCCCAAGTTGGCCGACTTGTGGTCATTGGGGGTGATTTTGTTTCGGATGTTGAACGAAACACTGCCTTTTAAATATGCCAATCTGTCGCTACTGATAGCGGCTCAGAACAATAAGCAGTTTAAATTCCATCACAGATTGGAAGGCCGTGTCTCGGATGATGCGAAGAAAGTGGTCAGTTGTTTGCTGGAACCCGACACGAAATTGCGATGGTCATTGAATCGGGTTGTAAAAAGTCCGTGGCTCTGTGGATATCATCCAACAGAAAGTGCTAATAACCACTATCTGTCGGAGCAGTCAACTTCCTATATTTCGGTGGCCTCCTCTATGGAGATATGTCGGGGATCGGTGCAAGATACAAGTCAGCTTCTGACAACACTGGCGGTTCCAAAAAAGCCGAGAAATAAACTGTTCGGCCTCATTTGCTGCTGGTCGAGAAGATCTAAACAAATTACAGCACCGAGAGTCATTTTTAAAGAGCTTCCTGCCGCCGAACTGGTAACTTTTTCCGAACCGTCGAAATCACGGATGCAACGTAGAAACCGCAAGCTTGGGCTTAAGGTCCGTCGGCGTCTAAGGAGTCAACGTTGTCCAAAAAACCGAAAGCTTCGATTGAAGCTTCTTAGACGTCGAAGAAAAAATTATAATAATTCAATGCGTATAGGAAAATAAAGGGGTGACAATAGCGTTGAAGTGTGGCGAAAAAATTCGTCGCAATAACTAGATTTATTGAAAAATGAAAATTCCGAGTTGCGATTCTTGCAAATTTTTTGTTGATATGTAGTATTAATTTTAAGTTGTCTATTTTAATCATGTAAATGCAATGTAAAGATTGATGTACATAATTATGGCAACATAGCCTCTTCGCCAGTTCATTAGCTAAGCCATTGGCCTAGCTATTGCACGGGCGAAGAGGCTATGTTGCCCAAGGTTATTCCAGGTACGGTTGGTGCAGTTTAATTTCGCGTTCTTTTCTCTCGTGTAGAGTCCAGGTCATCTACACACAATCTCACACCAAAAAAGGGACGGGACACGGACGACAAACCCCAATCAAAACAAATCCAAATCGTATTTCTCGATTAATAAGTTGAAACGATTACAATCGTTTTCGTATAGGATTAATCGTATTTCTTGTTTTCATAGCTAAAACGTTTGGCTCGAGGGGCACAAATAATCATTAAATAATGAAATCCTCTCGGTTACAATGACTACATATTCTGAGATCTGCATACGAATCATGTGCGCTTATGTTTTTCTGATCGATTGCTCCACATCGTCATCGACTTTGAGCAAGATTTGTTGTCTAATTGCTTGACAGCAACCATGATCATGACGAATGTTGCGTTCCTGCGGCAGCCGGTTCTTCGTACCGGAACGACCCGTTTTTCAACGGCCAAGAGCTGCCAAACCCCCTCGATGCAAGAAGAACTGCAGTATTCGAAGCATCGCTACCACAACAACAACAAACACAATGTTGCCCAATCGGTGGAACAGTTTCCTGGCTATATCGCCGTCAACTTCAATTGTCCGTGGCGTGAAGCTGGTTCTCTAATTCGTCGGTGTGATCGGCTTCTTGCTGCGCTCATTGATTTTGTCCTCCGACTGCCTTTTGCACGCTTCTTCCAGATTAAAGCTAATCTTTACCCGGTGATTCCAATCAATTAGGGGCCGCCTCGGCGTCATCAAGCCGTTCGTGGTCGTTGTCTGCTTGTAGACGGTTCTAAAAAGAGGAGCAAATCCTTTAAACCTATTTATCAATTTAAATTGAGAAGCCTAGCAAATAAAATAAAACTTTTGACGTATAGAAAAACAGAATAATTTATTTTTTTCGAACAAGACGCCATTCGAAATTTGTCTTAACGATGAAAAAATCGTTGATCGATGTAGGCCGGCAGGCAATTACTAGGTTATAAAAGGGCGGCAAACTCGTCTGAAATCATTTTGCGATTGTGGTTTGTAAAGTGTAGTCGTGAAAGTGAGTGTGTGTATTAGTGTGAGTGAAATACATATTATTAAAAAATATTTTACTGAAAACACAAATAGAAAAACTTTTCACAATTCACGTAAGTGAATAATACATACATACATATTTATAAATTGTCTTACAGTATGGGTTGCTTGCCACTGAAGGCAGCTTCAAGGCGCTCTACTTCCAAAAGAGATAGAGAAGCCTCATTACTGGCTACTATAGCCTTGTCAAAAACAGGCTATAGTCTTGGTAGAAAAATCGGGAAGGGGTCTTTTTCGAAAGTTGTAAAGGCCACATATAAAAACGGCCATGATAAATGCATGATTTTGGCCTGTAAGATAGTCAACTTGGAAAAAGCTCCGATGAATTCCTTAGGATTTATTCGCCGCGAACTGAACATTCTCACTAAAATAGGACATCCGCATATCGTTCGCATACATAGTATCCTAGAGCGAGAACCGAACATTTATATTTTCATGGACTATGCAGAAAATGGGGATTTGAGTAAACACATAAAATTCAACGGTCCAGTCAATGAAAATAAGTCGCGGAAATGGTTCTCGCAAATGGTGGGAGCCGTTCAGTATCTCCATTCTGTAAATATTGCTCATCGTGATCTGAAATGCAATAATATTTTGCTAACTAAGGAAATGAACGTGAAGGTGGCCGATTTTTCCTTGGCACGCTACTGTTATGGGGGGAATGACTTGTCGCAAACGTACTGCGGGTCACGGGCTTATACGGCACCCGAAATATTGACCGGGATACCGTATGATCCCAAGTTGGCCGACTTGTGGTCATTGGGGGTGATTTTGTTTCGGATGTTGAACGAAACACTGCCTTTTAAATATGCCAATCTGTCGCTACTGATAGCGGCTCAGAACAATAAGCAGTTTAAATTCCATCACAGATTGGAAGGCCGTGTCTCGGATGATGCGAAGAAAGTGGTCAGTTGTTTGCTGGAACCCGACACGAAATTGCGATGGTCATTGAATCGGGTTGTAAAAAGTCCGTGGCTCTGTGGATATCATCCAACAGAAAGTGCTAATAACCACTATCTGTCGGAGCAGTCAACTTCCTATATTTCGGTGGCCTCCTCTATGGAGATATGTCGGGGATCGGTGCAAGATACAAGTCAGCTTCTGACAACACTGGCGGTTCCAAAAAAGCCGAGAAATAAACTGTTCGGCCTCATTTGCTGCTGGTCGAGAAGATCTAAACAAATTACAGCACCGAGAGTCATTTTTAAAGAGCTTCCTGCCGCCGAACTGGTAACTTTTTCCGAACCGTCGAAATCACGGATGCAACGTAGAAACCGCAAGCTTGGGCTTAAGGTCCGTCGGCGTCTAAGGAGTCAACGTTGTCCAAAAAACCGAAAGCTTCGATTGAAGCTTCTTAGACGTCGAAGAAAAAATTATAATAATTCAATGCGTATAGGAAAATAAAGGGGTGACAATAGCGTTGAAGTGTGGCGAAAAAATTCGTCGCAATAACTAGATTTATTGAAAAATGAAAATTCCGAGTTGCGATTCTTGCAAATTTTTTATTGATATGTAGTATTAATTTTAAGTTGTCTATTTTAATCATGTAAATGCAATGTAAAGATTGATGTACATAATTATGGCAACATAGCCTCTTCGCCAGTTCATTAGCTAAGCCATTGGCCTAGCTATTGCACGGGCGAAGAGGCTATGTTGCCCAAGGTTATTCCAGGTACGGTTGGTGCAGTTTAATTTCGCGTTCTTCTCTCTCGTGTAGAGTCCAGGTCATCTACACACAATCTCACACCAAAAAAGGGACGGGACACGGACGACAAACCGCAGTCAAAACAAATCCAAATCGTATTTCTCGATTAATAAGTTGAAACGATTACAATCGTTTTCGTATACGATTAATCGTATTTCTTGTTTTCATAGTAAAACGTTTGGCTCGAGGGGCACAAATAATCATTAAATAATGAAATCCTCTCGGTTACAATGACTACATATTCTGAGATCTGCATACGAATCATGTGCGCTTATGTTTTTCTGATCGATCGCTCCACATCGTCATCGGCTTTGAGCAAGATTTGTTGTCTAATTGCTTGACAGCAACCATGATCATGACGAATGTTGCGTTCCTGCGGCAGCCGGTTCTTCGTACCGGAACGACCCGTTTTTCAACGGCCAAGAGCTGCCAAACCCCCTCGATGCAAGAGGAACTGCAGTATTCGAAGCATCGCTACCACAACAACAACAAACACAATGTTGCCCAATCGGTGGAACAGTTTCCTGGCTATATCGCCGTCAACAAATTCATTTTTTACTTCAGTTGCTCTTGTGTACATTTTGTCAAAAAATGTAATTGAAGACAAGTTCGATATACCATTGTTTTGGGGTAAGTAGTAGTTTTTTTTTAATGTGGAAAATTTGTGTTCGTTGTTAGGGAGCGACATTCTTTCTTCGTGAATTTTATTTTCGTTTACGTCCACATTTGGGCTGAATGGGAAAAGTATGTGTTGGGAAAATCGAAATATTCTGAGTAAATTTACTAAATAAGAAACAATACTGTTTGCTTTCTGCATAAAACACCCATCAATTTATCAATCAAATCAAATCCCTGAATGCAATTCCTTTTACATAATTTCTTTACTTTAAACCATTTCTTCTTTCTCTTTCAGGTTTTGTAGGGCTGTGGAATTTGATTCTTATGTGGCCCTTGTTTTTTATATTGGATCTACTACAAATTGAATCTTTTCTTCTACCAAGCGAACGACAATTAATAGTAATATTTTTGAATGGGCTGTTTGGTACGGTTTTGTCGGAAACATTTCGATTATGTGGCTGCCTGCTGACGTCGTCGTTATTTCTGTCTTTTCAGATTGCTAGATTATGAAGAACAACATGAATCACTAATTGATGTTAACCAATAAAATTAAGTGAACTGTACCGAGACATTGTTAATTTCGAAACGCTGATGATGTTAAACTTGAATTCATAATTCTGATGCGACTGAACTTTTTTATTTTCGTCTTTTTAATGTTCACGACCGGACTTGCCGGCGCAGATTGCGTTGGTAGGCCAAATGATTTGGCATGGCTTCCAACGAGATCGAGAACTTTGTTTTCGGAGTTCATCGAAAAATCCAAGATTGATGGCACTGAATGATGGCGATTTCCTATAATAGGCACATCATAAAGTTCGATAAATAATATTGTATTTTACATTGTTTGTTCTACAATAACATTTGGATATTTGTTTTCAACATATTTATTTACATAAAATGGTCCTTTTTGATGATCTGTTTTGATATTAGTGGGCGTTTTTATAAATTCATCACTACACACCAGTTATATTAGGTGCGTTCGTGTCGTTTGGACAAATAAATTTGACCTGGTGACCAGCTTTGTTCTGGGGATATATGGGATCTTGTCGGAAGAGTTGGGATTTTTTCTAAATGTATACAGAGTGTCTGGCAACTACCGCATAAGCGGTGTGCCAAACGATTCCCAATGGAATCCTGAGCAGGAAATATAGGGTAGTGCCCGCCAGCCAAGTCTTGCTTAAGCTGGCAGACAACCGATTTTTTTCATAATTGTTATATTTAGTGCTAGTTAGTAATTAGTAGTCTTCCCACTCCGAAAAAATACTCGGAAGTCGTGTTTTTCGCGAATCAAATTTATGCACGTGAGAATCCATTACTATTGCCTGCGTTCCTATTTTGGACCGTGTCGGAAGCGCTTCGACACGGTTTCATAGATGCTTTGCGAGAACGGTACGATTTCAGATATCCCTTATTAAGTGGCGTATGTTTGTGTGAAATATATTCATGGCGGCAAGGGAATCGTGTCGTTCACCGGAGAAATCACGTATCGGTAAAGGGACAATGGATAAGTAGCGCATTTACGATACTTTTAGGAACGCACCCATTGTCATCAAAAGTCTAAGTGCCTTCTTCTTCATCCAGTGACTATAGTTCCATGTAAACAACGTAACTTGTCAGCTGACGACGAAGAGTCGATGAATTCAACAACAAACACGAAAAAATATGGTTTCAGTATTCGCACATATGTTGTTGAATCGTAAACGCATCCCGTGTAAACACAACGACGTGTGCATTATTTCCTCTTCCATAGTCCTCCGCGTGGGCGCTCCCTGGAACGGTAGTGGTCATTGAATGGGCTCGGAAGTTACCAAAGAGCACGAACTGCTCGCGAGCAGTTCCGCAACTTGTCAGTTATGCAGTCTATGCCTGCTGAACGCGACTCTCGTTGTCACACACACTGCATACGAAAGTCAAGGAGAGAGAAGAAAAGTGTGAGAGCGGTGACCAGAAATATTTCTTGCTCGGTGATCATTTGATCATGATCACATGAGCATAAATTGCTCAGTATTTTCTAAACCCACCCATTGACCATTGGCTGCGTTCCTAAAAAAAATCACTGAGTCCGCGCTTAAGCCTTGTTCGCATTTGTTTAGTAATTTAGTCGAGTGGCAAGTAGCAAGTAGCTGAGCAAGTAGCAACTCACCAAAAATTGTTCGCACTTCAGTTTACTAAACTGTACAGTACAGTAGCTAGTGTTTACGGCGCGGCAGCTATGAACTAATTAACTGGACTAAAATCATCATGTTCGCACTTGTTTAGTGGACAGTGAAGCGTGGTGGGGGGCTCTACTCGCCAGAAAAAATCCAGTAGAATGGTTAAAGTATTTAGTCAAGTAGTTTAGTCACTGACTAAACTACTTGACTAAAATGTTGTTGTTCGAACATTTAATTTACTAAATTACTCGCCACTTGACTAAACTACTTAGCTAAATGCGAACCGTCCTTTAGTCAGCGCTTCACAATTGCTGACCAGCACATTGTGATTATCTTCGTGTTTTTGAAACGGCATGCCGGCTGTCTCATTTGTCAAATGCCATGTTCAGTTTGGCATTTGACAAAAAACTATAAATTTTTTGCTTTGATGAGTCCCAGGTGACACACAAGATACTGTATCAACTTTCTTTCCCACAATAAGGTTCAACAATTTCGTTAAAAACACGATTATCACCCATAAACAACACAGCCGAGGTTAGAATCGAAGTTTGACAATTGTCGCCAATGTCGCTGAGCCAGAAAAGCGAGA
Organism: Chloromyia formosa; assembly: GCA_964017055.1. NCBI lineage: Eukaryota > Metazoa > Arthropoda > Insecta > Diptera > Stratiomyidae > Chloromyia > Chloromyia formosa. Next base: position 25,505,076 of record OZ024818.1, read on the forward strand.
AAATTTTATGCTGACCAAAGATGAAAGCGCTTACCCTCAGCGCTTACTCAGCGCACGGGTTTCTACGACAAATCAACATGCAGCACTAATCGCTTCTAGGTGCTGACTCAGCGCTGGCGTTTTTGGAACGCAGCCAATGCTAAACAAGTCAAGCCGCCAGTAATGGCGATGCGATGATTTGGTTGAGGTAAACATTCCCCCTATGGTGTGGGGCCTAAAAATAATACCACGGCCTTTCCCTTTGACGACCTGTCGTTGAAACCTACAAACAAAGGATAGGATGTGTATGCCAGCAACTTGCACTATCCGGAATCTTCTATATGCTAACGAAACGTCAACTTTGCCTCGGATAAGGACTAACTCAACGGTTACGGCTATCGTACAATGGTAAAGATTGGATTCTGGAATGTGCGTACTTTCCTGGACAATCAGAACGTCCCCAGAACGGACGATTTTTTCAATTAGAGAGTGAATTTCTGAAGTATAAATTAAACATCACCAAACTTCCATCGAACCATCAAATATCATAGAACGGTGGAAATAGGGGGATTTTATTTCCACACGTTCTATGAAATTGATGGTTCGATGGAAGTTTGGTGGTGGTTGTGCTCGTTCATGAGTGGCGACCATTACGCGAAGCGAGCGTAGTGATTAGGGACTTGCGAATATTGCAATTTTCCATGCCTTCAATATACCAAATAATAAAAAAAAATAACTGGCGCAATAGTCCAATTTGAACCATGGCCTCGAGATGAGTTAGCATCATCTCATTTTCTAGATCGTGGCGGTCTTGTGCAGAGGTGTGTGATCAGCAACACGCTCAACCGAGTTAATAAATACCTATATCCATAAATGGGTACTTATTTAACAGCTGAGTGGGCTCATAGTCTGACACGTAAATCCCCGGAATCGAACCGGGGCCCAGTGCGTAGAAGGCGAACGTGCTAACCGTTGCGCCATCCCGACTACAATATACCAAACATTCAATAAAATTAAAAAAAATTATTTGCAAATTCTAGGCTTTTCGAGTGACGCGATTGAAGAGTGACGAAAATCCGAGTGAAAAGTTATTTCCTCAGCCCGGGCCCCAGAAACTAAAAGATTGCCCCAAAAACTGCTTATCGAGTGTGGCGACCCTTACGCCATTCTATTTTACAAATGACATTTGTAAGCTGGCAATGCTGTTCATTCACACACTCTCGCTCTTCATTCTCTTTAAATATGTTCCTCTTCTCTTATGCGTTTATTTTATTCTATTTTTCATTTGTTTTTGACATTTTGATAGATACATATGCGACATTTGTGGCAAGATGGGAGATGCGAACGTTGTGCTAAATCCCGCCGAGGGTAAAATCAAAATAATAAAGTGGCGCGTAAAAGAGGGTCATTCGGTTACAAATTCCCAAGTAATTTTATTATACGAGGAGTGTGATGCCGAGACCAAGGAGGTGAAAAAGTTCAAAATAAACGGTTGCGGTGTCGTTAAAAAGTGTTTGTACAAAGATGGGGCGATTGTAGAAAAAGAGTTAGTATATTGCTCCTTGGCCGCTTTCTTTGCTGATGTTTGTTTATTCTAGCTCACCGATTTTCGAAATCTCACCATGTATCCATACGACTGTGATAAAGGACATGTGCGCTGATTGCGGCGCGGACTTGCGGCGTAACGAGAATGTGAGTGTACAACGAGCAAGTTAGCCGTTTTTCCGCGTTAAAGATATGCTATTTTTGCAGGGTGTTCCGACGGAAGCTTCGGTTCCCATGGTTCACTCAGTGCCCGAGCTGAAAGTTACACAGAAACTTGCCCAAGAATTGGGTAGAGCCGATACGAAACGTTTACTGGAAGAACGGAAACTTGTATTGCTGGTGGATCTGGATCAGACCCTAATCCACACGACAAACGATAGCGTCCCTAGCAACATTAGTGGAATACATCACTTTCAGCTGTACGGACCGAATTCACCATGGTATCATACAAAATTAAGGCCGGGAACTGATGAGTTCCTGTCGAAGATGACATCACTTTACGAACTGCACATTTGCACCTTTGGCGCAAGGAATTATGCACATACCATTGCTCAAATTTTGGATAAAGACGGCAAGCTGTTTTCACATAGGATCTTATCCCGAGACGAGTGTTTTAACATAACGAGTAAAACGGACAATTTAAAGTAAGTTATATACAATACAATACCAGCCTCCGCTCACTCTTTCATCTAGGGTTCGCTACGCTCACAACATTTATACTAATTTCGGTCGTCTTGGAAATTTGTTCACGATCACTAACCCCGAGGGCTTTGGGAGCGCCACCTTTCATCCCAGCGAATACGAAAACCATTGGGTTGACACTAATCTTCGTCATTTTCGATTTTTCTTTTGCACTTTCATTCACGCCCGGGTTTATTTCGTATCATATCGAATTTGCACGCAAATTGTGGGAGCCCTTTCTCTCGTGTAGAGTCCAGGTTGTCAACACACAATCTTACACCAAAAAAGGAACGGGACGCGGACGACAAACCGCAATCAAAACAAATCCAAATCGTATTTCTCGATTAATAAGTTGAAACGATTACAATCGTTTTCGTATAGGATTAATCGTATTTCTTGTTTTCATAGCTAAAACGTTTGGCTCGAGGGGCACAAATAATCATTAAATAATGAAATCCTCTCGGTTACAATGACTACATATTCTGAGATCTGCATACGAATCATGTGCGCTTATGTTTTCCTGATCGATTGCTCCACATCGTCATCGGCTTTGAGCAAGATTTGTTGTCTAATTGCTTGACAGCAACCATGATCATGACGAATGTTGCGTTCCTGCGGCAGCCGGTTCTTCGTACCGGAACGATCCGTTTTTCAACGGCCAAGAGCTGCCAAACCCCCTCAATGCAAGAAGAACTGCAGTATTCGAAGCATCGCTACCACAACAACAACAAACACAATGTTGCCCAATCGGTGGAACAGTTTCCTGGCTATATCGCCGTCAACTTCAATTGTCCGTGGCGTGAAGCTGGTTCTCTAATTCGTCGGTGTCATCGGCTTCTTGCTGCGCTCATTGATTTTGTCCTCCGACTGCCTTTTGCACGCTTCTTCCAGATTAAAGCTAATCTTTACCTACCCGGTGACTCCAATCAATTAGGGGCCGCCTCGGCGTCATCAAGCCGTTCGTGGTCGTTGTCTGCTTGTAGACGGTTCTAAAAAGAGGAGCAAATCCTTTAAACCTATTTATCAATTTAAATTGAGAAGCCTAGCAAATAAAATAAAACTTTTGACGTATAGAAAAACAGAATAATTTATTTTTTCGAACAAGACTCTATTCGAAAAATCGTTGATCGATGTAGGCCGGCAGGCAATTACTAGGTTATAAAAGGGCGGCAAACTCGTCTGAAATCATTTTGCGATTGTGGTTTGTAAAGTGTAGTTGTGAAAGTGAGTGTGTGTATTAGTGTGAGTGAAATACATATTATTAAAAAATATTTTACTGAATACACACATAGAAAAACTTTTCACAATTCACGTAAGTGAATAATACATACATACATATTTATAAATTGTCTTACAGTATGGGTTGCTTGCCACTAAAGGCAGCTTCAAGGCGCTCTACTTCCAAAAGAGATAGAGAAGCCTCATTACTGGCTACTATAGCCTTGTCAAAAACAGGCTATAGTCTTGGTCGAAAAATCGGGAAGGGGTCTTTTTCGAAAGTTGTAAAGGCCACATATAAAAACGGCCATGATAAATGCATGATTTTGGCCTGTAAGATAGTCAACTTGGAAAAAGCTCCGATGAATTCCTTAGGATTTATTCGCCGCGAACTGAACATTCTCACTAAAATAGGACATCCGCATATCGTTCGCATACATAGTATCCTAGAGCGAGAACCGAACATTTATATTTTCATGGACTATGCAGAAAATGGGGATTTGAGTAAACACATAAAATTCAACGGTCCAGTCAATGAAAATAAGTCGCGGAAATGGTTCTCGCAAATGGTGGGAGCCGTTCAGTATCTCCATTCTGTAAATATTGCTCATCGTGATCTGAAATGCAATAATATTTTGCTAAATAAGGAAATGAACGTGAAGTTGGCCGATTTTTCCTTGGCACGCTACTGTTATGGGGGGAATGACTTGTCGCAAACGTACTGCGGGTCACGGGCTTATACGGCACCCGAAATATTGACCGGGATACCGTATGATCCCAAGTTGGCCGACTTGTGGTCATTGGGGGTGATTTTGTTTCGGATGTTGAACGAAACACTGCCTTTTAAATATGCCAATCTGTCGCTACTGATAGCGGCTCAGAACAAAAAGCAGTTTAAATTCCATCACAGATTGGAAGGCCGTGTCTCGGATGATGCGAAGAAAGTGGTCAGTTGTTTGCTGGAACCCGACACGAAATTGCGATGGTCATTGAATCGGGTTGTAAAAAGTCCGTGGCTCTGTGGATATCATCCAACAGAAAGTGCTAATAACCACTATCTGTCGGAGCAGTCAACTTCCTATATTTCGGTGGCCTCCTCTATGGAGATATGTCGGGGATCGGTGCAAGATACAAGTCAGCTTCTGACAACACTGGCGGTTCCAAAAAAGCCGAGAAATAAACTGTTCGGCCTCATTTGCTGCTGGTCGAGAAGATCTAAACAAATTACAGCACCGAGAGTCATTTTTAAAGAGCTTCCTGCCGCCGAACTGGTAACTTTTTCCGAACCGTCGAAATCACGGATGCAACGTAGAAACCGCAAGCTTGGGCTTAAGGTCCGTCGGCGTCTAAGGAGTCAACGTTGTCCAAAAAACCGAAAGCTTCGATTGAAGCTTCTTAGACGTCGAAGAAAAAATTATAATAATTCAATGCGTATAGGAAAATAAAGGGGTGACAATAGCGTTGAAGTGTGGCGAAAAAATTCGTCGCAATAACTAGATTTATTGAAAAATGAAAATTCCGACTTGCGATTCTTGCAAATTTTTTATTGATATGTAGTATTAATTTTAAGTTGTCTATTTTAATCATGTAAATGCAATGTAAAGATTGATGTACATAATTATGGCAACATAGCCTCTTCGCCAGTTCATTAGCTAAGCCATTGGCCTAGCTATTGCACGGGCGAAGAGGCTATGTTGCCCAAGGTTATTCCAGGTACGGTTGGTGCAGTTTAATTTCGCGTTCTTTTCTCTCGTGTAGAGTCCAGGTCATCTACACACAATCTCACACCAAAAAAGGGACGGGACACGGACGACAAACCCCAGTCAAAACAAATCCAAATCGTATTTCTCGATTAATAAGTTGAAACGATTACAATCGTTTTCGTATGCGATTAATCGTATTTCTTGTTTTCATAGCTAAAACGTTTGGCTCGAGGGGCACAAATAATCATTAAATAATGAAATCCTCTCGGTTACAATGACTACATATTCTGAGATCTGCATACGAATCATGTGCGCTTATGTTTTTCTGATCGATTGCTCCACATCGTCATCGACTTTGAGCAAGATTTGTTGTCTAATTGCTTGACAGCAACCATGATCATGACGAATGTTGCGTTCCTGCGGCAGCCGGTTCTTCGTACCGGAACGACCCGTTTTTCAACGGCCAAGAGCTGCCAAACCCCCTCGATGCAAGAAGAACTGCAGTATTCGAAGCATCGCTACCACAACAACAACAAACACAATGTTGCCCAATCGGTGGAACAGTTTCCTGGCTATATCGCCGTCAACTTCAATTGTCCGTGGCGTGAAGCTGGTTCTCTAATTCGTCGGTGTCATCGGCTTCTTGCTGCGCTCATTGATTTTGTCCTCCGACTGCCTTTTGCACGCTTCTTCCAGATTAAAGCTAATCTTTACCTACCCGGTGATTCCAATCAATTAGGGGCCGCCTCGGCGTCATCAAGCCGTTCGTGGTCGTTGTCTGCTTGTAGACGGTTCTAAAAAGAGGAGCAAATCCTTTAAACCTATTTATCAATTTGAATTGAGAAGCCTAGCAAATAAAATAAAACTTTTGACGTATAGAAAAACAGATTAATTTATTTTTTTCGAACAAGACGCCATTCGAAATTTGTCTTAACGATGAAAAAATCGTTGATCGATGTAGGCCGGCAGGCAATTACTAGGTTATAAAAGGGCGGCAAACTCGTCTGAAATCATTTTGCGATTGTGGTTTGTAAAGTGTAGTCGTGAAAGTGAGTGTGTGTATTAGTGTGAGTGAAATACATATTATTAAAAAATATTTTACTGAATACACAAATAGAAAAACTTTTCACAATTCACGTAAGTGAATAATACATACATACATATTTATAAATTGTCTTACAGTATGGGTTGCTTGCCACTGAAGGCAGCTTCAAGGCGCTCTACTTCCAAAAGAGATAGAGAAGCCTCATTACTGGCTACTATAGCCTTGTCAAAAACAGGCTATAGTCTTGGTCGAAAAATCGGGAAGGGGTCTTTTTCGAAAGTTGTAAAGGCCACATATAAAAACGGCCATGATAAATGCATGATTTTGGCCTGTAAGATAGTCAACTTGGAAAAAGCTCCGATGAATTCCTTAGGATTTATTCGCCGCGAACTGAACATTCTCACTAAAATAGGACATCCGCATATCGTTCGCATACATAGTATCCTAGAGCGAGAACCGAACATTTATATTTTCATGGACTATGCAGAAAATGGGGATTTGAGTAAACACATAAAATTCAACGGTCCAGTCAATGAAAATAAGTCGCGGAAATGGTTCTCGCAAATGGTGGGAGCCGTTCAGTATCTCCATTCTGTAAATATTGCTCATCGTGATCTGAAATGCAATAATATTTTGCTAAATAAGGAAATGAACGTGAAGTTGGCCGATTTTTCCTTGGCACGCTACTGTTATGGGGGGAATGACTTGTCGCAAACGTACTGCGGGTCACGGGCTTATACGGCACCCGAAATATTGACCGGGATACCGTATGATCCCAAGTTGGCCGACTTGTGGTCATTGGGGGTGATTTTGTTTCGGATGTTGAACGAAACACTGCCTTTTAAATATGCCAATCTGTCGCTACTGATAGCGGCTCAGAACAAAAAGCAGTTTAAATTCCATCACAGATTGGAAGGCCGTGTCTCGGATGATGCGAAGAAAGTGGTCAGTTGTTTGCTGGAACCCGACACGAAATTGCGATGGTCATTGAATCGGGTTGTAAAAAGTCCGTGGCTCTGTGGATATCATCCAACAGAAAGTGCTAATAACCACTATCTGTCGGAGCAGTCAACTTCCTATATTTCGGTGGCCTCCTCTATGGAGATATGTCGGGGATCGGTGCAAGATACAAGTCAGCTTCTGACAACACTGGCGGTTCCAAAAAAGCCGAGAAATAAACTGTTCGGCCTCATTTGCTGCTGGTCGAGAAGATCTAAACAAATTACAGCACCGAGAGTCATTTTTAAAGAGCTTCCTGCCGCCGAACTGGTAACTTTTTCCGAACCGTCGAAATCACGGATGCAACGTAGAAACCGCAAGCTTGGGCTTAAGGTCCGTCGGCGTCTAAGGAGTCAACGTTGTCCAAAAAACCGAAAGCTTCGATTGAAGCTTCTTAGACGTCGAAGAAAAAATTATAATAATTCAATGCGTATAGGAAAATAAAGGGGTGACAATAGCGTTGAAGTGTGGCGAAAAAATTCGTCGCAATAACTAGATTTATTGAAAAATGAAAATTCCGAGTTGCGATTCTTGCAAATTTTTTATTGATATGTAGTATTAATTTTAAGTTGTCTATTTTAATCATGTAAATGCAATGTAAAGATTGATGTACATAATTATGGCAACATAGCCTCTTCGCCAGTTCATTAGCTAAGCCATTGGCCTAGCTATTGCACGGGCGAAGAGGCTATGTTGCCCAAGGTTATTCCAGGTACGGTTGGTGCAGTTTAATTTCGCGTTCTTTTCTCTCGTGTAGAGTCCAGGTCATCTACACACAATCTCACACCAAAAAAGGGACGGGACACGGACGACAAACCCCAATCAAAACAAATCCAAATCGTATTTCTCGATTAATAAGTTGAAACGATTACAATCGTTTTCGTATGCGATTAATCGTATTTCTTGTTTTCATAGCTAAAACGTTTGGCTCGAGGGGCACAAATAATCATTAAATAATGAAATCCTCTCGGTTACAATGACTACATATTCTGAGATCTGCATACGAATCATGTGCGCTTATGTTTTTCTGATCGATTGCTCCACATCGTCATCGGCTTTGAGCAAGATTTGTTGTCTAATTGCTTGACAGCAACCATGATCATGACGAATGTTGCGTTCCTGCGGCAGCCGGTTCTTCGTACCGGAACGACCCGTTTTTCAACGGCCAAGAGCTGCCAAACCCCCTCGATGCAAGAAGAACTGCAGTATTCGAAGCATCGCTACCACAACAACAACAAACACAATGTTGCCCAATCGGTGGAACAGTTTCCTGGCTATATCGCCGTCAACTTCAATTGTCCGTGGCGTGAAGCTGGTTCTCTAATTCGTCGGTGTCATCGGCTTCTTGCTGCGCTCATTGATTTTGTCCTCCGACTGCCTTTTGCACACTTCTTCCAGATTAAAGCTAATCTTTACCCGGTGATTCCAATCAATTAGGGGCCGCCTCGGCGTCATCAAGCCGTTCGTGGTCGTTGTCTGCTTGTAGACGGTTCTAAAAAGAGGAGCAAATCCTTTAAACCTATTTATCAATTTGAATTGAGAAGCCTAGCAAATAAAATAAAACTTTTGACGTATAGAAAAACAGAATAATTTATTTTTTTCGAACAAGACGCCATTCGAAATTTGTCTTAACGATGAAAAAATCGTTGATCGATGTAGGCCGGCAGGCAATTACTAGGTTATAAAAGGGCGGCAAACTCGTCTGAAATCATTTTGCGATTGTGGTTTGTAAAGTGTAGTCGTGAAAGTGAGTGTGTGTATTAGTGTGAGTGAAATACATATTATTAAAAAATATTTTACTGAAAACACAAATAGAAAAACTTTTCACAATTCACGTAAGTGAATAATACATACATACATATTTATAAATTGTCTTACAGTATGGGTTGCTTGCCACTGAAGGCAGCTTCAAGGCGCTCTACTTCCAAAAGAGATAGAGAAGCCTCATTACTGGCTACTATAGCCTTGTCAAAAACAGGCTATAGTCTTGGTAGAAAAATCGGGAAGGGGTCTTTTTCGAAAGTTGTAAAGGCCACATATAAAAACGGCCATGATAAATGCATGATTTTGGCCTGTAAGATAGTCAACTTGGAAAAAGCTCCGATGAATTCCTTAGGATTTATTCGCCGCGAACTGAACATTCTCACTAAAATAGGACATCCGCATATCGTTCGCATACATAGTATCCTAGAGCGAGAACCGAACATTTATATTTTCATGGACTATGCAGAAAATGGGGATTTGAGTAAACACATAAAATTCAACGGTCCAGTCAATGAAAATAAGTCGCGGAAATGGTTCTCGCAAATGGTGGGAGCCGTTCAGTATCTCCATTCTGTAAATATTGCTCATCGTGATCTGAAATGCAATAATATTTTGCTAACTAAGGAAATGAACGTGAAGGTGGCCGATTTTTCCTTGGCACGCTACTGTTATGGGGGGAATGACTTGTCGCAAACGTACTGCGGGTCACGGGCTTATACGGCACCCGAAATATTGACCGGGATACCGTATGATCCCAAGTTGGCCGACTTGTGGTCATTGGGGGTGATTTTGTTTCGGATGTTGAACGAAACACTGCCTTTTAAATATGCCAATCTGTCGCTACTGATAGCGGCTCAGAACAATAAGCAGTTTAAATTCCATCACAGATTGGAAGGCCGTGTCTCGGATGATGCGAAGAAAGTGGTCAGTTGTTTGCTGGAACCCGACACGAAATTGCGATGGTCATTGAATCGGGTTGTAAAAAGTCCGTGGCTCTGTGGATATCATCCAACAGAAAGTGCTAATAACCACTATCTGTCGGAGCAGTCAACTTCCTATATTTCGGTGGCCTCCTCTATGGAGATATGTCGGGGATCGGTGCAAGATACAAGTCAGCTTCTGACAACACTGGCGGTTCCAAAAAAGCCGAGAAATAAACTGTTCGGCCTCATTTGCTGCTGGTCGAGAAGATCTAAACAAATTACAGCACCGAGAGTCATTTTTAAAGAGCTTCCTGCCGCCGAACTGGTAACTTTTTCCGAACCGTCGAAATCACGGATGCAACGTAGAAACCGCAAGCTTGGGCTTAAGGTCCGTCGGCGTCTAAGGAGTCAACGTTGTCCAAAAAACCGAAAGCTTCGATTGAAGCTTCTTAGACGTCGAAGAAAAAATTATAATAATTCAATGCGTATAGGAAAATAAAGGGGTGACAATAGCGTTGAAGTGTGGCGAAAAAATTCGTCGCAATAACTAGATTTATTGAAAAATGAAAATTCCGAGTTGCGATTCTTGCAAATTTTTTATTGATATGTAGTATTAATTTTAAGTTGTCTATTTTAATCATGTAAATGCAATGTAAAGATTGATGTACATAATTATGGCAACATAGCCTCTTCGCCAGTTCATTAGCTAAGCCATTGGCCTAGCTATTGCACGGGCGAAGAGGCTATGTTGCCCAAGGTTATTCCAGGTACGGTTGGTGCAGTTTAATTTCGCGTTCTTTTCTCTCGTGTAGAGTCCAGGTCATCTACACACAATCTCACACCAAAAAAGGGACGGGACACGGACGACAAACCCCAATCAAAACAAATCCAAATCGTATTTCTCGATTAATAAGTTGAAACGATTACAATCGTTTTCGTATACGATTAATCGTATTTCTTGTTTTCATAGCTAAAACGTTTGGCTCGAGGGGCACAAATAATCATTAAATAATGAAATCCTCTCAGTTGTAGTTGAATATAACTATTTTGGCGCTCACTTGTGAAATGGTGGCTGCGGGCAAATCGCAAAATTCAAAACGCTTGAATTTATTTTGGATCGTAACGGATATATTTATGAAATATTCTTTCGGCCACACTCTGTGGAACACGAACATGGTACAAGTGTCCTCCAAATGGCTCAAGACACACACATACCCTTCACACAAATCTGAAGAAATTTGTCCACTTGTACCATGTTCGTGTTCGGCAGCGTGTGACCGAGATTAAATTGGATTTTACTGTATGTAGAAACTACACCTTATTTTTCTCCCCGGTCCCCCGAAAGTACTTATGAAGAATTTCGTTATTCAAATGATGCCGCACCCTTGGATTCAGTTAAGCGTGGTTTGTATGTGGTCGCGAACCACCTCATTATCTATTAAATATACTTCTGCATAATTTGGTAACAATCGCCCCAGTGATTTAAAATTTTTTGCACGACAAACATACAAAAATGATTTTCTCTTTGGTAGAATAGATCAGTACAGTAGTCAGCATCCATTTTATTCGTATGCTTTCAGAGCTTTGTTCCCGTGTGGTGATTCAATGGTTTGTATCATTGACGATCGGGAGGATGTGTGGAACATGGCACCAAATTTGATACAAGTGAAACCGTATCACTTTTTCCAGCACACGGGAGATATAAATGCTCCGCCAGAGGTCGCAAAACACGAGCTTGACGGAAGTGGAGTGGCATTTAAAGGTAGGTGCACCTCAGCCGATCGTATAAAAAAATTTACAGGTATCGACATACAGTCATTTCCACAAGACCGTATACCTCACAAAATAAAAACAAAATGTTACAAGTAAGAAATTTTATTTTTTATTGAAAGTAAATACAAAATACATTTTCGCAATTATATTTAATACATGGTCCAATCGCCGTCACTATTGATTATTGACTGGCATCTTCGGTGACAACTTTCGGCCAATTTTTCCGCGTAGTCTGTCGATAAGTTCTTCCAAATTTTTTGTAGCGTTCGCCTTAAATGTGCTTCTCCTTTTATTTTCTTTCCTTGAAGCTTCTGCTTCATTAATCCCCAAACATTTTCAATAGGATCGGCATCCGGCGATTGCGATACACAACCGGCTTCTATGTTTCGGATCGTTATCTTCTTGTAGAAACCAATCGGTGTTGTCGTTGCCATATAGCATCCTAGCAGACTTCAATAATCCTTTCTTGTACAAAATGATCATCCTTTCAGCAGTAAGAAATCCGGTAAACGTTATTAATTTTCCGAAACCGCGTGCAGAAAAGCATCCATAAACATGGACCTTCACAGGGTGTTTAACGGTTCGGTTCACGACAGCTTCTCCTTTTTGTGCCCACACTCGTCTCCTGAACGTATTTACAGCAAAACTTTATTCATCCATAAAAATCACGTTGTCCCAATCACGATCGATGTTTTCCTTAGCCCACTCTACACGTCTTCGCTTCTGGTTTTCGGTAAGTAATGGTTTCATCAAGGCATACCTGGTTTTGATGTTTTCCGCTTGTAATCTTCGCCGAATCGTATTCAAGGACACGTAAATATTCTTCTTCGATAACATTTCCTTTGCTTGCACTAAGGTAGTAACGGACGGATTTTTCTTAAAAATATCAATGATGGCCTTATCCTGGGTTTTGAAGTGCTTCGGGTTTTACCCCTACCAGGTAGATCGTCTACATTTCCAGTATCTTTAAAACGCTTTATCCACTTATTCACAAACTGTGTCGAAACTTTCAGGTACTTTCCGGCCGATGCAGATGTCATTTTTGGTCCTTTCGGATGACTTACTAAAAACACAGCTTCGAATCGTTTTTTGTAAATCGCACTCATTTCACTTGACGTCTTATCACTCTCCTACTTGAACTTAGAATGACCAAATTTATACAATGCGAAAAAGAGGAAAAATGCAGGTAACTAAAAGTCCCCCATCACTCTTTGAGAAATGGTGCATTAAAAAGTTACAAAGTATACGCTCTTGTGGAAATGACTGTAAAACAGTTGTTTGTATGTAATGGATTTCGCTATTTTCTGCGTTGATACAATTTTGTAGAAGCAAAGAACGGCAATGTGACAAAATTTATTATTACACATTGGCTTGTGCAGGCTTAAGAGATTCTCTAAAACATGACACTCTTCTCCATAAATTAACGAACGTATGACCATGGCCAGCATAACCACGAGTAATAACATCTGCGGCATGCGAAAAATAGTCCTGTGTGCTCTGACATCGCCCATCGAGTTATAGACACTAACCATTAGCAGTCCATTTACATTCACGACCATTTAAACATGAAATCGTCAGTTACGCTGTTGAGTTCGATTTTGACAACCGACAATGTGTGCGTTCAGAAGGAACTGAGCAGCTTCCGCTCAGCGAACATGTTCAGAACGAGCGGGTTCAGAAGTGACTGAGCAACTTCTGGTCGGGTGAGCATGATCAAATTTCACCGAGCAAGAAATATTTCTGCTCACTGATCAGTGCTCAGTGTTCAGGTTCTGCTTCTTTTTCAACCTCACGCTCATGCTGCGAGTTTCGAGTTTTGACAGTTATCAAATTAGTTGTTGTGTTTTCGCCGTTTTCGGCTTCTAGTTCTTTGGTTTTCGGGTGCTTTTGAATTTGTTTCTTCGTTGTTCGTGATTTTTGTAATGGACAGCGTGGGATTCATGTATTTTCCACTTTTCGGCACTTGACGTCTAAAATTGTCATCGTCAGCTTTCAGCTGGTCGATTTGTCAGCTGGTGAAGTAGCGTTCAGCAGGTGCAGACTCCAAACCGAGCAGCTCCGGAGCTGCTCGCGAGCAGTTGCAGAGCTGCTCGCGAGCGGTTTCTGCTCTTTTGCCACCTTCTGAACGCACTCAATAACGTCACTAATGTGCGAGCAGATAAATGAAATATTGAAGAGCTCAACAACTTCTTCATTAGCAAGAATCTTACTCAGTCAGCGCTGAAATCTTCTGCTACTCTTTTTACCATCTGGACCAAGGAAGTGACGCCACAACTGGATAATGCGGTAGATGGTCGAACTATTCTAACAATTAACCACCCAAAAATTATCGGTGTCACCCTTGACAGCATGAGCCGAGGAGGTTCATGCGTCGACTATTTGTGACAGGTTGAGAAGCAGGAACAAGGTTCTCAAAGCTTTAGCTGGCATTTCCTGGGGGAAAGATAAAGAGACCCTATTCGCGACATACAAATCCATCGGGAGATTTGTGGCCAATTATGCGACACTAAGTCGAAAAACATACTGACTCTGTCAGAACTGTCACAGGCTGCCTCCTGATATCGGCACAGGACCATCTGCATCAAGAGACCAAAATGATGCCCTTTAAAAGCCACAACACTCTTCTCACCAAGCAGTATCTAGTTGGCTGTTATCGGAATTACCATCCTAACGCATGCCTGATGGACAAAACCCCACCGCCGCGTCACGTTAGACGCGACAAGAAGGACCGCGAAATGGAAGTTCAAAAAAGAATTCCCTTCGATAACGCCAGCTATAAGTCGGCCATCAAAGCGCTGCACAGTGAAGAAGTGCTTTCTTCGATTGCCGAACTAAAACCAAATAAGGTATTGAAGGCGCAACCACCTGCCATGTCTCCAGACGAATCCCGGCTTCCAAGAGTAACCAGAACCACGTTAACTCAACTTCGTTCTGGTGGGTGCTCGCGTCGCATCGGCAGTGACATCCGAAATTCCTGCCCAGCATGTGGCCAAGCTCCACACGACGTTAAGTACATCTTTAAATGTCCAGCAGCCCCCTCGCATTGTGGGAGAACCCCATCGAGGCAGCTGCTTTTCTCCACATAGACGTAGAGGGTACCAACCTTGGTAGTCAGAATTTTTGACACACATCTTATCGGAGCTACAACAACAACAATCATTTAAACTCACATGAAGGATCAAGGATCAAAGAATATTCACAGACAAATATACTTTGCGTAGCAAATGGACGTGTTTGTGCACGGAGTGGTTTCATCGCAGTGTCTAACCCATCGAGCTATCGCGGCCTGTGTTAACATTGTTTTTTGTTAATTGGACATTCAACTATGGATTGAGACGCACATAAACGTTTTTGAAAATGACATGTTAATTTTTGATGTGCTCAACTCGATATCCTCTCCCGAAATTAAATGTATTGACACGCACATGAACGATATTTTTATATTTATTTCATTCACAATTTTATTCGAATAAGCGCTCAGGTCTGTGCGTAGGAGAAAAGAAGCACAAAATTATTCGGAAGGATACGCTACGCATGCACAACTTAATGGGAAAATTGGTTTTTGTCATTGTGATTATTTTGCTCTCTTCGCCATATTGCTAAATCCATGCGCATACAGTGCATCCTCAACGCTGGTTTTTAAGCCTTGTAATACTATCCGTTAGTCAAACATAAACCAGTATTTTGTTCTGGTTACCAGATAAAATAAATAGAAAGGAAAACATTCATACATACCTTAAATGTATAATCTTATATTAATTACATAAATTTTTATCATTTTTTTTTCATAGATTTCGTTTCAACAGATAAAGAAGAGTCAAAATCAAAGCAAAATCCGATACCTGCAGGCAAGAGCGATCAGCAGAATAACGACGAACCACTTGAAGGTGATGGTTGGAAAACTGAGGGCTTGAAATTCAAAAGGATCTAAGTAATCGATTTTTCGAGTTATTGGGTTTAATATGATCTCTAAGCTGATTTTTCAGCCAAGACCAAGAATAGAAGAAAAGGATTTAGGCCCTAATCTTGGAGTTGTACCACGGAGATCTTTAAGATACCAGAAGGTTTAACTCCAATGCTAGGTTAGGCTAGGTTATATGGGCTATGAGATCCACGGCACACTTAGACCCGGAGTTGAGTCCATTGTGTTACCCCATCTTTTCCCTAGCGCCTACTAATAAAACCAGCCGGAGCTTTTGATAAATCTATGGAGTCGGTCATTTTCTATATCCGCCAGTTCTCCCAGATGTGCAAAGAAGGATTGCTCAAGGTGTGCCCCTTTTTCTTCTTGCCATTGCGGGACAGAAGATGTGAAATGATCTCCTCCTCTTCCTCGTTTCCCAGCTAGCCACGAACTCTCTTAATTGCTTCTTATATATCTCTAGAAGAATAATGCTTCCGCTTAAATGTTGCTTAGAGAATGATATAAGAAGAAAAAGGCACCCTTTTTTCCGCTGATCTGCAAAGATATTCACAATCATTCGTGCCCTTCGCATATGACGAGGGCTCGACTTTCCATGGCTGGGTTACTTTGGTTCTAAGTGTACCATATTTCGCGACCACATTGCACTGTTTATCTGCATCATCAATCAAAACCTTTCAGTTAAAAATCAGATTACTGTAGTAAGTATTTATTATTTGCAAAAACAATGATCGCTCCATTGTTTTTGCAACTAATAAATATTTATCTATTGTTTTACAGGCGAAGGTTACGGTAATCTCGGAAATCCTAATCTTCCTGGGACGGCATGCCGGAACTGCTAGAGACATTATTATCTACACAGATAGTCAAGCTGCATTCAGGTCGCTGGAATCAGTCTAAGACAATGGCAAATTGGCGATCATCCCTCTCCGAAATGGGGAGATATTTTAACATTGTCCTGTGCTGGGTTGCTAGTCATAGTGGCTTAGAAGGTAACAGTCAGGCTGATGAGCTTGCCAGACTAGGCTTCTCGAACGAGGAGTATGTATGAGAATATCTACCAGCCCATCTATTCATGTAAACTGATTGTCAAATCTGAGGTAATCGATGGTAATACATACCTATCATACCACTAGGTCGCTGTGGCCCAGACTTAACGTCACCCGATCCACAAATCAACTGTTGCTAAATAGAAGACATATTAGCTCGGTAGTAGCTACCATTACAGGTCACTGTCTCATTGGAGAGCATGCCAGGAGACTTCGGCTTCCTTACAACGATTTTGGTAGAAGCTGTGGAGATGTGAAAACGAGGAGGAGTGTAGTTTATACCTCCTCTGCTCCTGTCCTACCTTGGCAGGCAGGAGGAGGTCGATGCTTGGTTCCTATTTCTTCACTGAGTTGGAAGAGCTAGAAAGCACGAATGTTTTAAAACCCCAACATTTTATTAGTATGGATGGTTTTAACTGTTAGGAGGGGTAAGGGAGGATGTATCCTGGTGGTATCACAACGAACCTTTTGATATCTATGTGTGCTGTGGTCGTCATGGCAGCCCATCTACCTAATCTAAATATTTATAATACATACGTGCTCATGACTTCTAACATATGCAAACCTGTTCAGTTTCCCATATGGTACTTAGACCCTTTTGATTTTGAAGTCTACAATGTTGTAAAATTGGTTATTATATTTTGATCATTAAATGAAGTGTCCAATTTAGACAGCAACCAAGACACGGAGGATGTAAATAAGCAGAAAGAAGAACCGTCTAAACCCGCTGATGATTCTGCAGACCTTGAGGAAACGACTAAGAAAACGAGTGACACCAGGGGAGTGGAATTAGACGAGACTTCCGAATCTGAAATGAATACTCTTGATTCGCAAAAACATGAATCTTCTAGCAAAGAGGGATCAGCAACTTTAGAACTGAAGTCAAACAAGTCGGAAGAGTGTGATATATCAAAGACAACTGATTCGAGAAAAGATATTCAAAGTTTAGATGAACCTTCAAAGCAGATAGAAGAGATCGCTACAGGTCCTATCCGTACCGGAGAAGATGGACTCATACATATTGACGATCCAGACGATTATCTTCTTTATTTGGAAACAATACTGAAAAATATTCACGACACGTTTTATAATATTCACGATGAAAGTAAAGAGATTCCCGATCTGAAGGCTCTGATTCCAAGACTAAGAGCCGATGTACTTCGGGGCAAAGTGCTAGTTTTCTCGGGTCTGGTGCCTAACAATATGAAATTGGAACAAAGTCGTGCATATATGATTGCCAGGAGTTTAGGGGCTGTTGTTAATCAGCACATCACCAACGAAACAACACATTTAGTGGCAGCAGCTGCTGGTACGCTTAAAGTGAATGCAGCTCGAAAACAACGAAACATCCACATCGTGACACCTGATTGGCTGTGGTGTTGTGCTGAAAGATGGGAGCATGTTAACGAACTACTGTTCCCATTAGATCCACATAAACCTAGCAAAATGCGGCAACCCCCTCCCCATTGCCACAGCCCTGAACATATTGTCAATTACAATGAAAAGCTGGAAACAACTGCCGATGGTAGCATCGATGAACCGAAATTTATCGACACAATAAATCCTTTGCTCAGTTTTTCTAATGCTGACCTCGCCGCAATGAATCAGGAATTTAATCAATTTTTCGAGTCGAATTCATCAAGTGAAGACGAACATGCTAATATAGGTTCGCACGTGCAATATTTTGTATACTAATATTAATATATATTAATCTGTGAACTTGTTTTTTTTTCATAATATTCATAGAATTCCCTCCACTGGATAAAAAACTTCGCAAGCGAAAGCGTGAAGAGGAAAAAGAGGAACGACAGAGGAATTTCTTCTCAAAAAAAGAACAACCCATGTTTGTTATAGGTGGAGAAAAACCAACCGGAATCGATCCAAATTCGTCGGATGATGAAGAAGATGAATCGCCCAGTGTCAAATTTCGGAGAGGTATATCTATAAAATTGATTGAGAGCATTCTCTTTATGACGGACTTTTTTTTAGGAGAGGCTCTACCATCTGACTTGGAACTGGGATCAGATTCGGAGAACGAAAGTGATAATGGTCCTGGTGCAGAAGACGACGGCGATTGGAATATGATGGGAGCGGCATTGGAACGCGAATTTCTAGGATTAGAATGATTTTTGTTTAAATGTATATATTTGTTTCTAATGGTTGTTTCATCATTTCTATAAGTTATGGTTTTAAATAGTAAATTTTCGGCTTTTAGAGAATGCCGTTCGTACAAAAGAAAATGATTACACCCGATTCAAAGACGAGTAAATTGTTTGTTGCATTTTTCCTGAGTTCTTGATTAAATCAAATAACTTCTTGTATCTATATCATCCCTAGAGAAAAGAAATTGTTTCAATAACTCAGAGATATCGCCCTTGCGCCCATAGTGTGTTATATTACTATGAGGTGCGTTTGTTTCACCTGTTCTTGAACGTCATGGATTTTAAATGTCAAATATGCGGCGATAGGTTTCCGACTAAACGAGGAGATAATCCAAACCATAATTTTACCATCTACAGAATTGCTGCTATGCTATTCCTTTTGCGATGATGCGTACTGCGCTTCATAAATTTGGTTTGAGATTTCGTAAGATCCCGGTCATAAATTTGCAATTCTTTTGGTAAGACAGCTTTTAAACAAGAAAACATTCATCCATAAAAAATGTTAACCCGACGAAATAACAACCCCAAAGGGTTGGGGGCTGATAATCATTTTTTGACTACTCTGACAGCTCTTCTAATTGGACGGAGGCGTTGTCCTACTGGAGAATGAATTTAAGCCTTTTTTGCGCATCAGCCATGACATCCATGAAGTTGGGTGGTTTTTAGCATACAAGAACAAAAACAATTTAAAAAAGAGCGATTTTCCAACTGCCATGTCTCCATGCTCGGGTGTCAACGAATTGAGTTAAATTTGGTAAACGCCCCCAGGGGAATGTCAAGAGTAACTAATCCTTAAAAGCCGCTATAGACTGTGCAATGGACAGGTGTTGGTGGACACCGGAGTGTCCATGGGGAGAGAGGGGACAACCGCTGTTGTTGCCGGGGACCGCGTAAACATCAAAATGCCAATCGCATCGTGTAAACTTGTAATTATGCGATGCGGTTGACAGGGCGAATACAAGATGGTTAAACGGCGATACGTGCCAAACGATGAAAATGACGCAGGAGGTGCATGCTGGCAACTGCATTCTCCGAAACCAGTTTATGCCAACGAAACGTCAACTGGGCCACATGGAACAGTTCACACGCTATGCCCCACAAGGGGTTAGGGCAATTGAGAGAATGGATGGGGAAAAATTGGATTTTGGACGCAAGTGTGTGTCGACCTTACACACTAAAGGTCCATGAACGAGCACAACAACGACCAAACTTGCAACGAACCATCAATTTCATAGAACGTGTGGAAACAAAATTCCCCCTATTTCCACCGTTCTATGATATTTGATGGTTCGATGGAAGTTTGGTCGTGGTTATGCTCGTTCATGGGTGGCGACCTTAACAATTTGATCTGAGCTGCTCTAGAAAAGCTTATTGCAAGAATGCTGCTCCGTTAGTATTGAAATGCAGGCGGCGCAGGTGTCGAAGCTTTCGTACAGTTTACAGTTTGGGAAGCACATAAAATTCATTTCCTGTCAATAAACTCTTCGTCGTCGGAATAGTAAACATACAAAATGATTCTGCTGCCTAAAGGAAATTTGTCGGATTGTATATGTACTAAGGATTTAAGTTTCCTCTTGAAATTTGAGTTGACGTTTGAATGCTAACTATACCAAGATACACTCCCAGCCAAGACATGCCCCGTTTCGTGCTCGCTACTCCAATTTGCTCTCGATCGTTTTATTTTGCCGCTTATCCTGCTCTACTCTGCTCTGTACAAAAAAAAACACAGCTATTATTTCGAAGGCAATTTGATTCGAATCAAATTACACGATTCTATCTCCTATCTTTAAAAACAACTAACTGTAACTACGTTACACTAAAAGATAATTTCTGATCAGTTATTGTAGTAGCAATGCTTCAAAGGGGGGGGGGCAAAGACCTTTTCCATAGTCCTCCGCGTGGGCGCCCCCTGGTAACGGCAGTGTATCAATTCGCTGACGGCCAATGTCTTAGCGATAAGACAGTTTGGAAAAGGCAGATAGCTGTAGCCTGAATGGCTGACGAACACCTAAGCGTCTCAGGTTTAGTAGGATGGAATGACTTGCGTAGTTGGACCTGCTACATAGTTGTGTGGGCTCCAGCACGTTTATTAAACCATCTGAAGCAGCTATCTCCGAGGCCATCCCCTGAATGGGGTTAAGCGACGTGCTGAAAACTCGTCCTTGTAAAAACCACTCCATGTCAAGAAACCTGGAACAAAAGCCTCGGATTGGACGGACCAACAACGACGACCACGCAAACGAATAAAGGATTATTCTTTCGGATCCTGGAATGTACGCTCCCTGAACAAACCGGGGGCCGAGAAGGCCCTCCTTCAACAGGTCGAAAAGTACAAACTGAGCATTACTGCAGTCCAGGAAACAAATTGGCTTGGCAGCGAGATTAATGACAAGAAATCGCACACAATTTTTACAAGTGGCAAACCATCGGGCCGCAAGGAGTTTGGAGTAGCATTTATAGTGAACAATCACCTCAAACCGCATATTACTGACTTCAAACCCATAAATGAACGGCTGTGTGCGATTCGCATCAAGACTCGATTCTTCAATCTCTGGCTCATCAATGTGCATGCCCCCACTGAAGTTAAAGAAGACGCAGTAAAAGACGAGTTCTACGCCCGCCTTGAAACTCTCTTCGACTCACTTCCAACAAACGACGTCAAATTGCTGCTGGGAGACTTTAACGCGAAAGTCGGAAATGAAAGTTGGCACCGGGGGATCACTGGAGGCCACAGCCTCCATGAAGAATGTAACGATAACGGCCAGCGACTTATCGACTTTGCCTGCAGCAGGAATCTAATCGTAAGCTCTACGTGCTTCCCGCATCGACGCATTCACAAGCAGACCTGGAAGTCTCCAGACGCACATACCGTCAACCAAATTGACCACGTCCTCATTTGCAGGAGATGGGCGTCTAGTGTCATGGATGTCCGCTCCTATCGAGGAGCAAACTGCGACTCAGATCATCACTTGCTGAAGACGACCTACAGATGTAGAATTTCCTCAGTGCACCAATCAAGAATCAGCCCTCCCAAAATCTTTGCGGTTGATAAGCTTTTGAGTGATGCTACAGCGGTGGCGTATACTACCACCCTTGAGGAAAAACTATGACCTATGCTACACAACATCAGCAACACAGGCGTCCATGGGTTCTGGGAAGAACTCAAGGGTACCATCAAGGATGTCGCAGAGAAGGTCGTGGGATATAAACCCCGGCGAGCGCGAAATGACTGGTTCGACGAAGAATGCAAAGACTCACTTGACGCGAAAAACGAGGCCTACAGACAATGGATTCAACGAGGAACCAGAGCCAGAAGAGAAAAATATGACGAGCTACGGCGAATATCGAATAGAATAATTAGACGTAAGAAACGTAAATACTTTGACGAGCAGTTGCTGAACATAAACGAAAACTTAGCTAATAGGAACACCAGACAAGCGTACAAACTAGTAAATACAATTAAGAACGGCTACCAACCCAGGACTAGCCTTTGTAAGGACAAGGATGGAAACATTATCAGCGACACCGATGGTATTAACAAGCGATGGGCCTCTTATTTTGAAGAGCTTCTAAACCGACCATCTAACATCCCCACACAGGAAGCTCTCGACGATATTGTTGATCTAGGCCCACCCACCACATCAATTACTCCTGCGAGTATGGGAGAACGAGGAGATTCCTGACGATTGGCGCAGAAGCATCATCTGTCCAATTCATAAAAAGGGAGATAAACTGCGGTGTGAGAACTATAGGGGCATCTCACTAGTTTGTACGTCCTATAAAATTTTGACGAAAATTCTGGAAAATAGAATAAAACCGTACGCAGAACGAGTCATTGGCGAATATCAAAGCGGTTTCAGACCTGGGCGCTCCACAACCGTACAGCTCTTCTCAGTCAAACTGATACTCCAGAAGTGCTGGGAATACAACGTAAACGTATACCAAATCTTTGTCGACTTCAAGCAGGCATACGACAGTATCGATCGTGGAGTACTGTACAACATCATGCTGCAATTTGGTATACCGGCAAAATTAGTGCGACTGACAAAGATGACGATGACCAACTCTGTCTCACAAGTCAGGATCCAGAATAGACTTACTGATCTATTTGAAACACGCACTGGTTTGAAACAGGGCGATGGACTGGCACCGACGCTCTTCAACCTAGCACTGGAATACGTTATTTGGGCCATGAATATGGACAACAGCAAGACGCTACTCATCAAGTCGGCACAATTAGCAGCGTACGCCGACGACATCAACATCATGTCCCGAAGATTGGCTGACGCAGAAGAACTTCTGCATACGCTCGATACCGCTGCAAAGGAAGTTGGATTACGTATTAACGAGGGTAAAACTAAAATAATGAGGCAATCGGTGACAAGGACACCTGCACAACCGAGCATCAATGTGGGGGACCTCAACATCGAGTTCGTGAACAACTTCATTTACCTGGGTTGCAACTTGTCAAGGGACGCCAACGAAACTGACGAAATCAAGCGACGGATACAGTTAGCTAATAAGACTTTCTCCCCATAATGAAATAGAAGCATGTGCACAGAAACACGAAGCTCCGCGTGAACAAAACCATTATACGACCAGTGCTATGCTATGGCTGCGAAGCATGGACCCTAACTCAAGCCTCCGAAAACATGCTAGACACTTTTGAACGTAAGGTTCTACGGCGAATTTTCGGGGCTGTTTGCGATCGAGATGAATGGCGCATCCGGTATAACCATGAGTTGTATGAAATGTACGATGAGCTGCAAGTCTCGAAAATCGTCAAACTACAACGACTTCAATGGGCAGGGCATGTACAAAGAATGGACGATGATCGCATGCCTAAGAGAGTAATGAATGCAGAACGAGTCGACGGAGCGAGACTGCGAGGACGACCGAGATCTCGTTGGGAGAGCTCAGTAGGTGTGGACGCCGCGCAGCTGCTGGGCTCCCAAAATTGGAGGACGCGGTCACGTGACCGAGATAATTGGAGGACAATGATCCAGGCGGCCAAGGCCCGACGTCGGGCTGTCGCGCCACGACGATGATGAATGCTTCAAATACTGCAGTTCTTCTTGCATCGAGGGGGTTTGGCAGCTCTTGGCCGTCGAAAAACGGGTCGTTCCGGTACGATGAACCGACTGCCGCAGGAACGCAGTGATGCTGTGTGCTTACGAATCTAGCCTGTTCGCACCAAAAGAAAAAACATCAGGTGTAGATCGCACGACTTAACTCCAGATCAAGCCAGGAGCTTATGTCAAACTCCATGTAAAAATTACTTAATCCGAATTAAATTGTGCTGCCTAAATGCACTGAAAATCCAAATAAAAAAACACTTAATCCGGATTAAGTTGTGCGGTCTAAATGCTGTGAATCACACCTACCTATGTAGTCTTAATATTCAAATTGTCAGAAGTGATAGTGGAAATTGTCTCTTTGACATTTTTTATTACTATTGAAAATGTTAATAGAAATATATCTGTGCACATCGAATCACACACAGCCCGCCCATTGGTGATATTTTTAAATTTTACAATTTATCATTTCATTCATTAGAAGTTAAAAATTTACACTGTTGTTCAGTTTCAATTAATATTAATTGGGCTTAGTATCATCTAAATTCTCCCAACGCTTAGGCACTGCTAAGAAGTATCTTTCCATTGCTTCCGTGAATCGTTGCTTATATCGCTGAGGAGCTATAACGGTCGGTAACTTGCCTTGTCCGCCCAATATTCCCGATTGTTTTACGAATGATTCCAGGCGTTTGTCGAATGTAAAAGTTCTAATATAATCTGGAAGAAAGATAGTCATCTTAATACTTAAAATTCACGATTGTTTATTTTATTTAATAATCATCCAGACAATAAAAATGCAGCAAATAAATATCAATTAATGTAATAATGTTACTTACCAATGATTCCTAGTACTAATACATTCTCTCTATGATTTAATCCTACCAAAAGCGAGTAGTCAATGACGGAATTGCGTTCAAGGAATGATGAATCGTTGTTAATAGCCTCTCGAAGTGTAGCTTTACTTTGCGATTGAATATATAACGGTTTTGACCAGGACACTGCAAAGATTTCGTTACCAGAGTTTAATTCACTTTATTGTTAGTGTAAAGTAAAACTAACTGAAACGAGATTCTTATCTCGTATTTGCTTCGCTCACACCTTATCACTAAAATTACAATTATACTTTCAAAATTTTATATTTTTTTTTTGTCAGACTTGTATTGTACATGATATTACAAATGCAATACCTGCTTCATGGTAAATTTTTGAAAGTGTATCTGAAGCATTTTCAGACTTCTTCGAAAAACCACCAATTAAGCGTAGCTCGCCCCATAATTAGTGGATTTTCGAAACGGCATATATACTGCGACCTTCCTCTCGTTTTAAAGATCAAATGTGCAAAATTTCATTAATATGACAGATCGGCCGATCCATCGCTTCGTCTATGGTGGATCTAAGGCAATTTGTAAAGGTTCATGTTCCTAGGGGCGATCCATGCGACGACAGCGCAACTATTCCAGCTCAGCGATCAGCAAATTTTTTTTTTTGTATTGTCTATGGAGCTGTATTCCTCCAAACGACTGCGACAACGCTTGCGAACGAGAACCGCATGGGTTCGTCAGTCGCTTCGCAGGGGGTAGGATATCGTCGCCATCATATTTGGGTGTCACAATCGCTGTCGTGCATGTCGTTTTGCTGAGTTGGACGTTGTGCATGTCGAGAAAAATGTATCTTTTCACGATTACTTGTGCGTGTGCGGGGTCGGCGCGTTGTACATGGAAGGCGAGTCGATGTCGCATATGCCATGGACTTGAGTTGCACGTAGCAGAGAAGTCG
Source organism: Chloromyia formosa (assembly GCA_964017055.1). Lineage (NCBI taxonomy): Eukaryota > Metazoa > Arthropoda > Insecta > Diptera > Stratiomyidae > Chloromyia > Chloromyia formosa. The sequence goes on from OZ024818.1 coordinate 25,530,690, forward strand.
TGACTCGGCAAACATCTGAAAATTTATCTGGCAGGGAGAAATAATGCATGTGTTGCAGAAAACACATTCCCGTCCTTTTGTGGATAATTTTCGTCGTGCATTCAGTTTCGGGTTCATCTAAAGAAAAATGCACTTCTGTTTTGCCACAAACAATTAATACAGTTTTGTTTAATTTGCAACTAGCCAACTAGCGCGTATAAACGATTTTCGAGGAAAATTAGATCGAACATGTCGTGATGCTTTTATGATTCTAATAATTTATAATATGGGGTTCGCCGATGGATACAATTACTTATGCTGTGTCAATTTCAATTAATTTGGAATTCCGTCCGTTTGCAAGTGCACACACTATTCTTCGATGAGAGCTTGGCCAACTAGCTTGGCATGAGTGTGAATGCGTCTCATGCTTGTACTTAATCATCGCTTCGAGGAACACACCCCGTGGACGATCGTCGATTAACTTTCGTCACAGGGCTATCGTCGCATTGGTCGCGCCGAGGAACACGGACCTTAAAGCTGTGAGCACCAAGGCCGCGACTGAGCGACTTACGTTCGCGATTGTGAAAAAAAACTATCATAAAGGAGCACTATTCGTGTGTATTTTATACGGAAGTACAGTCGTACAACTACAGCCTACATTTTACCATCCCCTAAACTTTAAAATTCACAGGAATAGTGCTCTGTTATGATTTTTCACAGTCGCAAACGCAAGTTGCTCAGTCGCGGCCTTGGAACTCACACCTTAAAGCTGTAAATACTTTGGTTGATTCTACTTTTATAATGAGAAACTGTTTTCCAAGTGATACTACACCCCTGGAAACCTACAACCCTGATTATATGAAGTAATTGGAAATTTCGAGCAATTTTTAAAGAGAACGAAATTTTCATGCAAATTGCAGTGTTGCCGCTGCAAATAATTTATGGTGCCCATGTACGGCCGGACGTAAAGTACAATTTACTGAGAAACCGGAGATACCGTTGCGTACTCATACCACCATAGGTGTACATTTAAAGCTTATTTACAAAATTTAAAAAAAAAAATATTTCTTAATAAATAACTTACTTTTTATAAGATTCTCGTCCAATAAGACAATCTCTCCATCATTATTTTCTGGATTAACCAACCGATTTCTTTCCGAGCCCTTAAGATCAAATTTATTCTTAATATCCCATCCGTAAAATAAATTTTCCATGACCAAGAGAGAACGTTCATGCACATAACTGAAATTGGGAAAGAGTTATTAATTATATTGATTAGATATTTGTTATAACGTTACTCTTTCTTTTTCACTGATACTTTGTAGACGCCGAGGATCTTAGCTAAAAGTGTTAATTGCTGATTTTGGAGACATTTATTCAGGTAGTCAAAGTAGTTCGGTGCGAAATTTTCGAAAAGAGTTACATCCCCTTTTGACATTTCTTTCAAGATAAACCGATCATCTATAAGTTTAAAATAATGATATGTACATTGAATTGAGTCAAAAATTTGCATGAATTTTCTAATTTATTAACAAGCTGGATGAATTAAGCTAACTAACCGAGAGTTTTGCTAAACTTCAATCCACTCTTTCCGCCCCTTGCCTCCCACTGAGCACTTCTACTAAGCGATCGTGCGAATAAAAGTCGAATTGCTTCGAAATTGTCACTATCTGCAATTCAAGAATATTATACAGGGCTTCAATTTACATAAATACATATTTGGTGCATCTTACCCGATTTGGAAGCATTGAACACTGTGGCCCTAAGAATATCGAATTCTTTGGCGAAGTATATTTTGCAAGTGAACTGAGTTGTTGCGTCCTTTAAAAGATAAAACAATGAAATGATTATATATTTTGAGAAAAAAAAGTAATTGAATTGTCTTATATGTTAGCAAATTAAGAACTGATTGCTCTGCAGTTTAATGCCGGCCTTTGGCTGTCTGGATCGTTTTCCCTTCAATTGTCTCGGTCCAATGTCCTCAAAGTTTCAAAGGTCTATCAGTTTTTTTAAGCCTGCATAAGTTGAGCCTTCCCACCAGTTTCTTGGTACTCACACGATTTCTCATGTAATTCCGGACAAAAAAATATAAGCAAATTATTTTCTTTCGATTTTTTAACCCTTAAGCGGCTACAGATATTTACATTGTTGATGCCTGCATTCAGGAATCATCATCGCTCCCTGAGCGGTCCTTCCCCTCTTGAGCGCTGTGGAGTGCTACTGTCCCAATGTCTGGTGAATGCAATCGCTCCATGGAGCTTTTGCTGAGCGGCTACTTCTCCTTTTGAGCGAAAATTTTCCACGCTCCCTTGGCTTGGAGCGTGATACATTTTTGTTTTCACAATTCGCATCACAGATGGTGCGCGCGTCATATGTCATTTGATTGAGTGTTGAGTGTTTGAGTGTTTAACAACACAACGTCCTGCGTGTTATTTTACGGGAATTTTGCAGCAAAATTACAATTAAAAGGTGAGTGGTGTTTTCATTAATTGTGTATTTGTATAACCCGGCCAAACCAAACAATTTAAACAGACAGCCGTTAGCCGTTTGTTAGACATTTGCCATGTCAGCTGATTGTCTCAAATTCGATATGTAGCCGGTGTATTCACAAAACAGGTGTGTGACGGTTGTGACAGGGAGCAGTCGCTCCGTGTGACATGGAGGGGAGATGTCGCTACGTAGCTGCTCAATGTTTTATGAATGAGCCCGATATCATAATACTAAAATCGTCATAACTCAAAAATCACACAAGAGATGAGAAAGGAAAAAAAAGTTTCATTTTTGATATTTCTTGCTTTATTCTATTATTTTATAATATAAGTGTTCGAAATTATCACCATCCACCCGGCTAGCTTGCCGGAAATAAAATACGCGTGAAGGATTTCAACTACTTTAACCGATAACAGTTTGTTACCGACATGAAAATAAAGAATGGACGATTTTTGAAGTTATTTGAAATTTTTTGGCGCAACCTACCCCAGGTTTACTATTATATTTCTCATTGGAGCAAGATGATTATACCTTAATCTTAAATGTTGACAATAAATTGCAGTGTGTCATTGCGAGTCTAAGTCACAGTCAGCCACTCAGCTCTTATGTCTGAGATCTGTAATACATCGCCTTCTACTCAAGTCACGAAACGGATCGCTAACTACATGGTTGGTAAACAGTCCTACACGGAATTTAGGGACAAGAACTCTAAACTTGAACAGCGTGTTCCTCAAGGAGGTGTGCTATCTCAAACCCTATTCAATATATACTTATTTGGACTCTCAACGCCGCCTGTAGGACTGAAAACCATATCCTATGCAGACGACTGTCCAATTCTGGCTACTGGTAATGATAATGACATCTCATACATGTGCGAGCTCATCAATAGTTACCTTGGGTGGGTCATGGCCGTCATCAACGTTATCGCAAATACCTAAAGTACCACTACCTGTTAGTTTGAACACGAGTTCCCAGCTCTCCCCCTCGACTCCAGTGAACCATATTAGCAATAAAATTCCATTCAACACAACCTTACACCTGCACCAGCCGTTGCGAATTTCAACACCGTATCAATTGTACTATACAACTTAACTGCAATGGGGTACAGCGGAAAATTTCAGAGTTATCGGACTTCATGGATAGACACCGCGTCATGATTGGAGCTATACAGGAGACGAAGCGTAACGGCAACTCGTCCCTCAACTCCTATGGAATTTCTAATGAAGTTAGAAAGGATAGAGTGTCCAATGCTGGTGGTGGAATTGCAGTTCTAATTCCCAAATCATTAGCGACTCTGTCCGCTTTATGGACCAAGGAGTTTAAGTCATCTTTGGACATATCGATAGGTAGCCAACCCATCCCCACAATGAATCACTAGAAAATTCTACTCATGCCACAACGATCTGCAACACTATAGCAACTCGTAACAAGATTCTCAAGGCGCCTGCCGGCAGTACTTGGGGGAAAGGACAAGGAAACCCTACTGGTTACTTACAAAGCCAATGGAAGATCGATGGCTAACTATGCGGAGCCTACGTGGACCGTGAACCCGAGTGACACACTCTAGAGAAGTATCCAGTCATGTCAAAATACTGTTCTCCGCACCGTGAAAGGCTGTCATCTGATGTTCTCCCAGGATCATCTCCACCAGGAAACCAACATGATTAAACACCACAACTGTCTTCTCGCGAAGCAGAATCTTGTGGGCTGCTACCGCCATGATCACCCCAGCAGTAATCTTATGGACAAGACACCATTTGACGATGCAACCTACAAGACAACCATTGCTTCTTTACACACGGAGGAGGTTCAAATACCGATTGCGGAACTAAAGAACAACCCAGTACTCCAAGCACGACCACCAACCCCCTCAACTCGTTCCTGCGGCAGCCGGTTCTTCGTACCGGAACGACCCGTATTTCGACAGCCAAGAGCTGCCAAACCCCCTCGATGTAAGAAGAACTGCAGTATTCGAAGCATCGCTACCACAACAACAACCCCCTCAACTACTACTACTTTGCCTTAACCCCTAGCGGGGCATAGCGCGTCAACTACTCCTGCGCGCCATCGTACTCTGTTCTGGGCAATGGGGCGCAACTCCCCAAAAGACTTACCCAATACCTGACACTCCTTTGCCACAGATCGACGCCATGTGATTCGAGGACCCCCTCTTGGTCGGCCTTGGTTGGAAATGGGGTTCCATTTCATGGCATGCAAAGCAATGCAGTTATCACTCTTCCGCAATGTGTGACCTATCCACTGCCATTTTCGCCTGCGTATCAATTCGTCGATTGGCATCTGACCCGTACGCCGACTTAGCTCTTCATTTGATATTGTTTCGGGCCAGAAAATTCTTAAAATTCGACGAAGACATGAGTTGACGAAAACTTGCAGCTTTCTGGTAACTCCTACGGAAACTTTCCATGTACTGCTCCCATACAAAAGCACTGATAGTACCAGGGAGCGAAACAGGCCCAGCTTGGTCTTGATGCTGAGATAACTGCCCTGCCAGATTTTGGACAGCATGCCGTATGCTCGTTTAGCCTGGTTGATACGACGAGCGATGTCCTGCTCCGTACCACCATTTTCGGCAACGATGCTACCCAGGTAGACGAAGTTGTCCACCTTCTCCACAGGCTGCCCATTAATATTGATGGCAATAGGTGTCGAATTTCTTTTTCGCAACGGCGGGCTAAGAACCTTGGTCTTGTTGGTATTAATCTTTAGCCCAACCTTGCTTGCCTCCCTCTCGAGATCTAACGCCATTGCGGACAGATCCATGATTTTGTGGGAGAGTAGGCATATGTCGTCAGCGTAGTCAAGATGTTGTAGATAAGATGTCAAAGTCCATTGAATTCCTCTGTCGAGTCCGGATAGGGCTGCATGCAACACGTCGCCGATCACTATAAGGAATAGGATCGGTGAGAGGATGCACCCCTGCCGAACTCCACTGCGAATCTCAAAGTCCCCCGACACCTTACCTTTATGCAGAACGCGACATTTCGCGCCGTCATAGGTTGCCTTAATAATAGCCACAAGCTTCTCAGGGATGCCTCTCCTGCGCAAGGCCGCCCATATAGAATCCCGGTTCACACTATCGAAAGCCTTTTCGAAATCGATGAAAAGCAAGTGCAGCGGAGAATCGTATTCAGCGCATTGCTCGATGATGATTCGCAAGGTGTTAATGTGATCGACACAGGAGAATCCGGATCGAAAACCAGCCTGCTCTTCATCAATTGTGCTTTCTAAGTGGGCCTTTAGTCTTTCCAGGACGATTTTAGCTATTATCTTGGCAACGGCAGGAAGCACACAAATGCCTCTCCAATTATTACAGTCTGTGAGGCTACCCTTCTTTGGAAGTTTGATGATCAAACCTTCCTTCCACTCAGTGGGAAAGGTCTCTGTATTCCACGCTTTATCAACAAGTGGGTGCAGCAAATCGGCAGTTACGCTTGGCGCTGCTTGATAAAGTTCGGCAGGGATACCGTCAAGTCCGGCGGCCTTTCCTCGTTTCAGTGCAATAATTGCAGTGACTATTTCCTCTTTAGTCGGGGCAGTGGACCGTATACGCACATTTTGATGGCTAGCTAAATTATCTATATGAGGGGGAACTTCACTAGAGGTTACACGGTTCAAGACCGCGGCGAAATGTTCTTTCCACCGCCTCATTTGATCTTCTTCCAAGATAAGTAGCTTTCCATCACTATCTTTCACCGGATGTTGGCAGGAGTTACGACCACCTGTAAACTCCTTGATGACACCGTATACGGCGTTTAACTTGTTACTTCTAGCGGCTTCTTCTGCTGAGGCTAAAAGAGAATTGGCATAAACTCTTTTATCGCGTCGCACACTACGCTGAACTTCTCGAGCTTTCTGACGGTAAAGGAGTTCGATGCTGCTTCGATTGGCGTCTGATGCTGCAGCCAAACGAACTTTCAGCTCCTTTCTTTCAACAATCCGCTGCCATGAAGCGTCGGACATCCAGGGCTTATTCCGGCAATCCGGGTTTGGGCCAAGGATGGTATTTGCGCTATCAATGTACGCATTTTTTATGGCATCCCAGTTTTCGTTTATGTCACTATTTGGGTGACTAGTTATCTCAGCCGCTTTTTTCGCAAGATGGTCATTATATTGTTGTAAGACAGCTGGATTTTTTAGTCGAGCGGTGTTGAATTTGCGGGGCCTGGATCTTTCGTCGCTGGGGCGGCGCACGGCTGCAATACGCAATCGAACATTAGCGATCATTAGATAATGGTCTCTTCCCATCCCAATATCGGCACCCTTCTTGTTTCGCACGTCCAGGAGGCAACTCTTGAATCTTTTACTAATGGCAAAATGGTCGATCTGATTTTGTGTTCTGCGCCGATCAACAGAGGACCAACTGATTTTGTGGTGGTCCTTATGCTCAAACATAGTACCACCGATGAAGAGACTGTGAAAGTTGCAGAACTCTACAAATCTTTCACCGTTGTCATTACGATCACCAAGACCGTGTCTCCCCATCACATGTCTGAGCCCATAGTTATCAGCGCCAACTTTCGCATTCAAATCACCCATAACCATTATAATGTCACCTTTAGGTGTTCTGCTCTGAACGGCGTTTAGTTCTTCGTAGAAGGAGTCTTTTGCCAAGACATTGTCGGGTTCAGTAGGGGCATAACATTGTATTATTGAGATGTTCCTCATTTTGGTCCGGAACCTGGCGGTCAAGACCCTGTCAGAGACCGGTTCCCAGGATAAGAGACAGTTTCGCGCGGCTCTGGTTAAAAGGAGCCCCACACCTGACTCACGGCGACTACCGGTAGCTTTACCGGAGTACAACATTACAGTGCTGCCCGTTGGAGAGATGAATTCTCCGCTGTTCCACCATCTTATCTCACTAACTCCTAAGATGTTTAATTTGTACCTCAGAAATTCACTCTCTAATTGAAGAAATCGTGCGTTCTGGGGACCTTCTGATCCATTGTCCAGGAGAGTATACACATTCCAGAATCCAATCTTTGTCATTGTACGATAGCTAAAAGTCGTAACCGTTGAGTCAGTCCTTATCCGAGGCATAGTTGACGTTTCGTTAGCATATAAAGATTTCGGATAGTGCAAGTTGCTGGCATACACATCCTGTCCTTTGATTGTCGGTTTTAACGACAGGCCCTCAAAGGGAAAGGCCGTGGTATTTTTTTCACACCCCACACCACAGGGGTACCTCAACCAAATCATCGCACCGCCATCACTGGCGGCTTGACGTTGGTTAGCAATGGTCAGTGACCACTGCCGTTCCAGGGGGCGCCCACGCGGAGGACTATGGAAGAGGAGTTTTTGCCCCCCACTGGCGGGACTCCGTTCTGGTCGGTGCTCCCGGCTAAATTCGTACCTGTCCCGGATTGATAGCGATGTTCCAAATGCGTGCCCAGCTTGTAATGGTACCGCCCACGATGTTCACCACATCTTCAACTGCTCTGCAGCCCCCACGCCTCTAACACGTAGAACTTTATTTATCCCCAATCGAAGCCGCAATTTTCTGCTGACTCCTGACGCATACACACATCCTTAAATTCGACGCGTTGCTACAACAACTACAATCAATATCTACCTATATATCACTTCTTAACACACGTTTCCTTTCATGAACTCGGTCAGCAGTACTCTGCTAAATGTTCCAGATATTTTTTGTTTTGGGATTGAATGTGAAAATGTTGGATCGATAGTAACTCACTTAACGACTATAGCACAACTTTTTGGAATAAATGATTAAGTGTTTGAATATTGATTGAAACTGGCTTCGTGTTTCACGAAATTAAGAACCATGTCGGTCGGTGGATACGGTCCATCACCGCCAATGTGAAACCCCACAAATGTGACCAATACAAAACATAAATTGTTTAGAATAAATGCTCTAATAAGTCTTACCTGGAAACTCAATTCAACGTATGGTTTTGACTTGCTTTTCTTTTCGTCCTCCGCTTTCTTCTCCTCCTTGGTATCACCTTCAAATAATCTGTGGAGAATATCAGCTGTTATAAATAATCCCCAGCAAAACCAACTAATATGTTACCCATCTTGAGACTTCTTCTTTGTTATCGGACTGTGAAGGGAATCTGTTGAATGATAAAGGCTTTCTATAATCCTCCAATATTCGTATGATGTCAGGCTGTAGGCAATTATTGAACTTAAATCCTGTTCCTGAACGACAAGTGGGAATTCACCGAGCGGAAGTGTGTAGTGCTCGTGAATTGGAAACGGAGGTTGCATCCAAATGTTTTGGCTACTAGATGGAACTAATTGGTTTAAAAGTTGTTTCAGATAAACCTTTTCGACGATATAATCTGATAAGTTTTTCGATAAAATATCCTTCGTTCGGCTATGTTGTGGGGGCATCGGTTGCTCCATAGCATTTTGTTGTTCTCTTTCGCTAAGTTTTTCAACACCACATGTTTGTAACTCCTCGGTGCAAGCAGTACTCTCTTCAATTGGAGCGTTGGATTCTGATTTCGACGTCGTCTTTGCCTGGAGTATAGGATCATTTAATTTAGGACTCCATAAATCCACACTTTCCGCCAAAGCACGCTTAGCTTTGATCAGCGCATCATTTAATTCAGATGGAGTAGTTAATTTATCAGCCAGCAGAGTGTGAACCACTTCTATGCAGTGTCGAAAAACTGATTGGTCCCTATTAATTACTGACGTTAAGTTCGTTTTTAGCTCTGGTTCGTTGTCCACCGTTAATTCAACTATACGGTTATGTATTTTAGAGTATATTTCATGTCCTTTAATAGATAATTTTTTCACATCTTCTTGGAATTCCACACGATCGTGCTTGATTTGCAGATCAAGTTTTATTTTGAGAGGCGGAAAATTGATGTCCCAAACTTCAATTGGAGAATAAATAAACCGAACTCCAAACCCTTTGCTGTAGAAGTAGTGAACGTAGTCTTTATGTATAGAGTGTCGACATTTTTGTTTATTGAGTTCAGGCAGTTCAGTTACATCATTGTCTTCGGATATATTCGCTACTCGCTTTCGATATGAATGGCCGTAAAATCGCAATTCCAAGTATTTAGCGAAAGATAAGCACCACGTATCTTGCGAAATCGGAACGTTGGGTGTCATTTCACGACAAAAATTACACCACGACGTTATAAAAATTTCGTCGGATTTAGTTTGATTAATATCTTCGGATAGCTGCACTTGTACGCATCCCATTGCGTGGACATATCTAGGAGATGAAGTAATTAGTATTATGTATCCGTATTATGATTAATATTGAATACCCACCTTCGTACATGATCCATCATAGGCAAATTGCAACTTTGACAAATGTAACTTCGAAAACAATATCGCTCCAAAAACTGTCCCAGCATAATATCATTCTGTCCATAGAATTTCATGTCTAATATTGTTGGCTGTGCACAAAATGACGATGCAGCTTTGGGATTGTGATAAAAGCTACAAAATAACACTGATAGCCGCTGATATGATTGCAAATCAAAACCGCTGGTATCCGAATATTTATCTCCAATATCAACAGATAATCGGATGTGGACGTTTGACGAATGCTGTTTTAACACTGGGAATGAGAAACATATATTACAAACTTATGTACACGAAAAGCACTACGTTTAGTGTAAAACCAAAGATGACGCTGGCCACGTTTATATCATAGAAATAAAAGGCGTATTAACTAAGTTGTATTAGTGCTAGTTCCTGTTCGTGGTGTGTTTATACCGACCATTCCGATACTAAATATGGAAGATGTCAGTTGTTGGTTTGTGACTTTGATCTGGAATATGTAAATGTAGCAGTAGCCTAAGTGTCACCATACACTGTCGAACTCGAACCTGGTACAAATGTCCTCTGACACACACACACACACTTCACATAGATGTGAAGAAAACCGGTCCACTTGTACTAGGTTCGAGTTCGACAGTGTATGGTGACACTGATAAAAGCGCTTCTGAACCGCTACAGAGTTCTAGGAAAAGGATGAGATGTTTATATAATATATAAAATGGAATTATCACCAACGACAACATTAGCGAAGACAGAACACCATATAGTCCCTTTTTTAGTCCAGTACTGCACCGCAAGTGTAGCTAAAAGTTAGTACCAAAAAACTAATCCGATATGTTTACATCGTGGTGAGTTAGCTCGGATTAGTTGAGCTACCGGCCCCCGAAATTAATTTTTTTTTTGATAACTGTCAAACAAAACCCTTGTAGAGCGACAGTATAAACACTTTAATAATTAGTATGTGTAGGTAAATTTCAGTGACGTGCATTCATAGTAAGCAATTCCAGACTGCTTGACTTGCCAAATAAGACATTTCTGATTTTCTTTCGCATTTACAAGTATATACATTATTTCCTCCCTAATAGAGGTCGCCACCCATGGACGAGCACTGGAGTACTGACATTTTGAGTCCTTCAGTCAGGACAAAAGGACCTTCTTGGACATGACGTGAAACGAAAACACAACTAGACAAATATGAGTATACTCTGAGTCGGGAAGATGAGACCAATGGACTGGATTAGTTCTGAAGGTGTTTGGAGCCCTTTGGCCAGGAAAATAAGACCGTCTTGATCAAGTGTAACGGAGAAAATACCTAGCAAATATGGGTATTTTCCGCATCGGATGGGGCCATTCCACTGAGGTACTATTCAGGACATTTTAAGTCCTCTGGTCAGGACAAAAGGACTTCCTTGAGGATGAAGTCAAATGGTAATCAAACCTAGCAAATATGGATGTTTCCGGGAACGGAGCGATGAGACCAATCCTCTGAACATAAAAACATAAAGGACGTAAGGGACATAATGGGCACGAAGAATGTGCTGGGACGGGCCTAAAGTACCGATGAACATCGCTACTTCCTGTGGCATTATTTCTCGCACTAATGTGGATTTCACTGAAGTTTTGTATGGTTTATGTATCAATAAATGTCAGGGAAATAATGAGTCAAACTTGGGCAAGCCCAATTTTTGGCAATTTTTTGTTAATTTTTCATCTTGCGGTCAGAGTTGACCTTGAACATAGTGATATGTTATTAACGAAATCATAAGCTATCGATTACATGAATCTCATCGACTACAAAAGAATTTGCCAATAACATTGTATTAAGAATCCAGGATTACTGTACTAAGTGGGACAATGAATGGTGGACAGAATCCTAAAACTCTCTCCATTCCAACACAATAAAATCAATCACTGATGGCTTTCAAGCAGGACTCGGATCCAGGCATCCGAGGTAAATAACTCGGTTCAGCGTTTTGCTGATTACACACCTCTGCACAAAGCACACCGTAAAGTAAATGAGATGATAACTCATCCCTAGGCGTTGGTCCAAATTGGACTGCTGCGCTAGTTATTCATTAATAGTAATCTTTACTGACAGCCAGACAGGCCTCTGCTGCCTTCTTCATAAGCCTAAATCTGTTCTGTCGATTACCAATTTGCCACGTCAGGAAAGAAATCGGGCCGAAACAAGCTGTCTCGCCTAGTTATTAATCGCGGGCTACTCTCGAAGTCGTACCCATGTTTTACTCAAGTAGTAGGAATAGGGTAAAAATTATGATGCTCTCTCAGATGAATCCCGCCTTCGAGGACACCACAAAACTACGCGCATCGTATCGGATACCGGCTGCCGTTTTTGTGAGGCCAACGGGGAACATGAAGCTCTTGCTGAATGTTTCGGCATGGACTTCCCTATGACCGAGAACAAAGCTTCGATTAAACTTGGCCATCTCAGTCAGCAGGTTGGTTCAAAAGAGCTAGTCCGGTTCTCAATAACACAATTCAGTAATGGTACTTGAAGTTTCCCGTGAACCACGGTCCAATCATTATCTAACTATCTAACAAAAACAACAAAAACCAAAATATGTCTCAGCTTATTCTGGCGCAAAACTAACTGAACTTGATATTATTTTTGTTTGGAGTGGAAAATAATGAAGAAACTTTACCAACACTACATTGGCTATTCTTGCAATAATGATTTTTTGACTTTAATGAGTTGACATTGTTTACATGCCTACCATTTTTTGACCCTTGGGCTATTTTTTATTGTCCCCTAAAACAAACCAGTGCATATTTAGCCGAATGCCTAAAATATATCGTTTCCGCCAAAATTCGACATTGGTTGTTTTTTCATTAAGTCATAGTTAGCTATGGCAAGGCAATTGGTGTGCCATAGTTTGCTAAAAAGATTTTTCTCATATTTTGCTTCTCGTGCGAGTGCCTTATTTTCGCTTTGCAATATTAATTTTTTATTAGATATTATGAAACTGGCATTTTGCATTTGAATCGCGCTTGGCTTGGATTTGATTTAAGAACCGTAGAACTAGTCCTTGAGCTGATACGAATAGGACGGCTTTCAGAGACCTAATCTGTAAATTAATGCGAAACCTGGTCAAATTGGATGTGGTCTTGGGCATTACAAGCTGCTATTATGCTTTTAATGCACTAGACCACAAAATTACTTACTATTCTTTGATCTGGGATAACGACCACCAGATGCTCGGAAATCTGCCAATGCCACCTGGAAATCTTTACCACTGCTAGTAGGTGTAATTTTTTCCATGACAAACATGTGATGGGCTTTTAGCTCGCCTTCTGCATATGTGTTTTTATTGCGTAAGTTGTATAAAATCGATGACTTCGACTTTGCAAGTAAGATTGTCGAAAAGTGCTCCAACGAAAAATTTTCATACGGAAGTGGATACGTGATATACGGGCTTACTGATAATATTGGAGTTTTTTCTATTATCGAAACATCATCTGGACTATTATCAAATGCTTGATTTGACAGCGGATCACCTAGAGGTTGTTCTACAGTTATACTCGGTTTTATACGGACTGGAGATTCATCGTCTTTTTGAATAGTTGCCTCAACCTTCTCTTCGAGTTGCATGTTCGATTTGGACAAGTATGTTGGCGTCGTTGTCGGCTTTGCGAATATATCAAGCAAAAAGGCCATTTCAAAGCGCCAGTTATATCTTGCGTAGAGCATTATTGATGCAACTTTTTTAACTTTGGCCAGTTCAATGATATTGCCGCCCCGTAGAAGAAATGCGTAGTTCTTGGGATTTGAATACACCTCAAATCCTGTCAAAGTTTTAGTTACTCCTGAAAAATAAAATACGATTAACAAAATGATGATATTATTTGAAATTTTTTCTAACCAGTCGTATCGTGAAAATTTTCAATAAAAAAAAGATCACAAGTTCCCAATGTCGGAGCACTTATATTTGATTCTATTGATGTAACTATATCGCACTGCATGCATCTAGCGAGTCGATCCATGACCGACGACTTTACATCCAACACCAGAGTCACTCCATGATTACGAAGCATTTCCTGGGCAATTCCGGCAACACCTTTCTGCACTACGACTACATTTGGCTTTAAATTTAATATCCTCCCAACCACATTTCGCAGATATTCCTTTTCTTGGAGCAACAACGTTTCAATGCTCACATATTTTCCTTCGACGCGTTCGTAGACAATAGGACACTGGAGGAGTAGTATTCTAGGACGTTCTAGCCGATTTGCCATGGTTTTATGTGCAACGTTTTTTGTAAAAACAACTCCCCCCATGATGCAACAATCTTCTCGACTACCACCTTGCAGCTTCTTAAAATTAACATAGTTTCGTATATCCATAAAATCGTTCGTTCCAACTGTCGCTGGAAATTTGTTCACTATTTTTGCACAAAGTGGTATAAGAATATTGGCCCATGATTGATCTAACTGTTCATTTTCCAACAACTGGCTAATTAACAATTCTTCATGTTCGCAATACGACTGTACGAGTTGCCTGGCTGTTTTGGTTTTCGAACGCATGTGATCTAGTTCCATGTCTTTTGGTGATTTGTAACAATCTTTAGATTTTGGTGGATAAACATCTGAAATAATTAAATTTAACATAATAATAATGAAAATATACGTATACTGTAATAAAGATGCATGGTTCTTATAACGAAAAAAAAATGCAGCTGAGAAAAAATAGGGTCGTTTACGTTTTTGCTAGTGAAAACAATAGGCGCGTTTTTCTCAACAGTTCAGATCAGAGTAAGACAAAAATTACACACATTACACTATCAAAATGATTCTATACAGAGTAGGTTGTTAGTGTAATGCGTGCAATACTCGTTCTGCTCTTGATCTGGATTGTCGGAAAAAAACGCATAATAAAACATAGGATTAATGCAAACATCACCTATACCGGGTGACCTCTTCGAAATGTCAATATTTCGAGGATTGACTTTCTTCATTTGTAGAAAAGTAACATCACAAAGGGCAGCTATTCCGCAATCGTTTCAGAGTTGTCTTATAACTGAACTCAAACCCGTCAATGTGTTGATTTTCGAATGGTGTATATTATTTAGCTACTAAATAGTAAAAACTACATACTATACCTTCTTTTGTTTCGATTGTTTGCTGCAAGTGCGATACCGATTCTGTAGTTAAGTCAGTGGTTGAATTTCCAGTATTTTCCATAATTTCACTTTGCTTTGCTAGCTTATAGTGTAACGTTTCGTCAAATTCTGTCTCTTCAGAATCGGGTACGATTGGAATTAAAAATCCAGCAGCAAGCATAGCATTTATTATTGCAATTGCTTGGACTCGGTTCGAAGATTTTCGGGTACTTATGAGGAAGGTAAGAAAATCTATTCCACAACTTTGACCCGGCATTAATCTTGTCATTTCTTCGTGTAAAGCTTTCAATGAATTTGATTGTTGCAAAATACTTTTTCGATCCTCATTCGTCAAATTTGAATTAGCATTCGAGAGGAATTGTTCTTCTTGATAGCCCACTGAAACTTTTCTTTTTAATGAAGATTCCGGTGCATTTAAGGCCGTTGAATCTTTCAACGACAATTTGCTCGTTAGGTTGTCTTTAACAGCTTCCAAGTCTACTTTCAAATCCGGTTTAACATCGGATGATTTGAGATATCTCAAAACAATTTTGGAGCAATACAAACAAACTTTTAGATCGCCTAAAAGTAAATAAGAAAATAGTCTACATTTTGTAAAATGGGAAACAGTTCTACTTAATAACTAAATAATGGAATAAATATGCTCACATCGCATCACCTACCTGAGCACATTATTATTCTTCCCGGTACAACTTGATTGCAACACTTCGAACAGAAAATTTGTCCACACAACCGACAATGATGCTTTCGGCGGAATGATGTAAACTTTTGGGAACAATCGTAGCATTGTTTGGCCTTGTCATCGGGCATCCAATAGCGATGTAAATCAGTATTTTTGTAATTTCTTAAATCCTTCAAAAGAGTAAAAAATTATGTTTAAATTAATAAATAAAAAAAAGAGAAGACGAAAAGATAATAATGAATATCAAGCGACCGGTAGCTGATTCGAACTCTGCCAAAGTATATTCGAATTGTCACTTTTTTTCGCAGGCTGCCAGTCGTCTTAACGAAAACAAATGGAGTAAAAGGCACGATCGTGATCCTGACCGTTTACCTTACAACACCCCATATATTGGTCTCGAAAACGAAGTGCTCTACCACATTTGGTACCCCACAACTTCAGTACGAAACCGCGATACTACACTTTACTACACGAAATTTAGATATAGACAAATCATCTGACATGGCCACTTTGGTGTCTTTATTCTGTGAGCGGCGACATAATCTGCCTCAAATGCCCCTTTGACGAGTGTAAAATGCCGTTATGAATGTTCAATTAGCATTCTCGCATATTGAATCGCGTTCGCGTGTTTTTGCTAACGGGTTGCGTCTCAATTTCATTAATTACCAAAGTTATCCAGAATTACAGGGAAAAATCAGGCAAACTCTCGCTAGAGGTGTGAGTGTGGCCAACATGAGATAAAGTAGGAAGAATTTATCTGATATAGGATCTCGTCAGATTTGAAGGGTTAGTATTTTTGGTTAACGTAAACTTTACCACTTATGTGAGGAATGTTTCCTATTTTAGATTTGAAATCCCTGGCGTTCGATTCACTTACGATTTAAATTCAAGTGAATCGAATGAACTACCACGTTGATCTCCCGCTTTCACAAATTGCCAGTTTTCAGTGCAGCCTTAAACGCACTGTTTAGTCTAGTAGGCCAGTAAAAATAAGATTGTAATAGAAAATATTAGGGAAAGATCTGGAAATAATTTTAACTCCTTCTATCAATCCTAAATACATGGAAACTGAGTTTGCACGGTCGCAAAGGTGAGCTTAACTTTTGGAAGGCGAAAATCTGAGAAATTTTAAGCCCTTGTCTCCCTCCGGCCATCGTATGTGTGGGATGCGCCGTAGACACTGGTTCACAAAAGCTTGCAATCTAGTTGTTATCTTGTTCGTCACCTTCCTGAACAGCCATATAGAAGCACCGATTTTACGTTGGTTTCGAAGATCCTGAGCTACGTGCGTCTGGAAATGTTGTTTGCCAGAAAGGAGTCAAACAGTCCCGCTGTGCATCATCATCTGCTCCACGATCTCCTTCCGAGGTAGCAAAAACTGTACACTTTTTCGAACGCCTGCTCCGATACACAGATTTCGCTCTGTCTTCCCGGGCCCAAGCTCAAGTACTTAATTTTGGCAGCATTGATTTTTAGCCCCGCATTATGACTTACGCCGTGCAGAGCATCAGTCATTTGAGCTGCATGATCCGATTTATTTGAAAGAAGACACATATCGTCAGCATAGTCTAGGTGTTTAAGGTATTTAAACAACTTTCATTTGACCTAACCTAACCTTTGCTCTGGTCACAGATTAAATAATACCCAGATGGAGAGTCAATTTTTCCCCATGAAAAATCACACATCATCGCCATCTATATCAAATGAATGTGAATTATTTCCATCTATCTAACACTTCCACCTACCCAACATTTCAGCCCATACATACAACATTCCTCATAACTATATTTAGCCATCTATTGCAAAGGTGTGGAGCCATTCGCCTTCTTTTATTTTATCCACCATTTCGATTATTGTCGATCATAGATGTCCCTAAGGGTTCCATAACCGAAAACAACGTCGGCCCTGTGTTTTTCTGCAATGTATACGCACCAGCTTAATTGAAGGTGCATTATGGGAATAAAGTCAATCGTATGATGATCCTCGCAACGACCCAAAGATGCTGAGTCGATTGCGGCGTCTCAATACAAAAAGATTTGAAAAAAAAATTATGACGCGTAAACACGGTATTTGTACGTATATAGAATGATAAACATGGCCGGTGTTGTTGGAAAAGGTTTCCTGTAACGATTGAAAAATAGAAATATATGTACATGCGTATGTGTGTTGCATGTGACTTCAGTCAGGCGGATGTCATTTAATTTATGTTTTATGTGGTATGGTAGGAAGGTTTCGATGAAGATTTAACATTTTGATAACAGTAGGTGGATAATTATGCATGGTTGACACGCTCGGGGACATGGTTACGACCACTCGGCATAATAATTCAGGCAAAGAACGAAAAATAGGAAAAAAAAAAATCTTGTAATTTTGAAAATTTGCACAATTATTAAGGACAGTTTTCTAAATGCAAAATGTAGTGCAATGGAAGAAGAGGGTCTGTTTTCTTCTTTTCCTTGAATATTTCAAAAAGTAAGAGTTGTAAAAATATGGATATAGGAACACATAATTATTTGCGATTCACATCAATTAACTTCAAACAATGGATGTTTACAAGTTCGTAAGAAAACATGTTCCTTTTGCAGCAGCCAATCTTTCCTCATATCGTCGGTTTGACGTGATCGTAAAGGGAATTTGCTTGGTAGTTGTTGGTTTGCAGGTACAAATGCATAAGATTACGCAAAACTCAAGCCAATTTGCGCGTGCAAATTTCAGTACTCCAGGTACTCGAACTTCCCTTTCATAAAAAATGGGTTTCCCGTGATTACCACGGCCATTTAAATTAAGTGATCCTGTGTCCTTAAAAGTTGTATGACCACAGTCGGAAATTTGGCTTACTGTTGGCTGGATTCCTACAAACAAGGACCTAATTATGGCACGAATCCAGTAAGTGTTAGAGAAGTAAATAATTGTGCGACCCTGAGTTTCCGAAAAGATTCAATATCCGACTCCGAATGATGTCGGCATTTAGCAAAATGTTGATTCGTTTCCCATGTTCCCTTTCTACTAATTCTAATGTGAAAATCGAACATTGGGTACATTACCATTCATGCCTTAACCCCTTTCTTTAATTAATACCATGCGTCGAACACACATCTACATTTATATCGAAATCCTACATCCTATATTCAAAGTACCACAAATCATAAACCAACATAAATAATCGTACATCATCCCGGTCACTTGAATATAGACAGCCGCTTCAGGAATTATATTACTCGAAATTTCCAGTACCTTAAGTCAGAGAGCAAAACTTAGTATTCGTTATGAAAGGTTACTTGTTGTTCGTACCTTTTGAAAAAAAAATTGGGAGTTTTGATTAATAACAGTTATAGTTCGTTAGCATTGTGTTGATGTACTCATAAATTTTACGTTCAAAATTGGGCCACTTGAATAGGGACACTAGAAAAATTCTACTTTTACACCATGAACAGTATACAAATAGTATTTAATTTTTTCTTAATAATGAATACTTGCTTCTGCATTCAAAATTGCCTCAATAGTTTTATTCGACATGGATACCCATGGATACCTAATTTAGCCAGAGCTCACCCAAAGCGACTTGGATAGCCTCCATTAGCTGTTTTTCGTTCTCGAACTGCATACTTTCCTCGTCATTTTTTCGAGGAAGTTATCCCCAAAATATTTTGCACAATTTTTAAGTTTCAGGGGTATGGAGGTCAAATTTTGAGCTTTAATACACTCTTTTATCAGTCGGTATGTATGAATGGGAGCATAATCCTGTGGCTATATCCATCTAAGTGGACCCAAAATATTCTTCATTTGTGGAAAAAATATTTCCTGTATCGTATGGTACGGTTTTGTTGTTATTTTGTATGTAGGACTTAGAACAAAGCCCCCTAAAGCATGGCGCAACTTTTCCTTCTGTGAAGACTCGCGAAACCGCAATTCCAAATATAGTATGTAGTTAAGTCCATTCAGACAATGGAAGTTGATTTCTTTTTCATCCGAAGAAATCACCATTTCGGAAATCACCGAAGGCATTGCGTGCGAATGGTGAATGATGTAATAATCATTCACCACCGCCACGTCCTACTAGTATCCATTTCAGATACCCCCAAATTCCAAAAAACACAAAATACGTGTTGATTTTCAAGAGCGCGTAGCATTTTTTTTATTACCTTCCCTTTAATATTCCCAAATACGTTCAAGTGTAATTACAAACATCCATGACGCACTTAAAAAAAATATCATTTATTATCAATTTTTATAATTCCATCCTTTCGAAAATTGTCAATCTCATTCCCATTCTTCAAAAGATATCTCTAGTTAGAATGGATGAACAAATACATAGAAGCAAATTTCATGTGTAGCGACATGGAAAACTTTTCATTTACAATGATTCACTACTACAAGAAAAGGATTGTCTATGTTGGAATTTGTGTGCAACTTATCACATGAGGTATGGGAAGACAAACTGGCAGTGATATCGAAAAACCGATCTCTGTGGCCTTGTGGTTTTTGTCTTTGATTTACACAAATAATAAATACAATGCATCATTTCGTTGATGCATTTAGCTAAAATGAAAATGATATCATATTTTCCGGTAGACCTAACATGTGGAAATTTTCCCGACACGGTCCAAGTTTAAAACATCCAATTTTTACTTTTATAAACACTGATCCGTTCGAATAAATTTGTATTCAAATCAAAATCCCGCTACATAATTTGAATAACTGAAACTGGAATACTCTGATCTCTGAAGATGGCATACCGAATGATATATGATGATAGTTTAAATCTTTGCTAAAAGTTGGCTTTGCTGAAAGAAGGTTTGAATCCAGTTATATTCAATAATAAATATTTCGGGTTACTTTCCAGGAAATAAAATTTGTATGTGACTCTTCATCTGTGTTCATCTGTGCTCTGGTGTTCATGAAGCGCGCCGCATAATACGTCGTTAATAGCAATTAAAAACAATATAGGTGACAAAATGCAGCCTTGTCTCACTCCGCTATGCACCTCGAAAGGATCTGATAGATTACCCTTGCGTAAGACTTGACATGGGATGTAATGGGGATCTCCACTCTGCGGATTGTTCGATAATAATTCGGAGGGTGTTGATGTGGTCGCTACATAAAAACCCCTGGCGAAAGGCAGCCTGTTCATCGTTCAATGTGCGGTCAACTATATGCTTAAACCGGTTCAAGATTATTTTTGCCATCAGTTTGAAGACTGCTGGGAGAAAACAAATTCCACGCCAGTTATTAGTCCTTCAGGTCGCCTTTCTTCGGGATCTAAATAATGACGCCCTTCTTCACGCTTTAGGAAGAGTTTCCGTTTCCCAACACTCTTGGATAAGGGGGAGAAGAATATACGCAGTAGCGGAATTCCATCTACTCCCGGGGCTTAACCCGCTTCCATCGATTTAATAGCCCCTGTTATTTCCAACTTAGATGGTAGATTGGTATCCACTCTAGCTATTTGTGGAATATTTACTCACTCTAATGAAGATGAGTCCGTAGGTCCAAAGGTGTTGTTGAGGACCTCCATGAAGTGCTGTCTCCTACTTTGTAGTTGGTGTTCCTCGGTAATCAGTAGAGACCCGTCTTCTTTCACGGGATGTTGAGTTTTTTTTAAATTATGGTCAAGTAATAATTATGGCCAAGCTTTAAAAATATTTATAATGATACACATACCATGCAGTACAAACGAATCTCAAACTAATGTATAGTTGAGAGCTATACTTTCGTTTATTTTACGATTAAAAAAATAATCACATAATCGATATGCAAAAAGCCCTCACCGAGTGATGCTTATGGTCAAGGGTGTGTCCATGATGTCTGCTGTCCTGAGAATTGGTTTCATCAAAACGATTCCGAAAATACCGATAGTGGCTAGGTTTGGTTTCTGTTTTACTTCGTGTATTGTAGAAGAAAGTTTTATTACCCTGACATGGCCAAACACTTTGTGAGTGCTGTTCAGGGTCACCGAGGAATGAAAAAAATTCGCGTAAAATGGGTAGTTTTCGTATTACATCGACGTTCAGTGTCGCAATTTTCTTTTTTTCTTAAGTTTTTTGGTTTTAGCACTCATTTTCGCGACACCCTAAGCCAAAGTGTTGATCAGAGAGAATCACTTCTTATACCTAATGTAGGAAATTTTATCCTCCTTAATTTTATGATAGCAAATTTTTACGTAAAGTAAATACATAGTTTTTGAGTTAATTTGATAAAAAAAAAAAATAGATTGTTGAGACGTTTTTTTTTGTGAAAATGACATGTTTCCGGGAACATTTAAAAAAAAACCTCAGATTCGTGTTCAGCGACCGTGAAAAAGGGGTCCCAAAAATCAAAACTCCACCAATACTTCCCTATATTTTTTGCCTAATTCTTAGACTATTGGAGTAAAGTAGAAGTCGTGAAAAATGTATTACGGATGCTACACGAGCATATTATTCATCACATTAAAATGTTTGCAATTGTATACATGTAAATGTGTTCAATTAATATTGTTATTACAGTTCAACGTGTCTGTTTACGTTAAAAGCTATGGCGAAAAAAATGTACAAAAATATAAATGCTTGTCAAAATGCAATTAAATAAAATCGTATCAAAAATCATCTTACACTATTTTTTGTTGTTACAATGTTACTGATCCTATTTAAGATGTTAGTTATGCTTCGTTCATTTGTTTCACCCGAAACAAATTCCACCTAAAATATAGGAGTATAATGTACACATTCACTTTCATGCATATTGTCCTTCCAACTCAATAATGTGGTACTTACTGGAAACGGAGCACTACTTGTTGTAGGTACAATACTGGTTGGATGAAGAACTTGACCTGAAGTCATATTCGACTCACTACTATTCTCCGTATCACTGAGTGAATCTGACCCAGTGTCCATTTTATTGCTTGATTCTGACTTTGATGTAATGGAATCTGTATCTCCTGGTGTTCGTATGTCATTTGCACTAGTGTAGTTGGCATTGTATGCGGTGGAGAATTTATTTACAATTTTTGAGAGCAATGTTTCCGATCCTTCGTCGAATTCCCGAGGGAATTCGGTTAATGATACTGATGGAGGTGACTGACGACTCATTTTTTATTATTATATTATTTATTCAAAGGTATTAAACGGAATTAGTACTAATTGGATCGATAAATCCAAACTCTGGTGCAATGGAAGTTAATGCCAAATCATTCCATTTCTGTTCCTGAAAGTTAGAAAGTCGATGTGAAAAATGGTGTGGGGAAATACTTTAAGTATCTTTATTTTTTTTAGAATATATATTACTTGTTCTTTCAATGTTAAATGTGAATCGTTGCTATCTGCTTCAGGATCTGGAAGTTTATCACTTGGGACGAATATACGGTCAAATGGCAACAGGTCTGCGCGCCACCCGTCGTCAATTATATCGAGAAGTATACCGTCGTATTGTGGCTGGAAAGAGATAAAATTACAATAGTATACATAATTGTCGATTTTTTTGTCACTGGGTGTACATTATATTAACACGATGGAGGACGACGACGGCGAAATGGGTGCACTGGCAAGACTCAAATCTTCATCATCGCCTCCCATTCGGATACCCTGAAAGGCTTCAAACTTTTCAATACACATCGATTAAACAAGGCTAAGAGGAAGAGAGCTCGATGAGAAGGCTTAAGGTCGCCACCCATTGACGAGCACAACCACGACCAAACTTCCATCGAACCATCAAATATCATAGGACGTGTGGAAAAAAATTTCCCCTATTTCCACCGTTCTATGATATTTGATGGTTCGATGGAAGTTTGGTCGTGGTTGTGCTCGTCAATGGGTGGCGACCTTTAGTTGATGCGGACGCAGAACAAATACTACTCAATTGCTCCAACCCCTTGTGGGGCATAGCGCGTCATGCGGCCCAGACCCAGTTAACGTTTCGTTGGCATAAACTAGTTTCAGAGAATGCAGTTGCCAGCATGCACCTCCTTTTCGAAATTGGAGGAAGCGGTCATTTAACCTAGACAATTGGAGAAAAATTATCCAGACGGCCAACGTCCGACGACGGGCCGTTGCGCCACAATGATGATGAATTTCCGCCACAAAATATGTACGTACATATGTACATACATGTACAAAGGAGTTTTTTGTTTCTGTTAGTTTCGCCTTACTTTAGCATCAATTTGATGGACGGGCGTATTTGAATCTTACTTATGTTGGGTTTCACTCATCAAGTAATCTCCCAGATCAAGTGATTTGTCCGCTAGTGTGTTATTTCTAATCAATGAAAGACGGAAATATCAACTACAGTCAAATAAACACAAGCCTTTGTTATGCCATTACGAAACCTAGATAAGTAGCCATACCGTACCCCGACCCTGTAAAAGTTCACCAACTAATCAAATTTAATATGTAGGGAAGCAATTCTTATTTACACACCTCGCTATCCATTATATATCGTCGACAGGCGAGAGAATTTGGCCAAAAACAACCATTTGCAAAAAATACCACACAAACTTGCTAAATAAACCTGTCAATGTCACTATGACAGGACAGCCGAATCGGTTCTCAATTCATTTATTAGGCGCAGGTACCGGTTATAATTTGAATTATTTTTTTTCAATATTTGGTAGTGAAATTATTTTATGAAGTGCTTTGAAATCTTAAATTTTTTGGGTATTTATTCGAAATATTAAACATCGTATGGTACTGACTCGTTATTTTTGTTTAAAATAGTGTGACCGAATCATAGGACCGAATATTCAGGGACTTCAATAACCCGCTCGCTTTCCCCACCCTATTGGTAAATGGCATAACTGGCGAGTATGGCAGCACTTCTTGCGCAATCGTACCTTGTTGTTTGCAAGGTAGTTGTAAACCACTCGTAGGGTCGTTTTCGTGCGGTTTTCTTGTCGGTCGGGCGAACTGCATTTCAATTGATAAAGATTCGAAAACTTTTTACAAAAACTGTAAAAGATTATTGAAATCGTGTGAAAGTGTATTTTTGCAATCCTTGTGGAGTTTTAGACGGGTTTGTTTACGCCGTTCCGTAGCGTTGAACATGACCAATGAGTGCAGTCCGGCCAGGTAAATGTTTACGCGTGTGAATAGTAATGAATGGCCGTGTGTAAAGCTTGTACCGGTCTGAAGTCAAGTGTTTGCTTTTTGTGTAGCCCAATAAGATATGGTGGATCCTTTGCACCTGTTCATAGTGAAAATTCAAGTGCTTGTGTCTTACGTCTGATTGGAAAGAATGCCAACCTAATAGCCAATCCACTTGTTTTTCCGTGACCATTAATTCTACCATTTTGTTACCTGACACGAGGAGAGAACGAAAGACCAGTGGAGAGAGTTGAGTGACCCTGCTTGAGTGCTTTTCAACTAATTAAGCGGCGTCAAAGAAGTGGATTAAGAAGACTCCGGTTGACGCTGGTAGCAGCAGCCGAAGAAGGTGAGCACGTCTATCGGAGATTTGTATCTTCGTTTCTTTAGAGTCAAGACTTGAGATGTTCTTGCTTAGAACGCTGTGCATAAGAAAAAAACAGTTTGGGAGAAGTGTGTGTTAATGATTTAATCTGAGATTCCATAAAATTCCAGTTTTGGAGAAAAAAATATTTGGTCTGCAAATCGCTTGATAACTAACAAAAAAAAAAAGCCCAACACATATTTAAAAGATTCCATATTTCAAAACGAGTTCGTACTACACACAGTAACCACAGGACCCCATGCACGCATAGTGCCAGGATGAACGGATAATTATGATGATTCATCCATATAGGGGGTGGGTCGTGCTGTGAGGGTGGAACGTCGTTCAAAGGGAAAGCACTCGCAATCGGCACGTCCCCAAGGAAGAAGGGACGTCGATATGCGACTCTTTGCTGCACGCTCGTCTGGTGTCGTTGAATTGATTCGAAATTTTGCTGAACTCATTCCTTTACCCTTTTTTATCTGTTCAGTTGCACTTCAAAACATTTACAGCTTGCTTCATAATTCGTAGAAAAGGGAGGCGTTAAAATCAATATTTGCATGCCATAAGTCAACTGAGTTAGTTCCCTTTCTGTGCTGTGTGTCGGCTAAAGGAGTCATGCATGTGGCAATGGTGAAGTATGTACGTATATAAGCGTCGTCATTAACATGATTAAAATTGTTCAATTAAATTGGACATTGTTTTTGTTTATATAGGAGTAATTGAGGGACTCGCTCCCATAGGGTCCCTTCTGATATTACGCTAAACTAATTATGTATTGAGGCGATATCTCATCGAGAAATACTCCACGATCAGCCTCAAGTACGCACTACCCGGCTGGTTTCACACCGAACAGGCTGATCTAGTCGACCGGCCTAGTTAGGTTAGGTAGAGTGGCAGCCTAACGGCTCCGCATAGACCGTTGAGGTCTATAGCGAAACCGCATATTTCAGGTACTCATCCCGTGTTGTTGCTACCGCCAGGGCGTACTCCTCATATTTTTCATATATTTCCTATATTTTAATTACTTCTTTTATATGCTTTTATATTTTCCCTAAATTCCTATATTTTCCGTATACTGTCAAAATGCAAATTCTAATAATTTTTCGCAATACTGTATTCCATCTATGAAATCTGATTAGAATTTTAGAATATGATCGCTGCCAATAAGAGTTCATATTCTCCACACAGGGTTGTACTCTGTATCATTTTCTCCCTTTTCTCCTCTCAAGTTACGCACATTTTCATGTGAATGGATTTATATGACACCACACTTACGCTCTCACTAGTCATGATATGACCTGCTCATCTTGCTGAACAGGTCGACCTACTCCGAGTCCGGCAACAGACCTAGGTTTCTTGAACCTACTCTAAAAATGGTCTCCCTAATGTACCCATCTATTCATTTTTCCATCGTTTTTAGCAGAAAGGACGTTCGACTGATAGGTCTAAAAAACTTAGGATTAACGTGGCTACTCTTGCCTGTTTTGGGGATGAAGACCACTCTAGACTCCCTCCACGCAAGAGGTACGTAGCCTAATGGGAGACTGGTATGATTCCGTCAGTACCTGCTGTTTTATACGCGTCAAACGAGCCTATTGCTCATTTAACGCGTCTGTACGTGAATAGTCCAGGAATGTTGATTCTTCTCGCGCCACCATTTCCTGTTTCCGATTGTGTTACAAAGGTCTGATGGTCCTCACTGCCAGGGAAGTGTGCGTTTCGAAGTTCACCCAACTGCGCTATCTTGTGCCTAACCCCCATCCTGCTTATTGTAGGTGGTGGGCGGTATCAGATTTTTGGAGTTGACTTATCTTAGTCTTGATGCTTTTGTCGTGCTTTCAATTTGACTGCGAAAGTTAGATTGACCGAACTGGCCGATACCATCAGGCTAAGCGAAAATGAGAGGGAATCTGAGATGGATGATCCAGACGGTACTCTAACGACCACAACACTAATGAAGCAACCTTAGCGTTATGCGAAAGGTGCTTCAACTAAACCTACATCACAGCAGTTTCGCATCAGCAGAGCAGCTGCGCAAGCTACAGGAGGGAACCTATGATGTAGCTCTCATTCAGGAACCGTAGATTTCTGGGGAGGGCCAAATCAAGAGACTCCCAACGAACAACTACACCGGTATAAGCTATCGGCTTCCGGTCAATTGCCATTCAGCGCACACCATCACTGTCAAGCTCGGTAACGAGTGTGTAGCTGTCTTTTGTGCGTTTTTGTTTTTCCAAATGAGTAATATAAACATCAGAGTCGCCTGGTTTGCCCGCTGACTCGACTATTGTTGAATGGCCACTGGCGACTAAGGAGGCGCTTACACCTCCCGAGCCCTTGCCGGTAGTCGTAGCCACGACTCTTACCGACACTTGGGTAGATATCTCCACCCGCGAATTGTCCTTTGTCACGTGAATGGCATACCGTTTTTGGGCCTTCTTTACGAGTACCATCTACCGGCCCTGAAAAGACTTGAATCTAACGCTCTATTGATACCTTCATTGCATTGATTGCACAGAAGGGTGGTTGTCATTGGTAGAGTGTATATGTACCTGGAAGGATCAGCCTACCATCTCTAGCCAGCAAGCCGTATGAGTTGGCGTTTCCCAGTTGATACCACGTGGAGGTTCCTCACTCGGCCACTTGAGGGTACTCCTTAGATCAGGGTTGCTGCCTCGAACTTCGGTGTAGAGCCCTCTTCAACAAAATCGACCGGCCTAATAGCTCCCATATACTATGCGATCCGTCGCCAGATCGATCTGACGATATTATGATCGTCAGATCGATTGCACGGTGTATGCGCCTATCGTTGGCGAGTTCGAGTTCGTCAGATATTTTGTGACGAGCGATCCATCGTCAGATCGATCTGACGACGACTCGGTGTCTGCCATTTGTAGCTGTGAAATGATCCAAGTAAGGTGAAACTTTTCTTATTTACAAGGAAACTTGGGATATCGCCTGTTGAAGCTCCTGTCCTAGAGGGGGCGAGACTGGTGTTTACTGACAGGCAAAATTTCTGGTTCGAAGAAGGTGGTATATTGGCTCTGTGTGGCGGTTATACATCCATCTCTTGCATGATATAGGAATGGTGGAATTCACTCAGTGTAGCGACTAACCGAAACTTGGTGGGAAAAGTCCAAAGAACATTTAACGTGGCAATCAGTGGCGAACGACCCCGTCGGATGCCATGGAAATAACATTTAACCTGCTCCCCCCATATATTTTTGACGAGCAGATGGCTGTCCGTATTCGCGAAACAGATCATTGGTTAACTTTAAACAGTGTACACTTGACAGTTTGAAACAATCGAGATATCCCTGCAAATACGGACTACGTTTCGCCAAAGCATATGTTTGCTAAATGTTGCACAGACCATTACAAACGCAATGGAATGAAGACTGGCTTTCGACGTTAGATACGATACATATCTATACAGTTGGTTCCAAGACCTACTATGGCGAAGGAGCTGGCGTTCACTTCAACAGTCTAAACTCTGAAACTATGACATTTTGCGGTTGGGGGCGTCGTCACTGGACATAGTCCAATCGGAGAGCACACCAGGAGTCTTCGGTTTCCGTACAACGACTTCTGCAGAAGCTGTGGTGACGTGGAGGAAGAGGAGAGCACATTCCATATTCTGTGGTTGTTATAAGTATGGAATGCGGAGGTTTCTTGGAGCCTACTTCTTTGCCGAGCTGTGGGACTGGGAAAACGAGTTGATGTTGGCCACCTCCAACCTTTTATTGTATGCTCAGGCTGGTTCGAGGCACAGGATGGCAGGGATAATATATCTCGTGTAGTATCACAACGGGCCAAGATATGATTTATGTGTGCCGTGGTTATCATGGCAGCCCCTTAATCTACCTACCTAGCTTCGAAATATTTCCCTAATTAATTAGAAAATACGCTTCAATTTGGTTCCAGTTAATTTAACGGACATCACAGCTGGCACATATATTACCTACCAACACTGTTGTATAACGTTTTGAGCAATCCAATTTACCTTTTCTTTTCAGATGACGTGATAAGCTTTAATGGTCGTTAGGAGAGACCACCACAAACATGCCTGCAACGTACAACAGTGTTCGGATGAAATCCTTAGGATTGATACTGGTTTTTCTGGTTTTACATCTAACGAAAATCGCCAGGTCCTATTTAATAATTGTTGATGAATCTACGGAACCAGGCTCCATCATATTCAATGCGTCCGTATATAAATTAGGATCTGAACGGCACTACAAAGTCGATACATTCCGAACAGCACATTTTGTGCACAATCTAATACATGTAAACCACAAGACTGGACAAGTATCTCTCAAAAACTATTTAAAATGTGATGGAATACACTATCCAAATTTGTTTACGTTTTACGTAGACTCAACGACAAATCAATTGCGTAGTGTCAATTATTATAGTCTGCCTCTAAGGGTGTTTATAACGGGCATCAATTGCAAGGACGATAATGTGGACGAGGAAGGAGGACTGTTTCATCATGCCACATTAAAACATGTCGCTTTAAATCACATTGAAAACTCACTGCCAGGGGTTAACTACACATTACAAGAACAGTCGCATATCGTTGAAAGAGGCCAAAAAATATTGTCGTTAAGACATAAACGACATTCGGGCTTTTCCCATCACATCATTCCCACCTTTCGATCGATATCGGCATCGAAGCAGTGGGTATCCGAAACACTTGCGTCGTATGCTATTTACACTACGGACAAATGGAACAAAATATGTCTGAAACAGTCGCAGCTGGTTAATAACTTGAATTCCTTCTTGCCACGAACTGTTAGCCAACACTGCCGAGTTCGATTCATTGATGCCTCTGATTCAAGAGTGAAGATTGAGAGTCAGAATCATGATCTAGTGGCCAGTCACAATGTGTGCATCACTGAACCGATGTGGAAAGTTATTATTACGCTCAACATTCAATGTGATCTAAAGGAGATTATTGACTCTGATCATCGGCTTAAGATTATCTATCATCATCAAGAGTTTAATGATACGGATATTGCGAAACGTGTGAGGCGAGAATTGCGGAATCAGAGTCCATATTTCGAACAAACGCTCTATGTAGCATCCGTGCTGGAAGAAAGACCTCCTGGAGTTGTGGTGACCACAGTTAGAGCTCGCGACCCCGAAGATTCGCCGGTAGTGTATTCAATGACTTCGCTATTGGATTCTCGGTCACAATCTCTGTTCAAGATTGATTCCCACACGGGAGTGGTATCCACTTCAACAAGTTTGGATCGCGAGTTGATGGACGTTCATTACTTCCGCTTAGTTGCGACGGATGACAGCTTTCCTCCTCGATCTGGAACGACAACTCTACAAGTTAACGTGCTAGATTGCAATGATCATATTCCTGTATTTGAAGCAGACCAATTTGACGCCTCTATCCGTGAAGGTTCATCTGTTGGCTCTACCGTGTTGACACTGCGAGCCACTGATCAAGATATCGGGAAAAACGCGGAAATCGAATATGTAATAGAAAGCATCAGTGGAGGTGGTTTAACAACAAAAGAACAAGATTCTCAGACGTTTAGCATAGATAGTAGGAGAGGCGTTATCACTACAAAAACAACTTTAGACCGAGAAGAAACCGACGTCTATACGATTATTGTTGTGGCTATGGATTCGCCTAAAGTGCAAAGCGAAAGGAAGTCATCAACGGCGACAGTGGTAGTGAAGGTTTTGGACGATAACGATAACTATCCGCAATTCAGCGAGAGAGCTTACAGCGTTGAAATTAAAGAAGATGTGTGGGAGAATAAGGTGGTGGCCTCCATAAAGGCTACTGATGCTGATGAAGGAAACAACGCAGCGATTCGCTACGCAATTATTGGTGGGAACACCCAGTCGCAGTTTTCGATTGATTCTATGACCGGAGAAGTGACGTTAGTTAAACCCCTCGATTATGAGACTGTTCATAGTTTTCGACTGGTCATCAGGGCCCAGGACGGTGGCAATCCATCAAGAAGTAATACAACACAACTGCTAGTAAATGTCGTCGATGTTAACGATAACGCACCAAGATTTTACGTATCACAATTCCAAGAATCCGTTCTAGAAAGTGTACCCGTTGGATACAACATAATTCGCGTTCAGGCCTATGATGCTGACGAAGGAGCAAATGCTGAGATTCAGTACAGCATTTCGGAACGTGATGAAAACTTCCCGTTAACTGTAGATTCGAAGACGGGCTGGATTCAAACAGCAAAGCCCCTTGATCGCGAAGAACAATCGCGTTACATGTTTCAAGTGATGGCTTTAGATGGAGGCGTGCCTCCTAAATCAGCAAGTGCAACGGTTATTATAATTGTGCAAGATGTAAATGACAATGACCCCGCCTTTCAGCCAAAATATTATGAGGCGGCAATTAGTGAGGATGTGGACCCTGGCAGCTCTGTGACCACAGTCACAGCTACAGATCCCGATGAAGATTCTCGTCTACACTACGACATTGTTTCGGGGAACACAAGAGGTCGATTCGCTATCAACGTACAAAATGGCAAAGGAGTGATAACAGTTGCACAGCCATTGGATTATAAACAGGAGAGACGATTTCTTCTGACGGTGTCCGCTACCGATTCGGGCGGACGAATGGATACCGCCAATGTCAACATAAACATCACAGATGCTAACAATTTTGCTCCGGTATTTGATAATGCTCCTTACAGTGCGGGAGTGTTTGAGGATGCGCCTCTTGGCACGACTGTACTTATTGTGTCAGCAGCCGATAACGATGTTGGAATAAATGCTCAGATAACTTACTCCCTCCAAGATGAATCGATCAACGGAATATCGCAAAGTTCTCCGTTCGCTGTTAATTCGAAGACGGGAGCAATTACAACGACTGCAGCATTGGACCGGGAGAAGATTAGTGCCTATTTACTGACTGTTAAAGCAACGGATGGCGGAACGCCGAGTTTCAGCGACACGACTGATATTGAAATAACCGTGACCGATGTGAACGACAATCCACCTACTTTTAACGTACCCCTGTATCAAGCTTCCATATCGGAAGATGCCTTGATTGGCACGTCAGTGATTCAAATATGTGCCGACGATGCTGACAGTGGACTTAATGGCCGCATGAAGTATTCCCTTAGTGAGAAAGATGTAGAGGATGGTTCGTTTATTATTGATCCAACGTCAGGAACCATACGAACCAATAAAGCTTTGGATCGTGAAAGCGTCGCCGTATACCATTTGATGGCCATAGCGACTGACAAGGGAACGCCTGCGTTGAGTGGCTCCGTAGAAGTTCAGGTGAAATTAGAAGATGTTAACGACTCACCCCCGTCATTTGCGTCCGACAAGTTGACGATGTATATTAAGGAGAATTCACCGATAGGTTCGGTTATTGGAAACATTGAAGCTCATGACCCGGACGAGGGGGTAAACGCTATTATTCAGTACTCAATCATTGGTGGCGATGATTCGAATTTGTTTTCGTTAGTAAGTCGACCAGGATCAGAAGGAGCGCAATTACTTACCGTGACCGAACTAGACTACGAATCAAGCAAGAAACGATTCGAGCTGATCATTCGTGCAGCGAGTCCACCACTCCGGAGTGACGTTCATGTCGAAGTATTGGTGACGGATGTTAACGATAATGCGCCAATTTTAAAGGACTTCCAAGTGATATTCAACAACTTCCGGGATCATTTTCCGGTTGGAGAGATTGGTCGCGTTCCTGCTTTCGATGCCGATGTAACAGATCAGCTGACATATCGGATTTTGTCAGGGAATAATGCCGATCTGATTCGATTGAATGCAAGCACAGGCGGTCTCACATTAAGTCCCCAGCTTAATACAAATGTGCCACGACAGGCCTATATGGAAATCTCGGTGACGGATGGCATTAACGAAGCGAAGGCAACCATGCAACTGATTGTTCGATTGATAACTGAAGAAATGCTCTTCAATTCGGTGACGGTACGACTAAATGAAATGACAGAAGAAGGATTTCTTTCGCCATTACTGAACTTTTTTCTTGATGGGCTTTCCGCGATCATACCCTGTCCAAAGGAAAACATCTTTCTGTTTTCCATTCACGAAGACCAGCATATTACGTCGCGAATTTTGAATGTTAGTTTCTCGGCCATGCGTCCCGATCTCACTGGCGAAGAATACTATTCGGCAAAATATTTACAAGAACGTGTCTATCTGAATCGAGCTATTCTTGCTCGGTTGGCTACTGTTGATGTTCTACCATTTGATGATAATTTGTGCGTTCGAGAACCATGTCTGAACTTTGAACATTGCTCGACCGTATTGAAGTTCGGCAATGCTTCGACATTCATTTATAGCGATACGGTACTATTTCGGCCAATCTATCCGGTTAACACTTTTGTCTGCCACTGTCCAGACGGATTTACGGGAAGCAAGGAACATTATTTGTGTGATACGGAGGTCGACTTGTGTTACTCGAATCCATGTAAAAATGACGGAATTTGCATTCGACGCGAAGGTGGCTACACGTGTGCCTGCCAGCAAGGATATTACGGCGACGCTTGTGATATGTTTATAGGAGATTTGAAACCATGTGATACAAACTTATGCCATGACGGTCTTTCGTGCCTGACAAATAACGATCCTGTTGAACCGGATTACTTATCGTACTCTGCGACATGTGAACTTAAATCACGATCATTCGGTCGAAATTCATTTGCTACTTTTGAAAGTCTCCGCTCTCGATACCGTTTCAATATTAAATTGAAATTTTCAACTCTCGAAGAGAACGGACTCATTTTCTATAATGGACGCTACAACGAGCTACATGATTTCATAGCATTGGAAATAATCGAAGGACATATGACGTTCTCGTTTTCGCTGGGCGCGGATAAAAAGATGGTGCGTGTGGAACAAGCGAAATCTGTTGCCGACGGACTTTGGCACACTGTCGAGGTGGTTTATTTTAATCGGACGGCAACAATTATCATGGATGAGTGTGATAAAGCTTTGGGTTTGAAAAGAAACCTCGGTGAAAAGTGGAATTGCGCCAACGAAACAACATTGGTTCTTGATCGAAAATGTGTGTCGTCGACTGAACCGTGCCACCGATTTCTGGACTTGACCGGACCATTTCAACTCGGCGGATTGCCTAAACTTCCGGTGAGCTTCCCCATTCAAACGAGAGATTTTGTTGGTTGCATATCGGACCTGTACATAGATCATCGTCTTATTGACTTAAATTCCTTTATATCGGACAATGGTACGATGGCCGGTTGTCCGCAAAAGACGCTGTACTGTAATTCTGAGCCATGCTTCAACGGTGGCACGTGTCACGAAGGTTGGAACGGTCATATTTGTGTTTGTCCCGAAGGATACACGGGGAACGCTTGCCAAGAGATTGCTTCCATGCCGTGGAGATTCTCGGAGAACAGTATACTTAGTTTCAATCCCCTTTTGCGACTGATACAACTGCCCTGGCTGATTGGATTATCGATACGTACATGGCAGAAAGATGCTTTCTTAATGCAGATACAAGTAGGTCAAAACAGTTCTGCGGTCGTTTCGTTACAAAGTGGAAATCTTCATTTTACATATGAGAACGAGAGTCCATTTTTATCTTCTATCGACCTGGCGGATGGAAATTGGCATCGAATTGATATAACGTGGATAAATTCCGATATAAAAATGTCCATAGATTATGATCAACGAGTCGGGCTTTTCCCGATAATGAAAAAAATTCAGGGCCAATATGTTGGAAAAATTGTGCTTGGTAACATCGACAAGACAATAATGGGTGCTGATGAGTTTTACGGCTATGAAGGATGCATACAGGATATTCGAGTTGGAAGCGTTCAAAGTGTTTTGAATTGGCCGTCGGTAAGAGAGAACGTCGAGGACGGATGTAGTTCTAAAGCCAGGTGCCCGAAATCATGCCCGAAAAATTCCGAATGCATTGAAAGTTGGGACGAGACGCATTGTGATTGCCTTGCAGGTTACGTTGGCCCCGATTGCATGCCGGTTTGCGCTCTTAACCCATGCATAGCAGGCGTGTGCCACGCGGATTCGATACAATCAAAACTATATCGTTGCGAATGTAATACAACTTCACATTTCGGCGAATACTGTGAAAACTCGATTGAGTTACCTTGTCCGGCCGGATGGTGGGGCGAAAAGGGATGCGGACCATGTAAATGCAATGTCCGTCAAGGATATAACGCCGATTGTAACAAAACGACAGGCCAGTGTTATTGCAAAGACAATCATTACCAACCAGTGAACGAAACGTCATGCTTGCCGTGTGACTGCTACGCTGTGGGCTCTTTTGGAAGTGGTTGTAATCATCTCACCGGTCAATGCGTTTGCCGGGAAGGTGTAATTGGACGCCGATGCGATTCATGTTCAAATCCATATGCAGAAGTAACATTGACTGGTTGTGAAGTGGTCTACGATGCTTGTCCTCGATCGTTTTCCGAAGGAATTTGGTGGGACAGAACACTTCTGAGCCAGACAGCCGTACACGATTGCCCGGGTTCGGCGAAAGGCAAAGGCTCAAGAGTTTGCGACATCAACATCGGCCGATGGCAACATCCGGATATGTTTAATTGCACATCTGAACACTTTGTGGAGCTACGTAAACAACTATCACAGCTCGAAAGTATGGATCTTGAATTGAACGCATTTCTATCAACAAAGCTTGCACGTGATCTGAAAACAGCATGTCGACTGGTTGCCGGAAACGGAAATCCAACAAAGTCGTTTGCCAAGATGCGTACTATTGATTCGCTGTACACATACTACGATAAAAATGAAATATGGGACGTGGAGGACGCTGAGATAAATTTCTTGTCGGACGAAGTGAAATTTTCGCACGATCGGCTGTACGGAGCAGATATTCTAATTATCGAAGGACTACTGCACGAAATTATTAAATTCGAGCTTACGCAACGAGGACTTAACCTATCACATAGCCAGGATAAAGATTTCGTTGACAGCATGGTATTCAGTGCAAGTGAAATTCTTAGTAGGCAGTATAAACCGGAATGGCACCGGATAGGGGATCTCGTTAATAGAGGACCTCAGGACCTAGTGGAGGCATTCACGAAATATATGCATATCCTGGCACAATCGCAACACGATACTTATACGAAACCCTTCGAAACGGTACATAAAAATATGGTGTTTGGTTTGGATATTGTTACGCCCGAGTCCCTTTTCGGTTACAACACGGAAGAATCTGATGAGAATAAGCAAAAGTTAGCCAACACCAATAAACTGGTCACGGAGAAAGTAATTGTTCCGGACACAAGTGCCTTTTTACAATATTCCGTGAAAGGGAGGCATAGTATCTCATTCCCCAAGTACGACAATTATATTCAGGACAGAACAAAATTCGACAAGGACACAAAGGTTCTTGTGCCACTGACTCTGCTTGGCATCAACGTGCCCGAGCGTATGGAATTCAAACTTGAATCTTCTGACTATCGCGCTATCGTAAGCTACGCCCAGTATAAAGACGCGGGCGCACTATTCCCTGAAGTCTATGATGCAACAATCTCTAGACGATGGGGAGTTGAAGTGCAAATTGCTAGTGCCATATTCTCATTGGTCATACTTACGCCAACGAACGTTGAAAATCAGACATTCCGTAGGGATGGAGCAAGAGATCAGAACATGACAATAGTAACTTCAATGGCAGATGATAAAGGCCAGATGATGCCAGATAACTACAACGAAAGAATTGAAATTATGCCACATGACGTTTCTTTTGGGGAATCGGATACGAATCAAGTTAGAACCGAAGAAAGGGAGATTTTCCCCTCCACCTATCCGAGCAATCAGAATAGCACACACAATATTTATCGCCGCTTTGTCAAGCGTCAAGTTTACAACAAATCCACTGTAGATAATGTTTCTTACAAAACTCTGGAGTCGCATTCACTTCTACATCCCATACAGCTTCAGATGCTCACCAATATTGAGCACATGAAGTTTGGACCCCGGCTTAATCCACAATGCATTCGATGGAATAAGTTAACAGGCAGTTGGACACGGCTTGGGTGTCAAACGGAAATACCAAATTACAAAGAAATCCAAGTAGATCAAGCAATTTATATAAACTGCACGTGTACCCAAGTCTCAAGCTATGCCGTTTTGGTTGATGTTGTCGACTTCGAGGATATTCCCGAGCCATCCATCTACATTCAAATCGCGTTGTATTCATCATTTGCAATAGCGCTGCCTCTGCTGGCTATTGTATTAATCGCGTTGATAATATTGCGGGGTACGCAAACCAATTCGAATAGTATTCATCAGAATATCGTTCTGTGCATATTCTTCGCTGAACTGTTGTTTTTTGTGGGTATGCAAGCTCGCAAAACAATGGTTGACAACGAGTTTATTTGCAAGCTTGTCGCCATTTTGTTACATTACACATGGCTTGCGGCTTTTGTCTGGATGACGATCGATTGTATTCATTTGTATCGAATGCTGACCGAAATGCGAGACATTAATCATGGACCGATGGGATTTTACTTTTCATTGGGCTATGGAGCTCCAGCGATAATTGTCGGATTAGCAGTAGGAGTCCGCGCCCATGAGTATGGAAATAGCTTATTGTGAGTTGAGCATTTTTGTTGATTTTATTATGCTAAAATTCCCAATTTTACATTTCAGCTGTTGGCTATCCGTTTACGAACCTGTTGTTTGGTGGCTGGTTGGTCCCATATCAGGGATGTCTATAATAAATCTTCTTATTCTGTTCATGTGTATCAAATCGGCGTTCACTCTTAAAGATCACATACTTGGATTTGGAAATTTAAGGACCTTACTGTTGCTGTCGGTTATATCCCTTCCCTTGATGGGCATAGTTTGGGTCCTGACCGTGCTATCGGCATCTGAGAATTCCCAACTGTTGATCCTGCTCCTTTGTGTAGCGGTCATAGTTCATGCAATATTTTGTCTAGTGGGATATTGTATTGTAAATCAACGTGTTCGCGATAATTTACGGAATACATTCCTGCAATGTATGGGCAAAAAGGTGCCATTGGTAGATTCGTCTAACATAGTGGAGAATCGGGCGCATACAATTATATCAACGGCCCATGGAAGCAACTTCTTGAGTGCAACTTACGATGGTACGAAACGAAATATTGGCATAAGTGCATCGAGTACGACGTCGAGAAGTACAGCGAAGACGAGTTCTAGTCCATATAGGTGAGTTTTGTAATATTTAATATGAATACATATCTGAGGGGGTCCTAAAATCACATGGCGTCGATCTGTGGCAAAGGAGTGTAAGGCACTGGGTAAGTCTTTTGGGGAGTTGCGCCCCATTGCCCAGAACAGAGTACGATGGCGCGCAGGGGTAGTTGACGCGCTATGCCCCACTAGGGATTAAGGCAAAGTATTAGTATATCTGTGTCTGCAGCGTCAAGTGTGTTAAGACATGAAGACATGGGTTGACGAAAATTTGCAGCTTTCTTGCAACTCTTACGGAAACTTTCCATGTACTGCTCCCGTACAAAAGCACACACAGTACCTGGGAGCGAAACAGGCCCAGCTTGATCTTAATGCTGAGATAACTGCTTTGCCAGATTTTGGACAGCATGCGCTATGCGCATTTAGCCTGGTTGATGCGACGAGCGATGTCTTGCTCAGTACCACCATTTTCGGGAACAATGCTACCCAGGTAGAAAACATCAAAATACCTATTGCAGCATGCAAGGTGGCAATCAAGTCCGCTGTGGTCGACAAGATGGCTCGACGGCAGGTCATGCTAAACGACGAGGGCGATTTGGTCTCTAGAATCGATCCTGGCCGCTCTGTCGTACTGCTGTCATTAAATAAACATCGGCAGGGTGGTGGAGGTTATCACAGGGCACTTTCCATTGGGGAGCTCGTCTGAAGGATCCGCCTTCCTTACCATGACTTCTAGAGAAGGTGTGAGGATGTGGATGAGGAGGAACGCTTTAATCACCTTCTGTGTTATTCTAGAGTTTTGGCGGGTAGGAGGAGAACATTTCTTGGTTCCCCGTGTTTTTACGACTTGGAGGACCATAACAACGCTAGCGCGACTCAGCTCAATCATTTCATTCCTAGCACCGGCTGATTTAATACCAAGATCTTAAAGTGAGGTATAGAGATTCTGACGGTATCACAACGGACTCATATGCGGTCTAAGTATGCTGTGATATGTCACGGTAGCCCCTGCATCTAACCTAACCTACAGTAAAGGTTTTCAATATCTAATGAAGAAGAGTGCACCGATATTGTAAAAGATACCGATGTTCAAAATTAAGCCAAAGGAAGCCGTGAAAAACCTAAACAAATTTTGCAATGGACCGAAAGCGAAATGGTTAGCTACAGCGTCTAAGAGAAAAGGCCGTGTTTCAAGTTGTCCAAAACAGCAGAAAACCGAAACGAATTACGGAATACTAGCAGCTAACTTTGTATCCCTCAGCACCGGGGATGAAGACGAATTCGTAGGCATGTAACCAACAAACACACCGAACTCCGACCATTGCTACAACAACAATAACAACAACGAAATACTGTACTTAGGTTTAGGAACATCATAACATTAAATAAAGGGATCCAATGAAATGCGAATATGGTTAATATTTTAATAATCGCATAACATGAACCCCGTAAAGGTTTTTTTTTCGTTTTCGCGAGTCTACTGTATGTCATTCTGAATCTTTTGTTAAATAGTAATTGTTTTAGCTTGAAAGAATATATCTTAGCAAAAAAAAAAATTTGTAAGTTATAATGATCTCCATGGCAATATTACTCTTTGTGTGTGAACCTATTCGAATCTCTGCCATTATATTGTCTTTGTTTTTTTTTAGAAGCGAAGATCATTTACGTCATACATCCACGTCTACTTCAAACTATAATTCTGCTAATGAATACATGGGTTATATACCCGGGTATAGTAGCCGAAGTGAAAAAGGTAAATTTCATACCAACATATTATAAATCTTGCACTAAGTTTCATTTCATTTTAGAAGGACGTCGTGAACAGAGAAAGGCTTCTGAATCGGGATCAGAAACAGATGCTCGCAGCTTAGAACTTGCCTCCAGCCATTCAAGTGATGATGAAGAATCGCGTGTGGGACGTGAGAATGCTGTTCATCGAAATATTGGCGTCAGTACAACACATTATCTACCAAATATCACTGAACATGTCCAAGCGACTACTCCGCCTGAACTAAATATAGTTCAAAGTCCACAACTCTTCCCCAATGTCAATAAATCTGTTTACGTATCGCAATGGTCAAATCATGTGTCGAGCTTGTATAGGCCCTCTCAACCAAATATGGAACGTTGGTCACAGGAAACCGGCTCAGACAACGATATCCTCTCGTACAAAGTGTCACGATCATCTTCAAATATTTTACCGAATCCAGATATTGTCACGGATGTTCCACATTTAGATCGCTATGATAACAAGTTGTACATGCAACCGTCAATACTTGAAAACACGGAATTCGTGCAGAGCAGTTTCAATAAGGGAGACTGTAATACGATTGGATCACATGGAAAAGTGGGCTACCATACAGTAAACAGAACTAATTCGCTAAGAAGAAAC
Source organism: Chloromyia formosa (assembly GCA_964017055.1). Lineage (NCBI taxonomy): Eukaryota > Metazoa > Arthropoda > Insecta > Diptera > Stratiomyidae > Chloromyia > Chloromyia formosa. The sequence goes on from OZ024818.1 coordinate 25,571,242, forward strand.
TGTTACGAACCCGACAGCAGATTGCCATATCCATATGGATTTGATCAATCGAAAGACGATGACCCATTGTATCCCAACGTTGATCGTATTGATCATCGTTTAGCTAAGCCATCGTTTATGATGAAAGAGCGAAGTGCAAGTGATATTTTATGTCTTCGTGAGAACTACCTTTTCAATCAGGTAGACCCCGGAATGCAAAGTGTGCCTCCAATTCGAGAGATTGATTGTCACGAGAGTCAAGAGAAGAACTTAGACTGTATTTCAGAACGGATATCCGAAGGTTCTGATAAATTCGGGTACCATTTCCCGTTTACAGCAGAGGAGGATCATTTGCACAATGGAGCATCGCGTAGTTCATTTGCAAACGGAGGTTTCGACCCGGAAGATTGTAATATTCTGGGACAACTTTCGCCCGGACAAAATTCATGTCTGCAATCACCGGTACTTAATAGCATATTAGTGAATGCAGGAGAAAATAAGTAAGTACTTGTTTCCAAGGATAATTACCAATTGGATTAATTATTACATTAATTTTTTTCTCACTTACTTTTTCAAAAGAATGCACTGTACTCAATAATTACTGTCAAAATTTTCTATTTTATTTCAGTGTAAATATTGATGATGATGAAACAACAGTGTGAGGATATTTTTGATAAGCGTAGGCAAAACTTAAGATAATATTTTAATTTATTGTGACTTTATGAATCTGAAACGCTATTGCGTGATTTATACAAAAGATCCAGTGAATCTGATATTTTTAATTTATCATACGCAGCCAGATATAAGCCATTTATTTATAAGTTAGTTATTAATATTATACATAATGCGTTGATAAAATTATAGAAGAATGGGACAAAAATGAGAAACAAAGGGTAATATTAAATAGAAATACTCAATTGAAAGTAATCGCGACCGAATTTTGTAAAATGTTTTATAAAGCTAAGAACAAATTTTACTCAATGATTTGAACTGATTGATTTAATACAATGCTTATTTATACCATAGATGATTTGTTTCATTGCTAATGTTGCTCCCAGTGGCGTAGCAAGGGTGGGGCGACTGAGGCCCTTACCTCGGGCGCAATCACGAAAAGGGGCGCGAAAACTTGGAAAATTAAAAAAATGAACAAAGAAAAAATAAGTAAATCGAAGATCGGTCCATTTTTCAGCCTGTACCTAACGACATATTGATTTGCATATTTTATGTCATTTATTTTAATAGATTGGTAACCACTGCACAGTAAGTTTACTTTGGTTGACCGGTACGTAAGCAAGGTGTCCCTATGAGGAACATTTTTATCACACTATATCGAGTGCGCAAAAGAAGTGTCAAACACCTCACTTAGTTATCCCAATACGAGTATCGATTGGCTGAATATTTCATTTGTTCAGGTGCAGATTCCCCATTTTAAGTTGACGATAGTTGCCGTCGACTTAACAATTTTTTTGGTGTTTGCCCGATCCTACTTTGTAGTTCCAATTTTCTCATAGTTATGGCATCGTAAAAAAAAAGAAAAAGATAGAAATGATTATTCATTTACTATGTAACTTTGTTTCAACGGAAGAGAATAAACCAATCATGGCGTAAATTATACCCATGAATCTTTTCCTTGAGGAAATTCCTGCCCTTTTTCAGGTCGGAGATGTAGGCGCACTCGAATTCTCTTTGGGAGATCCATGATCTTGGCAATCGGATTTGTTGGCACGTTGGGGAAAGTGGCCGTGGTCCAATAAAAGCACGACACACGCGAAGTGCAAGCATTGATCCGCACGCTCATGTAAATATTTTTCCGCAATTTTAATCTTTTGTTTTTTTTTTGTCCGGCTTACGATTTTGTTTTAGTGTTATGGGATAAAGTCAACTGGTAGGCGAGATCCCACCACACATCCCGAACAGAGCTACCTGCAAGCGAATACCAACGCCTTGCCAGTTGTTACCGTTTATCTTTTTACACTTTTGCGGTAACATCTCAGTGATCCCTTCATTACAGTACGTAAGGGTGTTGTTAATTTTGAACGACTCAACAAAGTGAGCGAGAGACAAAGCACAGTGTTCTGGCTGATAAGTTGTTAAAAATGAGCATAGCACATTTCGTACTGCCTAATAGCCCCCATATACGATGCAATCCGTCGTTAGATCGATCTGACGCTATTTTGATCGTCAGATCGATGGCACAATGTATGTGACTATCGTTGACGATTTCACTGATCTGACGATTAAATTTTAACTGCCGATTTTTTGGTGCGATTTTACTGCAATCCGTCGGTCTGACGATTGATTGGACGGTGTATGTGATTATCGCAAGTGATTGTCAAATTTTCAAATCACTCAACTATGAATTTGGGGGATTCTGATGATTTTAAATGGCTCTGCAATGGAAATATCAAATATGTAGCATACGAAAATGCCACACAAATCCAAATAGTTGTCATAGTCAAAGGTAAAACAATATTCACAACAATCAATCAACACCAATAAATATATTTTGTAATATGTCAAAAATTTGTTAACTGAGGTTTAAACCCTCAACCTCGGCCGATTAAGTTAAACTGCGGTTAAACCATCGGAAAAAGTTAATCTTACAGTGAAACGCATTTTCAACTTAACTGTCAGTTTAACCGGGAATTTCAGTTAAACGAAGTTTAAACTTGCACTGTGAAACCGGTCATAAGAATACAGGGGAACTTACCGCAGATGGCAATTACAATGTCATCCGCGTATGCAGAGGGTTTGCATCCCTACCCGTCCAGCACCATAAAAAGCCTATTGACCGCAAGATTGCAAGGAAGGGAAGAGAAAACACCACTTTGAGGAGATCCTCTAAGGTGTGAGTTCTTAGGCCGCGACTGAGCGACTTGCGTTCGCGACTGCGAAAAAAAACTATCATAACTGAGCACTATTCGGGTGTATGTCGAATGCAGGCTGTAGTCTTACGACTGCACTTCCACATAAAATACAGACGAATAGTGCTCCGTTATGATAGTTTTTTTTCACTGTTACAAACACAAATCGCTCAGTTGCGGCCTATGAACTTACACATTTAGCCTTGTAGATAATCAACGGCTCATTCACTAAACGCAAGGTCGAAACATTAATCGTTAAACTTTGTATTTGAAGAAAAAACTGTTTACGATGGAGACCTAACCTGACCTAATTAACCTCAGACGCCAGTAGAGCTTTCTACGGCACTGGTTCCTTCCGAACATCCCCATATTTTATTGCTTCTTAATTCCATGTCCATTCCAATCTTAATATAACTGCTACGAAAAGGCTATCCTATGCCACGCATGTTAAGACTCTCACTTTTGAGAAAATGCGGAATATTTCCGGTAGGTTTTTCAACTTGTAATATATGAGGAATATTTGAATTGAGATAGCTCGTGTCCTTGAACTGGCAGCACTGACGGTAATGATTCCGGAGAGGAGCGGAGACCTCTTACATAGTTCTCGCCGAAGGCGCCCCCTGAAATGGCTAACCAAGTTTTTCTAAAGGAAAGCATTTGGTTGAGGGAATAAGATAACTGTAGCTGTAGCCTGATGGACTGGGTTACACCTAATTGTCTCGGCTGATTAGGGTGGCATGAATTACGTAGTCAGACCTGCAACATAGTTGTGTAACCTCTGGCACGTTAAGCCAGCCACTTTCCCCTAGGCCACCCCTGAACAGGGTTTAGTGATGGACCGACAACCCACCTTTGTAAAAACTTCTCTACGTCAAGAAATCTGGAAATCAACAATAATTTGGAAGATGAAAAAAAAATTCTCGCAAAAAACAGTATTTGTTTTTGATACTATTTTCCCATTCATTAGTAGTACTAAATACTACTTCGATAGAATGAAGCTAGAGCCTTGAAATTTTGGTCAGATATTGGAAGTATGATCTAGTTGGTTGGTATTGAAAATGGGCATGATCAGGCCAAGAGAACGCCTACCTCCCCTACATATGTACAATAGTTAAATGTATTAATAACTCCCGATTAAACAAGCATGAAAAGCTTTAACTTTGACAGATTGCTCGCGAGGATAATCTTTTACTCTCCTGAAAAAATCAAGTCGATCAGTTGAAAACTAACGGTAATTTTCTTGCAAAGAGCCCCGTACTACCCTACCTTTCGGGTTTTTTGTCTATAACTCTTGAACCAATTGACGTAGACACCTCATTTTTGGCATGTAACCCTGGGGTGGGAAGCTGCTTGAGTTCTAGTAAGTTGGGCGTAATCAGATCAAAGAAACGCCTACCTCCCCTACAAAATTTCAAAAAATTAAATATTTTTTAATTACGATAACTTTCGATAGAATGACACTAGCAAGTTGAAAATTTGGTGGAATGTTGTTAGTAAGATCTACTTAGTTGGTATTAAAAATGGGCAAGATCCGACCCAAGCAGCCCCTACCTCCTCTACAAATGCAACTTCAAATAAGCGATAACTTTTGACAGAATCAAGCCAGCGACTTGAAGTTTTGGTCAAATGTTTGAAATGAGATTGGGTTAGTTGGTATTCAAGATGGGTTAGATCCTACCTAAGGAACCCCTACCTCCCCTAGAAATGAAACTTAAAATAAGCGATAACTTATGATAAAATAATGCTAGCGGCTTAAAATTTTGGTCAAATGTTTGTAATAAAATCCAGTTGGCTAATATTGAAAATACGTAAAATCGGACCTGCGAAACCCCTACTTCCCCTAGAAATGAAACTTCAAATAAGCGATTACTTTCGATAGAGTGAAGCTAGAGACATGAAATTTTGTTTAAATGTTTGTAGCATGATCTTATTTGTTGGTGGCAATAATGAGCAAGATCCAACCCAAGGAACCCCTACCTCCCCTATAAGTGAAACTTCAAATAAGCAATAACTTTCGATAGAATGAAGCTAGCGACTTGAAAAATTGGACAAATATTTGTAGAATGGGTTAGTTAATTGATTTTAATAATGGTCAAGATCCTCCTGAATGATTGCCAACCTCCCCTATAAACTGGCCATATAGAAAACTCACTTTTCATGCATATGGTCGTTACCAATTAGTACTTTTGGTATCACCACTAGGTCTGTACAAGTCTAGGGTATATACGCTTCGGACTCTGGTTTTTTTTAAACTATGATCAAAATTTTCCCGTTATCTTCTGTCGAAATGTGCCGCCACCGAATTTTACCCTTCGCAATCAACATGTTAATAGCCTCCGGTCAGTTGTTTAATATACTTATCATTCTGTGTGCTCCGCAGGATGTGGCTTCCACCAGTCGTCGCCCCCAGTCATCTCGGTTCAAACCGAAACGGTCTTTCTTCCTGCGACGTATTTCGTACCCTACTAGCTCCTGATCTTGTCTCTGACTTGATTTCACGTGTCGTCCACTGGTTTTAGTTTTGAACAAGTAGTGATCAGAGTCACAATTCGCTCCTCTAAAAGTGCGTACATCGAGTACCGCCCGAGTTTCTACCTCTATCCAAATTATCTTCCCATAAGTAGCTTAACATACCGGCCGTGACCATATTAAAAACAAAATTAAAAAAATTTGAACATTGCGACTAAAAATGCTCTACTTCTTCAAATGTGCTTCGAAATCTGCAGTAGCCTGCAGTTGGGGCATGAATACTGCTGGAGCCGGCTTGCTCACTCACGCCACCGATACGGCAAATAAATTGCCTTTTTCCCCATTGGTTATTCATTGTATGCATGATCCTTCGCTGAAAAAATTCAAATGAAGTGACAACACAGATTCAACATAATAGAAACACATGTATTATATACTTCGTTCCACTGAAATTCTATTTATTAAAAACTCAGTAAATTTAGGATGTACGATGAATGTAGGAGTAACATTAATTACAATTTAAAAGTAATAACTTTTATACACATTAAATTGTTGCTCAAAATGCAACAACCGGTTATTTTATTTCATTTTTTTTTTCAATCTTGTATTCACTACACATTACATAATATGATAACGATTCTAGCTTTCCTACACAAAAACCAACATTCCTTCGTCATTGCAATGTTAGTCAGCTAGTTTACCATTTCCTTAATAAAGTTTACTTTGTATAACATTGCGTAAATAGTGTTGCACCTTAAGACAATTTAATTTATTGTTCATTTGTATATAATATGTATGTTTCAATGACCTCATGAAATTGACAGATCAGCAACAAATAATATAAATAAATAATAAAATGAAATCATAAATGTATATTGACTAGTTGAACTGATTGCTACATCGATAATAATATGATTCATTTTTCATGTTTTGTTTTTAGCAAAAGCCAAATTTTCAAGATAAACAGAATTATTATAGTGTTTAATAATTTATTTTCTCTTACGTTGATTTATATGTATAGGTACGTTTTGTGTGTGTAAACGAGTGACACTTGTACGGCCTTTTTCTGTCGATTTCAACAATTGCAATTTGCATTTGGTGTGTCCTGAGGTTGATCTGTGAGTCGTTGACCTTTTGGCCCGCCTGCAACCAATGATGGATCTGAATCTAAACTCTCCGACATCTTGTCGCATATTATGTCGACCAGTCTTTCAAAAACGGCCTGGAATTAAAACAAAAAAACAATTATATTATTATACATTTCCCTTTTGCGAATAGCGAGCTAATTTACCATTAAATTTTTATAATATAAGCAAATATATCATTTACAGCTAAATAAGAACTACAGGATAACCCAAAAGTAGCAACGGATTAGGAACTACATGATCATAACTTTTTTGTTTGTTAATTAATTTAGTTAAAACTGTTAAAACTATAAAATAGATAAATAGGAGATATGTTCCAATAAGGTAGGTTAGGTTGAATGGGCTGCCGTGATACACACAGCACACAATGGAGTACCCAGTGGTGGTCTAACTGGGTACTCCATTTTAACCTCCTCCTGTGTTCGGCTACTAGTCTTTGAATTTCACAGTTCAGTGAATTTTGGGATCGTCTGGGTTTGTGCTCCTGATGCTGACTCTCTCGTCTGCCAATCTGGAGGCTGAGGTAGGAAATAAATAAATAAATAACTGGCGCAACAGTCCAATTTGAACCACGGCCTCGAGATGAGTTAGCATCATCTCATTTTCTAGATCGTGACGGTTTTTTTTTGTGCAGAGGTATGTGATCAGCAACACGCTCAACCGAGTTATTTACCCCATAATGGGTACTCATTTAACAGCTGAGTGGGCTCATAGTCCGACACGTAAATCCCCGGAATCGAACCGGGGCCCAGTGCGTTGAAGGCGAACGTGCTAACCGTTGCGCCATCCAGACTACTGAGGTAGGAAAGTTAGGCCGAATTTCGGAATGTGTTCTGCAGGAATAAATTTCACAGCCGCTTTATTTAGGAATTTTCTGATGTTGGATTCGGCCTTACGTACGTCGGTAGGAGCTGGCAGGGCGAGGAATTTAGCACTGATATATTCGGTGAAGCCATTCCAGTCAGCCTTATTGTGGTTGGCAAAAGTGCGATGTTTGATAGATACGACATCGGTCGGTTTGTCAAGCCTTACTCACTCACGTTGGGTAACTTATGCTTCCACTTTAACATATAAATGCATGATGAAATAAATGTTGAACAAGTGTGGACATAGCCTATGGCTTACGAGCTTCGACTGAATTCTAGAGAAGTGTGAACGATTTCGGCGTAATATTAAATTATTCTTTTTTTTCTTTGTTCATAGCATGATTCTGTCCTTTAAATTTCTTTTTGAGTCAGTATTAATTTCAGATGTTTGCAAGTGTAAATAAAAAAAAAACGAACGTTACAAAAAAGAATAATAACCCAACATCAATTTAATACATTTACATAACACAAAATAGTTGCAGCGGTACAAGCACCGTTCGCAACGAATTAACAAATTAAATATCCAAGTACAAGAACTTGGATAGTTAAATAAAGTGATTCGATTAACAAAGTAAACGAACTTTGTTCATTTTGGTGACCCCGACGTGATTCACGGACCCGGGTGGGACTGAGCTGAAGTACGTTTTCGTAGTCTTCGTACTATGTTTTACAACTGGTGTAAATTCCACCCGGTTACAGATGACGAAAGCTTTTTTGTAGCGGGCTCTAGTACTGGAGCCCTGTTATGTTGCATAAATTTTGTAGTTTGGCAAAACTACAAACATCGCACAACACAGATTATGTATAGAAATGAATGGAAGTGTAATGGTCATATGCGGTATGTCGAATGTGAACATTTTACTAGCCATTTGGGAAGTTTTCAAAATAAGTGGATTCGTTCAGGTGGAGTGTCAGCTACATTTGGAACCTTAATCGAGCATTCATAAATAAGTTGAGTATACTTACTTTAACATTTACGTTTTCCTTAGCCGATGTTTCAAAGAACTCTACGCCCAATTGATCGGCTAATTGTTTGCCTCTTTCGAATGAGATAACACGTTCGTCTTCCATATCACATTTATTTCCTACAAGGATAACTTGAGCATTATCCCAAGAATATGTTTTAATTTGTGTCACCCTGAAAGAATGGTATATTAGCACAAGAAACATTTACTGAAAAAATTTTTTTATTCCGAACTAAAACATAGCATTACCAATCTTGAACGGAATTAAAGCTTTCCTCGTTTGTGATATCATACATTAAGATAAAACCCATGGCACCTCTATAATATGCTGTTGTTATCGTTCTATACCGTTCTTGTCCAGCTGTATCCTGAAAATCAATTTTTATTATTTACGATCGTACTTCCTTCCGGCGCTCTACACATAGATGTTTTAACGTAATCAAATCCACCCTTTCATAAGCATTGCTGATATCTATAGTGACAGCGGTCACCTTCCTATTGTTTCTTTTTGCTGAGCTGAATTTGCAGAATCAGTTCATTTAATACAAGCGCTAGTGGATTTTTCCTTTCTGTATGCATAACTGCGATCAGGAATAATTTTATTGGCTTCCAGGAAGGTATTGAGACGTTGTTTGATAAAGCTATTCAGTATTTTGGCGAAAACATTAGGCATGTTTTTTTGTACTGCGGTGCAGGTTAATTGGGGGCTATCCGGGTTAACTTACACACATTACACAAACAACTAGGGTATGTTGTTTGTGTAATGTGTGTAAATTAACCCGGATAGCCCCCACCGCAGTACAAAAAAAACACGCCTACTAAATAATAAGATTGACCTGTAATTATTTAGGTCTTCTAATTCCCTGGCTTTGTTTTAGCGCCTCTAGTACCTTAGCACTGTAATTCAGTTTTTTGAGATGCTCATAGGATATGCCGTCAGTTCCTGCAGCAGAGGAGTTGGAGCGTTTTTTTTTAAAGAATTTCTAAATCAGTTATTGAGAACGAAGGTAAGTTCGCGGGAGAGAAGGGAACTTAGCACAGAAAGCGTGGTTTGCCTGGCATAATGCGAACTCAGGAGATTGCGATAAGCGGTGTTATTCTCTGTATTCCAGGAGGAGTGGCACCCGCTACTTTGGTTGGCGAACTTGACTCTGTTTATGAAGTTTGTTCCTTGTTTTCGTAATCTAAGTTTAAGGGGTCTCCCCACCAAGCTTTTGGAGTTCTAAAATAAAAATTTCTAATTGAATACGTTGCCTTATTAACTTCCAGCTTTATTTGGTGTACTATTTCATTTAAGGAGGAATGTAAATTTAAGTTACTATACTCAATTGCCCTAACCCCTTGTGGGGCATAGCGCGTCAACTTTTCCATGTGGCCCAGTTGACGTTTCGTTGGCATAAATTGGTTTCAGAGAATGCAGTTGCCAGCATACACCTCCTGCACATCCATGGCCACGAACGTTGTCGTGGACGGGATTCGAACCCGAAACGCCGGTAGTCAAACATGAGACTGATGCTACCGGTCGCCTTTGTATTTGAATGATCGAGTGATGACTCCTCCCGACTTTAGCTTGCAGTACTTTCCAGTTTAGACCTAGGCAAATATTGTTTGTAAACGTGAGGTCTAAGAGGAATTGGACAGACGATTCTCAGGGGATTGGAAGGATGTTCTTGACCCATCATTTATCATAGAATCGCAAATTTGGACTACTCGGTAAGATTTAATAAAGTTGAGCCTTTTGAGTTCGACCTGCTGTCACCCCATTGGCTATTTCTAGCATTAAAATCACTAGGTTTGTTTTGAAGAAAGGAGAGGTGTTTAACCATTTCAGTGCGTGCAGAAAACACTGGGGCTTGTACTAGGAGGAAAATATGTGGAAGCAATGACAACATTAGGTATCAGATTTTTGGTCTCAAGAATCACTATGTCCTGATTGGACCTGAAGGTGATTTTTCTGGTCTGTATGGATTTTCTAAGGGCAATGGCAGTCCCACCGAGTCCATTAGGACTGACCTTAGCAAAGATATTATAGTTTATCAGTTTAAATTTAGGGTCATTGTCTTCATTTCATATAAAATATATATATAGTATAACAATATTGTTTTTGTATAGGAAAACTTCCAATTCCCTCTTGTTTTTAGGAAGGCTCTGTATGTTGTGTTGGATGATTCTATGTTAACCATAATAGGGAACTGTATGGTACAGAAACAGCCTTTTAAGAGCTGAGAAAGAGTGGAAATGAGGCGATTTTTTTCCGCACGTTCTATGAAATTGATGGTTCTGAAAAGTATTCTGAATCGTAGGGGAACATTATCAGATTCGAAAATTGAGCCGTCTGTACAAATTTTACGGGAGTGGAGAAAGGATATCGAGGAGAATTCGAGAAATGTCAAATCCTGATTCGTTCGAAACGCAGCCAATGGAATGAATGAATTTTGTATGTTCGGAAGGGAGCAATCAATTATTTGAAACATAGGACACATACAAATTGAGTAATTTGCCTTTGATGCGAACGCAGAATTATACACATAACATGCATTTCTGTGTGCGGTGGATTGTCCTTCATTGTATTTAGATTAATTTCATTTATCTTTCTCTATCTATTTTTATACAGTGAAAATATTATAGATTTTGAATCTTACCCATATTTGCAATTTAACCCTTTTATCATGACGAAATACAGTTTTAACTTTGAAATCAATACCAACTGTAGACACGAACGCAGATGTAAAGGAATCATCGGCATACCGAAATAGGAAACTTGTTTTTCCAACACTAGAGTTGCCTATTATGAGAAGCTTAAACATGTAATCGAAATTTTGATCAGCTGCATCTTTTTGCCATTTTGCATCACCGCCGGCCGCCATCTGCAATTAAAAAGAAAAACATTTTTTTATCAGTTTTGGTAGTATTAACCAGCTTAAAGATAATTCTTAGATTTTACGATCCGTGTGTTCACAAAAAGAAACATGTTAATTCAGCAATTCAAATTCTTATAAACTAAAAATAGGGGAAATTAATCGATTTGCTGAATAAATACGCAGCGAATAAGTCGCGGTGGGTTAGTCAATTTGTTTACATGGCGTCTTATGCCCGAACCAGATTGAACGCAGAAAGCGACAGCAGCAACAACAGGCGGATCTGCTTTCGCTGCCGCTGCGTTCAATATAGGTCGCTTAAAGTAAAATACATACATGCTTTAACTTGACATTTTGTTGTTGCTGCATTCTGCGTTCAATCTGGTTTGGGCATTATTCACACGACCCGGTCGCGACGTGAATTTGCGGCTGTCGCGATTTTGCAGCGGATTTTATTTTTTCGCGAAGTATTGGCTACAGACAGTAGGCGCGTTTTTTTAACAGCTATGCAGAGCAGAGCAGGTTAAGACCATACAATTACACTAACAATTTCATCTGAGCTACTCTAGATAGAAGGTTAGTGCAAGAATTCTACTCGGTTAAGTAGTCTGCGTTTTGAAATGCAGGCGGCGCAGGTGTCGAAGTTGTCGGGCAATTTACAGTTTGGAAAGCACATAAAATTCACTTCCTGTCAATAAAATGTCCGTAATGTGTGATCATATGGAATAGTAAACACACAAAATGATTTTGATGCCTAAAGGAAATTTGTCCAATTGTAACTGTAAGTTTCTTCTTAAAATTTGAGTTACGTTTGAATTTTAAACTAAACCAAGACATACTATCAGCAAAGACATGCCCCGTTTTCGTCATCGCTACTCTAATCTGCTCTACAGCGTGGTTTGTACAAAAAAAACACAGCCACTATAGACAATAGGTACGTTTTTTAACAGCCATGTAGAGTAGATAAGGTTAACACTACACGGCCACACTAACAATTTGATCTGAGCTGCTCTGGATAAAAGCTCTTTGCAGGAATGCTGCTTTGTTAAGGTCGACATACACAAGCATTTTAGTCGCGAGCATGCATCGAACCATGTCAAAGTCAATAGAAAAAAAACTCCTCATTTCCACTGTTCTATTGATTTTGACGTGGTTCGATGCATGCTTGCGACCAAAATGCTTGCCGTGTGTGTCGACCTTAAAGGTCGACATACACAAAAAATCTCCTCAGTTTCACTGTTCTATGATATTTGATGGTTCGATTGAAATTCGGTCGTGGTTGTGCGCGTTCGTGTGTTGACGTTCAACCAATTGACTTTCAACTTAGATCCGATGGGATCCTATACGAGACCTGGATTAAAACCGCCCTGTCGTTTTGTATGAAAATGGTCTGAGATCCGGTGAATCGAAAGCGGCTAGTGTATGCAGTGGCCATTTGTGTATGTATGTATACATTCATGTGAATTCTACATCTTTAGTGTGTATGCGTGCCAATTCTCAACTTCATAATATTCCGTGCTTCACTTTATGTATACTGCGCAACATGCACAAGGAATACTCTCCGTCAGAAGCTTAATAACTTATCGGGAGAGTTGCCGGTGCACGGGTCTTGTGTTTCCGGCCATATTACGTACTTTGCGTACTTTATAATAAAACAATAGCTAAGAGTCATAACCGAATATAAATTATAATGTTACTTGATGAATTTGTAAGATAACATGAAGACGTTGAAAAAAAAATCGTTCTAGGCTTCGAACCAACGACCAACAATCGATAAGATATGCTCTATATCCAATGATCCACGCCAATCTTTCCCTTTTGGGGATAATTGTGCAAATATAATAAGGCCTATAATGAATGGATATTACAATACAAACGGGAGCCGCATAATTTTGATTTCCCTCAATTGTTTTGTGGTCCCTGTGGTGATACGGCCGGAAACAGAAAACGAAGCCGCGTCTCAATAGTTAACGGGTCATGGGAGTTTAGGCAAAATAATAATACATCTTCACACAGTATTTTCTATTTAGCGTCGTTTAAAAACGCGGTGGTATGTTTACACAAAGACCTTGAGTTCAGAAAGACCAGCTCGTATTTCATTTTTTACTTTCATTTCCCTTCTAAAGTTGGCCTATTAGGACGCATCGCTTCCTTACTACTACTTAGTATGCGTCTGTAGCTTAGATCGATAACGCACCGGCGTTTTTTTGCTACTCGAAACACGGTCGTCTGCGGTTCAAGCCTCGCAACGGGACCAAATATTTTTTGTTATCAAATTCCCTCTGTGAAATGAAACCAAGTGCCACAAAAATTCCAATTTTCACTGAAATAATTCGCACTTGCACCTATCTACACGGTCGAGTTTTCAAGTAAAATCCGCCTTCACGGCTTATACTATCCGTAACAGTATTCTTACACTTTCGTGGTCGTCTTGCACATGGATAGCTGCAAAGATGCAAGACCTGATGAGTGCTTCTATCCATACGAACCCACTAAGCCGGGAGAAATTAAAAACAGGGAATTTGAGAACAAAAAATAGTTGGTCCCGTTGCGGGGCTTCAACTGCAGACGACCGTGTTTCGATTCGAGTAGCAAAAAATGCCCGGTGCGTTACCGAGCTATAATAATATTGCGTTTGCACTATACCCAGATTACTTCATCCGCGCCGGCTGATTTAATCTGCCGTCAACTGTCAAATACATACAATTTTAAACTCACAACACCGAGATTAAGCCGCAGATGAAGAAATCTGGCTATATTGTAAACATAATATAAGCTACAAACGCATACTAAGTTGGTGTACAGAATGAAACCAATTGTCAGAAACATTCCAATTTTCATGTATGTGGCTTCAGCCGTTTGTGAGACGGACAGACAGACATCTGACCGATTTTATAGGTTTTGTTTTTACTACAAAACCCTAAAAAGCTTGCCTAAGGTATGATACCCTTCACGCAAAGCCTTCAATTGTCTGTGTTGCTATAAATTTGATCAATTCTACATTTACCACTTTAAAACCAGCAGTAAATATTGCTCCGATTCCACTGTTCCTATGAGAGGTATATGAAATAGTGGACCGATTGCACCCAAATTTAGTAATGTGGTAATTATGATCAGTTGATGTAAAATTTTGTAAAGATATCTTTGTAAATAAAAAAGTTTTTCTGACAAAAACTTACTTTTGAACCGGTCGTTCCTATGACGGCTATATGATATAGGAGTCCAATTTCAACCAAATTCGGGAATGTAGTTTTGCAATAGATACCATTGAAAAATATGAAATTTGGTTAAGATATCTTTAGAAACAAAATAGTTTTTCTCAAAAACACAAACTTTTGGACCGGTCGGTCCTGTGGCAGCTATATGACGCAGTGATCCGCCATTGGTTCCGACATATATACAGCGTGCAATAGAAAGGCTTTGTACAAAATTTCAGATCGATAGCTTTGAAACTGAGGGACTAGTTTGGATAGAACCAGACGGACGGACAGACGGACGGACAAAGCTTTATCGACTCATCTCGTCATACTGACTAAGAATATTTATAGTTTATACGGTCGGAGATACTTCCTTCTGTGCGTTGCATACTTCATGACAAAGTTAATATACCCTATTACATTCGTGAAGGATATATTGTACCTATAATAATATTTTCATTATGGACTGATGTGGAAATACATTCGACCATTTTCGGTGTTACTAACTTAAATTTTTTCTTCTCCCATTCGGTATGACCTTGGGAATCAGGCGTGACACAAGTGGCACAAAACACTAGCTCAACACTGCAACAAACTGCGACATTAAATACGACGAGACTGCCCAAGGACTCTAAATACCCTTATCCACTACTGCTTGTTGATTTTGCCTTGCGACGTTCATCACAACTCAAAACATGAAGCAGACGTTTCGCGTGCTTGTACACAGTTCGTAGAAAAGTTCCGAGTCACTTTGAGACTTGTTTTTGTGTTCCGACTGTGTTTCCGAGTTCTTTTGTGCGTTGTTGAAGAAACCAGGTTAAATAAAACAAGAGGACGTTGCATTTGCATAGTTAGCACAGCACATTGTCCTGCCCACCTTCTGGTCCAGTGGCCATTCCAGTCGAAAATTTTCCCATGGGATGGATGCTACTTCTTACCACATGGAAATTAACATCACCGCGCGTCCGTCGTCTTATTAATTTTTATTTTCGTTCGGTCGGATGAGTAAATGTTTTTGGCCTGCTTATCGCAAACATCGCCACAACCCCCGATTAAATGCAAACAAACGTGTGGGCGATGCCCTCACACCCTGCAACTATTTGCTTAGCCAGGCAGAGGCGGAAAAAATAAAACCAGCGAATGTTTTTCAAACATTTCTGTGATGGATATCGATTTTTTTTTATCCCCACGGAAAGTGTACGTCGCTGCGAGCGAATTTTCGAAAAGAAATGCGTTAAGTGCTGTCGTGCAACAACAACGCCGCAGCCAACGATGGCAAAAATAGAAAATAAATTCGAGGAACTAGAAATTTATTTGCAGTGCTATTAAAAGTGCCCACTTACCTTAGTAACTTGCAGCAAACGAGTGCAGGAATCTAAACGTCTGCCACAACTCTTCTACTGCCTGAAGATCGGAGCGATGAGAAGTTACAGCTGTGAAGAAATGTTCACCGATTCGGGGCGGGCGACAACAGATCGATTTTTTGCGACACACACAAGAACCTTTGGCTAGTCCTTTCGTTTTCCGAGTAGGCACCTTATATCGATATTTCCGCGACCGTGCAGCTCTTGTTCGACAGCGCGAAAAACTTTGCAGCTGCTACCTGACTGGAAACAGAACAGCAGGTGAAACCCCGGGAAGATTTGAGTGTGCGACTTCCTCTTGATTTAGGACTCCAACTGGCGGACTACTTCGCACTTTCACGTAGCACGGGGCTCAACAAAATGCTTCCAAGTCGGGAAATCCACTCGGAATTCTCGTCTTCTCGTCACCAACAACGTCGGAAAACCTCAACTCTGAATTTTCCGATTCCAATGAGGGCTTTCTTGGAATGTGCACAACTCCCTAGCCTGGAAAAAGCTCGCGCGAAGCTCCGAACGCCACAAACATGGAAAACATTTCGCATCGTCGTATTTCGTATAGTCAGTACCCGAAGCCGCCGGGAATGAAAACGAACACGAGAGACGACGCCACCCGAACCTGGCACGTTTTTCATGAATGAAATCACAGTGGGTTACAGCCACATGCGCTCTTGTAGTTTTCTATGACCCCACATGACTGGAGATTGACTACAACTTTTTTTGTGTGCTTTATCATCATCCTTCCTAGGCCTATTCGCCTATTGTCATGGAAATGAGTGTAGCTTTAAGGATGTGAATGGGGAGGAGGAGGGAAGCGAAGCAGCCGCGTTGAAACATTTGTAACGATTCCTTCGATTTGTGAAGTGTGAAGGGTTAAATGGGCTGATAAGAAAAGACGAGTTGGGGAAGTCGACGGAATGTTAATGTGTCGTTAACAAGTTCCCGAATGAAGATAATCGTTGCCGTTGGTAAATCCTTTAACTTTAGCACAGCTTTTCACGTTATTTTGTTTATCCCGGGATTGGCCAAGGCTTTTGGCTACCCTGTTTTTTTTAGCAGAAGTTCTTACGTCACTACGTTACAGTGTATATCCTTTTCTCTTTTCAATATGTATCTTTATTTTTGTGAGTAGGGTGACGACTAGTAGATTTTTATCAGTGCGTCTATTAAGGTACCATTAAACGGTTCGTAGGATCTGCAAACGTTTTGTAATGAACCAAATTCTGGTCTGGTTGTGCTGCTTCGACCAACAAATCGATGGCAGCACCTGCTGAGTCATGATCTGTCGGTGGTACGAAACCAGAAGCCGAGGGTCCCATTACACCTAGACCTCGATGGGAGCGCGAGGATAATTGAGCTGTACGTTTGTAGACGTCAAATTTCATTATTACACCATTCAAGGACTCACTCGGATGATGATCGTACAGTCATCACTGTCGGAGCTGCAAGAATCCGTCGGAGAAGGAAAATGTAATCCACTTCCTGAGAAAATGCCCAGCTCTAGCAAGAGCCCAGTATCAAGAATTGGTTAGCTCCTTTTTCACTGTCATATCCGTCTCCTCGAAGGGTATCGCGGAGATAATACGCTTTCTTAATTTTACGGGATGGTTTTGAAAGCGCACTCTCAACACTAAATACGATTATCCTCATACGAGGTTTTGTGGCATCAAAACGGCGCATTACTAGCGCTACTTGAGCTTTCCTTCCTGCGGAGGAGGAAACAGCCACGTCAATCAACTAACCAACATCGTCTAAGTGGTAACTTTAACTTAGTCTTAGGTAAAGCGGAATGAAATCGACATCGTTATTTTATTATTTAAGGTTCATTTGGTCTATCGGAGAGTAAGTAATCGCCAATGTCCTAGATTGAATACATGGCTCGTGTCCATTTGCATGAGAACAGATACTTATTATCTCTACCCCTCTGCAAGATTTCGTACATGCGTGCGTTATTCTTTTTGAACTAAACGTATTGCCGGATGATTATGCAGTTAAAGTTTTATAAATAGGTAAATAAAATTACAGAAGATAATTTCCGGTTCATCAGCAAGATAGGCCATTTCAGACAATATCTAGTCTCTTGTTATGAATTCTTTGAAAGTTTATTTCCCCTTGAATAAAGACAATAAACGAATTTGGTAAATACTAAGTTGATATATCTTTATTTCTCTTATCACGCGCGAATAGATCCGTTGGTATATAATACAATTTCATTTTAGGATTTGAGATAAACTCGATCAGAATTTTCCACTTGAAATATCTGAAACGAAAGTTACGCGATGTTTTCGAAATTTTTATTATTAAGTGTAGTTATCCTGTGTGGCGAAATATCCTCGATCCTGTCGGCAACAGGTTGTAATTGAAACTGCGGGATAGAATGCGTCTGTATTAACTCTGTTTTGACGTATTTTCAGATAAGATTTTTTGTTACTATGGTAGCTGGTCAGTGTATCGGAGCAGTGCCGGACGCCTTCAAGTCAGTGATATTGACCCAACTCTTTGTACACACCTGGTATATGCGTATGCCGGACTCGATTCCAGGGGCACTATGATTGTGATGGACCGATTAAACGATATTACAAATGGTATGGAATATTATTTAAATGTTATCCGTTTTTATTAAGTGAGTTGAGACAAAGTTTTGAAACGAACGAATTGCGAATTCTATTTTAATGTCTACCAAAATGTGTAAGAATGGCTTTAAGATTATTTCACACAGTTCCAAACTAGCAACAAAAAAAAAATATATTTGAAATTTGTTTAATTCAGCAATTCAAATTCATATAAACCATGAATATGGGAAATTATACCGGAAAAATGCTGATTGATTTCCCCTCCTCGTGGTTTATATGGAATCTTGACCTGAAATTGAATTGAACCGAGAGTAATTGCAAAAAAAAACTCAACACAATTCAATTTCAGGTGCAGATTAAAACATAAACCAGGGAAATAAGAAAATCTCTCTGATTTATTTCCCCTTTTAGAGATTTAAAGTCTGTTACTCGTATTAGCGGGAACGCATATTGCTCTCAACTCACTCACAAGCCACATGACATTGTTATTTTAAAATGTAATTTTGACACTTGTTACAACAACTATACCATGTGGCTTGTGCGTGGGGACGGTTGGAAGCAATATGCCCTGAGCCACGCTTCAGACCAGCAAATAAGACTTCTCACTCCTCCAAATAATGAAGTCGGAGCATGTCCACAGAAACACGAAGCTCCTCATATACAAAACCATCATACGTCCTGCGCTATGCTATGGCTGCGAAGCCTGGACCCTAATGGCCTGGTTACACAATTCAGGCAGGGAAGGACAACGAATAGACGATGACCGCATGCCTAAGAAAATATTGAATAAATGACGGAGCAAGGCTGCGAGGAAGACCGAGAACTCGTTGGGATTACTCAGTAGATAATGACACCGAACAACTGGTTTGCGTCCAAAACTTGAGGACGTGGTCACTTGACCGAGATAATTGGAGGACAATGATCCATATGGCCAAAGCCTTAGTCATTAGGCATGCTGGATATTTCTCCCAACTCACGACCAACTCAGAATACCCATGTCATATACCCATGTCCACGCGTCGGTCTCTCACCGCATATTGAACACAACCCAGTCGTCTCCATACTATGTATGAATATACATCCTGGCTTATCCTTAATCTTGTTCCTGAATCTGATGGAGACGATGTTGTTAATTGCATTGACCCTCCATGGGCGCATCAGCATCTCTTGCATTACCATACCTCACTGACGTTTCGATAGCATATATTTTTAGGATGGTGCAGTTGCTAGCCTGTACCTCCTATCCGCGCCGTCTTTATACTGACAGGCTTGAAATCGTGTGGGAGTTCTGGTAATACCCACAGGCATCGAGGATTGAACCTCCGTTTCCCTAGATGCAGCATCGGAGCTGTGACCGTGACCACACGGCTACCGAGCACGTAATTTCCATCGTTGTCGAGTAACATAAGCAAATAAAAATGTATTTCAAATATTAAAATCAAAACAAACAACTGACCCACGCACACGAAACTGTCTGACCAGGGCAAATATTTCCCCGCATGAGTGACGACTTAGTGCGCTAACTATGGGCTAGGTTCAACATGCGGTGGTACATGGGCAACAGTGAAACACAAAATGACTCATGCGTGGTTTAGGTCTGGGTTATAAGTGAGCTGGGATCAATATGCGGGACGACATATGTAGACCACGCATTAGACGAACTATGAGACCAGTCATAGAGCAGCTATTCGTTTTCTATAATTTATTATACCCGCCTGATACGAGGTCTAATGGCTGGTCTGATACGTGGTCTAGTAGGTGGCCTAACGGCTGGTCTGATGCGTGGTCTAAAGATGGACACATACTTGCATCCAACATTCAAATTTTCCTCGGTCGAATCCAAAATTTACCCGGCCGATGTATGGATTTGACAGGGAAATTTTGGATTCGGCCGGGGAAAATTTGAATTGGACGCAAAAGCCCTCACAAGATTACTTTATGTATCATCTAATCTGAAAATTTAAAAAATTACTAACTTTTTCTGATTTTAGGTGGTCTATCTCAATTCGTCAACCTCAAGAAGAAGAATACCAATGCGAAAATTATGATATCTCTCGGCGGATGGAATGAGGGATCAAAGAAATATTCAGACGTTATTAATAATGCAAGCTTAAGATCCATCTTGGTGAACAGCATATCATCGTTTTTATCAGTGTATGGTTTGGACGGAATTAACATTGATTGGCAATATCCAACAAAAAGAGGTGGATCCGCTTACGATTATTCGGGATTCATTCAGTTTTTGAGAGACCTCCGATCCAGTTTGGGAAGCAATAAATTGATAACAGCATCGGTTAATGGCGACCCGTCATTAATCTCTAGTCTCTACAATGTGCCCCAGTTAAATAACCTTCTGGATTATATTCACGTCATGACCTATGAGTTTAACAATGCCTACGGAGGCACAGCAAGTCAAAATTCTCCTCTACATCCACTTACTTCGACGGACAAATTAAACACAAATGCAGCGATACAAGCGTGGATAGGCGCTGGTGCCTCCTCGTCGAAACTCATCCTTGGCATAGCGGCTTATGGCCGTAGCTACACTCTTGCTAACGCTAATGTCAGAAATGTCGGAGCAGCGACAACGGGTCCAGGCGCTGCAGGCGCGCTAACAGCAACTCCGGGTACACTTAGCTATTTGGAAATCTGCAAGGAACAATTGAGTGGAGGTTGGACTTTGGTGTGGGACGAGAAACAGCAAAATCCCTACATGTATAAGGGTACATCATGGATAGGTTACGATAATGTAGCTTCTGTCGATTTAAAGGCTAAGTTCGCTGCTTCTAAACAACTTGGAGGCGTTTTTGTTTGGACGTTGGATTTGGATGATAGCAAAAATGCCTGTGGCGGAGGTGCCTTTCCCTTACTTCGAGCCGTGAAAGCAGCCATTGATGCCAGTGGCAAAGATGTGAATCCCGTTGATGAATGTAAGGCCTACGACATTCAACGTGATAAGAGCGACTGTAGCATTTATTACCTATGCCTAAAATCAACGTAAGTGTTTAATAGAATTACATTTTTAGAATTTACGTCTGCAAAATTTAGTTTACGTCTGGTAATCTTTCATTTCAGATCTGGTGTATACCAATACTCGAAAAAGCAATGTGGAAGCGGATTAGTATTTGATTTAGAACGTAACTTGTGTAACCACCCATCTGTTGTCGCTTGTTAGAAGAAATTGTTATGTGACAGGTTTTGAAATTAAATAAAATTGATGTATTAAGAAAAGTGTAAGAGGGTCGTCCTTAACTTATTACTGATTATCATTGTGTTTGGCCCGAAGACTGCGTTCCAAATCCGACTGTCCTTGTCGATCAGGGCTGCCAGATCCGTTGCCCTGTAAATCCGTATATTGGAATTAAGAGCGGAGGGGAAACGTTCAAAATTCCGTATAATTCCGTATGAACTGGAAATTCCCAAACTCCCTACAGTTGTCTGTTGTTTACTAGCTACTTTTTCCAAAACAATAGGTGAGGTACTCGGTAAGTGCTTCCCGAATTTCCTGAGAGAAGTTACATAGTTACATTCAATGCACCGATTCATTATGCAGACCATTGAAGATATGCTTGCTAGCTACATGTATGTACGTAAAAACTGTGTATGCTGCCGAATCGAAGTTCGTGTTAGACTAGTTAATGCGCCTATGTCCCATTTCGGGATTAAGGCAAATAACCAAAATAAAATAAATAAATGTACACTAACGTATTCAGATTCATCATTTTATGCCGATTCCTTTTTTTTTTTGAAGAGCGTAAATTACAATTCAACTGTTTTCTTCAACAGCTGATACATTTGATTTGAGTTTATTTTTTTCGTGGCGATCCATCGGCCAATCGATCGGGCGACGGATCGCATAATGTATACTAGTCAATTGCCCTAACTCCTTGTGGGGCATAGCGCGTCAACTGTTCCATGTGGTTAACGTTTCGTTGGCATAAACTGGTTTCGGAGAATGCAGCTTCCTCCATGCACCTCCTGCGCATCCATGGCCACGAATGTCGTCGTGGACGGGATTCGAATCCGAAACGCCGATAGTGAAACATGAGATTGATGCCTCAACACACTGTGCTACCGGTCTCCCGGATATAATAGGCCTTTTTTTTATCGAAAGTAACATTTTCAATCTTCGTATATATTTTGGCCGTTCTTAGCAAAATTTACTCAAATTTACAGTTATATCGGAAATATTACCGGAAGGAAAAGCACATCGAAAAATTCAAATCACAGAGATATATAGAAGGAGATAAAACCATCATTTACTGTACATTAAATTCCACCACATACGAACTAGTAAAAAGTAAACAGGGAGACACACGCCCTCCACTGCGCAACACCCGCCCAGTCCATACAAAAGCACAGGAAGCACATGAGATGTCATCCCCACTCATACTTCTCCTTTGTGAACAATAACATTCCATTTTGTCTCTCTGCCGCGGAGCACCCGCCCGGTCCACATAGAAGCACAAGAGATGTCAAATTCCCATCCCCCTTCCTACTTGTGCCAAATTACTTCATTTCTCTCGCCCTCGTTCTTTTCATTTTCATCTAAGCCTCTATTCTGTGACTCAGATCCAGATTCGGCTTTCAGAACTGCGACCATTGTGGAACACACTCTTCATCGTTCATCGTTCCTTGTAGCCATCTACCAGAAATGTGACAAACTAAGTGGAAACCAGCTGGTGAGAAGTCAACAAAAAATTAGGTTAAATAGCCCAATATAGCCAGTTAAGTAAGATTCAGGATGCTGAGATTGTGCTGGCAAAATAATTGGATTCTCCCCAATGTAGTGAGTTATTTTGTTTATTAAGTTTATTCAAATCAAAACCGTGCAGACTTAACATGGTGCGCCCTTTAACTCCAGTGGGGCATAGCGCGCCTACTTTTCTCGTGAGGCTTAATCGACATTTCGTTGGCATTTACTAGTTTCGGACAATGCGGGTTACTAGCATGCACCTCCTGTCGATTACGCGTGACAAGACAACACAAATATTCATGGCTACGGCGGGACTTGAAGGTACCGGTCCCCCGAAAAAGAAAATTCTTTATTTTCATGCATAAGATTGATGTAAACCTGATGATGTCCTATATTATGTATTTAAATTATGGACGGCTTTTAAGTGCGATGTATGATGTACGTTAGTTTTCCGGGGTTCCTCCCGTACTCCGCTATGTACCAAATTTGGTACGTGAAACGGAAACTAAATCTAGCAAATATGGGTATTTTCTGGACTGGGGTGGTGAGACCAATGGCCTAGGTATAAGGGTTATTTAGAATGTAAAAGACAACGGACAAAGGACAAAACAAATATAAGAATCACCATACTCTCTCTGACATACACACACTTCACATAGATGTGAAGAAAACCGGTCCACTTGTACTAGGTTCGTGTTCGAGTTCGACAGTGTATGGTGACACTAAGGGACACCAAGGACATAATGGACTCAACGCCATCTCGTATGCACATTTGCTCTAGGATGCGCACTAGCAAATGTGCCTTGGTGTTAATTTCCACCGCCAGCAACATATCAGTCATATTCCCTGAGTCAGAGCCGCCAGAAAAGAGTAACCATTAGCCGTTTCGTTCCTAAGTCACAGTCAGCAGGAACGACTAATCGTCAGTGATATCGTTTCCCGTGTCACAATTACAAGCGCAACCTGGGATTGTTACTTCATTAAAAAAAAAGAAAATTATTAAACATGTATGTATGTTATGATAAAAAAAATTAACGAATAAAGAACCTAAGGTGAGAACGGAGGATGATGGTCGTTCAGGACATCCCGGACACTTAAGTGTCAATACTTCGTCAGCAGTGACGGGGTGGTGTGCGCTTGGTAGCTAGCTCGGCTATCGGTAGTAATGGGCGAGGTAATAAAAAAGGCCACTAGCTGCCTCGCTCTACGTTACAAAAAAAAAACTTACGTCTTGCCGGAGTGCGGAATGCCAAACGGGAAATTCCCTAACATGTCAACAACAACAAAAACTGGCCGATAAGGAACCGATCGTCGACCCTGAAGCTAGCACGGGAGCCCCTTGATGGCGTTGGGTGTCGGGGATGGTCTGAGCGACCAAACCCTCAACCCCTGTCCTCATCTTAGGCTCTATATTCGTCCAAAAAAACAATATTGTGTGTTTGCTTAGATGAAAACGACTGAAGACTGTTCTCGATAATTTGGACTCAAAAGGGTGTCCCACTCTTTGCAAAATAATATCACATCATATTAAAATATTTTATTTTCAGGCCCGACTATATTCATCAAATATACCTAAAAATATTCTTGAGAACAAGCAAACTGCCCATTTGCAGGAGGAGAATGGTGCGATTTTTGATAAAAAGCCGTTTAAAATTGATTTAGAAGGAGGTAGGTGAACACAAAACAAACAATAATAACAAAAGAAAAAAAATGCTAATATGACCATCCAGGCAAAAAGTATGCATGGTGCTTATGCGGTAAATCGAAATCACAACCACTATGTGATGGAACGCATAAAAATGTGCATTTGAAAATAAAATTGAGGTAAATTTTAATAGTTTAAATTGTGAAGCGTATAATTTACATTTTAATTGCTTTTTTTAGGCCAGTGCAATTTGCCGTTGAGAAGTCGGGGACATACTGGCTTTGTAACTGTAAACAAACGAAAAATCGTCCATTTTGTGACGGAACGCATAAACAGCCACATATACAGCAAGCTGTTAAATAGATTTTAGATTTATCGTAAAGTAGGTAGAATATCGCAGCAATGAGAATAAAAATGAAGAATAAAAATGAAAATATTATTTTTATATAAAAACAATGCTTTTTAAGACTCTTAGTAAGGAACCTCCTATTCCTCAGAGTGATTGGCCATGTGTTGCATGTAACTCTTTTCGGACCAAACAGAGGAGTTGGATGAACCTTAACATCTTATCTTCAAAGTCTTGACTACGCTGACGATATATGCCTGGGGACAGGTACTCCTACAAAATCTGGATCCATGATTTGGTGGCTTTGTATCTCGAGAGGGACGCGAGCGCTGTTGGACTAAAGATTAATACCAACAAGAGCAAGGTTCTTACCTCGCCGTTGTCAAAAAGAAGAAATCCAACTGTTCCTATTAGTATCAATGGACAGCTTGTGGAGAAAGTGGGCGAATTCGTCTACCTGGGAAACATTGTTGCAGAAAATAGTGGTACGGAGCAGGACATCGTCCGTCGTATCAACCAGGCTAAATGCGCATTCGACATGCTGTCAAAAATCTGGCAATGCAGTTATCTCAGTGTTAAGACGCTCCCTGGTACTATCTGGGCTGTTGTATGGGAGCAGCACATGGAGAGTTTCCATAAAGCTAACCGTCAACTAATGTCTTCGTCGAATTTTAAGAATTTTCTGGCCCAAAACAATATCAAATGAAGAGAGGAGTTGGCGGGTTAGATGACAATCGACCATTTGATACGAAGGCGATAAAAGCAGTGGATAGGTGACACATTGCGGAAGGGTGATGCATTGGTGGATATGCCATGAAAAGGGACCACAATCCCAATGACGGTCGACAAAGGGGGTGCCGTGAAATCTGGTGGCGGCGATCTGTAACGAAACAGTGTGACTCACTCCCTTCTTCAGTACATTGGCTACAAAAAAATTTGTTTAGTAGCAAATGTACTGAAGAAGGGAGTGAGTCGCTCCCGAAATACTGGTATTTGCTTGGAATAAAATTTATTGCAGTTAGGAGAACTACTGTTTTGACTTAATCAGTCTACAAGAATCGGAAACCAAATAATCATTTGAACATCGGGAGGGCTTTACGTAGGAGAGGCATACCAGAAAAAATAGTATCCATCATCAAGGAGTCCTATGATGGAGCCCAATGTCACGTCTTACACAAGGGTATCAGATCCTTTCGAGGTGGAGAGCGGAGTGAGGCAAGGCTGCATTTTATAACCTACATTGTTTTTGATTGCCATTAACGACGTACTATGCGGCGCGCTTCATGAACACCAAAGCAAAGGCATTAGATGGAAGTAGTTTAAATACCTTCAACATCTGGACTATGATGACGATATTTGTTTTTCAAATAAATCGGATCATGCAGCTCAAATGAGTGATGCTCTGCACGGCGTAAGTCGTAATGCTGGGCTAAAAATCAATGCTGACAAAACTAAGTATGTACTTGAGCTTGGACCCAGGAAGATAGAGCGAAATCTGTGTATCGGGCAGGCAGTCGAAAAAGTAGGCAGTTTTTGCTCGGAAGTATAGTTACAGCTGATGGTGGAGCGGATGCTGATGTACTGTCTCGCATCAATAAGGCTCGGGCAAGTTTTTCCAGTTTGACTCCTTTCTGGAAAAACAAAAACATCTCCAGACGCACCAAACTCAGGATCTTTGAAACCAATGTAAAATCTGTGCTTCTACGAGTATATGGCTGTTCAACTGGGAAGGTGACCAAGGCGGTAACAACTGGACTGCAAACTTCCGTGAACCAGTGTCTACGGCGCATCCTAGACATACGCTGGCCCGAGGCCATTCTAACGTTGACCTCCTGTTCATTACTGATCAGGACAGGATAGACACCTCCATGAAAATCGCCGCGTTGGACGACCTGGAAACACCTTGAGAAAAGCAGTTGAAGACGAGGGTAACTCAATAGGCAAATTGTGGAGCCAGTTGGATGCAATGGCGGCAAATACGACGAGGTGGAAAGTCGACGTGGTTAATACCCTATGCCCCCCCAAAAGGGGTTAACAGGAACCAGAGAACCAATCGTGCGACCAGCACGCTACCTTATGTCTCGACGCACACACACATTTTCTTGTCACTGCGACAATGCAATTTCCAATACTATGAATCTACCGTTTTGGTACCGCAACGACGTGTGCATCGATCGATAGTTGTCGTTAATACAATTCCTATTGCCGCTTATTGACGCTTGTGTCGCGGGAGCGCGTAGTCGTTCAAATGTGCTTGCAGGGCACGACCGCGCTTAGTGAAAGGAGAAGTAAAAAGAAAATCCTAATCAAAAACAGAGGCAGAACAAGGCTGCATGGGCTAAAAACGACAATTTGTGTAAATGTTTGTAATTGGAATGTAGGAGCTTGGAATTGTGTATTTCTTAATATATTTTGAGCGAGAATGCTCGACGTATTTTGTTTGACAAAACGGTGAGATAAGCCGCTTGTAGAGCAAAAATATCCCACGAGGATCTGAATTAAAGGAACAGTAACTCCAGATATACCAAATTATAAAGCTTGTCGAAAACGCGGCCAATCTCGGTCCATAAATCGCTCAGTGAAATTGAAAAATGGGAGGAAAATAGGGTGGCTTGCGACTCCAAAAGGATAAGTACAGTAAAAACTCCGATTAACTAAACCAAGAGGGCGGCGTCATTTCGGCTAATGAAATTTTTCAGAAGTACTTTCTGGAGGCCGGGGAAGAAACCGACGTGGTACCAGCAACCAGGTAAACCCGGGGGTCACCGAGATTAGCATCAAACCAATTGTTTTCGGGTTGCTGAAATGAATGGTTGCGCTCCAAAAGTCCGCCTCAACCCGCGGAGAGTGACCGTGAAAAAATATCCAAAACGACAAAAATTGTGAGGGTGACGAACCCTAGATAGCTAGTAACTAATTAAAAACTGGCTCGATATCATAATGCGTTTTTTTTATTTACCTATGTACTAATAATCAGATCTTGAGCATCAAACGGGAAACACAATTGGGGCAGTAAATAAAACAGCAACGGATCAATTAAGAAAGCATGGAGCTCCACAAGAGTAGATCGTCTGGAGTAGTGGCAGAGGAATAGAGAAAATAGCATTTAATACACCTTTCACTGACTTCCTTACTGCCCCAATCGTGTTTCCAGCTTTAGCCAAATTTCAAAATAATTTTTATGCTTACGTCGAAAAATTTATAAGTACTCAGATATAACTACATATTATTACATTTTTCGATATACCGTGTGAACTATTGCACGCTGTCTTTTCTACGTTTAGAACTTTCTTTTGATTTCGATATTTTACATTTCCGCTTTGTTGACTTGGATATTTTCCAATCATCGTTCGCATTACTTTCACATTTTGATTTTCCAGAACTAGGTATTTCTTCACTGTCCGGATAAGGTTGACGGTTACGAGTGTCTATCGAAAGTGGCGATACTATCAGCTTCTGCAGGATTCCAACTTTACTATTACCATTGAAAGTAGACTTGTCAATGGGCTCATTGGATTGTATGGCTATACTTAGTGAGTAGTCTTTTTGTCGTCTTACTACATTTTCCACTTTCTTTATTGGGACAAGTTCTCTACTAACGGATCTGGAATGGTTAATCATATTATTGTTTAGTTCTACTTCTCCTGTTTGGCTGGCATCCTGCTGTTTCTGCCACTCGAGAAGACCGGTAAGCAGTTTGATGTAACGTATAGCTATTCGCAAAATTTCGTTTTTTGACAATTTTTTATCTGGTGGGTGTGTTGGAACCAGTTTTCGCAGTTCTGCAAAAGCGCCAGCAACATTTTGTTGACGCCATCTTTCTCGATTATTGGTGAACACTCTTCGAACGACACAATTGCGTGGCAAATCTGGAATCACCGTCTGCGTAATACTGCCAAAGTCTCGAATCGAAAATGTATCTACACATAAAATATATATTGAGACTCCGTTACATACCTATTGTTATGATGACTTACTTGATTCAAACGTAGATTGATGTTCTTCGTCGTCTGTGTCATTTAATGAGAAGTCGGAAAAATCTTCATCTGACTCGAAACACAATCCATTACTTGACTTATCTTTCTTGAGCTGAACATATCTCGGGACTTCTTGTCCCGAAAATCCAACAAAGTTTGCGATAATGTGTGCATTTTTCTTGTTTCCATTATCAGAAGAACTTCCTGGGGATGAGGTTGAGCTTCGTTCATCATGATCTGTCCAATCCATCCTTTTATGATTTAGAATCCAAGTCTGAAATTGAAATATATATATTGTAGTGAACGTAATTTATTTTAGTACTTTATAAGTTTAAAAACTATTATATAATATTAAAAATTTTAATTTTAGACTTGATAATGCTTAATTGAAGCAAAACGTCGGAAATATTTATAATAAATATATAATAAAGCTGGTGTAGTGAAACTAATCTAATATATAAAAGTGAAGATTACTTTTGTATGTTTGTCGTGCAAAAACTTTTAAGCCACTGGGGGCGACTGTCGCCAAATTTTGCAGGAGTATATATATACTATATATGTATATATTCGCGACCGAACCCAAGGGTGCGGCGTCATTTTGGTTAACGAAATTTTTCATAAGTACTTTCGGGAGGCCGAGGAAGAAAATAAGGTGATTCGCGGTCAATCTGTAATTTTGTACAAGCAGACCGCTTGTTGTCGCGACAAACTCCGACCGAAAGCGGCAGACCGCGTTCTGTGTGACAGAGACGATGCAACATTGTACTTTACAACTAGACCGCCAGACCGATTCGGTCAGATATCGCTGCCCGTCGCGACTGACCGTCTCTGTCACACAGAACGCGGTCTGCCAAACCAAAAAAAAAAAACAAACTCATACAATTTGGCGGAAATAGATACAAAGATTCGCTAGCTAAAACCCTGTTTAAAAAAAAAACTTTTTTTAACGAAGTTTTTTTTAAGCCTATTCCTCGTGCTGACAACTCGTCCTTGTAAAAACCACTCCATGTCAAGAAACCTGGAACAAAAGCCTCGGATTGGACGGATCAACAACGACGACCACGCAAACGAATAAAGGATTATTCTTTCGGATCCTGGAATGTACGCTCCCTGAACAAACCGGGGGCCGAGAAGGCCCTCCTTCAACAGGTCGAAAAGTACAAACTGAGCATTACTGCAGTCCAGGAAACAAATTGGCTTGGCAGCGAGATTAATGACAAGAAATCGCATACAATTTTTTACAAGTGGCAAACCATCGGGCCGCAAGGAGTTTGGAGTAGCATTTATAGTGAACAATCGCCTCAAACCGCATATTACTGACTTCAAACCCATAAATGAACGGCTGTGTGCGATTCGCATCAAGACTCGATTCTTCAATCTCTGGCTCATCAATGTGCACGCCCCCACTGAAGTTAAAGAAGACGCAGTAAAAGACGAGTTCTACGTCCACCTTGAAACTCTCTTCGACTCACTTCCAACAAACGACGTCAAATTGCTGTTGGGAGACTTTAACGCGAAAGTCGGAAATGAAAGCTGGCACCGGGGGACCACCACAGCCTCCATGAAGAATGTAACGATAACGGCCAGCGACTTATCGACTTTGCCTGCAGCAGGAATCTAGTCGTAAGCTTTACGTGCTTCCCGCATTCACAAGCAGACCTGGAAGTCTCCAGACGCACATACCGTCAACCAAATTGACCACGTCCTCATTTGCAGGAGATGGGCGTCTAGTGTCATGGATGTCCGCTCCTATCGAGGAGCAAACTGCGACTCAGATCATCACTTGGTGAAGACGACCTACAGATGTAGAATTTCCTCAGTGCACCAAGCAAGAATCAGCCCTCCCAAAATCTTTGCGGTTGATAAGCTTTTGAGTGATGCTACAGCGGTGGCGTATACTACCGCCCTTGAGGAAAAACTATGACCTATGCTACACAACATCAGCAACACAGGCGTCCATGGGTTCTGGGAAGAACTCAAGGGTACCATCAAGGATGTCGCAGAGAAGGTCGTGGGATATAAACCCCGGCGAGCGCGAAATGACTGGTTCGACGAAGAATGCAAAGACTCACTTGACGCGAAAAACGAGGCCAACAGACAATGGATTCAACGAGGAACCAGAGCCAGAAGAGAAAAATATGACGAGCTACGGCGAATATCGAATAGAATAATTAGACGTAAGAAACGTAAATACTTTGACGAGCAGTTGCTGAACATAAACGAAAATTTAGCTAATAGGAACACCAGACAAGCGTACAAACTAGTAAATACAATTAAGAACGGCTACCAACCCAGGACTAGCCTTTGTAAGGACAAGGATGTAAAGATCATCAGCGACACGGATGGTATTAACAAGCGATGGGCCTCTTATTTTGAAGAGCTTCTAAACCGACCATCTAACATCCCCACACAGGAAGCTCTCGACGATATTGTTGATCTAGGCCCACCCATTCAACCCCCGACAGTAGAGGAAGTTGATTTCGCCTTGCGGTCACTAAAACGAAATAAAGTGCCGGGCGCTGACGAGATTCCAGCTGAACTGCTAAAATTCGGTGGAACGAGTCTAGTTGATGCCATACATCAATTACTCCTGCGAGTATGGGAGAACGAGGAGATTCCAGACGATTGGCGCAGAAGCATCATCTGTCCAATTCATAAAAAGGGAGATAAACTGCGGTGTGAGAACTACAGGGGCATCTCACTAGTTTGTACGTCCTATAAAATTTTGACGAAAATTCTGGAAAATAGAATAAAACCGTACGCAGAACGAGTCATTGGCGAATATCAAAGCGGTTTCAGACCTGGTCGCTTCACAACCGATCAGCTCTTCTCAGTCAAACTGATACTCCAGAGGTGCTGGGAATACAACGTAAACGTATACCAAATCTTTGTCGACTTCAAGCAGGCATACGACAGTATCGATCGTGGAGTACTGTACAACATCATGCTGCAATTTGGTATACCGGCAAAATTAGTGCGACTGACAAAGATGACGATGACCAACTCCGTCTCACAAGTCAGGATCCAGAATAGACTTACTAATCTATTTGAAACACGCACTGGTTTGAAACAGGGCGATGGACTGGCACCGACGCTCTTCAACCTAGCACTGGAACACGTTATTCGGGCCATGAATATGGACAACAGCAAGACGCTACTCATCAAGTCGACACAATTAGCAGCGTACGCCGACGACATCAACATCATGTCCCGAAGATTGGCTGACGCAGAAGAACTTCTGCATACGCTCGATACCGCTGCAAAGGAAGTTGGATTACGTATTAACGAGGGTAAAACTAAAATAATGAGGCAATCGGTGACAAGGACACCTGCACAACCAAGCATCAATGTGGGGGACCTCAACATCGAGTTCGTGAACAACTTCATTTACCTGGGTTGCAACTTGTCAAGGGACGCCAACGAAACTGACGAAATCAAGCGACGGATACAGTTAGCTAATAAGACTTTTTCCTCGGTTCTCCCCATAATGAAATCGAAGCATGTGCACAGAAACACGAAGCTCCGCGTGTACAAAACCATTATACGACCAGTGCTATGCTATGGCTGTGAAGCATGGACCCTAACTCAAGCCTCCGAAAACATGCTAGACACTTTTGAACGTAAGGTTCTACGGCGAATTTTCGGGGCTGTTTGCGATCGAGATGGATGGCGCATCCGGTACAACCATGAGTTGTATGAAATGTACGATGAGCTGCAAGTCTCGAAAATCGTCAAACTACAACGACTTCAATGGGCAGGGCATGTACAAAGAATGGACGATGATCGCATGCCTAAGAGAGTAATGAATGCAGAACGAGTCGACGGAGCGAGACTGCGAGGACGACCGAGATCTCGTTGGGAGAGCTCAGTAGGTGTGGACGCCGCGCAGCTGCTGGGCTCCCAAAATTGGAGGACGCGGTCACGTGACCGAGATAATTGGAGGACAATGATCCAGGCGGCCAAGGCCCGACGTCGGGCTGTCGCGCCACGATGATGATGATGATTCCTCTTTTTCCTCTTCCCCGCTGTTTCTACAGCAGTTATTGCAGAGGATGCGATATCTAATAGCGTGCTCCGTAGCTCTGATGTGTTGGATTTTTGAGAGACAATAGTTTAGCGGTGCGACGAGAATCCAATCAGGCCACAACGGCTTTGTGGAAACATACGCTCTACCATTTATCCATCTATAGTGGATCCTGCTAATCGCTTTCAACTTTAAAACTAACTTGGAGCAAGCGATTGGTGTATAAATGATCCGACGAATTTGCGCAGAATTGCTTGCGTGTACCCTGCCTGGCGAACGCGTCTGCCCTACAGTTAACAGCGAAACGAATGTGACCCAGAATCACATAAAAAATAGCTAAAAACAAGCTAGCTTTCGGCTTCGCGTGAAGGGTATCATACCTTCATTTTGATTTACGGTGCATTTGCCGCTTTGAAATTAGTAGTAAAACTTGTTCCGATTTCACTGTTCCTATGAGAGGTATATGAAATAGTAGGCAGATTTCAACCAAATTTTGAAATGTGGTTAAATGTGGTTATAAAATTTGGTAAAGATATGTATGTTTAGAAAGAAAAAAGTTTTTCTACAAAAACTTGTTTTTGGAACGGTCGTTCCTATGGCAGCTATACGATAGAGTAGTTCAATTTCAACCAAATTCGAAATGTGATTTGGCGACAGATATTATTGAATACTACGAAATTTAAAAAAGACAGCTTTATAAATAAACAAGTTTTTCTCACAAAGACCGACTTTCGAAACGGTCGTTCCTATGGCAGCTATGTGACGTAGTGGTCCGATTCCGTTGCTTCCGACGTAAATATATACAGCGTGCAATAGAAAGAAGGCTTTATTTCAGCTCGATAGCTTCAAAACTGAGAACCAGGCAGACAGACGGACAAAGCTTAATCGACTCACTTCATCATACTGACTAAGAATATATGTAGTTTATATGGTCGGAGATGATTCCTTCTATGCGTTGCAAACTTCATATCAAAGTTAACATACCCTATCACATTCTTGAAGGGTATAAAAACGCAGTAAGCTTGGTCTGGTAAATATTGCAGTATTCAGGGAGATTGGAAAAGAGACTTATTTTAAGTTAACTTCATCAAAAACTCCGACCTGTAATCCTGCATTTGCGTTGGAGCCATCTGCCATCTTTCTCAGGAAATTACGTTAAGTCCATCAAAAAACTACATCAAGCATGAGTAAAACAGCTGCATAGAAATTTCGTCTTATCAGCAAAAACTGGGCTCGTCCCATGCAGCAGAAGAGGCTCGACTGGAAGTGTTCTGTACTTCGGAGAAGAACAAGTTGTGTTTTGTTCGGATTAACCTCTTCCCCCGACCCGTAGTTATTAGCCCAAATGGTTTATTTTTAGAGACCATTCTGCAATACCTCACTAAGAACACTAGAAAATTTACTAGTTGCGGTGATAGTAACGGGTGCATCATTCAGCAGTTACCGAGCAACTTCTGCTCAGGTGATCATGATCAAATGGGCAAGAAATATTTCTGCTCATCGCTCAAGCTCTGCTTCTTATTTCTCCTTGAGTTTCATATTAAGTGTGTGTGACAATGTCGCGCTCGGTGGCCGTGATCGTTTGGTCACCGCTCTACGATACTAATCTAGAGCTTGAAGATCAAATCTCGGCGCGATCAAAAACTGCCTGTGAGTACTAATAGAACTCTCACAGTGCTCCGAGCTTGTCAGTATAAAAGACGGCGCGGATAGGAGGTGCATGATAGCAACTGCACTTCCGAAAAGTAGATATGCTATTGGAGCGTCAACAAGGCATAGAAATGCTAGAGATTTTGACGCGCCTATGCCCCTGGAGGGGTCAAAGCAATTAGAGAGAGTGACAATGAGGCGTGCAGCAGGCGCAGACTGCATAGTCGGCAAGTTACGAAACCGCTCGCGAGCAGTTCGTGCTCTTGGATACCGTCTGACCGCAGCCATGGTCATATGCGTGATGACCATACACTCTCTGCTGCCGTGAGAAAGT
Organism: Chloromyia formosa; assembly: GCA_964017055.1. NCBI lineage: Eukaryota > Metazoa > Arthropoda > Insecta > Diptera > Stratiomyidae > Chloromyia > Chloromyia formosa. The sequence goes on from OZ024818.1 coordinate 25,606,191, forward strand.
GTAATTTTTTCCCAAGCCTTAAAAATTGACGTTTTTTAATTATAAATTTTGACTATACTACTGAACCGAAACTAGATTTTGAGCAATGCATTGGACGCAGAATTTGACTCATTTTAATTTACATCTTATAAAGTTTTTCGATTCGAGGTACCGTTTAGATATTATGAGGAATATTAGAAAAAGTGCTCAAATTTCCAATTTTTCGCCTGCACACCGTACCAAACGGCATCTCTCTATTATATTTTGCAAGGTTGCGTCCATATTTGTCGCTTACCGTCCCAACTATTAAGGGATATTCCAAACAACAACATGGGGCCATCGGTTATAATTACAACTTCAAACTCTTCTGACATCACACATTTCCGCTGGTAATCCAATTTTAAGAGTGAATTTCTTTAAGATTTCTGCAGATGTTCAAGCATGATTGACAAGTTTCAAGTAGCTTAAAAAGAAATTTTCTACACACGTCCAAGTATGCTTGAACTGCAAGATTGATCAACCAAACTCGTGAAGCATGCATAAATGTATGTAGCGACTTGTACAATTTTCACACACCATTCACTTGACACAACTTTTTAAATTTTATATATTTTATATAACGTATAATTTCGTCCAAATATTTTTTTTTTGCCCTTACGTATTTACCACTTTTCAGGGACATTTAATTATTAACACTGCTCACGTCTTTGAAAACTATTTTAACTTAAACTATAAAACAAGAAATTGAATTGAAGTATCAATCATCAATCCAATTACACAAAAAATGTCCAAATTCATTTAAATACTCTCAGAGAGATTGTCACGCTTACCCTTGCTGAAGTTTAAAACCCGTTTGATTTCACTTCCAGTGATACAAAAAGAAATAGTGGTGTGTCTCCTTTTGGTTTTCAATACGCCCAGAAAGGGCGGAGTATATCACCCATACACACATCCTATTGGGTATGAAGAACACACCAATCCAATCGATTTCCATTGTTAGAGGGTTTTCAATTTGTCATCACCATCAGTGTGTGCGCAATGGTGTAACCATGCATTTTTAGCCTGAGTTGGGAAACTGTCGAAATGATAAATTAGCAACGCATTGTACATTCAGAGAGTGTGCATTCATATTCGGTGAGCGCTGCTTCTGCTCCTCGATCAGCAACTACCCCTTCGGAGCGAAAGTTTTACACGCTACCTTGGCATTGAGCACGCTACATTTTTCTTGACAATTCACAACGGGTACCCATGCCGTTAGTTTTTAACGTTTTCATCAATCGAAAAATGTGAGAGAACCGAAAAACAAAAGATTTTGCATTCCGTTTCGCAGTTGGAAAGTTGTACTATATATTGTATTTAGTGCAAGTTTGTGGAAAATTAAAGTTTTTGTGTTGACGAGTCGGCTAGAGTCAGCTGTTCATCAGAACCATTTGTCTTTTGAAGCCTACCCCATTATAATTATAAACCAAAGAATGCGCTAGGTAGCTACTTTGTTTTTAAATATGCGTGAACATTTGAAAATATGTATGATGACTTAATTGAATAAAAAGTTTTTTTTTTAAACAAATTCCAGGGAAAGTAGATGTGCTATCCTGTTAGTTAGGAAATGTACTGTATGCGCCATAGTTAAAGCTATCGTATCCTAGCAACACCAACGTCTTCCCCCGTTTCTATTTCAAGCTAACACGAAGGTAGTATAGCGCATGACGACAATGCATAGGTTAGGTTATGTTCGTAAAAGTGGGCGTCCTTTAATTAAGTCACTCCTTTTTCAACTTTTTACTAAATGAAATTTTACTAAAGGTAAATTCCACGTTGATTCAAAATAATATGCTTGTAATCGTAATACCTACATATTAGCCATAAAATTGGGTATTTTGGGAAAGTTAATTTGGACTTTTATTATGCCTGCTACAGACAATGACCCATCGCTGTTAGTTGGAAGCCATTGCTATCTTGAATCTGGGCAGATAGCGGTCTGTGGCGTGGCGATGATGGCTGCCAACAATTAGCTCCTAATGGCTTTCAAACTAATTTTCAGCCAAACGCCATCGCCGCTATCCGCGTAGATACACGATAGCAATGGCTTCCAACTGCCTGTCATGGCTCATTGTCTGTACCAGACATAATACATATATTTTGAAGAAAATGGGTTATTCACCTTGTCATGAAGTTTGTGACGCATAAACTTGAAGTCCTGTACACAGTGCTGGAAAAAAAGTTGGTCAAGCCACTTTAATCCCTTTTCCGCTGAAATTCTTGGAAGTAGTTAGAGTTCCAATGTTTCATTGGCTCAGGTGATAACAAATTATGCGTATCCTGTCTGGAAATGTGTATCTTTTTTAACATTCATCTGGTGCAAGTTAGGGTATGTTCATGCATTACAACAACAACTTAAACCCAGGGCCTTGATGCCCGGAACGGCCCCGGTTTCTTGGATTCAGAAACAATCCACTTGTATCGTTCAACTCTAAAAATTACGCAAAATTAGCTAGTTTCGTCCTTCCGTAATCGAACTGTTGAAGCGAATGAAACAAAGATAGGAGTGTGCGGTACCATATTTGCCTTGACGGCACCTGTTATACAGGTTACTCCGAAAGGAACGCATAAACGCTATGCCAAACGATCAATCAAGCATCTTGTTTTTATCATTTTTCTAAAATGTTCGCAATTATTTATTTAATAAATAGGATATTAGTTTTACATATTTCAAATATTGAATTATTGTATTTTCGTATGATCAAATCGTTCTAAGAAGATTCCATGCTTATTTCTAATTTACTTTCATGCAATATGAGGGTTTACATGAAAAAAGTGAGTTCTCGACTCAAACGATTTTAATTGTTAGGCCTACAACTGCCAGAAATTAGGAACAATCTTTGAACAATTTGATCATTAGAAATGTATGCGAATATCTAGAAAAATAATTTAAAGCGAAAATTTTCAAAATCAATACAACAATTTTTCTTTCACGGAGCTACAGCTAATTATTTATTTCTTTGATTTTTACGCAATAAGTTTTAAATAATTTTGTTTCGATTGAGTTCTCATTTAACTATTCTAGCTTGCGTAGTTTTGCAGTTATTAGGTTTTTGGTACTGAGAGATCGATGTAGTACTCGAGTTTCCAACTCACAAAAAGGCGTGTTTTCTCACATTTAAACGACTGCAATTTCCATAAATCACGAAATTAGGACGAAATGATGTTAATAAGATTTGATCAGAATGAAATAGAAAATTAATTTTTGAAACAGAACTAGTACATAATGTGCGCAAAAATTCGAAAAAATAGGTGGTTATTGAAAACCAAAAATTTTAGCTTTACAGAGCTATAACTATTGAACCGTTTGTCCGATTTTTACAGGATAAATTTTAACAGTTAGTGCAAAGTATTAGCTACGATTGAATTTATTTGGATATTCTAGCTTTTGTTGTTTCTGAGTTACTGGGCTTTAAGCAATATGAGATCGGCGAATTTAAAAAAAATAGCACAAAAAGTCTCGATAGTCATCGGCAACATATGATCCAAAATAGTAGGTTTTGATGTTGCCATGGACTCAAGTTGCTAGTGCATTGGCCTCATCGCCCCGATTCAAAAGAAACCCATATTGCATAGGCTTCACTTCATGTCCAAGAAGGTAATTTTGACCTCAACGAAGGATTGCGAATGTCACCAACAGTACTCCAGTCGATTGGTCTTATCACCTCGATCCAGAAAATACTCATACTTGGTAGTTTTGGTTTTCGTTTAACCTCATGCCCGAAAAAGTCCTTAGCCCCGAACTTAAAATGCTTTTCATCTCGTTCTCCTACATTGCCTTTCTTCTCCCAACCACCCATTCATTGTCTTACAATTCCTACTCACCCCCACCATTGAAATCGCACCATGGGAAGTGCCAAAAAAGCCACCATGCTGGGGTTCGGGTTACCCAACGATGCTACATACCAAATTTGGTTAAAATCGGACCACGGGAAGTGCTCGAATTACGCATCACTCTCTAATGTGAAAAACCCAATATACTCTTATTCCAGTAGAAAATCAGAGAACTCGCCACCAGGCTGTATTTACGGTTCCCCGATGATGGTGCATACCAAATTTGATTAAAATCCGAGCACCGGAAGAGCCCGCATTTTGTATCACTTTCTGGCGTGAACAAAACACAATGTAACTACCGTTATTCCAGTAGAAAATCAAAAAAGCTTCGACCGGACAGTGCTAAGGGTCACCCAGGGATGCTATGTGCCAAATTTGGTTGCAATCAGACCACGGGAAGTGCGTGGACAAACAAACAAACGAGAACACACGAATAAACGAACTATATACCCGTCTATATTATTTTAATCTATGGGACGGGTCAAAAAGCAAATGCGCGTAGCAATTAAAGGATTAAGAAATCGAAAAACAAAATTAAGAATCCTTTTTGCTCGGAATAACATGGGGAATCATTTGGCTGAAAAGGTTGAGTCAAGATCTTAGTTCAGCTATAGCTACCGATAAATATGTGATTCATAGCCCCACAATTTTCCGGGGGAACTTGTGGCCCAGGTTGGCTCTCGGCGGCTCTGCTTAAACCTGGACAAGGATGGAAAGATCATCAGCGACACCGATGGCATTAACAAACGATGGGCCTCTTATTTTGAAGAGCTTCTGAACCTAACGTCTAACATCCCCACACAAGAAGATCTCGACGATATTGTTGATCTAGGCCCACCCATACAACCCCCGACAGTAGAGGAAGTTGATATCGCGTTGCGGTCACTAAAACGAAATAAAGCGCCGGGCGCTGACGAGATTCCAGCTGAACTGCTAAAATTCGGTGGAACGGATCTAGCTAATGCCATACATCAATTGCTCCTGCGAGTATGGGAGGACGAGGAGATCCCAGACGATTGGCGCAGAAGCATCATCTGTCCAATTCTTAAAAAGGTAGATACTGCCGTGTGAGAATTACAGGGGCATCTCACTAGTTTGTACGTCCTATAAAATTTTGACGAAAATTCTGTAAAATAGAATAAAACCGTACGCAGAACGAATCATTGGTGAATATCAAAGCGATTTCAGACCTTGTCGCTCCACAACCGATCAGCTCTTCTCAGTCAAACTGATACTCCAGAGGTGCTGGGAATACAACGTAAACGTATACCAAATCTTTGTCGACTTCAAGCAGGCATACGACAGTATCGATCGTGGAGTACTGTACAACATCATGCTGCCATTTGGTATACCGGCCAAATTAGTGCGACTGACTAAGATGACGATAACCAACTCCGTCTCACAAGTCAGGATACATAATAGACTTACTGATCTATTTGAAACACGCACTGGTTTGAAACAGGGCGATGAACTGGCACCGACGCTCTTCAACCTAGCACTGGAATTCGTTATTCGGGCCATGAATATGGACAACAGCAAGACGCTACTCATCAAGTCGACACAATTAGCAGCGTACGCCGACGACATCAACATCATGTCCCGAAGATTGGCCGACGCAGAAGAACTTCTGCATACGCTCGATACCGCTGCAAAGGAAGTTGGACTACGTATTAACGAGGGTAAAACTAAAATAATGATGCAATTGACGACAAGTACACCTGCACAATCGAGCATCAATGTGGGGGACCTCAACATCGAGTTCGTGAACAACTTCATTTACCTGGGTTGCAACTTGTCAAGGGACGCCAACGAAACTGACGAAATCATGTGACGGATACAGTTAGCTAATAAGACTTTCTCCCCATAATGAAATAAAAGCATGTGCACAGAAACACGAAGCTCCGCGTGTACAAAACCATTATACGACCAGTGCTATGCTATGGCTGCGAAGCATGGACCCTAACTCAAGCCTCCAAAAACATGCTAGACACTTTTGAACGTAAGGTTCTACGGCGAATTTTCGGGGCTGTTTGCGATCAAGATGGATGGCGCATCCGGTAAAACCATGAGTTGTATGAAATGTACGATGAGCTGCAAGTCTCGAAAATCGTCAAACTACAACGACTTCAATGGGCAGGGCATGTACAAAGAATGGACGATGTTCGCATGCCTAAAGGTCGCCACCCATTGACGAGCACAACCACGACCAAACTTCCATCGAACCATCAAATATCATAGAACGGTGGAAATAGGGGGAATTTTTTTTCCACACGTCCTATGAAATTGATGGTTCGATGGAAGTTTGATCGTGGTTGTGCTCGTCAATGGGTGGCCACCTTAAGAGAGTAATGAATTCAGAACGAGTCGACGGAGCAAGACTGCGAGGACGACCGAGATCTCGTTGGGAGAGCTCAGTAGGTGTGGACGCCGCGCAGCTGCTGGGCTTCCAAAATTGGAGGACGCGGTCACGTGACCGAGATAATTGGAGGACAATGATCCAGGCGGCCAAGGCCCGACGTCGGGCTGTCGCGCCACGATGATGATGATGAACTTTATTTGACAGCAGAAGCCGTGTTCGTTGCACACAATATACTCCATAGCTATTACATCTATGCAACCACAGTAAAAAAAAAACATATAAATGTTAGTTTCCGTATGGCGGGAATAATCGAACTTTTTATTTGCTTTTTGCACAAAATTATCCTTTTTGGCACATGATTAGCTCACAAATGCAATTGTCACCCTCAAATTTTCATTAAGATTCAATTACATTTTCATTCTACTTGACTTCATATGATTAAGTTTATCTCGAGTTCACAAATAAATTTCAAATAAAATCAACACGTGCCGATAAACCCTCTTTCACTCCTGAGAAGGATAATCGTCACTTCCCTTCAATAGGCATTTGCTGATAAAAAGATTATTAGCCACGCCAATGATTATTCATATGCATGGTGGTATAGCGATTTAGTGATACTTATTGTAGTTAGGAGTTATTATTTCGAGGTTTTTGGTAAACCCTAAATGTTGTTTAAATTCAGTGTAAAGTACAAACCCGAAGGTATGGTACCCTCCACATTTATATTTTTATGGGTTGCAAGCTTCATAACGAAGTTAATCTCTTTCAGTGAATGGTATAAAAAGAAATCAGAAGTTTATTGCAAATATTCATTTTGTAGTTAATAATTTTTTAATACTATGTTCGCACTGCAGACCAAATTACTTGATGTGGACCAGATTACTAAATTTAAAACGATTGATACGTTATACGTGTCTAGATGGAGCGTGTAAGACCCGCCATAGACGGTGCGATCCATCGTCAGATCGATCTGACGATGGATCGCCACAAAATATCTGACGATCGAAAATATATGGAACTGTCAAAAAATCGTCAACGATAGTCACATACACTGTGCGATCGATCTGACGATCAAAATATCGTCAGATCGATCTGACGACGGATTGCATCGTATATGAGGGCTATAATATGTAAATGTGTTTTCTATCATCATTTATAGGCCAGTAAAATGAAGCCAATTTGGGGTCTTTTTAATAAAAATTAGGAAAGATCTATATAATCTATATAAAATTTGCGTTGAACTCTGCATCAAATGCACTGCTCAAAATTTGAAATTTGGTTCAGTCATATAGTCAAAATCGATAGTAAAAAAAAAACACACATGCACAATTTCGAGGCTTCGGAGAAAAATCATACTTGGTCACTTTTCAAGCTCAAAGATCTTTGAAACGGATGCTCATGGAAAAACTTATATGTAAAAGTTTAAGATTGAAGATAATTGATTGCAAGTCTAACGTGGTGAATATTTTTCAATTTGGCTGATTTTTAGATTAGTTATGAGGAGATATTCAAAAATGCCTGCTTAGCGGTTTTTGCTAATTTAACCTTTGGAAAATCAACGACTTTTCATTAATAAAAACGCAATAACTCACAGATTACACCAGCTAGTATATTCTAGTAAAGAATGAATCGCAGCTAATACCCTACCTTAAAAATAGAAAATAGTCAGTAGAAATCAGATAAACTGTTTATTAGATATAACTTTGAAAAATAAAAAAAAAGGGTACACAATTTTTTTTTTAATTAAAGAGCTGTAACTGACCGAACTTTAAAAATTAGTATTATATAGTGTTAACACAAATTTAACACTATTTCACCTCACCACCGCGGACGCCGACACCATGTTGAAAAAGCGCTTAACTGTTTGGCTTGTCCACTTTCTTTTTAATATCTCTTAAATTAGTCTGACGAGGAACCTTGCAAAGCTAGAGTAATTCATCTACAATTTGAGATTAAAATGAAACTTATGTTATATAGTACTTACCAAGATAGAGTTATACTAAGCCAGAAACCGCTAAGCAGGAATTTTTGAATTTTGATTCATAACTACTCTAAAATGGGCCGAATAGATAAATATTGGCCACGTTAGACTTGTAATCAAATTATCTTTAACTTTCACATATAGGTTTTTCGATTTGGCGCATTCCTTTCAAAGATCTCTGAGTTTGAAAATTGATAAAGTGTGATTTTTCTCCGATGCCTCGAAAATTGTCGTTTTTTGATTATTGACTTTGACTGTAATACTGAATTGAATTTCAACTTTGAACAATGCATTGGGCGCAGTATTCTTTAATTTACTCCCACAAATTTTTTCGATTCGAGGCACCGTTTAAGAGTTATAGGGATAATATTAAAAAAAGGACTCAAAATTTCTCGGATTTTCGCCCAACCAAAAGTTAAGCTCACCTTCTGGGACGGTGCGAGCTCAGTTTCCATGTATTCAGTCTAATTATTTCCTGGTCTTTCCTTAATTTTTAGTATTAAAATTGTATTTTATTGGCCTATAGTGGGGTGTGGCGTGTCAACTATTCCATGTGGCTTAGCTGACATTTGTCGTCGGCATAAACCAGTTTCGGACGATGCACGTTGCCAGCCTGCAGCGCAAAGAAATAGAAAAAAGGAGAAAATAGATATTATCAATTTTTAAATATTTTTTCCATGCTAGATGCTGCAAAATTTAAAACAATTAAATAAACTTTATGACTCAAGATATCAACTTTCTAAACACATAGCTATACATACTTAGTTTAGGTTTCTTTTCACCAAAACAAACGAAAATCAAATATCAACGCATTTACCCAATAAAAATCACATTACCGCCCCTTCCGATAAAAACTGTTCTCACGAACAAATTGAATTTTTTATTTGTAGTAAGCATAGACGAAAAGCCGATTAACCAACCCGAGCCACGTGCGTGGCCAACGCCACATAACCCCTCGCTTTTGAAACTGTCATTGTAGGGAATTCTTATCGGTCCTTTTAGAACGTGTGTTATGATAGATCACACTTTCAGAGGTTTTGAATGAATTAAAGGAGAGCTGACTTTTCATCCTTTCGAGTGATTCTTGGAGGTGTCTACCCGCAATTATCATTAATATCATATGTAGCAGATTTGATGCTATCCAAATAAAACCAAATTGTATACCAACGGACGCTGTACGTTGTTATTTATCAAATAGGTCAACGTGTTGTAACGGACGGTTTGGTGGGCATCCGAAGATGCTCGTGGGGATGGAGCCTAAGGTAAGGTAATTAACCATGAAGGTCGGGCTGTGTCATCTGGGAGCTGGCGAAGAAAAAGGCTCCTCAACGAGCTAAGCAGCGGCCTATGCTTGCTGTTGCTCAGTTCGGGAGACGTGGGCGGGGTTTTCGCCGCTCGTTGCCCCTGTCCTTTACGTATTAACAAATATTCAGACCTGGGGAAAAGAACACAAACAGGTGAGGTAGAAATGGGGAATGATAAAAAATGAGGCGATAAGGATGGAATGGTTGGCAGACGGCGCAGATTTCCTCGCGTTCGCATCAGGGTGCAGGCGTAATGGGACCCTCGGCCTCTGATTTCGTATCACCGACAGATCTTTACTCATCAGGTGCTGCCATAGATCTGCCGGTGGAAGCAGCACTACCAGACCAGAATATGGTTCATTACAGGGCAGCTTCTACTTCGAGACCTGCAAAAAAATAGAAGCTGAGGACAGAGTGTGCTGCAAAAAAAATAAAAAAAATAAAACAGAACTGGGCTCCTGAGCTGCCGGCAACCATTGTAGAGGAGAAAAACAGCAAAGAGAAAAAAAATACTACATTTCCCCATTATTCAGATGATCAACATTCCTTGCCGTAATTCACTCATTAACTCTGTATGCAGTACTGTGTAAAGAAAAATGTTAAAGTTACTTAAAAGGATAGTCCTGGTAAACAAAAAGGTATCCAGGGCTCCTCCGCGCTTCGTCCGGTCACCGAAGAAGCTCCTAATGCCGGCAACTCGAAGCCTTTATGGAGGTCTTAAATACGTGGCTAAACTACAAAAGACAAACACAAAGCCAGGACTGCCTTGTTAAACTGAATCTAACAGAAAAACTACTCTATAGGAAGGATGGGGGTGCTACAGAGGAAAGCACAGCTACTTGAAGGGAAAATACGTGAAGTAAAGTGGCTAAGTCGTAAGACTTAGAGCAAATAGCCTTAATGTGCTTTTGGGCATACAAATCGGTGGAAGGACCAAAAAGGAACTCGATGAGGTCCTTCTTAGTCCTGTTCTTTACCAGCAATGGGCCCCACGTTGGACGCCAAATATGTACCGGACGGTTTGGTGGGCATCCGAAGATGCCCTTGGGGATGGAGCCTAAGGTAGCGTAATTGACCGTGAAGGTCGGGCTGTGTCATCTGGCGAAGAAAAAGGCTCCTCAACGAGCTAAGCAGCGGCATATGCCGTGATACGGTTTCGTATCACCGACAGATCCTTACTCATCAGGTCCTGCCATAGATCTGCCGCTGGAAGCAGCACTATACCAGACCAGAATATGGTTCATTACAGGGCAGCTTCTACTTCGAGGCCTGCAAAGAAATAGAGATGAGTTAGCATTACCTCATTTTCTAGATCGTGACGGTCTTGTGTAGAGGTGTGCGATCAGCAACACGCTCAACTGAGTTATTCACCCCATAAATGGGTACTCATTTAACAGCTGAGTGGGCTCATAGTCCGACACGTAAATCCCCTTTTTTTATCGAAAACTACCGCATTCAGTAGGAATCGAACCGGGGCCCAGTGCGTAGAAGGCGAACGTGCTAACCGTTGCGCCATCCGGACTACGACTACTCAATTCTATTGAATATATTTACTCTGCAATGACGCAGGATATTTTTGATTGGATGAAAATTGACGATTTGGCATTGAAAAAACGACCAAGAAAACAAACTTTTTTTCATACCTACGCCATTCTGCTATATTAGATTTTGATATTTTTCGAAAATCCTACGTCATTGTACAGGAAATACCTTCCAGCTTAACGGCATTTTTTTCCTTTTTCGGTTTTAACTACTCAATCGGCCGGAGTCATGTCAGCAGTGGAGGAACTTTTTTTTTCGGGGCTTCCGAATACAGCGCATAAGTTGCTTGGATCCCAATACTTTCTATGAAAAAATTATGTAAAATAGGTCAAATATGTTCTTAATTTTCCGAAACATTTAATTGAGTATTTTTCTTCCAAAAAATTCCCGAAAATCACCCAAATTTCCAGCGTTCACACTGGTATAGCCCCCAGCGGCGTAGCTAAGGGGGGGGGGGGGGGGGTGAAGAGGGGCCGTTGCCCCGGGTGCAACTGCTGGGGGGGGGGGGGGGGGGGGGGGGGCGCGCCAAAACGCTTTCCACGGACTAACTTTTTCTTCCCTCCGTTTGAATATTAATTCATACTGAAGTTTTGCCCCGGGCGCCAAATACTTTAGCTACGCCACTGATAACCCCTTAATGTTGTATGAGTTCCAGAGTTCTCTCGTTATTCTGGAGTTGATAATTGAATTGGAACGGCCAATTTTGGTTGGCCAGTTACATCATCCTAGAGTCCATTTTTAGGGTTCTGTAGTAAAAACGAAACCCTTGTGAAATCGGTCATGCGTCCGTTTGTCTGTCTGTCCATGAAATATCTCACGAACCGCCGAAGCTACGTTCATGAAATTTGGTGGAAATATGTAGAAGTAGTATAATTCTCTGGAGAATTCGATGCATTGTAATAGGTCAACTTTAAAGGGGGGGTCCCCATAGAGGGGAAATGAAGGTCGACATTTTTTTTTCGTTTGGTTTAGGCAAGTGGGGCATCGTAAGAAAGGTACCATCGAGTACATTCCATTTTTTCAAATTTGAAGAAAGGAGAAGAGAGGTTGAGGGGAAAATACGTGAACCGAGTTTGCCCCCCCCCCCCCTCCTTGCATTTCGAGACCGTTATAATTAGAAATATGGAAATTTACAGCAAAGCGGCATTTCACAAGCACAGAAAACTAAAAATAATAGAATTTTGAAATCTCATCAGAAAAGGTTAATAATAGTACATTTCTATATTCGCATTTAGCACACCCCTGCCCCCCTTAAGCACATCGGAGGTCAAAAATATTGATGGCCATTGATAACCAACATTGGCAATAATATCTCCAAGTTTCGTAACAATCACATAATATTTAATAATAGTACATTCATTTAAAGTTACGGATTTTGACACTATCCATACAAAAATACACCTAACGGCCTCGCGCATAGGTGCGAGTACTACTTGCATGTTGCTTTTCCTAGGGCTAATTGCAGTTATTTAATGAACCAATTTTAGAAAGGTAAAGATTGGTTTGGGGCGGTGATTCTATCAATAATTATTTATACAATTTGTTTTTTTAGGGTTTTGTGTCTTAAATCTTACAAAATCGGTCAAATGTCTGTCTGTCCGTCTGTCCATAGAATATCTCACGAGCGGCTGAAGTTACGCACATCAAATTCGGTGGGTGAAAATCCCAGAAATTTGAGTTTTTTTTTAATATTATCCTTATAATTTCTAAACGGTGCCTCGGATCGAAAAAAAAATACAGGAGTCAATTAAAGAGCGTTAAGTTCTGCGTCCATCCAATGCACTACTCAAAGTTGAAATTTGGTTAGTAGTGTAGTCAAAATCGATAGTCAAAAAACGACAATTTTCGAAGCTTCGGGTAAAAATCACTATCACTTTTCAAGCTCACAAACGGAGGCTTCGAATGGAAAAATTTATATGTAAAAAACATTTATTTGTAAAAATGAAACCGGAAAATAGAGGGCTTCGCCCGCAAGGGTTTTGTAGTGTCCCATACCAATAAAAGATGATCTGTTCTACTATTGGGGATGCTTAATCATTCATGTTAAGACGATATAGCAAATTGCAAGCTTGCAAAAAAAAAAATATAAAAAATAAATTTTTGGAATTATTATAGAAAGTAGAGCCACCAATCAGCCCATATCCCCCCCCCCCCCCCCATTCCACTTCTCTCCCCTCCCGCCTTTCAGAAATGTGCGGAAAACAATAAACAATATTCAAGTATGCAGTACTCATATTACTAGTACGTAACAGAGACCGGTTATGTACATTTTTGTATGGATGGTATCAAAATGTCCAACTTTAAATGACTGTACTATTATTAAATATTACGTGACTATTACGGAACTTAGAGATATTATTGCCCATGGTGTTGATTATCGTTGGCCATCAATATTTTTGACCTGGGATGTGCTTGAGGGATGCAGGGGTGTACTAACTGTAACTATAGAAATATACTGTTATTAACCTATTTTGACAAGATATCCATTTTCCATTATTTTTACTTTTCTATACTAGTCGGAAGCCACCTTTCTGCGAGTTTTCATGTTTCTAAGCGTAAGGGTCTAGAAATGCAAGGCGGGTGGGACAAGTTATGATCCCATATTTTCCCCTCTACCTCTTTTCCTTTTTTTTTCAAATTTGATGAAAATGCTAAAAATGAAATGTACTCGGTGATACCTTTCTCATGATACCCCACTTGCCTTGACCTTCATTTCCCATCTATGGGGACCTCCCCTTAAAGTCAGTCAACTTACGACGCATCGCTTTCTCCGGCGAATTATAATAATTCTACATATTGCCATAAAATTTCATATATGTATGTAGCTTCAGCCGTTCGTGAGATATTCTATGAACAGACGGACAGATATTTGACCGACTTCATAAGGGTTTTGTTTTTACTACAACACCCTAAAAAAAACAGAAGTCCTGGAGAACTTACCACCTCGGTCGTTTATATGAACCATGGGATAGTATTTTAAACTAATATTAGAGAATGTGTCTGCAGAGCCGTATATCGAGGGATATCTAATTTCAGTTAATTCATTTAAAAAATAGACCAAAATTAAAAAGTAATATTGTTCTCTTTTTATTATATATATAATGCTCTTCCGTGTTTATGTATAACCATCTGAAAATTGCAAAATATTTGTCGCAATTCCTTAAAGATTTTTTATCTGCAGCTGTGAGAATAACGCATCCGGTGTTAAACCTTAAAATTATATTTGCTCTTACATAGGTCAATAAAATGGCTCTAGAATAACGAAATGTTGAATACATCAAATGTGATTTGGGTTGAAGCATCCGTAACAATTCCCAGCCTAGCCTTCTTGGCCAAAATCTTCGGTGAACTTCTGCAATTTCTTTAAGTCGTCGTCATTCACAGTAGGCTTTGTACGTGAGAGTGATTTTTTCATATCCGCCTGAAATGTCATTGATTAGGTATATTTCTAAATATAAAATTGATAATATTTCACCATTGTAACTGGCGGCTCGTATAATTTGTCACTGGGTACATCCATCCAGGTCATTTCAATCGCACCGGGATCGCCTGGAGAACAGGGTGTAAGTAGGTCGTTACAAATGACCTCTTTATCTACAGGAGACGGTCCGGTTATTCTCTATAAAACATACACGCAATTATGTAGTAATACTGTATGCAGTTCAAAGAATTTACATTTTCATACTTTAAAATGAGTTGCAGACTGGACTTTACGGACGGGTTCCATGAGGGCATCCCGTACGACAATTTGGATGTCAGCTCCGGAATATCTAACGCAATAAATTAAGTAGTTAAAACACGTAATAAACAATCAATTAAATTAAATTTACCCATCTGTTCTACCGGCGAGATCCTTTAGATCGCTTTCCGTTAAAACGTGTGCAGTATTTCCTAAATGAATCTTAAACATAACAAGGCGTGCATGTTGCTCCGGAAGCGGTATGTAAATTCTCTTTTCAAATCGTCGCCTAATAGCAGAGTCGAGAACCCATGGGATATTTGTGGCTCCCAACACCAAAATCCCGTCAGTATCATTTCCTACACCCTGCATTTGCACTAAAAATTCTGTTTTGATGCGGCGTACACTGTCGTTCTCATTGTCCGTTCGAGTCGAACACATGGAATCGATTTCATCGATGAAAATTATACTCGGCTTGTGTTGGCGTGCAAGCTCAAAAAGATTCTTTACAAGTTTTTCCGATTCACCCAACCACTTCGACATCAAATCGGAACTTGAAATCGAAAAGAATGTTGAGTTGTTCGCTTCAGTGGCGACGGCTTTTGCCAAATATGATTTGCCGGTACCGGGTGGACCGAACAATAAAATTCCTTTCCAGGGAATTCGCTTTCCAGTGAATAAATGTGGAAATTTAATCGGGAGAATAACAGCTTCTTTGAGTGCTTCCTTTGCAGCTTCTAATCCAGCTACATCTGCCCATTTCACGTGTGGTTTTTCAATGACAATAGCACCCTCCAGTTTGCTTTGAAGTTTCTTTTTCTCAGGATCATCGCCGTCGTCGTCATCGCTATCACTCTTTTTATCTTTGTCTTCCCTGAAATTACACGAATAACCCATAAATAATCACGTTGTTTCTTACAACCCGTACAGAATGCTCTTACTTTGATCCGGCATCCGACTCTTTAACAGCCTTCTTTTTTCCTTTTTTCAAGTGATCTTTCAACTTTTCGGCTCTATCCAAATATTGTAAACATTTCGATCTAATCGAATCTTTTGCTTTATCCCCCTGTGCTTCATCTGTAAAACAGGCAGTTAGTAACGATTACACATTTTATGAAAGCTCACATTTAATTGCATGAAGAAAATATTCTACAGCGTGCTCGTAGAGGCGTAGAGCTTCTGCATAGTTTTTATTTCGATCCTCTTCTGTTGCGCGGGTCACTAAATCTATGGCTTTCTGTAATGTTGTCCCTGCTGCCATTTGGACGTTAAGTAAAATTCGACTAGGCCTAGAAAAAAAGATAGTGAATATTCAATCAAAGCTAATAACTATTTTACTATTTTTTTATTTTAAATTTACACTCGAAACATTAAACGAGCCTCGGATACCACGGACTGATTTACCGGCAATGACTTTTGGCTAGAAACAACGAACCACGATCGGTTTTTGGAACATTCGAACGATGTGCGGCGAGTGCAGTAGTGCAAGGCTCACTGAAGTCGAGCGGGTAATGACCGCATATAACATCTCTATATTAGGACTGAGCGAAGCAAGATGGGTTGGATCGGGATCGACTTTACCGCCAAGTTACCAAACAGTGCTGCTCTACTTTGGAAGTGAAAACGATACCTCACCTAGACATCGGAATTCTGTTGACTAAGGATGCACGCCGATCTTTAATCGATTGGAAGCCCATTTCAGACCGTATCATTACAGCCAGATTTAGATCCAGGGTAAGAAACATCACCACCATAGTTCAGTGCTACGCCCCGACTGAACCAGCAGATTAATCAGCTATGGATGCCTTCTATCACCGACTTGGCGACACCTTCGACAAAGCTCCCAAAGGTGACATAAAAATTATAACGTTCTGACCTACTGGTGTAGGTGATCAGGTGACGACATCAGGTGGCAGCCAGTCACAGTCCGAAGAGCAGCATTCTGACAGGACTGGATGTTTTTCCATTGGGTGTCGCTCAGGTTTTCAGACCAGATAGGAGCCGCATAGTTGGCCACAGATCTCCCGATTGATTTATATGTCGCTAGTAGGGTCTCCTTATCTTTCCCCCAGAAACTGTTAGCTAAAGCTTTGAGGACTTTTTTCCTGCGTCTCATTTTGTCACCAATGGTTGACGCATGGGCCGAGAAGGTAGCTATACTGTCAAGGGTGACACCGAGAATTTTAGGGTGGTTAGTTTGACCGTCTACTGCAATATCCAGTTGTTGCCTCACTTCTTTGGTCCATATGGTAAACAGTGTAGCGGTAGACTTCGGCGCAGACAGAGTGAGATTTTTGCCGACAAAGGTGTTAAGTTCGTCGAGATACCCATTTATCTGTTCGCACATTTGAGTGACGTCGTTGCCGGTTGCTAAAATCGTACAGTCATCAACATAACTGACAATTTCGAGTCCTTCAGGTGGCGTAGGGAGTCCTGACATGTAACGGTTCGTGGTCATCCCCGGTGTCGAGGGATAGAAAATTAGCTGCTTCTATAGGGTTCTCCCACCGCGATATGGGAGTCGGATGCGTGGGTGCAGCTGGACAATGGAAGATGTGGTTCACACCATGAGGTGCTCCATTACAAGCAAGACAGATGTTTGAGACGTTGTGGTCAATGCGGGATAAATAGGAATTCAGTCATTAACACCAGCCTGACCAAAGTTGGGCGAGTGTCGTTCTCATTGTTCTCGGAAGCCTTTCCTCTTCCGGAGATACTGTTGGAGGTATGGATGAGAGAACTGGATTTGGACTTAAACCCGCGATCGATAGAAGTACCTCCTCCTGAAGTACCGCTGTGATGGCTGATCTGTGTGCGTCGCTATCAAAAGGTACACTTTTACACCTCTGGACATCTCCCTCAAGTCACGCCTAACATGTCTTCGCGGCGGTGTCTTGTCCATGAGGTTGAAGTTTGGGTACTACCTCCGGTAACAAACCGCCAGATATTGTTTGGCAAGAAGCTTTTTGTGGTCCCTTAAAGGCATCATCTTGGTTTCCTGATTGTAAATTGTCCTGGGGTGACATCAGGAGACAGCCGGTGGCAGTACGGAGAGCGGCATTTGCCAAACCCCTTCAATGTAAAAAGGGAGGTGTATTTGTATGTTACGGACTTGAAATCGTCAGTTACGCTGATGACTGCTTGATTCTGGCAACCGGCAATGACATCACCCAAATGTGCGAGTTCTTCATTAGTAAGAATCTTACTGTGAGCGCCGAAGTCTTGTGTTACTCTGTTTACCACTTACGACCAAGGAAGTGAAACTACAACTGGCTTTCGCAGTAGATGGTCAAACTATTCCCACAATTAACAACCATCAAAATTCTCGGTGTCACCCTTGATAGCATTGGCCACCTCCTCGGCTCATGCGTCAATCATTTGTGGCAGAATGAGAAGCAGGAACGCCTGGATCATCGCGCTCGGTGGCCGTGGTCGTTCGATCACCGCTCTACGATACTAATCTAGAGCTTCGAGTTCAAATCTCGGCGCGATCAAAAACAGCCTGTGGATACTAATAGAACTCCCACAGTGCTTCGAGCTTGACAGTATAAAGACGGCGCGGCTAGGAGGTGCATGCTAACAACTGCACTTCCAAAGACCGCACCGCACCGTGAAAGAAAAGTTCAAAGGTTTAAGAGAGTTCTCTTTGATAACGCCAGCTATTAGTCGGCCATCACCACGCTCCACAGTGAGCAAGTGTTCTGTTCGATTGCGGAACAAAAGCAAATATGGTTCTGAACACGTAACAGACGGATCCCGACTCCCAAGAGCAACCAGAACTACGTTGGCTCAACTCTGTTCTGGCTGGTGCTCGCGTCTGAACTCGTACTTGTAATTCCTGCCCATCATGTGGCCTCACCCCACACGATGTTGAGCACATCTTTGTCTAACAGCCCCCACGCGCTTAACAAATATTGCGATGTGGGAGAAACCCATAGAGGCAACTGCTTTCCTCCACCTGAACTTAGAGGATAACAATAGATATTCAGAATTTATGACACATACAGCTATTAGAGCTCAAAGTCAAAGATGTAAAAAAAGAAGAGGGTTGGGACATAGCCCATAAATACATATACATGCGATAACAACAACAAAGTGTGGGCCAAACCAGTGGGTAGTTAATTGTCAATGCCGGGGGGACTTCCATATCAGAGGCGCCAAATTTTAATGATGGGTTTCAATCGAATTTGGTCTGAAATGGACGAATCTGAAGCCTTTTCCGCGAATTCATAACCGTTTAGGATATATTTACCTTTAAAGTTGGAACTTTTGTATGGGAAAATCCAGTGCTAGTATTGCATACTATAGAATAATTTCCGCTTTAGATAGTTAAGAACCTACTATGATACATCATCATTTAATTTTTCATATTTTCAGCCCACTTGTATTTTACATTTAGCGTAAATAAGCCGCTGATAAAATTTGGCGCCTCAGATATGGAAGTCTTGCCTCAATGCCTTTAAAATGCGCTAAATATCAAATATTGGAGGGTTTTCCGATTTTCATCTCAACTGGTTGAAATTTCAATTTTCCTTGTAATAGAGTGCCATTTAAATGCAATTTGTCGTGCAAATTATGCGAAACCGTGTCCAAAAAGATATTCATTAGCTGAAACACTTTTAATGAAAAGTTGCCCCCAAAAATGTTAAGTCCTGATTCCCTAGTCTAGCTCGATGCGCCGCTACGACAATAAACAGCTGTCAAACTGACAACTTGACTCAATTGTGACATCATTGGACTTTTTCTACACTTGCGCAAATCCACCAAAACAACAGAACTGATGTTGGAATTTACTTAGAAAATCTGAGATGAGAACTATGCTGTCTTCGGTGTGGCGTTTACCTCCGCTCCGCACTCCCATTTCTTAACACTGAGTATCAACAAATGGATGAGTCAGACCGAAAGAAACCATTTGCCACCGAAATTGACCGTCATCTGATCGCAGTGCAGATGTAGTAAAATCCATACAAGGACTGTGTCTATTAATCGTCGAAACAACCAACTCCTCCATCCTCGTTCCCTAAAAATTAAATTCTCACCCGAATGACTTTTCTCGTGAGCATTGTACCTGTTCTTCTGACGCCACTTTTTTTAAACGCAATACAGCTGAAGGTCAAGCTCGCACAAAGCATAAGCTTCGGACACACACGATGCTAACGAGTCCTTTGCAGTTCCTGAACTTACCACTTATTTATTCGTCCTCCACGGAGTAAATTCAAGAAATAATGACAGGTACCAGTCAAATTGTTTTCTTCACAGGTATGACTAATAAGTAGCAAGCGATGGCATCCGATGCGAAGGGACTTAATGTACTTCAATCTGAAAAGAAATCACTCTATTACTCGATGTCGCATAAGGATACAGAAACTTACCTCCGTTGTCACTTCAAATATCTAAGAAATCCAATCCAAAATCCCCGTACTGTCACTCTGTGCTCGCCGCAGTGTCGTGCAATAAACGAGCAAACGAGCTTAACCTGTCGAGCTGCAAATATGTGGAGCGTACGTAGTTCCTTCCACCGCCGTTATTTACGGGCTGAGTAGATTGCCGGCAGAAAGATTCGCAGCGGCAGAAGCATCCGCAGTGGAATCAGCGGTAAAATAGCGGCATTTTTTTAAAATGGCTAATTTTTTTTATATTTGATGGGTCTAAAAGCTCACAAATAAATCGGGGGGAGCCGTGACCGTTAACCCGGATAACCCCCAATTAACCTGCACCGTAGTACAAAAAAACATGCCTAAAACCCGCCATAAACGGTGCGATCCATCGTCAGATCGATCTGACGATGGATCGCGAACGTAGAATGCAGCAGCAGCGTCAGAAGCAACAACAAAAGGTAGATTTGTCATCGCGACAGATCTACGTGTTGCTGTTGTTGCTTGTACCGCTGCTGCTGCATTCTGCGTTTAATCTGGTTAGGGCCTAATAGCCGCCATACATTATCCGGTCCGTCGCCTGATCGATCGGCCGATGGATCGCCACAAAATGTCAGCTGATTAAAAATTATACGGAGCTGTCAAAAAAATCGTCAACGATAAGGCTGCGCGCATGATGGCTCACGTTCGCGTGTCGCGTTCACGTGTTTTATGTCAAACGATTTGAGTCTATGGTTTCCAACCAAAGACGCGAATCTGTCAATATGACAAATGCTCGGCTATTGTCGTATCAACAAATTGAGATCATTATTGTGCTTTAAAATGAATAAATAGGTAAGAATTGAGTGGCACAACAAACGACTGGGGAGTAGCAGGATGTGCATAAATACACATTTCATACTAAATTATTGGCGTTAACACACAGTAATGAATCCAATTTGGTGATACGACAACAGCCGAGCACCTATCAAATTGACAGATTCGCATCTTTGGTTACAAACCATAGATTCAAACCGTTTGACATGAAACACGTGAACGGACACGCGAACGTGTGCTAACGTGCGCGCAGCCTAAGCGCATACACAGGCCGATCCATCGGCCGATATCGATATGGGGCGACGGGTCTGCCGATCGATCGGTGTGTGTATGGTCCTAACCAGATTGAACGCAGCAGCAGCGGTGGCAGCAACAACAACAACAGGTGTGCGTTCCATAACGTAACTATAGTCAGAGCTGTAGTCAACTCTGACTACTGTCATAGTCAGCTATAGCTGTGGGTGTTAGGCCCTAACCAGATTGGACGCAGAATGCAGCAGCAGCAGCAGAAGCAACAACAATAACAGGTAGATCTCTCATCGCCGCTGAGTCATCGCGACAGATCTATGTGTTGTTGTTGTTGCTTCTGCCGCTGCTGCTGTATTCTGCGTTCAATCTGGTTAGGGCCTTATGCAAAACCATCTACATACAAAGCCGGGAAGTAGGTTGCTGAGAATGTGTGAGTCAGCCTCCTTTCAAATCTGACAATTCTAACATGGGAGAGCAAACTGCGGCTGGGAGAGCAAATGAAATTTGTCCAATGATTATGCTCTCACCAATTCACCAAGTTGTAAACTTCTGACATTTTTCTATGGGATTGACAAAAGTTCACGACGAATACAACGTTTACTACATTTATGACAGGGAGCGTGAATCCCCCTATAATGAAATCTGTGCCGTTAAACGAATTCATTCTACCGTGTTCATTTCACTTTTATTCACTTAATTCGAATGTGACAGCTGGATTTCGAATCGACATTTTTCAGGCATATTCATTTGTTGATCGAATTAGTATCACGACCAATAAAATGATATGCCCGATATTTCAATTCGATTTACATCACGTTTGCACTTCACTCTTCACTTCATAAAACTGAAAATTTAGAATTCGATTTTCATCGTAAATTCCATGAAAATCACACAATTTTACAGCCGCCATTTTGGAAGGAACTTTCGCTCTCTCAAATATATCACGTGCAACACTAGTGTAAACACAGCACATCCACTGCAAATTAAAACCCGCGAATTTCCACGAAAATACGTATTTTTCCGAACAAAAATTATGTGGCCGTATGCGCGACACTACAATTCACAAACTATTCCACTTTTCACTGAAAATATCAACCAAGAACCCGTATTTTTTTGACAAAATATGCCACGCGTTGCTCCGTCCTCCATAGAGTCCGGAACAAATTTTCGACTAAAGTCAGCCTCCTGTTGGCCATAGTTGTGTGCGCGCGAGGGTCTACTTCCTGGCTTTGAATGTAGATGGTTTTGGCCTTATGGAACGACAATAGTCGTAGAGTAGCACACAAACACCACCATATTTTTCACTACACTCACATTTGCTTCGGTATTTCACTCTAAGTGCAATAATTTTTAACGCACAAACGCTCTTTCGCACCAATTTTTCTCAAATTAAATTTAACGTGCTCTAAACTGCAAAAAACAATTCAAAATTAAAGCAATAACAATGTAATTTTGCACAACGACTGTTTACTGTCAGTTTGACTTCGTGTATACGTGTGTGTGTGATAGCTATCGATAGCTTCGCCTCATGAGCACGAGCTAGAATAGTTGACTACAGAGCTGACTATTGTATGTTATGGAACGACGATAGTCAACTGTGTGTTATGGAACGACGATAGTCAACTACAATAGCTGACTATCGGAGTTACGGCAATAGTCAATGACAGTGATAGTTGACTATAGTCAACTATAGTTACGTTAAGGAACGCACTCCAGGTAGATCTGTCACGACGACACAGCGACCTGTCATCGCCGCTGTGTCACCGCGATAGATCTACCTGTTGTTGTTGTTGCTGCCACCACTGCTGCTGCTGATGCCGCCGCTGCTGCTGCGTTCAATCTGGTTAGGGCCTATGGCACGTTTAAATGGTATCGCCTGCATTCACAAATGGTAGGGCTACCAGAACGCTCTCACTTTTGTTGTTGCAATACAGTACAAAAATGGGACAGGAATGGGAGCGTTCTGGTAGTGCTACCAATTTATGAATGAGTGTATTCACGACGCTCGTTTTATCCGGATCGCTACGGAGCCCTCCGTAGCGCTACTACCCCTCCCGCTCGTGATTGCATTCGCTCCTTCCATCCGCTCCGGAGCGGTTACTTCCCCTTGGTAGCATAAATTTTTTACGCTCTCTGGTATGTGCGTTGTGACGTTTGTGAACATCAAAAGCGCAAATATATTAGAATCCCCGTCTATGTAAATTCACTGTCTTCTTGTCGTTTGATTTCATATTTCCTTGTTTCGTGATGTGATAAAGAAATGTTTTGCAATGGAAAATTGGTGAACGAAAGTTGTGTAGCGGTTCAATCACGAAAGAAATGTTGACAGGTAACGTCTCCTCAAATGTGTAGTGGAGGGGATGTAGCGTTCCGTAGCGAAAATTTTTCACGTGAATGCAGCCAATGTGGCCATTCAAAAAATTTCCTATACACCCGTTCCATTTCTTCTTCTTCGTAGGAGTTTCGGTGACATGCAAAACGTTTGAAAAATTTTTCTCGGGTGCGTTTCGCTTTCGTTGTTTTCGTAAAAGCTTGAAACGAAACTACGAATTTAATGCTACTATCAACCGGGCTGTAAGCTGAGCGTGAACGGTTAAATTTGTGTGTGAGAAGTTTGAAAATTTCCAACAGAACGTGGGTGACTGTATCGGAATCAGTCAGCAGCACGTACTCGTAGTTGTGTGCGAACATTTTTGAGAGGCGGCCATTCGAGAATTTCAGGTGAGTTGTCTGCTGCTTAGAAATTTGGACTCGCAGCGTCTGTTCAATTGAAATAAACCGGCCAAGACAATTTGGCGTGTTGTGTGCTGTGCAAATTTGGAAAACGTGCTTTCATTGCGCCGGGGGATGGCCGCAACTTGTGCTAACATGGCAAGCGTGACCGCGGCTGACTTTTGCGTCGGTTTCGAAGGAACGTTATACTTTCGCCGCTTTCGGATGCATCACAAACTATACCGAGCCTCGTATACATATTAAGGGATACAAAAGTGATGCGCATGTAAGTGTCTTCAGGGGCTAGTAAATCGTGTACTAGCCCCCGGTGACTTACATGTACATCCGGGTAAAATCGAATAATGTGTGCCCAATGCCGGGATTGTGTGCGAAAGTAAGAATGGTGCCGCGGATAATGTGTCAAAGAATCGAATTGAACATATTGTGATGGCGGCAGTCTGATACAAGACTCTTGAGCATGTAATTGCGAAAAAGGGCATAACAGTAAAATGCCAAATCTATTCATGGTTATGGATGTTTCATATAGAGCTTAAGCGCTAGCCATATTGCTGGAAATGTGAATATGTGTGGGTGCCGGTTTGGGCGATCTAGATGAGCCGGCATGTACTCGCCGAGGACCAGATGGGGGACTTCAAATGGGAGTGCAGCCTTTACGGTTTCTTGTGTTGACTTTTAATCAGGCAAACGTCAAATTCCAGTTAAAATTTGTGGATAAGACGTTCCTCGGTTACAAAAGTAAATTTCAGGACATTTTGTCAGCACGGAATAAAAGCAGATGCAAAAGTTGGGTGGTCGCTGTTTTCGTCAATGCCCCAGGTTCTCAAGTTTCAATTTACATGAATCCTGAATACGCCCATCCAACCCCGTCAGATTTTCAGGCATGATCCTGAACTTTGGTGGTGCCTGATAATTGCACTTAATTTACTTGGTTATGAATCCGAAGAATGTACTGTCTATTTATATCTACTGCCAATTCGAGTCGAATGCGCTTGGCATTGACTAAACTACTTGCCCCAGCCATTAGAAACATATTCAGTTGAATTTAACCCTTTGGTGAAGAACAATTGCACCACACGATTTAATAACTATTTTGTTTGAACCAGCTGGTGATAAATTTTTGCTCATTCAGTGGTTAGTCACGATTTTCTGCATGACTGCATAAGGCGTTGTATTGTAATGTCGCCGTCCACTGGCGCTAATAGTAGCACAACACAAAATCTTATGTAGTTTGAAGATATAAAGAGTGATTCAACCATCTTGGGGGGTTTCGTTTGCAAATAAAACACACGAAAATATGTTTGAATATTTAGGCGATATTCAGATTAGCTACATTTTCAGCTCCGACGCAGCCACGCACAATAGCCAAGCATAGTCTATCGTATCGCATGCTGAGCGATGAGTGTGAATCCGCCCATTTGATGCTGTGTATCTCGACTGAAATTTCAAGCAGTCGTGCAGCGCGGTGTCGTGTGTGTGAATTTCGCCTTAACGGTATAGTGAAAGGGTGCACAAAATTTGCCAATAGTTATGCAAAATTCTGCACTTATCTGTTTTGTGATGCCCGAACCAGATTGCTTGTAGAAGCAAGGGAGCGACAGCAGCAGCATCGTCTGTGTCTTGGGTAAATGTGCTTCCTTGCATCTCACTCGTACCTGGCAAATTTTCTGAACAAAAAAACTTTAGATTTGTATGAAAAACTCCTAGGTACGAGGTAGGTGTAGGCCAGGTTAGGTAAGAGACTTGCCGCGCGAGCAGCTCGCATTAGGCCTCCGATTTGGGCCCATTTGCCACCCTTTGCTGGCTAATTAGAGCTGTCAGTTAACCACTCCGCTAAATTGAATCAGCTGGTTCAACGAGACGACACTTGGCATCTCTGCTAGCTCTTGAAAGCTGTAAGCACCTAAACCGTTCCCAATTTACAGCTGGACACTCACAAACCTGCAGTCCGTTCTGTTTGTACATTCAGATTGTGGTTTAGTCCATATGGCTTCATATATTTCGTTTGTGATGTCCGCAAGTGATGGTGGCGTAGGTGCCGGTGGGCTGTTCACGGCTCCCGAACCTCTCCTTGCCAGTTCATCAGCTCGTTGCCTGCGACACCACTGTGGCCGGGCACCCCATAATCCTTAAGGCGAACATACACCATCCGTAATTCCTGTCCGGAAAAACTGATCAGCCTTGAGGAATTCCGTGTATGGTCGTTTCAGGCGGCCGGAAGTAAAATCGTTCCCGCCAGTACGTGCCTTCTTCAACATTGTTCTATGGTCGATTCCAGCCCATAGTGGTTTAGCAGGAATCACGAGGGGAAGCAACAGATGTAATGCAGCATTGTAGCGGTAACTTGCTAATACGCTAACTAATGAGCTGCCTTGATTCACACAATCTAATCAACGATCGCCAAAACGCCATACCCGATGGGCGCTCGGTTCTATGCTCATAAAATCTAAACGAATGTGAATTTCACTTCGAAATTTTGGCAGCATATTCTTGGATTGTTAAGCTAACAATTTATGAAATAAATAAATTGGATTTTTTGAACCTTCTAATGTGGTTTCCATAAATTAGTTTCGGGCGATGCACGTTGCCTGCATGCACCTCCTGCTCCCATTTAGGCGCCTAACTTTTTTGTTTTCTGTCTAACAGTTAAATTGCCCATAATCTCACTTCCATTTCGTTTCCATTTGGGACTCGCATTAATAACTGTCTTATGGCGATTATATGACATAAATGCTATAAAAAAACGTCTCCATTTTTCCGCTTCGGATTGACGAAGTCGATACTGGTTTACGGTTAGTTAGTCAACAGAAACACATATCGATTTTGTCATTGGTTTTGAGGGTAATAGACATGGTTTACGACTTATGATTCCGCCGCGTCATCTTACTGTGGCATTGATGAGGCTGATTGGCTGGGCTTATCCATGAACAATAGATGGCGTAACCTGTCCAGCTACAACTTTTATTTTTTATGCAAATGCATGCATTTCGAGAGCCACTTACTCTCTTCTTCAGTACAATGGTTACTAGTAAAAGTTGTAGTTTTGGACAGGTTACGCCGTCTATTATTTTAGAACAAACTACAAACACCGGACAATATCCAGTATTATTCATGAACGTGTCCGTGCCAGAACCCTTTTGTGTGTGCTTAGCTCAGCCTCCGCCAATACTCTGTGAAGATAATGGGTGTTAACAAAATACAGCAAAACTGGACTGCGAAAGAGTTACAAGCCTTTTCATCGCCCCGCCGATGAGTCGACATACATTGCGGATATTACGCATTACTGCTGCTATTTCTTAGAGAAGTGAATGTTGAGCTTGATGTATCTGAGAAATTTGCTACTATTAACAGTCTGGAAGGAACAACTACCTCAATTTGTCATATTTCATCGATTCACTTTTGTCAGCTGTCAACTTTTTCCCTTCATGTAGGCTTAACAATATTCAATTTCATCAATTGTGACTAACTATCGCAGAGCTCAATACACTGACTTGCCCTAGCATATAATATTCATCAGACTGGAAAGGGCCAATTTTTTTTAAATTTTAGACAACCCGGCCGGCCGGATAGCAAATTTGAAATGTTACTGCTTAACGGTGTTTTTAACCTATTGACCAAATAATTGAGGTCAATAGGTTAACAGCTAAGTGGGCTTGTAGTCCGACATGGAAATCCCCTTTTTTAACGAATACTACTGCCTTCAGTAGGAATCGAACTGGGGCTTAGTGCATAGAAGGCGAACGTGCTAACCGTTGCCCCATCCGGACTTAACTCTATAACGCATTCGTATTCAGAACAACACAAATGTGGAACAACCTGCCATCTTTTGTATTCCCCTGAAGTTACGACCTGCAAAAATTTAAACGAAATGTACACCCTTATCTGTTGTTGTGGTAGCGATGCTTCAAATACTGCAATTCTTCTTGCATCGAGGGGGTTTGGCAGCTCTTGGCCGTTGGAAAACGGGTCGTTCCGGTACGAAGAACCGGCTGCCGCAGGAAACGTACACACTTACCTCATACTCAACGCATCTCCGCTCCACCAAGGCTGTGCTCTCGCATCAAAGCTTTGGCATCAACATAAAAAAATACCTCTATATGTTGATGGTAACAAAGCCAACTTAAGGTTGGTGAACCGTGTTTTATAGCTAATCTTATTTGGCCCAGATTAGATATCAGTTGCACCACAAAACGGCTGTTCTTGCCGAAATACCAGATCTGTGTGGTTGTGGGTATGGTCACTGGGCGCGCCAGGAGGCTTCCGCTTCCGTACAACGGTTTTTGCCGGAGCTGTGGAGATACGGATAAGGAGGAAACTAACTTTCATCTGCTCTGCAAATACCGGGCACTAGTAAGCAGGGGAAGGTTAACTCTCGGTGACTAATTCAATTATCTGGGGGAACTAGCAGAACTTGTTGGTTAATTGTTTCGTTTCAAAACTAACTCCGGGTGGCAACCCTCCAACCTGACTTAACCTACCGTCTAAATTTGTCGTGCGTAACTTATCGTTCTCCGAACCAATCTCAATTCTCAACAACAAACCTAATAAACTCGATATCTCGAATTTATTTTTAAAACAACTCGATACCTCTACCTACCTCTACTCGGAAGTAAAACCTTCTACCCTCCGAGTTCGAGTTATCGAGTTTCGACTGTAGTATAATAATACCACGTTCCCAAATCTATATAGATTTGAGCAGGCAGGGAGGTGACTCTTGCTCTAAAAAACCTTAAGTTTAAAAGAAAACAGATATTGTGCCACTGCTAAACCATAGTTTTTCAGGAGCACGATTCTCTTTGGTCGGAAATTTAACCACATAAACAAAAAACCGGAAAATGTCCGTGACTGTCATTCAATTTTCCCGCAGAAGTTTTGATGGCAACTCAAATTATGCTGAAATACATAACGTATATATCTTATCTTCCAGTTAACAACAACAAAATGGCAGTAAACGTTTATTCAACAAATGTTACAACGGAAAATCTATCAAGACATGACATGCTATCATGGGTCAACGACTGTTTACAAGCGCAGTTCGGCAAAATCGAAGAGCTTTGCACAGGTATGTTGTACATTTCACACTGCACACACGGTACGACTAAACCGAATATTATTTATTTCAGGTGCGGCATACTGTCAATTTATGGATATGCTATTTACTGGCAGTGTGCAGATGAAACGCGTGAAATTCCGTACGAATCTCGAACATGAGTACATTCAAAATTTCAAAATTTTACAAGCGTCCTTCAAGAAAATGAATGTGGACAAAGTGAGTAGCAACGTCTGACATTTTTAAATGTTTCGAAAAGAAATTTAGGTTACATCGATTAAAATTGCATTATGTTTTTCCACACATACGAGTAGTTTTAAGGATACCATAAGAATTGATGAACAAAGGTGGAAATTTTGATTTGTTTTAAACTGAATACAACTAATGTTTAGATAATACCGGTGGATAAACTGATCAAGGGACGTTTTCAAGATAATTTCGAATTTCTGCAATGGTTCAAGAAATTCTTCGATGCAAACTATGACGGGCGAGAATATGATCCACTGGCAGCGCGCGGCGGAATACAACTGGGACGCAATGCGATACAAAATGAGCTGGGTACGGGCGGAGTACAGCCTGAAAAGCAGCATCATCGTTCTCAACAATCCATCAAGGCACCAAATATCTCCGGGATGAGGACATTCAACACAACAGGCAGTTAGTTTCGTTCCAAAGATCCATGTGTGCTTTTTCGACATCATCAAAACAATGGAGCACAGTTTTCTGTCTATTGCTTATCATTTATGTTTCATTCACATTTCCCACTAATTTGCAGCATTAATTTTTGGATTAATTTATACACATTAATATCATGGAAGAATTGTAAATGTAAATCAGTTCTCGTTAGATAGAGTCAACTGTAATGTGTTGGCAGAGGCGCTTCATAGGTGGAAGGCAATTGCGTTGTAACTATGTTTACAATTGTTCCATTCATTTTTCATTTGCAGCATATTTTATTTTCAACACAGCGTGCATTCATTGGTGAATGCTAAATCAAATTAATATATATTCGAAAATTTGTAAAACCACTTTATTCTTCAATGTCTTCAAACTCTATTTTATGTTTTAAGTTAACAACTTTATTTTGATTTATAATTTAATTTTTTTTTTTGCTTTCTAGATAATACCTATTGATAGACTAATTAAAGGTCGGTTTCAAGATAACTTTGAATTCTTACAATGGTTTAAAAAATTCTTTGACGCTAATTACGATGGTAGAGATTATGACGCTCTCGCTGCCAGAGAAAACGTACCCATGGGTTTCGGTTCATCTGCGGGTGCTGGAAAGTCAATAGGAAATGCTATCAAAAAACCAACACCTATGACATCTACGACTGTACCACGTAGTGTCGCTAAGCCGAGTATGTCCAATTCACTTTTAACAATTACAAGCGAAGAAAAAAATCATGTGCTTTATTTTGCTAGTTTACTATTAACATATCTCCACTTCTTCGAGATGAGAGCAGAAAATAGAGAATTTCTCGATAAGCAGTGATGATCAGTTTCGATCAATCTTTGTTCGGAATATAATATACAGTAATTTTTCTCTATCTAGATTGAAATTGATTATTCATTTATCTATATATGCATATCGATTCGAGAGAAATCTTCCAGTGCAATGTTCAGAAGCTGATTGTGCAAAAGTCGGTGCTAAGTAATTAGAGTCAATATTATTACAGTCCATTGAATAATTTCAAGTACTACTTCTAGTAAATTTTTCATAAATCGCTAATACTCTAACAAGTAAACATTTATTTCGAATTTCTTTCATGATTCATTTCAAATATTCTCCTGGACACTTATAATAAGACATTTTTTTTCCTACCAACAATTTCAAAATATACAAAAAACCAAGTTAATATGCGTTGGCAAGCACCCAATCAGATTCATGCAGTCGATCCATTTAATTGACATTTGTTATTTTTGACTCATCGCACTCACCTTAGTTTGCTCCTTTGTATCTTACTTGTTGTTTCATGTATGTATATTATCGGCACTATGAATTATCGCCCCATTACGTAATGAAAAATCGTATGAGTTTGGGACGATTTTTCAGTAAATTCAGAGCACTATTTCGCAAAATTTCAGAAGAAAAGGTTATAAAATTCGAGGAAATTATTCGGAATGAAAACTTTTTTTTTTAACTTTTTTTTTTTAAATGACAAATCGACCCAGTATTGGGACAATTTTTCATTTGCACTAGAAATTTACTATTCTCACTTTTTTTTTTCAATGGTTGTGAAGCAATTGCTATAAAGTTTACACTACGGCTGTACTGTCCAGCGGAAATCTCTCAGATTTCCCAGAGTGGATTTCCGTAGGTTTGCACTAAATTGGCCTAGCCCCTTGTGGGGCATAGCGCGTCAACTGTTCCATGTGACACAGTTGACGTTTCGTTGGCATAAATTGGTTTCGGAGAATACAGTTGCCAGCATGCAACTCCTGCACATCCATGGCCACAAACATCGTCGTGGACGGGACTCGGACCCGGTTTGTACTACCTCTTGTCGAAATCCCACTCATGGATTTTTTTTTTCTTGCGATGTATGCAAGTACGCTGCTGATTCGTATCGTAGTACCTAAAGGCTGGTACTAGCCTCTTCGTGCGAAAATGTTGCACTTATCTCTTCCACGAAAAAGTGACAGTGTAGACTTGCACACAGGACATATCCGTGGCGCTCTACACTACACTTGAATTTCCCCTTCTCACTCAAAAGAAAGCGATCACCACTGTAATGATCGGTTTCCACACGAAATAAAATGCAAAGTAATTGTTTTTGCATGGAAATTACCCACAGCAGTGTGAAGACTTTTGTCTGTGTATGGGATTTTCGTGCGAAGAACTAAGTATCGAGAACAGCGAAAACTTTCCTGCTAACCGCATTTTTGACAGTTTTTGTATGTGTTTTCGCACGAAAAACAGAGGTTAGTACCTTCCTTAAGGCGGAAATAAATTCTGGGAGGTAGGTTACTGCCTAAAGCAGAAATACTCCCCGGGATTTGCCAGAGTGAATTTCTCTAGGTTAGTAGTACATAACGCTAACCGCGTTATGTACTACTCCAATAAATAAATATAATAATAAATTTTCGGATCAAATAGACAATTTTCTAGATCAAATATATAACATTCCAGATCAAATAGATAATTTCCGGATCAAATAGATAATTTCCCGGATCAAATAAATAACTTTCCGGATCAAATAGATTAATCTCCGGATCAAATAGACAATTCTCCGGATCAAATATAATTTTCCGGTTCAAAGATATGACTTTCCGTCTTGTTGACGTTTCGATAGCATATCTACTTTTCGGAAGTGCAGTTGCTAGCATGCACCTCCTATCCGCGCCGTATTTATATTGACAAGCTCGGAGCACTGTGGGAGTTCTGTTAGTACTCAGAGGCAGTTTTTTTTACCACGCCAAAATTTGAACTCCGAGCTCTAAGATGTAGTATCATAGAGCGGTGACCGAACGACCACGGCCACCGAGCGCCTGAAGTTGAATTCGAATGTAAGTTGATCCAGGCCGTTCTATTCAATCTGGATCTCTGTCCGAATGAAAGAAACGCTCCTATTGTGACACGAAATGTCAGCTAACACCTGATATATTTCTTCGTATCATCAAGCAAATTGAATTTCGTAAAATGTTCGATTGGCATTGGGACGGATTTCAATCAATTTTGCTCGGAGTTACAGCATTTACTATATGTGTGCCAATCGAAAACTTTGTATATTTATACTACCTAAAGCTTAAATTCACTCTTGGATGGATGTTCGC
Organism: Chloromyia formosa; assembly: GCA_964017055.1. Classification (NCBI taxonomy): domain Eukaryota; kingdom Metazoa; phylum Arthropoda; class Insecta; order Diptera; family Stratiomyidae; genus Chloromyia; species Chloromyia formosa. The sequence continues at coordinate 25,638,905 of OZ024818.1, forward strand.
ACGTATATGGTGCAATAGTTATACAACCATTTTTCACCAATTTTGAAACAGTGGTTTTGATTTTGGGACGAAAATTTCTTATGAAAAATCGTCTCATAATTAGAACCATTTTTTTTTGGGCGATTTTTCATAGAGGCCGTATATATCGTTTAGAAAATTTACCAAAATTTTAGTCTAATGTGTTTCTTGTTTTGTTCAATTATATTATTACACAGTGGCGAAAGTATTACCCAAGGCTGTAACATCTGCAGCAAGTGCTCCGAAGACTAGTAGTTTAAACGCTACGAAAAAAACATCGGCGGGTGATACTCATTCAACTAATAATGCGGCTACGCATCATCAAATTGAGGAACTATCCAATCAGGTAAGTGTTTGGACTGATTATACCTCTTATAAAGGTATACAGTAAATTGTTTTCATCACGACAATAATGTATAACATCTTTAGGGCCGGTTTCTCAATGTCAGGTTAAAGTTTAACTTAACGATAAACGCTAACCGCCACATATCTTTCGGTAAAAAATTTAACGACACGATAAATTCAAACAGCTGCTACCGGCTGCTAAGATTTTGACAGGTAGAACTGTTTACGTTTGCACGTTTAAATGAGAACAATTAATGGCCATAAAGGACAGAGTTTTGGCCGCTTGGCCATGGTGGAAGCGCCGGTCTCCAGGCGTTTCTTTTAGCGGCCCAAAAAGATAAAAATCGCTGGGGACAAATTTGGGCTGTAGGGAGAATATTCCAATCCTTCCCATCTAATTGATCCAATTTTTGCCTCGTCGCATTGGCTGAATGAGGCCTGGCATTATCGTGGAGATGAATTACGATTCTCGCCGATTTAGACTTTCTTTTTGACATCTAGAAGGTGGCAATAATACTGCGCATTTATTGTTTGTTATCGTGTTATTGGTCTATCCTTCTTCAAGAGCTTCAGGACTGCCACAATATTGTTGACGGTGACGCTCTTGCATGGGCGTCTTTCGTGGCTCTGATTCAGAAAAGTTTCTTATGTCATGCAAACACACGTGTTCCCGAGAGAGTGTTCTCCCGGTACTGTAGCTGCAATCCTTGGTGATTATTTTATTATAACAATAGAACGCCTTCAATAGACCGCGCTGATTGTATTTCTTTGTTTTTTTGTACTTGTATTCTACGCCGACTCTGCTACCACTCATAGAGCTATAATCAAACAACATTTACTGTTCTTATTTAAAATCAAATTGTATTTGCTTTCATTTGTCTAGATTATGGAAATGCGTTTGAATTTGGATGGCTTGGAAAAGGAACGCGATTTTTACTTTAGTAAACTAAGAGATATCGAAATTCTGTAAGTAAAGATAGATATCAGTGACGACGTTTCTTCTAATACGATTTTGTTTTAATAGATGCCAAGATGTGGACGATGCAGATCCAAGTCCATTGGTACAAAAAATCCTTGACATCCTCTACGCAACTGAGGTAAGTTACTTCCGCATTTTAACTAGGCCGCTTTTTTTTATGTATTTCAATGTTGCCACAATAATACGTTACAGAATCCCGAAAAGAATTAAGCGTATTTTGTTTTGGAATAGAAAAACCTCTCAAGGTTTTTTCCTATTAATTACAATATAAACTATTAATTCAAAACTGTTACCGCGACCAGTAAATTACTTAACACCATCAGTCGAAAAAACTACTGACTTTTGTTTGAATACAAAGCCTAGAGAACTAGAATCAAAACAGTACGTGTTATCATATTTTTTTTCTAAAGTGGACATTATACAGTCAAATATTTTACTACTTTTTGAGTCAAATATTTGACTAGTAGTAATGCAATTAATTTTTGAGCAATAAGTTTTATTGAATCATATCTACCAATTTGATTTCAAACAAATTGTATGTCAAATCTTTGACTGTATAATGGGCGCTTAATGAATGAAATCCTGTCGCGTGCAAAAGTTCCGGATCCAACTTTCGCAAGCGGCTTTGTATGTACTTGTATATATCTCAAAAAATACTAATATATCATATTTTCAGGACGGTTTTGCTCCACCGGATGAAATACCAGCTGAAGATGAGGAATATTAAAAAATAAACTATAAAAAAGTTTTATTTAGTCAGAATGCAAAGTTGGTTAAGCAGTTGAAAACCTGAGATAATTATTGATGGTCTTAACATCGAACAATTCTCATTTATGCAACGTTTAAATGAAGAAATAAATATTATACTTTTACAAGAGAAAAAAGAAGAATAATTTCCCCCACTCCTCGACAATTTATGACTGGGTTATATTAAAAACAAACAACTACTCTGTATGATAAATCGAGAGATTCTAAAATATTGTGAATTGTTTTCTTCGTTAAGTTTTATACCTAATGTCAGTCATATCTCCACAGTGCTGTGCAGACTTGTGCAGTTGCATTTCTACATAATCTACATCGCTTTAAGTATTATGTCTCGTTTTTGCTATTTAATTTTGTTTATATCATAAAACTATTTCGATATCTAATACACGATATCTGCACTACGCTGTGGTACCCTTTTGTTTTCTCTTTATTCTAGTTATATACAAATTTGCTATGTAATGTGCTCCTTTCCTAAAATATAAAATAACTGCTTAAGTAAGATGAGTCGTCGTCATGTTTTTTAATGGAAGTGGCGTTTGCTCATAATTTGAAATAAAAATGTATAACTGGCCTTAAAGGGGGACAGGTTTGATGATCTTTCACGAAAATAAAATTTATTTAACTATTATAAACAATTGTTTTATTCTATATAATAACAGTACTACAAGCGTGTCAACTGTTCCATGTGGCTCAGTTGACGTTTCGTTGACATAAACTAGTTTCGGCGAATGCAGTTGCCAGCATGCACCTCCTGCTCCCCCATTTAGTCACCTACCCGGAGGGGGAGGTACTGTGGTTTATTATTACGCCCCGCAGCACAGGGGGATAACAACACAAACAATAATTCTGCACAGTGCGCTAGCTTATTCAATAGACAATTCATTGAACATCCGCCACTCGACAGGCTAAAGCGTAGAATTTGTAGAACCGTTCGAAACCATATCATAGAACAAACAGTTCAAATCTCATCGAACGAAGTTGCTTCAGCCATAAAAAATGCCAAGAACTCTAAAGCCCTAGGACCAGATGGCATATCGATGGTCATGCTGAAGCACCTCGACATGCCTGCAATTGATTACATTACGGAAGCCTTCAATCTCTCCGTGTCATCGTCTGTTGTTCCCAAAATATGGAAGAAAGGTAGGGTGATTCCAATACTAAAACCCGGGAGAAAGCATACGCAAGGCGACTCCTACCGTCCCATCACGCTTTTGTCTCCAATTGGAAAAACTCTTGAAGCTGTCTTCCCACATTTGCGGCCACCAACATGGCTTCCGAAAAATGCGAAGCACAACTACGGCCTTGGATGTCATAACTTCAAGCATTCACAACGGTCTCAACGAGGCCCGTCCATGTCACAGAACCATTATGGTAGCACTTGACCTATCGAAAGCTTTCGATATAGTCAACCACTCCCTACTTCTGTCTGACATTAACAACACGTTGCTTTCGAAACCAATAGTGAAATGGATCGCAAATTACCTTGCTGGTCGGCAATCTTACACCGAATTCAGAGGTAGCAAATCAAAGCTTAGAAGGGTTAAACAAGGCGTTCCTCAAGGAGGAGTCCTGTCACCGACCTTGTTTAATCTCTACCTCGCTGGAATTCCCTCACCTCCAACTGGAATCCAGATTGTGAGCTATGCCGACGACTGCACTATACTAGCAACAGGAGACGACATTACCCAAATGTGTGCTAGGATAAATGGCTACCTAAACGAACTTAACACCTTCTTCGTCAGCAAGAATTTGAAGCTATCTGTTCAAAAATCCACCGCAACACTGCTCACATCCTGGACCAAAGAAGTAAAAGACGCAGCTGAACATCTCAGTAGACGGTCTCATAATACCCACCACAAACCTCCCAAAAATCCTTGGCGTTACTCTGGACAGCATGGCAACATCATTAGCCCACCCATATACTGTAACTAACAAGATGAGGAGCAGGAACAAGGTCCTCAAGGCTCTCGCTGGTAGTTCCTGGGGTAAAGACAAAGAGACACTACTAACCACATATACAGCGATCGGCAGATCTGTAGCAAATTATGCGGCACCAGTATGGACACTAAATCTTAGTGACACAAATTGGAAACACATTCAGACCTGTCAAAATGCAGCCCTACGCACCATCACAGGCTGTCTGTTGATGTCTCATCAAGACCACCTCCACCAAGGGACCAAAACTCTGCCCATCAGGAAACACAACATACTACTATCAAAGGAGTATCTAGTTGGTTGCTACCGAAATAATCACCCGAACTTTGACCGTATGGACAGAACCCCACCGCCACGACACATCAGGCGAAATCTAAGAGAACTCGAAAGGGAACTCCAACGATTTAAAAGGGTCCCCTTCGATAGCGCTAGCTATAAATCTGCCATCGCTACGCTGCACAGGGAAGAAGTACATACGTCGACTATGGACCTGAATAACAAAAAAGTACTTGACGATCAACCACCAGACATCTCACCGGATGAATGAAATATGCCTAGAGCGACTAGGACCACGCTCGCACAGCTTCGTTCAGGCTGGTGTTCGCGCCTCAACCCATACTTGTCCCGAATCGACCAAAGCATCCAAAACACTTGTCCGGCTTGCAACAGTTCTCCCCACGACTTTGAGGACATCTTCGACTGCCCTGCAGCACCAACGCACTTACACCCATAGCGCTCTGGGAGAACCCCATCGAAGTAGCTGCGTTTCTGCAACTTCCTACGGAGGAAACTGAGTCGGACGCGCTGATTTTATGAGACACACATACACTGAAACTAAATTTCTGCATTGCTACAACAACACAAACATTATTGGCCACGAACGTTGTCGTGGATGGAATTCGAACCCGAAACGCCGGTAGTCAGATATGAGACTAATGCCGCACTGAGCTACCGGTCGACATTACTGTAACGGCACCATGAAATTAGCCGTTTGGAAATTAGCCAATAATGTATTTACAATTTCATCTGAAATCGAAAGTCGTCATGCATGGACACTTTCGTCTCACACTCAATGTTCGATTTCGTTTAAAAACGAAAGTGATACTAAATTTGTATGGCTAAAGGCGATATGTACCTAGAGGAACTTCAGATGTGATCATTAACTACCTAAAAGATGGAATTCTTTCTTGATCTTTGGCGTACCGGAGTTTCTCCACTCCGATAACGGCAAACAATTCCTCCCCGGAGCCTTCGAAGGATTTCTAAACTAGTGTGGTGTTTAACATCATACACCAAAATAACGAAATGACATTTTTCCGGTTGGTATACTCCTATTTCACCGGGCGGCGCATCGTGGTTCGAGCTTTGCCCAATAGTGGCTTTCCCGCTTTAGTGTATAGAGCGAGCGAAGCGAGCGTTCTAGGTCTGTATAAAGAAGGTTGCAACCCCTGAAGCAGCGGAGCCCACGCAGGGGGAGTGTGAAATCATCTCAATTTAAACCCAGCTATTAGACGCGAACCGCTATGCATCGCCTGGTGAAATGGGAATGTTCCGATTTTACTTCATCTTTTTTCTTGGTTTGGGGCATCTTCAACCAAATGTTTCAGAGCTTTGCCAAAGAGAATTGATATTCTACAAGAGCGATCACTTCATAGAACTTTAGCCTCCGCCGGTAGATTTGTATGTATTGACGAATTGTATAGACTACACAAGAAAGCTCACTCCATACAACTTTAGCCTCCGCCGGTAGATTTGTATGTATTGATCCTCTTGTGTATCTATACTGTGTAGCCTATACTATTTGTCAATACATACAAATCTACTGGCAGAGGGAAAAGTTCTATGGAGTGATCGCTCTTGTAGAATATCAATCCTCTTTGGCTTTGCTTTAAAAGAATGTCTTTCAATATCTTGTTAACTCCAAATCCATGTTATGTAATTCGTTCTTACCAATTCAGTTTTATGATACACTATCTTTCCTTGATGGCTCGAATGATTGATGATTGCAATGTTTACCTTATCTGGCTTATTGTTGTTGTTGTTGTTGTAGCAACGCCTACTGACTTTGAAGGGGCTTGGCAGCCGTTGGCCGTTGCTGATGAGCGCGGAGCAACCCGTTCATCAGCAACGGTATGCAAATATATAAGAAAAGAAGAGGATTGGAACATAGCTCATAAATACATGTGAAAACAACAACAACAAACAAAACAATTCAGTGGATAATTAATTGTCAGTGCCTTGTAAAAAGTGGGTCGCTAAATGTCAAATATTGAAAGATTTTTCGATTTTCATCTCGACTGATTGAAATTTAAATTTTTCTTGTAATAGAGTGCCATTTAAATGCAATTTGTCATATAAATTTCGCGAAACCGTGTCCAAAAAGATATTCATTAGCTGAAACACATTTAATGAAAAGTTGCAGCCAGAATTTTTGTTATGTTCCAGTCCTGATATTCCCTAGTCTAAGCTCCGGTGCGTAGAATCGGCGGCCGTGGGAGCTTGGCTTATTGTAGAATAGAAGCGGTTCGATTCCTGTCTAGACAAGACATCAGAACAACGAATCGGAACAAATTAAATATATACAAAGAGAGTTTAACAAGTAAAAACTAGGGTATAAAAACCACAAGCAAATTTTATTGTTGTGATACTAATTAGGTAACAAAGTCATATCCGTATTCATATTATTAAAGTCGTGAAAAATCAATATAATAAGATAAAATCCATTTAAAGCAACGGTTCTCGTATATTATAACGGTTGACCATTTCCTAAAAAAAAAGGAAAAAAAAATATATACTGTCATAATTCCAGTAGCCTTCCTCCTTACCTCACAAATTGTCGTGGTAATGCTAGAAACGGCTTGAACTTGATGTTTGGATGACTCTCCTTCTACCAATGGCTTTACAACGGGAAACCCATCTTCGTCTGCCTCTATTGCAATGGAACCGTTACTAACTAAAAATGCCACCTGAAACGCGTTTTCAATCGTCTGTGCAAAGTTGGAAGGATCAATAATCAGCTTATAATAAGGTATCATTTTACGTTGGTTCTGTGAGTACAACTGAAAGAAACAATATCATTCAAAATAGCAACGATTATTCTACTTTACACGTACCTTATATATTTTTTTAAGCGCTTTAGTTATTCTCTGAGCTCCTTGACTCTCCTCAGTTAGTTTATCGACGCTTTCTGGTACAATTAGTTTTGCCTGCAATCATTCGATATGCTGATTTCCCGTTTAATTCATTACTTTTAGTACAAGTTACCTGACTTGACTTAGGTTGTCTTGATTTTGCCTGTTTTTCGACTATAACAGGTGGTTCACTTCTGAAGGAGCCGAGAAGACATAGACTGCTTTTATGCGCTGAGAAGTTTAGCGTTATGGAATTGGCGAATGAGGCCCAATTCCTAATGTTATTTCCTCCAAGTTTGCTGTGCTGTGAATATTATGGAACCCGCAGAAAACAATAAGAAATAATAATTTCAAATTATGAATTAAACATTCGCAAGTACAACCCCGGCCACTTGAATAGGGACAGCCGCTTCAAGAACTGTTTTATTCAAAATCCTCAGTACCTAAGATCAGAAAGCAAAACTTAGTAGCTGCGTTTTTTTTTCGTACAGAGCAGAGTAGAGCAGGATGAGTGGCGAAAAAACGATCGAGAGCATATTGGGGCAGTGAAGGGTAGCGAACACGAAAACGGGGCATGTCTTTGCTGGGAGTGTGTCTTGGTTTAGTTAAAATTCAAATGTCAACTCAAATTTCAAGAGAAAACTTAAATCCTTAGTACATATACTACGACTACTTTGCCTTAACCCCTAGTGGGGCGTAGCGCGTCAACTACTCCTGCGCGACATCGAACTCTGTTCTGAGCAATAGGGCGTAACTCCCCAAAAGACTTACCCAGCGTCTCACACTCCATTGCCACAGATCGACGCCATGTGATTTCAAGAGCCCCTCTTGGTCGGCATTGGTTAGAAATGGGGTTCCATTTCATGGCATGCAAAGCAATGCATTTATCATTTTTCCCGCAATGTGTGACCTATCCACTGCCATTTTCGCCTGCGTATCAATTCGTCGATTGACATCTGCCCCGTACACCGACTTAGCTTTACATCTGATATTGTTTCGGGCCAGAAGATTCTTAGAATCCGACGAAGACATGAGTTGACGAAAACTTGCAGCTTTCTTAACTCTTACGGAAACTTTACATGTACTGCTCCCATACAAAAGCACAGACAGTACCAGGAAGCGAAACAGGCCCAGTTTGGTCTTGATGCTGAGATAACTGCTTTGTCACATTTTGGACAGCATGCCGTATGCGCATTCGGCCTGGTTGATACGACGAGCGATGTCCTGCTCCGTACCATTTTCAGCAACAATGATAGCCAGGTAGACGAAATTGTCCACCTTCTCCACAGGCTGCCCATTAATATTGATGGCAATAGGAGTCGGATTTCTTTTTCGCAATGGCGGGCTAAGAACCTTGGTCTTGTTGGTATTAATCTTTAGCCCAATCTTGCTTGCCTCCCTCTAGAGATCTAACGCCATTGCGGACAGATCCATGATTTTGTGGGAAAGTAGGCATATGTCGGCAGCGTAGTCAATATGTTGTAGATAGGATGTCACTGTCCATTGAATTCCTTTGTCTAGTCCGGAGAGGGCTGCAGGCAACCCATTGCCGATCACTATGAGGAATAGGACCGGCGAGAGGATACACCCCTGCCGAACTCCACTGCGAATCTTAAAGTCCCCCGACACCTTATCTTTATGCAGAACGTGACATTTCGCGCCGTCATAGGTTGCCTTAATAATGGCTACAAGTTCCTCAGGGATGCTTCTCCTGCGCAGTACATAGTAGTACATACATAGTTAGTACATATACAATATAGCATATTTAGCACTCATAATATGAAATCTTTTATTAATAGTGAGTACTTCTTCCTTTATTGAAACTGCGTCAGAATTTTATTTCATTTGGACACGTATAAGGATTTATGTTTTATGTTAGAAAAACGATAAAAGCTTTAAATCCGCAAAGTCCATGAATTTTAAAATAATAATTATTTAAACCACAAACAAGTTTTTTGCCGGGCGACGGCCATCGACTATCATACAACGTGCATGATGCTTAACACGCCGTCGCCCTTAGCAGCCATTAGTGTGGTGGCTACACGTAATAAAAAGAGTTTTTAAGAATAATTTCCCCCTCGAAGGGGGGCCAAAAAACGTGATTCGCCGGTTTCGACCGCTGGTGCGAAGCGCGTCTCATCAGACGCTCCTGCTCCGCGCATCGCTAGTTGAACAGAAAGAGCAACAAACATAAACGTGCCATGCTGCGCTCCCGTGCCATGCGTCCAACATTTGCCAGCGCTTAAGCCCCGTTCCAACCTGTGGGACTCCGCTGCGTGCTGCGGAGCAGACTGCCTCAAAATCTTTTGTTTTCCTATTTTCGGAGCTGCAAGATACCGCTACGTGTTGCTGAAGAGACTGCTTTCGAGGCAGTCTATTCCGCAAGACGCAGCGGTATCCTGCAGCCTGGAAAACAAGGCTTAAAGTAGTCTATTCTATATATTATGGGGCTTTAGTGCTGTTTTTCTCTTTAAAAACACAAAAGTGCACGTATTTTATGATATCAACTTACTATGGCAGTGCAATACTCCGCTGAATTGAACTCTGAACTGCAAAGTTGGTTTACAATTTCACCAAGGAGCTCATGTTCCATTGTCAGCACTTGAGCATCCATGACCACCTCCGCTGTATTGTTAACATGGTCATTTGGAGTTGTTAGACTGTTTAATTTGTCCGACTCGGAAATTAGATGTGCGACTTCACTGATAGCATCCGAGTTTGTAGCAGCAGAAGTTGATATTCCTAAATAACAATTGTTTAGAAGACAACATTAAAAGCGAGATATTCGTATTTTGGTCACCTTTATGCAGTTGCGAACCGCGTTCTATAAGGTCTTTGTAGCAACATTTTCTTTTTAAACTATCCATCGTTGAATGTCAAAATAAATTTAAATGTTGTTTTTCTTCCCCTGGTTATGTCGGGCTTTGTTGTCAGTATCGCCGTTAGAATCAGAAGTCCACGAGTGAGGCTCTAAACGGTTGGCTAATCCACTAAGAGTATTGTATGGCCAGCAATTGTTTTTAAACAATTTTTTGGAGTTTTGATCGCCCACTTTTGCTCTCTTCCAGACGCTTCTCAGCAAATTGGGTTATCCACCAAAAACATCCAGTTATAAACGTCCTATCTGAGATGATTTACAACAGAATCACTCACAAGGCACTGCAAATCTTTCCGGGTTATCGCGCAGCAAACATAGCCAATTTGCAAAAATACGTTCTCCGCGGACGCTGACTATTGGATGACTGTAAATCTCAATTTGTTAAACACTTGAAAGAAATCAACAATTCGTTTTTATTTTATACGCCGTATCTTGCCTATTAGCAGTTGATAAACTGCAAAATACTTCCCCCTAGCTTTCGGCAGTTGATAAACAAACAACTGGCCAAGCCAATACGAACTGTCCATAACTGTCAAACGCTCAAGAAAGTGGTTGCGTATAACACAAACTTTAGAAAAGGTTAGATACGCTGTAAAGTACAGTGGCTGACAATAAAAAGGGCTCTAAAATTGCTAAGGATTAATCGGTGAAATCACTGCCTTCTAAAAATAGAGGCCGGCTCTGAGCTGATGGGTATACGTTGATATTTTGGTCCTGCTGCAGGTGTGCGTCAGGATAGAAGTATTTTTTTTAGCGATAAAGAGAGATATATAGGTAAGATAGGTGTTGTATGTCTCCGAGGCCATCCCCCGAATGGGGTTAAGCGACGTGCTGACAACTCGTCCTTGTAAAAACCACTCCATGCCAAGAAACCTGGAACAAAAGCCTCGGATTGGACGGATCAACAACGACGACCACGCAAACGAATAAAGGATTATTCTTTCGGATCCTGGAATGTACGCTCCCTGAACAAACCGGGGGCCGAGAAGGCCCTCCTTCAACAGGTCGAAAAGTACAAACTGAGCATTACTGCAGTCCAGGAAACAAATTGGCTTGGCAGCGAGATTAATGACAAGAAATCGCACACAATTTTTACAAGTGGCAAACCATCGGGCCGCAAGGAGTTTGGAGTAGCATTTATAGTGGACAATCACCTCAAACCGCATATTACTGACTTCAAACCCATAAATGAACGGCTGTGTGCGATTCGCATCAAGACTCGATTCTTCAATCTCTGGCTCATCAATGTGCATGCCCCCACTGAAGTTAAAGAAGATGCAGTAAAAGACGAGTTCTACGTCCACCTTGAAACTCTCTTCGACTCACTTCCAACAAACGACGTCAAATTGCTGCTGGGAGACTTTAACGCGAAAGTCGGGAATGAAAGTTGGCATCGGGGGACCTCTGGAGGCCACAGCCTCCATGAAGAATGTAACGATAACGGCCAGCGACTTATCGACTTCGCCTGCAGCAGGAATCTAGTCGTAAGCTCTACGTGTTTCCCGCATCGACGCATTCACAAGCAGACCTGGAAGTCTCCAGACGCACATACCGTCAACCAAATTGACCACGTCCTCATTTGCAGGAGATGGGCGTCTAGTGTGATGGATGTCCGCTCCTATCGAGGAGCAAACTGCGACTCAGATCATCACTTGGTGAAGACGACCTACAGATGTAGAATCTCCTCAGTGCACCAGTCAAGAATCAGCCCTCCCAAAATCTTTGCCGTTGATAAGCTCTTGAGTGATGCTACAGCGGTGGCGTATACTACCGCCCTTGAGGAAAAACTATCACCTATGCTACACAACATCAGCAACACAGGCGTCCATGGGTTCTGGGAAGAACTCAAGGGTACCATCAAGGATGTCGCAGAGAAGGTCGTGGGATATAAACCCCGGCGAGCGCGAAATGACTGGTTCGACGAAGAATGCAAAAATTCACTTGACGCGAAAAACGAGGCCTACAGACAATGGATTCAACGAGGAACCAGAGCCAGAAGAGAAAAATATGACGAGCTACGGCGAATATCGAATAAAACAATTAGACGTAAGAAACGTAAATACTTTGACGAGCAGTTGCTGAACATAAACGAAAACTTAGCTAATAGGAACACCAGACAAGCGTACAAACTAGTAAATACAATCAAGAACGGCTACCAACCCAGGACTAGCCTTTGTAAGGACAAGGATGGAAACATCATCAGCGACACCGATGGTATTAACAAACTATGGGCCTCTTATTTTGAAGAGCTTCTAAACCGACCATCTAACATCCCCGCACAGGAAGCTCTCGATGATATTGTTGATCTAGGCCCACCCATTCAACCCCCGACAGTAGAGGAAGTTGGTCTCGCGTTGCGGTCACTAAAACGAAATAAAGCGCCGGGCGCTGACGAGATCCCAGCTGAACTGCTAAGATTCGGTGGAACGAGTCTAGTTGATGCCATACATCAATTACTCCTGCGAGTATGGGAGAACGAGGAGATCCCAGACGATTGGCGCAGAAGCATCATCTGTCCAATCCATAAAAAGGGAGATAAATTGCGGTGTGAGAATTACAGGGGCATCTCACTAGTTTGTACGTCCTATAAAATTTTGACGAAAATTCTGGAAAATAGAATAAAACCGTACGCAGAACGAGTCATTGGCGAATATCAAAGCGGTTTCAGACCTGGTCGCTCCACAACCGATCAGCTCTTCTCAGTCAAACTGATACTCCAGAGGTGCTGGGAATACAACGTAAACGTATACCAAATCTTTGTCGACTTCAAGCAGGCATACGACAGTATCGATCGTGGAGTACTGTACAACATCATGCTGCAATTTGGTATACCGGCAAAATTAGTGCGACTGACAAAGTTGACGATGACCAACTCCGTCTCACAAGTCAGGATCCAGAATAGACTTACTGATCTATTTGAAACACGCACTGGTTTGAAACAGGGCGATGGACTGGCACCGACGCTCTTCAACCTAGCACTGGAATACGTTATTCGGGCCATGAATATGGACAACAGCAAGACGCTACTCATCAAGTCGACACAATTAGCAGCGTACGCCGACGACATCAACATCATGTCCCGAAGATTGGCTGACGCAGAAGAACTTCTGCATACGCTCGATACCGCTGCGAAGGAAGTTGGATTACGTATTAACGAGGGTAAAACTAAAATAATGATGCAATCGGTGACAAGGACACCTGCACAACCGAGCATCAACGTGGGGGACCTCAACATCGAGTTCGTGAACAACTTCATCTACCTGGGTTGCAACCTGTCAAGGGACGCCAACGAAACTGACGAAATCAAGCGACGGATACAGTTAGCTAATAAGACTTTTTTCTCGGTTCTCCCCATAATGAAATCGAAACATGTGCACAGAAACACGAAGCTCCGCGTGTACAAAACCATTATACGACCAGTGCTATGCTATGGCTGCGAAGCATGGACCCTAACTCAAGCCTCCGAAAACATGCTAGACACATTTGAACGTAAGGTTCTACGGCGAATTTTCGGGGCTGTTTGCGATCGAGATGGATGGCGCATCCGGTACAACCATGAGTTGTATGAAATGTACGATGAGCTGCAAGTCTCGAAAATCGTCAAACTACAACGACTTCAATGGGCAGGGCATGTAAAAAGAATGGACGATGATCGCATGCCCAAGAGAGTAATGAATGCAGAACGAGTCGACGGAGCGAGACTGCGAGGACGACCGAGATCTCGTTGGGAGAGCTCAGTAGGTGTGGACGCCGCGCAGCTGCTGGGCTCCCAAAATTGGAGGACGCGGTCACGTGACCGAGATAATTGGAGGACAATGATCCAGGCGGCCAAGGCCCGACGTCGGGCTGTCGCGCCACGATGATGATGAGGTGTTGTATGACTGAGGGTGTTGAGACGAATACGTTATATTGTAGCCGCCATACATTACGCGATCGATCGGCCGATGGATCGCCACAAATCTCAGCTGATCAAAATTACTTGGAACTGTCAAAAAAATCGTCAACGATAAGCGCATACACAAGCCGATTCATCGGCCGATATCGATATCGGGCGACGGATCGGCCGATCGATCGGTGTGTGTATGGCACGTTTAAGACTGTCGCTGAAGGCATTTTGAGTCTTCTGGTAATGAAAAAGCAAATGCTTTGCAAGGAAAGCCCGATCAGACGAGTACATACTATCGCAAAATACTCGAAATACCTAGGAGTGACCATAGACTGCTACCTGAAATGGAATAAACACATATCCGATATATGTCTTCGTTTAAAGGCCGGTACTCAGATCGCGTGGAATGAAAATTGCCGTGAAATCCTATACAACGTTATACAAATTTAAACAATTAAAGTACATTTATGATCATCCAAATGAATTTATAGTAGAAAAAGAAATAGGATTCTTAACGAGAAGACGGAATCGTAGGTTCTTACAAGAACCAAGATACTCAACATCAGTTGCATCCAACCATACATCTTATTCTGCTCCAAAATTGTATTTTATAACTGTTTATCAGAATGTATCTCTAGTCAAATAAATACAAGAAGTTTTTTAAGAACTAAAGAATTATTTATTTCAAATCGAATGAAATATAAAATATGATTTAATTAGAACGGTTTATGGAAATATAATTAATAAATATAAATAAATAAACATAAAATATAGTAAATAAATATATTGTAATATTTATATGTATGTATGTAGTAACTTGAATCAGATCGATAAAATAAGGTAAATATTCATTCCATACCACGAGCATTGCTTTTTGTGGGATAGCCAAGTAATAAAATTTTTGTTTTTATACCCTAGACTTTTAGTATAGGGTATATTGTTTTTGTCACGACGCAAATATGTAACACCTTAAAGGAGGCTCCGGAGGTATAGCAATGTATATATATAAATGATCAGGGTCACCTCCTGATTCGATTTAGCCATGTCTGTCTGCATAAAATTCGTCTTTCACAGCGTCTTCCTTAACTTCAGTTGGGGCTTGCACGTTGATGAGCCAGAGCTTGAAAAAAAAACTAGTCCTAATGATAATCGCACACTACCTTTCATTAATAGGTTTAAAGTCAATAATGTGTGGCTAAAGCTGCTTGCTCACTATGAATGCAACTATAAACTCCTTGTGACCCGATGGTTTGCCGCTTTTGAAAATTGTGTGCGAATTCTTGCCGTCTATCTCACTGCCAATCCCATTTGTTTCCTGGACTGCAGTGATGCTCACTTTGTACTTCTCGACCTGTTGAAGAAGGGCCTTCATGGCCCCCGGTTTGTTCAGGGAGCGAACATTCCAGGATCCGAAAGAATAATCAGTTAAACGTTTGTGCCGCCGAATCCGAGGATTTGTTCCAAGTTCCTTGACATGGAGTATTTTTTACAAGGATGGGCTATCGGCCCATCGCTAAGCCCTATCTAGGAGTGGCCTCGGTGATAGCTGCTTCAGGTGGTTCATAGCGTTCCACAACTATGTTGCAGGTCTGATTACTTAACTCATTCCACCCTAATGATCTGAGGCGCTTAGGTGTTAGTCAGCCGGTCAGGCAACAGCTATCTAACTGCTCAACCAAATGTTTCGCTTTGCAAAACTTGGTTGGCTTGGTTAGCCGTTCCAGGGGGCACCCGAGGGGAGGACTATGGAAGTGGACATTTGCCCCTCGGTCTCAACCAGTAGTATCAGTATCGCACAAACATGAACGCTCGCTTTACTCGCTCTGGGTGAAACAGTCTCCCGTGAGGACTCCGCTCGCTCCGCGATTAATGGATCACGACCCTCGGCATCGCACAAACAGGAACGCTCGCTGTTGCTATGCTCACTATGCGTGTAAGGGTGGCAGCCCACATAATTGTCAATTTGGCATTTCTACTATGTACACAGGATGACTATTTTCGTTTTCATTTCTTTTTTCGTATGCCTTATTTCGCTTTGAAACTTATTGTCCATGCATGGCTCATTTCGTTTATTTTCCTATGGTCACTTTCGGCTCAAAACGTAAGTATCTTTATGGATTATTTGGGATGGCCCTTTTCGCCATGGCTTCGGTGCCCCGCGTCGATCGCAGGCGACGAAAAATACACACAAAAAGTGCTTTATGGCTTGATCGCTAATCGCGAACAATGTGCCACGATCGTATGCCTAACATAACGAACCTTAAAGACCTCATTCCCCCCATTATCGACCAAAGCGTTCCAATATGCTCTCAAACTATTCGGCATTCTTAAATCTGTGTATGATCACCTTAACGATCTCATCGATGTGAACTCACATAAAAGCCAGACTCGTTTGTTGACTTGCAGGTGAGAATCTTCCATGAAATCCATTTAACTCGGGCTTGGCGCTTCCCACGGCGGATCTTGTTAACAGCTGCTGAACACGGACGGTCGCGTCGGTTGCGTCTGCGGCGGGCCAGCATCGCTCCAACTCTGATTGTGGTCCAGAATCTGTAGCGGCCGAGATGTAATGTGCCGTGTGGGGAGATGGGAGCAGACCAACATGAAAAATGTCTCAGGTGCAGGTAAGCCTCCACAGGTAATCAAATGCGCGCTCTAGTTCTGAATGGACGCTGAATTCACTGGTCCACCACGCATATACGTCTCTTTTCTGTCGTTTTAATTATTCCGTGCCAAGTGATCGTGTCGTCGGGATTTTGGTTGTTCGATTGTTACTGAGTAGTGGACCAGGCTATGTCATAGAGACGATACACGGGGTACCACCTGAAGAGGAATGGCACCCGTTCGCGAAAGTAAATTCGTGCCATCCATGACGATTGGTAATGAGAGTGAGTAGAATGTCGGCCGACGTCGTCTTCCACAATTTCGTTTTAGCCTACCTACAAGATACGAGTATAAGATTTGACCCCAGTGCCTTGTTTCGGTTACTAACGCGATCGACGGAACATTTCGATGTCCTCTCGAGTAAATGGCTGAATTAGTAGCCGAAGAATCTTTTGGCTAAAATATGAAAGACTGTGGAATGAACGGATGCATCCGGATGCAGCGACCTGAGCGTCTTGTCTAGCGAAGAAGTGATCAGTGCTCCGTGCTTTAGGATAGTGCCTGATGACAACACGTGCTGCTGATGTTCTCTGGTGCAGTTCAGTAGAAGGCTGGCTTTCTGTTTGATTTGAATTTTAGGAATTTGAAATTCAAAACGCTAAAAGGTCACTTGCCTTGCCATCGAAAATGAAAGAAACACTAATTAGACTGAAAAACCTGAAAAGATCTCGCGAAAAGAAGTTCGAAATGGGTGTATTGTGGTACACGTACGTGTGCGGAGAATTACTAAACCTTGTGTACCGTCGTCTACGAGCTAGTCAAACAACGCTGAGGAGTTGAGATACTCAGTAAGTGATCAATGGATGCAAGTCTGCAGTGTTTATGCGGATCATGGTTTTCTGACTTTGTGCCAGTGTTTGCTGTATACCCCTTTTGAGAACGATGCTCGAGATCGTCTGACCCAACAATACCCGTGAATGCAGGTCTCAACAAAATGCGGAAAATTCTTTTGAATGTTTGCATACTATTCGTGTGGATGTTAAATTTGAGGTAAGCGAAAAGATCACTTGAATAGCGGACACGAGTAGGCATATTAGTCACGACCTTAATGGTTTTCCATATACATATGCATAGGGGCTGTGAGCTATTATTTAATACTGGCGTATGTTCCTGATCAAGGCAGTGAGCGGTGAAAGCTACATGCATATATGCATGCAACAGGCATCTAACCCAGCCCCTTTAGTAGAAGTTTTGTGTTCATTCGGAATTGATTCACCAAATTCCGAATACACAGTAACCATAAAGCATGTTGATTCATCTACTGGGAAAATCTCAGTACTTGGGGACAACTGATACTACGCAGCCTTCGTTATAAGTGACAGTCTTCCAAAGCGAATTTTGAAAATGTTTCCGCTGTATGGTTGGTGTCACGGGTGACTTACTTTAGAAAATAATTCATTGCTTTAACAGCAGGAGGGAAAAGTTTTATTTATGTATATTTATATGCAAGCGATAGATAGGGTTTTGTAATGAAATTTTACCATAATCATTTATAACGATATGTATAATAATATGCAATTTTGGCATTTAGTACTCGGCTTTCGGCTGCGTGCACCAGAAATGATAACAAAAAAAATAATTTCCTTTTAAATGAAAACTTTACTTTAACACATTGTTTACCGGTGAAGAGTTAACTTGTCCTTGCGCTTGTACGCCCACCCATTTTAAAAAAATGGACTTAATCACATTGGCTCATGTGAAATGATAGACTCATATATGTACATATGTATGTACATTGCACCACAAAAAAAGTGTCGCACTCATTATTCTTCTAGCTGAAGAGAATAAAGGAAGAGGAAAATACAGTTTATGTTACTAGTGTCGGAAGTGTGAAAAAATGTTCTCAATATAACTGTAAATTAAGGTCAATTTTACTACACACGGCCAACAATTGAAGATTCATCTTGTTAGTATAGATAAAAAATCTGTTAAGGGCGTTTGTTTTTAAACGTTTTCCAGTGTGTTTTAAGTAGGGGTGTAAGGGATATCCACATCCTCATCCGCAATTGCGGATTATCCTCATAAAAATAGACATCATCCTCATTCACATTCATCATATTCGTATATGAACATTTATGCGTATTTAGATGCATTCCACTGAACCGTACTTCACAAAACAATATATACATAGCTCGTGTTAAGATATGCCTCGAGAGACTTGCTTAAAAAGATACTCATACTATATATGCTACAGAGAGAGGAGACGTTAATAAACAAACGCTGTGTCTGTTGATTTGTCGTCATATCGTATCATATGTATACTGTCAAATAACATTTAAGCTAGAAAGAATTAATCTAAGGAAATTTTTTTCCCCGCGGGCGCATCTGGAATGGCTAATCAAGCCAACCAAGTTTTGTAAATCAAAACATTTGGTTAAGGCAATTAGATAGCTGTAGCCTGATCGGTTGGGTAACACCTAAGCGTCTGAGGTCATTAGGGTGGAATGAATTACGTAGTCAGATCTACAACATAGTAGTGTGAACTAAAATCTCAAATCTAAGGAAACCTGAAACAAAAGCCTCGGATTGGACGGATCATCAACGACGACCACGCAAACGACTAAAGGATTATTCTTTCGGATCCTGGACTGTACGCTCCCTGAACAAACCGGGGCCGGGGGCACTCCTTCAACAGGTCGAGAATTACAAACTGAGCTTTACTGCAGTCCAGTCCAGGAAACAAATGGGATTGGCAACGAGTTAGACGACAAGAATTCGCAAGCAACTTTCAAAAGTGGCAAACCATCGGGTCAAAGGGAGTTTGGAGTTACATGCATAGTTAACAAGCAGCTCAAGTCGCACTTTATTGACTTCAAACCTATTAATGAAAGGTTGTGTGCGAGTCGCATTAAGAGTTGTTTTTTCAACCTTTGGCTCATCAACGTGCACGACCCAAGTTAAGAAAGATGCTGTGAAAGACGAATTTTATGCCCGCCTGGAGACACTGTTCGACTCACTTCCAACAAACAACGTCAACGTACTGCTGAGAGATTTTAATGCGAAAGTTGGCATCGGGGAACCACTAAAGGACATAGCCTCCATGAGGAAAGCAATGATCACGGTCAACGATTAATCAACTTCGCCTGTGTAATGAACCACCTGCAATGGACCATATCCTGGTAGTGCTGCTTCTACCGGCAGATCTATGGCAGCACCTGATGAGTAAGGATCTGTCGGTGGTACGAAACCAGAGGCCGAGGGTCCCATTACACCTGGACCCCAATACGAGCGCAAGGGCAAGCAAGCCATCTGCCAACCATTCCATCCTCCTCGCCTCATTTTTTTTATTCCTCATTTTTACCTCACTTGTTTGTGTTGTCTTCCCCAGGCCTATGAATTTTTGTTAATACGTAAAGGACAGGGGCAACGAGTGGCGAAAACCCCGCCCACATCTCCCGAACTGAGCTACAGCAAGCATAGGCCGCTGCTTAGCTCGTTGAGGAGCCTTTTTCTTCGCCAGATGGCACGGCCCGACCTTCACGGTCAATTAAGCTACTTTAGGCTCCGTCCCCACGGGCATCTTCGGATGACCACCAAACCGTCCATTCCACCTGCATTAGGGATCTTATCGTATATACAGTCGCCTTGAGGAAAAACTATCACCTATGCTACACGACATTAGCAACACAGGTGTACACGGGTTCTGAGAAGAACTTAAAGGTACCATCAAGGAAGTCGCAGAGAAGGTCGTGGGATACAAACTCCGTCGAACGCGAAATGGCTGGTTTGACGAAGAATGCAGAAAATTACTCGACGCAAAGAACGAAGCCTAGACAATATATCCAACGTGCAACTAGAGCCAAGAAAGAAAAAATATGACGAGCTACGGCGAATATCTTATACCTATAATCATCAGACGTAAGAAACGGAAATACTTTGACGAGCGGTTGCTGAGCATTAACAGAAACCTAGCTAATAGAAACACCAGACAAGCGTATAGACTAGTATAGTATCAACCCAGGACTAGCCTCTGTAAGGACAAGGATGCAAAAATCATCAGCGACACCGATAGCATCATTAATCGATGGGCCGCTGCTACGGCTACGGCTCTGGCTAAGCCAGGCCCAAACCATGAGGTGCATTATCCGTGTGTACAGAGGTGGGCGGGCATCTGCACTGCTCTAAACACCGTCCCGGTCGGGAGCAAAAGGAATAGATCTGTAGACGAATCACTGGGTACTTCAAAGGGGTCAAATACTACTGTTACGCGTGGGTCCACTCCTTCCTACGCGGAGGCATTGAGGGGATGGACGGAATTGACGGTGATTGTCAAGGGCGATGCGGACGGAAGCATTATACTGAATAAGTGGAAGAAGGTTGACTGTAACCTGGGCTTAAACTTCAGGAATGTGATGGAAGAGCATCCTGGCCCGCTCAAAATTGCAAAGACGGTGGGTGATACCAGGGTCGCGGGCGGTAGAGACTCTTGATGTGCGGTTATCGTCGTCAATACAGTGTCTTTGGCTCATCTAGCAAAAACTGAAAACGTGGTAAGGTACGGATTTACGTCCATTACGCTAAAAATGCAGCTAACGTTGTCTTGTCAAGTGTTATTTTATTTAGCTCCTCTCCTCACTTATTTTGCTAAAATTGTCCGTGTTTTGGTGTAAGAATGTCTATTTAAAAATCCAACACACGACTTTTACCCGTTCCGCCGGCTCAGCACTCTTGCATCCCTTAAACACGTCCGAGGTCAAAAGTACTGACGGCCAACTACATAATCAGCACGGTAGGTAATCATCTTTGCATGTTTCGTAACAGTCACGTAACATTTAATAGTAATACTAATTCATTTCAAGTTGGGCATTATGACACTTCCATACAAAAAATGCACCTACCGGCCTCATGTACCAGGTGCGAGTACTACATACTTGCATATTGTTTTTCGTAGATCGAATAGTAGTTTCACCATTTCTGAAAGGGTAATGATTGGTGGGAGAGAAGGGAGGGGGTGGGGTTAGGCTGGTCGCTCACTCTACTTTCTATAATTATTCACACAATTTTTCTTTTTATCTTATTGTATTTTTTTATGCAAGCTTGCAATTTATAATGTCGTCTTAACATGAATGGGTAAGCATCTCGAAGAGTAGAACAGTTCATCTCGTATACAAACATATCTATCAAGAGGTTCCTGTTTTAAAATTATTACTTTGAGAGATGAGAGATGGAGTCTTTTTTTATGATTAGCCAGTAAGATACTATCATGGGTAAAACATATTATTTATGGTGTTTTTATCTATCTGAGTGGTACGAAGAAGAGCGAGGAGCCGATATTCACATACAAAAATAAGCACTTACTACAAAACCCTCGGATTATGTTATGAACCAAGGAAGGCTCCGATCGTGCATCCTTGTTAAGAGGACGCTTAATGCCTTTCTTATCTCCGAGCATAGCAACAAGGACTATGTAGTAGTTAGCCTTGAAAAGTGATCATACCCCAGTATAGATAGACATTTTACCTCGTATCAAATGGGGTAGAACTGATTTTTCGAAATGTTGTATGTGGTTGTGGCCTTATTATGAATCTAAATTTTCGACCTCCCCGGTGAAGCAGAAGTCCTTGAGGGACTGGGTTAAAGGGGAGTGTTTTTAGTTTTTTACATTTATCTCCGGGGCGACCGGTAGCGCAGTGTGTTGGGGCATCAGTCTCATGTTTGACTACCGGCGTTTCGGGTTCGAATCCCATCCACGACGACGTTCGTGGCCATGGAGGTGCATGCTGGCAACTGCATTCTCCGAAACCAGTTTATGCCGAGAAACGTCAACTGGGCCACATGGAACAGTTGACGCGCTATGCCCCACAAGGGGTTAGGGCAATTGAGAGAGAGACATTTATCTCCGTAACTATTAATTCCAGTGAATAAAATCTTAAACAAAATTAAGGGGTATTTTTAGTTTCCAGGGCCCGGGGTGAAAAAATCACTTTTCACTCGGATTTTTTGTCACGTATCACTCGCGTCACCCTAAAACTCACAAATTTGCAAACAAAAAAATTGTAATTGTAATTTTTTTATTTTATTTTTTTTTTTTTATTTTTTTTTTTAATTTTTGATCTTAATTTTTTAATTTTTTTTCTTATTTTTTTGTTCTAATGATTTATACTGAATATTTGGTATGTTTAAAACTAATCAAAACGCTGTTGGACGCAGCGCGAGCGAAGCGAGCGTTCATTTTTGTGCGATACTGAGGGTTTCGATCCCTTAAGCGCGGAGCGAGCGTAGCGAGCGGAGCCCACGCAAGGGTATTTGCGAATATTTCAATTTTCCATGCCTCCAATATACCAAACATTCAGTATAAATTATGAAAAAAAAATTAAAAGAAAAAAACTTAAAAAAAAAATTAAAAAAAAAATTGCAAGTTTTTTTTTTTGCAAATTCTTAACTTTTAGAATGACGCGAGTGAAAAGTGAAAAAAATCCGAGTGAAGAGTGATTTCCCCAGCCGGGGCCCCGGAAACTAAAAGGTTACCAAAATGCTGAATACGCGCGAATAGACAATATAAATCAACGTCGTAAACATGGCTCATCATTCAGTTACAAAAATCTATTCGAATCATATCTAATCTTTTAATGTACCAGTGTGTTCGTTTTTTGTGTTAAATAAAAGTATTATTAAAAGTAACTATCAATTGTGTTATATTTTTTCGCTCCGAAACTTAAAAAAAAAAAATTTAGTTAGTTGGTATCGAAATGCGCAAGGTCCGACAAAAGGAGCCCCTACCTCCCCTACAAATGATACTTTAATTATGCCAAACTTTCGATAGAAATTTTGGCTAAATGTTTGTAATAGGATCAATTTGGTAGGTATTGAAAATGAGCATGAAGTTTTGGTGTCACTACTAGGTTCACGCAGGTTAGAGGTTTAAAAAAGCCTCACAGTTCTTCTCCAGTGATTGTAAAAAATATTGCGTAGTAAAACATGGTACAATATATTGAATAATGTTATAAAGGGCAATATTATTGAGCGTATATGAGCCGAGGCAAAGGCCAATATTTTGTCACGAATCAATTGCAAAAATTAGAAAAAAATAAATAATTAAACTAAGATTTCAATTAGTAAGCGTTAAATTAACAACCATTCCGGAAATAACATACATATAAAGACGATAGAAATGCAAATTTTGAAATGTCAAGTGAAGAGCAACGAATGAAAACCTTTCTGTAATCTTTAATCTCCAAGTAATAAAGCTCATCATTTTGTGTATTTATGCAGAATGAGAGAATGGGTTACCGATTAATATCAGAAAAAGCAAAACCATTTGAATGTACCGCCACGTTCTTGAATCTTTTCCCTAATACTACTTCAATTCATTGTGTTGAAAAATGATTTTATGTTTCCGGCAATGCTGATGTTATTGCAGCCATGATGACATCAACTGCTTTACAAGTATACTGCTGTATTTGATGCAGATTTTTCCAAATGATAGTGGGGTATCGTTTTTTTTGTCTTTTAATCGTGAGTGGCAGTCGAACAAGCTGATTTTATGTACTCGTATAGATTTCAAATGGACATTTGTAGATTCATGTATTGTAGTTGGCCAATTATTTTTATAAATAGTGATTTTTGGGATGTCGTTCGGAGTAAATACTAAAAAATATACAGGGTGTGGCAGACAATTGAAAACGTAAGGTCAAAAGTTAAATAATCAATCCTTACACTTTCTAAAAACACATCTTCTGTAGTCTTTTCCACTATTTTTGAAATCGTGTTACTTAGATGCCAACCGTTATTTGCGTTAACCCGTTTTCATTTTTTTTAAGTAATTTTCCCCTTTCCCCTATTGATCATTTAATAGTATTTATTTAACTTCTGTTCGACAGAAGTAGAGTCCGAATTACTGGACAGAACTGATACAAAATAATCAGAATAAAAATACAATACATAAAGCAATATAAAATATTAAATTAAATTCGAGCCCCCAACATATAAACCCTAGACCTGTGCAGACAAAATCACAAATACGCAACAGCCACATACATTAAAAGTCTGTTGTTAGTTTGAACAGCGGTTGAAATCATTGTAGGGGAGGTAGGCGCCATTTTGACCCGAATGAGCTCTTTTGACGACTACTTTATCGGGGAGATAGAATCTTGCCCATTCCCATAATCAATTAACTTACCCACACTACAAACATTTGACCAAAATTTAAGTCGCTAGCTCTATTCTATGGACAGTTCCGAGATATTTGAGATAATATTTGCAAGGCAGGTAAGAGTTCCTACCAACTGGATCCTCTGACCAAATTGTTTGTAACATTTGGCTTAAATTTCAAGTCGCCGTTTTCAAAATATAAAAAAGGTGTTTGCTGTTGTTTTTTGGCTATAACTCAAATTTCACAAAAATTTTAGGGGCGAAAACCCCAGATTCGTAATCAGCACCTAAAAATAAAACATGAATTGAAAAAAAAATCAAAACTACACCACAATTCGTGTTAAAACAGTTTCTATAAGCACTTAATGACTTGGCTATAAATCAAATTATCGCTATTTTTTATTATTTCCAGATCTAGCTTGAGTCTTAATTCTGCAGTGCTTTGCTCCAGAATTCCTGGTCTGTCATCAGCTCAAAGAGAACTTTGCACTGAATCTCCAGATGCATTAATAGCATTAGCTACAGGACGATTTCTCGGCGTGCAAGAATGCCAACATCAATTTAAAGGCCATCGATGGAACTGCACGGAAGCATGGCAGCGTGAAGTATTTGGTCACGTAATACCTGTGGGTAAGTTGCGAGTACATATGCAAATATCTGACTATAATTGCTATTTGTTGGTAATATTTTCCACACTTGCATCTTAATTAACAACATATGGTTTGCAGTAAAAAAACGATTCGATTATAAAGCACTAGATGATTTGAACTAAACAGTTCATAGCAAATTATCATAATTATGAACGCATAGAGGAATTAGCAAAAAGTTTTTCGTGGTTTCAATTTTTTATGTGATAGTACATTTCCAAACTACTTAATGTGACGATAATCGGATTAAGTAATCTGGCTCAGAATAAGGAATTTCGTCTCCAGTGGGAGCATGTAACGTGTGAAACAAGAATTTCTGGATTAGAAAATTCTAGCTGTATGCAGAGAAATTTCAGAATTTCAAAGTCATTTTATACTAATTCTGCTGCTGCGCTCACAATTCAGCGGCGTAGACTGCTTTTCGTCAAAGGAAGGACTCGTCGTCGGCACTGTTTTTTTTTTACTTTAGGGAAAACGACTTGAATTTTTGTTAGACTTAATTAATTCTGAATATAAGCTTAGTATGCTTCTATAGTTTAGCAGCTTTAGCTTGATGGCGCGTCATTCATTTTGTATTATTCGAAATCATTTTACGATCAGACCTCTGAGCAGGACAAATTTCGTCAATTCTAAAATGAATTCGAGAGAATGTTCTATGTGGCCCAGTTGACGTTTCGTTGGCATAAACTAGTTTCGGAGAATGCAGTTGCTAGCATGCAGGTCATCGGGAAGAACTCTAATCAACTCGGCGAGTTAGGGCATGAAGAGTCGACTCCGGAAGTGGAAAGACCAGTGAAGAGATTCAAGGGCGACAACCCTAGAAACTCAAAACCAGAGCAACCACGGGGGGAGAAGAGTTCTCCCAGAAAGATTGTTTCACTTGGTGGACCACCTGCCAGAGAGGTTAACCAAGGTGAACGAAAAAGGCACAAAGAAACACTTCAATATTCATCACAGCAAAGCAGCATCAGCGATGATCACGACATGCTTTGAGGAAGAAAAACTGGAAATAGCTTTGATACAGGAACCCTGGATTTTACATAACAAAATTAGGGGTTTGCCACAACCAACCGCAAATCTGTACCATGCACAGGTGGACCTGCATCCTGGTACATCATGAATGCAGTTCAAATGATGCATCTCTGCTCGCCTGAACTTACGGTAGTAATGATCGACAGTGGTGCAGGATCATTCCTAATTGTATCAGGGTATCTCCCTTACGATGCAACAGAACCACCTCCATCAGAAGTAGTGGAAAATCTGGTAAGAGATATAGCCCTGACCATAGGCTGTGACGGCAATGCACACAACACTGTGTGGGGCAGAATTTAGAATTTGTGGAAAGGTACAATCTGCTGGTAGGAAATTAGGGAGTGGCTCCCACCTTCGTGGATGCTCGAAGGGCTGAGGTGATCGACATTACCCTAAGCTCTGTTAAATGCTTGACAGGGTTCAGAATTGGAAAGTAGTGGACAGGTTAACCATGTCTGATTACAGGGCTATCCAGTTTGAAATTCTGTATGGCAGAAAACGGAGTAGCGATTGCAAACGTATAAGAGTGCCAAAAAATAATAAATACTAAGTACGAGCCATACAATATTTATTGGAACAGGTCGAGAATATTCAAGACAGAATACTTCGGAATACGGTCGAAATGAGCGAACAGTGGAATAACTGAACTCCGCTATTAAACGCGCTTACGAACACGCTCCTCTCTCCACAGTAGTGGACGAAAAGGACCCAACACCATGGTGGAGTAGGGAACCGGAGTCCACAAAAAGAGAGACAAGGAAAGCCTCTAATCGTTACATGAGGGAGAGAGACTCTCACTCTTAGGATAAAAGGAGAGAACTGAAAAGAACCTTACGGCTTCGGAATCGAAATACCTGGAGGGAATTCTGCTCGAGCATGAAAGATACGTCGGAAGTATGCAGATTACAGAAGATGGTATTGAAACACACTGCTTCGAAAATAGGGCTGATTCGCAAAGGTGATGTACCATAAAAGAAACAGTGGAAGAAACGTTGCAGTCGCTGATGAAGATACATTTTCCTGAAAGTTTAAAGTCAAACCAACCATGGGCTCAAACTAACAGGGGCTGGTGGGGGGATACAACAAGAAGAAGCTGAGAGGATATTAACTTCAAATGGTGTCAAAAGTGCTATAAACTCGTTTGCACCATTTAAAACGGCTGGAATGGACAGAATATTCCCGGCACTATTACAGTGGGGAATTTGCGCTACTAGATACGATCCGGAACATATTCGTCGCCTGTCTTTCAACAGGCTACATTCCGACGGCATGGAGGGAGGCTAAGGTGGTTCTCCTGCCTAAACCGGGACTATACAGAGGCAAAGTCCTTCAGGCAGGTTAGCCGTACATCATTCCTGTTGAAAACAATGGTGGTTGGTGGACTACCTGGAGAATACCACACTAATGTATAGTCCTCTGAGTAGGTGCCAACATGCCTATAGAGTAGGCAGATCTATGGAAACCGCTCTATACGAACTCGTTAGATTTGCAGAGAGAGAGAGAGGTTAATAACGGCTGGATCGCTATGTCTACTTTTATGGATATAGAGGTAGCTTTTGATAAAATCTCCTTTACCAAACTAAGAAACGCCCTGACTGAGCGGGGAGTTGATTCTATTATAATTAAGTGGATCGACTCTATGCTTAAGCAGAGTGCGATAAATTTTAGCAGTGGATGTGCCAGAATACGGGTTAAGGCAGTCCGAGGATGCCCACAAGGAGGTGTTCTTTCTCCTCTACTGTGGAACATCACCGTAGACAGTCTTCTCTGGAAGCTGGACTCGATGGGCGTACACACTATAGGATACGCCGATGACTTGGTTCTTACGGTTAGTGTAAAGCTCATGGGCACACTAGGTTGCATCCCCCCCCCCAGCCGATGCGCCCGGGCAACGGCCCCCTTCGCCCCCCCCCCCCCCTGCCTACGCTACTGACTATACCTAGAAGTCGATTATTGTAAGGTTGGATGGTTTCGAAATAATATTTTAATTATAACGTTCATAATTAGAGAAAAGAATAACACATTTAAGGAAACTATTAATACATATATAGATATCAAGAAATCTATTAGTGTAGTACTTTTGTATTATTATCCTTATATCCTTAATTATATAATTGCTTGCATTCAAATAAAAAAAAATTCTAATCATTAGGCTCTCGTGAAGCAGCTTTTACATACGCCGTGGCTAGTGCGGGTGCAGTTCATGCGATAACTTCCGCCTGCGCCCGAGGAAATATTTCACTTTGTGGGTGCGATCGAGCCCACCGTCATTCCCATTCAACACGAAATTATCAGCTTCGACACATGTGGCCAGCGAATAATGGGGGTGGCAGCAGTAACCGACCCTGGAAGTGGGGTGGTTGCTCACCAGATATTAAGTTTGGCATGAGTTTCGCTCGACGGTTCTTAGATGCTCGGGAAATTGAAGGGGACACAAGAAGTCTAATGAATTTACATAATAATCGTGTTGGAAGAAAGGTATAGTTTGGTTTCTTTCCATATTCACCATTTAATTTCAATTTTTGTTTCTCCTCTTGCAGATTGTTAAAAATTTGCTCAGAACTGATTGTAAGTG
Organism: Chloromyia formosa; assembly: GCA_964017055.1. Lineage (NCBI taxonomy): Eukaryota > Metazoa > Arthropoda > Insecta > Diptera > Stratiomyidae > Chloromyia > Chloromyia formosa. The sequence continues at coordinate 25,667,851 of OZ024818.1, forward strand.
TCATGGTATCAGTGGGTCGTGTGCGATGAAAACCTGCTGGAAAAGTCTCCCACCATTTCGTATCATAGGCAATGCATTGAAAAAGAAATACAATCGCGCTAAACTTGTACATGGTGTTACAGAGAAAGATGGATTAAGTTTAGTTGTAAGCAAGTAAACTTTGCCTTGTACATTACTGTTAACATGCTCTATAGTTGAATTGTCTTACAGAGCTCATAACAATACTAAAAATATCAAGAAACGGCCGCGACCAAAACGAGTGGAATTGGTGTACATCGAGAAGTCTCCCAACTATTGTGAACGCGACCTTAATGTTGGATCCCTGGGGACACGAGGTCGCAGCTGCAACAAAACCGATCGCGGAATCGAAGGATGTGACTTTTTGTGTTGCGGCAGAGGCTATAATACGTATCAAGTTAACAAGACTTGGCAATGTCGTTGCCAGTTTCAGTGGTGCTGCACTGTGCACTGTGATATTTGCACTCAACTTACCAGAGATTACGTTTGTAAATAGTTAATTCTATAGAATAGCGCTTATTTTGTAAAAAGACCGCATAGCGACACTCTAAGCAACTACGTATAAGACTTTTCTTAGGACTCTTCTTGCCAGTTAACTTTCTTCTTGCCAGTTCTTTTCACAAATTTGGTATCTTGTTATAAAAATTAATACTTATACTATGGCCTATTGCAGTATTCGACAGCATCTACAGATCATGAATTACCCTAGTACAGAAAGACTCCGCGTAGCGTGGGGTTTACATTCTGATACGTCAGAGTGGTAAATGCACATAAATATAAATACATACACACTACAGATACAATAATAACAAAATATTAGAATGCTATTTAATTTATGGAGCAAAACGAAAAACAGATGTTAATGGTAATGTTTACTTTTAACACTCATCATTCGAATTATTACTTGACACCGCATAAGTACCGAAGTGTTGATACGGGGACCAGCCAATTCTTTTGTGAACAAGTCACCGCTATCCTCTGTTGACAACGCCTGCATTTTAACTTGTAAATCCACTTGCAACCACAAGATTTGAACTTGCTGGAAGTCTAACGAGCTCCCATGTTTGATTTTCCATCAGTGAATTAATTTCATCCTTCATTGCCTGAATCCACGGCCTCTTTTTATGACACTTGACAGTCTCTTCATAGCCGGGATAGTTTTAGTTTCCGGGGCCCGGGGGAAAAAATTTCTTTTCACTCGGATTTTTTGACACTTCGCTCGCGTTAAATTTGCAAATAAAAAAAGAATGAAAAGTGATTTCCACAACCCGGGCCCCGAAAACTAAAAGATTGTCTGAAACGGGGCGAAGCGCCTACACCAGATAGACAATGTCTATTTGGTGTCACTTACATCGCTAAATGGCGAATTTATTATGAACAATTCGAATTTTCTATGGTTAAATTTGATATCGAGTTGATAAACATATCGCAGATATTTTCCTGAATATTATCCCTATTTTTAACCTTGCGAAAACAATCAATAACTATTAAAAAGCGACATTATTTAAAAACAATATATGTTATCACCCTTCCACAATGTGTGAACTACCCACTACCATTTTCGCCTGCGTATCAGTTCGCTGATTGGTACTTGACCCGTACGTCAACTCGACTCTTCAATTTATATTTTTTCGGCCCAGAAAATTTTTAAAATTCGATAAAGACAAGAGTTGACGCAAACTTGCAACTTGCTGGTAACACTTAGAGAAAGTTTCCATATTTCTGCTCCCATACAACAGTACAGACAGTACCAGGGAACTAAACAGGTTCAGTTTGGTCTTAACACTGAGATAACTGCTTCGGCAGATTTAAGACAGCATGCGACGAGCGATAACCTGCTCCGCAACAATGCTAACAGGGTAGACAAATTAGTCCACTTTCTCCACGAGCTGTTCATTAACACTGATGACAACATTGGTCTTGTTGGTTTAAATTGTTAGCCCAACCGTGCTCGCTTCCCTCTCAAGATCTAAAGACATTCCGCTCAGATCGAAGATTTTGTGAGTGAATAGGCATATGTCGTCAGCGTAATCAAGATGTTGAAGATAAGATGTATATGTCTTTCTAGGACAATCTTTGCTATTAAAACTAAATGTGTATTGCGATATTAAATAAAAATAAGCAACCAGCGTCAGTCTAATTTTTTTGTGCCGAGGTGTGTGATCAGCAACACGCTCCACCGAGTTATTTACCCCATATCCAATTTAACAACTGAGTGGGTTAATTAATAGTCCGACACGTAAATCCTCTTTTTATCGAAGAATACTGCATTCAGTAGGAATGGAACCGGAGTCCATTGAAGGCAAACATGCTAACCGTTGCGCCAACCGGACTACAAAAAAATAGTATTAGGGAATACCTAAAGTGAATAATCTTTTGCAAACTGGCTATTTTCCTAATTTTCATTTCACATACACTGCACATGTTCTCTCTATTTAATATTTTTAAGCTAGATGTAAATTATGTATTGTAGTCTTTTAATAAATTTATTAGCTTCTAGCAGATCGTGTTTATATCGTAACAACTTAAGTCTTGTAGGATGTATAGTTGAAAAAGTGTAGCTACTAAAGCGCTTTTTGAAGAATTTTACTCAAAAAAATTATTTTTGTTTCAGTGCGCATCCTAGAGCAAATATGCCGTTGAGATGACTTTGAGTTAACTTCGAGTCCTCAATATCCGTTAAGTCCTTTATATCCGAAGTATCCTTAATGCCCAGAGGATTGGTCTCATCACCCCATTTCCGAAAACAATCATATTTGCCAAGTTTGGTTTCCGTTTCATTTTATGCCCTATTGTGTTTGAGTCCTTAGATGGGGCTAAAAACTCAAAATACCTTCGACAGTATTTCAGTGCATTGGTATCATTTCCCTGTTCCAGAAAATAACCATATTTCCTCAGTTTGGTTTTTATTTCGTTACATTCACAAGAAGGTCCTGTTGTCTTGCCGTGCACGTGCAGCTCCACCAAAACGTCATCGTCGTCGTGTTAAGTATCACCTAAGTTAACTGCGTAAAAAATTTGGTTGAAATCGGACCACGAGTAATACCTGGAGAAGAACGAACTTCCTTAGAAAAGACATAGGCGAGAAACTCTCTGGTTTTAATACACACAAAGTAACGTTAAATAAGTCGATAATGCAAAAAGCCGTCGCCGAGGTATGCTAAAGATCACCCAAAGAATCTAAAAATTTTGTTGAGGTCGGGCCACGGGTTGTTCCAGGATAAACGCGAAATATGTCAATCTTCTAGGTTATTAAAAAAAACTGGTTTCGGACAATGGCCACGTTTAGACCGTGGAATTAAAAGGCAATTTAACTAAATCATTTTAGTGTTAGTACTTGTTGGTGGAGTGTTTATACCGACCATACGGAGAGGTACTTCTTCTTCTTCTTTCTCCGTTGACAGCACAGATAAATTTTACAGATATAAATTTTACGACAGAAAAAGACTTTTTCCTGCCCGTGATCACGCACTGCTTTCCTGAAATTGCAAACAAAGCAAACGCCGAACAAAAAAAACGACAACAAAGGAAACGTCAACCACCGAGTCAACATTAGCGATGACAGCGACATAGTCCCAATTTTTTTAGTCCAGTTCCGCATCGCAAGTAGAGATAAGCCAAGTCCAAAACTAACTAAATCGATACGTTTATATCGTCGACAGTTAGAACGATTTAGTTAGATCTCGAAGATAGTCCCGCGGTCTAAACGTAGTGAATGAAATTGGTTTATCCGTTTGTGTGAATATCGGCTGACTCATACAATTCATATTACATCATTTTATAGGGTTTAAATGCTGATGATGCGGAATGTGCCGGATTTCTAGAACCAAGATGTGGCAAAGTACAAAAATCTAAAAGCTACATTTTCTCATGAAATTGAATGCAACGTTATAATTTTGTGTGAATGAGATTGGATTATAAAGGCCGAAATACGTGTAGACGTGGACGGACGGACGTATTTTTTGTTGGGTATTATCACGGGGTCAGGGCAGACGTGTATATTTTCAATTGAACTCATTTGTTTTCAATTTCATTCAACGGTAATCAATCGTTTCCCCTTGGATCACTCAAGAAATATATGTTTATAGATGCTGGACGTTGCGAAGTATGCTACTTCCTCATGCTACTTTGTGCTTGCATTTACCGCCCACTGATGAGAAGTAGAAGTAGCAGACTTTATTCCCCAAATAGCCAAAGTTGATACCAGTCCACAATCTAAGCTGGAAGTAACTGCGGCTATTAAATCGATGGATATGGGAAAAGCCCGGGGGATAGACGGAGTTCCGGTGGAACTTTTTAAAGTGGATGACAATGCTACTGCGGATATTCTTCTCCCCCTTATCCAAGAGTGTTGGGAAACCGAAACTCTCCCTAAAGAGTGAAAGAAGGGCGTTATTAAGATCCCGAAAAAAGGCCACCTGAAGGATTGCAATAATTGGCGTGGGATCTGCCTTCTCCCAGGAGTCTCCATACTGATGGACTGGACTGGATCAAACAAACAGTTGACCGCACATTGAATGATGAACAAGCCGGCTTTCGCGAGGGCTTCTAATGTAGCGACCACATCAACACCCTCCGAATTACTATTGTACAATCCGCAGAGTGAAGATCCCCATTACATCTCATGTTCATCGATTTCGAGAAGGCGTTTCACAGCGTTGAACGGAAATACATTGGGAGAGTTTTACGTAAGAGAGGCATACCATATAAAATAATTTCTATCATAAAGGAGTCCTACCAGGGAGCCCAATGTGACATCTTACACAAGGGTGAGCTATGAGATCACTTCGAGAGTTCGAGGTGCATAGCGGAGTGAGACAAGGCTGCATTTTGTCACCTATACTGTTTTTAATTGCCATTAATGATGTACTAAGCGGCGCGCTTGAAGAACACCAGAATAAAGGTATGGAAGTTGTTTAAATATCTTCAACACCTAGACTATGCTGACGATATTTGTCTTTTATCAAATAATTCGGATCAAGTAGCTCAAACGTCTGATGCTCTGCATTGCGAAAGCCGTAATGCGGGGCTTAAAATCAACGCTGCCATGACTAAATACTTGAGCTTGGATTCAGGAAGGCAAAGCGGAATTTGTGTTTCGGGACAGGCAGTCGAGAAATTTGACAATTTCTGCTATCTCGGAAGAGTAGTTACAGCAGAAGGTGGAGCGGATGCTGATGTACAGTTTCACATCAACAAGGCTCGGGCAGCTTTTTTCAGTTTGAAACGTTTCTGGCAAAACAACAACATTTCCAGACGCACCAACCTCCGGATCTTCGAAACCAACGTAAAATCAGTGCCTTTATATGGCTGTTCAACTTGGAAGTTGACCAATGAGATTACAACTAGATTGCAAACTTTTGTAAACCAGTGTCTACGGCGCATCCTACACATACGGTGGCCGGAGGTCATTTCTAACGACGACCTCCTCACTATTACCTGACCAGGATAGACACTTCCAATAAAAGGTGAAAGTGGCAATAGATAGGTCACACTCTCCGAAAAGGGCCGAACAACATTGCTCAGGCCGTCGATTGGAACCTGCAGGGAACCAACGCAACGCAAGTATCCGTGTTGGACGACCTAATAACACCTAAGATCAGTTAAGAGAGAGGGTGCCTCAATAGGCAAGTCATGGAGTGAGCTGAAAGCGATGGCAATGAACAGGACGAAAATAGGCATGGTTAATGCCCCATGCCACACAAGGGGTTAACAGGATCCAGAGAGAGGGAGGTAATACCAAATGGCATCGATCTAGGCTTAAGATACGCAGGGTCAGGTGACTAAACCGATTTAGATCAGCCTCATGATTCCAGTACATTTTTTTCCCGGTTTTACCATATGGTACAACTAAGATTTGAGCAGGAATTATGCCCATTACGCGCCGTCTGTATAATTATTCCAATTTATCAAATAAATTGATATTCATTTTATTAAAACAAATTACGTTGTGTTAAACATTCGCTTTAAACAATTTATATAAATTTTATATCTTTTGCATGCCAAAAACAATATTATCTCGGGGCCGGATAAAAACCAGAGGCTGGCTGGATATGACCCGCGGGCCAGAGTTTGCCGACCCCTGGTCTAGAGTATAATGTACCGTTTTATAGTCAAGAACATGATATTTCATTTTGTTGGAAATTTTATGTACAATACTTTGATTTTTTGTAGAATTCTTAGTTTTCAAAATAATCAAAGGGAAACTGAAAAAAGGACCTTTCACCACCTCTCCAATACTCTTCCGGACCCTCTACCATCGGGGCTTTTGAGCACATATTCAGGGGACTCTCTCCAACAATTGTGCCAAATTCCAAAACTACACGATTTTGTTCCTAATCAGGCTTTATTGGACTTCCTAGCCTGGACTAAACGTTAGTACTCTAGGGTTAAGATAAGAACGTGAACGCAGGCATAGAGGAAATAAACGTTTGATTGATTTCCGTAAAGTTTTTGGTTAAATCATCAATCTAAAGACGCCAAATACTGAACTATCCGAAAATATTTATGGCACGCACATATGTATGTACATAATGTAATTGCTGTTCAAATCAATGAAGAACCCGCGAACCCCAGTCGTGGGTGACGTAGTGGCTGCGATGATGACATTGAAAATATAATCACTTTCGCCCAGGTTGCGACCCATGCACTGTAATCACTCGTCGCATTCTTGGTTAAATTGAAGTACATACTGGTAAGTGGTAATGAACCGATAATAGTGAATATCGCAGATGGAGACATTAGTGGCGAGACACAACGATATAATGCAGTGGTCTGGCGTGGAGATGGGGCAATGGATGTGAAAGCAAATCGACAAACAGAAGCGGTGCTCCGCGCCAATCCAAGCGCCATTGAAAATTATGCGCGGCTAGCGATCGGGAAATCCGCACAAGCCAGCATAGAACTCGAGCAGCTGTGAACATGAACTATGTACCTAGTGCGTAAGATCCCACGTTACTTCTCACTTGCTGCCAGTCAACAGTGCGCTTTAGCGAACTTGTCTTGGAATCGCGAGGATCAGAGCACGGGTCGTAGGTACTACAGGGAGTCGTCCTTTCGCTTTTCTGCTCAAGTGGAGCATGTTATAATCCAGTCACAGCCGCGTCTCGTGTGTGTTTGTGTTATATTGTGGGCTGTGCGCCCACCTTAGGACGTTAATAATGGAATTGTGTCGAGTGATTTGGACTATGATAATAGGATTGCTATTAGTCGTGGCGAATGTAATATCAGGTCAGCAATCCTGCAGGAATCATGAGTTGAGCGATGCGCACCTTGAGAAGAGTGAAGTGAATAAAAATGAGTCCCAGGTAGAGGAAAAAGTGAGTCTGTCTGGAAATAGCAAGGATACTAACGTGAGCCTTGAATGGGACTACATTGGACCAGTCAACGAAACATCGACCCTAACTAGTGACGACCTGGTGGAGTACATTTTCTTAAACACCACGAAAAATATTGACGAATTCCTTGAATCACCTGCGAAGGAAAGAGGTAGGTTGGTCTATGCTCAAAATTCACATAAACAAAAAAAGACAATTTTTGCTTATAATAAATAATACTGTTCATTGTGTAATTGCTATGCAATGGACTATGTATGGGCTATATTTCTGTGTATGCATGTAAATGGATCTAGAAACGCGGGAGCGTCCCACTCACCAAAGAAAAAAAAAACAAATCGAGCAAAAGTGACCAAGACTGTGTTTACGGGACACAAAAAGTACGGGTTTTCGGGCCTCTGCAGCTCCGGCCCGGGCGATTGTAAGAGTTCAAATTTGGTAGGGTCATTGTCTCCGTCTTACGCAGTGTTGCAAATTTTAAGACGATACGACGAAGAAAACCCGAGATATGATAATTTGAAAATCGTTATTTTCCAAATTTTTCTTGTTCTCATCGTTCTCGTTGTACTTTGACAGGGATACAGCCTCGTAGGGGGCGTATCGAGATATGCTTTCTTTCCTCACGGATTAGCTCTATTCCAAGGGTGTGCATAGGGTATCCTTTGCTCTAATCCGTTCAGTAGAAAAAAAGATACATCCAAAAATGTAAGATTACAAAGAGTCTCTCGCTTAAGTCTTTTCAAAGATTTCAAAGAAAAAATTCTTCCAAACGTTTTCTGTGATTTGATTTCGACCAAATTTGGTACGTAACTTCCTTTGCTTATTTTATGTACCTCACGGTGATATTTTGGTCCTGCTACAGATGTGATTCTGGACAAAAGGACTCTCTTAATCGTGAAATGAAGCAGAAACCAAACCTGGTAGATATGGGATCTTCTGATTTATGGTGATGAAACTAAACCAGTGGAGTACTGTTAATCGAATTTTGAGTTCTTTGGTCAGGACTGATAACATTTTGAACCGTTGGGGAGGAAAAAAGGACATTCTTAACCTGAGAGTGATATCTAGGCAAGTTTGGTGTCATATGGCTGTGGGTGTTGAGGCGAATGCATTAGACTAATTTTGATGGTATTTTGAGTCCTTTGGAGAGAAAAAAGGATATTTTTGGTAAGAAAGTGCTATCTAGGCAACATGAATCGCATATGACTGGGAGTTATAAAACTAAGGTACTAAGCCACTCTTGGTGGCAGTTTTAGTTCTTTGGTCAGGAAAACAACATATTCTTGGGAAGCAAATATCGGTAATTTCTGGATCGGGGTGGTGATACCAATACTCCGGATGTAAGGGGCATATAGGATATAAAGTACCGAACGAACGTTATGGACCAAAAGACATTATGTCCTTGAATGCAATTAAAAGTCATGTCAAAACACATTTACAGAAGGAAGCGCAATTAAAGAATTACTCTTTGGGGACAACTTTTTTGAGTGCAAATCAAACACAACTTGAAAGGTTTCCGGTTCTGTAAATGTGGAAGTTGAGAATCTGTGGAGTTAAAATTTGGTATTGGTTGCACCAAATTGTTTCGGGTGTTGTTCTATGTATCTAGAGATGTAGGAGCGTCCGCCCACCTCGTAGGCAGCGTATCGAGATCTGATTTCTTTACTCACGGATTGACTCCATTTTTCGACTTCCTCGTACGAACGAAAATTCTGATCAGTCAGGTCGTGCGCCATGGAACGAAACAGATGGTAGTCGGAATCAGCGATGTCTGGGGAGTACGGCGGGTGGGGCAAGATTTCCCATTTCAGGGTTTCCAATTATGTCTTGACCACTTTTGCGACGTGTGGCCGAGCATTGTCATGCTGGATGATGACTTTGTCGTGTCTATCTTGGTACTGTGGTCGTTTTTCCTTTAATGCTCGACTTAAACGCATCAATTGCGTTCGGTACCGATCTCCTGTGATGGTTTCATTCGGTTTCAGTAGCTCCTAGTATATCACACCGAGCTGGTCCCACCAAATGTAAAGCATTACCTTGGCGCCGTGCATATTCGGTTTTGCCGTCGACGTTGACGCGTGTCCGGACATTCCCCATGACTTTCTGTGCTTGGGATTATCGTAACGGACCCATTTTTTGTCGCCGGTTACGATGCGATGTAGAAATCCCTTCCGATTCTGCCTTCGAAGCAGTTGTTCGCATGCAAATAATCACCGTTCAATATCTCTCGGTTTTAACTCGTACGGAACCTAATTTCCTTGTTTCTGAATCATGCCCATGGCCTTGAGGCGTTTCGAGATGGCTTGCTGAGTCCCTCCCAGTGATTCAGCTAATTCTTCTTGCGTTTGGAACGAATCTTCATTGAGCAGTAATTCCAATTCGTCGTCTTTAAAAAAATTTTCTCTCTCACCACCATGCTTGTCCTCGATATTGAAATCGCCACTTTTAAAACGTTGAAACCACTCACGACATGTTCTGTCACTCTGAGAGCATTCGATGAGCCTCAGCTGCAGTTTTTTTCAAATGGAAGCAGAAGATCAAAACTTCCCGCAAATGACGAGAACTTGGCTCGAAAACAGACAATTTAAATCGCGATTTTTATTAAAAATGCGAACAACTTGTACTAATGCGGGGATGTCGATTCGTTCACAGACGTCCAAACCCACTTTGTGACACTTTTGAACTACATATTTTGACCAGCCCTCACCGATGCAGCCGTCTGTCGGAAAACGGCGGAAGCAAAGTTGTACACGAAATACATAAAATTGTGAAATTTTATAGAGTTTCTCGCTTAAGTTTTTTGAATGATTTCAGTGAAAAAAATTCATCCAGGCATTACTCGTGGTTCAATTAAATTTGGTGCACAGCTTCCTTTGGCTATTATACAATAAATAAGACACGGTTATATTTAGGTGCTGCTGGAGATGTGCGTCAGGACAGAAGCTTGTACTGAGTACTATTGAATATATTTACTCTACAATGACGTAGGAGATTGGGTGAAAATTGACGATTTGACATTGAAAAAACGACCATTTTATAGGCAAGAAAACACACTTTTTTCATACCTACGCCATTTTGGTAGATTTTGATATTTTTCGAAAATCCTACGTCATTGCACAGGAAATACCTTCCAGTTTAACGGCACTTTTTCCTTTTTCGGTTTTAGCTACTCAATCGGTCGGAGTCATGTCAGCAATGGAGGAACTTTTTTTTTTGGGCGGTTTTCGAATCCAGCGCATAAGTCGTTTGGATCCCAATACTTTTTTATGAAAAAATTATGGAATATAGGTCAAATATAGCCAAATATGTTCTTAATTTTCCGAAACAATTAATTGAGTTCTTTTCTTCCAAAAAATTCCCGAAAATCACCCAAATTTTCAGCGTTCACACACCCCTTAAGCGAGAAACTATATATGAAATCTCGCATTTTTGGATGTATCTGTTTTTTACTGCTCGGATTAGGGAAAATGATGGACTGCACACCCTTGGGACAGAGTCAATCCGTGAGAAAAGATATCGCAATACGCTCCCTACGAAGCTATAGCACTGTCAAAGAACAACGAGAGCTAGAAAAATTTGGAAAATAGCGATTTTCAAATTGTCGCATCTCGGGTGTTCTTCGTCGCATCGACTAAAAATTGGCAAAACTTTGTAAGATGACCCGAAATAATGAGCCTACCAAATTTGAGTTCCCACGATCTGGGGCCGGAGCTACAGATGTCCGAAAACCTGCACTCGTGTCGCGTCACTTTTTCTAGATTTTATATTTGGTATGACATTTATTATTTATAATGACAAAAATTGGTTTCTGGAATATGCGTACTCTCCTAGACAATGGATCAGAAGGTCTCTGGGGTCAGGTAAGTAATATGGCCGGAAACGATACCGCGGGGGAGTAGTACACGCATAGCATAGACATTCTAGAAATGGACCGTGCTTAGACTTTTTGAAAAGTGTCGGAACATCAGATTAGACTTTAATGGTCTACATTATACCAGTCAGTGCGATTGTCAGTAAAGGTTGACTATACTATCTCGTCTAATCTGTCAGTGAAGTTAGTTTCGAAACCAATTGTCTGAATTTGACGTTTCAAATACTGTCTTTTCGTATTCGAAACGTCGTATTTAGGAATTTATAAACAAATACATATTCTCACACTATTTGCTAACCATTACGATTGTTATCCGATCCGATAACATAGCGCGATATTCTGGTCGCCATGCACAAGTACGTTTTCCACATTAGATCGTCGACATCGTACGATATTGCAACTGCACACGTCACGGTGTCGAGTCAGCAGAATACAACGTATAAAAGATTCGAGCTTCAGATGAAGAAGAGACTTGTTACAGATACTTCGCCCAGCACGTTGTCTCCTTGCGACCCGTTCATTAAATTTGTAATGACTGGCGCCACATAAATTGAGAATGAAATGTCAGTACTGGCAGCTGGCAAATTCGACTAAAATATTTTTTTGTTTTTTTTTCTCCTGTGACTATGCCAGGCTTTGTTCTCGATGTTACCGCTGAAGAAGTCAGAAGTCCACGAGTGAGGCTCCAAACATAGTCGGTTGGCTAATCCACAAATAGGATTGTATTGCCAGGGTAAATTGTATTTGATATCCATAAATCAAGTTTTGATCGCCTACTCCTGCCCTTCTAGACGATTCTGTCTGAACCAATTGTTCCAGACGTTGGCCCATGTGCACTGATTCGTAGTACAATCACTCCACTATAAGGGAATTCACTGACAAATTTTCACGAAGGAAAGTGTTAACTAGTTTGCTATTGCGCACCAAACTAAAAACAGCCACTTTGCTATACGTCCTCCCTGAACGGTGGCTAACGGATGACTGAAATTCGAATTTTTGAATTTTTAGTTTAACACTGACAATAAGTCTAAACACATGTTCCGGCCACTTTTCCAATGGATAATTATAGGACAGGCGCAATCCAAGTATTCTAGACGATCTATGGTGTTAAGTCAAAATATTGTAGTAATATTCACGCACAATATTTTCAATTTGGCGTTGATTCATAACGCGATAAGATGTTTACACATAGACCTCAAGTTAGAAAGACTAGCTCGTTTGTGTTTTCGGAGCCTGCAGTGGACGAAGAGACTAGAGCTTGTTTTGCTACAAAAAATATTAATCGGAAAGGTCCGAAAAGGACGAAAAAAGGATGTAAAATTGTGTTTCATTGCGTGTCATATCAAAGGGAGTAATGAGTACTTTCCATTTCTGGCATTTTTTCCTAAGTTGAAGTAGCTACGACAGAATAAAAGGAGAAATGTTTAAAAATTCCCTGTAGGTACTCGTAATATCGTATGTATTCGAAGTATAATCAAAAACAGAATTGTGGATATGATCAATGCGTTCTATGCAGCCCAAAAACATATCCATGATTCCATATTTCTTCATCTACCGGAAAAATGTGTTTTTATTTATTTTCTAATTAAAACCTTTAGCAGCACTATACTCTTATATTATTTATATGATCTCTTTGCAGATACTATCATAAGACTAAGCGAAACATTTCTTAACAAGTCATACATTTTCGATCCATCTCGAGCGGCAAATGTTTCCATGAAATGTAGACAACAGGCGGAGATTTACTTAAATGCTTTGCGAAATTTCGAATTATGGGCCTTAAAAAGTAAGATCCAAACAAATAATATGCACTTTTTTGTACTCCCGTGTAGTGCAGATTTACAACGTGCAATTAAAACAATGCGTTAACCTGCAGTTCACCTGCCTCTGATAAGTATGTTCCCAGATGTCGTTTGCATCACTCAAATGTCGATTTTATTATAGAGAAGTACGAGCAGGAGTTTCGTAATTTAATTTGACTTTTAATACCAAGTTCATTCGTGAACACATTGTAGATATTTTCCGGAAGTTGTTATTATCTAATCTTGCGAACACAATCGAAAATGATAAAAAAAATTACCTGCACTTTTCATATATAACACGAGTAGTTCCCCCGGAAAGTATTCTGCATAGCGGCTTAATTTGCACTAGACTGGAGTACAAAAGAATATTAATTTGTATATATTATTGTAGTTTAAAGACTGCTACAGACAATGGCCCATCCCCGTCCATTTGAAGCTATCTCCATTGTGTGGACGGGCGGATGGCGTTTAGTGGCCAAAGGCGCGTAACCGCCATTACTGTCAACAGCGATGGGCCATTGCGTGGCCACAAATCGCTTCGAGAGCCGTTTTCCTCCACGCGATGGCCCATCGCGTACGCAACTTTGAAAAGCTGATTCAAGTTGACAGGCTAGTACACAATTATCGCAATGCTACTATCATCGACCTTCTGTCGTACGCGATCCGTTTGATTATAACTGCCGTGGCGCACAGAGCGACAGCTTTCAATGGCCCAATGGCCCACTCGAAGATCATTGCGTGAACGAACAATATTTGAATTGAAATTTGGTGTGTGATGGCGGTCACCAAAGTCACCATCGCGATGGGCCATTGTCTATAGTAGCCATATAAAATAATACACAAAGTCCAATGCATGAATTGTTTACTTTTAGTGTACGACTCTTCGGGACACATGACTTCTGGAGTACTGAATGGAAATATCAATCAATTTGGAGATTTCGACCAATGCCTGAATATCCAAGGACCATTCGCTGATTTGAAAGGTCATTACTGTCTTACATACTTACAGCCAGAAATACCATTGGAATACAGAAGATTGAAAAAACTCCACAATTTAGTACAATCGCACAATGCTTTCATCAGCGATTTCCACGACGTATGTATGTTTAACCCAAAAGGAATGAACCAAAAAGTTTTTTTAATGGATTGTTGCTTTTATTTATGTCCTTATTATGAAAGCCTGGTCATAGGATTCCGCGCTTTTCTATTATCAATTGGGCAATATGCGTACCGTCGGCTTGTTCGCCTTTGGATGTAGAAAATACATTAAAATGGCTGATTCGAAATATAACCGTCGAGACTGACATAAATGTACAAGTAAGAGTCGATCCGCAAATGTGCCAAACTGGAGGAGAAAAACCGACCACAACTGGAACAAAAAGAGCAATGTAAGTAAGTTTTTTATGCCCTAGACTTTATAAGTATAGGGTATATTGTTTTTGTCACGACGGAAATATGTAACACCTTAAAGGAGGCTCCGGAGGTGTAGCTATGTGTATATATAAATGATCAGGGTCACCTCCTATTCGATTTAGTCATGCCTGTCTGTCTGTCTGTCTGTCCGTTCACACGATGACTTTCGATATAATGAAGGTAGAGCCTTGAAATTTTGGTCAAATGTTGGCAGTATGATCTAGTTGGTTGGTATTGAAAATGACATGATCAGGCGAAGAGAACGCCTATCCCCTACATATGTAAAATAATTAAATGTATCTATAACTCCCAATTAAATAAACATGAAAAGCTCTAGCTTTGGTAGATTGCTTGTGAGGGTAATCTTATACTCTTCTGATTTATACACCTGATTTTTGGCACGTAACCCTGAGGTGAGAAGCTGCTTGAGTTTTACTAACAATAAGTTGGGCATAATCAGGTCAAAGGAACGCCAACCTCCCCTATAAATGGCAAAAAAATAAATATTCCTTTAATTACGATAACTTTCGATAGAATCACACTAGCGAGTTGACAGTTAAGTTGGTGGAACGTTGGTAGTAAGATCTAGTTAGTTGGTATTGAAAATGGGCAAGATCCGACCCAAGAAACCTCTACCTCCCCTCCAAATGAAACTTAAAATAAAAGATAATTTTCAATAAAATGAAGCTAGTGACTTGAAAAATTCGACAAATATTTGTAGTGTGGGTTAGTTAGTTAGTTAGTTGGAGTCGGCGGTATTAATGCGCTTTTCACAAGAAGCTACTGGCTCTGACATTTCTAAAGTTCTCTTTAAACCCAAGTGAGAAACTCTTCCTACTTGACCGGGAAGCATAGTGATTCGCGTCTTTGACCAATAGTGGGTTTTAATTTAGAGTGGATTTCTCACTCCCCTTGCATGAGTTTAAAGGGTTGATACCGCTCGCGCGCTTGCTCTATTACCCAGAGTAGTAAAACCACTACTAGCCAAGGCGCAAGGCGCGAACCACGATGCATCGCTCGGTGCAATGGGAATATACCAATACTCCTTTTAGTTCCACAGTATAAACGTGGTCAGTGAATTAATCTATGTATAATTAAATCTAATGACTTTTAGTCAAAGACGCCTATGAGTCACCCGGTAAACTAGGAGCGTCCCTCCTAATTTTCATACATTTGCTCTATTTTCATAACTGATTTTTCTTTGCCGATTTATAAGAAAAAGTATGGTTGAACTGTTTATGGCAGCAATCCACAATCAATTTTACATAAGTGGTTGTGCAGGATTGAATTTTGTTTGAGTTTTAGATGTATGAAGTGAATTTTTCCATGGGGAATACTCCTTGCGGGGGCTCCGCTCGCGTAGATTAAGGGGTTGCAACCTTCAGTATAACGCAGAAGAACGCTCGCATCGCTCGCTCTATACGCCACAGCGGTAAAGCCACTACTAGCCAAGGTGCGACCGATGATACGTCGCCCGGCGAAATAGGAATATACCCAATATTTTCAATAAAGATTATCCATAAGTGTAAATATGTTTTTATTTTTATTCCTAATTCATTACAGATATTTCTTCGCAATCTATATTTTAGTATGTTGTCTCTCGACTGCCTACGATATATACACTACCGAAGGATACCAAAGTATATACATATTGTCAATGATCATTAAATGATAAATATTTCATATAACCACGTTTTCGCAGACGAATGGTTAGTGGCCTTCTCATTTCGAAAGAATCTACGATGGCTTTTTAGCACCGAGGATAATTCAAACGATATAAAAACAGTTCACGGAATTCGCTTCATCAATGCTGTCATGTTGCTGTTTTCACACAAATCAATGGCTGTCTTCTTTAATCCATATATTAATCGAACGCAGCTGTCTGAGGTATGAAAACATTTTGCCCGTTGTACCTAAACCACTTTCAAATAAACCAATAGACTCTAGGTAAGCCATGGACTGTAGTCGGAAGAGCTGCATCACTTTATACGGATCCGTTTTTGCTATTCAGTGCTATGCTGACCGCTTATGCTATAATCGGTCGTCTGCAAAAAGGACGAACCGCCAATCTGACAAGCGAATATATAGGCAGAATGTTACGGTATAATAACAAACTAAGCTGCTAGACGCAATTTTTTTATACTCTTTTTGCAGGATTGTGCCAACATTAGGCGCTTTGATAATATTCTGCACTTTCATTCTACCATTCACTGGATCCGGACCTCAATGGAATTTAGTTATAGGACACCATTCTGAACTTTGTAAAAAGTACTGGTGGAGAAATCTTCTTTTCATTCATAACTATTTTGGTTTCGAAAACATGGTAAGTATTTCTATTATGAAAAAAGCGTTACATTGTAAATATGTATCTAATTCTTCTAGTGCCTTACGCATACGCATCATTTGGGAATAGACACTCAGCTCTTCCTTATGTCGCCCGTAGCTGTAATAGGTTTATGGAAACGACCAAGGGCAACATCTGTAGTTCTATGCATTTTAATGGTGGCTGCAACAATCGCAAGATTTTACACAACTGTAGTGAATGAATTATCGAATTATGTATATTTCGGAGCAACGTAATGGAATAATATTTGATATTTAACCTGAAAATTACAAATGACATTTGCAATAATTACAGGGTACAAAGACTATTCAGGACAGCAGACTACATGTATACGTCCCCAATGCATCGATCAACCGTTTATATTTTGGGATTAATAATCGGATATTCGCTTCGAAAATATCGACACTTCAAGTTGACGCCAAATCAACTAAGATTTGGATGGTTCCTTTGTATAATCTGTTTACTTGGCACAATTTTCGGTCCGGCGCCTATGGGAGACATGTCGTACACATATGACCCTCTTCATGCTGCCTATTATGCCGCTTTCGCACCACTAACGTGGTGTTATGTTTTCATCTGGATAGTATTTACGTCACATATTGGATACGAGAGTAAGCATATCATAAATATATCCTACGGTACTACCAAGGAATATTATTTATCCTGTTTGCCCTAAACCCTAGTGGGGCAACACGCGTCAACTATTTTCATGTGGCTTAGTTGACGTTTCATTAACAAGAACTGGTTTCGGATGCATGTTGCTAGTATAGTATATACCTCTTGCTCATATAGTCGCATGCCTGCGACAAGTCGGGAAACGTTTGTGATTTCTTGTTACGCTCCACACAATAGGAGGAAGACAAGATGAACATCTACAGCCAAGACGGGATTCAAACCCGTGGCTAGCAAGCAGCATGAGACTCCAGACTGATGTCTCAACGCACTGAAGTTCGTAGGCTGGGGAGGCCAGTAGCCCAGTACGTTAAGGCGTCAGTCTTATATCTCATGCTAATAAGAAGCAACCTTTCCCGCTTTATTAGGTATGTGACTAAATGGACAGGATGGACATGCGAGCAACATGCATCGTCCGAAATCAATTTATGCTAAGGAAACGTTAACTAGACCACATGGCATGGGAGTAGTCGACGCGCTATGCCCCACTAGGGGTTAGGGCAATTAGTAGTAGTAAATCAATTATAGTCATTTTATATAAGAGAAATAATCGGCAAATCATTAATGCTAATATGTATCTCAAATTTAGAGTTTTAGGAACATTCCTAGTTGGCCGGGCGACAAATCGCGTCTTTGAGCAATAGTGGGCTTAAAATTGAATTTTTTCGCACTTCCCTTGCGTAGGCTCTACGCTACAGCGTGTAATGGACGGTTTGGTGCGGATCCGAAGATGCCCGTGGGGACAGAGCCTAAGGTAGCATATTGACCGTGAAGGTTGGGCCGTGCCATCTGGCGAAGAAAAAGGCTCCTCAACGAGCTAAGCAGCGGCCTATGCTTCCTGTGGCTCAGTTCGGGAGACGTGGGCGGGGTTTTCGCCGCTCATTGCCCCTATCCTTTACGTATTAATAAATATTCATGGGCCTGGGGAAGACAACACAAACATGGGAGGCCAAAATTGGGAATGATAAAAATGGGGCGGATAAGGACGGAATGGTTGGCGGACGGCGCAGATTCCCTCGCGCTCGCTTCGGGGCTTAGGCGTAATGGGGCCTTTAGTTTCGTACCACCGACAGATCCTTACTCATCAGGTGCTGCCGTAGATCTGCCGGTGGACGCACCACAACCAGACCAGAATATGGTTCATTACAAGTGGTAGAGGCACTACCTATATTAACCAAAATGTCAACCATGGTGTGTCGCCTGGTAAAATAGGAATATGCACACCGCGAAATGGGAATAAATATACTTTTTTCAACATACTATAATTTTTTTTATTTCTAGGTAAAATATGCAGAATATTGTCATGGCCTGGCTTTCAAGTAGCTACGAAACTTTCATATGCAGTGTACTTAACGCAATTCCCAGTATTTTTCTTCAATGTAGGGCGCCAAAGAAATGCTGACTATTACAGTTTCCTGGAAATTATGGTAAACTGTTGTAATGCTTCTTCTGTTTGCATCTATTAATTTGGCTTTCATTTCAGCTCAATACAAATGAATATTTTTGTATATTTGGAGCGTCAGTGGTTCTCACCATCCTATTTGATGCACCGTTTAAAAATATTAAATCTATTTTATTTAAGAACAACAGAAGTTCAGCAAAAGTTAACGCAGAAAGTAATGCGAGCACAAAAGGACTTAAAACTGATTAGCCCATAGCATCACAAATTTTAGTATGATTATGTAAATTAAGTAATAAATTAAAGCTATATATCTTTAAAAAAATATTAGGTGCGTTTTTTTGTACTAGAGTGGAGGTTAATTCGAGTGAAGGTTAAGTGCCGTGCAAACAAAAAGTTCCGTGTCAACTACTCGGGGAACATTACGGATTTACGATCTTTCAGAGAACTCTCTCTATTAGAATTTAGAAAGAATTTCCAAAATTCCACGAGTGGGGCTTCGAAATGTATTTCCGCTTTAAGCTAGGTACTAAGATCAGTTTTTCGTGCAAAATCTTGTGCAAAAACTGTCAAAAGTTGGGTTTGCCCGAGAAATGTTCGCTCTCTCAGTACTATGTAGTACGATAATACGGTGTAAGTATGTATTATGTATGTATGTATTTGTAGAAAATTGCGTCTGCTTTATTTAATTTTCAGAAAGTTTTGCTGTGAGATTGGTAGTTGCAGGGATATAAGCAAAAACTTTCAAAAATCTTTCAAGCGTCTGCCATAATATAGTAGTTCAATTACCAACTTTGGGAATTTTCGATATAATGTACTTCAGATACCAGCCAATTACCATGCCGAATTTCAGAACTTTGGGATGCATTTTACTTGTAATTTTAACAACTTATCTAAAAAGAAAAAGAAATGCTGTAACACCCTGTATCTTTTAAAGTACATATTAGCCCTACGACAAAAATGATTCGGACCTTCTTTATGGAAAATTTTATCTACTTTATTTTGTTTTAATAACATTTATCACTGGGGTGATAATTACAGAAATATTTCCAAAAAACACAAAAACTTCCCTTTAACCCCCGCGCGAGCTCACACCCCACAGGCGGGGACTTTTAGTATGATATACTCCTAGTACCAACCAAAAATCGCACCAAGTTCCAAACTTCCTTTATTTTTTTTTCCTCGATCGCTAAATATTTTCACTCGTCACCTGGGGTATAGCTACAACCCGCGCGTTTATCATTTTCATACAAAAATTCTTCATTTCACAGTCACACAAATCGCAAACGCCAACAAAAGATATATGTATTTGCTCAAAAAAGATACTTTTAATACACCAGTGGTCGCCGTGCTCAGTTATCCTCTCGTCAATTCACACATCGCAGACACAGAATCGATATCATTATCATGCAACCCAGAATCGTTCCCAACCATCATCCTGAAAACATCCACACAATCATCAAAAAACTGTAATCGCTTGATCGCTAATCGCGAACAATGTGCGACGATATTGTCTAGCAAAACGCACATTGAGAGTCGCAACTATCGGCGGGGATCGATCATAATTTATAAGCTTCCCATATCTAATTCACCTTCCCAAAACGACTTAAATTTCTCCAAAAAACTTTGTCTGCTCAATTTACAATAAATGAATTTAGTAAATGTGTTTTCAAGGCAAGGCGCGGTGTGGCAGCAAGCTAGTAGTCATCTCTCAATCCTAGAACTCTTCATTTTCATTTATTTGCTCCAACCCTACATGTCACTGATCCGCCGACGACAGACGATTCTTTTGTTAACATTCCAACCACCAACCACACTTCCAAGTACGGAAAGATACATTCATACATACTTACATGCATGCAAACGGAGATGGCTAGGCATATATAACTGCTTCGCTCACATATCTTCCAAAAAAAGTTAACTCTTCACTCCTGTCCTTACGTGTTGTCCCTTTCGAACAGTGGGAAAACCAGTTGGAAACATGCCCTTCTACTTCTTGTAGAGGAAAGCGAATGCATGCTATCCTGTTCACGCACATCGCTTTTATCTACCATAGTGGCTTACATGTGCACACAAAGCCTGCCGTAGTTTTTGCTTCGGAGCCATAATCGCCCAGACAGGTTTGCAGGTATGCATATGTCAAGAAACCACTGGATAGAAAGAGGGCTGCCAGATGTACATGGAGAAGCACCGGAATTGTAGTGAGATTCTCAAAAAGTTGATTTTTTTAGGACAGTCACTACGTTTAGACCGCGGGACTATCTTCGAGATCTAACTAAATCGACCTAACTCTCGACGATATAAACGTATCGATTTAGTTAGTTTTGGACTTGGCTTATCTCTACTTGCGATGCGGAACTGGACTTAACAAATTGGGACTATGTCGCTGTCATCGCTAATGTTGATGTTGATGTCGTTTTCTTTTGATCGGCATTTGTTTTGTTTGCAATTTCAGGAAAGCAGTGCGTGATCACGGGCAAGAAAAAGCCTTTTTCTGTCGTAAAATTTATATCTATCAAATTTATCTGTGCTGCCAACGGAGAAAGAAGAAGAAGTACCTCTCCGTATGGTCGGTATAAACACTCCACCAACAAGTGCTAACACTAAAATGATTTAGTTAAACCGACTTTTAGTTCCACGGTCTGAACGTGGCCAGTATTGCATTTCACGAAGAAACAAACTAACACTACGCTTAGTATACATTGTGTTAGTTAGGAGGAAAACATACTTAATATCCCACGACCTACGAGGTGTGGGTAAGGGAGGGGGAAGAAGAAGTAGTGTGTAGTGTACTGGTTATATACATATTCAGTTGTACGGCATAAGCGTATGGTGGACGGTACACAGAGTGGCGTCCTACTGCAATCTGCAAGCTTGATACGATTGGCTGCGTTTCTAAAATTTAATTTGTTTCATTAGTTGTTTCGTGTTTGGCTGAACGCGGCTACAGGGGTTTTGAGAGCTGCTCCATCGGCTGGATTGAACATGCTGTTCAACTTGCTTCCGGTGGATATTTTTGGCGAACAACTAGCGGTGAACATGGCTCTTCACCTTCCCGAAACTGGACAGTGGTGCGCTCGATCTTCGGAATATACCTCCTTACTCCAGACCACAGTTTTTTTTACGGGTAACTGTATGGCTTTTGAGCTTCTCCGCCAGGGGGCAATCGATGTCACTGATATGAATCTTAACCGCAGTTTGTAAAATGACAATCAAGACCGCTGCAGGCAGCAGAGCCAATGTAAAATGCCTCAGCGGTAGGACTTGTCAAATAATGGCATGATATGGCCTAGACTAGATACTAATCGTTTTGAAACGCTGCTCTTATTAAGTAGGAAGCATGTTAGTAGCATAGTTGGGGCATTACAGGACACCGTCCTATCGGCGAGCTCGCGAGAAAGCCTCGTCTTCCTCATTGCGACTACCGTAGACGTTGTTAGGATGTGGATGAGGAGGAGAGTGTTCTTTGCTTTGTATTCCACTGTCCAGCTTTTTCCAACAGGAGTAAACAAAATTCTGGGGCTCTCTATTTTCCTCTATTTTCCACGAGAAGAGAAACAAGAGGGTCTTATACATACTTTAGAAGGTATTGAGAGATCTTTGCATGTTTTCGCCCGGTAGGCTAAATTTAAGCTAATTGTATTTTGCCATTAACTATATAACTGCTTATCCTAAAGGCGTTCCTTGTATCTCAAATTAAAAATAACTGAATAGCCTGTTAGGTTCTGGACAAGCTTTTTCATAGGATGAGTACTTATTTAGATATTTTACAATATGCATCACCAAAGCGGACAATTTTCAGTTTTCGGAAAGTATTTTCAAGGTTAGAAGAGCTTTTCTTCAGATTAGCTTACACGTACAGAGAAGCTTTGTATATATATATATAAATTTTAGGCAATTTAAAACTCTTTTAAAAAGTTGTTGACGGCTTTTCAGCAGAACATATGCCTTAGCAGTTATTAAGCGATGTTTACATTTGTGTTTCGTTAAGTCGGCAATTGGGTTTCTTCTTTTTCCAAGTAACTATCATATCTACGGTCATCTTACTTATCTCAAATTAAAGCTTGTCAACACCTGTACATCAAAGGAACGCCAGATCCGAAACCGTAGCCGCTGTCCGTGAAAGTGTGCAGGAGAACCCGAGGCTGTCAATTCCTCGCCGTGCACAAGAACTGGGCCTTTCGTAGACTTCAACTTGGCGATTTTTGCGTCAGGACTTGGGCCTGCACCCGTACAAAATCCAACTGACCCAGGATCTCAAAGTTAGGTCTATGCCAATAAGCCGCAATCGACCGATGCAAATTGGACCTTTCGGATTCGTGCCACCGTGCGAATCTGCGACGGACATTTGAACGATTTTATATTCCATAAATAATGACATATATGGGCATTTGAAATAAAATAAAGAACTTCGTTAATACATCAAACACAGCTTGTTTTATTCCATTTCAACATCGACCCGCCTTTATTGGAAAACCCTTTCGCATTTCAAAGACCTTTTAACCAAACGCCTCGCCACTAACTGCTATATGCATAGATAATATATGACAAAGGCTTCCAATTGCCAATCATGGCCCAATGGCCACGTTTAGACCGTGGAACTAAAAGTCGATTTAACTAAATCATTTTAGTGTTAGCACTTGTTGGTGGAGTGTTTATACCGACCATACGGAGAGGTACTTCTTCTTCTTCTTTCTCCGTTGAAAGCACAGATAAATTTGATGGATATAAATTTTACGACAGAAAAAGGCTTTTTCTTGCCCGTGATCACGCACTGCTTTCCTGAAATTGCAAACAAAACAAATACCGAACAAAAAAAACGACAACAACGTCAACATTAGCGATGACAGCGACATAGTCCCAATTTTATTAGTGCAGTTCCGCATCGCAAGTAGAGATAAGCCAAGTCCAAAACGAACTAAATCGATACGTTTATATCGTCGATAGTTAGATCGATTTAGTTAAATCTCGAAGATAGTCCCGCGGTCTAAACGTAGTGATTGTTTCTAGCAGCCATAACTATTCGAAACAAATCCCCAAAGTCCATTGGTGTACCGACATTCATGTCTAGGCTGTTTTGAGCGTTCGTTTACTGAGCTAATAATCAAAGGACTGGGTTAATATCCCTAAAATATTGCGTGTATTGTATTGTGTATTTATTATGCAGCACTAAACGATTTTCCAAGGAAAAAAAATTATTACCTGGAAAGATTGTCCCATATTACAATGAATCTCACTGGCAGCACTTGGCGGCACATTTTTTTAGATGTCACCACTACATCCCGGCAGGTTATTCCGCCATCACGATTCGTGCAAGCGAGACAGTAATACGAAGGCCAAGTTGTTTGTTGACAGTGCCTGGGAGCTGGTGTTGGGGCTAGTGTTCACGTTTCATACGACGTTCAGTCGAGTTTCGTGGTTTGTCGGTTGCGACGGTAGTGACTTGAGGCTTCGTGAGGTGTTTTGCGTTTAGCTCCGTGTGTGGTATTTGTCGGAATTTGGTGATCTGATGCATAGCTAGAGGACAGAAGAACAGAAACGAGTACCAGTCGCTATGCGTGTTTTTAAATACTGATAACGAGAAGACGTGTGTAGCCGTGACTTGTGGGGACGAACTTGAACGCGGGAGTGACTGCGGAGTGCAATTTTGAACCGTTTGTGTTGTGTAAGGACGTTACACTTTCGGACTGACCGATCATTTCAAGCAATCGGCTAGTGGGTGATCCGAAAGAGAAACTGAACTAGTGAGGGTGTCTACACCAGGCACAATTGTTCCGGCACAAAACCGGTTTTTGTAGGCGAGATGCATGAAGGGAAAGGTATAGGAAGGGAACAAAACTTGTGCTCGAAAATTTCAAGCACAACAATTGTTCCCAACCAATACACGCACTTTTCGCATCCTTCCACAATATAGCATAAAATCAATACATTGAAAAAGCCCTACATGTATACAAGTTGTTCTCGTTTCGATGTGCTTCGTGTAGACAGGCACATAACCGGTTTTGTGCCTGGAACAATTGTGCCTGGTGTAGACAGCCACAGTGAGGTGTTTCGCGCCCGATTCATATTCGCCAGGTCGACGCCATGCAGTAATTATGGCTGGCAAGTGTGTGCGAACGATAGAGAAGTTCTCGGACAGTATACCATCGCTAGCAGAATGACGACCAACGCAGAGATAATGCCGTACCACACGGCCGTATCGGTGGCCGCGGGCGTAAGTGCCCCCAGCTACGGCGGCAAATTCACCCACACTGGCGTCTGGACTATCGAGGAGCAAATGGTGCAACAGACTGAACTTCCTGATCCCTTTCTGCGGGCCAGTCGTCATCGCTTCGCCCCCTACGCTCTGCATCGACCACACATGTTGTCCGTGATGTACATGCTGCCACCGCCACTTCCGTCGCGCCCGCAAACACCCGTCTCTTTGCCACCGCCAGAGGGGACGAATATTGATCACCTGTACCCCGAATTGCTCGAGATGATATTCGAAAGATTGTCGGTGCGAGATCGCGGCCGTGCCGCTCAGGTGTGCACCAGGTGGCGGGATGCAGCCTACTCGAAGAGTGTGTGGAAGGGTGTCGAGGCCAAGCTGCACTTGAAGCGACCCAACCCACATCTGTTCGCTTCGCTAGTACGGCGGGGCATCAAGAAGGTGCAAGTTCTATCGCTGCGACGTTCCTTGAAGGAGGTTGTGACCTCCGTGCCCAGTTTGGTATCGCTCAATCTAAGCGGATGTTACAACGTGTCGGATGTGAACCTGGGTCACGCCTTCTCCACGGACCTGCCAAACATCAAAATCCTGGACCTGTCGCTGTGCAAGCAAATTACCGACTCGAGCCTGGGTCGAATTGCACAGCATCTGAAAAATGTGGAGGTTCTTGAATTGGGAGGATGCTGTAACCTGACAAACACCGGCCTCCTGTTAGTTGCGTGGGGTCTAAAAAAACTGAAACGGCTGAACCTGCGCTCGTGCTGGCACATCAGTGACCAGGG
The DNA here is from genome assembly GCA_964017055.1 of Chloromyia formosa. NCBI lineage: Eukaryota > Metazoa > Arthropoda > Insecta > Diptera > Stratiomyidae > Chloromyia > Chloromyia formosa. The sequence goes on from OZ024818.1 coordinate 25,693,697, forward strand.
CATCGGTCATTTAGCCGGACTCAGTAAAGAAACAGCCGAAGGGAATCTTCAGTTGGAGTATCTCGGCTTACAGGACTGTCAACGACTAACGGACGAGGCATTGCGACATGTGTCGCAGGGTTTGACTTCGTTACGGGGAATTAACTTGAGCTTCTGCGTGTCGGTGACAGATGGCGGTCTGAAACATCTGGCCCGGATGCCCAACCTGCGTGAATTGAATCTACGTTCCTGCGACAACATCTCCGACATCGGAATAGCGTATCTGACGGAGGGCAACAACAGTCTGAGCAGCCTAGACGTTAGTTTCTGCGACAAGATCGGCGATCAAGCGCTTAATCACATCTCGCAAGGACTTTTCCACTTGCGCTCTCTGAGCCTCAACCAGTGCCATATTACCGACGAGGGCTTAGCGAAAGTAGCGAAATCACTACACGATCTCGAAACCTTGAACGTTGGCCAATGCAGCAGGATAACCGACAAGGGCGTTCAGCTGCTCGCCGAAGAACTTGTAAATTTGAAAACCATTGACCTGTACGGGTGCACACAACTTTCTACGGAAGGACTAGATAGGATTATGAAATTGCCAAAACTGGCGCAACTGAATCTGGGGTTGTGGCTCGTAAGGTGATGTGCTCACTGGGAGCATTGCATGCATACTGTCCAAATTTACTTGGAATAATGTTCCTCCGTGAGGCTATTTCCAAAGCGTCTCCCGTCTACATAATGGTGTCCAAATGTCATAGTAACAGGTCCCCAGGTTTTCTGGACAAATTCGATGTACATACCTACATCCAGAATAAATTTCTCATCACGCCCGACACGTAAATTGCGAACGAAAAGATTTCACAACATGAAGTGTAAGAATCCACAATGTTGGGTTGCCAGCAACACACTAGGAAGGACTGATTCATTTAATTCGTTACAAGTTAGAAAATTTTTAGTTATTTTTGTTAACTTTTGTAAGGCGATTGTGATAAAAATACAAATAATGTTAATATGAGTAAGAAATGTTAGTTAAGTGGAGAGAGAGAGAAAAGTGGAAATGAATACATAAAGAAAAAAAATATTTGAAAAATATACATGTCTTTTTCATTCTTTGTAACTAAAAGAATAGCAAAAAAAGTGAATACGTTGAGTGGTCGTTGGTCCCTTTTTATCGTTTTCAAAGGACTTCCAGGTAAAAAGGTCGCATCTTCCTATGCTATCTTCAAAAGGCAACATGCCGCAACATTTGTCTGGCTTTCTTGGAATTCGATCTTCACTAAACGGACGTCGAGTGCGCATGTGTGCGTAACAGGATACATCTGGGACTGAAGTACAATAAAAGGAAAAACAAGCCAAACTGGTTTCAAGGCAAGTAAGCCAGGATGCAAGTGGTTCTGTTGGTTGTATCGTTATTTATGGTACAGTTCAACTCAAAAATTGTGTGGCACATTCATTACACAAATGCAACCTATGTAAAAAAATGTAGGGCATTTTTAATATAACGAAGTAATGAAAACGCTGGCAGTTGCAAGCTATTATCGGGTATTTGGGTGGATCGCGGTAGTGGCGGTGAACTGGCTTGCGGTTGTTGGTGATGCACCATTGTTTCTAGGGGGTAGAAACTTATTCATCCCGTTCGCGGAAGGCGACAGCAAGCCACTTCCTGCGTCGACAATCTACACCTTACATTTGTAGAGAAAGTGGCACGACTTATATCTGAGGGGCCAAATTTTATAGGCGGCTCATTCACACTAAATCTAAAATACGAGTGGCTTAAAAACAAAAAAAAAACTAAATGATGATGCATCATAGTAGATTCATAACTACCTAAAGAGGAAATTTATTCTATATACAATTCTAGGTCTAGATTTTCCATACAAAAGTTCCAACTTTAAAGGTACTATAAATGTCTCCAAAACGGTTATGAGTTCGCGAAAAAGGACTGCAGATTCGTTAATTTCAGGCCAACTTTGATTGAAACCCATCAGTGACGTAGCGGGGAGAGGGGTCCTGGGGGTCCGGGCACTTCCCGAAATATTTTGAATTTGATTGAAAATACGACAATATAGACTGAGTCGGCTCTACCACATTTGGGTTCGTTGTATGACCACTGGGAAACTATTATCCCAACCGTTCTATTCAGCGAACCAAAAGGAGCGCATTAAAAATGTGTAGAGTTGATCAATAAAGGCGCTTGCTAGATTTCCCTCAAATCAGAGAAGAGGCACCCAGATGTAACCTTCTATTTATTGCAAGCGCTAGTCAGGTGCAGAGCAGATGGAAAGTGTTCTCCTGTTCATCCGTCATCACAGTTCCTACAAAAATCATTATAGGGCAGCCGGAGTCGTCCAATGATAACACCCACAATGGACGCAATATATTGTCTTAAGGTCGCCACACATGACAATCATTTTGGTCGCGAGCAAGCATCGAACTACGTCAAACTCAATAGAAAACTAGGGTATAAAAAATCTCCTCATTTCCACCGTTCTATGATATTTTATGGCTGGATGGAAGTTCGGTCGTGGTTCTGCGCATCCATGTGGCGACGTTTAGCGATAACAGCCGTGTGGAGCGGCCGATAGCAAGCCTGGGCCCTATATGCCTTGTTAGATGAGAAGTACTGCTATTAATCCAACTCAAGGTGGCCCTGCTTAAAGAAGTTCACATACCCGTTTCATGTAACCGAATTTCAACATTTACCGCAACCATGAAATTAAAATCATAGGGTATAAGGTTAAAATGGTTTGTTGTTTTTTTGTTGGCTTGTGATTAAAGCACAGCGCGATTATTTGATTGCCGCTTCTACGGCATTAATTAAATAAAATCACACTGACCTCACATTGGGCGCTGAATATTGTCGGGCCTTTTCTACCATTTTTCAGCTGTATTTTACTGCAAATTGTCACTGCCGTAAACAATGGCTAAGTTCATAACACACAGCGGAATCGCAACATGCTGTGCCAACAGTACCGAAGCAGCTTCGCAACAGGTTGTTGTGTTTTGAACTGCACTCTCATCTAGTCATCCATCAATTGTCAAATTTCCAATTCAAAACTGACTACTGACGAAAAACGTATGAATACGACAGCACGAGTGTCATTTCAGGATTTTCATCATATGCTGGTCCTAGCCAGCGGAGAAATTTTTGTGATGGAGAAAATGACATTTTTCACAGCATGTTGTGTCCATCAAAAACTCAGTGGAGAGAGTTCATAAAACAAATTGGCAACAGTATGCCAACGGTTGTGTTATGAACTTAACCATTGGCTAAGTTCATATCACACAACAGTTGTCAAATGTTAATTTTTGATGTTGTGTTTAATCGCCGAAGATTTGTGGAAATGAAAAGGAAAGAGACCCGGCAGACAGTAGGGGGAATGGAGAGTGTAGGGTTATTAGCGAGAAAGTTTTCATTTTTAGGGCTTTGTAGTAAAAACAAAACCCTTATGAAATCGGTTAAATGTCTGTCCGTCTGTCCATGAAATATCTCACGAACGGCTGAAGCTACATATATGAAATTTTGTGGGAATATGTAGAATTATTATAATTCGCCCGAGAAAGCGATTCGTTGTTATGGGCTAACTTTAAGGGGAGGTCCTCCTCATTTCCACCGTTCTATGATATTTGATGGTTCGATGGAAGTTCGGTCCTGGTTCTACTCAATTGCCCTAACCCCTTGTGGGACATAGCGCGTCAACTGTTCCATGTGGCCCAGTTGACGTTTCGTTGGCATAAACTGGTTTCGAAGAATGCAGTTGCCAGCATGCACCTCCTGCACAGCCATGGCCACGAGCGTCGTTGTGGACGGGATTCGAACCCGAAACGCCAGTAGTCAAACATGAGACTCAACACACTGCGCTACCGGTCGCCCAATCGTCGCGCGATCACGTGTGGCGATCTTTAGACCTTATTACACTCTTCTATAAAAAATGTTACAATCGGTTGAAAACTAAGGGTGCGTTAAGTATTAAACGTGCCATACACACACCGATCGATCGGCCGATCCGTCGGCCGAAATCAATATCGGCCGACGGATTAGCGTGTGTATGTGGAAATCGCACCGATCGGGCGATCAATTTTGATCTGCCGATATTTTAGTGCGATTTTCGTGCGGTCGATCGGTGACGATCGATTGGGTAGTGTATGTGATTATCGCAAGTGAATGTCAAATTACCAAATTATTAAATGATGAAATTTCAAGGATTCTGATGATTTAAATGGCACTGCAATTGAAATATCAAATATGTGGTATACGAAAATACCACACACATCCAAATAGTAAGCAAAAATGAATCTAGGTTGGATTGGGAGTGAATCATAACCTATTTTTTGAATTGTCATTCGTTATCGCATCGCACGAAAATCGCTGAGTGTGTGTGCAGTGGAGATCGGCAGATATTTTGTGGAGATCCATCGGCCGATCGATCGGACGACGGATCGGATAATGTATGGCGGCTATTAAACATGTTGATTCCAAACGTTATAATTATTCATTATTTTATTGCAAAGGGTCGAACTCATGGATGGTCCGGTGGTAATTTTACAACAGAATAATACCTATGTATTTCTTATCTTATGTCTAATGAGTTGCTATGGAAAATACATTAGTATGATAATGTTATTGAAAGAAGATGTTGGTCATATGCGATGACTCATATTTTATTCTTCTTCGGAAAAGGGATTGCTATACAATATTATCGTGAACTTGGCAACCCAAATTACTATTTGGTAACTACCGCCCCTCTGAAACAGATACGTCCCGGATCTGATGAAGGTTAGCGTTAATCATTTTGAAGATGAGCTCGACTCTCACGTGTTGATTACGACCTTTGTCATATCAAGTTGGTCCAACAGTTTCATAACTGTTGGACCAACTGATGTGATGAAGACAAAAATAGTACAAGCGAACCAATATGTTGCCTTCTGCGTCTCGAACTGCTCAGTCATTCATTCCATCTTTTCTGGATTTTGGATATGAAAGTTTTGGAGATAAGGAAGCGAAATAAAACTAGAGACTTAGGTTTAAAAATACATACTTGGTTTTTTTGGTTCCATGATCTGCTTTCTTGTTTGGATTGGATATCCATGTAAATTTCCGTATACTGTTGATCTGCTCTGTAAAACGTGTCATACACACACCGATCGATCGGCCGATGGATCGGCCTGTGTATGCGTTTATTGTTGACGATTTTTTTTACAGTTCCATATAATTTTGATCAGCTGATATTTTTTGGCGATCCATCGGCCGATCGATCGAGCGACGGATCGCATAATGTATGGCGGCTATATGATCCACTATAGACGCAGCCATCTATTTGTTTTGTATATTTTTCATTCATTGTGTGAACTAAAATAATAATTTAAATATAATATTAATATTTAATAAAAAAATTCCAAACAGCACTGGTAGTACTTCTCCTTTGCCAAACGTGGTACTGTCATTTGATTCACGACTTTAGCGCGATTATCACGTGGAGCACAAGGCGAGTAAATTTTTTTTTATGTGCGCAATGATCCGAAGGTTTCGGTTCCGGTTCGGCTATATCGTGTGTGGCGAGCTTTAGAAGTACGACTAGTAGAAGATATGGTATATTCCTACTTCAAGTTGTTAGCTTCATTCTATCAAAAGTTGTCGTGCGAACAGACAGACTGACGGACAGACAAACAAACATGGCTAAATCGAATAAGGAGGTCACCCTGACCATTTACATATACACATTGCCATACATTGTAATGGACGGTTTGGTGGGCATGCGACGGAGCCTAAAGTAGCATAATTGACCGTGAAGGTCGGGTTGTGCCATCTGGCGTAGGCCTGTTCGGTACTGAGATTTCAGTACCGGTACTTGATATTTTCAAGTACCGGTACCACAAGCGGTATCCCGGTACTCACAGGTATTCGTTCAGTACCGGTACTAGTACCGTGAGCCGATTTTTTCAGTGCCGGTACTGAGTACCTGTTCTTTTCAGTATCGAGTCTTTTCAGTACCGAGTCTTTTCAGTACCGAGTCTTTTCAGTACCGAGTCTTTTCAGTACCGAGTCTTTTCAGTACCGAGTCTTTTCAGTACCTGTTCTTTTCAGTACCGGGATCCCGGGATTCGAGTACCTGTTCTTTTCAGTACCGAGTCTTTTCAATACCTGTTCTTTTCAGTACCGGGATCCCGGGATTCGAGTACCTGTTCTTTTCCATAAAAAATACTCGTTCATTGCTGGACCAATTCTTCAGGTTTTTGGAAATTGTTATTGGAAATGTTCATAGAGTCGTGTCGTGCATTGAAAGATTTTTCAGATACACATCGTAGTATAGTATGTTAGTTAGTACGCACATAGATATACGAGTATGTACATTGTTCATACATAATTGATTTTGAGTTTTGTTAGGATTGAGACTGAGATGAGAGTATTTATTGTATTGGGAATAGGATATGTAATTGGGTATGATGTAAATATGAAATACATATGAACGAATATGTATATGTACGTATGTATTGTACATAATATAATAATATAATGCGTTGCATTGGTCAATAGCCGGCCATACACACACGCTCTATCATCTGCAAACGTACGCCAATTCGATCGCCCCATTTTTTTCCGAATGATTCGCCGCGTTCGCAATCCCCTGCAAAATCGCGGCATCTGGGTCGCCGAATGATTCGCCGCGTTTGAACGAGTAGTGAAATTTAAGTAATTTTGTGCGACCAGACGGTTCGTGGCGTTTTCGGTTTGCAGATGATAGAGCAACAACAATTTGTATGGAGACGATGTCTAGTTGGGTGCGTTGTGATTTTGCAGATGATTCGCCGCGACCGAATTTTTATGGGTTATCTATAGTGGCGGTAGTAGTATGTAGCTTGCATAATAAAATATGAGAAGGATGGGTCCACGCAGATATTTTGGTCCTGCTGCAGGTGTGCGTCAGGATAAAAGGATTTGTTTATCGATGAGGAGAGATATATAGGCAAGATGGGTATTGTATGACTAGGGGTGCTGAGACGAATACGTTAGACTGCCGCTGAAGGCATTTTGAGTCCTTTGGTAACGAAAAAAGACATGCTTTGCAAGGAAAGCCCGATCAGACGAGTATTTCCCCATGAAAACAGGGTGGCCATTCAGGGGTGGGCAAAAAAAAAGTGCTGGATGCAGATATGCTAGCACGAAACGGCTGCAGGTACATGTACAAAGAGTGAAACGGGCAACTTAGGGCTACATGCGGGGGCTCGTAACGCCCTATTTCCCCATGAAAACAGGGTGGTCACTCAGAAGTGGGCAACTCACACAAGCGACTGCTAATTCACAACCCGCAGTATCGCACAAGTGTGCATGGATAATTTCGGTTTGGAACGAGCTGGGCTAGCTCCCCTCCTAAGGCGTTGCGAACCCCCGCATGTAGCCCTAGGTTGCCCGTCTCACTCTTTGTACATGTACCTGCAGCCGTTTCGTGCTAGCATATCTGCATCTAGCACTTTTTTTTTTGCCCACCCCTGAATGGCCACCCTGTTTTCATAGGGAAATACTCGTCTGATCGGGCTTTCCTTGCAAAGCATGTCTTTTTTCGTTACCAAAGGACTCAAAATGCCTTCAGCGGCAGTCTAACGTATTCGTCTCAGCACCCCTAGTCATACAATACCCATCTTGCCTATATATCTCTCCTCATCGATAAACAAATCCTTTTATCCTGACGCACACCTGCAGCAGGACCAAAATATCTGCGTGGACCCATCCTTCTCATATTTTATTATGCAAGCTACTACTACCGCCACTATAGGTAACCCATAAAAATTCGGTCGCGGCGAATCATCTGCAAAATCACAACGCACCCAACTAGACATCGTCTCCATACAAATTGTTGTTGCTCTATCATCTGCAAACCGAAAACGCCACGAACCGTCTGGTCGCACAAAATTACTTAAATTTCACTGCTCGTTCAAACGCGGCGAATCATTCGGCGACCCAGGTGCCGCGATTTTCGAGGGGATTGTAAACGCCGCGAATCATTCGCAAAAAAATGGGGCGATCCAGGTGACGCGATTTTCCAGGTGATTGTAAACGCCGCGAATCATTCGCAAAAAAAATGGGCGACCCAGGTGACGCGATTTTGCAGGGGATTGCGAACGCGGCGAATCATTCAGAAAAAAATGGGGCGATCGAATTGGCGTACGTTTGCAGATGATAGAGCGTGTGTGTATGGCCGGCTATTGACCAATGCAATGCATTATATTATTATATTATGTACATACGTACATATACATATTCGTTCATATGTATTTCATATTTACATCATACCCAATTACATATCCTATTCCCAATACAATAAATACTCTCATCTCAGTCTCAATCCTAACAAAATTCAAAATCAATTATGTATGAACAATGTACATACATACTCGTATATCTACATATGTGCGTACTAACTAACATACTATACTACGATGTGGATCTGAAAAATCTTTCAATACACGACACGACTCTATGAACATTTCCAATAACAATTTCCAAACACCTGAAGAATTGGTCCAGCAATGAACGAGTCTTTTTTATGGAAAAGAACAGGTACTCGAATCCCGGGATCCCGATACTGAAAAGACTCGGTACTGAAAAGACTCCGTACTGAAAAGACTCGGTACTGAAAAGACTCGGTACTGAAAAGAACAGGTACTGAAAAGACTCGGTACTGAAAAGAACAGGTACTGAGTACCGGGATCCCGGTACTGAAAAGACTCGGTACTGAAAAGACTCGGTACTCAAAAGACTCGGTACTGAAAAGACTCGGTACTACTGAAAAGACTCGGTACTGAAAAGACTCGTTGCTGAAAAGACTCGGTACTGAAAAGACTCGGTACTGAAAAGACTCGGTACTGAGTACCGGGATCCCGAATAAAACCGGCTCATGGTTGAAAAGACTCGGTACTGAAATCCCGGGATCCCGGTACTCAATACCGGTACTAAAAAAAACCGGGATACCGGTACTCTTAGTTTTTGGTACCGGTACTGAAAAAAAACCGGTACCAAACCGGGATCCCGGTATTAGGAACAGGCCTAATCTGGCGTGCGCTCAGCCTACCCAATATGCCTTATACTTTATAAAGTCCAAGGTATAAAGATAAGATTGATGCTGGGAATCGAACAAGTGATACATTAGTTAAGAATGCATACCTACATTTGTTACTGTTACTGATAAGAACTGATTTGAATGATGTTTGTTAAGTTTGGCAATGGCCTCGTTTATGGCGGGGAACTATCTTCGAGTATTAACTAATTCGAGCTAACTCACGATGGTATAAACATGTCGTATCTAATCGCCTTTTAGTTCCACGGCATAAACGGGGCCATTAAGCCGAGATTATAAAAAAACCCAAAGCAGAAGAAATACTCTCTTTCATTGTTCTGCCGTCGCATTGAATAAACGCGATCCGATAAATTCAAATGATATCTACACCCGAATTCGTCATTTGGATCCCGCGCAGACGACAACATATTTAGTTCGCAGAAAAACTACTGTAAATGTGTAGTTTAGTCAGAAAAATAGAACACACGGCGGTTTGTGAGACCGTGCACACAGCAAACTAAACTACAATATTTAGTAATCGCTGTGTGCGCGGTCTCATAAAGAACCGTGTGTTCTATTTTTCTGACTAAACTATTTAGTTTTTCTGCGAACTAAAAAGTTTGCTGTGGGTGGAATTAAAAAATCTTGATCTCGGTGCTTGATCTCCTGCAGATTTAGCTAAGCCAGATCAAGTGATCTGCTGCTTAGTTTGGCCCAGACCATATTCTTTTGCGCGCAGATCAAGATCAAGTGATCTCGCTCCGGTGTGAAACTATTGATTGAAATTCTGAATAGTAAAACTCGGAGAGCTTTGTAGAAACTATGTTATCCTGTCTTACTACAACTGTTACAAAATTGGCTATTACTCACTTATTTCGCTTTAACATTTACCTTTGGTTTCAACATGTTTAATGCTCAAGGGAATGATTGGCTGGGCTCAGAAGATACCGTTCAACTATTGCTCAAGCATGATCACCGAGCAAGAAATATTTCTGCTCATCGCTCACAATTTTCTTCTTCTTTCTTCTTGACTTTCGTATGAAGTGTGTGACAACGACAGTCACTTTTTTATAATTTGAAATTAAAAACACCTTAATGACTTTGTAATTTTTAAAATTTATTTTACAATAAATTTCAATATTTCGGATGCATTTCGACTATTGTCATCCTCAGCGAGTACATTTTAAATGTACGAAATATTGAAATTTATTGTAAAATAAATTTACAAAATAGCAAAGTCAATAAGGTGTTGTTAATTTCAAATTATAAAAATTCATGGACTTTGCGGTTAAATAATTTTATCGTTTTTTAACACAAAACTCGCTAACGACAGTCACGTTTAGCAGGCACAGACTGCATAGCCGACAAGTTGCGGAATTGCTCCAGAGCAATTCGTGCTCTTCGGTAATTTCTGAACCCATCCAAAGTGTGACAACAAGAAGGGGATGGGGTTCAGCAAACGCAGATTGCATAACCGAATAGAACTGCTCGCGAGCGGTTCCGATTGCTCGGTACCTTCTGAACCCAGCCATTTTAAACAGGCACTAATGATCGTTGAATTCAATCCTATATCCTGTTTTTTGTAAGATTGAATCATTTCAAAAAGGACCGAGTGTCCTTTTTTTATAGTACGCGAGGAATAAAAAGTAATCCCAAGTGAAATACAATAGGCAATGTCATATACCTACGTGCATGTTGCTCAAATGTACATGTATGTGGGTACACAAATTATCAGGTATTACCTATATACATTGTACAACCAACCCTACAATATACAAGATTTGCAGCATCCGCTTTTTTACAAATGCGTTATATTGAGTATCTTTAGTAAATTTTGAAGTGAAAGTACATGAACAAATTGTGACGCGTTGTATCGAGTAGCTTTAGTAAATTTTGAAGTGAAAATGCATGAACAAATTGTGACAGGTATAATTAAAATATGTGTACGAGTATACATATGGATAATGTCCTCTACTAAGAAAAACGTGATATTAATGGCAGGGTAACTAGGTTTATATAATGGGCTGCGTTCCCCCTCGGGTCTTCAATTTTTAAATATTTAGAACTAAAATTCGGACATACTATATAATAAAATTAACTCCCAACTGCTGTGAATATTCGCATGGACATCATTATTTTCTTCGAGCTGATCCGAATACATTCGGTAGTGCAGATTTTCGGCCAGTCTGTGATATTCATTTAATGAAAGGGAGTATCGATTGTCCGTTTGTGCATTTGTTGATCCGGACCATTGATTATAGAATCTAATAGATTTACACAAAAAGTTTTACATCTTCTACAACAGATGGCAATACCTACACTCTAGACTCTATAATCAATGCTGTAAAGTAGCACGGGAAATAAAAACTTGCCTCTGCAAAAAAAAAACCTTACGTAAGTGGTCGAATGGGTTCACACCGCTAAAGAGAAGTGAAGAAGAGAAGAGAAGTTGTGGCGGTGACAGATTTTAACACATCTAGACAAATACACAAGCTAGCAGAGATTCGGACGTGTTCCGATCAGTCTAAAGACAAAAACCGTCTGTGTCTTGGGGAAGTGTGCTTTCTAACAGCTAGCGCCCTGGCAAATTTTTCAACAAAAAGCTTAAGCTTTGTACGAAAATTTCCTAGGTGCGAGTTACGTGTGAGAAAACACACGTACTCAAGACACGCGCTCGGTGGCCGTGGTCTCGGTCACCGATCTACGATACTAATCTAGAGCTCAGAGTTCAAATCTCGAACCAATCAAAAACTGCCTGTAAGTACTTATACTCGTTAAACTCTCACAGTGCTCCGATCTTGTCAGTATAAAAGACGGCGCGGATAGGAGGTGCATGCTAGCATCTGCACTTCCGGAAAATAGATATGCTATCGAAACGTGAGCAAAGCATAAAAATACTAGAGATGTTGACGCGCCATGCCCCTGGAGGAGTCAAGGCAATTAACAAGACTCAGAAGATGCTGCTGCTGCTGTTTACTTCTGCCGGCAATGAAATTCCCGCATCAGCGTTAAAAGAAATTAACTATTTTAGTTTAATCAGGGCGCAATATGCACACCCTAGAACGAGGCGCAAAGCTACGAGTACTTTGTCGAAATTATGTTCATATCAATCCTTTTTGCGGCTAATGAGTTTTTCCTCGACGGGACACTTTTTACAACAGGGTTGTTTTTGGGCCTACTACCCGATTTACAATACTACCCGATTTTTAAACTGTACTATGCGGGAACAATTCATAAAAATGTTTAAAAGAAAAGGAAATGCAACGATCTTTTGCGACTGTCTTTTACAAAACACATCCAATAATCAAGGAATCTCGAAACCATGAACGCCAAAATCTTTGAGAGAATGGAATAGGCCTTCTCCAACACATTTTATTCCTTCCTTCTCTAAAATGCTAATACACGGGTATGTACCATATAAAAAACTTATACACGTAACAATTGTGAGAAGTCCACCTCCCCCCTTTCCGTTTTCACAATGTCCTCCCAAACGAGAATGTACATACACGTATATCCTCCCGAATCTCCTTCGTACGGCACTTCTTCCATGTACATCGGCTTTAAAGCATTTTAAGGCAAAACTTTAAGACGGAGTTCTTGGGTAGCGTAGGACACCATACCACATTAAGTATTGTATATATGTGTATGTGTGTGCGTTTATATTGAGCAAATGAAGGCTTCTTGCCGCTGGAAGCCTTTTAAAGTGTTCACGTTGTGGACCGTTGGCTTGGGATGTTGGGAATGCGATATAAAGCGGGTAGAATGGTAGCTGGTAAGTGGGTGTTGTTGCTTCTCCGTGTGGGTCATTATTGTCTGGAATTTTGAGATATCTTTAAATTTCCATCCTATCGGCAGGACAAGAGAACTTGGGCTATTACATATTATCCTGTATCGGCTTTAAAGTTGGTAGTGAGTCTTTATAGGAGATAAGATATCCGAAGAAACTACTGCACTGTAAATACACATTCATGATGTACTATACCCCTATAGCTAAGCTATATAAAATTTGCTACATTCCTAGTTTACATATTGGTTCGTGTCTAGATAATACTGTGGTACCATGTCGTACCAAAGGTAATTTCAGATGCCAAATCGGGTTACCGCCTTGGCTCCCAGAGGGAGCGAAGCGAGCGTTCATTTTTTGCGATACTGAGGGCTGTGACTCTTATTGCGCTCTATAATTTTCCACAAAAGAGACAATTCCGGCCCATGGTTCAAAAATAGAAGGTTGTGCAAAGAAGCGTGCAACTTTTCCACTCTCTCTGCGCATGGCGTCACAGTTTGACTTTTTGAAAGCTTCCCATAAATTTGGTATGAAATAACATACTTTTTGAAAGAGAATTCGTTTACAAATTTACGGTTTTAATCAGATTTTCATGAAATTCTGAAAATGGGACCTCCAAGACTATGGGATGGTTAAAATTCATACAAGATTTAAAAAAACACCCTCCCCGTTCCCGTTTCGCGAATCATTTGATTCGATGTGTGTATAGCCCAACTAACAATTTAGCTTCTATAACAATCAATAGAATATTCTCTTCAGCAGTTATAGTAGTAGTTCATTTCATGGAATTAATTCGCTATAGTAGCTCTATGAGGCGATTTGGCGCCGTTTTTTACTCCTATAAGATCTTATAGTAGCACCAACAATATTGTTTCTAAACACATGTACATCATGTGTCTCAGAGTAGTTTTATCGGATTATCACTGCTCCGATAATACTCGTACTTTGACAGGGCTATAGCCTCGTAGGGAACGTATTGATATCTGCTTTCTTTTCTCACAGATTGGCTGTGTCCCAAGGGTGTGCATAGGCTATCATTTGCTCTGATCCGTGCATATATAAAATATATAAAAAGATACATCCAAAAATGAAAATTTGTAAAGTTTCTCGCTTAAATCTTTTTAATGATTTCTAAGAAAAAATATTCCCGGCATTACCCGTGGTTCAACTTAATTTGGTATATAGCTTCCTTTGGTTATTAGAAGTACCACACGGTTATATTTTCGTGCTGCTGGAGATGTGCGCCAGGACAAAAAAACAAAGCTGTATGGGTGTATTCTTAATCCTGGTAATGAGACCAATGCACTGGAGTTCTGTTGATATTTTGAGTCCTTCGGTCAGGACTGATGGAATTTTGCGTCTTTTGGAGAGCAAAAAGGACATTCTTGGAAAAAAATGGTATCAAGGGATGATGAGTAGGTAGGCAAGATGAGTATCATACGACGGAGGTGATGAGGTGAATGCAGTAGACTGCTATTGAAGGCATTTTGAGTCCTTTGGACTGGAGAAATGATATTGTTGGCAAAGGAGCGATATCTAGGCTGGATAGGAATCATACGAATGGGGTTCGTGGTGCGAACGCACTAGAGTACTGTACACTGCTCGTCACCAGAATAGATTTAAGACTTTTAATTTACGTTTTCTCTCATATCTCAAAAAGTATTGTATAACATGTACATTATATTTTTGTTGGATGTTTTAAAATTTCTTTTGTTGAGACTTGATACTACAAAAATGAGGATATTTCTGTGACTGTACCTATGTTAAATCTTGCTTCGATTGTTTTGTTCACTCAAAACACTACATTTTTTGAGTCATCAGAATAGGTTCAACAGTAATTCATTTAGTTTGCGATGTGCAGTTGCTATCAAATAGTGTGAAATGTTTAACAATTCCGGTAGTGTAGAGTGGTTTTAGTGCAAAATGGGTCGCGTTAAACAACTGGATGACTTAGAAAAGGGTCAAATAAAAGGTAATCTGGGTCCGGGTGTAATGGAACCCTCGGCCTCTGGTTTCGTACCACCAACAGATCACTACTCAGCAGGTGCTGCTTCGATCTGCCGGTGGGAGCAGCACTACCAGACCATAATATATGGTTCATTACAAATGATTGACTGACAATCCGCCACAGTTGTAGTCAGACTCAATTCGAGCGATGAAGATCACAATATACTCGTATCTGTAGCCAGTGGCGTAGCTAAGGTTTTTAGCGCCCGGGGCAAAACTTGAGTATGACGCGCGCCCCTTAAACCGGTCCACAATTTTCTTTTAGCGCAAACTATTCGGTAAACATATGGTGTGCAAACAACGTAAATAACAGAGTGGAGCGTCGATTATCCGGACGTCGATCAACCGGAACGTCTATTAACCGGAACAATTTTTATATATTTTTGTCCAAAATATGTAGTATACTCGTATGCATGTACATATGTATTTGAGATTGGTCAAATCAAGCTCAAGTTCGCGGAAATACACCAGACTCCAAAAAACAAGCAAAAACAAGCATATTTTACCATACCTATTAAACGAAATACATGAAATCGTTGTGCAATTGTCTATTTATGTGTATCTTCGTATTATAATTAGTTTCACTTGAAAAATGGTGATTTCTGGTCATTCGACGATTAACCGGAAAATTCAGATATCCGGAATAGTCCCAGCCCCAATTGTTCCGGATAATTGACGCTCTGCTGTACTACTAATCTATTAGATACTACTTTTATTACGGAAAAGTAAAAATTATGTCCAATGATGTCCTTTGGTATAGAATAGTTTCCAAATCATGCTTAAGGAAGCATTTAGTGACATTAGCAATCAGTCAAGTTGCCAGTGTAACTCTGTGGATTTATCCTGCTGTCCAAAAATAATTTTTTTTAGTCCGTGGATAGCGTTTTGGCGCCCCCTCAGTCGTTGCGCCCGGGGCAAAGTAGCAGGTTAAACAGCATACTCAATTGCTCTAAGCCCTTGTGGGGCACAGCGCGTCAACTGTTCCATGTGGCCCAGTTGATGTTTCGTTGGTCAGCACGCACCTCCTGCTCAACCATTAAGCCGCCTACCTGCGGGAGATGCTGTGCTTATTATTACGGCCCGCACCACTCGTTGAATACAACACAAACATCCATGGCCACGAACGTCGTCGTGGGCGGGATTCGAACCCGAAACGTCAGACATGAAACTGACGCCTCTACGCATTCAGCTACCAGTCGCCTCAGGTTAAACAGCATGTCCACAGCAGAAGCATGTAGAGTAGTCGTAAGAAGGAGCACCACAAAAAGCAACGCAGGTCAATCTTTGCATCTATTCTATCAAGCTAATATTAGTCTAGAGCAGTCCACCAGGTAACTACCCCAAAGATAAGTAAAACAGCTACATAAAAATTCTTATTAGCAAAAACTAGTCTTGCCCCATGCAGCACAGGGAGTTGGACTGAAAATATCCTAAGCTTATAAAATAACAAGCTCTGTTCTGTTCAGATTAACCTTTACCCCACAAGTATCAGTCCAAATGGTTTGCTGTGAGAGGGCACTCTACAATGCTTCACTATTAACCCCCGGAAATTGATCAGATATATCAACAGCAATGCTATCCGCACAGCTTTAAGCGTGAACTTCAAAATTTTGAAGCAGGTCTATTGACAACTATGTCAAGTCTCAGCTATGTTAAGGGACAGAGCAGCGCACCTTGTGATATTTCCCTGCTCAAAAGCCTTCTTTCGGACGATGTTCGCAGACAAGTGAGCTTCATGGAAAATCAAAGATCGCGTAGCGCAATGAAGCCACTCTCGGCGGATAACTTGTATTTGCAGTCATTTTTATCAATCATTTTCGAGTATTTCCTTGGATATTCCAAGAACAAGTCCAATATACTAAACATTTCAGATGCTGGATCCTTCACTGAATATGCACAATTCAATTACTATAATTGACCTTATTTACTTTCGATAGATACCCCATATAGGCCCGTGGGGCAACCCTGCACCAAGTCATCAAACATTTTGTTCAAAGGAGCAAATACATAGTTCACTTATCAAAACTGCAACTGCATTTCCATTAATGTGGATGAGCATAAATTCGTTTAACGTTCACACCAAAACTGTCCAGAATCGACATGAAGCCGTTAGAACAGGAGCAAGTACAAAACTACTTTCACTCAGGATGTCATGTCGACTGGCTGCGAGGATTAATTTCTTTTTCCACGGATTTGCCATACTTTCGCGAATTCCAGTTAATAGCGGTAATCGACGCCAGATCCTTGCTTGCCATGTGCCCGCGAACGCACTACGTACGATACGAGTCTTCTGTTTCTGTTGTGCTTGCCGGTTCCACCGGATAGCAACCTCCGTTTGCCTCGTACACCCGCATTCACCCCTGCCGAGCGAAAGTCCGACCCCAACCTCACCCTGCGACGAGTGCGCTTGCACGTCTTCTCTCAGAAGGAGATGGGCACCCCACTGAAATTCAACCGATTCAACTTGACAAGTTGCTTAAAAAAATTCAGAATGCTCCAAATACCGCATCAGGTTCTCGATTTTCAGACCGCCTCGCCGGTTGCGTGGCTGGCGAAATCTTATGGCGCGGTCGACCTAGCAGGAATAGTAATCCCGACCAGCATCCGTTTATGCAGTAAACTCACATCTTGACTGGGCGAATGCGCTCCATCATGTGCCAATTCTCCGTTGCCGGAGGGAGTGGTCGGAAAAATTACGTACTTGATGGCGCGCCGCTCCATGAGGAATCGAGAAACATGTCCTACCATCAGCCCCGTCGTGGAATTGTACTTGATGGGTGTTCGCTCCATCAAGTGTCGGTTCGCAGGGCAGCTAGCAGCAACCAGGCATTTCCTCGATTCTTTAGAGGGCGATTTTGATATAGTCGGCGAAGCAATGCAACGAGATGTTGGCGCTGTGCGCTTTGGTCGAAAGGTCGTTATTGATGCGGCGACTATACCGGGCTGTCTTGTCGTAGAAAAGGATTTGTCTATGGAATGAGTGTGCATGTTGAAATTTATATGTATATACGAGTATGTGTGCATGCATGGAGCAGCAGAAGAGTTTGTTCTGCGGGAGTATTGCCGCTTCGTGCAGGATGCTGAGATTCCTTTTTTCGCACGCAACCCTTATAGTCCGAGAAACGGGCGCGGTTTTAGTAGCTCGATCGCATTTTCTTCGCGGACTGTAATTTATACTTAGGTTACTATAGGGCAATCCTGCCCAGAGTATTGAAATTATTTAATTACAATTATTTATTACTAATTAAATTCTTCCTAAAAAATAAATACTATCTATTACTAAGTAATTGTAATTTAAAAGTAATAATTACTTTTTAAGTAAAAATTACTTTTTTAGAAAAAGTAATTATAATTCAAAAGTAATAATTCCTTTTTCAGAAAAGGAATTGTAATTCAAAAATCGTAATAATTTTTTTCAGGAAAAGTAATTGTAATTCAAAAGTAATAATTACTTTTTATAAATAGCGCAAAGTATTGTAATTAATTAGTATTTATTAAATTCGATTCACAACAGTAATTAAATTTTAAATAATTATTATTGTACTTTTCGGAAAGTAATTTAACCATGCTCTGATCCTGCCTCATCAAATCTTACCGGAAATGCCCAGTCTATTATAGAGTTGATAATAGGCGTGTTCTTTTTGGGCGACCGATAGCGCAGTGTGTTGAGGCATACGTCTCATGTTTGACTACCGGCGTTTCGGGTTCGAATCCTCTCCACAACGACTTTCGTGGCCATGTATGTGCAGGAGGTGCATGCTGGCGACTGCATTCTCTGAAACCAATTTATGCCAACGAAACGTCAACCGGGCCACATGGAACAGTTGACGCGCTATGCCCCACAAGGGGTTAGGGTAATTAAGTAGTAGTAGAGCGGTAGCGGAGCAGGTTAACACCACACAATTACACTAACAATTCGATTTGAGCTGCTCCTGGATAAAAGCTTATTGCAAGAATGCTGCTCCGTTAGTATTGAAATGCAGGGTAGCGCAGGTGTCGAAGCTTTCGGGCAGTTTACAGTTTGGGAAGCACATAAAATTAATTTCCTGTCCATAAAATGTTCGTTTTGTGTTATATGGAATAGTAAACATACAAAATGATTTTGCTGCATAAAGGAAATTTGTCCGATTGAATACGAGTATGTATTAAGGATTAAAGTTTCCTCTTGAAATTTGAGCTGACATTTGAATGCCAACTAAACCAAGACACCACAAAGACCACCGGGGCACCGAAAACGGGTTTGATATTTCGGAATTTCAATAGCGCGTTTCAAAAAGACATTTGTATAAATTGATACAATTCGGCGGTTGGGGCGACTGGTAGCTCAGTGCGTAGAGGCGGCAGTCTCATGTCTGACCACGGTCGCTACGGGTTTAAGTCCGGTCCACGGCGTCCATGCTCCATGGCCATAAATGTTTGTGTTGTCTTCCCCCTATGGTACTGGGCGCCATAATAAGCACCAACATTTCCCGACTTGTCGCGGGTAGGTGGCTAAATGCGAGCAGGAGGCGTATTCTGGCAACTTGCATCCTCCGAAACTGGCTTTACCAACGAAACGTTAGCTAATCCTCATGGAATAGTTGACGCGCTATGCCTCACTAGGGGTTAGGGCAAATGAGTAAAGCCTGGTACACAGATCACCGTGGAATGAAAAGTGCCGTGAAATTACGTATAAATTGCACGCCAAATTTTTCACCGGTGAACCGGTTTGAAATGTTTATATGGATTTCACGGCACTTTTCATTCCACGGTGATTTGTGTCCTAATGAGGCATGGCGCGTCAACTATTCAATGAGGCTTAGCTGACGTTTCGATCGATCGATTGATAGATCCCAGACGTCGTCGCAGCCAATACATTGAGCTAAAATACAAGATTTATTTGGTGGAAATCAGACGAGCCGTTTAATTGTAATACATTTGTAAACTCAAAATGTTTGCTTCGTTTCGAAAATAAATTTTTTTCCACCACCATTTTTTGGAATTTTGGCCTACGTGATGTACTTGTTTCGTTTTAAAAATTAATTCTCTATTTTCTTATGATCAAACCGTGCTAATATCATTTTATCCTATTGATATACCCTATACTTTATAAAGTATCTCTAATTGCCTTGACCCCTCCAGGGGCATGGGCGCGTCAACATCTCTAGCATTTCAATGCCTTGTTGATGTTTCATTAGCATATCTACTTTTTCGGAAGTGCAGTTGCTAGCATGCACCTCCTGTCCGCGCTGTCTTTACTATATACTGACAAGCTCGGAGCACTGTGAGATTTCTACTAGTAATCACAGGTAGTTTTTGATTGGTTCGAGATTTGATCTCTGAGCTCTAGATTAGTATCTTAGAGCGGTGACCGAACGATCACGGCCACCGAGTTTTTGTCACGACGAAAATACGAGTATATAACACCTTAAAGAAGGCCCCGGGATAGTGATACTAAACCGTGAAAGGAAAAAAAATCGATCTGTTTTGTAAAAAAAAGAGACGAATGAAACATTTCTCAAAAATGGAAGATGATTCTTCTTCTTCCTTGCCCTTTCATACCACTCTGCGGATTCGCGTTGCTCTGCCTGTGGTGTTGGCAATTTGCCCATTCTGGCGGTATAATCTCAGCTTCCTTCTGCAGGCAGCTAGGTCATGGATCGTATCATCGCCGAGATTAATGTGTTATTGAGTGCGTTCAGAAGGTGGCAAAAGAGCAGAAACCGCTCGCGAGCAGCTCTGCAACTGTTCGCGAGCAGCTCCGGAGCTGCTCGGTTTGGAGTCTGCACCTGCTGAACGCTACTTCACCAGCTGACAAATCGACCAGCTGAAAGCTGACGATGACAATTTTAGACGTCAAGAAAAGTGGAAAATACATGAATCCCACGCTGTCCATTACAAAAATCACGAACAACGAGAAAACAAATTCAAAAGCACCCGAAAACCAAAGAACTAGAAGCCGAAAACGGCGAAAACACAACAACCAATTTGATAACTGTCAAAGCTCGGAAACTCGCAACATGAGCGTGAGGTTGAAAAAGAAGAAGAAGAACCTGAGCACTGAGCACTGATCAGTGAGCAGAAATATTTCTTGCTCGGTGAAATTTGATCATGCTCACCCGAGCAGAAGTTGCTTAGTCACTTCTGAACCCGCTCGTTCTGAACATGTTCGCTGAGCGGAAGTTGCTCAGTTCCTTCTGAACGCACACATTGTTGCTTCTTCATCTGATCGATCCACATGTGTTTCCGTCTGCTTCGGGGTTTGGGTCCGGCAAAGGGAACATCCACTGGTAGTGGCTTCATGATTGGGTTCTCACAAGGGGACGCCTTAGAACATGGCAATACCAATCCATACGACGATCTTTCGATCGAGCTTTTCGGTGATCGGTTGCTCAACAAACAAGCTGCCTCGGATGTAGGTACTTTTGATATGATCCTTTTTGTACACCGGCTGACATCCGTAGCATTTCCACTTCAATTGCAGTCATTTTACTTTCGTATGTCTTGTACATAGTCCAGTATTCAGCCGCATACATGAGTGCGGGACGTACGACCGTTTTGTACAACTTGCCGATGAAAAGTGCTACTGTAAATTTTTTCATTTCACGCGATCTGAACAGCAGCATTAAGGTCGCCACCCACGGCAAGCATTTTGGTCGCGAGCATGCATCGAACCACGTCAAACTCTAGAAAAAAATCTCCTCGTTTCCACCGTTCTATGATATTTGATGGTTCGATGGAAGTTTGGTCGTGGTTGTGCTCGTCCATGGGTGATGATTTTCGATTCTTTGGAACGCGTTCTGGATTAAGGCAAGGCGTTGGACTGACTCCGACACTCTTCAACCTAGTACTAGAATACCTCCGTGTATGGGTTCTACGTTCTTACTGTCTTAAGCCTGGTATACAGTTCGCCGTGAAATGAAAAGTACCGTCGTTTCAACTGTGAACCGGTATGAAATCCTTGAATGGATTTCACAGCACTTTCCATTCCACGGCGATCTGTGTACCAGGCCTTAAGCCTGGATTTCACGGCACTTTTCATTCCACAACAAATTGTATACCAGGCTTGGAACATTTCTGTTTTGCGAATATCTGGAGAATTCTCTCTATTGCATTTAGAGAGAATTTTTAAAATCATTTAATTGCGGCATTTCCACTTTAGGTAGTCCATTTTCGCTTTAGGTGGTAAAAGTCTAGTATCCACGTAGAGGGATTTGCGGATCCTAAAGCGGAAACTTCTGGAGTTTTGTGAAAATTGTCTCTAATCGAAAGAGATAATTCTCCTAATTTTTGCGAAACAGGAATGTTCCCAGGCCTAAAGCGAAAATGGACCACCTAAAACTAGGAGTAGTCCGGATGGCTCAACGGTTAGCACGTTCGCCTTCAACGCACTGGGCTCCGGTTCGATTCCGGGGATTTACGTGTCGGACTATGAGCCCACTCAGCTGTTAAATGAGTACCCATTATGGGGTAAATAACTCGGTTGAGCGTGTTGCTGATCACACACCTCTGCACAAGACATGCCCTCACGATCTAGAAAATGAGATGATGCTAACTGATCTCGAGGCCATGGTTCAAATGGGACTGTTGCGCCAGTTATTTATTTTATTTAAAACTAGGAACTAAGATCAATTTTTCGTGCGAAACCTCATATCAAAACTGTCAAAAGATGCGTTCGCCAGGCAAATTTTCGCTTTGTCAGTACTAACATATTTCATTCGAAGAAAAAAGTCCCACATCGTTATGAGCAATTTTCACGAGAAAACAATTACTTTGCATTTTATTTCGTTTGAAAACCGGTCTTGTGAGTAGAAGGGAAAATCACGTGTCGTGTAGACCGCCGCGGTAATGTGTTGTTTGCAAGTCTACACTGTAACTTTTTCGTGGGAGAGATAAGTGGAAAATTTTCGCACGAAGAGGTCAGTGCCAGCCTTAAAGTGAAAATTCATTTTGAAGCCGCAATCGAGGGATTTCGAAAATCTTCAATAGAGCGAATTCTCCTATGTTCGCGAAACAGGAATGTTCCAAGCCCACACAAGAGACTGTAGTACCCAGAGCAAGCGAAGTGAGCGTTCATGTTTGTGCGAAGCTGGAGGTGATCCCATAAGAGCGGAGCGAACCCATCAAACCAAATGATTTGTAAAAGATTCGCAATCGAATCATCTTTTATGAACTCCGATTTATTTCTGAATTTGGAAATGATTTGTTTCAGATTCATTGTGTGCGTTCAGAAGGAACTAGCAACTTCCGCTCAGCGAACATGTTCAGAACGAGCGGGTTCAGAAGTGACCGAGCAACTTCTGCTCAGGTGAGCATGATCAAATTTCACCGAGCTAACTGATCAGTGCTCAGGTTCTTCTTCTTCTTTTCAACCTCACGTTCATGTTGCGAGTTTCGACTTTTGACAGTTGTCAAATTGGGTTTGTTGTGCTTAGGTTGTGTTTTCTTGGCGTTTTCGCCGTTTCTGTTTTGTTTTCTCGTTTTTTTGGGATTTTCATCATGGACAGCGTGGGATTCATGTATTTTAAACTTTTCGGCACTTGATGTCTAAAATTGTCATCGTCAGCTTTCAGCTGGTCGATTTGTCAGCTGGTGAAGTAGCGTTCAGCAGGTGCAGACTCCAAACCGAGCAGCTCCGGAGCAGCTCGCGAGCAGTTGCGGAGCTGCTCGCGAGCGGTTTCTGCTCTTTTGCCACCTTCTGAACGCACTCATTGAGCGGACTGAAATGGTTTCGGCAAATGAATCATATTTCTAAACCCGCTATGGATCGTATTTGTGAACTGGCTATGAACCTTTTTGTAATGTTTGACCGAAGCCGGGTTCGTCGGATATTCTTATGCTTATTAATAAAAACACTTCCATTGAAAAACACACACACTTTATTTAATAAACGCACTATTAGTCTAAGATCCCACTGCAAAAATCTGCACCTATCTGTTTTTTATGAGATGTATCTCAAATGAAAGATAATTGAGGATGTAATGAAATAAAATTGGGTTGCCTAGCGAAACTCTGCCGCAACCATCCTTCATTACCGTAATTGTAACTAAATTTTTATATCAATTGATTTAATTTCAAAGTATCTGATTAATATGTTTTTTTTTTTTAAACTAAATGAAACATAATTTGAAAGAGAATGATGTAAAGAATACTAAAACAGCAAGCGCTTATTTTGGTATGTAAATATCAGTGACGTGCAGTGGAAATTCACGATAGTCAAGCAGTTGAGATAAATATAAATAGATTGTAAGCGCAGTACATACATTCGTACAATACAAAAAACCAAATTTGCATAATATACGCACGTTGGCTCACGTTCGCGTGTCGCGTCCACGTGTTTCATGTCAAACGGTTTGAGTCTATGGTTTGCAACCAAAGACGCGAATCTGTTAATATGACAAATGCTCGGCTATTGTCGTATCAACAAATTGGGTTCATTATTGTGCTCTAAAAGGGGTAATTAAATAAGAATTGAGTGGCAAAAGAAACGAGTGGAGAGTAGTAGGATGTACATAAGCAGATATTTCATACTAAATTATTGGCGTTAACACACAATAATGAACCCAATTTGGTGATACGACAACAGCCGAGCATTCGTCAAATTGACAGATTCACATCTTTGGTTGCAAACCATAGATTCAAACCGTTTGACATAAAACACGTGAACGCGACACGCGAATGTGTGCCAACGTGCGCGCAGCCTTATGGATCCTGACTTGTGAGACGTAGTTGGTCATCGTCATCTTTGTCAGTCGCACTAATTTGGCCGGTATACCAAATTGCAGCATGATGTTGTACAGTACCCCACGATCGATATTGTCGTATGCCTGCTTGAAGTCGACAAAGATTTGGTATATGTCTACGTTGTATTCCCAGCACTCCTGAAGTATTAGTTTGGCCGTAAGGAGCTGATCGGTTGTGGAGCGACCAGGTCTGAAACCGCTTTGATATTCGCCAATGATTCGTTCTGCGTACGGTTTTATTCTATTTTCCAGAATTTTCGTCAATATTTTATAGGACGTACAAACTAGTAATATGCCGCTGTAATTCTCACACCGCAGTTTATCTCCCTTTTTGTGAATTGGACAAATGATGCTTCTGCGCCAATCGTCTAGGATCTCCTCGTCCTCCCATACTCGCAGGAGTAATTGATATATATTATTAGCTAGACCCGTTCCACCGAATTTTAGCAGTTCAGATGGAATCTCGTCAGCGCCCGGCGCTTTATTTCGTTTTAGTGAACGCAACGCGAGATCAACTTCCTCTACTGTCGAGGGTTGTATGGGTGGGCCTGGATCAACAATATGGTCGAGAGCTTCTTGTGTGGGGATCTTAGATGGTAGGTTCAGAAGCTGTTCAAAATAAGAGGCCCATCGTTTGTTAATGCCATCGGTGTCGCTGATGATGTTTCTATCCTTGTTCTTACAAAGGCTAGTCCTGGGTTGGTAGCCGTTCTTAATTGTATTTACTAGTTTGTACGCTTGTCTGGTGTTCCTATTAGCTAAGTTTTCGTTTATATTCAGTAACTGCTCGTCAAAGTATTTACGTTTCTTACGTTTAATTATTCTATTCGATATTCGCCGTAGCTAGTCATATTTTTCTTTTCTAGCTCTGGTTCCTCGTTGAATCCATTGTCTGTAGGTCTCGTTTTTCGCGTCAAGTGAATTTTTGCATTCTTCGTCGAACCAGTCATTTCGCGCTTGCCTGGCTTTATATCCCACAACCTTCTCTGCGACATCTCTGATGGTAGCCTTGAGTTCTTCCCGCCGTAGCAGCGCTCAGAAGTTTATCAACCGCAAAGAGTTTGGCAGGGCTGATTCTCGATTGGTGCACTGAGGAAATTCTACATCTGTAGGTCGTCTTCACCAAGTGATGAACTGAGTCGCAGTTTGCTCCTCAATAGGAGCGGACATCCATCACACTAGACGCCCACCTCCTGCAAATGAGGACGTGATCAATTTGGTTGACGGTGTGTGCGTCTGGAGACTTCCAGGTCTGCCTGTGAATGCGTCGATGGAGGAAACACGTAGAGCCTACGACTAGATTCCTGCTGCAGGCGAAGTCGATAAGTCGCTGGCCGTTGTCGTTACATTTTTCATGGAGACTGTGGCCTCCAGTAGTCCCCCGGTGCCAACTTTCATTTCCGACTTTCGCGTTAAAGTCTCCCAGCAGCAATTTGACGTCGTTTGTTGGAAGTGAGTCGAAGAGTCTCAAGACGGGCGTAGAACTCGTCTTTTATTGCGTCTTCTTTAACTTCAGTGGGGGCATGCACAATGATTGAAGAGATTGAAGAATCGAGTCTTGATGCGAATCGCACATAGCCGTTCATTTATGGGTTTGAAGTCAGTAATGTGCGGCTTGAGGTGATTGTTTACTATAAATGCTACTCCAAACTCCTTGCGGCCCGATGGTTTGCTACTTGTAAATATTGTGTGCGATTTCTTGTCATTGATCTCGCTGCCAAGCCAATTTGTTTCCTGGACTGTAGTAATGCTCAGTTTGTACTTTTCGACCTGTGGAAGGAGGGCCTTCTCGGCCCCCGGTTTGTTCAGGGAGCGTACATTCCAGGATCCGAAAGAATAATCCTTTAGTCGTTTGCGTGGTCGTCGTTGTTGATCCGTCCAATTCGAAGCTTTTGTTCCAGGTTTCATGACATGGAGTGGTTTCTACAAGGACGAGTTGTCAGCACATAGCTTAACCCCATTCAGGGGATGGCCTCGGAAGATACATAGCTGCTTCAGATGGTTTGATAAACGTGCTGGAGTTCACACAACTATGTTGCAGGTCCAACTACGCAAGTCATTTCATCCTACTAAACATGAGACGCTTAGATGTTGGTCAGCCATTCAGGCTACAGCTGTCTGCCTTTTTCCAAATGTTTTATCGCTAAGACTTGGCCGTTAGCGGTTTGAAACACTGTCGTTACCAGGGGGCGCCCACGTGAAGGACTATGGAAAAGGTCTTTTGCCCCCGGAACATTCATCAATCACGGGATTAAAACCAAATCCAGTACTTTTGGCGCAACCACCAGCCATAGCACCTAGAGAGAAGAGGCTTCCTGGATCCACCAGGACGACACTTGCCCAACTTCGATCAGGCTGGTGTCGCCTCAACTCGATATCTATCCCGTATTGATGAAAATGTCTAATATATTTGTCCAGCCTGCACCTACACAACTTACCCCTAGGTCGTTGTGGGGAAACTCCATTGAAGCAGCTGCATTCCTTGGCCTTGAAACCAAGGAGCTCGAAACGGAGTTAAACATATTATACATACACACTGCACTCCAAGGTCTAAATAGCACCAGTTTTGTTCGTACATTCCACGTTTCTACAGTATTCCGTAGGTGTTGTTTACATGAGCGTAGCCGAGAAATTGTTTTTGCGGGCACGGATGGTCGATGGCCATAAAGCCTCATTCCAAACAATATAAAATATATGTAACAACGGACAGGCCCGCAGTCATTCTATTTTGCTTCAAACAAAAACATGTAATATCCAAAGTTTATGTAATATCTAAAATTTTATTTGATCCGACTGTACTTGAACATGGCAGTTACGTAATTTTTTTTACACGAATTGGTAAATATGTTTATCCCTATTTGCGTGTATCCACATAATCTAAGAAAATTTTATTATGTTGTATAACATAGTGTTTTAATCAAATTGCCGTAAATTGGAAAAGCGGCCTATAAATATTATTTTTGCATACTTCCGATATTTTTCCCTCTACCCACAACCATCATTCGCCAACGATTTTCACTTTATAATTGAAAATAATATAAGAATTAGCATTCAAAGTCCGGCCCATAATAAAATCTTAAATACTAATAAAAAATGTAATATATTACTTTTTTTGTTACCCCAAATAAATATATTAGGCGTGTGTGTTTAATTTTTTTTTTAAATACTCCTTTATAATGATGAAGATTCCACACAAAGGTTTTATTTTTGTGGGATCAAATGTTTATAGATCGTGAAGCGATTATTCTAATCCGTCAAATGTCTAAAATTTTCATTCGACATATTGTTAGTAAAATTTAGACAGAAAAAACATAAGAAATATAAAATATATATATTTATTTAAATAAGAAATATAAGTTTAAAAAGCGACGCGCTCTGAAGAACTAAAGTGAATAATAAATAATTGGCTACACAAGATTTTTCTCTTGTTGTATTGTTCGACAACTATGACATTTAAAAGTAGAACTTAAATAATAAACAATATACATTGACATTTTCCGCTTCTTTTTGTTCTCGTATCAATCCGATACCGAAAACTAAATAATATGTGCATACAATTTATTAGATTTATTCTAATAATAGTTAACGTATATTATAATTTACAGTACTAATTCAAACCATTCAAATATGATAATGGTTGAATTTCGATGTACATTTACGATACAGATTTAGACCTAAAATTCAAAGTATGCAGAAATTCAGTTCATTACTGCCTATGGTTCGGGGCAATTTAAGGAAACCAAATGCTAATGATAATATTGTTGATAATATCGTGGAGAATAGATTATACATTTTCCAGAAAGATTCTATTCAGAATATACCACGGACGTCTGCAGTACACCGAAAAAGATAATTCCATTAAAAGGAATTTGTTTGAGCTTAACTTAAATTTTAAAGAAATATTTTCTTTTGTTTTCCAATTACATATTGTATACGAGTATGTACATTAAAACATAAACTTTCACAACATAAATACATCTATGGTTTTGCAAATGGTACATTGAGACATAAGTACGATAAGTTGTGTTATCAACTAAACGTTTTCGTCTTTCAGTACTTTCTCCAGAATCAATCATACTATGATACAGTACGTTTAATTTAAGATATATTGTACATACATACGAGTATATATAAATACATTTAACTATTCATCACCATCCATTGCTACTTAACTGCGAGAATCGTTGCTTTCACTAAAACTTTGCTCGCTGGATTCGCGACGGGTCCCTACCGGTTTTGGTTTATATTCTGTTATAACAACAGTAACCGAATTGACTGTTACTTCTCTTGTTTGGGCAGTAGAACGGTCGACATTTGTCAATCGGGCAGGATATTTTTTGTGTTTATTTTTATGACGTGAAGATATTCGCGAAGATGACGATTTATTTGAAGTTCCATTGGGTATACCTGATGCACCCGGTAAGGTGGCTGCCTGCTGAGCAACTAACGCTGAATTGAGACGCGGTTTTCGCGTCGATGTTCCTGAAAACACAAAATATTTAATGCAATTGCAAGTTTTAAAAACTGTATATGATAAAAAAAAAACATGAAATCCGAGCTATTCGACGCCAAATTGAAAATACTGTGTGAATATGTAACACATGAGGGAAATCAAATGTATGCGGTGCCCATTTGTAAAAACTTTATGATATTTGAACAATCTTCCCGAAAAGGGAACGATTGGCGTGGATTAATCGGTAGAGAGCAGGTCTTGTCGGTCGAGGGGTTGTTGGTTCGAAGCCTGCCTGGAAAGGCTTTTTTCCAGCATGTTCATTTTATTTTAAACATTCATTAAGTAGTATTATAATTTATATTCGATTATGGCTCTTATAGGCACGTAAAATTAAGCCAATTTGGTGGCTTTTTAAGAAAAAATAGGGAAAGATCTGGAAATAATTTTAATCCCTTCAATAGATACTGAATACATGGAAACTGAGTTTGCACGGTTACAGATGGCGAGCTTAACTTAAGGTGAAAAAAATCCCGGGAAATTTGAGCCCTTTTAGGGTTTCGTACTAAAAAGTTAGCCTTGTCGCATTAGACAAAGTTCAACGGAAAGCCTTCAAGCCTATTGGCGATGAATCTATAACTTCTCATATAGAGCCGCTTGAACACCGGCGAAATGTCGGTTGTTTATCACTACTACAACCGCCGTTGCTCTGACGAAATATCCAGTCTTATTCCTGAGATTGCTCTTCCTTTGCGTAACACCAGGCTATCCTGCCGTGCCCAGCCTAATTTTTTTGAGTTCAGTAGTAGTCGTACCGTTAAATTCTATGATTCCTTTGTATCCAGAACAATACGAATGTGGAAGAACCTACCATCTTTTGTTTTCCGCTGCAGTTATGATCTGTAAAAGTTTAAACGAAACGTACACCGGTACCTCATTCAAACTGGTGTGGTGGTCGTTCGGTCACCGCTCTACGATACTAATCTGGAGCTCGGAGTTCGAATGTTGGCGCGATCAAAAACTGGCTGTGAGTACTAATAGAACGAACTCTCACAGTGCTTCGAGCATGTCAATATAAAGACGACGCGGATAGAAGGTGTATGCTAGCAACTGCACTTCGGAAAAGTGGATATGCTATAGAAACGTCAACAAGGCATAAAAATGCTAGAGATATTGACGCGCCCATGCCCCTGGAGGGGTCAAGGCAATTAAGATCATCCCAGCGCCACTACCCCGATTTCCTTCCCGCCAAGGCTGTGCTCCCGCATCAAAGGATATCCCCTAAGCTTTAGCATAAACATAAAAAAAGGTATGATACCCCTCATTATTTACTACCCGTCTGGCTGCCCTCATCCTTCTCGCACCGGTGCTACTTCGTCCCTTTGATTGTACCATCATTTT
Source organism: Chloromyia formosa (assembly GCA_964017055.1). Taxonomy (NCBI): domain Eukaryota; kingdom Metazoa; phylum Arthropoda; class Insecta; order Diptera; family Stratiomyidae; genus Chloromyia; species Chloromyia formosa. Next base: position 25,724,099 of record OZ024818.1, read on the forward strand.
TAACTTTTGTGTATTTACCATACATATTAGCGAGCTCGAAACTATTAAATCGACACTAATTTATATCATTTTGGACATTTCATTCCCTCCTACTTATTCACGGAGGAAGGAAGGAGTAGGAGTTTAGGAGAATGGAATGAAAATGCTATCATTCATCTCAGCGACCCTAAAAACTAATGGTTTTGATAACAATCCCGGTCAGATAAAGATAATCGGTAGTTTCCTCGGATTGTCCGTAAATTTCGTAAGCCGAGATGACGCCGACCTTTTTAGTGTGGTTAGCCCGGCCACACACTGTCGAACATGAACTTGAACATGGTACAAATGACGTCTGAATGGCTCAATACACACACACACAATTCACACAAATCTAAAGAAAATTATCCACTTGTGCCATGTTCGTGTTCGAGTTCGACAGTGTGTGGCTGGGTTTAAATTGGATTTTACTGCATGTAAAAACATTATGCAGTCGCTAACCATTTTACTTTCATGCTCGCCTTCCCAAATATACTCGTATCAAATTTTATCCGAAATGACACCGCGCCGACCTCTTGGTTCGGTTAATCCGAGGCTCAGTGCATAGAAGGCGAACGTGCTAACGTGCGCTATCCGGACCACCAGTAGTTTGTCATCCAGTTATTAGAGGACTTCGCTTTTGACATATACGCATAATTTGTCCGGTTTTTTGTTCAGCACCTCCTCCGACAGCACTCTTCTGGATTAGACTCTGGGCAAATGTTTCCTCGTCAAAGGTCTTAGTGGGCCATCATCAATTTCCATGCTTGGGCCATTGTGTCCACCGTTGCAATAATTGCTTGGTGGTGACTATGAGTGTAGCCTTCGCTAACGCGCCACTCCATCGGAGTCGGCAAATAATATGGGTATAGTGACTAGCTGTATCCACTTGCAATTTAGACGGCATTTTTCAAATATGTATTTATATATCCAATACATAATATAATAGGCCTGTAAATTTTAGATTGTTGTTGAAAATATGCAATTGGGAAACACAGGAAGTACCTTTAATTCGTTCTATAGGCCCTAGATTAATATTAACTGTGCTTGTACGGTCGCGAAGCTGAGCTCAACCTTTGGCAGGCGGAAATCCGAGAAATTTGAGACTTTTCCAGCAATCTCCTTTTCTAAATGGTGCCTCAGATCGAAAAATTTTGTTGAATTCTGCCTTCATTGATCTACTCAAACGTTAGGCTTTAGTTTGAACTTTTCCTTAATATTTGCATTCAGAAGCCTTCCTTAGAACAAAGTCAAGAAAATCAGAAAAGCGTATGCATCGAATCTCCTCCTCAAGCGATACGTTGTAGGTATAATTGGTGGCTGAAGCACAACTTGCCAGTGCCCAATTACCGTGTAACCACAAACCTCGGCAAAATCGGTTATAGGAAGATGGTTTGGACTAACAGGGGATGCAAAGATGCCTAGACCCAACCGGAGGAGTTCAGGTAGTATAGCAGCTCCCCGATTTTTACCCCGACACAACCCGCAGGTTCAAGAAAGACCTTACCCAATGCTCGATGTCTGGCTCTAGCATGAGTCGAGCATTCGCAGAGGAAGTGAGTAGGGCTTCTTTCTTATCCTCATTTCCGCAGCTGCGGCAATGCGAATTATAAGGGATACCAAACTTTATTGCAAAAATACTCTGACGAGCAGTTGCTGAATATTAACGAAAACTTATTTAATAGGAACACCAGACAAGCGTACAAACTAGTAAATACAATATTAACAACGGCTTATCAACCCAGGACTAGCCTCTGTAAGGACAAGGATGGAAACATCACCAATGGCATTAACAAACGATGGGCCTCTTATTTTGAAGAGCTTCTGATTCTACCATCTAACATCCCCACACAAGAAGCCCTTGACGAAATTGTTGATCCAGGCCCACACATACAACCCCCGACTGTAGAGGAAGTTGATCTCGCGTTGCGGTCACTAAAACGAACTAAAGCGCCGGGCGCTGACGAGATTCCAGCTGAACTGCTAAAATTCGGTGGGGCGGGTCTACATCTATACATCAATTACTCCTGCGAATATGGAGGGACGAGGTGATCTCAGACGATTGGTGCAGAAGCATCATCTGTCCAATTCACAAAAAGGGAGATAAAGTGCGGTGTGAGAATTACAGGGGCATATCACTAGTCTGTACGTCCTATAAAATATTGACGAAAATTATGCAAAATAGAATAAAACCGTACGCAGAACGAATCATTGGAGAATATCAACGCGGTTTCAGATCTGGTCGCTCCACAACCGATCAGCTCCTTACGGCCAAACTAATACTTCAGGAGTGCTGGGAATACAACGTAGACATACATATACCAAATCTTTGTCGACTTCAAGCAGGCATACGACAGTATCGATAGTGGTGTATTGTACAACATCATGCTGCAATTTCGTATACCAGTAAAATTAGTGCGATTGACAAAGATGACGATGACTAGCTGCGTCTCAAAAGTCAGGATCCATAATACACTTACTGATCTATTTGAAATACGCACTGGTCTGAAGCAGGGCGATGGACTGGCGCCAACGCTCTTCAACCTAGCACTGGAATACGCTATTCGGGCTATGAATATGAACACCAGCGAGACGCTACTGATCAAGTCGACACAATTAGCAGCGTACGCCGACGACATCAATATTATGACCCGAAGAGTGGCCGACGCAGAAGAGCTTCGCCAAACAATCGACACCGCTGCACAAGAAGTTGGACTACGTATCGACGAGGGTAAAACTAAAATAATGATGCAATCGAGCACAAGGACGCCAGCACAATCGACCATCAATGTAGCGGAGCTCAACATCGAGTTCGTGAACGACTTCATATACCTGGGTTGCAACTTGTCAAAGGACGCAAACGAAACTGACGAAATCAAGCGACGGATACAGCTAGCTAGTAAGACTTTTTTCTCGGTTCTCCCCATAATGAAATCGAAGCATGTGCACAGAACCACAAAGCTTCGCATGTACAAAACCATCATACGATCAGTGCTATGCTATGGTGCTATGGCTTCGAAACATGGACCCTAACTCAAGCCTCCGGAAACATGCTAGACACACCCGAGAGAGACTGCGAGGACGAACGAGAGCTCGTTGGGAGAGCTCATAACATACGGACGCTGAGCAACTACTGGGCTTCCAAGATTGGAGGACCCGGTCACGTGACCGAGATAATTGGAGGACAACGATCCAGGCGGCCAAGGACCGACGTCGGGCTGTCGCGCCACGTTGATGATGATGATGAAGTTTTATTGCATGTTCTCCGATAGGCCATTGTCCTGTTATATTCGCCGTGAGCCTGGCTACATCTCTATGGGCGAGAGGAAACGATTGTTATGATCGTTCGAATGAATATCCATTCATTTGTTTATGATCTGAAATGTGATTGCGTCACCATTCGGTTTCATTCATAGAGCGAGAACATTGTGAGGGACACGCAAATTGCAAAACAAAGTGGCCTACGTGACAAACGACTAGTGCATGATCGAGGGCTTCTTGTGAAAAAAACAACAATCGAACCCAGTCGCAGTTGGTCCAATTTTGTTTGTGCGGCAATAATAATTTATATGGGACCATCGTCTTATAGGCGTTGGTAACAGTTTATAACACACGGATAATGTTGTATTATTTTTGGAGATTAGGAGCGTATATCTCCTAAGCCGTAGCGAATTTTCTCAATTTTTTTTAAGATTCAGGTCAGTGTTAACATATATCATATAAAAACCGGGCTGGAAACTAACAACACTCCATTTCGGCGGAAGGACGATTAAAATTTCTCGCGAACAGTACACACCCCACCTTTATAATCAATTTCTCGTTACCAAATTGTTTTTTAATAAAAAACTTCGCGTGAAGGGCATCATAATCATATCTTACCTACCTACCTACGACCACGCTAGCTTCTTATAACGTGTGCGATAATTTGGATCCCTTCTGCATTTTCCACTAACTAGTTGCGGTTCCACCGTTCCTAAGGGAGGTTCACATATAAAATAGTGAGTTGATTTCAACCAAATTCGGGCATCTGGTTTGACGATAGATACGACGGAATAATTCAGTTCAATAATAATATGAAATTTGGTATAGCTATCTTTAGAAACAAAAAAAAAGTTTTTCTCATGAACTCAGACTTTTGGACCGGTTGTTCCTATGGCAGCTATATGACGTAGTATAGGGTTGGAGTGGAGGAATAGTGTATATTTTGACATATTTGTTTATCAACACGGCGGACGGGCTGACCTAAAAATGAGAAAAGACGTGTTACGAATCAGTATCCGAATCAAGGGAACAGTAATTCCAGATCTACCGAATCATATTGCTCGCCAAACCGCGGCCATTGGGATCAATAGCCCACATAAAAAGGAGAGATGGCATAAAAACACTAGAAAGTCACAAGTCACTGAAGGCGGGCGGGTCAAAAAGAAAACAGTACATACGAGCCGAAGCATGCACTCGCTGCGAAAATTTGTCTCCATGAGTCAAGTAACTTTTTCATTTATTTGCACTAAGCACTAGACTAGACATTTTAGATTGCAGATGTACTCGGTATGTTGCTGACACAATTAAATGTACGGAATGTGGAACAGCCATAGTGTGAAACGCGAAGCGAAATTATAAAAAAAGAACACAGCACCGGAGGGCGAGATGCAAAACAACTGCACAATCTCTATAAATAATTAAAGTGCACTAACCTTTGCGTACATCACACATTAAACACTTGAACGCTTCGGCCGTGTTTCGATACGTACAAACACTACAGTCCCAGAAATTGTCCTCTAACACTTTCGATTGTCGTTTTTGTCTGCGAATTGGAGATTTCTTGTGCTCCATTATTCATCTGACGATGTCCGGCTGAAACACGAGATCTCCGGTGTGACGCCCAAAACGTTCTTGTCAAAACAATCGTCTAAATTCTATGGAATCCGGAACACAACGTACAACAATCTCCTCGGTATACTGTTTGTTGTCTGACGTTAGACAAGTCGGCCATATTTACACCCCAACTCAAGCGATGAATGGATTACGGAATGAACACAATCAACGCGTTGGTACACATTTGACAGCAGGGTTTATATATTAAGGGCGAGCGCACATTTACGCGAGTTTTTTGTCAAGCGGATTGCATCTTGGCTTTGACAGCAAATACGAAATCAATACGTTTATATAGCGGGACTATCTTCGAGTATTAACTAATACGGGCTAAATCACGACGATGTAAATATCGGATTAGTTAATTTTGGTACTAACTTTTAACTTCAATTGCGATGCAGTACTGGCATTGCCATCTAAAAATACAGGCCTGCGCTCAGCTGATTTTGACGGCTAAATTACGCAATTTCCTTCGATAACTTCATCGTATTCACAATCCAGTGGTCGGCGCCTGATGGCGGCGAGTCCCCGGTTTTTGTGCGTTCCGTGTTTAGTTTTCTTTTCCGCGTTGAGTGTTTCTTTGTAGTAAAATTTAATCTAGTGATCCGAGAAAACAAACACGTTCGCGATGAAAGTGTGTCATGCGGTCAAAAGATGTATTTTTTCACTAAATTGCACATGATGCACATGACATGATCAAACTACGGTTTGACAAACCACGTTTGACAACCTACTTGAACGAACCCCTTATCAAACTGGTTTGAAGTCTTGTGCTCCTGTCGAACCGTAGTTGGACAGTGCTCAACTTTTCATCAAATGCTGGTTTGTCAAACCATAGTTTGATCATGTCAACACGCCCTTAACTAAATCGTTTTAGTGCTAGTAAGTGTTTATACCGACCCTACAGAGAAGTACTAAATATGAAAGATGTCAGTTGTTGGTTTGAGACTTTGGTTTGAAAAAATGTCAAGAGGCAGTCGCCACCGGCCACTCATCCACAATTTTGACATATACGAAGCATTTGGCCCCTCGCTCCCCTGGGCTATCTTTTAGCCTCCTAACAAAAATCCGTTTATACCGCAACAATCAAAGGATGAAACGGATGTAGAGTTTCAGGAAACGGTGAGGTATTTATATAACATATAAAATATAATTTTCACCTTTGAAGAGAGAGAATCAGAGGAAATGAAAAAGAGCGAGAGAAACGAAGTAATTCGGCACAAGTGAGGAAGTAGGAAGGGGGATGGAAATTTGACATCTTTCGTGCTTCCATATTGGCTCGTTTACATTTGCCAGTGCACCGGCATGCCTGTAGACTTGTCGACAAGTGCCTTGCGTGTAGCTGCTTGCATGACGTGTGCCAGTAAGTGTTTACACACACAATTCGACTTGCAAGTTGACTGGGATTTTTTCTTGAGTGTCAATTTGATTATCACGTATTTACCATTGCGACCTTCAGTTGCAGGCGACGTTGATCTTTGATCGTTTTTTGGCGTACCAATGACAGCAAACATATGTTCGCAAGTCTACTGGAATGCCTGTGGTAAATCAATTGGCCCGGGAGGCCAGCTACTTGCAAGGCGCCGTGCGGGTTTACTGGCCTGGCAGTTCACAGGCACGGGTGTTTACACATACGCAAGTGACAGCTTGCAAGTTACTTGCAAGTCACTTGCAATGCCTGTAAAATGTACGTACTTGCACGCTCAACTGGCAAGTGTAAACGCTACTTATGGACCGGGCGGGTGCTCCGCGGCAGAGAGACAGACTGGAATGTTATTGTTCCAATAGGAGAAGTAGGAGGGGGAATGACATCTTACGTGCTTCCTGTGCTTTTATATAGACTGCGCGGGTGTAGCGCAGTGGAGGGCGTGTGTCTCTCTGTCTACTTTTTACGACTGGAATTGCTTCAAATAGTTTAGTGTTGAGTATATGCGGATTGCTCCTCCATAGTTATTCTCTATGATTTTCACCAACAACGCCATTAGCGAAGACAGCAACACCATCTAGTCCCAATTTTTCAGTCCAGTTCTGCATGGCAAGTGGAGCTAAAATTACAATAGTAATAAAACTAGCTAATGCGACATGTTTAATGGCTGAATTATAGTATGCGCGAACAACGCGGCTTCTGCTGTCAAATAAAGTTGAACCAATGTATTTCAGATGGCGATAAGTATACTGTTCGCGAACAACACGTCGCTCTCGTCGAAAAAGTTGAGACGAGTTCAACTTTGTGTGCGTTCAGAAGGAACTGAGCAACTTCCGCTCGGCGAACATGTTCAGAACGAGCGGGTTCAGAAGTGACTGAGCAACTTCCGCTCGGGTGAGCATGAACAAATTTCACCGAGCAAGAAATATTTCTGCTCACTGATCAGTGCTCACTGCTCAGGTTCTTCTTCTTCTTTTTCAACCTCATAGCTGAATTATAGTCTGCGCGAACAACGCGGCTTCTGCTGTCAAATAAAGGGAACATTCCTGTTTCGCAAAGATTAGGAGAATTCTCTCTAAAGCAATTGTGAATTGCTATTGTGAATAAATATAAATTCTCCTTTCGATCAGCTGTTTCATTTGTCAAATTATTGTTTGTTATGGTGAGGTTATGGCATTGGTTGAGGTTATGGCGTTGGTTGCACTATCTTCTTGAAAGGATCCGATTCAGTTGCAAAATTTACTAGTATGGTGGTTCCAAGGACAATCCCCTTCTTCAGACAGGTAAGTAATTCCCATGTCCTCATTCCCAGGAGGTGTAATGATTAGATTCGGTGTCTTTATAGCTTTTCGACGCGACCAGCAGTACGTTGGCCGACCTGAACACCAAAGAATCGGTCATTATCGACCCCGTTTTGGAACATGCCAAGAGAGATGCACAGCTTATTCAAGATCTCGGATTCAGTTTGAAATATGCTAGTAAGTATCACTCAAGTCTTATCTATGTGCTATTGAGTGTATCAATCATTCCAGTGAATACTCACATGCATGCCGACCATAAGCGTTATCTCTGTAGAAAGCGGTGCTAAAGCCGACAGACATTTGGGGGATAATGAAAAAGTGAATTTTGGACGACATGAAATCGAGGCTAGAGCCACGCCCGGCCATACGAATGGATGCATGTCGTTTGTTGTACACGAGCAGGGTCTTGTTTTCACGGGCGATGCGCTACTGATTTCCAAGAGGTCGATGCAAGGACTTTATATGACAGCTATCCAGCACTGTGATTGAAGAAAAGACCTATAATCCACGCATCTCAAAAGACGTGCACACATTCGTTCAGATTATGAAAAATCTGAATTTGCCGAAACCGAAAATGATTGGTAAGTTACAGATACAGTCAAGACAAGATACCTTTTTTCTTTCCTTTACAAATAATCATTTCATTTAACTCTCCATTTTATTTCAGATCAAGCTGTGCCTGCTAATCGTGAATGTGGCCTTTACAATATACCAACCGATGATAAGTAATCTATCGTATGTGTTGATATACATAGTTTTGTATTTGAATATTTTTACTGAGAACTCGACTCGATTTTATAGTAGTCACATAATTATATCTGCGGTTGTAAGTCCTCATTTCAGGGGATTTTATCAGAAAATCCTTTTAGGCAAACATAAACACCGTTCATGAATGAATTCAATGCGTAAACAAAACATTTCAAGCGTGCCAAATTTTAATATGTTCTTTTAGTAAATATACCAACATGATATTTTTATAAAGTTTCATCTTTATTACTTTTTAGGGTATAAAACCCTAGGCCTTATAAATGTATAGTGTATATCGTTTTTATCACAACGAAAATATCTAACGCCTTGGTAGAAACCTGTTACTCTGCAACGTGGGTAAGGCAAACCTACCTTCATTATAAAAAACAAGTGCACTGGTCTCGGAGGATATCTGGGAGTTGGTACGGGATTAGATAATCTCTCCAGAGCACTCCTCCGACCACCGCTATATTCAGTTCAGTGTGGACAGTCCTCCAACGACCAGTCTCATATTTGTGAATATCAGAAGAACTGATAGAGAGAATATGACGAGCTTCGGCGAATATCGAATAGAATAATTAGACGTAAGAAACGTAAATACTTCGACGAGCAGTTGCTGAATATTGATGAAAACTTAGCTAATAGGAACACCAGACAAGGGTATAAACTAGTAAATGCAATTAAGAACGGCTATCAACCCAGGACTAGCCTCTGTAAGGACAGGGATGGAAACATCATTAGCGACACCGAGGGCATTAACAAACGATGGGCCTCTTATTTTGAAGAGCTTCTGAACCCACCATCTAACATCCCCACACAAGAAGTTCTTGATGGTATTGTTGATCTAGGCCCACCCATACAGCCCCCGACAGTAGAGGAAGTTGAGCTCGCGTTGCGGTCACTAAAACAAAATAAAGCGCCGGGCGCTGACGAGATCCCAGCTGAACTGCTGAAATTCGGTGGAACGAGTCTAGTTAATGCCATTCATCAATTACTGCTGCGAGTATGGGAGGACGAGGTGATCCCAGACGATTGGCGCAGAGGCATCCTCTGCCCAATTCACAAAAAAGGAGACAAACTGCGGTGTGAGAACTACAGGGGCATATCACTAGTCTGTACGTCCTATATGTACGATGAGCTGGAAGTTTCGAAAATCATTAAACTACAACGACTCCAATGGGCAGGGCATGTACAACGAATGGATAATGATCGCATGCCAAAGAGAGTAATGAACGCAGAAGGAGTCGATAAAGCGAGACTGCGAGGACGACCGAGAGCTCGTTGGAAGAACTCAGTACGTGCGGACGCCGCGCAGCTGCTGGGCTTCCAAAATTGGAGGACGCGGTCACGTGACCGAGATAATTGGAGGACAATGATGCAGGCGGCCAAGGCCCGACGTCGGGCTGTCGCGCCACGATGATGATGATTGGTTTAGTACCAACCGATAGTCATGGCTGCTCGAAATTGGATCTAGTCTTCTAAACCTAGGTCGCACACCCAGACCTAGGTCTAGTGGGTCTAGGTCCGGGTAAGTCTGCTGATCCGAATAGTTCCACTGATCCAAGTAGATCCGCTGATCCGAAAAGTTGCACTGATCCGCTGATCCGAATAGTTCCAGTTCCGGTTGAGTAGGGAGGTTAGGACAGTGGAGTGGTGGGATGGATAAGAATGAGAAAGGAGGAGAAACGCATTTTAAGTCCTTTGGTCAGGAAAAATGGACCTTCTTGGACATGAAGTGGAACCTAGGCAATATGGGACTTTTCGGAATCGGGGTGGTGAGACCAATTCACTAGATAGTAGATGGCAACAAGGGTAAAAGGTAAAAAGGGAAAAGGATATTGTAATGAATGACTTTTCTGATGGTCTATTCGTATTGTTGATTGTCAAATATTTTTCTAAAATATTTGCCACCTAACAATTCGAATTCTCCATCAGGAATTTTTCAAGAACGACATCTCTGTCATTCTATCACACTGTAGGTCGTTGACACTTGCAAACGCTATATTCTGATGGACTCTTACGTGTCCTGTAAGAATATGCTGTTTGATCTGGTGTCATCGACCTCGCATTGGGATAGAAGAGACAAGCGGGTAGCGATATTCCATGTCGAGTTTCATGCAAACGGAGAATTCCGTTGCATGAAACTCGATTGACGAGATTTTTCAGCCGATGCCTGGGCTGTATCGAGGGTCGCGACCTGCTGGGAGAGCGATCGCTCGTGAGTCCGCTGTCACCCGCCGTCCGATAAATATCAGCGCGATCGCCCAGACAAGGGCTCGACTTTCATCCGCCGTCCGATGCACATCGGCACGTCACTGTCGGGATTAAAACAAAAAGAAAACAAAAAAATATATATATATAAAACGGTCGATTTTGGAATCGCCGGAGTGTCGCATGAGAGTTTTGTTTTCCGGAAAAAGGTTTGGACGGACCCGTAGAAGCCGTAAGATCGGAAACATCACCGTCGGATATTTTGTTTGAGTGAAAAGAGTGATTTTCTTTTCGTGGAGTGGACTTTCGCCGTTCGTCGAAGCCTTCATATTGCGAACGTCTTCGTTTTGTGACCGCGGACGGGTTAGCTTCTTGTCGGATCTACCCGCCAAGTGAACATCGGCCCAGCATTGGCAAGGGGGTCGTGGAGGCACGGAGTACATAAATTATTCCACTGGTGTATTCGGTCGTTGAACCCATCAATGTGATACCTGAGAGGAATGTTTGGAAGAAACAAAAAAAAAAAAATATCCATTGTGCGTCTCCAACTAAATTGTTTAAACCCCCCTCGGCATTTAATATAATTCACCACAAAAAAAAAAAAAAATATCGTGTATACATATTTTTGAGTTATCCTCACCATAGCCAGCGATCAAAGTGCAAATGTCTTACCGCTTGCAACGTTAGCAACAACAACAACGTCACGAGCAGTAGTTGTGCCGATTTATATGCATGGTGCATGCAGTGGAGTAGGAGTACCGTGATATTGCCTTTATGCTATTCACCGACGCGACGGTTAAAAAAGACAGTATTATCATCGCTCAGAGTTACCGCCACTATTTCGATTAATTTTTTTTTTGTACTATATAGTGTTATTTCCCCTTTGGTTTTTAAAGTCAAATTTCTTCCTTTATATTTGATTTTTTTTGTTAAAGTAAATGTTTGAGTTCCAGCTGCTTCGGGGTTTACGATGGCCATCGGGAAATTCTGAGGTAGGTGCTATAATTTTTAGAGATAGTATTATTTTCTTTTTTTTTTCCTTTAATCCGTTGGAAGCTTCTTTTTTGATATGCATTTAGTTTTTTTTGTTATTATTGCATTACTTGAAAAATTCATTTAATTTTGTTGTTGATTATTTACCAAACCTAAGAAAAAGAAAAGGGTGACGGGAGATGTGGGCGGGGTTTTTGCCCTCTCGCTGCCCCGTACCATTATCATCCTAAAAAAATCTCGTGCCTTAAGGTACAATGACAGCACACACACTGGTACCAAAGGTCCCACGACCAAAAAAAAATAGAAAAAGAAAAGAAAGATACTAAGTAAAGGCAATGGCCGTCGACCGGCTCATGTACCTCGACACTACTCCGGGTCCTGATGGAGCGAACCCTGGCCTCAAAACCCACCCTACCAATGAGGTACCTTGGCCTAATTGATGGTACTTCCCAAACCAAGCAACAGAAATGACGTTTATGTCATCTCACCAACCTGAAAAGGGGGTTTTGGGGGAGTTCCATAAGGGAAAGCCCAAGTTTAAAACTTTATAATTCCATATTTATTTCACCCTTTTCTTTTTCTTAGGTTTGGTAAATAATCAACAACAAAATTAAATGAATTTTTCAAGTAATGCAATAATAACAAAAAAAAACTAAATGCATATCAAAAAAGAAGCTTCCAACGGATTAAAGGAAAAAAAAAGAAAATAATACTATCTCTAAAAATTATAGCACCTACCTCAGAATTTCCCGATGGCCATCGTAAACCCCGAAGCAGCTGGAACTCAAACATTTACTTTAACAAAAAAAATCAAATATAAAGGAAGAAATTTGACTTTAAAAACCAAAGGGGAAATAACACTATATAGTACAAAAAAAAAATTAATCGAAATAGTGGTGGTAACTCTGAGCGATAATAATACTGTCTTCTTTAACCGTCGCGTCGGTGAATAGCATAAAGGCAATATCACGGTACTCCTACTCCACTGCATGCACCATGCATATAAATCGGCACAACTACTGCTCGTGACGTTGTTGTTGTTGCTAACGTTGCAAGCGGTAAGACATTTGCACTTTGATCGCTGGCTATGGTGAGGATAACTCAAAAATATGTATACACGATATTTTTTTTTTTTTTTGTGGTGAATTATATTAAATGCCGAGGGGGGTTTAAACAATTTAGTTGGAGACGCACAATGGATATTTTTTTTTTTTGTTTCTTCCAAACATTCCTCTCAGGTATCACATTGATGGGTTCAACGACCGAATACACCAGTGGAATAATTTATGCACTCCGTGCCTCCACGACCCCCTTGCCAATGCTGGGCCGATGTTCACTTGGCGGGTAGATCCGACAAGAAGCTAACCCGTCCGCGGTCACAAAACGAAGACGTTCGCAATATGAAGGCTTCGACGAACGGCGAAAGTCCACTCCACGAAAAGAAAATCACTCTTTTCACTCAAACAAAATATCCGACGGTGATGTTTCCGATCTTACGGCTTCTACGGGTCCGTCCAAACCTTTTTCCGGAAAACAAAACTCTCATGCGACACTCCGGCGATTCCAAAATCGACCGTTTTATATATATATATTTTTTTTGTTTTCTTTTTGTTTTAATCCCGACAGTGACGTGCCGATGTGCATCGGACGGCGGATGAAAGTCGAGCCCTTGTCTGGGCGATCGCGCTGATATTTATCGGACGGCGGGTGACAGTGGACTCACGAGCGATCGCTCTCCCAGCAGGTCGCGACCCTCGATACAGCCCAGGCATCGGCTGAAAAATCTCGTCAATCGAGTTTCATGCAACGGAATTCTCCGTTTGCATGAAACTCGACATGGAATATCGCTACCCGCTTGTCTCTTCTATCCCAATGCGAGGTCGATGACACCAGATCAAACAGCATATTCTTACAGGACACGTAAGAGTCCATCAGAATATAGCGTTTGCAAGTGTCAACGACCTACAGTGTGATAGAATGACAGAGATGTCGTTCTTGAAAAATTCCTGATGGAGAATTCGAATTGTTAGGTGGCAAATATTTTAGAAAAATATTTGACAATCAACAATACGAATAGACCATCAGAAAAGTCATTCATTACAATATCCTTTTCCCTTTTTACCTTTTACCCTTGTTGCCATCTACTATCTAGTGAATTGGTCTCACCACCCCGATTCCGAAAAGTCCCATATTGCCTAGGTTCCACTTCATGTCCAAGAAGGTCCATTTTTCCTGACCAAAGGATTTAAAATGCGTTTCTCCTCCTTTCTCATTCTTATCCATCCCACCACTCCACTGTCCTAATCTCCCTACTCAACCGGAACTGGAACTATTCGGATCAGCGGATCAGTGCAACTATTCGGATCAGCGGATCTACTTGGATCAGTGGAACTATTCGGATCAGCAGACTTACCCGGACCTAGACCCACTAGACCTAGGTCTGGGTGTGCGACCTAGGTTTAGAAGACTAGATCCAATTTCGAGCAGCCATGACTATCGGTTGGTACTAAACCAATCATCATCATCGTGGCGCGACAGCCCGACGTCGGGCCTTGGCCGCCTGCATCATTGTCCTCCAATTATCTCGGTCACGTGACCGCGTCCTCCAATTTTGGAAGCCCAGCAGCTGCGCGGCGTCCGCACGTACTGAGTTCTTCCAACGAGCTCTCGGTCGTCCTCGCAGTCTCGCTTCATCGACTCCTTCTGCGTTCATTACTCTCTTTGGCATGCGATCATTATCCATTCGTTGTACATGCCCTGCCCATTGGAGTCGTTGTAGTTTAATGATTTTCGAAACTTCCAGCTCATCGTACATATAGGACGTACAGACTAGTGATATGCCCCTGTAGTTCTCACACCGCAGTTTGTCTCCTTTTTTGTGAATTGGGCAGAGGATGCCTCTGCGCCAATCGTCTGGGATCACCTCGTCCTCCCATACTCGCAGCAGTAATTGATGAATGGTGTTTGAGGTTGAGCTCTTTTGCTCACCCTTTTGTCGGAAATTAATCCAAGTTTATTTTTGCGAATTGACAACAGGGGATGGGGGGTGCGTTGAGTTCTTGTACTCAACCACTTGTTGCGGATACTACTAGTACAAAACTAGAGTATCGTAACACCAAAGAAAAACTGGACGATGTCGTTACAATAAAAGAATTGATTTGACTGACACTAGAATTTTATTTTGTATGGCTTAAATACTAAAATGCTAAATTCTAACATTACAATTTCAAAAGAAAGAAGGCAATAATCAAAAATGGATAATAAATTCAAAACGCGCAAACATCACGTATTCAATTATGTGCGTATGCAAGTCACTTGGAAGAAGTAACCCATAAAATATACAACATTGCGTCGTATGCGCATAGTACGGCTATAAAATTTAAGAAAATTTAATTGTGACGCGCACATATGTGTATAGATATGGTACTTAGAAGATGCAACATAGGAAACGGAACATACTCCCCGGCCTTGAATGATTCATTCAAGATAAGATTGACGCTGAAGTCCTGATGAAGTAGAAGATGTCGATAATCGTACCCTTTTGTGTGGCCTAGAGGAATCGTCAGAAGATGTACTGGGAACTGGTAGACGGTCTTCGTCTGATGCATGCAATGTGTTACTACCAGAAGTGCTCGGGACTGGGTCGTTTGCTGGTGAAGGTTGAGTGGAAACATCTTCAGTAAGATTTTCTTTTGCGTTGCCCTTGTCCTCTTCCTCGTCCACAGGGAGTGGTGCGAGACGATGTACGGGTCGCCGAAGTATGTTATTTTTTGTGCGAACCTCTACTACTCGCACAAATCCGTCATTGCCAGCTATGGTGTTGACAACTCTTCCCAACGGCCATTGCTGCGGGGGAAGGTTGTCTTCCTTCAGGATGATCATTGTGCCAAGTTTTATGTTGTCGCATTTCCGGTTCCACTTGCCTCGGCATTGTAGACTGTTGAGGTATTGTTGGGACCATCGGAGCCAAAATTCGTTTTTAAGTTGACTTACTAGCTTCCACCGTCTTAGGAGCGAAGTCTCCAAGGGTTGAGCGGTTGCTTCAATCGATGCGTTGAGGGGTCCTCCGATGAGGAAGTGGCCTGGCGTGAGGGCTGCCAGGTCGTTTGGGTCTGATGACATAGGGGTAAGTGGCCTTGAATTCAAGATTGCTTCTATTTCGATCACTACCGTTTCCATTTCCTCATACGTTAATGAAGCGTTGCCGAGGGTGCGCACTAGTAAGTGTTTCGCAGCCTTAACTGCAGCCTCCCATAAACCACCGAAGTGGGGAGCTCGTGGAGGAATCATGTGGAAATCGATTCCCTTGATGTTGCATTGGTGTTTAATGCGATCAGCTGAAGAATCCCACCATTCTTGGATTTCCTTTAACGTGTTCTTGGCGCCAACAAAATTCGTCGCGTTGTCGCAGTAAATATTACGACAATGTCCTCTTCGTCCCATGAATCGCTTCAATGCGCCCAGGAAGCCTTCAGATGTTAAGTCCGTCACCAGCTCGAGATGCACGGCCTTGGTGGCGAAGCAACAGAAGACTGCGATGTAAGATTTTTGTGGCCTTTTACCACGCACCTTGTAATGGGTCCATATTGGTCCGCAAAAATCCACGCCAGAGTTTACGAAGGGACGTGCTGGTTGTACCCTGGTTGCTGGTAGATTGCCCATTAGTTGATGAAATAGCTTAGGTCTAGTTCTGGAGCAGCGGACGCAATTATGTACTACTGACCTGGCGAAAGTTTTCCCTCCCATGGGCCAATAGCTTTGACGTGCTATTGCCAGAAGGGCCTCGGGATTAACATGCTTGTTTTCCATGTGTAGGTCTACGAGGAGAAGTTTGGTTATTCGGGATTTATGAGGGAGCACAATAGGATGCTTCGAGTTGTATGGAAGATTCGATGCCTCCAAGCGGCCTCCTACTCGAATTATCCCTGATGAATCCAGAAAGGGCGTCAATGACAGTAAAGAGCTTTTCCGTGTCACTTCCCTAGTGCGAGATAAACTCCGTATATCGTCGGCAAACTCCTGTTGTTGCAGGTGCTTGATAATCACCGTTTGAGCTGCGTCCAATTCATTAACGGTCAATGAGCGTTCAGAATTTCCAGAGATGCCTCGTAGTTTGTTGATATACCGCAAGATGTAGGCGACGACACGTTGTAGATGACGGAATGAATTTCTGTGGTTAATGTGGTCTATTACGTTTTCATCTTGGTGGGATGCTGCTAACGAAGTTCTTCTCTTCTCTTCAAGATTAACCGCATTCCTCACAAATGGTCCTGGCCAGAGTGCTTCAGAGCCGTGCAAAAAGAGGGGCCCGTTGAACCAGATGCCGGCAGCGACCAAATTAGCTGGAGAAGCTCCTCTTGATAATACATCAGCGGGATTGTTCCTGGAGTCAACGTGGTGCCATTGCTGTCGAACAGTAACACGTTGTATCGCAGCAACACGGTTGGCAACAAAGGTGTGAAATGATGAAGAATCGGAGTTGATCCAGTTGAGGACGATCTCGGAGTCGCTCCATAGGAAGATGCGGGTTTCAATAAGTCCTAGGTCGGAATGTAGTCTTGCCGACAAGTCGGCGGCAAGTTTGGCGGCGCAGAGCTCAAGGCGTGGCAGCGTAATTTGTTTGAGAGGAGCCACCTTACTCTTTGAACAGAGTAATCGTACAGAGACAATGTTATAGTTGTCCACGGCTCGCATATACGCTGCAGCTCCGTAGGCCTTTTCCGATGCATCGCAGAAGATGTGTAGTTGATAGGATGTCGATGGTCGTGATGACAAAACATGCCGAGGAATCTTAATGTCGCTGAGAAAGATCAGACCTTCTTTAAATTTGATCCATGTTGTGTGAAGCTCTTGGGGAAGGGCGGCATCCCAATCTAGTTTAAGTGCCCACAGTTGTTGCAGGAAGATTTTAGCAACCACAACTATGGGAGCGATGAGTCCCAAAGGATCAAAGATGTGAGCGATATCGGACAAAGCAGTGCGCTTCGTTATTCTCTTGTTATCCATCCAGTTGAAGTTGATAACAAACAGGTCCGTCTTGGGCAACCAAGTCAATCCCATGGTCTTGATGGTGTCTTCTGATTTGCTGTCAAAATCTAGCTGGAGTTCTTTATCTGGAGCAGAAATAGTTTCCAGGAGCCGTTGATGGTTGGCGCACCATTTTCGAAGCTTGAAACCGGCACTCGCTAACAGTTTCCGAAGCTGGTCCTGTGTCTCCAAAAGCACAGGCATGCTGTCGCTGCCGGTGAGGACGTCATCAACGTAGAAATCCTTGAGAAGAACTTGGGCAGCAAGTGGATACTTCTTGGCTTCGTCATCAGCTAACTTCTTTAGGCATCGTGTTGCGAGATAGGATGCACTAGTGGTGCCATATGTTACAGTGTTTAGTTCGTAATGTCTCACTGGATCCTTGGGAGATTCCCTCCAAACTATCCTTTGGAACTTGCGATCCTCGCTTCGAACCAGAATCTGCCTGTACATCTTCTCTATGTCGGCTGTGAAGACGTACCTTGGCATTCTAAATCGAACAAGAATTGAGAAAATGTCGTCTTGGATGGAAGGTCCCGAGTGAAGTAAGTCGTTCAATGATAGATTTGTAGTGGTTTTAGCCGAAGCATCGAAAACCACCCGCAGTTTAGTGGTGCTGCTGTCGGGCTTGAGAACGGCGTGATGGGGGAGATAGAAATTGGGCAGACCAGGACCGGGTCCGTTGAGTTCCTGCATGTGTCCAAGAGCTCGATATTCCCGCATGAACTCGACGTACTGATCCTTGAGTGTAGGATTCTTGAGCAGCCGATGTTCCAAAGCGATGAGGCGGTTTATGGCCATTTTTTCGGAGTCTCCCAAATCATCAGCGTTGCTGTTGAAAGGCAAGTGGACTACGAAGCGTCCTGACGCATTCCGGGTACAAGTGTTTACGAAATGGTCTTCACAATTTCTTTCAGCGGCAGTGTAGAGTCCAGCCAAAAAGGGTATTTTGAAGAATTGGCAGGTCGTCAACATCACTCATCCTGATTTGGCCCACAGCAAGTATAGCGTAAAAGATATCGGCTCCAATCAGCAGATCAATATTTTTCGAGCAATTGAAGTCTGGATCAGCCAAGGTGATATTTTTGGGTATCGGCCAAGAAGATGTGTCGATACTATTAATTGGCTGGGGCGCAATGATGTTCTGTAGAACATATGCTTCCAATCGAGTCGAAAAACCATTTATGCGCGATGATATTGCCAAGTTGACACGGCGCTGGGTCTTTTGTCGCCTTTGACCGATGCCTTCAACGCACATGTCACTATGGTTTGTTTTTAAGTTCAATTTTTTCAGAAGTCGGTCTGTGATGAAGTTGAGCTGAGAGCCAGAGTCGAGAATGGCCCGACACGGTACAATGTCTCCTCTGTCGTTCATCGCGTTCACTGTGGCAGTCCCAAGGAGCACGTACGACCTTCCGGAGTTGATAGTGAGGGCAGTATGATTATCATCTGAAGTCTTCGCTTGTGAGGATAGCGCGGATGCTGGAAGCTTAGTGTTTGAGTCCTTGCTCGATGACGATGTAGACTTTCCCGATGTCGTTTCCGTTTCGAAATGGATAAGTGTGTGATGCCGTTTCGAACACTTCCGACAGCTAGATGAGGGACATGTTGAAACATTATGCCCCGCGTTCAAGCAGTTTATGCACAGTTTGCCTTCCTTCACGAATTGGTAGCGTTTCGAAGGCGACATGTTTAGGAATTTCTGGCAGAGGTTGATGCGATGAGTTCCCTTGCAGAATGAACAAGACTCCCCATTAGTTGCGGTCAGAGTTCTTGTTGTCTTGTGGGTATTCCGGTCCCCACCGGTGGATTGACGAGGTTTGCTTCCCAACGCCTCTAGTGATTGGAAGCGCAATTCCAAGAAATTAAGAAATTCCTGGATGGATGATAGGGCTCTGGGATCCTTGAGCGACTGCTCCCAGAGAATTTGAGTTGATCGGTCCAATTTGCGAGTCAACATGTGTAAAATCAGAGGATCCCAATTTGCCGTGTTAATCGCTAAATTCTGCAGGCCAAGAAGGCACTCTTGAGTAGTATCGTATAGGGACTTGATACTAGCCGTGTTATCTGGAGTAGTTGATTGTTGTTCAAACAGTTTATTGAGGAAGGCTGACACCAGCCATCGGATATTCTCGTACCGGTGATTGATCGTTTCCCATGCAGCACTATAGTTAGCATCTGCTGTAGTATAGTGACGAAGTAAACGCTCAGCTTCTCCAGATAAACTGGTTTTAAGATACCACAGCTTCTGGCAGTCGGCTATGGGTTGGTTGTGTACCAACTGTATGAACAGGTCTCGGAACTGCCGCCATTTTACATACTCGCCGTCGAAAGTAGGGAGAGTAATTTTCGGGAGCTTCAAAGACGTTTCGCTGTGTGTGGATGTCCGTTGTTCCGAAATTGACGTAGGTGGTTGAGCCTGCAGACGTATTAGTGTGTCTGTGACCCTATCCTGAAGGGCGTAGTACTCATTCATATTGTAGACTTCGACAAATGAGTCATCTTCGTGGGTCAGTATCTTCTGGTGGAGATGTTGAACGTCATCCCAGGTTTGTTGTATGGCCCTTGCCTTGAGTTGACAGTATTGCAAGGAAAGGTCTCCTTCAAGAGGTATCCCATTCAGTAGCCCATTGCAGATGGTTATGAGGGATTGTTGTTTACGACTGAGCAAGGCGACGCGAGATGGCGGTCCCTTGGTTGTGTTCGTATTCGGCTTGGCAACAGCTCCTGTAGCCTCCAAACGCTTGGCATGAGGATCACATTCCTCATGTCTCTTCGGCGATGAAATGGCCTCCAGTTTCGCGACGATATCTTCCTTCGCAGCCAGGTAGCCAGATTGTATTGCCGTGTAGTATTCCTTTTGGAAATAAGGATGCTCCGGCTGAGTTCCGAAATTGTTGCGGATTTGATTGTCCGTGTTTTCGAAGTCCTCCCATAAGGTTTCAAGTAATTGAAGCCTTGCATTGAGGTAGTTGACATCCTTACGGTCAGGCGAGTCCTTTTTGTAATTGGTAACCACCCGTTGGATCTCGTTCCCGGTGTTTAGTTGTTCCTGGTACAAATCGTCCATGATGTACCGATGAAGCGATAGCAGCAATGAAACTCGTTAAAGGCAGTGATAAAAGCCTAGCGTGGTAACCAACAACTCCACAATGCAGACAAACAACGATAAAGGTGATAACCAGCTCCACGGATGCGGTGATGAAGATGGTGAGATCAGCTCTAATAACGACGATGTCGCGAGGCAACGATGTCGAGAGGGATGATCGGTTCTACTTCTGCGGCGATGATGTCGAGAGAGATGATCGGCTCTACTTCTGCGGCAATGTCGATGCGTGATTCCTTTAGCAGAATCACGTCGGGGTCACCAAATGTTTGAGGTTGAGCTCTTTTGCTCACCCTTTTGTCGGAAATTAATCCAAGTTTATTTTTGCGAATTGACAACAGGGGATGGGGGGTGCGTTGAGTTCTTGTACTCAACCACTTGTTGCGGATACTACTAGTACAAAACTAGAGTATCGTAACACCAAAGAAAAACTGGACGATGTCGTTACAATAAAAGAATTGATTTGACTGACACTAGAATTTTATTTTGTATGGCTTAAATACTAAAATGCTAAATTCTAACATTACAATTTCAAAAGAAAGAAGGCAATAATCAAAAATGGATAATAAATTCAAAACGCGCAAACATCACGTATTCAATTATGTGCGTATGCAAGTCACTTGGAAGAAGTAACCCATAAAATATACAACATCGCGTCGTATGCGCATAGTACGGCTATAAAATTTAAGAAAATTTAATTGTGACGCGCACATATGTGTATAGATATGGTACTTAGAAGATGCAACATAGGAAACGGAACAAATGGCATTAACTAGACTCGTTCCACCGAATTTCAGCAGTTCAGCTGGGATCTCGTCAGCGCCCGGCGCTTTATTTTGTTTTAGTGACCGCAACGCGAGCTCAACTTCCTCTACTGTCGGGGGCTGTATGGGTGGGCCTAGATCAACAATACCATCAAGAACTTCTTGTGTGGGGATGTTAGATGGTGGGTTCAGAAGCTCTTCAAAATAAGAGGCCCATCGTTTGTTAATGCCCTCGGTGTCGCTAATGATGTTTCCATCCCTGTCCTTACAGAGGCTAGTCCTGGGTTGATAGCCGTTCTTAATTGCATTTACTAGTTTATACCCTTGTCTGGTGTTCCTATTAGCTAAGTTTTCATTAATATTCAGCAACTGCTCGTCGAAGTATTTACGTTTCTTACGTCTAATTATTCTATTCGATATTCGCCGAAGCTCGTCATATTCTCTCTATCAGTTCTTCTGATATTCACAAATATGAGACTGGTCGTTGGAGGACTGTCCACACTGAACTGAATATAGCGGTGGTCGGAGGAGTGCTCTGGAGAGATTATCTAATCCCGTACCAACTCCCAGATATCCTCCGAGACCAGTGCACTTGTTTTTTATAATGAAGGTAGGTTTGCCTTACCCACGTTGCAGAGTAACAGGTTTCTACCAAGGCGTTAGATATTTTCGTTGTGATAAAAACGATATACACTATACATTTATAAGGCCTAGGGTTTTATACCCTAAAAAGTAATAAAGATGAAACTTTATAAAAATATCATGTTGGTATATTTACTAAAAGAACATATTAAAATTTGGCACGCTTGAAATGTTTTGTTTACGCATTGAATTCATTCATGAACGGTGTTTATGTTTGCCTAAAAGGATTTTCTGATAAAATCCCCTGAAATGAGGACTTACAACCGCAGATATAATTATGTGACTACTATAAAATCGAGTCGAGTTCTCAGTAAAAATATTCAAATACAAAACTATGTATATCAACACATACGATAGATTACTTATCATCGGTTGGTATATTGTAAAGGCCACATTCACGATTAGCAGGCACAGCTTGATCTGAAATAAAATGGAGAGTTAAATGAAATGATTATTTGTAAAGGAAAGAAAAAAGGTATCTTGTCTTGACTGTATCTGTAACTTACCAATCATTTTCGGTTTCGGCAAATTCAGATTTTTCATAATCTGAACGAATGTGTGCACGTCTTTTGAGATGCGTGGATTATAGGTCTTTTCTTCAATCACAGTGCTGGATAGCTGTCATATAAAGTCCTTGCATCGACCTCTTGGAAATCAGTGCGACCGCAACCTTTAATCAGTAGCGCATCGCCCGTGAAAACAAGACCCTGCTCGTGTACAACAAACGACATGCATCCATTCGTATGGCCGGGCGTGGCTCTAGCCTCGATTTCATGTCGTCCAAAATTCACTTTTTCATTATCCCCCAAATGTCTGTCGGCTTTAGCACCGCTTTCTACAGAGATAACGCTTATGGTCGGCATGCATGTGAGTATTCACTGGAATGATTGATACACTCAATAGCACATAGATAAGACTTGAGTGATACTTACTAGCATATTTCAAACTGAATCCGAGATCTTGAATAAGCTGTGCATCTCTCTTGGCATGTTCCAAAACGGGGTCGATAATGACCGATTCTTTGGTGTTCAGGTCGGCCAACGTACTGCTGGTCGCGTCGAAAAGCTATAAAGACACCGAATCTAATCATTACACCTCCTGGGAATGAGGACATGGGAATTACTTACCTGTCTGAAGAAGGGGATTGTCCTTGGAACCACCATACTAGTAAATTTTGCAACTGAATCGGATCCTTTCAAGAAGATAGTGCAACCAATGCCATAACCTCACCATAACAAACAATAATTTGACAAATGAAACAGCTGATCGAAAGGAGAATTTATATTTATTCACAATAGCAATTCACAATTGCTTTAGAGAGAATTCTCCTAATCTTTGCGAAACAGGAATGTTCCAAGAATAGAAACATGCACTTCCAAGCGCATAACAGTAACTTACAACAAAACAAATGATCACCCACAGTTTTAAACCACATGCCTATTGTGAATTGATATTTCGCGGCTCGTTGATTGCGACAAAGTTGAACTCGTCTCAACTTTCGCGACGTGAGCGACGTGTTGTTCGCGCACAGTATACTTATCGCCATATGAAATACATTGGTTCAACTTTATTTGACAGCAGAAGCCGCGTTGTTCGCGCAGACTATAATTCAGCTATAAAACTGTGGGTGATCATTTGTTTTGTTGTAAGTTACTGTTATGCGCTTGGAAGTGCATGTTTCTATTCTTAATTCAAAAAAGTGTTTCAAGTTTGTTAGGAAGCCAGTTTTTCACAGCTCAAATGTGTCAAAAGAACGCGAACAAGAGATTTGACTATAACTGGCTGAACAGCTGATTTTCGTTGACTGCGACTTGGGGGCGTAATTCGCGCACAGTATAATTCCGAGGTGAATCGTCGTGAGTTAGCTCCACGGTGTAAAAATATCGGATTAGTTTATTGGACTAGCTCTTTAGGTCGCCAGCGCCACACATGAGCGAGCACAACCACGACCGAACTTCCACCGAACCATCAATTTCATAGAACGTGCGGAAAAAAACTTTTTCCTCATTTCCACGGTTCTATGAATTTG
Organism: Chloromyia formosa; assembly: GCA_964017055.1. Classification (NCBI taxonomy): domain Eukaryota; kingdom Metazoa; phylum Arthropoda; class Insecta; order Diptera; family Stratiomyidae; genus Chloromyia; species Chloromyia formosa. The sequence continues at coordinate 25,748,232 of OZ024818.1, forward strand.
ATGGTTCGATGGAAGTTCGGACTTGGATTTGCTCGTTCATGTGTGGCGATCTTTAGCTTGACTTGCAATGCGGTACTGGACTAAAAAAACTTGATTAGGTTTGCTTTCCGTTGTTGACGGTTGCTTTTATCGGTGTTTATGTTTTGTTACAGTCGGCGGTGGAAAAGCAAGAAGCTACTGGCTTTTTAAATTTCTAAAATTCTCTTTAAACCCAAGTGATAAGCCAACATCTGACATTTGCAATATTTAGTACCGGCCGGAATAAACACTGCACGAATTAGAATTAAATTTTTGTCCTGTATGTCTCCATAGAAACAGTCGCTCCCATATCTGGGTATTAAAACGTGCCTTACACGCAGCGATCGATCGGCCGATCTGTCGCCCGATATTGATATCGGCCTGTGTATGCGCTTATCGTTGAATATTTTTTTTTTTACAGTTCTGTACAATTTTGACCAGCTGATATTTTGTGGCGAACAACGCCATTTAGATAGACAGGCCTGCGCTCAGCTGATCGTCACGTCATTATTTCCTTCGCCAAGGCCATGCCAAGGCAGTGACTGCACACGACGATGTTCCCGGCACGACATATGTTTACAATTGGAATTGCGCCAGACAGCATTTTAGTCCTCTAAAGACACACTTTCTGGACACTTGCACCAATTTGGTCGAAGCCGCAGCCCCGGGGATCAGTCGCAGAGCATCGTGGAACAGTTCACACTTGACAAAATACATCTTTTCCGGGGCCCCGGCTGGGGGAATCACTTTTCACCCGGATTTTTGTCACTTTTCACTCGCGTCACTCTAAAAGTCAAGAATTTGCAAAAAAAAATTTTTTTTTTTATTTTTATTTTTAATTTTTGTTTTAAGTTTTAATTTTTTTTATTTTAATTTTTTTTCATCATTTATACTGAGTGTTTGGAATATTGGAGGCATGGAAAATTGAAATATTCCCAAATCCCCTTGCGTGGGCTCAGCTCGCTACGCTCGCTCCGCGCTTAAGGGATCACAACCCTCCGTATCGCACAAACATGAACGCTCGCTTCGCTCGCTCTGCGTGCAACAGCGTTTTGATCAGTTTTAAACACACCAAACATTCAGTATAAATTATTAGAACAAGAAAATAAGGAAAAATAAATAAAAAATTACGATTAAAAATAAAACAAAAATAAAAATTAACAAAAAAATTTTTTTTTTTGCTTATTTGAGAGTCTTCGGGTGACGCGAGTGATAAATGACAAAAAATCCGAGTGAAAAACGATTTTTTCACCCCGGGCCCCGAAAACTAAAAATATCCCCAACAGTTGCCTTTTTCACCCGTTCTAGAATATTCAGTTTTAGGAACTTTGCTTTACAAGTAAAGACCAGGGGAGGTTCAACAGGGGAAATTTTGCGCTTTCTGGTGATGAGTACAAGTTCAGTTTCGTCGGCGTTTACCCCGACGCCGCAAGTGCCTGCCTATTTAGTTAGAATACATAAGGCATTCTGGAGTACCTCACTTAGGACTCCCGAAAACTTACCGGAACTAGCAATGACAACATCGTCTATGTAGGCAGTCACATGGCACCCAATTTCTTCCAGTTTCAGAAGTAGCCCATTGATCGCTATACAGTATTTCGCCTTGAGGGATGCCATTACAGCCGCCTCTACTGACTGACGACGTTCCAAAAGTAGTGTGAATGATCCTGGATGTGCGCAGCAGGCCAATAAATTTACAGAGCGATTCATCGAGTTGCAGGTTCCTTAGTGCTCTATTATCGCACTAGGTTTAATGTTGTTGAAAGCGCCCTCGATATCCATGAACACAGCCAACGTATATTCCCTGCATTCTAGCGACTTTCCAATATAGCCAACCAGAGAGTGCAGAATTGTATCAACTGACCTTCCCTTCCAGTAGGCATGTTGCGAGGTAGCCAGAAGGTGTGGCGAGATGGTGTTACGAAGATGGAGGTCAATTAGTCTCTCCAGAAGTTTAAGCAAAGTTGAAGAGACGCTGATTGGTCTGAGGTCATTTGGACGGGCATGCGAGCTTCTGCCCGCCTTAGGAATAAAAATGACTAGCACAGCATGACAGTTAAGTAGCATTTACACATGCCAGTAGACCGTGCAAGTACGTACATTTTACAGGCATTGCAAGTGCCTTGCAAGTAACTTGCAACCTGTCACTTGCATATGTGTAAACAACCGTGGCTGTAAACTGCCAGGCCAGGAAACCCGCACGGTGCCTTGCAAGTAGCTGGCCTCCCGGGCCAATTGATTTCCTACTGGCATTCCAGTAGAGACTTGCGAACATATGTTTCTTGTCATTCGTAAATTTGCTGACAAGTCTACTGGCATGCCTGTGCACTAGCAAATGTAAACGAGCCATTATAGTAGTACAGTACCCACCGCCGAGCTGAACAATGCTCCTCTAGATGGAGCATCGTGGAGTGGTGACCGAGATCTCACAAGTACTGAGCGCGCCAAATAAATATACTATAAATGACTATAAATATAATATGACTAAAAAGAATACGTTTCGGGTTCGAATCCCCCACGACTACGTTCGTGGCCATGAATGTGCAGGAGGTGTATGCTGGCAACTGCATTCTTCGAAACCAGTTTATGCCGTCAAAACGTCAACTGGGCCACATGGAACAGTTGACGCGCTATGCCCCACAAGGGGTTAGGGCAACTGAGAGAGAGATAAAGAATACACAGTTCCTTTTATATTAATGGAAAGAAATGAAACTTTATATTGTATAATTTATTCTTTTAGGAATTAAATATGTATATTATTTTCATTTTCAGTTGGTAAATAAAATTGGTTTTGTCGCTTCTTTCAAATAAGACCCGCCATAGACTGTGCGATCCGTTGTCAGATCGTTCTGACGATGGATCGCCACAAAATATCTGACGATCAAAATTAAATGGAACTGTCAAAAAAATCGCCATCGATAGGCGCATACATGGTGCGATCAACCTGACGATCACAATATCGTCAGATCGATCTGACAACGAATCGCATAGTGTATGGGGGCTATAACATTAGAATATTTGTTTTATTTAATTTTTTACCTCCATTATTATTTCAACTGCCAAATATATTATTTAACTAAGTGACTAACATCGACGATAATACTTCGTAATAGTCTGTTAAGAGTTTGACCATTCCCACAATTTTAATTTCCCTGGTAATTATGATACATTGAACATTATCCACTGATTTAAACTACTACGACAAAATGTCTTTTGTAGAATTGTTTTTTTCTTCCTTATATCTTCGTGTATTTTCGAGTGGTCTCTAATATTTTAATTTGCATTATTATTGTCTATAATAATATTTCCATATTTCCTTTTTTGTTTATATGTGTTTCAATTTTTATTCATATTTTGTTTTATCTATTTTCTTATATTTTAAAGTAAAGAATGCCGTTTTTATTCGTTTGCGATTTCTATTAGATTTGGTATTCAATCAGAATTGCTTTTGAACATTGTCTTAATACTGAAATTTCACTTTCTTTTTTTTTGTGTAGGCATCTAGACGCCTCACACTATGGTGGAAAAATTCAGAAAGGAAGTTAGTATGTATAATTTTCGATATAACTTTGTTTTAATGTTTACATATGAATGGTCTTTGTCCATTAATTCGGTCAATTTATATGAATGGGAATTACTAATAGTCAAGTTATCGATAATTTGTGGTATTATTGTTTTATTTACGCTTCAGATTACTTTAGTGGAATTCCCCAAATGATCAGTTTGTAATTAAGTACTCGTACTAATTGTTGCAATATTAAATTTAAATGGTTTATTTTCTGCATATTTACAATGAAAATTATTTATTAACTTGCAAAGAAAGACCAACGGATATGTTATGATATGACTTCATATGTGAGTTAACAAAGCTATTTACATCTAACAAAATATATAAAATACAATAGGTCCATTAAATTACTTCTCCTGGCTGCTGAGTATTTTCTGTTGGTATTTCTTTTTGAACTATTTAACACTAAATAATATCTCGATTCGAGAGCTTTCTATGAATTTCTTTTTAATAGATATTTTCGATAGCAGTAGTAATTGCGAATAAGTAAAATTATTTAATTTCCCCTGTGCTGTGGGTCGTAAGAATAAGCTACAGCCTTTCCTGACTTGTCATAGAAAGCTGTTAAATGGGCAGAATTTGTAGTGTATAGCTCGCCATAAACGATCGGACCGAACCATTCGTGACCACGACTGAACCACGTCAATTTCATAGAACGGTGGAAATGAAATTTTTTTCCTCACGTTTTATGAAATTGACATGGTTCGATGCTGGTCACGAATGATTTGGTTCGATCGTCTGTGGCGACATCTATGGCCACGTTTAGACCGTGGAACTAAAAGGCGATTTAACTAAATCATTTTAGTGTTAGTACTTGTTGGTGGAGTGTTTATACCGACCATACGGAGAGGTACTTCTTCTTCTTCTTTCTCCGTTGACAGCACAGATAAATTTTACAGGTGTAAATTTTACGACAGAAAAAGACTATTTCCTGCCCGTGATCACGCATTGGCTTTCCTGAAATTGCAAACAAAGCAAACGCCGAACAAAAAAAAAACCACAACAAAGGAAACGTCCACCACCGAGTCAACATTAGCGACGACAGCGACATAGTCCCAATTTTTTTAGCCCAGTTCCGCATCGCAAGTAGAGATAAGCCAAGTCCAAAACTAACTAAATCGATACGTTTATATCGTCGAGAGTTAGATCGATTTAGTTAGATCTCGAAGATAGTCCCGCGGTCTAAACGTAGTGTATTACATGGTAATGAAAAGTCAAGTAGGATTCTTATAACCCTCATAAAGTCCAAAGTCTAGTGATAGCTTCACGATTTTGCGCTTTAATCTTGCGTTATGAAAAGCCGCTTGCAGCAGCGGAGTACTGGAAAAAAATAGAGAAGAAATCGACCTCAGTTTAAGTGAACCGATGGATGTTCACTGTGGATTAGGTGCCTGCCTACTACGCTGTGCATTATGTATTGTCAAAATCACCGATCGTCCATAGAACAAATGGAAACGAGATCTGTCATTGGTTGAGGGCCGGTTGACACGTTCAAAGTACACTTTGGCAAAGTACGTTGACAACCTACTTTGAAGTTACTTTGAACGTGTCAACCCCCTTCAAAGTGCTTTGAAGTCTCTAGCGTCCTATCAAAGCAAAGTAGGATGGTGCGCAACTTTCCATCAAAGAATTGATTGTAAATCGACAAGTTCACAGAAAACAGTTGGTGGGGCGGGAAATAATGAGTTGTTGGTGGTTTTTATTCAATTTACGGTGGTCTGAACAATGCGTTTTGGTGTAAATTCCCTAGAAATGCTAAATCCAGCGTTTTTTGCAAGTGGCAAAGTGGTAATTCACAATGGTGGATATTCTTGCCAAGTCATACTTTGACAAAGTGTACTTTGAGCATGTCAACCGGCCTTGAATCGGGGCAAAGTTTTGAATTTCGTAGAACTTTGCGGCGCGCGTGTACATTAGTTCTATCCAAAAAAATTTGCGTGTGTTTGAGCTTTCTTTTTGCGTAATCCCAAAAATCGTGACGTTATACACTGTGCGATCCATCGTCAGATCGATCGCCCAATATTGTGATCGTTCATGTTAACACTGGCGATTTAACTACTATCCCCGGGGTAAACTATGTATAGTGTCGTACAATGCACATTATATGTATACCTATATAGTGCAGCCATTGTATCCAGGGGCGTATTCAGATTTAGCTCGGAATTGTAATGAACCATCTATGAACCATATTCTGGTGGTGCTGCTTCAACCGACAGATCGAAGGCAGTATCTGATGAGTAGTGATCTGTCGGTGGTGCGAAACCAAAGGCCGAATTGGGCGTTGAACCCCGCGGGGTACAGAGCACTGAGGCCGGATCGCCCGTTGTGCTATAGCTCAGAGTCTTTTATTAGGCCTAAACCTGATCGAATTCGATCGAGCTAATAAATTTGCTCAGGAGGTATAATTAATTTGGACCGTATACCATATACTGTCGAAATTATCGGCCCAGATAAAGCCGAGCACTATAATGCCAAACTGGGGATGAGATCTGAGAAGTATAGAGTGACGGCGGCCCGAGGCCCTTCCCGTTTTGAGTTGGCGGATATGCAAGACAAAAAGATAGGCGTATTCTACGCTAACAATTGAAGAACATAATCATTCAGCTGAATCTTCGCAAATATTCAGCTGTATTGTAATGGACTGGTTACATTATCGACAGAGGCATTCGCGAACCCACGTTGGGCTCCACATACATATGTAACGGACGGTTTTGTGGGCATCCGCAGATGCCCGTGGGGACGGAGCCTAAGATAGCATAATGACCGTGAAAGTCGAGCCGTGCCATCTGGTAAAGAAAAAGGCCACTTAAAGAGCTAAGCAACGGTTTATGCTTGTTGTAGCTTGGTTTTCACCACTCGGTGTCTGTCATAGGCCCGGGGAAGACAACACAAACATGGGAGGCGAAAATGGGGTATACAACAAATGGGCGGTAAGGATGGAATGATTGGCCGTCGGCGCAGATGCTCTCGCGCTCGCATCGGGGTAAGGGTATAATGGGGCCCTCTGCCTCTGGTTTTGTACCAACAATAAATCACTAAATTTGAAATCAAAAACGGATACTTTGTCTAATCACTTTTTTATTATTGTTCCCTGACGCGTTTCGCTCTTTCGAGCATCTTCAGAGGGATGCTCGAAAGAGCGAAACGCGTCAGGGAACAATAATAAAAAAGTGATTAGACAAAGTATCCGTTTTTGATTTCAAATTTAATATGGACTATCACAAAGTGCAAATATCGTCAATCGAGTTTAATAAATCACTACTCATCAGGTGCTGCCTTCGATTGCCTGGTGGAAGCAGCACTACCAGGATATGGTCCATTACAGGTAGTTCATTGCAATTTTCACTGCTATTTGTGAAAAAAGGCAGAAATTAAAAATAAACGTCTGTAGGTATTTTACCTTATTTCAAATATGTATTATACTAAATTTTAATTTTCAGCTGAACAAAACTAAAAACTTTAATCAGAAACTTCGTATTCATGTGCACTTTTTAAATTGTGGTTTAAACTATTCATGGATATAAAATATACAGGTATCGGTGGAAAAGTTATGAGATAATGCAATGTTAAGTATACATTAACATAAACAATAATTGTGTTTGTATAACATGGTGATACGTGATATATTGTCTTTTGATGAGGTTTGATATCAACGAACTAGGCTTTTTGTCAGAAATTGCTTTGTAGTTGGAATCGATTTTATTGATATTTTAGTACACATAGCGCCTGTAAGTCTTAGATAAGAGTTCGGCAAGAGGCGTGTATTGTCCACAGGTACTTCTAACATTTTTAATATGTATGATAGTTCAATATTCGATACATGTATGTATGTACTTACGAGTGGATATGTAATGCAAAAAATAAACTTGGGCCAAGTGTCAACAGTCGATGCTCAGCAACCATCCGTTTATACTATAACGCCACGTTTATAACTTTTCTCTGATTAATGCAACCTTTATATAGTTGAATGGTAGCCGGTATTTTTGTTCATAGGCAAAAGAAAATTGTATAACAATTAACATTGATATAGAAAAATGTATACGTTTTGTCCCCAGTACCCACTATTTTATCTCAATACAATTTATATACATTACAATTGTAACATTCTGTTTTATTATTAAGTATAACTTGATTTATTAATTTAATTTATATATAATTTACTCACATCTCGTTTTTTCGGTTGTTCTGGCAGTGGAAAAAGTTAACTAAACACTTGCTACAACAATATATGTATGTATCAACTATGATCTACTTATATTACTTGGTATTTATACCTTACATTTTAAATTTATTTCCACATGTTCATTAAACTAACTTTGATATTTTTTCTTATTTGGTTATTTTTACAGGGTGGAGGTGTTAGCCGTTTACCACACTATGAGTGTAAGCAAATATTTTTTTTGCTAGTATAATACCTATAATATGAAGAATATATGAAGATAATTTGGTAAGAAGAATTTTTCAACTAAAAATTAAATAAAAAATGTATTAATTACATTTTTAAAATAATACGACTGCTCCCTTTATTATATTTTTATTTTGTAAAATTAATACAAATCGTTGGCTTGGAAGTTGTGCTTCATTTAGTTTGTCTTACCCATTTATAGCAAGTACAACATAATATTGTGGATAAGTATCTTAATAATATCCCGGCAGCATAGCATCGTAATTCTGCATTTTCTGTTTATTAATGGCAATGTACAATGTAGAGTACAATGAAGAGATATAAATATGCAGCTAGCATGCAGTTTAAGTTTAATTCGCTTATATGTGTTTTTTTTACATATGATAACTGTACAAATTGTCATATTGGATAGTTTTTATTTGTAAATGATTGTAGCATTACACATATACTCTAACTCATCTAAAGTGAAGGCATCACAGATTTTAAATGAAAGACAATTAGAATTTATGACGATTATTGATCATAATGTAAATGACAGAAAGTATACATTTTTTATCATTAAATATTAGGGGTGGGTTTGTAGGTGTTTCTTCGAAGCATAGCAACTAAAACTCGAAAGTGCATTCAATTTGAATGTTCATTAAGAACTGAAATTTGATAAATGTATCTCCTTGTTAAGTGATTCCTTTAAAATCTGAAATAGATATAAAATATAAAATTAAAATCTAAATTTATTGTATTGTTTGACTTGCATTGGATTTGATTGTGGTATTGTGATATTTTTGTTCAGTTGTTCATAATTATCTGCGTTGGCCTAGGATGTTGTTATTAGCAGATTTCATAAATCTAATTATCCGTTTACTCGATTTCTTCAAACTGCAAAAGAAAATTAATTTTAATTGCTAGCTTCGGTATTGCTATTTGCAAAGAATGTCCTTTTTCACACACCGAAGGACTTAAAATGGTATCAGTTCTAGCCAAAGAACTCAAAATGTCTTCAACAGTACTCGAGTGCATTGGTCTATTGGTCTCATCACCCCGAATCAGGAGATACCCATATATACAAGGTTTGGTTTCCGTTTTATTTCATGATACAGAGAGTCCTTTTTTTCTTGCAGGAGGACCAAAATATCAGTATGACTTGTACGATGCGCTGGAAGGTTCGGAAATCGTCAAACTACAACGTCTTCAATGGGCAGGGCATGTACAATGAATAAACGATTTTCACATGCCTAAACAAGTAATGAACGGAAGACGAGTCGACGGAGCGAGACTGCGAGGAAGACCGAGATTTCGTTGGGAGAGCTCAGTATATGCTGACGCCCAGCAACTTCTAAGATTGGAGGACGCGGTCATGTGACCGCGATAATTGGAGGACAACGATCAAGGCGGATAAACCCCGACGATGATGACAAAACCATCGGATTGCGGGCGTAGCCCTCTTATATTCCGGTCCGGTTTCATTTTTTATGTAACAAAATGATCGATAATAATGATTGAATAGACCATGTACTTACCATCTTCACGGGCTGTTTCTCACTGCTCCAGAAGCCGTACGTGATTTTTGTAGGCAGTGTTTTCATATTATGCATATTAATTAATACATACGTATTTTTCCAAAACGGTGCTTCCAGCTATATTGTTGCGTGCCCATTAGGTTTTAAGATGACTGAAAACGGCAGAAATCGTTTATTGATAAGCAAAAATAAATTTCTATAGTTCCAAAAAAGATGAAATCAGCAGATCCGAGTATTCATTTTTATCCATATTAGCAGGCGCTGTACGTTATTATTTTTTAATGTTTTTCCAAGTGCATTGATTGTTGAAAACTATATGGAGTTTCGCTACGTTTTCTTTGCACTTTCTTAGAGAATCGCAGTCAAATTCTTTCAATGAACAGTGTTACACTGTGTTTATCTTTATGTTGATAAGATTATTCAAATTGATATTAATTACAATAATGTGGTATGCATCAAAGCGTAGTATAAACGTTGGTCGTTTCGTATTTAGTATATATTATGTATAATTCGTAACGTTTAAGTTATTTTCTATGTTTTCAAATATCTGATAGACACATATCCTGTGTTTATTTTTACATAAACTTTGCATACATATATTATTACTGTGTTGCCGGTAATAATTTTAGAAGAGACTCTTAAGGAATCCGGCTGGTCCAGCCTGTAATTGAAACAGAATTGGTAATTAATCACATTAAGGATATGACATAAATATTTTTATTCGACTTACGTCTTGTTGTTGTTGCTGTGTACGTAGCTTCGCTTGGGCATTTTTAAGAGCTCTGAAAAAAAAATCAAATAAAACCTTGCGGTTTTATTATTTAAATATATGTAAATTAAGATACGCACTGCTGTAAGTCCATAATTGTTTTTTCCTTGGCATTTTGTTCCTCTTGGGACATTTGTACTAATTGAAGCAACCGTTCAGTTTCTGCTGCTGATTTACCAGCCTCTTCCTTAGCGATGTTAAATTCTTTTGTTATTCTAAAATTGTCAATATAAAAAAAATATTCTTAGAATTATTGTTAAAAGTAATGCATTATTAGAAATCTCTCCCCATGTATTATTGAAAATCTTTTTTTTTATCAGAGGTATTATTGATTGATCCTTATTTCATTATTCGTTTAGAATATACTAGTCAACTTTTGAAGTCTGTAAAGGTCTTCTTTGTTACAATTAATACAATTTACCGTATTATGGTAACCTGCACAGCGTCCCGACCTGAATTCCCTAGAGCACATGAGAGTTAAGGTAAGTATATAGATTAAATCTCAAGAAGTTGACTTCAATAACTTTCAAGAACTACAGTGGGTGATTATCGAAGAATGGTATAACATCTCAGGTGACGCCATTAGCAGTGTTACTGATAGGATTCAGAAAACAATGGAGGTCCTATACGAAATTTTGTTATTTAGTAACTACAAGTAATGCCCGAATCAGAATGAACGCAGAGTGCAGCAGCAGCGGCAGCGAAATGTCAAATTAGAAAGCACGTGTTTCCCATACGCAACCTAGATTTAACACAGCGGCAGCGACAGCGGCGAAAGCAGATCTGCATGTTGTTGTAGTTGGTGCTGCCGCTGCTGCCGCTGCTTTCTGCATTCATTCTAGTTCCGGCATGATGCATCGATGGACGCGACAGTGAAAGAAAACAATAGTACTTAGGGCCGTTTTCTCAATGTCTAGTTAAATCTTATCCTGTAGATAAACACTAAACGGCACTCATCTTCCGGTTAAGAATTTATCGGACAATGATTCCAAACAGCTGATACGAGCGGCTGAGATTTTGACAGCTAGAACGTAAACAACGTTTGCACATTCAAATGAGACAATTAAACTGGTCACAAGGAATAGAGTTCTGGATATTCATTCGAAGGAAACGGATCTGAAACCAACTCAGCCGGAAAATAATGCTGAGAGGTTGCACAGAAGTAGAATAGAATAGAACAGGTGGCAGAATTCCGCCAAGAAAATCAGCTGACTTTCTACTGCATTAGCTGCGCTGTGGACAGCATTATCATATTTTGAGCGTTGCATGCGCTAAGGTTAAATTTAGTGTCCCGGATAGCTAACTGGCAGTTTAACCAGACATTGAGAAAAAGGGCCTTAGGCCCGTTTTCTCAATGTCCAGTTAAAATTTAAACTCGAGATAAAATTTGTTGTTGTTGTTGTATTCCCTGTAAAATTTGACAGATGGGTACGTTCAGTGTCTGTTTAACTGGAGTTTAAATTTTAATCAGACATTGAGAAAACGGGCCTTAGACTTTTAGTCTAGTATAATATGTAGTATGTATTATTAAATACTTACGTATCCAGTTGTCTTTGTGTTTCTGTTAACTTCTTATTCAGTTCACCAGCCGCGGCCGCCGTACCACCCGCCTGTAATTGTGAATTAAGAAATTTAAACAATTTATGAATTAGTATATACATACAATACAAGTATATAAAATATATTGTACCTTTTGCAATGATTTCTCTAATTGATCCATTTGTTCTTTTCGTTTCTTTAATTGCCTATCGAATTCGGATAAATTCTTCTCCTTCTCTTCGATGTCTTTTCGTTTGACTTCAATTGCTTTTCGTTGATCATCAATTATTTTCCGTTCGCTTTCGATCGATTTAATTTTATTTTCCAATTGTTTGTTAACTTCTTCGATTTGTTTTGTTTGCGCATCCATTTGTTTACGTTGAGCGTCATCTGTGACATTATTTTTTTGTGCATTTTGTAGCCTTTTATTCGCTTCGTTAAGATCCAGCTGTAATAATGTAATTTAACGAAATAGCGTTATTATTCAATAACGAACAGACAGAAAAAATTACTAGATTTTTTATGTTGGTGTTCTATTTTTAGTAATGAACAAATTTAGAAAAGCAGGATACACGATAAACGGATGTTTGAGAGAGAAGTATAAAATACAGTTCAGGAAGACTCCAGGAAAAACAGCTGATTTTGCAACTGCGTTGTCATATAGTTGAGTGTTGCGATGCGCTGCATACCCTTAGGCATAGGCGCTTCAATAGACTAATGTCCCGGTTAGTTAATTGCAGGTTTAACCGGACGTTAAGAAATCGGCCCTTACAGGGATAAGTTTACAACGAAACGTGATATAAGCTGAGATCTCGATGTGATCCGGCCGTTTTTCTACGCCCCATCATTTTAAATAAGTTTTCTTTCAGTTTTAAGCGTACAGTTACGAGTAGTTTATGTTATGATATGGCATCAAGAAACCGAAGGGCTAGACCCTGCGTGCTGTAGTTGTTGTTGTAGCGACGCGTCGGGCGTTGAAAGGGTTTGACGGCTCTTGGCCATTGCTGATACGTAGGGTCGCTCCGATAAGTAGAACCAACTGCCACAAGGTCAACTCTTTGTGGCTGACGCTTTCACATAATAAGCTTGCCGTTCACGATCGAGCACAACCAGGACAGCACCCTTCAAGACTATTGCGCGCAAGCACCGAGCCAAAAATTGGTGCAATTTTAGTTCAGTGGATGTTCGGTCGTGTCGATCGTTTGAGGCGAACTTAAACGTGCCATACACACACCGATCGATCGGCCGATCCGTCGCCCGAAATCAATATCGGCCGACGGATTGGCCTGTGTATGTGGAAATCGCATCGATCGGCCAATCAATTTTGATCTGCCGATATTTTAGTGCGATTTTAATGCGATCGATCGGTGACGATCGATTGGGTAGTGTATGTGATTATCGCAAGTGAATGTCAAATTACCAAATTATTAAATGATGAAATTTCAAGGATTCTAATGATTTAAATGGCACTACAATTGAAATATCAAATATGTGGTATACGAAAATACCACACACATCCAAATAGTTAACAAAAATGAATCTAGGTTGGATTGGGAGTGAATCATAACCTATTTTTTGAATTGTCATTCGTTATCGCATCGCACGAAAATCGCTTAGTGTGTGTGCAGTGGAGATCGGCAGATATTTTGTGGCGATCCATCGGCCGATCGATCGGACGACGGATCGGATAATGTATGGCGGCTATTAAACGTGCCATACACACACCGATCGATCGGCCGATCCGTCGCCCGAAATCAATATCGGCCGACGGATTGGCGTGTGTATGTGGAAATCGCACCGATCGGGCGATCAATTTTGATCAGCCGATATTTTAGTGCGATTTTCGTGCGATCGATCGGTGACGATCGATTGGGTAGTGTATGTGATTATCGCAAGTGAATGTCAAATTACCAAATTATTAAATTATGAAATTTTAAGGATTCTAATGATTTAAATGGCACTGCAATTGAAATATCAAATATGTGGTATACGAAAATACCACACACATCCAAATAGTTAACAAAAATGAATCTAGGTTGGATTGGGAGTGAATCATAACCTATTTTTTGAATTGTCATTCGTTATCGCATCGCACGAAAATCAGTGTGTGTGCAGTGGACATCGGCAGATATTTTGTGGCGATCCATCGGCCGATCGCTCGGACGACGGATCGGATAATGTATGGCGGCTATTAAGCCATTTGGACAATTTTGTTGCCCACATTCATGGTGACGCGCTCGGTGGCCGTGTTCGTTCGGACAATACTCTACGATTTAGAGAACGAAGGTTCGATCCTCGGCGCGAACAAAAAAAAAAACTACCTGTGGGTACTAATATAACTCCCAACTGCACGTCCGAAAAGTATTGTAGATATGCTATCGAAATGTCAACAAGGCATATAAATACTAGAGATTTTGACGCGCCTATGGCCCTGGAGGAGTCAAGGCAATTAACAACAACAACACATTCATGGTAGATTGACTGGTTAGTTTGTTTATAAGGGAGCTTTTTAGTAGTGAGTTTTACTTTTACTGTAACTAAATTAGATGACTTAAGCGGCCATAATAGTCAAATATTTGACTACTTTTTGTGTCAAGTTTTTGACTAACAGTGTACTAGCAATAATAATAACATTAATACATATAGTTTCATAGCAACTAATTTGATATAAAAAAATGGATGCCAAACGCGTCGAGTTGTTTTGACTGTGAAATGTGAAATGGTCGCTTAAGAATTGTCGAATATTTGTATTAATTTCGACCGTGGTCTATATGGTTATAAAAAACACTTTTCGGCGAAGAACATCCATTCTATCTATCATATATATCACAAAGTGACATATCTACAACAGGGCAATTACCTGGCTCCTTTCTAACTCCTGTACCAACATTTCCAATTGCGCTTGTAACCTTTCGCGTTCCACATTCGAACTTTGCAGTTCCTTCCGCAGGCTATCCATTTCCTGTACTTGAGCCTGCGTTCCGCCCTGTTGTTGTATTTGTTTTTGCAGATTTGCCATTTGCGCGAGTTGTTGCTGTTGTTGTTTCTCGAGTACCTATGAATAAAACCAGGTTATCAGAGTTAAATGCAACGATTAAGTAATGTCCATTATATTATTTACCTGGACTCTTTTATGCATCTCGCCGGCTGCTCGTTCAGCTTGATCTGCCCGATTTCTTTCTTGCTCGACAGCCTTTCGCCATTGCTCGAGCTCAGCGCCCTGTTGTCCGCTTTCCATTAAACGTTGCTTTATCATTTGATTTTCAGCTCGAAGCTGTTGCAACTCCTGAGGATTAGCTTGAGGACCGTGGCCGTTCTTCAGACGACGGTTTTCCTCTCTATGTCGTTGAAGTTCCTTTTCAGTTTCATCTAATTCCTTCTGGAAATTCATTAGCATATTTTGGCTCTTTTCGAGTTGCATTACAAGTTGATCGCGTTCCATTTGGAGTTGTTTACAATCCTGTTCCATCTTCATCATATTCTTCTCTATTTGTCCAGTTTGCATTGAATTCATTTCAAAGGCTCGCGCAGACTGTCGAAGTTGCTCTTTCTCAGCCTCTGCTCTCTCTAGACGTTCATGCACGCGGCTTAGTTCAGCCGACATTCTTTCAAATTCAATTCGAGTAGCTTCATTGGCTTCTTGTTGTTTCGCAAGATGTATTTGTGCTTTTTCTAATTCTTTAGCTAATCTACCGGCCTCTAGTTCGGTGGCATCGCGTGATTGTAAAGCTTTGTCTAGACGTTCACGAAGTCTGTCAATTTCTTGCTTATCATTAGGATTGGCTGACATACCCGGGCTCACTGCACCTAAACTTTGTCGTAAGCGTTCTGTCTCCTTAATGAGCTTCTCGTGCTTATCTCGCACTTTCTCGCATTCAATATGAGCCCGCTCTAATTCCGTCCGTTGTTTCTCCTGATTGCCAATTAATTTGGCTATTTCAGTCTTCGATAATTCGAGCTGAAGGGTGGCTTCGTGCAATTTTGCCTCCAAAATTTGAATCTCATTTTCCCTTTGTTCGTATTTTTCCTTGAATTTTTCGTATGATTCACTTTCGTATTGTGACTTACCACGAAGAGTTTCGAGCTCCATTAAAGATTTGTCAAGTCGCTCGCGTAGTCGCTCATTTTCGTCCTTGTATCTTCGAGATTCTCTACTGTACGTTTCATTTTCTTGGAGTCGACGAAGTTCAGATTGACTCTTATCGTAACGTTCCCTTAGTTTGTCCAACTCTAAGTTAGTTCGAAGAACTTCTTCTTTAGCAGCGTCCATGGCGGCTACCATTTTTGCTTGAGCCGAATGTGCACGTTCCAGCTCATAGTTCAATCGTTCTAATTCACTCTGAATATTTTCTTTTTCGCCCTGTGTTCTTCGTAGATCAGTTTGTGTTTTATCGGTTCGTTCTCGTTGAAGGTCAGCTTCCTCGCGAGCTTTCTCCTCGAGCTCCTTGGCACGGGCCAGTTGGAGTGCTGCACGATCGCATGCTTCCTGAAGTCGTGAACTTTCCTCCTGTAGTTTCCGGAGATCCTCGCGAGCTTTTGCAGCGGCCAAAGCAGACCTTTCTGCTTCGACTTCAAGGCGGGCACGGTCAGCTTCAGCGGTATCACAGCGTGATTGTAGACGGTAAATTTCGTTTTGAGCGCGATCGTATTTCTCGAGCATTTTCTCGAATTCCTTATTTGATGTGTCCTTTTCATCGATAAGCTTCTGACTAGCATATAGTGACTTATCAAGTTTTTCTTTGAGTATTTCTACTTCAGTAATAGCATCGTCTCGTTCCATCTGAAAGTCAAGGAGTTATTGTTTGGAATTGGGGATAATATGATGTGATAGGGCTCTAAGTTAATTTTGCAAGGTGATATCCAATTCATATCCTACTTACCCTAAAATAGTTTCGTATGGAAGAAACCTCACATTGTAATCAGTGGAATCAACAAACTTCGTTAGAACTACAATTTTCAGTTCCATTACTTTTTTTTTATTTGCACGACAATCAATTCGAAGCTTTTCACTTATTTACTAGGTCGATATTTAAGAAAATATAGCCAGTTTCTCTATAGTGTTCCCACATAGAACAAAATATAGTGAATTAGATGATACTAAGATTCCTACTCGTCGGGCAATGGATAAATTACATAAACTTTTTTTTCCACCGCCAATATAATCAGTTGAGGAACTAAAGCGAGAAATAAGATTCCATCCCTCCCTTCCCTTCGTCCCTTTTACGAAGTCTGATCGATACCGATCCCATTTGATTTGATTTACCTTAACCCTTAGTGGAGCATAGCGCGGAAACTAATACTATGCGCCAACGTTTTCGGTTTCGAGCAATAGGTCACAACGGCTCCCAAGATTTCCTTATAACGTAGGCCATTGATCGACGCCATTAAATTCTAGGACTCCCCTTGGTCGGCCTAAATGGGGAAAAGGGTTTGGTTACAAGGCACGTTCGCCAATTCAGTTATCGGTATTCTGTAAAGTGTTATTTGTCTACTACCATTTCTGCCTTCCCATCAATACGCCGATTGACATATGATCCGTAAGCTGAATCGGCTCTTCATTCGCTAAAAAAAACAGTCCACTTAGGACCAACGCCTCGAGATAAGTTACTAGATCGTGACGGTGTACATAGAGGTGTGTGATCAGTAATACGATCAACGGAGTTATTTATCCCAAATAGGTATTCATTTAACAGCCGAATGGGATCAGAGTCCGACACGTAAATCCCTTTTTATCGAAAAGACTACTGCCTTCAGTAGGATTCGAGCCAGAGGCCCAGTGAACAGAAAACGAACGTGCTAACCGTTGCGCCATCTAGACTATCATCTTCATTAGATACTGGTCGCATTTGGCCGAGACTAGATACGGTATTACTGGTCTAGTAAAAAACAATGAGCAACAGAGATGTGAAGCTTTGTATATCCGTAAGGCAGCTGTTATACTATTATAAAAGTTCTTTTACAGAGATCTTTTAAAAAATATCTTTGACAGCAAACTTATATACAGTAATAAGGTAACTTTTATAAAAGATGTTTTTTATAAAATTTCTCTTATGATTTTTAGCCTTTTCATCCTATATTTTAGAAAAGTATTTTGACAGCCAGAGAAGAAGACTTTTGCATCAGCTGTGCATTATTTTGTTTTCTGGGAAGCAGTCGTGAAAGCACGTGATGTTATCGCCCAGGCACAATCGAATACCAGCAATACCATACATCCACTTTCTTCATTTCCATCCTCCAGAGTTTGGATACAACGCTGCGCGAGATTCAAGTGGTGAATTGGCCGTTCAGATCCGGAAAGTCATTTTGGCTTTGGGCGATTTCATGAATGTCCAATGTAACGTTTGCATCGGCAGCACAAACCTCGACCAGGACATTTGTAAACTGGGCTACGGATAACACTGTGAGCGGAACGCCTGGACTAGTGTTCGACATGATCTGGTGGCAAGGGCTGCGAACGCGATAGATAAAAGTGCTGGTTCTGGACGAAGCCGACGAAAGGGATTCAAAGAGGAAAAGTGGTTATCAGGTGTGGCGAACTTAAGTTCTTGATAGCTTCATGAATCTGAATCGGGAGCGTCAGAGTTCTTATAAATAAACATTAAACCGTCTCAAAATAGTGTCGAAATGTTTTACAACCAAAACGCAGCCAATGGCAAGGAGATGACTGACTGCTCCGGTTAAGGTCGCGATCGCGATCGCGCAAAACCGCCACAAAGGTCACCACACAAGGTCGCGCAGAACCACGACCGAACTTCCATTGAATCATCAAATATCATACAACCGTGGAAATAAGGAGATTTTTTTTTCTATTGAGTTGGACGTTTAGTGTTATTTATATATAGATCGCCAAAATGTCGTAAACACGATAACTGTCGAACGGAAGAAGCTAACGAAATGAAACTTGTCCAGTGGATACAGGTCAGTAAAGACGCGGCTGGTATTGAAATCCAGCAATATCGATCAAGCGGTTAAAGAGTTATAGCTATATAACGGCAAAAGTATCTAAGCATAATAACTCCATAACGGAATAAGCTAGCTGGGCCAAACTTGTTCAGTAGGTAGACGTCCATGAGCACTAGCCTACTATATTATTGAGTTTCAGTAAACATCCATCAAGCGGTTAAAAAGTTACAGCTACATGACGTTATAATAATATAGTAAAAAGCAAAATATCTACATAACCGAACGAACTAGCTCGGCTCCAGTTGGCCCACGTTGCCCTCAGTCAAGCTCCTACCTAATTTCAGAAAAATGCATCAAACAGTTCAAAAGTTACAGCTAAGCAAAATAACTCTATAACGCAAGAAGCTAGCTGAATGAAACTTTTCTAATTGGTGGGCCTTCGTAAGGAATAGACTCCTTAATTTCAATCAGTTCACTGCACCCGGGGTTTTTCTATTGATTTTGACATGGTTCGATAACTTCTAGTGAAAATCTTGGCTCATGGGGTTAGCAGCCCCCATGAATTAGCTCATGAACAAGTAGTATGTCGACTGGTTCTGTTCAAATTCCTCGTACAGGTGTTTAGCCTGAATTGATTATGGTGCGTAAACATCGTGAGATTCCCAACGTTGGCGACATCCCGGACAACAATGAACATACCTGTAACTTCTGTTGAATTAAGTGCGCTTTGTCCCATCGCTCTTTCACAACATCCAGTTCAGTCTGGATCGATTCCCTATCTCGTTGGGCCTTCATCAGCAGGCTCTGGTTGTTTTCGGCACGCTCTTTAGCGGCCTCCATCTCATCGGACAAAGCATCCCTTTCTTTCTGTATACGAGCAAGTGACATCTATGTGATTTATATAGATAGTACAACACAAACAAACACCACAACAACACTAGAAAAATTAATACTTGTAATTTCTCCACTTTGTCTCGCATGCGTTCAGCATCCATGCCGAGTCCTTCACGTTCCTTCTGCATGCGAGCCGCTTGTCCGAGTGCCTTGTCTAATTGAGATTGAATATTCTCGAAATCGTAGGCCTGCTTCTCCTTCTCGAGTTGAAGGCGCCGTACTTCAGCTAAGCTTTTGTCAAGACGTTCTTGAAGATGATCTGCCTCACTTTGTGCTTTATCGAGGGAGTTTTGTAGTTTCTCTTGCTGAAGCTGTGCCTTTCCAAGGGTGGCTTGTGTTCGCTCCAGTTCTTCCTTAGCTTTTTCGAACTCGGCCACCACCTGTGAATTTTATTTTTAATCTTTGTTAATCACACTTTTCTTTTTAGTTTTTATAGGAAGCACTTACCT
Source organism: Chloromyia formosa (assembly GCA_964017055.1). Classification (NCBI taxonomy): domain Eukaryota; kingdom Metazoa; phylum Arthropoda; class Insecta; order Diptera; family Stratiomyidae; genus Chloromyia; species Chloromyia formosa. Next base: position 25,768,294 of record OZ024818.1, read on the forward strand.
TGTCGCGTTCACTATGAACTCGAGTGACGCTGCCTTGACTTCTTTCCAGTTCCTGTCGTAAGCTTTCCTGTTCTTGTTGAGCATTTTCGAGTTTAGCCTTGAGTCGATATACTTCGCCCTGACTCTTTTCGAGTTTCTCTTGTAATGCCGTGGCTTCGGTCCGAGCACGCTCCGCATCAGACTAAAATTGTATGATCGTTAGTATGTTTATGAAAAGCAGTCAAAACTGTCGCGTCAATAAGCTAGCAAAGGGGCAAAAAGTGGTTTCATATCAATTAATTTCGAAATATCCCTTTCGAATGCCAAAGTAAAAAATGCTAAATTACAGAGCCAAACTTGTGCACTGCGCAAAAAATGTATGCGAAAGTTTTAAAAACTTGTAAATTATGTAGTCTGTTGAATTTTATGGAGCATGACTGAATAAACTTGATTTTCTATTATAAACTGTCACTGCGCTGAAGAACGAGTTTATGTGAATGGATTTTACAAAAGATTGAATCAAAAACGTTCAAATTTACAGTAAAATGTTGTGAAGTATTTGTAACGGAAAAATACGCAATACAAACAATACGTATGCGTGCTTAGACTTTCGCTCATGAGTCATGACGTAATTGAGTAATGAGCCTCAACTATAGGTCTGAAAGCCCCTTAACACCATATTCCCACTATACGGTCAAATTACTTAACTTGACAAAGAAACGAAATAGTGAATGCATGCACACAATCGGTATCGCCCCGAAATTGAGCATGTATGCACTAACTATTTAATAGTGCCGAAGATCGAACCGGACCGCTCGTGACCACCTCAGAACCACGTCAATCTCATAAAACGTGCGTGGTTGGGTGTTGGCTAAGAATGGTTCGGTTCGATCGTTGTGGTGAGCTTAAACGTGCCATACACACATCGATCGGCCGATCCGTCGCCCGATATCGATTTCGGGCTGTGTATGCGTTTATTGTTGACGATTTTTTTTAAAGTTCCATATAATTTATGATCAGCTGATAGTTTGTGACGATCGCGACGGATCGGATAATGTATGGCGGCTATTATGATGTATACACGGAAGAGAGAATTCATCCTTGGGTGGGTTTTCGCGATGAAGTATTGGCTGCGTTCCTAAAACAACAGCAATGAGAAGCGATTAGTGCTGCATCGTATTTTATCTTGGAGACTCTTGTGCTGAGCGCTTTCAGTCAGCAGTAAATTTTGCACTGGATTTTTAATCAGATATTATAATCAATCTACACTTTAACCGTTGTCAAAGAAAAATTAAACCAATGCCGGGTTCTTACAAAAGACTGATTCTGATCCAGTGAGTGACGGCAGTGGCGTAACTATCGGTGTTCGGTGTGTTCCATGGAACAGAGGCCCTCAAGCCATGGGGCCCTCGGGCGGGGCCAAATGGCAGAAGTTAAGGAGGAAAAGAAAAAACTACAAAAATTTATTTTTCGTTCATGGTCACAAATAGCAAAAATGCGAATAATAAGGATGGAAGTAGTATACACCAAAATAATTTTTCTAATTTTGTAGTTAAAATTATCCTTTCTAGACTGAGCTTCTGAAATTTAGTTTCTTTTCGTGTTGTAAGTCAATTCAAAAATTAGAATGGTTTCTCCTTTTTTATGGGATTCAGGAGATGCATGGCGGCAACTAGTTTATGTCAACGAAACGTCAATTGGGCCTCATGGAACAGTTGACGCGCTATGCCCCACAGGGGGTTAGGGCAATTGAGTAGTAAGACTTCTACAAGAAATATGAGGCTGGTGTATCCGATACTATTTGTATAATATTTCAAGTTAATTATCATTCTTCAAAGAATGTTTTAAAATGATTTAAAAACGCTGAATCCTGCTGCAAAAATTGTAGATTTAATTTTAATCAAAAGTTACTCCTCAAGCCGCAGGTTCTCTACGATTTTTACAACTTGCTGTGCATTTCTAACCGTTCCGGCTACCGTTGCAAATGCAGAAAGAACATTCTCAAAAATATAAATTATATATATATTAAATAATATATTATAAATTATTATATAAAAATTATCTGGAACATCGAGTCGTGGCTAGGAAGATTGAGGTGTCGAGATACATTTTGAGTTGAAATAAACGTAGCCAAAAAGTAAATATTCAGAAGGCAAAGCTTGAGGGAGTTTTTTTTTAATGATTATGTAATTGTAGGCTCAAAATAGTACAATATTTCTTCCTACCACAATCTTGGCCGATTTAATCCTAGTCGCTCTGCCACACTGTTATCGCTGAATAGAAAGCACATTGGCAGGGTAGTAGGGGTTATCACGGAGCACTGCCCAATCGGAGAGCTCGCCTGGAGGCTCTGGATTCCTTAACACGACTTCTGCAGGAGTTGTGGAGATGAAGATGAGGAGAAGAGCGTTCTCCACCTTCTCTATCACTGTCCGACCTTGGCCGACAGGAAAAGGAAATTTTTGGGCTCTCAGGTCTTCTATGGGTCTGACAATCATAATATCGTCAGATCGATCTGACGATGAAATCGATTGCATGTATGAAAATTTATTTAATACAAATGAATTGGGGCTATTATTAACATCCGCAAAGGCTGTTGTGCGTAAAAAAAAAATAATTATGCACTTTGATGCAATACGAAATTTTTAATGAAAAAAGGGGAATTTCCGATTTAATCGATTACCATTTATAGGTTCACAGCTACCACAAATTAAGAAATTAGGGTGGAATGATCTTGGTACATTTCACCACAGAAAGATATGTATATATTTATTTTTTGGAACAGAACTTGTCCGTTATGTATACGAAAATTCGAGAAAAATGGATAAAGAGGCAAGATTTAAAAAGATTAAAGCAAAAATCTGCATTTCATTGCGGTACAACTAACAAACTATGATTTTATAAGATAAATTTCAAATATAAGGGCCAAACATTAGCAGTGATTGAGTGTTTACTTTAGAATTTTAGCTGTGATTAAGTGAAGTTCTTGCCACTGGCGAATTGCGAGTTCAGTACAGAAAGGTTTTGGGACGAATTGCCGAGAAAGAAGTTGACGTTCAACCGATTCATTTTCAACTCTGATCCAGACGTGATCTAATACGAGACCTGGATCATAGACCGGTCCGTCGGTTGGATGGGAATACATCTTTGTCCAGGTGAAAAGAACACGGCTATTAGTAAATACAGTGTCTCAATAAAGTCTTCGTACAGTAGCTAATTTTAACTTTATTGCCTTAAAAAACTAATATGCACAGAAAAACTTAAAAAAAATATAATGTACTCGTACATTTGTCTATTCATCACCATAGCACCATACCTTTAAATTCAATCAAAACACTAATTCATTTTACGGATATCAATTAATACAAAAGTTATTATAAAAACAAAATGAAGTCGCTAGTTTGACTCCAATACGAAAGTATTTTGATCCGGATGCGAACATTTTCAGATCCAAAAATTGACAGTTTCCGGTACATACGTTCTACCGGAGGGAAACGCATAAATTAGTGGCTTCATTCTGTTTTTTTTTTTTTTATAAAAACTTTTGTGTAAATTGATAAAACGGATCAGATTTTAGTTAAATTTAAAAGTAATGATGAACTTATAAATATACGTTACAATTGTTTTTAAGTTTTTATGTATAATACATATTAGTTTTTTAAAACAATAAAGTTAAAATTATCTGCTGAATGAAAATGTTGGGACACTGTATAGTAAAGTTGACAGTGGCCGAGTTGTTTTCACCAGATCTCACTGAAATAGAGTATGGAGAAAGTGTGCATTTCGAATTAAAGCATATGCATAGTTTTGCTTAAGTCGAAAGTGTGCATATTGACAGTTGAGTAGGTTGTCGCTCTTGCACGAAAGAGACTGTGGCACCCATAGCGAGCGAAGCGAGCGTTTATGTTTGTGCGTTTTTATCCCTTAAGGCGCGTTGACATGATCAAACTACGGTCGGACAAATCACCTATTTGAACGTGTGATCCCGTTGTCAAACTGGTTTGAAGTCTTGTGCTCCTGTCAAACCGTAGTTGGACGGTGCTCAACTTTTCATCAAATGCTAGTTTGTCAAACCGTAGTTTGATCATGTCAACGCGCTTTTAAGCGCGAAGCGAGTGTAGCGAGCGAAGCCCACGCAAAAGGCTTTTGCACCCAGAACGAGCGAAGCGAGCGTTCATGTTTGTGTAGCAGCCTTCGGTACTGCACAAACATAAAAGTTCACCTTGCTTTGGGTGCAAAGGCGGCAACCCGAACCAAAATAAGCATACATGCACACATTGGGTTTCAAACCGAAACTGTACATCAATGCGCAATTTCTCCAAGCTTTATTTCATAGTGCCTCACATCCATAGTAAATCAACGACAAAAGAATTAGGGAGGTGTTTTTTCCAAACCTGAAGAGAGGTACATGAATAAAAAAAAACATAATTAATGATTCCCATCAGGTTTAATGATAATGTTGGTTATCGTTAACCTGTTTGACATCCAGTGCTATTATACAGGGTGTCCCGCAAATACCGCATACCGGTGTGCAAAACGATTCTCCATGTAATTCCGAGCAAAAAATACACGCAACATTTTTTCGAATTTTTAACCCACTAGTTCCTATAGGAATTTTCATTTCTTGTGAAAATTGCTTCAACTTTGTACGGATAGTGAGCTAGAACCGACGCTAATGGCATTGTGTGCTCAACGAATCATGTACTTATCAAGTGAAGTCACACTTACACCTAATCATAGAAAGCCACTGTATTATCACTATATTACTCTATCATGTAAACGATTTCTGAGTTCAGGACTGATTATCCAAATATTTTGATATGGCATGAACACGTAATGTATGGAAACGCTATTCTCTTTGTCTAAGCACGCTTTGCAATACCTAAGGCTACTAAAAACGTAAATAAACTAATCAATACGTAATTTAAAAATTAATATTAAATAGTTTTCTTTTTTTTTTTGTAATGCGAAAAACTGATCAAGTTATTCTCCTTTCCGTCATTACTCACAAGAATATGTTCAGTGTAGCTGTTGTCCTGTTTTCAAAAAAAGCATAGAATAGTCCGCAATAAAATAGCAAAAGTACACACATACAAAGAATATTATACATTTGTGTAATGCCAAATTTTGTATATTGTTTCATTTTTATTTTTTGTAAAATTGACCTCGTCTACGAATATATCTTGTGCAATTTGGGAAACTGACTTTTTGCGTACTAATTTTGTGTCAAATTTTCAATAATGTGGAAATTACATTGCTGGCAGAGACATAAGCAGCGGCATGGGCGGTGTCTTTGGTAATCTGCTTTGCGAGACACATTGAAAGCAGCGACTATGGCAGCACGAAATGCCATATCGTCTTCCGCCAATACGTAAATTGTGATTTTTCTCATTATTTGGCAAAAAATAAAAAGACTTGTTGTGAATGTTGAATATTTTATAATTTTTAACGACAAACAAAGCTTTCGTTCGACCCTTTAATGCATGTTTGTTCTTTGTAACATTTGAAAAGTTTTCGATGTATCCGGCCATTAAAGCAGCAATTTAGAATTTTGAACAAGCGGATTGGCTGATGCTGCTGCCGCTGCTGCTGCTGCGCGAATGTTATTTCTTTAAATGGAATGCACGTATTCCAACTTGTGCGCCGTTGCGATTAATTTTGCCGGCATTGGTTTGGTTCAGAAGTTATCGGCACAGGTGGACATGATCAAATGATCACCTAGCGAGAAGTATTTCTGCTCACCGCTCACGCTCTACTTCTTTTTTCTTCATGACTTTCATATAAAGTGTGTAGCAACGAGAGTGGCGTTCAGCAGGGAAAGACTGCATAACCGAGTTGCGGAACCGATCGCGAGTAATGTGTGATTTTGGGTAACTTCTGAATCCATTCATTGTTATTTCCGCAAAGAAAGAATGTTATATTCCTCTTTCCCCGGGCGATGCATCGTGGTTCTCGTTTTGGCTAGTTTTACCACTAAAGCGTATAGAGGGTACTGAGGGTAGCTACTCTTTGTTGAGCTCGCGTTAAGGGGTCAATTTAAACCCCAATATTAAATATAAACCCCAATATTAAATTTAAACCCCAATATTCGTCAAGGACGCGAACCGCTATGCGCCGCGCCGCCCGATCAGCTAGGAATGTTCCACGGGTATATTCCTAATTCACCTGGCAACGCACCGTGGTTCGCGTAACAAAACAGTTAGCGCGACTGAGACGGAAATAAAATTGGACCAATGGTCGGGTTTTGGTGAGACTCGATCTGATATCACCGATCTAGTAGATGATAGTAAGCAACAAAGATGTAAAGCTTTGTGTATCCGTAAGTGAAAGAGAGACACATTATCTGAATCCGACTGATGCCAAACCATCTACATAGGAATCCTGGGAACAGAACTACAACCTACCGATTTTCGTTATGGCTATCTCTTACTAATTGTATTATAGCGAAAGAGACAGAGAGGCCGGTAAATGTGTTTATTTAGAAATTATGGTCTGGGGAAATTAATCAGAAGTTTTATTCGGTCAATTTCCCTTCTAAATATTTGGGGCCCTATCATGTATTTCGATTCGAATCGAATTGCTTTCGAAAGGACGAAAATGGCACCATGTAACTCGAGAACGAATTTCCCAACTTCAGAAATCTTGGAATATTCGCTTCAAATAAAAGTAGTAGTAGTATAGTTGACGTTTCGTTAGCATTTGTCAATGTGGACTTGGATGAACTGTTGACACGATGCAAGTAGCGTCCACGGGATTTCCAAGTACGTTTGATCCAAGTGTACTTGGATCGTGGCAAACGGCCTTAAACAGACAAATAGCTGATTTTCGATCCTTACGATTTGTCGAAACTTTCGCATCAAATATAATTTCAGCTTTAGTTTTTCAACCAACTACACTTCCATCGAACCATCAATTTCATAAAACGTTCGAAAAAAAAGTCTCCTCATTTTCGCCGATCTATGAAATTAATGTTTCGATGGAAGTTCGGTCGTGGTTGCGTGATCGAGTGTTACAACCATTAGTAAGAAAATAGTATGTATTTGAATTTTTGGGTACCTACGAAATTTAGAAAAATTAAAATCCCATGTTCTTTGCAATGTCGCTCGCGGGCAAATAGACGCAGAAACCAGAAACAGGATATATAACTACTATATATGCCAGTCGTTGGGATGGGCCAAAAGTCATAATTAAATGAATCGCTTGACCCAAACGAACTGTGTCGCTAACGAACTACAGTTGCGATATCGACCAGTAAACATCGATTTTTCAAACAAGCAGGCGTCGATATCCATTAAATATAGATAGTTCCAATTTTATCGAGTAAGGTTAAGAACAAAACATCGTCTATTATGGCCGCATTCATAAATTGGTAGCACTCCCATTTCTGTCCCATTTTTGTACTGTATTGCTACGCTCCAGTGGCGCTATAATTTATGAATGCAGGCATTATGAAATCGTCGATGTCGTGAAAATGTCGACTACAGCGCGATGTACATTGTACATGCAGTAACTTGAGTAAATTGTTTGTATGGAGCCTATGATACTTTGCCATAAAAAAAAAATTGGCAAAAAATTCGCGATTTAAATAATGTCATCAGTCTGAGCTTTTATATATATTATTGTGTATTTTAATTGGTAAGTGCATACTTCAGAATGCGGAACGCAAAAATCGTTTTCTTAAGTCGCACAAGATATAAACTTTGATAAAACTCGTTAAGCTAGAAACACATATGTCGACATTTTGAAAACTTTTGGGATATTTCTGAATATTTAAATGAGTTAGACCCGGTTTCTCAATGTTCGGTTAAAGTTTAACGTAATCATATACTACCGGTTAACACAAATCGGTTTTCTCAGTATCTGATTAGCGTTTATACGAGCGAAAACAGAGCGTTTTACGAAACGATAAACTCAAACAGTAGACGTTGGCTGCTGAAATTTGCTATTTTAATAGTTATTATTGTTTGCTTTTCTATAATTAAATGAGAACGAAAATAATATAGCGATTAACAACACCATAATTGTTGGACACACCAATACATCTGATTTTGCTACATTGTTGCCATTCTAGTGGCATTGCGATTCTACAGCCTGTCAATTTAATCGGCTTATGAGAAAGAAAATCAAAATATTTAGTCGCCATTATATCGCTTCCCTAAACGGACATGCCGTCAAGTCAAACGACAGTTTAACCAGACATTGAGAAACCGTGTCTTACTGCTGAATATTTTATTCTACTATTACGACTGCTAACAAGACGAGTACACAATTCCTCTAAGTACATATGTTATAAAAGCAATTTGAGCGTCGATTTTCGTACTTTTAGCTTATTGTGTTTTTTTTTAACATTTTGCTAAACTCTACATTTCAACACATATAATGATTATGTACTGATTCCAAAAATTTTCAGAACTCCATTCCGTTTTGAAATACAATTGTTTTATAAAAGTAGTGTGTACAAAGCGCAACTTTACCTGTGTGACGCGCAATTCGGCTTGTGTTCGCCTGAGTTCGGCCGATGCTTTATCAGCGCGTTCCTGAGCCCGGTCTAATTCTTGTGAAGTAGACAGGGTTGACCGGCCAAAGGTAGTCTGTAAGGAATAAAAGTACTAGTCTTGATACAGATAGCAATAGTCAAGCCGAATAAAGCGTTTTTAGGTCGGCCTACGTAATTTATTTATAGGGAATAAACTATTCTAACCACATCGTTTACATACGTTTGAACAAACCTGGGATCTCTCCAAATCGTGCCGTAAACGTTCGTTTTCCATTTCGAGCCGAGCGATTCTTTGTTTTGTGGCCTCCCAATCCGCGCTACTTCGACCAACTTCACTAGTTGCCTTGTCTAATTCAGCTTTAGACTTTCCTAATTCACTTTGCGATGACTCTAATTTCATTTCAAGACGATCCTTTTCGGCTAATGCTCTTTCCAGTCTTGTATTAAGTTTTTCAACTTCGCTTTCGAATGATCGTAGCTTAATTTTATAGTCGGCAAGTTCACGCTCGTGTAATTCTCGCTCTTCTACTTTTTCTTGTTCGGCACGATCACGTTGATCACGCAGTTGATTCATTTGTTTCTCCTTGTCACCTATTGCTTCTTCGAGGCTTGTTAACGCTCCTTCGGAGCTGCTGTGATGGGCTTGCATTGCTGACAAACGTGCTCGTGCCATATCAACTTGGTTATCCTTTTCTTTAAGCAGATCTTCAAGATTTTCAATCTAGAAAATTATTAAAGAGAAGTATTTGTTAGTGGTATAATATCTACAATTTATATTATAAAAATTAAGTGTCTGTTTTCATGTGCTCAATATACGGAATACGTCATTTCGTCAAATTGACCGGCAGATACTGTAGAGCAGGAAAACTGGTAAACAAATTTTATTCGCATAAAAATACGGCGATCGAAAATTGGGTTGAACAACAAATTTTTTGTCATGTATTGTAATTGATATGTAATTCCATTGTGGGGGTAGTTTACAAAGCTGTACCAAAGAGGATTGATATTCTACAAGAGTGATCACTCCATACAACTTTAGCCTCCGCCGGTAGATTTGTATGTATTGATTTTCTTGTGTATCTATACTGTGTACCAGCTCATCGAAAATATTTTCTTCAGTGAAAAACTTTGGAGACCATAGATTAAATAATTCGCAATGTATTGATGACAAATGGGGCACCGAAATAAGCCATAGCGAAATAAGGCATACGAAATAATCCATATAGATACTTTCGTTTGGAAACGAAAGTATTCATCGGAAAATAAACGAAATAAGCTATGCATGGACAATGTCGGTTTCAAATCGAAATAAGGCATGCGATAAAGAGCGAGCGAAGCGAGCGTTCATGTTTGTGCGATACTGAGGGTTGTGATCCCTTAAGTGCGGAGCGAGATAGCGAGCGAAGCCCACACAAGCGACTGTTAATTCACAACCCGCAGTATGGCACAAGTGTGCATGAATAATTTCGGTTTGGAACGAGCTGGGCTAGCTCCGCTCCTAGGGCGTTGCGAACCCTCGCATATAGCCCTAGGTCGCCCGTTTCACTCTTTGCACATGTACCTGCAGCGGTTTCGTCGTAGCATATCTGCATCCAGCATTTTTTTAGGCTATGCACAATTTCAAATCGAAATAAGGTACGCGAAGGAAAGCGGAAATAGCCATGCACATACTTACCTTCGTTTTAAACGAAATTAAGCATTGTGTGTGAAACCGAAAGAATCCAGGCATACCTATTTTCGGTTCCAACCGAAATTATCCATTAATGCCTTATTTCCAAATGGCTTATTTCATGGTGCCATGACAAATTGCTGAAAGACATCCTTTTGGAAAAAGAGCGATGGCGTCATAGCGTTCGAGCTATTTTAAATTCGATTAATTTATGCACTAAAAACAATTTGGTGTTACGAGGCTTGACGCCGCAAATCGGCACAAGAGGAGCCGGTGTACAATATTTTTAGACATCATCGAATTACTAGGTAAGTACGATAAAACTTTAGGAGAGCTTATTGCGAATCACAGAAACTAGCTACTTATCAACGCAAATTCAGAACGAATTTATCAACTTATTGGGACAGAAAGTTTGCAGCGAGATTTTATCAAATATTATGGTTTGCTGTTCGATTGCACACCTGATGTATCTCATAATGAACAAATGGCAGAAATTATTCATTATCTTCATATAGATAATGGAAATGTCTCGATACAAGAAAGTTTTATTGACGTTATTTGCACAGAAGAAAAAACTGGTGAGGTTTTGGCATCTGATATACTGAAGAAAAAACTGGAAGAGGATGAGGTTAATATTCAGTACACAAGGGAACCGGAAAACCAGAGGCTGAACCATGATATCGGGAATCTACAATCAGGGCTGCTGAATCTACTGGCGATGGAATCACCCAGAAAGTGAAACGGGTGGTTTCCATCATTAGTCTACCTGTGGCTCAATTTTCTTCTTTTTCTCGATTGGGTTTTTCTATTTTTTATTTGCTTTCAAAACATGTTGTATATCATTAAATGGTAATTAGAGTAACGTAATGTAGGGTAATTAACGCTGTCAAAATAGAGGGTATATAGGTGTAGGTCTTGGTGTTGAGGAAAGTAGTTGAATTGTACTGAAGAAGGACACAACTGGTGTCCGAAATGCGCATTTACAAATAAATAAAAAAGAATCCCGTCTTAGGAAAAATCAACCTTTTTCATTTAGTATTAATATTCAGGTTGTAAGGGGCCAAGGATACGACCACGGAACTAATATGACAGGAAAATATCGTGGTGTTGAAGCACGTACCCACGAGAAAAATGTTTTTGCTACTTATGTACCATGCGCAAGTCATAGCTTAAATCTAGCAGGGGTACATTCCGCTTTAACTAATACAGAAATGGAAAATTTTTTCGGCAAGGTTGAAAGCATTTTTAAGTTTTTTTCTCGTTCTACGAATTGGTGGACAATCTTAATGAAGGCATTAAAAGTATCCTTAAAAGGGCACTCAGATGCACAATGGGCATAGAAGGCCAATGCGGTAAAACCATTGAAAAACCAAAACCAAATTAAGGAAGTCTATGGATTACTTGAAACTATGGTCGCCAATTCAATCAATCCCGAAACAGCATCAACCGCCAAAAGTCTACTCGAAAACATTAATCAAAAGATTGGAGGCGTAGCATGCACCTCCTATCCACGCCGTCTTTATACTGACAAGCTCGGAGCACCGTGAGAGTCCTATTATAGTAGTACGTAGTACCCACAGACAGTTTTTGATCGCGCCGAGATTTGAACTCGGAGCTCTAGATCAGTATCGTAGAGCAGTGATCGAGCGACCACGGCCACCGAGCGCGACCATCTATCTATTATCTAATTTAGCGATTCTATCAATTGATGTTGCGAGTGGAATCGACGTTGATGACGTCGATCAATTGTAGATAAAAGAACTTTTTCCTTTACCATGAAGCTTTGTTACTTTTTTATTATGATTTTTGCACGATACCTACAATATTTCTAACATTTTATCTGAATTCTTAAAAGTACTGAATGAATAAATGCTGTTAAAAACGATTTTCATATAGTTTGCTATTCTTTTTTATGATGGAGGGGCGCATATTATCCAATTTGCCCCTGGCGCCAGGAAGGCTTGCTACGGGACTGATAATAATGGCCAAAATACTAGGTTTTAACCACGTGTATTAAAATCATACATTAAATCCACTTACCTTTCTTTGCAGGACGTTTATTTTACGATCCTTAATATCCATATGATCTTTAAGTTCAGTAAGCTCGTTATTAAGTCGATTACGTTCTTGAACAGCTTGTAAGGCGCTCTGGGTTTTCTTCTCGATCAAGTGATTCTTTTCCTCAAGTCGCGCTCGAAGTTCTTCAACATCCGCTTGCAACATATTGTAATGCTCCTCCTTTGCACAAAGGGATTCCTTGAGCACGGCTATATGACGTTGATAATCCTGTCGTAACAAATAGCGAATTAAACACGTCAAAATCAAATATCAAAAAGCTAAATTATAGCTACCTGATGTTGCTCCTCCAAAGTCTTCATTTTAGCCGCCATTGCCATTATCTCCTGATCTCTTCTTTGTATTTCAAGACGAAATTCGTCCAGCTGCATATTAAATGAGGACACCGAATCGATAATTTTGGATTAACGAGTTCGAGAGAAATAGCAAGAAACTTAGTGTGTAATATACAAATTTTATTGTTGAACAAAAAGAACGATGTTGTGAATGATCAATCTCTTACTTAAAATAATAACAAATATCTTTTGGTTTCATTTAAATTACACGTAACGAAACATAAATGATTATCGAAATGTTGTGTATATATCTTCTCATGAAACGGAAAAAAATTAAATTTATTGTCAATTATTCGTGTAGTTCCATAAATGGAACTTGTTTCCAAGTGAAGCCAAACATGCATTCGGCGAGTTGTTAAGGAAAATGAAACGGAACATAAATTTGACAATTTGATGAGGCTTTCGGGTATTATGTTTTTCCATGTTTTTTCCTAATTATTAAAAAAATGTATTTGGATAAAAACAATCTATATTTTTTCAATTCTCTTGCGTACGATTATGTTTTCATTAAACTACCATATTTAACTATTCTTGTTTTTTTTAATAAATTAATTACCAATGAGATTTACCAAATACAGTCCAAAGTTAGTAATGTCATTTAAATGAAAACATTTTTTTTTTATTTTTTTTTTCAGAATTTAACAAATGAGTATGGAGTTTCCACCACAATTTCAATTTACGTAGCTAACTTAAAAATTTAGTACCCTATAAATTGACAAATTTAAAAACTATTAATAATAAATTTGGATAATTTCAATATTCACGTTGTAACATTTATGGTTGGTTAAATATTTTTTGTTAATAACATTTACATTTATTTTAGTAATTGACGTTTCAGCTAATAATTAAATATTTCTATATATGCTTTTAATTATTCAATAAATACAAGTAGAAAATATCATAAGTACTTCTATAACTTCGTGAGTGTGTTTTCTATTCTTTCTGTTAATTCAGTTGTGTCTGTGACTTGGTAGTGCAATTTTTAGTGCTATCGATCTTTTCGAGAGTGGTTGTTGGTATTCTCATTTATTGCTCTTAAAATGTGTAAACAGCCGTCTCAGTCTTTTAAAATTTTTTTACACGTAATTATATTATTTTCAACTTAAGAAAGAATTCACTTAAAATACATGTAGACTAATTTTCTAATATATTGTAGGTTAGACCATGAATTACGCAATGGAAAAATAACAACTTTTGCTCGTATAGACAAACGAGGTTATGAATATTTATATGAACACAATGACCAAATAAGATCAGTTTTAAAACAAATACGCTAAATGTGCGCTTACATTTAAACGTCGTATTGGTTACGGTCAACTTTGCAATTTAGTTATTTTATAGCATCAACGGATTCAGTCTTTGATAGGTGAAGTTTACGGATTCCTTTATTTATAATACATATTTATTGAAGATCTATTCCCGAAACCGAGCATCCCTTCATAAACGTTTCTCCCCTCATAAAAAAAAAGCTAACGCATAACTGGTATTTTGCACCTCACACATACTTTTAAAAATGTAATTTTATAAAAACTAGGATCCTCGGAAAGGTGAGAAAACGTATATTGCTTCGATCAAAATCCTCAAAAATAATAAAATGTTTATTTTATCAATGACGCCAAAAGCATGCAGCGACTTTAGACACGGGATACCAGTACCAGTCACCAGAATCTTGTACTCAGAACTAAGGCAACTTTGAATTCCCTGGTAAGCTGACATCTTTCCCTCAATAACATGCATGTTGCAATACCCGAATTCGCGGATAGTGGAGTCATATAATTGAAATCATGCCGCATTGGACGGCAGTGCATCTGTACATTTGACCAGTAGCATTCTGAATTTCTGATCAAAACCGTCTTTTTTCATCGCGGAGATAAATATTATAGCCCGGTAAAATTTTGCTGATTTTTGGGTCGATAGCACACAAATTCATAATGAGCGGAAATTTTCAGGATTAGTTCTTAGATATGTGTAGAACGAATCATGAAAAATCTCTAAAAATATCATGTCCACTTCCATCCAAAATGGCAGTCAAAGATGGCTTTTGGCCTTATTCGATGTTTTTTAAAATTTTTGCTTTATTCGATGTTTTAGAAAGTTTTATTCGATGTTTTTGCCCACATCTAAGTGATGAATGCATATTTTTCATATCCGAATAAAAACGAGGTACTCAGCAAGCAATAAAATTATAAATGTGCGGTAAGTTGTTTTTATAGGCTTCACAGAAAGGGTATATACACTTTGTCTCTAAGTTTGAAACGTAAACACACAGAAGGAAGTATCTCCGAATATATGTAGATTGTGTTATATTATTGGTCAGCATCTTGTTTTTATGTTAAACCTGGAAGCTTTAAAAAAAATTTCTGTATCCTCAAAAGAACATGTCGACTTCCGGTCTTCCAGACGGTCGAGAGATGATTCCGATCTGACTAAGCTATCCACTGCTTCACAATCAGGGCTGGTAGAAGGTGTGGGTAGTATAGGTTACTATCCAAATCGAATATTTGGGTAGATGTAGGTAATTACCCACACCGAAAATTCTTCGGGCATGGGTAACAGTATCTTAACAGGTACAGGATTCGAAACAAATCTCGGCTCGGATATCATTGCGCTATGTTTAGGGATGCTATTTTATTTTCATCATAACAAAATTCTCTCAATCATCTGATAAATAAAATCTCGTTCTCCTCCAAAATCTCTTTCGTGTGCATGGGTTTCGGGATTAGCAAATGCATCTAGATGCGCATATGGTATTACAATTTAATTCTTTGTGGTTAAAATGCAATTTTAGAAGAAAATCGTTCTCCGATTCCGCATGAGAACTTGAGCTTTAACAATATTCATCCCGAAAGGCGAGAAATAAGCCGAAAGAACTACCGAAGTTTTACATCCTTTCTCTTAAAAACTAGCGAAAAACTTTTGCATGTGCATAAGGCCAACAATGGAATACATGTTTGCACAAAACCCAGCGCGCATACACAAAAGGCAAGTGGGCAGTGATTTGCTTGCACAATTTTGTAGCAACTATTGAAGAAGCCCTAATTGAAAAGGAAATTGATCTGTGTGCATTTCTTGGCATTAAGCGTGGCCGTCTACTGGAACCGCATTTGAGCAGCAACGAACTTCCGCGACACAAGCGGCAATGCGTGCCAGATCCGAAGTTGAAGATTTTTGATATTTGAGCGAAGCGGCTACTAGCGTCTACGTGCGCCATGCGACTCGAGCACTAGATCCAAAAAAAAATTGGATTTACCGCACATAGCCGCGCGTTGCATTGAGGAATGTATACGAAAGAAGCTTTGTGACTTTGCTGGGAGTGTCTTGGTTTAGTTAGAATTCAAATGTCGTCTCAAATTTCAAGAGAAAACTTAAATCCTTAGTACATATACGATCGGACAAATTTCCTTCAGGCAGCAAAATTATGTTGTATGTTTACTATTCCAAATAATTATACAAAACGAATATTTTATTGACAAGAAATGAACTTTATGTGCTTCCCAAACTGTAAACTGTTCGAAAACTTCGACACTTGTGCCGCCTGCATTTCAAAATGCAGACTACTTAACGGAGTAGCATTCTTGTACTGACGTTTTATCTAGAGCAGCTCAGATCAAATTGTTAGTGTAATTGTGTGATTTTAACCTGCTCTACTCTGTATGACTGTTGAAAAAAACTCGCCTATTTTATTATATATTCCAGGGCTATGGATATCAATCCTATATTTGGGAAACCGTCGCTGAATTTTTTCGCGGTGAAGTAGATACTCGTATATTAGGTTCATTTTTGAAACCTAAACACGAACCCCAACTATTGGAAGAAGAGGGCTCGCTCGGTTTTGGGAAGAATCTATTAGAACTCAACTGTTGGTATGAAAGAGTCCTATTGAAATAAGCAAATCAGGTAAATTTAGGTCTTTAGGGCTCTTCTATCTGAAATCGGCCAAATACGGGTTATATTGGAATGAATCCCTACGCTTAGCACTTAGCGATACGTTGAAAAATTGCATCTTTTCCTAGTTTTTGATCCGTGCATCGCCAATTTCTGCGCACTTATGAGTCAATAGACAGTGTATCTACGTCAAACTTAAAACTTACTTGTCTCTTAATTTCAGGCTGTTTCAGATAGTCTAGGTCGCGTTTTGATGACAACAGTTCATGATGATGAGGTTGGTGATCAAAGTAACGATTCGAGTACTCGCTAATATGAGGGTACTGACTATGATGAGAATGATATTTATGCGATGATGGATACACTGGCTGACTCGGATGATGGAATTGCTGGTGGCATTGGTAGCTGGGTTGGTGATAGTATTGCTGATGATGATAGTCATGCGATAATGCGGGATTTGATGCATAGAGTGATGGCAGTATACTACGTTGATGCAGAAGGTTATGTGATGGAGGTTGCGATAGAATGTGAGGAACTGCAGCCGCATATGGACTGTAGCCAACGTAACTAGCACCGCCATATGCACCCGAGGGCTTGTGGTAAAGGTAATTAAGATGAGATGAGGACAATGAAGGTTTTAGAAATGGTGCAAAATTTGGTTGTGTGCAAGGTTTTCTGTTTGGCTGTGGTGGATTTGAATCATATGAGAAGGGAATATTGGGCTGCGATGAAAATTGCGCGGCCATTTGCAATAGATTATCGTTCAATTGTGATTGGCTATTATTTAAATTTAGGTGGGGGAAGGTAGAAAGCCAGTGTAGATTTAAAATCTGCGACGAGCGCGAAATCGATTTCGATGCTTCATCGAGCAATTTTTCAGCCGTCGAGTAGTTATTGAGTTCGTTTGGAGTCGGTAGACCACCAATACTATAGCGACGTCTAAGCTGAAATGGAGGCGAAAAACGGCCATAGCTCGTAGCTCCGGTGAGACCATCAAAATGATATCCTGGCGATGCTCGGCTGTATATGTCTTGTTGGCGATAATATGGATCAAGTATGTCGGGCAGCTGTGTACTTCCCAAGTTGAAATTATACATCTGAAATATTGCATTTAAGAATGTTGCTTCCTTTTCGTTTTCAGCAAGGTAATATTTATCTATATTTATCGTTGTAAGGATTTGTTTACTACTGTCCATGATTAGTTTTACTTCTCTAATAATAAGGTTTCCACTACATGAATTTTTGTCCGAAATCTTACGGACAATTGGCTCCTTGTTTATTTCTTTTATTCGACTTTTGTATTTTATATTGATCAGGCAATAATTTATGACGTATCGAAATTTTTTTCTAAGCAGTAATAAAAAAAAGCGAAGATGTAACACCATTGCCATTGCAATACTTAAATTTATTGTAGTAAATGAGAAATTTGGAACCTATTTAAATACATGTAATGTACACTTTTTCAACGTATCGCTTCGTGTTTTTTAATGACTTATGATTTTTATGTGGTTTTATTATTATTATAATTTCAACCCCAATAATAGGACTATAAATAATTGTAAGTACCAAATATGAATTTTGATTATCCTATTACGACCTGAATTTACAATTTCGCTTTATTCTAAAGGCACTCTCAAACTAACACAAGTTTGAGCAACATAGAATTGAAATCAAAAGGGAAGTATGTATTCAAAGACTATGGCCCGTTTTCTCAATGTCCTGTTAAACTGTTAGCTAAAAGGGACTTATTTTACAAAAGCGCAAACCTAAACCATAAACAACACCCAAAATACGACTTATTTTAGACCTCCATTATCGTATTTTGGGTGTTATATGTAGTTTAGCTTTGGGCTTTTGATAAATAAGTCCCTGTTATTTAACAGGCAGTTTAACAGGACATTGAGAAAACGGGCCTTTAATTATTACAACCATAATTATCGAATCGATAATAAATTCGAATCTGTTCATAAGCTGTGCTGGTTAATAAAATACAACTGTTGTGCGTGCAACCGCTGAGTTACTCTCCCACTCACAACAGTTTCGTAAAATTTTACTTCTCTCCCACTCAAAGGTTGCTCAATAGTTGTGTTTTATGAATTGGCCTACTGTATACCAAATATACTGTCGTCGTTACGGAGGATCAAATAACCAACGATTGGATTTCAAAAAGTGACTAGAACGATCGTCAGTACGCTGATGACGAGTATCTACACTGCATGCAGATACAGCGCACATAGATACGTTTTATGGCTACCGAATGTTTTGTCGAAGATATCAACGTAGGTTTTATCAAAATCCCAGTATCGTTAATTATGCTGGATGAAATCGACAAAACATGTTCCACGCATTCGGTAGCCATAAGACATACAAGGTGACATTGTAATGGTTATGGGTGATTTGAATGCGAAAGTTGGCGCTGATAACTATGGGCTCAGACATGTGATGGGGAGACACGGTCTTGGTGATCGTAATGACAACGGTGAAAGATTTGTAGAGTTCTGCAACTTTCACAGTCTCTTCATCGGTGGTACTACCTATATGTTTGAGCATAAGGACCACCACAAAATCAGTTGGTCCTCTGTTGATCGGCGCAGAACACAAAATCAGATCGACCATTTTGCCATTAGTAAAAGATTCAAGAGTTGCCTCCTGGACGTGCGAAACAAGAAGGGTGCCGATATTGGGATGGGAAGAGACCATTATCTTATGATCGCTAATGTTCGATTGCGTATTGCAGCCGTGCGCCGCCCCAGCGACGAAAGATCCAGGCCCCGCAAATTTAACACCGCTCGACTAAAGAATCCAGCTGTCTTACAACAATATAATGACCATCTTGCGCAAAAAGCGGCTGAGATAACTAGTCACCCAAATAGTGACATAAACGAAAACTGGGATGTCATAAAAAATGCGTACATTGATAGCGCAAATACCATCCTTGGCCCAAACCCGGATTGCCGGAATAAGCCCTGGATGTCCGACGCTTCATGGCAGCGGATTGTTGAAAGAAAGGAGCTGAAAGTTCGTTTGGCTGCAGCATCAGACGACAATCGAAGCAGCATCGAACTCCTTTACCGTCAGAAAGCTCGAGAAGTTCAGCGTAGTGTGCGACGCGATAAAAGAGTTTATGCCAATTCTCTTTTAGCGTCAGCAGAAGAAGCCGCTAGAAGTAACAACTTAAACGCCGTATACGGTGTCATCAAGGAGATTACAGGTGGTCGTAACTCCTGCCAACATCCGGTGAAAGATACTGATGGAAAGCTACTTATCTTGGAAGAAGATCAAATGAGGCGGTGGAAAGAACACTTCGCCGCAGTCTTGAACCGTGTAACCTCTGGTGAAGTTCCCCCTCATATAGATAATTTAGCTAACCATCAAAATGTGCGTATACGGTCCACTGCCCCGACTAAAGAGGAAATAGTCACTGCAATTATTGCACTAAAACGAGGAAAGGCCGCCGGACTTGACGGCATCCCTGCCGAACTTTATCAAGCAGCGCCAAGCGTAACTGCCGATTTGCTGCACCCACTTGTTGATAAAGCGTGGAATACAGAGACCTTTCCCACTGAGTGGAAGGAAGGTTTGATCATCAAACTTCCAAAGAAGGGTAGCCTCACAGACTGTAATAATTGGAGAGGCATTTGTGTGCTTCCTGCCGTTGCCAAGATAATAGCCAAAATCGTCCTGGAAAGACTAAAGGCCCACTTAGAAAGCACAATTGATGAAGAGCAGGCTGGCTTTCGATCCGGATTCTCCTGTGTCGATCACATTAACACCTTGCGAATCATCATCGAGCAATGCGCTGAATACGATTCTCCGCTTCACTTGCTTTTCATCGATTTCGAAAAGGCTTTCGATAGTGTGAACCGGGATTCTATATGGGCGGCCTTGCGCAGGAGAGGCATCCCTGAGAAGCTTGTGGCTATTATTAAGGCAACCTATGACGGCGCGAAATGTCGCGTTCTGCATAAAGGTAAGGTGTCGGGGGACTTTGAGATTCGCAGTGGAGTTCGGCAGGGGTGCATCCTCTCACCGATCCTATTCCTCATTGTGATCGGCGATGTGTTGCATGCAGCCCTATCCGGACTCGACAGAGGAATTCAATGGACTTTGACATCTTATCTACAACATCTTGACTACGCTGACGACATATGCCTACTCTCCCACAAAATCATGGATCTGTCCGCAATGGCGTTAGATCTCGAGAGGGAGGCAAGCAAGGTTGGGCTAAAGATTAATACCAACAAGACCAAGGTTCTTAGCCCGCCGTTGCGAAAAAGAAATCCGACACCTATTGCCATCAATATTAATGGGCAGCCTGTGGAGAAGGTGGACAACTTCGTCTTTCGTCTACCTGGGTAGCATTGTTGCCGGAAATGGTGGTACGGAGCAGGACATCGCTCGTCGTATCAACCAGGCTAAACGCGCATACGGCATGCTGTCCAAAATCTGGCAGAGCAGTTATCTCAGCATCAAGACCAAGCTGGGCCTGTTTCGTTCCCTGGTACTATCAGTGCTTTTGTATGGGAGCAGTACATGGAAAGTTTCCGTAGGAGTTACCAGAAAGCTGCAAGTTTTCGTCAACTCATGTCTTCGTCGAATTTTAAGAATTTTCTGGCCCGAAACAATATCAAATGAAGAGCTAAGTCGGCGTACGGGTCAGATGCCAATCGACGAATTGATACGTAGGCGAAAATGGCAGTGGATAGGTCACACATTGCGGAAGAGTGATAACTGCATTGCTTTGCATGCCATGAAATGGAACCCCATTTCCAACCAAGGCCGACCAAGAGGGGGTCCTCGAATCACATGATGTCGATCTGTGGCAAAGGAGTGTCAGGTACTGGGTAAGTCTTTTGGGGAGTTGCGCCCCATTGCCCAGAACAGAGGACGATGGCGCGCAGGAGTAGTTGACGCACTATGCCCCGCTAGGGGTTAAGGCAAAGTAGTATCACTTGATCGTCGCGATAACTATTTGGGATACCGCTGGTTTCTGCTCCTATCTGCGGCAGTTCATGCGTCCGCGTATTATTATACCCTTCACGGATGTGATAGGGTATATTAAATTTGTTATGAAGTTTGCAACGCATAGAAGGAAGCATCTCCGACCATATAAACTATATATAATCTTAGTCAGTATGACGAGACGAGTCGATTAAGCTTTGTCCGTCTGTCCGCCTGGTTCTATGCAAACTTATTTCTATTGCAGGTATTGTATATACATATGTCGGAGCCAACGGAATCGGACCACTACGTCATATAGCTGCCATAGGAACGACCGTTCCAAAAATTCGTCTTTGGGAGAAAAACTTTTTTATTTCTAAAGATATCTTTTTCCAATTTCGTCAAATCATATTCCCGAATTTTGGTTGAAATCGGTTTACTCTATCGTATAGCTGTCATAGGAACGACCGTTCCAAATATATATACCAAGTAAAAGAACATATTATATTTTAAACACCATCGTGCGGTGTATTACAGGAGTACTAATTCATCGAATGAATAGAAAAAGTACATTGTCCAGCAAATGGTGTTAAAATTAGCCAAATATGTTTTTTATGTGTATCTACATATCCTTGGCCTTAGTGTTTGGTTTTATATTAGTTTGGCTCATAAAGCCCCGTGCTGCTTCACGGAACATTCAAATTTTTGAATTTTGTTAGTACGTTGTTCGTCGCAACTACTATTTTTGCCGTTTGCATTTGTCTTATGCAACGGGTAGACTTGTGGCACAACAAAACTGAAAAAAGCAAATACACCTACCATCAATAGCTGAACCAAAACGGGTAAAACCATTCCGTTGGTCGACACAAGGAATTATCTCTTAATTTAGTTGATAGTAAACAACCACTGAATTTCTTATAATTGAGTTTTAAGTGTTTTGGGACTCTCTATTTGAATCATAGAACGCGATTTCGCCTTTCAATATCAAATTTGTAGAGTTGGAACTGTTCCCACCTACTGAAGAGCAGTTACATTCACAAGAAGGCGAAGCTCCATATCTTCAAAACGATAATTTGCCCATTGCTGTGTCATGGATGTGAAACACGGGCCTTCACTCAAGCGTCAGAAAGGCTAATAAATGCCTTTGAAAGGTTCTTCGACGAATTCTTGGGGCGATTCGTGATCGAGATCTTTGGCGAAGGAAGTACATTCACAACCTATACGAAAATGTTGGCAAACTAGAGGCCCCCATTTACGAGTTACGATTATTACAGTGGACGAGACACGTGCAGCAAAAGAATGGACATCGAATACCCAAGAAGGCCTTCGAAGGTACCGGTAACGCATGATCAACCGTGCCTCTTACTCGTAGGTGTAATTGACGTGCTACGTGATTGAGGCAAATACTATACTACAACTACAAGATCCAATTCAATCCATCTATGGCCAGTTTTATTTTGAAACCGGAAGGTGGTTGGACTGTGGCAATTAGCGGAGCTCTCCGGACCACCACATCTGCGGCAATGGATGTTATGCTTGGGCTGCTTCCGGTAGATATTCTAGGAGAATAAATGGCAGTAAATGCAGCCATAAGGATTCGGTAGAACGGCTTATGGAGTTTCTTGAGTACTGACCACCCAACTCCATTGAACGATTGGGATACCCCATCTTCGACAGATTATACCTCAGCAAGGTCTATGGGAATCGGGTGGCCCTTCATTATCGAACTCGTTGGAAATTTATACAGACGGTTCTAAGACCGCTAGAGGTGTGAACGCCGGCATCTACTCCGAGCAACTTAACTTAAAACACTTTTGCTGACTGCCAAATCATTGTAGCATTTTGCAGGCGGATAAAGCAGGTCGTAGCGTGGCGTGAGATTACGATTTTCACTGAGAGTCAGGATGCGATTACATCCCTCGAATCAGGAGTATGTATGTATATCCAAAACCATAACTGAATGTCGAGTATTCCTTAGGGAGATGTGCTACTTTTTCAATATTGTGGTTTGCTGGATTCCTGGTCACTATGACCTTGTAGGAAATTGTAGAGCTGATGAGTTCGCTAAAAAGGAAGCATCCGATGCGACGCAGCAGATTAACAGTAACATCCCTATCTCAAATAAAATCTAGTATAAAGTCGGTCGCTTTCAACAGGGCTAACTCAAGATGGTCTGAAGGCCTTACATGTCATATAGCCAAGTAGATCTGGCCAAGCCTAGATATCAGCCGGACCGTAAAATTATTATCGATGTCGAAACAACAGATCAGTGTGGTGTTGGGCATGATCACTGGGCACTGTCTCATTGGTGAGCACGCTAGGAGGCTTCGGCTTCCGCATAATGATTTCTGTGAGAGCTGTGGAAATGGGGATTAGAAGGAAACTATTTTTCATTTTCTTTATGAATGTCCGGCGCTGGCAAGTAGCAGAAGGTCAACTCTCGGTGACGACTTTTTCGATCATCTGGGGGAATTATCAGAGGTGGATGTGAGTCAACTCCTCTGTTTTGGGAGTAACTTTGGATGGCTTTAACTTTAAAGGTAGGCTGGAATTGCAGTCTCATGGTATCACAACGGACCTACGTTTTTGGTCTAACCGAGCTGCACTGATGCAGCGGCCCTCTAACCTAACCTAATTGGTTCATCTCAAAAATAATATTAACTCGCGGACCGGATAAAAATCAGGGGTGATCCGGAGTTTGCCGGGGTTTTATTGCGGACCGTACTCATCGGGGGAAGGTGACCAGGAACTTAAATGGCCATCGCTAAAGGTGCAACTCTAGATGCCGATCATAACATAGTCGGCAACCATTACTTCTCGATCATTTTTCATAATGAAATCGAAGCATCTGCACAGAAACACAAACCTATGGCTATGCTATGCTATGGCTGCGAAGCATTGACCCTAACTCAACCGTCCGGATACATGCTAGACACATTCGAACGCAAGGTTCTGCGGCGAAATTTCGGGGCATGATGATCGCATGCCAAAGAGAGTAATGAACGGACGACGAGTCGACGGAGCGAGACTGCGAGGAAGATCGAGAGCTTGTTGAGAGAGCTCAGTATTTGCAGACGCCGCGCAACTACTGGACTTCCAATATTGGAGGACGCGGTCACATGATCGAGATAATTGAGCGACAACGATCCAGGCGGCCAAGGCTCGACGTCGCGCCACGATGATGATGATAAGCTGCGCTGATGCGGCCGCGCTCTAACCTAACTTAACCTAACTATCCCCATATATCTACTCGCATTCAATAGTCCTGTGAATTATTTTTACGCAGCGTTAAAAAGTCATAAGGATGTGGACTATATGCATGAAGAACCGCGTTAAACTGGGATCTCTCCACACTTCCTAGGTTGAATGCACCCTTCATTAGTAGGATGGCACTACCAGAATGTTCACACTAACATAAACTGTTCTACAGGTATTGCATTTTGATACTGATCAAAAGATTAGAGGTTTTTTTTTTTCGCCTCCATATGCAACATTAGGGCATATGATACAACTGAACCTTAAAATTCTACTGAAGAAACGGCACACTTCTAGGCTTCTTCTTCAGGACAGAGTAGATACATTCTTAAGCAAAGAGAAGATAATTTTAACTGGTTGTAATGTCATTGACTGGATTTAAAAGTATATATTTGAGATGTGATGTTCTTTGGTGTGGAAATATTTATAAGGGAATATTATTAAATTCGAATAACTGAATTAAGTTTCTAGGAGTCGATGCACTCCTATATATATATATTATTATCCTCCATGTTTTCCAGTTTGAAAGCCTCGAAATTAAGTTTCTGTAAAACTTAAGCGTATAACAATCCTCAATTAAATTTAGGAAAAGTTTCCAGAGAGAAGTATAATTTCTAGAGAAAGTTTCGATAGTACAAATATTTATTTTTGATGATTTGTATAGTTTAAGATGGAATATTCTGTGTAGAAAATCGTTCAATAGTTATCGAATTGGTAAAAATTAATCTATTTTTTTTTGTAAGGAAGTTTAATAATTTCATTCACACCCTTTCATTTCAAACCTATTTTATAACTGAAGTTCCTGCGTTTTATCGAAAGTTTCAATGGAGCTTACGTTTAACTGTGTTTAAAAAGTTTCGAAGTTTTTTTACAGAAACGCAAATGTAAAAACTAACTTTCTACTTACAATGAATGTCCATCAATTTTTTGTATTACAACACTTAAATTTCTTATAGAGTAAATTGTATGCCTTCATTAGTTTTGTACCACAAAAGCTGAGAGTAATGCAATACTATAACATTATTTGTGTCCCGATATTATTTGATGAAAAAAAACCCGATAAGTCAAGATTATATTTTCCATATAGAGCTGACTGTTTCGATTTATTTATTAGTCATATATGTTTTGAACTCGACATATAGCCAATCTCAGGAGCCATTTTACCGATAAGTTTCGTCAAAAATATTCTGAATAATATTATGTTCGTTTTTGACGAAAGAATTATAGATTCTAATAAGTTATATCCTACGTGTCGATAATCCTGAGTTATTTGAATATCGATGATATAATCAAAAGGATTTTGTGGTACAAATACTATTGTATTTTTTAAATGTAAGATTTCTTCAATGAACAGTTCTTATAATTTTGGTCATTCTGTAAACGAAAATGTTATTCATCATATGAAATTGTAACGATTGCGATGAATACAGAGATGAACATAAATGTTTTAATGCGAATACAATGGATTGAATCATTTTGAAATACGTTTCTTTTTCTCTATTTTTTTTTTAATTTGGGGTTCATTTCGTAGGCTTTGTTGATATAGTTTTTTTCGTTAATAATTCTTTCGCCAAGTCAAATAAACAAATGTTGTATGGCTAAACTACTGCGAAGTAAATCTAAAGGAAGCTTGCTAAGAATAAAGATAGAAATGGTAACATGACACAATACACTTTTCCATATTTTGAAAAATTTATTTATAATGCACTAAACGGAAAATTAATGAACATTATTTATGCACTCGGCTATGTTTTATTAGATAAACAGTGTTGTGTTAGATATACATACACACATCTGTGAAGAAGAATTAAAGAGTAAATCCATCTGTTTATAGTTACCAAATATATATATATTGGGCGCTTGGCACTCTTTTCCGGAACAATTGCAGTATTACACTAACAAATTGTTTTCGGCAGTTCTCGATAGAATATATATAATTATATATAATTAAATTCTCCATCAATCATTATTTACTTTTGTAATTGCAAGAAACATGCGCTGGCTCTACTACCTACAGTTATATTTGCCAAAATATATTTTCACCCAGAATATACCAAGGTTTTGAGTTTACTGTCAATTTTTGTTTGGAAATCCTATTTGACCGGGCGAAGTGGTTCGCGTCTTTGACCAATAGTGGGTTTTAGTTTAAGTGAATTTCTCACTACCCTTGTGTCCACTGGCAGATTGATGGCAGCACCTGATGAGTAATGATCTATCGGTGGTACGAAACCAGAGGCCGAGGGTCCCTTTACACTAAGACCCCAATACGCGATGATGATCTACAACGTCAGCCAACCATTCCATCCTATTCACCCCATTTTTTTATTATTCCCCATTTTTGCCTCCTATGTTTGTGTTGTCTCCCCCAGGCCTATGAATTTTCGTTAATATGTAAAGGACATATTCAACGAGCGGCGAAAAGCCCGCCCACGTCTCCCGAACTGAGCTACGACAAGCATAGGCCGCTGCGTAGCTCGTTGAGGGGCATTTCTCTTCACGGCCCGGCCTTCACGGTCATTATGCTACTTTAGGCTCCGTCCATCTTCGGATGCCCACCAAACCGTCCGTTACATATTTGGCGCCCAACATAGAGCCCATTTCTGATCAAGAACAGGACTAAAAAATACCTCATCGGGCTCTTTCTTTAATTCCAATTTTCTTATTAGTTTCACCAAATATCATTGAATGAAGCATAATTACGAATTAAAAGGACAGATGTAAAACCCGATGATGGATCAAAGAAGATTTTCAGGAAAAATTTTCATCAAATTTATAAAAAATAAATTGACAAACTGACAGCACAATATCCAAAAGAATCGTAAAATTAATAAAGACAAAAATACAGTCTAAAAGTCGCCACACATGAACGAGCACAACCACGACCAAACTCCCATTGAACCATCAAATATCATAGAACGGTGGAAATAGGGGGATTTTATTTTTCCACACGTTCTATCCCCGCCATAGTTTAGGCATTCCTCCTTGTTGTTCAAGGAGTTCTTCCAATCCAGCCATAAATACTTCGCTGATAAGGGGTAAAAATGGGTTACCCATGGCTGTACCTGCTGTCGTTTTATAAAAACCTTCTCTAAACATGAAAAAACTTTCGTTCATAACACAATTCTACTAGTTTGGTATGTTGGCAATAAATAATAAAATAACATAAATAAATAAATTATATAATAAATGAAGGACAATGGATTAGAAGGTCCCCAGAACGCACGATTTCTTCAATTAGAGAGTGAATTTCTGCGGTATAAATTAAACATCTTAGGAGTTAGCGAGATAGGGTGGTGGAACAGCGGAGAATTTACCTTTCCAGCACTGTAATGTTGTACTCCGGTAGAGCTAGCGGTAGTGGTAGTGAGTCAGGTGTGAGGCTTATTTTAACCAGAGCCGCACGAAACTGTCTCTTATCCTGGGACCCTGCTACCCTCCGACAGCATCATGACCGCCAGCTTCCGGACCAAAATAAGGAACATCTCAATAATACAATGTTATGCTTCAACTGAAGCCGACAATTTCTTGCCGAAAGATTCCTTCTACGAACAACTAAACGCCGTTCAGGGCAGAACACCTAAAGGTACCATTATAATGGTTATGGTTTGAATGCAAAAGTTGGCGCTGATAACTATGGGCTCAGACATCCAATGGGGAGACACGGTCTTGGTGATCGTAACGACAACGGTGAAAAATTGGAGAGTTCTGAAACTTTCACAGTCTCTTCATTGCTGGTACTATGCTTGAGCATAACGACCACCACAAAATCAGTTGGTCATCTGTTGATCGGCGAAGAACACAAAATCAGACCGACCACTTTGCCATTAGTAAAAGATTCAAGAGTTGTCTCCTGGACGTGCGAAATAAGAAGGGCGTCGATATTGGGATAGGAAGAGACCATTATCTTATACTACTTACTACTACTTTGCCTTAACCCCTAGTGGGGCATAGCGCATAAACTACTCCTGCGCGCCATCGTACCCTGTTCTGGGCAATTAGGCGCAACTCCCCAAAAGACTTAGCCAGTGCCTGACATTCCTTTGCCACAGATCGATGCCATGTGATTCAAGGACCCCCCTCTTGGTCGGCCTTGGTTGGAAATGGGGTTCCATTTCATGGCATGCCAAGCAATGCAGATATCACTCTCTTCCGCAATGTGTGACCTTCCATTTTCGCCTGCGTGTCAATTCGTCGATTGGCATCTGCCCCGTACGCCGACTTAGCTCTTCATTTGGTATTGTTTCGGGCCAGAATATTCTTAGAATTCGACGAAGACATGAGTTGACGAAAACTTGCAGCTTTCTGGTAACTCTTACGGAAACTATCCATGTACTGCTCCCATACAAAAGCAGAGATAGAGACAGTACCAGGCAGCGAAACAGGCCCAGCTTGGTCTTGATGCTGAGATAGTTGCTCCGCCAGATTTTGGACAGCATGCCGTATTGTAAGACATTTGCATTTTTTAGTCGAGCGGTGTTGAATTTGCGGCGACTAGATCTTTTGTCGCTAGGACGGCACACGACTGCAATACGCAATCGAACATTAGCGACCATAAGATATGGGTGATAATATGCCTACTCTCCCACAAAATCATGGATATGTCCGCAATGGCGTTAGATCTTGAGAGGGAGGCAAGCAAGGTTGAGCTAAACGCTAATACCAATAAGACCAAGGTTCTTAGCCCGCCATTGCGAAAAAGAAATCCGACACCTGTTGCCATCAATATTAATGGGCAGCCTGTGGAGAAGGTGGACAACTTCGTCTTTCGTCTACCTGGGTAGCATTGTTGCCGGAAATAGTGGTACGGAGCAGGGCATCGCTCGCCGTATCAACCAGGCTAAATGCGCTTACGACATGCTCTCCAAAATCTGGCAAAGCCGTTATCTCAGCATCAAGACCAAGCTGGTCCTGTTTCGCTCCCTCGTACTCTCTGTTCTTTTATATGAGAGCAGTACATGGAAAGTTTTCGTACGAATTACCAGAAAACTGCAAGTTTTCGTAAACTCATGTCTTCGATAAATTGATACGCAGGCGAAAATGGCAGTGGATAGGTCACACATTGCGGAAGAATGATGCATTGCTTTAAATGCCATGAAATGGAGCCCTATTCCCAACTAAGGCCGACCTAGATGGGGTCCTAAATTACATGGCGTCGATCTGTTGCAAAGGAGTGTAAGGTGCTGGGTAAGGTGTTTGAAGAGTTGCGCTCCATTGCCCAGAACTGAGTACGATGGCGCGCAGGAGTGCGCGCTATGAACCTCTAGAGGTTAAGGCAAAGTAGTATATAATAGTAATAACGATTTACTTTTGGTGCCTATAACAGCCAAGAAGTGCATAAATAAGTTCAATGATTCAATTACTTATGTTAGACGTACAAAATTTCAATTACTTTGTTTAAACGCATATTTAATATTGTATTCATACATACAATACTATTTTTCAAAATGTTCAATACGTTTTAACCGACTTTTTTATTTACGAGGATTTCTAGCCATTATGTTTTAAATCTAAGTATTCATATGTTAGTGTAAAAAGGCATGCATTAATTTCTTTAAAGTCTTTAAAAAAAATATACAAAATTTCTCCAAACGATCATTTGAGCGAGAATTACTGCGATACAAAAAATAGCCAAAACAAAAAACATAAAGATGGAAGCTCGAACAAGTTATTTTTTTATCACTGAGGGACTAAGAAAGGTTTGCTTAGTTGATGATTTTTTATTAGTATTTCACAAATTAAAAAATTGTAGAATAATGCTAATGGTTTCATTATATTTCTTTCAATTTAAATTTTCAGAATTCTTGTGAAAAATGGAGACGTAAAATTGGAGAAGGAAGGACGGTAGCAGAGCCGGCAGATAATATGGGTATAGTGGATAGCTGTATAAACTCGAAAAACTCCAAGTGGGTAAAATAGCAACTTGAAATTTAGACGGAATTTTTCAAAAGATAATATATCCAATTATATGTACGAGTATCTTCACTAGATGATGTTACAGTTCCTTTAATTCTGGATGACACCCTGGACTCTGATTTAGACGGAAACATCGACATCACTGTGGCTGAGACGAGGAACCAAAATTAGGGGTCTCTTACAGATAAATCTACATCACTCTAAGGCGGTCTCTGCTGCTTTTCTACTCCGCCTGGCTCGTAGTGCGGAGGTCATCGTCATTATTCAAGAACTCTGGGTTGTGTGGAACTTAGTACGTTGCCTGATATCCCCGGAGTACACAGTGCTCTAGACTAAAGATCAAGGAAGGGGAATAAGAACCCTCTGTGGTGGCCCAGAGAGCTGGATTTTCACCAAGCCGTCTGTAAAAGGGGGTTTAATACGGCTAAAGCTTCAAAACGGAAACAAACTAAGCCTTCTTCAAAGAACTCGTTAGCTCCCTAGAAAGAGCTTAAGAAGGCAAAGCAGAGCTCATGTCTCAGTCCTACCGGGGAGCCCAATGTCACGTCTTGCACAAGGGTAAGCTATCAGATCTTTCGAGGTGCATAGGGGAGTGAGACAAGGCTGAATTTTGTCACATGTACTGTTTTTAATTGGCATTAATGATGTACTAAGCGGCGCGCTTCAAGAATACCAGAACAAAGGTATAAGATGTTGAAGTTGTTCAAATACGTTCAACACTTGGACTATGCTGACGATATTTGTCTTCTATCAAATAGATCGGATCAAATAGCTCAAATGTCTGATGATCTGTGTACTTTGCGAAAGCCGTAATGCGAGGCTTAAAGTCAAGTACTTGAGCTTGGATCCAGGAAGGCAAAGCGGAATTTGTGTTTCGGGGCAGGGGGCAGGCTCGGAAGCGTAGTTACAGCAGATGGTGGAACGGATGCTGATGTACAGTCCCGCATCAACAAGGCTCGAGCAGCTTTTTCAGTTTGACTTCTTTCTGGCAAAACAACAACAATTTCCAGACGCACCAAACTCCGGATCTTCGAAAACAACGTAAAATCAGTGCTGCTATATGGCTGTTCAACTTGGAAGGTGACCAATGAGATAACAACTAGATTGCAAACATACGGTGGCCGGAGGTCATTTCTAACGACGACCTCCTTACTACGAGTATAACTGGTCAGAACAGGATAGACCCTTCCATTAAAAGGCGAAAGTGGCAATGGATAGGTCACACTCTCCGAAAAGGGCCAAACAACATTGATCAACAGGCCCTCGATTGGAACCTGCAGTGAAGCAATGCAAGGGCGTTCCACCAAATAAATAATCATTAAAAATGACATTTGAGGGAATATGTTTCACTGGTTCAGAACTTGACCATAACGCGTATCTAAGAAAATCTAAAACAGTACTAAAACTGTTTTATTTTTTAACGCGGTTAATGTCGTATTTCGGTACTCTACTCTGAAACGTATTCTAGACGGACAAGCATTTTATACATTCCATAAATTTTTGCAGCATGTATTACATATCTACATTATATCCTAATCTATGCTATTATCCGTGAAGTAAATAGTAAATAAATAAACTCATTTTTTTTTCATTTTATATAGGCATAACATAAAATCAGTTCTAAAAACGGAACCACCAAGCGGTATACTATCTTTGCTAAACCGGAAGCTACTCGCATTGTTCTTACTAAATTTATTTATTTTTTTTTTTAATTAAGTTTTTCCAATTTACAATGTCAAATAAGAAAACATATTTGAGCTCCCATCAAATATTTAGCGTTCATAAAAGATGCTAAATGCAATTCACATTCATCAAATTAACGATTTTTGCCTAAAAAATAACATAAAAAACAAAATGATCAAGAAGTATGAAGCATGCATTTCATATTTGTCATTATTATGATTAAGCTTAAATACTCGCTAAATAAAAAATACGGTAATTGCATTTCAAGTACCTGCTTCTGAGCCAAGGCCTGCATCTGTTGAAACATTTGTCGTTCTTCTTCTTTTCCTTATTTTTGTATAATTTAACAATGTCGGCGCAGGCATGTAAAAATACGGTTTTCATTATTTTTCACAATTTTCATGTTACACCTACTACCATATCTTGGGACACAAATGTATCTCTAAGGAAAATTCAAAGATATTCTCACCCATTCCTTTACTCTGGAGCATTTCTAGTAATTTTTTAATGCTCTCGTCGCGAGCGCTGAGAGTTTGTTTTTGTGTTTCAATTCGAAGCTCTAGTTCCTTGATTGTGTCCCTAAGAATGGCTATTTCACGTTGTAAATGTTCATTTTCTCCATACAGTGCTTCCACTTGCTGTTGCATCTCGATGTTAGGTTGACGCATTCGCATTCGAAGCTCCTCCTCTAGTTGCCGAACTAGCATTGCTTGTTTCTTAAAATGAGCAAAAAGATAAAACTTAATTGTCTAGCATATCTTAACAATGGACTAAAGAGCAAATGAAATGTTATTTGTGAAGTTCATCATTTAATAAAACCATACTAATCACAATAAAATATCCCAGACCAAAGAAAAAAAAAAGAAAATATCAAAATTATTTACACACTATTTATTTCCCTCGGGGGTTGTATCCCTAGAGGGTGCGTCCTCAGCTGACGGATAGAAGAATGCTCGATAGATACTTCGGGTAGGTAGGCTGACCAAACAACAACGAAAATCCTCCATACTAAACTTTCAACCAGACAGTATAAAGGTTAGCGTCTGTACTTCAGATTCAAGCTCTACTAAACCTGCCATAAAGTATAATATGGAAAACCCATAAAGTATGCGCGATCGATAACACCATTGGAGAGCTACCTCTGCGCTATACAAATAAATAGCTCCCGGCGACTCTTAGGACACCTATGGAAGCAACCCTTCCCCTAAGATTGGGTATGTGGGATTGTAACCTGCGTGCCTGAAATCAATTTAGCAAAAAGTAAAATTAAATATTATTAATAATAATTAGGGAAAGATCTGGAAATAATTTTAATCCCTTCTATAGATACTAAGGACATGAAAACTGAGTTTGCACGGTCGTAGAAGGTGAGCTTAACTTTTGGAGGGCGAAAATCCGAGAAATCTGAGCTTTTTTTTAATATTATCATTATAACTACTAAACGTTGCCTCAGGTCGAAAAAAGTAGCAGAAGTAAATTAAAGACCGTTGAATTCTGCGTTCAATGCACTGCTCAAAGTTGAAATTCGGTTCAGTAGTCAAAATCGATAGACAAAAATGACCATTTTCGAGGCTCCGGAGAAAAATCACACTTTATCCCTTTTCAAGCTCACAGATCTTTGCGACGAAAGCTCCAAATGGAAAAGTTGAAAATAATTTGATTGTTAGCCTAACGTGGCCAATATTTATCAATTCGGGCTATTTTTAGAGTAGTAATGAGCAAAAATTCAAAAATGAATGCTCATCGATTTATGCCTTAAAACCTCTATCTCGGTAAGTATAACAGCTAGAAGTTTTATTTTAGTCTCAGATTGTAGATAAATTACTCTAATTAAATAAAGTTTTACAAGATTTTTTGTAAGACCAATTTAGGAGATACTAAAAAGAAACAGGACAAACCAAACAATTAGGCACATTTTCAACATGGTGGCGGGGTCCGTGGTGTTAGGGGGGAAATAGAAAAATCGAATTTTTAAACAATGTACCAACTCAAACAATGTATCAAAAATCGAAACTACCCTAATTAAAGCAACCAGTGTTATAACATTTTGAATGCCCAAAGTAATTTAACATTTGCAAAATCACCGACTTTTTTTTAATAAAAACGCAATTACTCAAAAACTATGCCCGATATAATATTCTAGTAAAAAATGAATCGCAGGTAATATCCTACCCTAAAAGCAGAAAATAGCCTATGGAAATCAGATAAACCGTTTATTAGATATAACTCGAAAAAGTGAGAAAGATACATAGCCTACCATCAACATTTTGCTGTTTTATCTTATTTTTGTCGAGTTTTCACATATATTTTATACTAATTTTATCGAAAATAAAAACTTCCTGTTTTGTTGTAAACAATTTGTGTTAACATTATGTGATACTAATTTTTAAATTTCGGGTTATTTACAGCCCTTTAAATAAAAAAATAATTAGTTCACACTTTTTTTATTTTATTTTCCAAGGCCATATCTAATTAACATCGTCCGTTTTGCTGGCACATCATGGACCACAGCCGAATGCCTAAGCGAATTTTAAAAGGCTGCATCTGCAGAACAAGGCTGAGTAGGACCGTGCGAAGGGAGGGGCGCCATTTGCAGGGGGCGCCAAAACGAGTTTGATATTTGGAAATTTCAGTAGCGCATTTCAAGAAGGATATATGTACAAATTTGGATATGGATATTATGTACGGTAGAACCCCGCCTCTTATCTGGCCTCAATATTTGTTATTTGTTGTTATTTGTCAATACATACAAATCTACTGGCAGAGGCGAAAGTTCTATGGAGTGATCACTCTTGTGCAGTTTATACTATTTGCTCAAACTAAACCGAACCGGATAAAGTCGCAAAAAACGCACCTATTGTCTATAAAAAAAATAATTACGCAATTATGTTACGCCCTATTAATTTGTTTTCTCAGGGTTACAAACTGAATGTTCATCGTCGTTATTTACGGAAATGACATAAACTTGCTCTACTCGTATTTCCCTTAACCACCATATTTTTTACTCACCTGATTTTCGCTGCTTAGAAGTTTCAGTTGATCGTTGATCATACTATACTTGGCACTTTCTTCTTTCCGCAACGCCCGCTCCTTTTTCAATTCAGGTGACCAAAATGTTTTTATGCTATGCATGGAGCTGCCTAATTTTTGATTTGTGAGTTCAAGTTCTCGCTTTAATGTCCCTAATTCGCGTTGTAGATCCGAGTTTTGATGCTGTAAGTCGCCTAAATAAGCTCGATCTGTTGTTGGAATTGCTGTAATTAAGAAAAAGTAACAAAACACGATATTTTCATAGATAAGACAAAATGTGCAGACCCATTGAATTTGGACTTTGTCGTGCTGAACGTCCATAGAGCTCATCTTCAAGATAAAGACCTCGCTCTAGAGATCGATCTCTAGAACGGTCGCGAGGCTCGCGTATTGGAATAAATTCACGATCGTGAGGATCGACCATACCGCCCCTATCCAAGGACTGGTATCGGGTTCCTGTCAAAATATTCACATTTTATAAGAATTTGAATTGTATTGTATGAAGGACTTTTAGTCCGTTTAATTAAACTAATGTATAAATACTAAACCGTTACGTTTAACGTCAAGATTCATTTGTACTGTACTTACGGGGGTAGTCCATTGCGTGGGACATTGCTGGTCTACTTGCACTTCGACTTCTATGGTGGCCACCACTTGCCGGACTGGTGGGCTCATCCATATCCCTATAGTACGGGCTACCCATAGCTGCAATAGAGTTATGATGATGATAATAGGATGAGGAATGGGGACCGTAGTGCAGAGGGGAGGAATTACCAGAACGTGTTTGACGTAATTTTCGTCCTAAAAAAATTTTAAATCAGAAAAAATCGAGTTGTTTTTACGTAGTTTATATTTGGTGACTGTAACAAAACCCAAAAAGATCATTCAGTAGTGGAAATGAAAAATGCCGTACGAGCACGTCCGGAAGCAACCATTCGCCAAACAACACTGACTTTTTATTTTGTGCTTTTCCGGAAACACGTACTTTTGTAAAAATTATATAAAAATGGTAAAATATGTCATGTTAACATTTGCATAAATGTAATTTTGTTAAATAATATTATAAATGTAAAGCATTATTGTTAAAGCAAATAAATGTTCAAAAGTAGACGATTCCAACTACGCATACAAGAAGCTTGACTATGCTGAAAAAATACTGAAAATATTCAGTATAAGAAGAATATAATGAACTTCTCAGCACCATCGTCCTAGCGAATAATTCACCTAATTGAAATTTTATTTTCCATATACACGAATATAAATTCAAGAGAGATTGCTTAAAAATACTGCCAGCAAGTGGATTAAGTTGAAAAAAATTTAAACCATACTCGCATTTAGCTTTCGAAGCACTATAGATTATCAGTGTTCCGCCCCCTGTCGTATCCCTTCAACTCTATCACTCACTGTTGTTGAACTGAACTCAACGTTTAGTCGATGCCCATACTATTTGGAATTTCATCACCAGGCCGTCGAGAGAAAATCCGGGCCCGAGGCTAAACAACTACTGGCCCATATACAAATTGTTCTAGACTTCCCGATGATTTCAAGTAATGTCATAACTGTCCATTTTTTAATCTGTTTTTTTTTTATGTTTATTTTCATTGCATAGTTAAAAATATAGTCCGGATGGCGCAACGGTTAGCACGTTCACCTTCCATGCACTGGACCCCGGTTCAATTCCTACTGAATGCGGTAGTCTTCGATAAAAAAAGGAGATTTACGTATCGAACTTTGAAACCACTCATCTGTTAAATGAGTACCTATTTGGGGCAAATAACTCGGCTGAGCCTGTTGCTGATCACGCGCCTCTACACAAAACACACCGTCACGATCTAAATGAGATGATGCTAATTCATCTTGAGGCTTTGGTCCAAGCTGGACTGTTGCGTCATCATCATCATCGTCGCGCAACAGCCCGACGTCGGGCTCTGGCTGCCTGGATCGTTGTCCTCCAATTATCTCGGTCACGTGGCCGCGTCCTCCAATCCTCGAAACCCAGTAGTTGCTCGGCGTCAGCATATACTGAGCTCTCCCAACTAGCTCTCGGTTTTCGTCGCAGTCTCGCTCCGTCGACTCGTCGTCCGTTCATTACTTGTTTAGGCATGCGAACATCGTTCATTTGTTGTACATGCCCTGCCCATTAAAGTCGTTGTAGTTTGACGATTTTCGAAACTTTCAGCTCATCGTTTTCTTTTACCCTCGTTGATACGTAGTCCAACTTCTTTTGCAGCGGTGTCGAGCGTATGCAGAAGTTCTTCTGCGTCGGCCAATCTTCGGGACATGATGTTGATATCGTCGTTGTACGCTGCTAATTGTGTCGACTTGATGAGTAGCGTCTTGCTGTTGTCCATATTCATAGCCCGAATAGCGTATTCCAGTGCTCGGTTGAAGAGCATAGGTGCCAATCCATCGCCCTCTTTCAGACCAGAGCGTGTTTCAAATAGATCAGTAAGTCTGTTATGGATCCTGACCTGTGAGACGGTCATCGTCATCTTTGCCAGTCTCACTAAATCGTCAGCGCCCGGCGCTTTATTTCGTTTTACTGACCGCAACGCGAGATCAACTTTTGTCGGGGGTTGTATGGGTGGGCCTAGATCAACAATATCGTCAAGGGCTCCTTGTGTGGGGATGCTAGACGGTAGGTTCAGAAGCCCTTCCAAATAAGAAGTCCATCATTTGTTAATACCATCGGTGTCGCTAACGATGTCCATCCTTGTCCTTACAGGGGCTAGTCCTGGGTTGACAGCCGTTCTTAATTGTATTTACTGGTTTGTAGACTTGTCTGGTGTTCCTATTAGCTAAGTTTTCGTTAATACTCAGCAACTGCTCGTTAAAGAATTCACGTTTCTTACGTCTAATTATTCTCCTCGATATTCGACGTAGCTCATCATTTTTTCTCTTTTAAGTTTAGTTCCTCGTTGAATCCATTGTCTGAATAACTGGGAGTGACTCAGAAACCCATCTCGAAACGCCTCAAGGCCATGGGTATGATTCAGAAACAAGGAAATTGGGTTTCCGTACGAGTTAAAATCGAGAGATATTGAACGGCGATTATTTGCATGCGGACAACTGCTTCAAAGGCTGAATCGGAAGGGATTTCTACATCGCATCGTAACCGGCGACGAAGCCGTGGGTCCGTTACGATAATCCCAAGAGTAGAAATTCATGAGCAATGCCCGCACATGCCTCAATGTCGAAGGCAAAACCGAATATTCACGGCGCCAAGGTTATACTTTGCATTTGATGGGACCAGCTCGGTGTGATATACGACGAGCTACTGAAACCGAATGAAACTATCACAAGAGATCAGTACCGAACGCAATTGATGCGTTAAAGTCGAGCATTAAAGGAAAAACGACCACAGTACCCAGAGAGACACGACAAAGTCATCCTCCAGCATGACAATTCTCGGCCACACGTCGCAAAAGTGGTCAAGACATACTTGGAAACCCTGAAATGGGAAGTCTTGCCTCACCCGCCGTACTCCCCAGACATCGCTCCTTCCGAATACCATCTGTTTCGTTCCATGGCGTACGGCCTGGCTGATCAGAATTTTCGTTCGTACGAGGAAGGCGAAAAATGGATCCAATCATGGATCGCGTCGAAAGACGCATCCATTTTCCGAGATGGAATCAGAAAATTGCCGGAGAGATTGGCGAAAGTTGTCGCTAGCGATGGACAGTACTTTGAATAATACATCTGCAAGTACTTTTTGACAATTAAGCTTTTAATTCTCCCTAGGAAAAAACGACGGAAGCAAAGTTGTACGCCCAACAATTTCGTCCGAAATCAATATATCAAATATTTCACTCACCGAAAAAAATAAGAAATGTTTCCAAAAGTGTTCTCCGAAATGAGTATCAACGCAATAAAACAATATATGTTTGTAGTCTAATAGTTGTGTTAAATAAAGATCATGTTTGTATTTATATTCGAATGAAAATGGAACGGAAAATTACGTTTTTTAGTAGATCACTTTTTTTTGGTTATTATAAGGATAAGATGGTGGCACGAAGTGAAAGGTCGAAAAATA
Source organism: Chloromyia formosa (assembly GCA_964017055.1). NCBI lineage: Eukaryota > Metazoa > Arthropoda > Insecta > Diptera > Stratiomyidae > Chloromyia > Chloromyia formosa. The sequence goes on from OZ024818.1 coordinate 25,807,590, forward strand.
AAGAAAGCAAAAAGGTTTTGAATAAAATAAAAATATCACATGCGCATGCGTGATGTTAGTACAGAAAAAAGATTATTTCAATTAAATTTAATCGACAAATGTATATAAATATATGTTAGTTAGTATTAAAATTTATATTTTAAACAATATTCAGATTTATTCCGACTTTATCAGAAAAAATCATGAACATTAAAATTAAGCTTTTCGTTTGAAAATTAATTATCGCTGCGATCCACATTTCAGTTGACCAACTCACCTAGAGGACTTGAGCGAGATCCGTAATCACGCGAGGGTGAGCGATCCACTGTAGGCAGTTCTGTTAGTCGTCTTGTAGAGCGACCTGGACTTCGTACGTTAGAATTTGCAGTGGATATTGGATTATAATCGTCCCGAGACATAATATCCGCGGAACAACCGCGGATCACTTTTTAGCCAGTTTCCTGTAAATAAATAAAATACAAAAATATAATAAAATATAAAAATAAAGATATAAACAATTCTAGAAATTTAGTGGCATTCATGAAATGAAAAATTATTTAAAAGTAAATCCCGCTTTTCTCTATATTCAATTTATTATTATTATCTATCGGCTTGTTTCCATACTCTCAGCCCTTTTTTGAATTGCCAGTGCCCTTCTTTTAATATTTTACTTATAACTTCTAAACGGTTCTTTGTATCGAAAAAGTTTATGGGATATAAATTAAAGAGCGTCAAATTCTGGATCAAGTCGAAATTCGAGAACATTTGTACCAGGTTCGTGTTCGAGAGTGTATGGTGAGACTAATATTAACACAATTCTTTGCACGAATTTTGTTTTGTTTTTCAGTTTCAGTTCAAGTTTTTGTACTTTAGCATAGGCGGCTGGATAACATTAACCGGAATATCGATTACAATAAGCGATACAATTAGTATGTGTTGTCATAAGACTAGTTTGGTTTTGATAACAATAAACGGTCGACAACATTAACCGCGATCACAATAAGCGGGGTCCACTGTATAAAGAACGGAAATAAGCCAAGATTTTTGGTACCCGTTTACACACTGAGACATATTATGTACACACACCACAAAAATGTTCCCCGGCTGTCAATTAATTTGTTGTGATTTTCAATGCTTCCCTGATATTCTTACTGAGGTATTGCAGAGTGCTCTCTCACAAGAAAGGTTAATCTGAACAGAACAGAGCTTATTCTCTTCACAAGTATGGGATACTTTCATTCGAGCCTTTTGTGCTACATAGAACGAGCCTAGTTTTAGCTGATAAGGCGAACTCTATGCAGCTGTTATACTCGAATGTGGGCTAACCGTAGCATGCTGGGGAAGGTTCAAAGATTGGCCTGCGTTACTTTTTGTGGTGCTCTAAAAACTGTACTCCTGCTGCCTTCATCATTCTGTTTAACCTTTATTTCTTGGCATTAAGGTTTCCGTGAATAATGCAGTGCTTTCACACGATTATGAAAGCGTGATTCCAGATGGCCAAGGTCCGCTGTAAAGTCATAATAATGACGATGAAAGCTATTAGCAGGACTAACCAATGGATAAATGATAAAAATAAACAAATCTGTTGTGGGAGTCATCACTGAAAATTGAAAGCCGCTATGACGAGGGAAATAGGAGTGTATTCTCTGCAGCTGCACCGTTCTGACATGAAGAAGGAAGACATTTCATGGATTTCATTTCTTCACTGAACTGGATGACTTGCAACATGGGCTGAAAAATCCCGGGATTTTTCAATAGGTGGCACCACTAGAAAATGAACATAACTCATTTCGAGAGGCTCGTCTATCACTAGTTTATGTATCAAGTTTCATGGCATTTCGTTAATTTATTTACAAGCTACAGTAGTTTGAATGACGCTACTTTCGCCATCGTAAAAAAAATAGAAAAACAGGAATATCGCATCTTGATCAAGCATTGTGTTTTGATGGAACAGACTTCTGAACAATCATTGCAATGGTTGCAGAAATATGATCCCACATCTACTCCTTCGAGAACAACAGTTTATCGGTGATTTAGTGAATTTAAATGGGTCGTACAAGCACCAAAACGCACCTCGCTCTGAAAGGCCAAAAGAGGCCACGAATGCGGAAATCGTAAACCAAGTGCATCAAATCGTTTTGAATGATCGTAAAGTGAGGCTGAGGGCATCTCAAAAGAACGGGCATTATACATTTTGCACAATCTTTTGGAGATGAAAAAGCTATCGGCGCGATGGAGGGCCACGTTTGCTGACCGTCGACCAAAAAAAGCTGCGCGTTGATGATCTAACGGCCGGTTTGGCGTTGTTGCAGTGTTATCGAGCGACGTTTTCTGATGATGGATGAAACATGAGTCCATTACCGTACGCCTGAGTCCAATAGGCAGTCTGCAGAGTGGCTGGAAAACCATGAAAGTCGACCAAAGTGACCAAAAGACCAACACTCGGCCGGGAAGGTTATGGCCTCCGATTACCTGCAGAAGGGAAGAACAGTCACAGGAGAGTATTATGTAGCGTTATTGGACAAACTGAACGACGAAACAAAGATGGCGATGAAAAAAGTTCTGTACCATCACGATAACGCACCGTCGCTTGAAAGCGATGGCCAAATTAGACCAATTACGATTCGAATTGGTTGCTCACCCACCGTATTCTCCAGACTTGGCCCCCCAGCGATTATTATCTGTTCCCAAACCTCAATCGGTGGCTCCAGGGGAAGAGATTCTGATCGAATGAGGAAGTCATCGCCGAAAAAGAGGAGCATTTCGAAGGCTTGGACGTTTTGTACTACAGGAAAGGCGTCGAAATGTTGGAGAGAACTATGTTGGGGAATAAATATAACTTTGCCCAAAAAGAAACTTATTTCATTAAAAATCCCGGGACTTTTCAGTCCATGTGTCGATAGTGGCAAACGCCATAGTTTTACTGGGAGTTCTTTTCGGTTCACAGATTGGTATTGTCAGGTGATAATTTCCGGGTGACAACAGAACGAACCCAAGTGCTGTCCATGTGTGCCTTTGTTTCCCACTTAACCTTGGTACGAGGTTTTGTACGTTCATCATTGCATGCTTGTCTTCAATAAGGAATAAATCCGCGCTTTCAATACACACATGCCTCTCCCCCCCCCCCCCCCCCCCCCCCCCCCCCGTCGGTTTCCACATCCGCCACTGATTGGATAATAACCCGGCAACTACTGAGTAGATTCAAGGAATTCTAGTATTCATGAAAAACTATTGTATATTACGTCTATGGTTTCGTTATAATTAATATTGAAAGAACTGAATATGCAGTTGCACTGCACCACGAAGTTAACCCATAAGCCAAAACTCAGAGATTTTGCACTGGTATCCAGCATTCAACAAACAATAATGGAGGGAGGGGGGCTGGATGCACTAGAACGGGGAGCGGGGTCGTCACATCTTGAAGCACAAATATAATAGTGGTTACGCCTATCAAAAAAAGAAAATAAAATAAAAACTCAAAAAAAAAAAAAAAAAATTAGCCGTAACTTTTTACAGTTAGCTTATTTTTTGCTGCCATAGTAAAAGTGACTCCATATTTAGTGCACTATTCAGTAGTATAGGTTCCATTTGTGGTGGAAATTTAAACCAAGCTTCATACATTTTTGCCCATATCCCTTTATAAGTTTATTTAAATGAAAACAAAACATATATGTACTTGTATATGTATACGAGTACTCGTACGTAGTCGTCTACAAGGAAACGTTACGAACAATTCGTTAGAGTTTGAACTTTGAAGTGGTTTATACACACTCGTCTAGCGTCAATTTTGACCCCAAACTAAAAGCTTGTTGACGCCACTAGTGGAACATTATCATGCCTAATTCTCGAGTGCATTTAAATACATACAAGATTAATCTTGTGAATTGACCTGACCTGACCTAATATAAGTGTGATGCAATGAGCTTTAAACAGAAACAAAAATCTTCATGTGGTGCTCGTAATTATTTCGAGATTGGAATATCTTGTTTTTCAAGGACGGCGCTGAAATTTAGGTCGAAAATATGTGTCCTGAATAAAAAATGTGTTTCCATCAAAATGAGACGACTTCATATGGGAATAGTAGATCTACTTTCATACGTAAATATTGATTTGCTTTACTGATTCATTTAAATGTATTGTACTTACATATATACATCATTTCCATGTTTTCACTTGAATTCATATCTTCAGTTTTGAAAGACTTTTATTTAATATTGTTAACAGATCGATACATTGTATGACACTCTATTTCCGGTTAGTCACACAACGCAATGATAAAAATACCAGTATGTTCCAGTTTCGGGATTTGTATACACTTGTAGTTGCTAATTTCGTCCTTTATTCTTATTCACAAAAACACGGATGGATGTCTTAAACGGGAAACCGAATTCCAACCTTCACAATCAGAAGAAAAAATTGGAACTTCCACTAAACGAAAGCCTGACAGAGAGCTTTAGGTAGGAGAGAGTGCATACAATGGTCGGTTTATAGGATATACGTTACCTTGCTCTATGTTTTTTGAATTGACAAAGATTATCTTTCTGCAGGCTCGATTCACCCGTTCCTGGGTCCTAGCTTGCCCTCCAAAAGTCCAGACCAGCTTCAGCAACTCGCGATTTCCACAGCTTACTCGATCCGCCACTATCAAATAAATTGGTGCTTTCGCGAAGAACTTTCATTGAGGGTATTATCTGCACTATAGGATGCAACTGGTCGAAAATGATGTCCGTTTTCTCGATTGGCTCATTTTAAAAGCGATTATCTTTCCCGGAATGAGTAAAGTCTTTAATAGTCACTGTTAAAAGGTCTAGCGAAAGCCGACTATAACCGCACGAATGATAACGGAAGAGCACTTTGGATGCAGTCCATCCGTGGGCTTAAGCAATTTGCGAGAGTGGCTGGTTACAGGAAAATAGGTTTAATGTACGCGTTGCTGGACTCATGAATTCTTTATTAATTCGTTCACTAATGAAATACCAATATGCCACACGCGATTTGACAATGAGCGAGAAATGAACGAGGCCAAAATTCACACTTTTCCCACCAACGCTATGCTAAAGCTCGTGAACATAATGTTCTTTTCCATCCACCAAAAGCTTGAACTTAGGAAAAATTTTACCTACTTTTCTTGAAACTAATTTCCATTTTCATACACTATCCCACGGGTTTTCATAAGTTTATTTTTATATTATCACTTTAAGTCAATGCACAGACCGAAAACTGGCCACATTTTTCACGTCAAACTCTTCTTTTTTTTTCAAATAAAGAGGAAGGATTCGCCCGTGATAAACCGAACTGATTAAGGTTTTCAACCCCGCGCGGAAGTGAATGGAATTGATTTTTTTCAGAGAATTTTCCCTTCGGCTAGGCTCGAAGTCTCCAATTGAGCAGCTTCCGAATGCATTTCATTATCGTCGGAAATCCTTAAACGCTTAACACTTACACTTCTATTCACCCACAATATCCACCGTTTTATTTTTTTCTACTGAAAACTAGTCCACTTCAGAGCCATAGTCGCTGCTGAAAAACTCATTTACGTTACCAGCACTTCGAGCTCTTGCAAGTTCCTCGAAGGCAGTGGAATCAATGAAATCGTGGACACCGTACGCAGGCGCCTTCCAAATACGATAACAGTTCGAACGGGGCTTTTGCAGATACACTACACTACTCCAAAAGCTTCCTTAACTCAAATCTAGTACAAATGGGGGTTGTTTAGGGAGAAATGTTTTTAATTGGTAAATAACTTCAATACAAAACGGTTATTCACAATAACCGCGTCTCTGATTCCTGGCTTTTGGTAGAGAAGGTTTTAGACTCAGAAGAGGGAGTTAGAAGGAAACGAAAAAGAACGAGAGAAACGAAGCAATTTCGCACAAGGATGGTAGTAGGAAGGGGGATGTGAGTTTGACATCTATCTCATTTGTCAGCTATATGGACCGGGCGGGTGTTCCGGGATTGAGCGACAAAGTGAAATGTTATTGTTCACCAAGGGGAAGTATGAAGGGGGGAATGCGAGTTTGACATCTCATGTGGTACTGTTTGGACCAATATGGACTGAGCGGATGTTGCGCAGCGTAGGGCGTGTGCTCGTGTTTTTATACCCTAGACTTTTAGTATAGGGTATATTGTTTTGTAAATATGTAACACCTTAAAGTAGGCTCCGGAGGTATAGCAATGTATATATGCAAATGATCAGGGTCACCTCCTGATTCGATTTAGCCATGTCTGTCTGTCTGTCCGTCCGTCTGTCTGTCCGCTCGCACGATAACTTTCGATAGAATGCAGCTAGAGCCTAGAAATTTTGGTCAAATGTTAGCAGTGTGAGCTAGTTGGTCGGTATTGAAAATTGGCATGATCAGCCCAAGAGAACGCCTATTTCCACTACTTATGTAAAATACATAAATGAGTCTATAACTCCCGATTAAATAAACATGAAAAGCTCTAGCTTTGGTAGATTACTCGTGAGGATAATGTTATACTCTCCTGGTAAAATAAAATTGATCAGTTGAAAACTAATGGTCATTTTCCTACAAAGAGCCCGTACTACCCTACTTTTCAGGTTTTTTATCTATAACTCTTAAACCAATTGACGTAGACACCTGATTTTTGGCATGTAACCCTGAGGTGAGAAGCTGCTTGAGTTTAAGTAAGTTGGGCATAATCAGATCAAAGGAACGCCTACCTCCCCTACAAATTTCACAAAATAAAATATTCGTTTAATTACGTTAACTTTCGATAGAATGACACTAGCAAGTTGAAAAGTTTGGTGGAATGTTACTAGTAAGACCTACTTGGTTGGTATTGAAAATGGGCAAGATCTGACCCAAGGAACCCCCACCTCCCCTACAAATGAAACTTAAAATAAGCGATAACTTTTTATAGAATGAAGCCAGCGACTTGAAATTTTGGCCAAATATTTGAAGTGAGATTGAGTTAGTTGGCATTAGAGATGAGTAATATAACATTTACCCAGATTACTTCATCTGCGGCGTAATCTGGGTGTGGCGAGTTTAAAATTGTATGTATTTGACAGTTGCAGATTAAGATCAGCAGGTGCAGATGAAGTAATCTGGGTCTAGTGTAAACGTAATAAGATCTGACCTAAGGAACCCCTACCTCCACTAGAAATGAAACTTCAAATAAGCGATAACTTACGACAAAATAAAGCTAGCGACTTGAAATTTTGGTTAAATGTTTGTAGTAGGATCCAGTTGTCTCACGATTGAGGCGAACCAATATGGAACCGATTCATTCGTCAAGTTTGGAGTTGTACTGTCCCGACCGTGCAAATCATCAGCGTTGCACAGATATGACGTTTGTTGTTTGTTTTTAGGAATGAACCATTAAGATGCAGGTCAATTTTTCAACATTTGTAGATGGAACCATAATGCTTTGAATTATAACACATAACTGATGAAATAAATTTTTATCAAATTTAAATATTTTAACCGTTCACGTCTTAAGATCATTATAGTTAGCCCAAAAGTTCCAATAAGTTTTGACAGCACCTTGCGGAATCATAACCAAATTGAACGACTAGTTTTAATACCACATAACTATCACCATTATGGTTTGCGCTAATATGACACGGGTTCCCGTGACCAGAGAATTGACGGCTGTCAAGCCTTGTTAAAGCATATGATTCAATCATAGATAAACAGACTACAGACTGTACTCTTTTTATCTATGATTCAATGGTACAATCGAGAAGCTCCTTCTCTCCTTTCAAATGCGTCATAGCTAAACAATTGTTTGAACGAAGAAGTCTAGAAGAAGTAGCTTTTTGCTATTTGTGCCTAAAATATTGGGGGGGGGGGGGGGGCAAAAAGTGCCTTGCCCCCTATAATCGGCGCCTATGAGCCTTATATTACATACCTACCCCTTCGCTGTAATTTATTATAAATTTGATTACGCAATTAATAAATACTAAAAGTCGCAGGAGCCAACTAAGGTCCCGCCCATCACTTCACTCTCAACATTTCACGACCCAATTTTTATACAATTTTGGTAAATTTATACCTTATTATTAGCTGCGTTTTTTTTCGCCAGTCCAGATCAAGTGCAGAAAAACAATCGCACGCACTACACTAACAATTACCTCTATTCAGAACAATTTTGTTAGTGTAAAGGTCGACATACACAAGAAGCATTTTGGTCGCGAGCATACATCGAACCACGTCAAACTCAATAGAAAAAAATCTCCTAACTTCCACCGTTCTATGATATTTGATGGTTCGATGGAAGTTCGGTCGTGGTTGTGCGCGTTCATGTGTGGCGACCCTAATGCGTGTAATTGCTGTTCTGCTCTGATATGGAATGTTGAAAAAAATGCAGCTATTGTTTTTACACAATTTAATTTTACACACACATTTTCCACTCAGTTATGGTTTTCTTATCGTTTACAAAAGTCCTGCAATTCGTCTGCTCCATTTCTTGGAAAATCAAATTCCTTTAATTTTTCGTTTTTTTTTCCTGATAACAGGGGAACTAGTCCGGATGGCGCAACGGTTAGCACGTTCGCCTTCTATGCACTGGGCCCCGGTTCTATTCCTACTGAAGTACTGAATGAACACAGCTGTTAAATGAGTACGTGTGAGTATGTATGAGTAGTATGAGGTAAATAACTCAGTTGAGCGTGTTGCTGATCACATACATACTTCTACACATGACACACCGTCACGATCTAGAAAATGAGATCAATTCATGTCAAAGTCATGGTCCAGATTGGACTGTTGCGCCAGTTATTTATTTTAAGGGAACTATTGGCTCTACAGGGTTCCGCTTGTGCTTAAATTGACGCTAAATAACTACTCTACAACTGCATTTCCCATGACTTTCCTCGTAATATGAGTATTTTAGTCGAGATTCTGCTCGGAAAAAGACTAAAAATACAATTTCGAACTTTTTGGAAAAAATGGACAATGCTTGAAGTGCTGCATCTCGGGACATGTTGAACCTACTGAGCTGCGGTTGCGCTCAAATTGTAACAAATTTTGTTTACTTTAAAAGTGTGCAGAGTGACTTTTTTCGTAGGATGCACCTTTTAGAAGTTATAAGCCAAAAAATGAAGAAATTCCGAAAATTTCGAGGGTTTTCGAGCATTACTGAGTTAGTTACAAGTCTTTCGAAGCTGCAAACTTGGTTTTACGCTATTAGTATGTATCTATCCTAACAATATCCCGAAAAATCAGAACAGTACAATTTTTTGCACCTACGATGTTTTAAATGACTGGCCTAACAATTCTCCTGTTTCTTCCTTTTCGACTACAACTTTTTTACTTCTACATTTGAAATTTCCGCCTACTGCAAGACACCAGCATGTTAACAGACTTTCATGCGATAACTGAAACTTGCGCAATGCAATGTCTTTTATCACACGTTACCAAAAGGAAAGTTGCAGTCGCAGTTGCAACCGTGTGGAACCTCTACGAAAGCCGTGTCGGACTGAGACGTACCTGGTGGTGCTGTCACTTTGTCAGTTTCAGTTGTTTACTAACATCACGTGTGGTTGGTTGTGGTTGTGACGTCGCTTTGGCTCGTCGTCGTCGTCCGCTTCGTTCAGCAGAGTTAAGTCCATTGTCTGAGCTCTGCTCCTCGGGCAGTGCAGGAGTGTCGGTTCACTGTGTCTAATGTTTTACTTCGGGAAGTTACCAAACCTGTAGGCGGCTGAAAACTTCGTACATTTCGCTGAGTGATTTCGGTGGTGCATCGAGACTTTACTTGTGTTTTTTTTTGCGTAGATCTATCTGGCTGTGTTTAGAGTGGTTCTGTTGTCAAGGTGCAAGAGCCAAGAGGATATTCAGCGTGCGCTTCAAAGGGGCCGCAAGGTGAGGACACGACCATGCATCTTTTGATTACCACGGATACCCGCTCACTTGTAGCTGATGTGTGTCAGAGCACTTAAAAACAGTTCACGCTCGCCAGGTAGCGAACGTCTATGGGACCAGTTCTGAAATAGGACTTCGAGCCGCATAGTCAGTCCACTTCAAAAAGTGCCGCGCGAAGCATTCGAATTCAAATTGTTCCCCACTGAGAGTGTTTCAGTGGTCCGTGCAGTGGTAAATAATGAGGGTAATTAGGCGTAATTACGTGCAACTGACGAACGAGGGTTGGAGTTGTGCACAGTGAGATCGCAGCGTGAACGTTTTCAACACGGGAAAAATCGCGGATTATAAAGATTGCAGTGTTTTGTGAAAAATGTGATTTTTGTGATTGTTTTAAGTGACAATCTTAAAGCTACCAAATACTGCTGTTCCATTGAAAGGTGAGTTACATATTTAAATCATTTATCACAATTATTTTTACTGATAACTTTACGTGCCCGGCTAATAACTTGTGAAGAAAGAGTTTAGTAAAATGAATTAGTGTGCTGAAATCATAAAACATAGGAATCGCTACTTTAAAAACGAATGCAGCTCGTTTTGGGGAAGCGTAACCCATGAGTAGATAAGTATAAATGTTAAAAAAAATAGGATTAGACACGCACAGGTAATGTATCATATATCAAATCGTCAACCACAATTTTAAACATTTGCTGTGGGAGCCGTGGTCCTTTTGTAAATAAGGCTGGTATGCAGTTCGTCGTGGAATTAAAGGTGTCGTGAAATCTCGTACAAAATCCACGCGAAATTTTTGATTGGATTTCACGGCATTTTCGTTTCACGACCCAGTGCCGTGCGAAGGAAATTTGGCGCATGGGAAAAAAATTAATATGACGCCCCCAAGTGTCGGGGAAAAATGGTGCTCAAACAATTTTATTCTCGTTGTCGCAAATTCATGGAAGTAGTTGGAGTGCTAATGCTGTATTGGCTCAGGTTATTACCAATATTTTGGTTTAGGCCCGAGAAAATCTAATTATTCGCGCAATATGTGAGATTCTGGACATTCGGGACAAAAGATCTGAACGGTTAGAAAAAACGACTCCAGGTAGATCGCGTTTTACTTTCACGAAGCTACAGGAACAACTTCAAAACTTTTGACATTAGGAACGATCGGCCCACTATTTCATATATGTACCTCTTATAGGAACAGTGGAATCAGAACATGTTTTACTGCTAATTTCAAAGTGGTAAATGCAGAATGGTTGATCCGTTCTGTATTTACTATTTTCAACAACACAGGCTATTGAAGGTGTAATGCGATTATGTCAGAGCTTCGACAACTATAAGAGCAGCGGTGATAGTGAGGCGATGGAAATGGATTTGTGCTTTTACATAGAGATGTTTATGTTGGAGCTGCGATAAACGTTTAGAGCGTCGCGGAGAGCTGTTCTTATCATAGGTCAGAAGAAACGAGAGAGGAAATGCTTTATTATTCCAACATAGACAGCTCTATGTAAACGCATGAATCCATTTCCATTGCTTCACTATCAGCGCTGCTCTTATCATTTGTCGAAGCTCCAAAATAACCGCACCCTAAGAAACCATCGCATACCTTCGCTCTTAGCGAGGGTTTAGCGAAGAACGTTGATTTAAAAAGAACACAGAACAAATGTGTAATAAAAACTTTCGCTTACATTCGTTTAGTGTCTCTTTAGCGACTCGCATACCCTCGCTAAAATGTAGACCCTATGTTGTTTCGCTTTTCTTCACTATTAGGCGATATTCAGATTAGCTACATTTTCAGCTCCGACGCAGCGACGCACAGTAGCCAAGCATAGTCGATCGTATCGCATGCTGAGCGATGAGTGTAAATCCGCCCATTTGATGCTGTGTATCTCGACGGAAATTTCAAGCAGTCGTGCAGCGCGGCGTCGTGTGTGTGAATTTCGCCTAAGTGAACTATAAAGTTGCGCTATCATTCGCTTTTTGGTGAACCTTCGATACGCGGTATGATGGGAATCATTTCAACAACATTCAGTCAAGACAACTATCGATCGGATTAACTGTGTCTGAAATTCCCGAGATAATATCCGTGCGGTGGGTTTTAATACTATACCCTATAAATGTCAGTAAAGTGATGTGTACCAGCAAGCTTTGATTGTCTTGACTTACCTTAAACCTTACTTCGATGGCGATACAGTCATGGTGACACATAATCCTCTCATGGCTAATTTGTGAGCCCCAATTAATGAACCGAATCATTATGTTCACTAATTAATACAAATGGGCCAATTTATCGACTTTTGTCGAACTTATGAACGTATATTAGGTATTTACATATGAACTGATTTTACTTGGAAAGTCCTATGCACCATCGATAAAATAATTTTTAATATATACATGTGTGTTACATTATTAGTAACTTACATATATGTATATACATGTGTGCATTTTACATTTAAACGGTTTTATTATAATAGTTCCCTTTTTAGTAAAAGAAAATTTGAATTGCATGTACAGTGATGAGCAAAATTGTTGGTATCTACCTTAATTTCGTCTATTTTAGGAGATATAGGCTGCGTTCTCGTTTGCAACTGTTTCTAATTCAGGAATTGAAATGCATAAGATAAGAACCATGAATAGGAGAAACTTGTTGCTTGCACGAATCTGCAGTATACCTGGATCAATTCTTAGTCGGGTCAAAGTTCTCTTTTTTTTTGTTTTCAGTAAAGATAATCTTGTTGCTTTTGCATAAATGTACATGTACATTTGTAATATTTGGTTTTTTTTAAATTATGGTTAGAATTATAGCCAAGTTTAAAATATTCATCATATACTATTATATTTTACGAGTATATTCTGTTATGACTTTTGGCTATAATGGCAAAAATTGATTCCTGGAATATGGGTACTCTCCAATGACATCCAGAAGGGCTCTGGGGTCAGATACGTAATATACCTGGAAACAGAAAACGATTCTGCGGCAGCGTAGTTCACGCCCAATGGGAGTTTAGTCAAAAAAGTAATATTCACGTACAGTATTTTCAATTTTGCGTCGATTCAGAACGCGATGAGATGTTTACACATAGCCTCGAGTTAAAAAAAACTAGCCCGTTTGTATTTTTTTTTAACGTTTCGTGCGCTCCAATTGCTTGACGTCAGCTTCATGTTCATGTTCGTCGCGCTCGGTGGCCGTGATCGCTCGGTCACCGCTCTACGATACTAATCTAGAGCTCTGAGATCAAATCTCGACGCGATCAAAAACTGCCTGTGAGTACTAATAGAACTCTCACAGTGCTCCGGGCTTGTCAGTATAAAGACGGCGCATATAGGAGGTGCATGGCAACTGCACTTCTGAAAAGTAGATATGCTATTGAAACGTCAACACAACAAGGTATAGAAATGCTAGAGCTGTTGACGCGCGGGTCAAGGCAATTAGAGAGAGCTACATGTTGTGTAATGAACCACCTGTAATGAACCATATTATGGTCTGGTAGTGCTGCTCCCACCGGCAGATCGAAGCAGCACCTGATGAGTAGTGATCTGTTGGTGGTACGAAACCAGAGACCGAGGGTCCCATTACACCCGGACCCAGATTCGACCGCTTGGGCGTCTGATCCGTCCGCCAACCATTCCATCCTTATCGCCTCATTTTTTTTATTCCCCATTTTTACCTCCCTTGTTTGTGTTGTCTTCCCCAGACCTGAATTTGTGTTAATACGTAAAGGACAGGGGCAACGAGCGGCGATAACCCCGCCCACGTCTCCCGAACTGAGCTACAGCAAGCATAGGCCGCTGCTTAGCTCGTTGAGGAGCCTTTTTCTTCGCCAGATGGCACAGCCCGACCTTCACGGTCAATTAAGCTAACTTAGGCTTCGTCCCCACGGGCATCTTCGGATGCCCACCAAACCGTCCGTTACAGTTGGATGAGTGATTGGTGTCGCACGGTGACAGATGTCAAAGGAAGAGTGTCGAATCACCCGCGAACAACATCGGTCGGGTTTTGTTCTGCTGGTCGACACGGAAATTACAAAAAAAAAAAAAAAAATTATTCTGCCACCGCCACTAGCGGGGTTGTGGTGATGATTTCCGAAACGGCGACACCAGAGGTATAAAATAAAAACCTCCGACGCGTTGTGATGAAATTGATCGTCTACTGCTGACAAAGTATCTGTGGAGTTGCGTTCGCCGACCACATCGCTCGGGACTGTTCTTGGCCTTGTGCCTTGTGGAAAAATCTGCACCCATCGTGTGAATGATTAGTTACGGAAAGCTCTCGCTTTGCAGTACAAAGTGTCCTACAGTTGCGCCTTGTAACAAACCACACTAAACTAACAAACTAGCAACGCTTTTTTAAATTAAGAATAGAAACATGCACTTCCAAGCGCATAACAGTAACTTGAACAAAACAAATTATCGCCCACAGTTTTAAAGCACATGCATACTTATGAGAATTGACACTCCGCGGCTCCTTGATTCCGACAAAGTTGAACTTGTCTTCGTGAGCGACGTGTTGTCCGCGCAGAATATACTTATCGCCATCTGAAATACATTGGACCAACTTTATTTGACAGCAGAAGCGGCGTTCTTTGCCCAGACTGTAATCCAGGCTTTAAAATATTTTGATAGTAAATAAATGGCAAACAAAAATCACAGAAAAAGTAATAATATTCATCTTTGTTTAACAGTATTCATCTTTTTTCGTCTTAAATACGATACTCAGAACAAACAAGTACTAATTAAAAAAAAAAATTCCTAGTGATTTGACATACGGCGTTTAATATCTTCCAAGTTATTATTTGTATCTATTAAGTAATTAATTCCATGCGGCCAAGGCCCGACGTCGGGCTATCGCGCCACGATGATGATGATGATGAAGTAATTAATTTGCTTAATCCGATATGTACGTTTTGTGACTTCATACCGTTTTGATTTAAGGTACGGATCTATTGATCGGGTAATTATAATATTATCAAATAACACTTGTTTTCTAGGCTAGAAAGATTTTTATTTCTCAGATACTAATATTTCCCGAACGATTTATTCCCTTCCTAAATGAGAAGCGTTAAGCTCGACAAACAATTGCGTCCAAAATCCAAATTTTCCCCGGTCAAATCCAATATTTGACAGAGAAATTTTGGATTCAACCGGCGAAAATTTGGATTTTGGACGCCAGTGTTTGTCGAGCTTTAGAAAACATTAGTCACATTAATATCTGGGTAGTACCAATTCTTTCTAGTGCAACATCGCAATCCAAAGTTAATAGTGTCTGTTTTATTGTTCTTGTACTTTAAAAGTAAATTTTTGATGGTTGGCATCTTGCAGCGAAATTGTTTTTAATCAGCTCTTTGGACATATGAATTGCATTGGCGGTTTTTAATAGGAGAGAGTTTCTTTTCTTATCCTTTATATAATTTAATTCTGAAAATATTCTCTCAGCAGCTGCACCGCTATGTGGTAAAGCCATTAAACTTCCAATAATCTCCCTAATTTTGGAAAACATGGATTCATTTAAAGCATTTTTTAACTGAAATACACTCTGAAAAATATATTGAAAACGGGCGAGGCTGGAACTCGAACCCGGTTGGCTAGCGATTGTATATGCCAGCTCTAAGTTTTTATATATTTTGGTTTTAAATATTGTATATGTCACAGTCACTGTGATTATTATTAATCAGGATTGTTGATTAGACTGTCACTTTTATTACTTATTTCACACTTTACACAATTTAAAATTCCAAGCTCCATCCAAGTTTCCATTCACAGCAACAATGTGTCATCCGCTTCCGCATGTCAATTAATTTTTTGCTGAGAATCCCTGTGTAGTGTTGAGTTTTCCGCAAGACGGCTGCTGTTTGTTATGTGGTATTCACAATAGAAGATCAGTACTACCACTTCTGATGAAATGACTTTGAAATGGCAAATAATTGTACCATTGCTTATGAGAGTATCAAAACTTAAGTATGAGTAGCATAGTAGCAGAGCTGACGAGATACGAGTAGTATTAAAATGCTACTAAAGTAGCAACTTCGACAGCACTGATTATTACCCCAAATTTGGGGAGATTTTACATTGGAAAATTCACCCCAATCCCATACAATATTTTTTTTGGGGGGGGGGGGGGGAATAATTCATTTGTTCTCTTGGTGGAAAAGCTCACTGGGGTGATAGTTCGCAGAGCCCGTTTTTTTGTGAGGCTCTTTCTCAAGCCGTTTTTTTAGTCGTTTCCAAATAACCCATTTTTCCGGCCACTTTTTTAGCCGTTTTGAGAAAAATATTTCCGGCTGAAGTTAGCCGTTTTCGTAATAAAAATTTGGCAGCACTGCGTCTGAGCGACCATTCGTATTGTATCAGATCCTTTTTGCGAGGCTGATGATAAGACCTCACAGCACATCCTTTGCGAGTGCGTAGGCGCTGACTGCCTCGGCATAACATTCATCTTGGCCGAGGACATCTCCCCTCTATTAAATGTGGCTAGATCAGTCAATTTATCCATAAGAGTTGCAGTTGGCTGACTCATATGATTAGTCCAGCTTCTGGGTACAAAGGACAATAGCACAATAGACCCAATGGTCGCAGTGATTGTGGTTTCAACACGATCCACGGCCCCTTTATCTATCTATCTGATTAATTATTTGATCCTTTCTGTCAGTATATATGCCACTAAAAAATGTCTACCTATGTTCGTCAATGTACGCCAACTAACAACAAGACATTTATGTTGTTTATTTATGTCCATAAAACTTCCTTTTCTCTGTATTTGTTGGAACAATATATATATGTACCTGTTTTTAATCATATTTATTTATAAATATGTAACAAATAACTTACACATACATACTGCAATTCGCTGGATGTGTATATACTCGTATTTACTTACTTCCAATTAATGTTTCTTTGCTTCGATTATTTTCACATGGAATATGAAAATCTAGGGTGCGATTGTCTGTTTCAACATTATCTGAAATATTTACATACGTACTTAGTAAATAAAGATGAACAAAATCGCATATTCGTTGCTTAAAATTGTAATATAACAATCGAATTAATTTTTCAGGTGGCATATAAATCCAAACGCAACGTTGAAATTTGAAGACAATGAAAGAATGTGATGAATGTGATGAAAATTATGATGATATATGTACGTACTCGTATTTACATCTTTCCAAAAACGTAGAACATTTACATTCTGTTTTAAATTGGGCTTCTTATCTATTTCAGTATTCCTTTCTATTTACTCGTCTGAGTTGGACATTTGCTTGTATCCCATCTTTTTCCATTCATATGTCACAAACATTTCTAACTTATGTAAAAAGTACGGTAATAGATTATTTTCTCCGTAATTCTTTTTTCTGTTTTCTTGACAATACGAGTGGAGTTAACAATTTGAGTTCTTTAATTCTTTATACAGGCATGCGATTTGACAGTTGTTTCCCAATTATTTGACTATTATAGGGCATCTAAAAACCACCGGAGACGGTCATCCCCACGTGATTGCTTATACAACTCTAAGCAGAAAATATTCTGATTAACCCTTTCACTGCTACAAGGGTTAATTAGATTATTTCGATTTCTTAACACTTTAGCTGCTACATTCATTCACATTTTTTTTTATTTTTTTTTTTGGAATTGTCAATCTCATATTACTAAAGGCTCAATAATTCAAAAACATTGCAAGCTAGAATACCCAAATAGGAACTCAATGGTAGCTAATATGTTGCTTAATTGTTAATTTATTTCGTAAAAATCGTACAAACGGTTTAAACAAATTTATTTGACATAAAAGACAGCCTTGGCGGATGTTAATAATGAAGGCTTCCAACTGCGGACCTCGATCGGTGGTGACTGCAATCGGTGCCCCAAACTGTGATATCCGCTGATTGTAGAACGCGCAGAAGATCGTTTCTGTCGATGTACTGAGATTCCGTATTGCTTCCGGCCACCGGGAAAACGATCAAATATCGATAGGACATTATGTGTATAGTCCAGTAATGGTAAAATATAGAAGTTTTTTTTCTCAATTTTGGTTTATGTATTTTGGGGTGCTGAATCCGAATTTCAACTTCGCCATCTCGAATAAGTGATGCGTTTTGAGAAAACTGCCCGAAATTGCTTGAAAACTTGCTATAACTTTGGAAATACTAACTTTTGAAAAAAAAAGTGAACTGAACAAAAGTAAACTACATTGAAAAAAAAAGCTCCTAGATGATTTTTGGGTCATATGGATGGTTAAGGCGGTAGAGGGCGTTCAAGTTTGACAAAAATTTCAAAATCGGTAAAAAAATAAAAATTTTCGCTTAAATCAAAAACCAAAAAAAAAAAAAAAAAATTTAATAGCATTCGAAAGCCAAAAAAACTTCTAGATTCGATGAACGTTATAAAATCTGTATTTATTTTTTTAAATGAAAGATCGAATTTGAAGCGTAATTATTTTGGGCCCTAGGAGAAATTTTCCAATCAGGAAGTGTCATTCTATTTGAAATTGAATATAGGTTCGGAAAATAAGGATCAAATATTGGTTTCAAAGATCAGGATAAACCCACAAATGTCGCTTTTTGTTTAAAAGTTCAGGTTTTTGACAAGACCAATAGAAAATTTAATAGCTCTGCAGTTAACACAGCAGTTTTTAGGTGGAATTTTAGTATAAATGTTTTCAAAAAATTTTAGTCTACACTTACTCGTACAGTATAGATATAGACATTTCCAAGCGGAGCACTCAGAAAAATAATACCGTTGAATAGTCAACACATTAGGGCAAGTTTTGTCAAATTTGCAGATATGCCACTTCAAAGTACCGTTACAAAATTTTCATTCATCATTTTGGATGAAAAACAGATTTTGAAATTTCTTCAAAGTTTGGATAGTTGTCTCATTGATGTAACGGTGATTTTCGCAAGCGGAAAAAAGTTATTTTATATGAAATTTTTGTAGTTTTAGAAAGTGATGTCAAATCGCAGGTTCGGTGATTGGGGAAGATGTAAATTTTGATTATGTGTGGCAGATCATGGTTTTTGACGACAATCACAAAAGCAGTTATATCTTGGTAACGGTTAAGGATATGCGAATTTAATAGGTGTCATTATTCCTCAAGCTAAGTGTGATATAACTCCTATCAGTATTAACCTAATGCGAGAACCATAGGGTTGTCGCAATATCCTATGTCAGCAGTATTAAAGCAGCTTTGTAGCTTGTTGTGTCTGAACTAAAATCGTACCAAGTCATCAACTGCCAAATTTAACAGCTTACAGTATTCGCATTTAGTTATCTATCTGTTTAAATTTGAAAAGTAGTAGTTGATTGCTGACCAAATAGTGTATGCTTATGACGTCACGAGTGTCATCTGTAAACTTTCACTATATGCTAAGCGCAAAAATATGCTAAGCGCAATATGCTAAGCGCAAAAATATTTGTTATGGGAAAATGTCATTTTGATCAGCATATTGCGCTCATCAGAAACTCGACAGAGATATTGATAAAACAGTATGCCACCCGATGTGTGTTATGAATATAGCCAATGTTTATACTGTACGTTTCCCTTTCTCTCTCTCTCTCAATTGCCCTAACCCCTTGTGGGGCATAGCGCGTCAACTGTTCCATGTGGCCCAGTTGACGTTTCGACGGCATAAACTGGTTTCGGAGAATGCAGTTGCCAGCATGCACCTCCTGCACATCCATGGCCACGAACGTCGTTGTGCAAGTCATTGATCATTAATTTGATCAAATCTATACAGTCGCTGTTAATGGAGTTGAAACAACGACAAGTTTCAAATTGTAATTAGATGCACATCTATATGTATATTCTCATCGAATGCTGAACATGAGATGCAAAGAATAGTGTAGTTGTACATACACATGTAGAAATATATTCCAAAATCAGAAAGTTGCTTACAACACCTTGTAATTGCTAATCAACTTTTACTCGTTGTTCAAACATTTCATGGGGTTATCGTACCTCGGTGCAGGTCGCTACACTTTTAACATGTCCTTAAAACTGTCATCACACTGATAACATAAAAAAAAATGTGCATACACATGTATACAGTGCATCATCCACTTTTTTTGTCTTTTTTTTGCCAAAAAAGTAGCGAAATAGTGTCATCATCCGTGTGTTCCATTTCCACCCTTTTGCTTTGGATTCATTTACAGATGTAAAGTGGACAGGAACATACGAGCTGCAATTTCTATTCTTTCTAAAGGAAAGTGTTTTTTTTCGGCGTTTTTTTTTTGGTGATTTCATGTGAAGCTAGCAGTTGCTTTTGACATAAGTCGGCAGATATTTTATATAGATGCGGATAATAGCGAGTACATCCGCTTCGCATACTTTTAATCTTTTTACGAGCTAAAACCCGACTGTGCTACCTTAGGGGAATGCACCCCTTTTCTATTGAAAGTAAACATATCAAATTTCATTTGATCTTGATATGAGTCAGTATTGATGGCAGTAAATTTCATCGACCGATTTAATCTACTTTGGGTCTCATGTCTAAAATAAATACAAGGAAACATTTTTTCTCATTATGCTCGTACTTAGTTATAATGGAGTAAATATTTTTCCCTGGTCTGAAGTAACGTATTTAAAATTGTATTCTAAAGTTGATGAAATTTTCCTTATTACAAAGTCATTATATCCTTATCCTTAAGTGTTTAAGGGGGGCAAAGACCTTTTCCATAGTCCTCCGCGTGGGCGCCCCTGGTAACGGCAGTGTATCAATTCGCTGACGGCCAATGTCTTAGCGATAAGACAGTTTGGAAAAGGCAGATAGCTGTAGCCTGAATGGCTGACGAACACCTAAGCGTCTCAGGTTTAGTAGGATGGAATGACTTGCGTAGTTGGACCTGCTACATGGTTGTGTGGGCTCCAGCACGTTTATTAAACCATCTGAAGCAGCTATCTCCGAGGCCATCCCCTGAATGGGGTTAAGCGACGTGCTGACAACTCGTCCTTGTAAAAACCACTCCATGTCAAGAAACCTGGAACAAAAGCCTCGGATTGGACGGATCAACAACGACGACCACGCAAACGAATAAAGGATTATTCTTTCGGATCCTGGAATGTACGCTCCCTGAACAAACCGGGGGCCGAGAAGGCCCTCCTTCAACAGGTCGAAAAGTACAAACTGAGCATTACTGCAGTCCAGGAAACAAATTGGCTTGGCAGCGAGATCAATGACAAGAAATCGCACACAATTTTTACAAGTGGCAAACCATCGGGCCGCAAGGAGTTTGGAGTAGCATTTATAGTGAACAATCACCTCAAACCGCATATTACTGACTTCAAACCCATAAATGAACGGCTGTGTGCGATTCGCATCAAGACTCGATTCTTCAATCTCTGGCTCATCAATGTGCACGCCCCCACTGAAGTTAAAGAAGACGCAGTAAAAGACGAGTTCTACGCCCGCCTTGAAACTCTCTTCGACTCACTTCCAACAAACGACGTCAAATTGCTGCTGGGAGACTTTAACGCGAAAGTCGGAAATGAAAGCTGGCACCGGGGGACCACTGGAGGCCACAGCCTCCATGAAGAATGTAACGACAACGGCCAGCGACTTATCGACTTTGCCTGCAGCAGGAATCTAGTCGTAAGCTCTACGTGCTTCCCGCATCGACGCATTCACAAGCAGACCTGGAAGTCTCCAGACGCACATACCGTCAACCAAATTGACCACGTCCTCATTTGCAGGAGATGGGCGTCTAGTGTCATGGATGTCCGCTCCTATCGAGGAGCAAACTGCGACTCAGATCATCACTTGGTGAAGACGACCTACAGATGTAGAATTTCCTCAGTGCACCAATCAAGAATCAGCCCTCCCAAAATCTTTGCGGTTGATAAGCTTTTGAGTGATGCTACAGCGGTGGCGTATACTACCGCCCTTGAGGAAAAACTATCACCTATGCTACACAACATCAGCAACACAGGCGTCCATGGGTTCTGGGAAGAACTCAAGGGTACCATCAAGGATGTCGCAGAGAAGGTCGTGGGATATAAAGCCCGGCGAGCGCGAAATGACTGGTTCGACGAAGAATGCAAAGACTCACTTGACGCGAAAAACGAGGCCTACAGACAATGGATTCAACGAGGAACCAGAGCCAGAAGAGAAAAATATGACGAGCTACGGCGAATATCGAATAGAATAATTAGACGTAAGAAACGTAAATACTTTGACGAGCAGTTGCTGAATATAAATGAAAACTTAGCTAATAGGAACACCAGACAAGCGTACAAACTAGTAAATACAATTAAGAACGGCTACCAACCCAGGACTAGCCTTTGTAAGGACAAGGATGGAAACATCATCAGCGACACCGATGGTATTAACAAGCGATGGGCCTCTTATTTTGAAGAGCTTCTAAACCGACCATCTAACATCCCCACACAGGAAGCTCTCGACGATATTGTTGATCTAGGCCCACCCATTCAACCCCCGACAGTTGAGGAAGTTGATCTCGCCTTGCGGTCACTAAAACGAAATAAAGCGCCGGGCGCTGACGAGATTCCAGCTGAACTGCTAAAATTCGGTGGAACGAGTCTAGTTGATGCCATACATCAATTACTCCTGCGAGTATGGGAGAACGAGGAGATTCCAGACGATTGGCGCAGAAGCATCATCTGTCCAATTCATAAAAAGGGAGATAAACTGCGGTGTGAGAACTACAGGGGCATCTCACTAGTTTGTACGTCCTATAAAATTTTGACGAAAATTCTGGAAAATAGAATAAAACCGTACGCAGAACGAGTCATTGGCGAATATCAAAGCGGTTTCAGACCTGGTCGCTCCACAACCGATCAGCTCTTCTCAGTCAAACTGATACTCCAGAGGTGCTGGGAATACAACGTAAACGTAGACCAAATCTTTGTCGACTTCAAGCAGGCATACGACAGTATCGATCGTGAAGTACTGTACAACATCATGCTGCAATTTGGTATACCGGCAAAATTAGTGCGACTGACAAAGATGACGATGACCAACTCCGTCTCACAAGTCAGGATCCAGAATAGACTTACTGATCTATTTGAAACACGCACTGGTTTGAAACAGGGCGATGGACTGGCACCGACGCTTTTCAACCTAGCACTGGAATACGTTATTCGGGCCATGAATATGGACAACAGCAAGACGCTACTCATCAAGTCGACACAATTAGCAGCGTACGCCGACGACATCAACATCATGTCCCGAAGATTGGCTGACGCAGAAGAACTTCTGCATACGCTCGATACCGCTGCAAAGGAAGTTGGATTACGTATTAACGAGGGTAAAACTAAAATAATGATGCAATCGGTGACAAGGACACCTGCACAACCAAGCATCAATGTGGGGGACCTCAACATCGAGTTCGTGAACAACTTCATTTACCTGGGTTGCAACTTGTCAAGGGACGCCAATGAAACTGACGAAATCAAGCGACGGATACAGTTAGCTAATAAGACTTTTTTCTCGGTTCTCCCCATAATGAAATCGAAGCATGTGCACAGAAACACGAAGCTCCGCGTGTACAAAACCATTATACGACCAGTGCTATGCTATGGCTGCGAAGCATGGACCCTAACTCAAGCCTCCGAAAACATGCTAGACACTTTTGAACGTAAGGTTCTACGGCGAATTTTCGGGGTTGTTTGCGATCGGGATGGATGGCGCATCCGGTACAACCATGAGTTGTATGAAATGTACGATGAGCTGCAAGTCTTGAAAATCGTCAAACTACAGCGACTTCAATGGGCAGGGCATGTACAAAGAATGGACGATGATCGCATGCCTAAGAGAGTAATGAATGCAGAACGAGTCGACGGAGCGAGACTGCGAGGACGACCGAGATCTCGTTGGGAGAGCTCAGTAGGTGTGGACGCCGCGCAGCTGCTGGGCTCCCAAATTTGGAGGACGCGGTCACGTGACCGAGATAATTGGAGGACAATGATCCAGGCGGCCAAGGCCCGACGTCGGGCTGTCGCGCCACGATGATGATGATAAGTGTTTTTTTCCACACGAAAGCACGCGGTCAGCCACGAACAACCAAGGGATATACATATGTAGAATCCCGATTCACACTGTCGCGATCATGTGTCAGTGATCCCTCCTTATGACTTCCGCAGACAGGTCGCTTGATTATCACTGGTGGATTATTTTTCCCACCAAACAACAGCTCCATTTTCAATTATTGGTCGCACAATCGCCTTATAGATCCAAAAGATAATAATGAGGGCTTGTTCCCCAAGTCTTTCCTACAAACTGCCTGCAAATCCATAGGGCTTTGATGTCACATATTAACCGTAGGTGATCCGACCAGAATAACTTCCGGTCTAGAGTAACACCGAGGTATTTGGCCAATCTGTCAGGGGCACTGGAGTGTTGTACATAGTAGGGCAAATCATTTGTCTGGTGTTGCTTTTCTTCGAAAAGAAAACAATGATTGCCTTAGCCGGATTGACTCGTAAGCCGTGGTCACTGCACCATTTTTGCACTGTACGATTGGAGAATTTTCGTTAGGATTTCTTCGAATTTTCCCTGGCAGTTATAACCAGATCATCGGCATATCCCTCAGATGAATATCCCATTCCACAGTAAACTGTTTACTACGATGCACCACAAGAGGGGAGATAGTACCCCTCCTTCCGGGTAACTTCGAGTAACGTTTGCTGTTAATGTCTAGTCTCCAATCTCCGTGTTAACCCTTCAGGAAGATAACATCCTTTTCACCCGTAATGCAGTGCAATCGATGGACGAGAAAGATGTATTATCAAATGCACCTCGGATGTACCGCCGTCGACAGTGGAGATCAGTTTCAGTTGATTTACTCGCCTGGTATGCAAACTGTTTACAATGTAGCCGAGATTTTGTGAGGGGTGTGGATCTGATGTGTGCATCAAGTATCTTCTCCATAGACTTAAGCATAAAGTAGGTGAGACTGATAGACCTATATGATTTAGGGTCATCTTTAGGACGATTGCCCATTTTCGGTATGAAGACTACTTTAACTGAACTCCATGAACCCAAGGGCAAAGCTATCTCGAAACATATTTAGGAGATAGGGGATTAGTATATCCTTCCCTTTCTGTAACAGAGCGGAAAAGATACCGCATCCGTGCTAGTAGGTTTATACGGTTCAGAGGAGTCAATGGCCCATGGCACTAGTCCAGTCTGAGCGGGATGCCTC
The DNA here is from genome assembly GCA_964017055.1 of Chloromyia formosa. NCBI lineage: Eukaryota > Metazoa > Arthropoda > Insecta > Diptera > Stratiomyidae > Chloromyia > Chloromyia formosa. Next base: position 25,832,543 of record OZ024818.1, read on the forward strand.
ATAGCACATCCCCGATATCGACCGAGTAGCTGGTATCCTCTTCTAGAGTTATGCACCCAGAAAAATGGGTATCCAGAAGCAATTTGTCTGTGGTCTCGGCATCTCCTGTGAAGCTACCATCTTGTCTCCTTAAGACGTTGACTTGATTGGTGCCTTTTTTTTTTGCCAGAACACGATGGAGTCTGACAGCAGTGTCGGTGTAATCGACACCACTTGATCCAACTGCGTTTCTTGACACTACGGACACCCTTGTTGTAGAGTGTAAGCGAGACCCGGTACTGTTCCCACTCACCAGTGCGTTTCGCTTTATTAAAGAGTCTTCTAGTACTCTTGCTTAGAGCAGAGAGTTCAGAGTTCCACCATGGAACGCCTCCCGAGTTCGTAGAGCTAGTCAGGGGACAGTTTTCCTCATAGGAGGATGTGATTGCTTCCGATGCATTGGATACCAGGGTTTCTAGGCTGAGTCACCCTGAGACTCTATTGTCCACCATATCGAGTTTTTCATGCAGACAGACCGAGTAGCCTTTGCAGTCAGTGCGTTGTGCAATCCTTCTGTTTGTATTGACTTGGATCAATGCAGCTATGTCAAAACGAATGTTCCTATGTTCGGACAATGATGGCTCATCTGAGACGTGCCAATTCTGTATCCGATTTGAAATATTGTAGGTCCCAAACATTATGTCAGGGACCTCCCGCCTATTCCTAGTGACAAAAGTTGGGCTGTCTCCTCAGTTAAATATGTTAAAATCGTAATCGTAATAAGTTCTAGAAGGTACTCACCTCGGCTGTTTGTGTCAGCGCTGCCCCAGATAGTGTGCTGGTCATTCGCATCACAACCGAACAGTAGGGACAGCCACCCCCCCCCCCCCCCCGCCCCCCGCAGTTATCGGTCAGACTGCATAGCTCCGAAGAAGACATGTCAGTGTCTCAGGGAAGGTTGGCCGATGGTCCTGGTGCTCACTGCCACTGGTTGCCCCAATAGCTACTGTCACTAGGTCATAGCCGGTGAAGTCTGAAAGGCAGATGGTGCTCTTTAATATAATACAGGCTCTTGATCGGTGATTGGTGTTACTTACACTTAGGCCTTCAATTATTCCGTTGATCTGTCATGGTTCTTGAATGAGGGCCACTCCTAGGCCCTCTCTAATAAACCTGGCTACTAGGATATCCGGGGCATTTTTCGCGTGATGTATAGTAGATTCATTTGGATCACGCCAGTCCTCGGGTCAGTGGTCTTTCTCATCGTCGGAATCGAGTTCATATCCGTTTTCACCATCGGAGCTTGAATGAAGTCCTTATCCAAGGCATACTTGAGTTCCTTTGCATATAAAAGATTTCGGATGATGTAAGTTGCTGGCATGCACATCCTGTCCGTTTTTAGCCGCTTTCTACGACATTCTGTTAAAGGCTGTGGCATTATTCTTGGGCCCCACACCACAGGGGGAATAATCTGAATGATATTTGTAATTTAGTTGATAAAATTTATAAAAATATAATGAAAAAATATAATACAATGAAATAAGAAAAAAACTCTCGAACAATTGGAAGGAAATTAATCCTTTTGAGTAATGGCACACACTCCGTTTAAACCAGAAAACAACCGCCTTCGCCTTTTAGAAATATAAAACTTCAGTAGCCGCAGGGTAGTAAATGTGCTCAACTTCAGATATATTGTGCTCACTTTTCAAATCGGTATACTGATAACAGCTTCCCTTTATTATTTCAATACACGCACATCGGGGAATCACAATAAGATTTAATCAAGAAGTTACTTTATTCTTCGATATATACATGTGTACATACATAATAAGATTAAACTTGCTGCCTTTTCGCATGCAACTTAATAATTCAGGTGGCCATCTGATTAATGCGTTTCCATTAGGATAAATCCGCTCAAAATCCTTTCAAAACCACCTGAAGTAAGGGACGTCCGAAAAGGTTTTCTCCGTGAATTCGCCCATCTCGAAAGCACATGGAAGTCGGAGGGAAGGATTTAAAGCGAGTATGGATTTTGATTGTATATACATACATATATTTTCAAAGCTGGGAATATGTATACATCATTCTTTATGAGTACATGAACATACATACTCGTACATATCCATACAGAAACAGAGCAACTTTTAATGAGAACATTTACGGTAGAATGAAATTGATGAAGTGGGCGGCTGTGATTCTGATGAATGCGAGTATATCTGAGAAATACGAGTATAACCCATTTTTAAGGAGTTCACTTCATTATTCAACAAAAAATTAGAAAAAATCATGGTCAGAAAATAAATGTAAATATGAAAACTTACGCTTCGAAGGTTTTATATTAAAATATGCTTCCGTTTTATCTAAATAGCATTTTACTAAAAAAAAATATTTTTCTTGATCAATTTAGTTGTTCTCGGAATATAACTTCTGTAAGTATAGGTAGTATCTGATTAACTTGGTCCACTTTATAGTACAGTATTAGTATTTATGTTCTTTTCGCTGAATCAAAGTCTCATCCCCATACAAATCGAGTGACTGTCGATGATCCGGATCTCGTATGGGATCACATCTGGATTATGCCTAGTATTGTGTCGGCCGCGAAACGAAACGAAATTTCAAATTCCATTCAAAATGAATTGTCGACGAAAATTTTCGTTCCGCTCTATGTTGACAATGACAATACGATTTATTGTGATGTGATGATACAATTTACATGTACATATATGTATACTCGTACAGTACGGCATCTCGGCCTCGACTGACTTCTGTCAGCCGAGTTACCGGATGGATGCACTTTAGCACTGCACGCGCCGCTAGTGGCGAATAGTCATGATCGTAGGTTAGGTTAGGTTAAAAGGGTTGCTTAAGCACAAGCACACTTAGACCACCACTGGGTCCGTTGTGATACCCCTGGACTCAGCAAATGAGTCCAACTCAATCGCTAAACCAGCCAGAGCTGATAATGAAGCGATTTCGCCGACCAACATTTACATTTTTCAGGTCATCCAGATCGGTGAAGAAGTAGGAACCAAGGAGGTCCTTCCTAATTTTCTTCTTTCCTCGTTTTTTTACGACTTAGAGTGCCTCAACAACGCCAGCGCGACTCAGCTCAATCGTTTCATTGTTAGCATCAGCTGATTTAACACCTAGATTTTAGAGTGAGGTATTGAGATTCTGGCGGTATTACGATGCCTAACCTCCAGTAGAGATTTCCCAATATCTGGTGATAACTGCATTGCATGCGCCGTTAGTGGCGAGTAGTCATGGTCGCCACAGTACTCCCCCCGGAGTGACAATGACGATGGTGGCAATGTTAAATTTCGAATTGGGGCGAGCGCGCGAGATGTGTGATGACGCAAGGATGGCGGCGACGATGAGTGGCAATGGAGGCCACGTGGGGCCGGATGTCGTGCGGCACGTCATGCATTCTGGGCGAAAACAGCTCGGCGGCGTGGCAATGAAGGCCACGAGGCGCCGGGCGTGTTGGGCGGGACGTCGTGCGTGTCAGGCGATATATGGTGCATGCCAGTCGTGCTGGTCGAGCTAGCGAAGCGGAGTGCGATGGGTCATCGGACGCGTTCAGTAATATAGGTTAGGTTAAAAGGGTTGCTTAAGCACACTTAGACCGGCACTGGGTCCGTGGTGATACCCTCGACTCAGCAACTGAGACCAACTCAATCGTTAAACCAGCCTGAGCCTCTAATGTACGCGATGTAGCCGACAAACATTTATTCTTTTCGGGTCATCCAGATTGGTGAAGAAGTAGGGTTCCCGTTTTTACGACTTAGAGTGCCTCAACAACGCTAGCGCGACTCAGCTCAATCGTTTCATTGCTAGCACCGGCAGATTTAACACCTAGATTTTAGAGTGAGGTATTGAAATTCTGGCGGTATTACGGTGCCTAATATCCAATAGAGATTTCTCAATATCTAGTGATCTTCAGCACTCTTCAGTGCACGGATATTGTAGAAGGTACCGAGATTGACTTAACAAGGAAGCCGTGGAAAATCTAAACAAAGTTTTGCAATGGACCGAAACCTCACACAAGAGACTGTTGATTCACAAAAGTCTATTGTGTGCACTTATGCTTGGAAGATATCTCTCTCTGGATCCTGTCAACCCCTTTTGGGGCATAGGGCATTAACCACGCCGACTTTCTAGCTCGTCCTGTTCGCCGTCATCGCCTTTAACTGTCTCCACGATTTGCCTAGAGACTTACCCTCGACCTCAACTGATCTTTTCCAGGTGTTTCTAGGTCGTCCAACGCGGCGACTTGCATCGGTTCCCTGTGGGTTCCAATCGAGGGCCTGGTTAGCAATGTTTTCCGGCCCCTTTCGGAGTGTGTGACCTATCCATTGCCACTTTCGCCTTTTTATAAAGGTGCCTATCCTGTCCTGGAAGATATACCTACTATGAATATTATAGTCTGGACTAGTCCCTTTTCAGAGTATGGGAATACTTTGTATTTTTGAAAGCACTCAGTATTAATTACTGTTTCAAAAATACTAAATACATACTACTTAATTATTTTTTTTCCTTAAGTATTTAGTTACAAAATATAATAAATATTTTCTTGAAATTGGGAGAGATATTGAGACTCATTACTTTTTTTTTCTTAAATTGTACTTATTATTTTTTCATCGTAGATTTTTTTTATTAGTCTATTCCCTTCTTCACTACTTACTTCCCTTTTCGGAACGCTCTTCTCAATTCTCCCTTTCCTGTTTAGCTCATAGTCATCTCTAATTTTCCATGCACGTGCCCCGACCCTTGTAAAATCTATTTTCGCCCTTTCGGTGATGGACGGAAACAGCAAAATTATCCCTCCTTCAGTCTAGCACCGAGGTCCTCTTTCTTTGTTTCACCATTAAACAATTTAAATTTAACATATGACAGCTTTTTCACTTTGTCGAATCACACTGATTATATCAAGCAAAAATGCTTGTTTTTATATTTTTAAAATTTCAACTGCACTTTTTGTGTTTATTAACCCCCTACGTTGTAAAATAAGTTTATGTATATAGGTATATAAAATATATGTTTTCACCAGTAAAACGTAAATTTAAAATAAATTTTGTATATAGAACGATCTTATCAGCCCCTTTTAGGATTTTGTAGTAAAAACAAAACCCCTGTCTGTCTGCGAAATATCTCACGAACTGCTGAAGCTACATTACATTCAATTAATAGAAGAAAAAAGAAAACAATTTATCCTATCGTTTTTAAAGTCTAGGGATAATTATAATGTTATGCATATTAAAATTCGCGGGGAAAATGATATTAAATAGCAGAATTTTTCTATAGGAAATACTCGTAATAAACAATTTATCCTATCTTAAGAGATCTTGAGATATAAGAGTAAAGTGCCAGCTATTTGTATAGTTCTTGACTTATTACTACATATTACTTTGTCTTAGTCACTTGTGGAGCATAGTGAAATAAGAATAATATCTCTTCAAACAAAATTTTCTTCTTTTTTTCAGGTTGTGGAATGATTTCAGTAGCTAAGCTTGTGAATGTTTAGCTAAAAACTTCAAAATGGAATCCAATGCAGAGAAGTTATTTCAAAGGACATGCGAAAATGCCGTCTTTATATAATATTGAAGAGATTTTTATCTAAGAAGGGGACTAAGTGATCACACCATTCCGGCCTGAAGAATTTGACTCAACACGTTTGAAGTTGTTGGTCATCAATAACAACGAATTTATAAAAAAAATGGCTTTTACTAGAAAGTTTTGGATTTTATTGACAATAAAATTTTATGTTTGCTGTGCGGTTGGATTGCAAGGATTACCCACCTGGATGTAAGTATTAAAATACGTTACATCCTGTTATGTAGAATATGTATTGTCTTGGTTCCACTAGGATGTATGTAAGTATGAACTGTATATTACATCCTATAGTGTAGAAAATATATTATTTTTGTTCAGCGGAAAAGAAGACAGGTTCATTAAGTATCTCATATATTTTAACGCTCTGAACTATAATTTGACCTAACCCCTAGTGGCGTATGGCGCATCAACTATTCCCATTTGACTTATTTAATATTTCGTTAACATAAACTGTTGTTGCTAGCTTTAACTGCATACCTGCAATAAGTCGGCAACATTGTATCTTATTCTGACGCGCCACATCACAGGGGGAAGATATCATAAACATCCATTGCTATATGGCAGGATTCGAATCCTCGATGTCGCCGGCGCGTCGGCGTGATATCAGACTGAGCTACCGGTCCCCAATATTATATTTGCTCGTGACTCGCGAACATGTCGAAATTGTTGTACCTATAAGTACGAAATATGTAATATAGGTGTAAATCGGTCTAATTCGAAATCGTGCATTGACGAAAACCGAAATAGTTCATGTATGCATAATTTCGGTTGAAATACGAAATATCTTATACAATGAAAACCCGATTCGCTCGATAGCCATGAGGTCTCGGTCGTCAATCTATAATGCTTGCATCTAGAGATCAGGAATTCATTTCCCCGGCGCGTTTTTAAAAACAAAACATCCCCAGTCATATGATATCCATCTTGCCTAGATATCTCTTCATTGCCAAGAATATCCTTTTTGCACACCAAAGGACTCAAAATATCTTCAACAGTTGTCAAGTACATTTACCTCAATACCCCCATTCATATGATACCCACCTTACTTAGATATCTCTTCATTGTCAGAAATGTCCATTTTTCCACACCAAAGGACTCAAAATGCCTTCAACAGTAGTCTAGTGTATTCGCCTCTTCTTCCTCAGTCATATGATATCCATCTTGCCTAGATATCACTTCATTGCCAGGAATGTCCAAAGGACTGAAAATGCCTTCAACAGTAGTCAAGTACAAGTCATATGATACTCATTTTACCTATACAAATATGACTTCATTGCCAGAATATTCTTTTTCGTCACGAAAGGACCTAAAATATATTCAACAATAGTCTAGTGCATTCGCCCTAACATCCTCAGTCATATGATACCCATTTTTCCCATACATCACTTCAATGCCGGGAATATCCCTTTTCCTCGCCAAATGACTCAAAATACCATGAGCAATAGTCTAGTGCATTCGCCTCAAAATCCCTAGTCATATGATACCCATCTTGCGTGTACACTTCATTGCCAAAAATGTCCTTTTTCCTCGGCGAAGGACTTATTAGCAGTAATCTATAGTGCATTCGCCTCAACACCCCCAGTCATACCCATATTGACTAGTTATAGCTTCATTGCCAAGAACGTCCCTTTTCCAAAGGGCTCAAAATACCATCAGTGCTAATTAACCATAATGTCCTTTTTCCTTACCAAAAGCTTCAAAATAACTTCAACAGTAGTCTAGTGCATTCGCCTCAACAATATGACACGGTTTGTTGAGGCGAATGATACCCATCTTACCCAGATATGACTTTAACGTCAAGAAGGTCCTTTTATCATGACACACACCTGCAGCAGGATCAAAATATCACTGTGTGTTATTTATAATAACCCAAGGAAGCTACGCACCAAATTTTGTTGAAATTGACCACGGGAAAATCCTGGAAAAGTGATTTTTGAACTTTGTCTTTGTCAGAATTAAGAGGGTATTCTGCATAATATCACTGAGCACAGAGGGAAACTTCCCAGAGATTGCAATGGTTATATCGTCCGCATACTTTGGGATGCAAAGTTATCGCATCCCACACCCTCCAGGTCTAAAAGCGGTTTGTTAACCGCCAGATTCTAAAGAAGGGGGATAGTACGCCACCCTGAAGAGATGCCCTATTAACACTGCTGCGCTCAGATGTTGCACCCAAGCGAGTACAAATGACCCTAGATGCTAGTAGTTGGTCTATAAGCCTACGGAGCGATCCATCTACATTCAGACCGATGAGAGAATTGGTTATAGCCGCAGGTGCGACATGATTGAAAGCGTCCTCGATGTATGTAAATTCTCTACAGTCGAGAGACCTCTCAATATAACTTACCAGAGAGTGTAAGGCCGTGTCTACCGACCTTCCCTTCCAGTAGGCATACTGTGATGGAGACAGAAGTCGTGTTGGAATAGTTGCACGCAGCTGTACGTGAATCAAGCGCTCCAAAACCTTTAGCAGAGTAGAAGATAGGCTAATTGGTCTGAGGTCATTGGGACGCGCGTGTGGCTTTTCCCCGCCTTATGGATAAAAACAACCTCGGTCACTGACCATTCACGAGGGATATAGACCGGTTCCAGACAGACCCTTAGGATGGTTTCCAACCATGAGTAAGTAATATCCAACACGTGCTGCAAATCTGTCGGGATAATACCGTCAGGTCCAGCTGACTTGAATGACTCGAAGCTGGATGTAGCCCACCGATTTTTTTCCCCTGAGAGAATGGATTCAAAGTCACAAGGAACAATCAGTCCATCGCCCACAGGAGAGCGGGGCATTGTTGCTGTCGGGTTGCATGGGAAATGCGTGTCAAGCAGCAGCTTAATAGTATCCTTACACGAAGTCGTTCAGGACCCGTCTTGTTTCAGTAGAAAGCTGGGTATGGGTGGGTCAGTGGACAGAATCCTATGATTACAAACTAAGCTTGATACAGTCAGCTACTTCTATACGATAAACATTGATTTCAGTTTAGTTTATTTGTTGCAAGTTTAGATATAAAAGTCGTTTTCAGTTCTTTCTACGGTGTATTGGAACTCACAATTGCGGGAAAATATAAAAAAAAACTATTCTAAATCGGAAATAAAACAAAAACAAAAGAAACATAGATTAATTTTCCTATTAAGATTCTGAAAAGATGTGTTATGGTCGGAGTTTCAGGAAGAGAGAGAGTAGGAAGATTAATTCTTAAGCAACTACTATGAAAAAAAAACATTTAGTACGTATGGCAAATGTAAGCAAAGCAGATAATATTCAGGAATTCCCCATAATATATTTTTGATAAAAAAAAATGTATAAAAGTAAAGTATACTCCGAAAATGCTATAATTTACTATATTAAATAGCGAAACCTTAGCGAAACGGAAAACATTTACAACCGTACAAAAAGTAAAAAGACCAAAAGAAATAGTGGGAATACGAAACGTTGGTAAGAATTGTTTTCATGCTTAATAAAAAAAAATCGAACATGGTACATAGCACGGAGATTATTTTACTGTTATGTAATACTAATTTTAAAGTATACTACTTTGCCTTAACCCCTAGCGGGGCATAGCGCGTCAACTACTCCTGCGCGCCATCGTACTCTGTTCTGGGCAATGGGGCGCAACTCCCCAAAAGACTTACCCAGTACCTGACACTCCTTTGCCACAGATCGACGCCATGTGATTCGAGGACCCCCTCTTGGTCGGCCTTGGTTGGAAATGGAGTTCCATTTCATGGCATGCGAAGCAATGCAGTTATCACTCTTCCGCAATGTGTGACCTATCCACTGCCATTTTCGCCTGCGTATCAATTCGTCGATTGGCATCTGACCCGTACGCCGACTTAGCTCTTCATTTGATATTGTTTCGGGCCAGAAAATTCTTAAAATTCGACGAAGACATGAGTTGACGAAAACTTGCAGCTTTCTGGTAACTCCTACGGAAACTTTCCATGTACTGCTCCCATACAAAAGTACTGATAGTACCAGGGAGCGAAACAGGCCCAGCTTGGTCTTGATGCTGAGATAACTGCCCTGCCAGATTTTGGACAGCATGCCGTATGCGCTTTTAGCCTGGTTGATACGACGAGCGATGTCCTGCTCCGTACCACCATTTTCGGCAACAATGCTACCCAGGTAGACGAAGTTGTCCACCTTCTCCACAGGCTGCCCATTAATATTGATGGCAATAGGTGTCGGATTTCTTTTTCGCAACGGCGGGCTAAGAACCTTGGTCTTGTTGGTATTAATCTTTAGCCCAACCTTGCTTGCCTCCCTCTCGAGATCTAACGCCATTGCGGACAGATCCATGATTTTGTGGGAGAGTAGGCATATGTCGTCAGCGTAGTCAAGATGTTGTAGATAAGATGTCAAAGTCCATTGAATTCCTCTGTCGAGTCCGGATAGGGCTGCATGCAACACATCGCCGATCACAATGAGGAATAGGATCGGTGAGAGGATGCACCCCTGCCGAACTCCACTGCGAATCTCAAAGTCCCCCGACACCTTACCTTTATGCAGAACGCGACATTTCGCGCCGTCATAGGTTGCCTTAATAATAGCCACAAGCTTCTCAGGGATGCCTCTCCTGCGCAAGGCCGCCCATATAGAATCTCGGTTCACACTATCGAAAGCCTTTTCGAAATCGATGAAAAGCAAGTGAAGCGGAGAATCGTATTCAGCGCATTGCTCGATGATGATTCGCAAGGTGTTAATGTAATCGACACAGGAGAATCCGGATCGAAAGCCAGCCTGCTCTTCATCAATTGTGCTTTCTAAGTGGGCCTTTAGTCTTTCCAGGACGATTTTAGCTATTATCTTGGCAACGGCAGGAAGCACACAAATGCCTCTCCAATTATTACAGTCTGTGAGGCTACCCTTCTTTGGAAGTTTGATGATCAAACCTTCCTTCCACTCAGTGGGAAAGGTCTCTGTATTCCACGCTTTATCAACAAGTGGGTGCAGCAAATCGGCAGTTACGCTTGGGGCTGCTTGATAAAGTTCGGCAGGGATGCCGTCAAGTCCGGCGGCCTTTCCTCGTTTTAGTGCAATAATTGCAGTGATTATTTCCTCTTTAGTCGGGGCAGTGGACCGTATACGCACATTTTGATGGTTAGCTAAATTATCTATATGAGGGGGAACTTCACCAGAGGTTACACGGTTCAAGACCGCGGCGAAGTGTTCTTTCCACCGCCTCATTTGATCTTCTTCCAAGATAAGTAGCTTTCCATCACTATCTTTCACCGGATGTTGGCAGGAGTTACGACCACCTGTAAACTCCTTGATGAGACCGTATACGGCGTTTAAGTTGTTACTTCTAGCGGCTTCTTCTGCTGACGCTAAAAGAGAATTGGCATAAACTCTTTTATCGCGTCGCACACTACTGAACTTCTCGAGCTTTCTGACGGTAAAGGAGTTCGATGCTGCTTCGATTGTCGTCTGAGGCTGCAGCCAAACGAACTTTCAGCTCCTTTCTTTCAACAATCCGCTGCCATGAAGCGTCGGACATCCAGGGCTTATTCCGGCAATCCGGGTTTGGGCCAAGGATGGTATTTGCGCTATCAATGTACGCATTTTTTATGGCATCCCAGTTTTCGTTTATGTCACTATCTGGGTGACTAGTTATTTCAGCCGCTTTTTGCGCAAGATGGTCATTATATTGTTGTAAGACAGCTGGATTTTTTAGTCGAGCGGTGTTGAATTTGCGGGGCCTGGATCTTTCGTCGCTGGGGCGGCGCACGGCTGCAATACGCAATCGAACATTAGCGATCATAAGATAATGGTCTCTTCCCATCCCAATATCGGCACCCTTCTTGTTTCGCACGTCCAGGAGGCAACTCTTGAATCTTTTACTAATGGCAAAATGGTCGATTTGATTTTGTGTTCTGCGCCGATCAACAGAGGACCAACTGATTTTGTGGTGGTCCTTATGCTCAAACATAGTACCACCGATGAAGAGACTGTGAAAGTTGCAGAACTCCACAAATCTTTCACCGTTGTCATTACGATCACCAAGACCGTGTCTCCCCATCACATGTCTGAGCCCATAGTTATCAGCGCCAACTTTCGCATTCAAATCACCCATAACCATTATAATGTCACCTTTAGGTGTTCTGCTCTGAACGGCGTTTAGTTCTTCGTAGAAGGAGTCTTTTGCCAAGACATTGTCGGGTTCAGTAGGGGCATAACATTGTATTATTGAGATGTTCCTCATTTTGGTCCGGAACCTGGCGGTCAAGACCCTGTCAGAGACCGGTTCCCAGGATAAGAGACAGTTTCGCGCGGCTCTGGTTAAAAGGAGCCCCACACCTGACTCACGGCGACTACCGGTAGCTTTACCGGAGTACAACATTACAGTGCTGCCCGTTGGAGAGATGAATTCTCCGCTGTTCCACCATCTTATCTCACTAACTCCTAAGATATTTAATTTGTATCTCAGAAATTCACTCTCTAATTGAAGAAATCGTGCGTTCTGGGGACCTTCTGATCCATTGTCCAGGAGAGTACGCACATTCCAGAATCCAATCTTTGTCATTGTACGATAGCTAAAAGTCGTAACCGTTGAGTCAGTCCTTATCCGAGGCATAGTTGACGTTTCATTAGCATATAAAGATTTCGGATAGTGCAAGTTGCTGGCATACACATCCTGTCCTTTGATTGTCGGTTTTAACGACAGGCCCTCAAAGGGAAAGGCCGTGGTATTTTTTTTTCACACCCCACACCACAGGGGTACCTCAACCAAATCATCGCACCGCCATCACTGGCGGCTTGACGTTGGTTGGCAATGGTCAGTGACCACTGCCGTTCCAGGGGGCGCCCACGCGGAGGACTATGGAAGAGGAGTATGTATACCAGATAAATCCAAAGCTGAACTGATATGCATCCCTGCTTTTGCGTCACCCCTTTTTTAGATTGATATCGAACTCCAGGACGTGTCCACGTTAAAAAAATATACATATATGTACATAAGGTTTTCATGACTACGCGGCTAAGACCCCATACCTCCGCTTTTGTTCATTTTACCCGATATATTGTAGTATATAATGATATGTTATCAAATGACCAATTCGTCATACAATGCCTAATTAGTCAGGGTCCTAGGCCACGTGCTATTATTTATAGCAAATGTAAATTAAATTCATTTCTATACGGTATGCGTGAGCGTAATAGTGCAATACTTGAAAATATCTTCCTTCCTTTCAGTAAATGGGCAACATTAATCTCCAAAGATAATTGAAAATGCTGGCGTGAAAATTTTCAATGCAGCTAATTAGTCGATATCAGACTGAATGCAATTTACATTTAAATGAATGAACGTGATGTGATCTCTTATCAGATGGGCTATGCAGACGACGTATTCACATCCAGTCTGCCAGATTGAAGGTTAATGGATGCAAAAGGGTGCTGGATTAAACTGCGATTACAAACTGAGCTTGATACAGTCACCTGCTTCTATACGATAAACATGAAACATGAGACTTCTTCATATTAAAAATTACTTGCCTACAAGGAAATGTTGATATACTCGTATAAACATAATACGAAACGTGCGACCCTTGAAGTTTTATAAATTCATTCTTCAAATAAATTGATACATCGGTATCATACCTTGTTTCTGTAGGTTATAGGCAAATTTGGGTCTGGCAATAGTTGAGCAGTTTGTGGATGTTCTTTCGAAAAGATTATACATACAAAGTGCACTCACAAAAAAAAAAAAACACACAAAACGAGCTATAGTCTTCCTGGTGATTGTTATCTATGTTGTGTATTTTTAGTCAATATTCCAGCTAGGACACATTTAGCAGCCTCATTCCTCAGATGTAGGTCAATCGGAGGCAGGTTTAGAAGGGTGTTCAGAGAGAGCGAAGACACTGTGCGTACGGCACCAGTGATACCCAAGCAACATAGTCTCTGTACCCTCTCCATTTTCTTTATGTTGCTTTTCGTCACCACACCACAGCTCCGTACGTTAGTATCGGTCTTACGACAGCCGTGTATATCCAGTGAGTGATTCTTGGTTTGAGGTTCTACTTTTTACCAAGCAAACTTTTGCAGGTGTAAAGGCGATGTTGGCCTTCCTGATTCGTTCCTCGGCGTTACGACCCCAGTTAAGTCTAGTATCCAGGATCATCCCCAAGTTCTTTGCATGGGTTGACAAAACTAACTCGGTGTCACCCATCTTTGGTAGGATATATTCCTGAATTCTGGTTCTCCTTGTGAAGAGGACTAGTTCAGTCTTCTGAGGATTTGCACTTAGACCTTTTCTATCGGCCGACCTTAGTAACTTACTGAGAGCCTTAGTTGTGATTTCTGACAGTGTGCTCGTGTGTTTGCCTGATACAAATATCACGACATCTTCTACATATGCTACCGCACGTTTTCCGGACGATTCGAGGGATGTTAGTAAAGTATTCAGCACGAGTGTCCATAGGAGCGGCGATAGTACTCGTCCTTGCGGAGTGCCTTTCATCGTACTTTTGGTGGCTCACCTCCCCATTCAGACGTTATTAGCCTGTTCGAGAGTACTGCTTCGATCCATTTCTTTAGAATTTCATTCACCTCAGCAAGTTCCAGGGCCTCATTAAAGTCTCCATGGTGACATTGTTGAAAGCCCCTGCTATGTCTAGGAATGTACCAAGAGTGAATTCTTTGTATTGAAGGGATATTTCAATCGTGGATACCACTTTTTATAGAGCGGTTTCTACCGATTTCCCCTTCATGCAAGCGTGCTGAGTTCTAGAGAGGTATGAAGGCTGGATGGTCTCTCTAATTTATCTATCTCTACGTTTTTCCATTTCCGTTTTTAACAGCAAGGGCGTTAGACTGATAGGTCTAAAGTCCTACTCTTGCCGAATTCGATAAATTCGTGCGCTCATTAGCATATTTGTTGTTGTTGTATTTTGGATCACTGTGGCTTAGCTGGTAACTGTAGAGCAGACCAGCTCGCCAGGTAGAGTAGCGTATTTAGAAAACCGTGTTCAGTACATCCCCAAGCCGTCTAAAATGGAAATAAAACCTTATCCAGTACGTCCCCCAGTGATATGTGTTGTGTGCAAGTCTCTGTCACTTTTTCGTGGTCACTATTTCGTGGGAGGGATAAGTGCAACATTTTTGCACGAAGAGGTTAGTACCAGCCTTTAGGTGATAAGAATTTCCGCTTTAGGAACCAGAAAAAGGAACAGATTTCAGTATATTTGTGACATAATTCTGTTCCTGCCGCTATACAGTTAAAAATAACAACGGAATCGTCTGCGGAAAATGTTTTGACGATAGCACCAGAAACAATACATGAATGCATTATTTCTGTTCTGTCGCCATAACAACCATCTTTCTTTGACGATTCTGTTGTTATTTTTGTCGTTATAGCGACAGAAACAGAATTATGTTGTAAATGTACTGAATTCTGGTCCTGTTCCTGTTTCTGATTCTAGTGTATGCGAAATCGCGACTTAAGCCAGCTTATGGAAGATTTTTTCGCAACGAACTTGATGAGATTTGCAACACGTTGCTGGAACTAGATCGCTTCTAAAGTCAGATGAAGTTTTCAACCAATTTGGGTGGGTTTATAATGGTAAGAGGCGATCTACAACGAGATTAGCTTTTTCCTGATCGTTTAAAGCCTTTCTTATGTTTGGTGGGACCCATTTCCCGAAACTTCTTTGAGTATCACTGCACATTACACTGAGGAACATCCAGTCTTTCACTTCTTCGCAAATAGTTCGATTGTCTCGCGCCAAATCCAAAATATTGCATTTGTTTGTCGCACTTTTTCCTATTTTTTACCTAAACTACACTTTCCTGCTTGTTACGCCATTATCACTAAGTGAACTTCTTTCAAAACTTTTCACTATTTCTAGGAAAGATACACATAATTTGTAGTAACCCGAGCTAAAAAAAAATACTCTAACAACTTCGAAGAATTTTTGCGTAAAAGTGAATAAAATAGTTTGAACAACGTTTTTCCTCCAGCACTGTACTCTTAACTCTCCAAGTAACAAAGTCCGGCCCCCTCCGAACTCGATTTCTGGATCCGCCACTTCCGCTATGTATAATAAATAAAGCTCTGATTCACTACAGCCGTTTGGCGCGGTAGTTGCGGGACACCCTGTATAATTCTATAAAATTTGAAAAACGCAGCAACGGGCGTACTTCATGGTTTCATGTGTATAATACCTCACATAGTTCAAAACTATCAAAGTTAGTTGCAAAGCTTATTATTAGATATTCCCAGTTTTTCATGTAATGTCTAGGGTTATAGCCCTCTCTTTCGGATTCGATAATCTCTAAACTATGTACCTACCTGTAATTTTGTTACTAATTTGCGATTCTACTTCAAACTACATTATGTATCTGCACATACAGTACTTTTACTTCAGTATGACTTATGTAGATAAGAAATTTTCCGTGGTTGACTCTGCGATTCGTCTGATTAGTTTTGTATAACATTGTTACAAATATTGCTGAAATCATAAGCAAGGCAACTTTGTCATTCTCCTTTGGAGAATTTCATTTCTAATTAATTAATGTTTCTAGATTAAATTAAAACGTTCCCTACAAAGTGTTCTCTTACACAACACACAATTCCCTTCTTGTAAAAACATCAATATAACAATGCATTTTAAAGCAGAGCGTGGAAGAAGATATTGTACCGGTCGTGGTAAACTCCCTTTGTGGGATTTGCTTTGTAGCTATGTATCAGCTTGCTCGCATCTAATAATTAAACTGTACCAAGGAGGAGTTGATACCATCTGTGCAGTGATGGATACGAATTTTAAAGCTTCTTAGCGATGGCCCCAGACGTAGACATAAAGTAGGATTAATGAATAAATTAAAGTTGACCAAAATTTCCGATGTAATTGATTAAAATTTAAAATTTATTTTATTAATTCAAGTTTTCCTTCTTTTGAAATTCCACACTTTCAGATGTCTGGGCTTGAAGTCACCTTTTATCGAGTTTAAAGCGGAGATTGAAATGCTCACGAACACTAGCATCTTGCTGAATATTACAAAAGATGAGCAGTTTCTCATGCATGAACAAGGTCTTAAGAAGTTGGGAAAGTTTATAAGGCCTGTCGATATACGAAACAGTACAACGGGATTTGTGAAATCGAATTTTACAAAAGACATTCCTGTGGTTCATAACAAGAGACGAGGTGGGTTTACAGCAAATCCCATAGCCGAAGAGATGGATCAAAAAAATATTGAACTAATTGACGATGGGTCTGACGATGAAATTCTGAATACTATGAACAGAGATATGAAGTTCATAGTGCCAATGGCTCTGAAAAATCCAGTAGAGGAAGTAAAAAAGGAAGCTCGCACAGAACTGTCAACAAACATTGACGACTTGAAAAATCACATCCTTAAGCTGCAAAATTTAACGAAAGCGAATAAAGATTTTCAGGACAAATTTGTGGTATTTCCAAGCATTCAACGACAGCGAAATGGTGAACAAAATATTCCCTCTACAAAAAAGATACCGGAGCGTTCAACTACCCCACGTCCCGAAACATCGAAACGTCCCCGTCAACAGGACAAGGCGCAACGGAAAAAGGAAGCATTTACGACTACCACTAAGTCGACTCCTGTGGAAAATATAGCCATCATTCCACAAGTTCTTCTATTGAACGATCAAACATCGCAAGACGACGACCCAAACAGCGCGGAACCCGCAGGGTCAAACCAGGACTACGCCGTTCCGCACCGTGGATGGAATCGTCCATCTCACAAGGGTGCAGATCGAGACCCGTCAGAGCGTCCCACAAAACGACAGCGACCAGGCGGTGGTGGTACCAAGCGGAAGAAAAACCGTCGAAAACAAAATTGCAAGAATCCCAACAGGGAGAGATGCAGAAAGCAACGTAGAAGGGACCAGACCCAACAGCAGATGTCCTCGACAAACAGTACATTGAATGCATTTTCCGCCCAGGGTGATTGGACACGGCAGAACCGGAACGAATTCAAATTGTCAAGATCAATACGTAGTCATAAGCGACGCAACTCTGGCACTGGCATAAAGTCCGCTTCCGATTTTACGTATGACCTGACTAGTTTGAGTAGCGGAACTAATATGAAAAACTCAACCGCTCCATGGAACGTCAGCAGCAATAACAGTTCTTCATCTGATATCCAAGAAAAAATTGACATTAACCCTAATTTATGTTACGACGTAGATGGGTTGACATACGGCCAACGGAGGCTGTGCGTTCTTCACACCAACATTATGCCGGCTATTAGTCGCGGTGCGAGAGCTGCGATTCAGGTAAGCGAAGCATAAAACACACATCTTCCATATCTTTTGTGCAGGAAACTGGGATATGTCACGAGGAATAAGTACAATAAGTTAATAACAGATTTCGATAAGAGCCACTCAGGTGGTCTCTTGACAAAAAGAGGAGGGGTCGGAGTATAGATGCTTTTTCACCTACTTAGGTCCGACACTGCCATTAACTTATCTCTGGAAATGATGGTAATGTGTTTTCATGGAGTACCCCTTACCTACTCATTTGTTATTTACGAATTTTTGATAAGGAGTCAATTAAAGCAGAATTTAATTTAATAAAGTGAAATCTAATAAAACATATATAATGGAAGATTTACATTTATTTCAGGAGTGTCAACATCAACTCAACAACCGTAGGTGGAATTGCAGCACAACAAGTGACAATACAGTGTTTGGACCAATGACGAGTATAGGTATTTTTTTTTTCGTTGGCTCATAACTTTTGCATATCAAGGTTGCTTGAAAATCTTTTAAACTCGTAAATTTAGTGTCTGTAGTCTGTACATAAAAGTAACTAGGTTTCTCCGATTTTTTTCTGTTTGTTGATGCACTCTTCATTCTTCATTGCTTTTGTTTATAGGAAATAATGGGATTAATCTGCAATCTCGTTTTTACCCCATGTGACGAGTGTCAATATTTGGCGATCGAAGGCAAAAAATAAAGGAAGTTTGAAACTTGGCCCGATTTGTTGGTTGATACTAGGAGTCTATCATACTAAAAGTCTCCGGGTGTGAGCTTGTGCGGGGGGAGGTAATTAAAGGGGACTTTTTGATTTTTTTTTTGGGGATATCTATGTAACTATCACTCCAAAAAATTGGAGTATCTTTCAGAATCCTACATATAGTTAAACGGAAGTCCTCATGCTTCAATTTTTGGCGCTAATAGCGCAGAATCAGCCGATAGAAGCCCGAGAAAAGCTGCGACTTTCAATGGACCAGAACCCAGAGTTGTCCTTGGGAACGGCATGATTGGAGCGTAGATGAGGAAGTGGATGGACTCCATGCATCAACGAAGAGGAGAGAAGAACAGGCAAGAGTTAGTCACTTGCAAACAAGCTCGGAATGCAATGATCAGCCCTTTAGGCAGGGAAGCGAAAAAGGTACTCAGTTATAAATGGAGTACCCTAAGCTGGATAACTGCCTTGGTTGCAGGGCATGGTAATTTTAAGGCTCATCTGACTAAGATGAAAATGGAGGAAGATGATGTTTGCAGGCTATGTCTGGAGGAGGCTGAGACGGCAGCGCATATTGTGTTTTGTCTCAAGAAACAACCGACCATTGCTTCTTATCAGGCAGTACACACCAAAGGAAACGAAACAAAACAAACGTTTTTGTTTCGATGCGTTTTATGATTGTTGTTGTTACTGATTGTCGAAAATATATGTTTTTGAATATGATCAACACACACCGAATGAAACAAACTCGTTTCAAACAAACGTCGTTGTCGATAATTGCATACATTGCAACAGGCGCAACACACACCGCATGAAAGGAAACAAAAAGACAAGACAAAACAGAAAAACGTGTTTCGTTGCCACTAGGCGGCCAGTTGTCTTTCGGAAACAAAAATTCGTTTCCGCTTAATAGCTGGTCATTTTATGTAAAATTTTGCAGATTATGGAAGTCGTTGCAAATTTAATTTTGTCTTACCTCAACACACACCAAACGAAACAAACTAAAAAAACGTTTTGTTACTCAGTTGCCTTAACCCCTTGTAGGGCATAGCGCGTCAACTGTTACATGTGGCCCAGTTGACGTTTCGTTGGCATAAACTGGTTTCGGAGAATGCAGTTGCCAGCATGCACCTCCTGCATATCCATGGCCACGAACGTCGTCGTGGACGGGATTCGAACCCGAAACGCCGGTAGTTAAACATGAAACTGATGCCTCAACACACTGCGCTACCAGTCGCCCCCTCACACCCAGTGATGCCAATTAATTTCAGCGATCTCGGAAACCATTGGTTTTAATGTTTTTTAAACGAGTTTCAATCTCAATTCCTCACCCCCATGTTACGGTGGGGTGTGGGGATTGGGGCCAAATCAAATAAATAAAAGGCTAGAAAATATTCGAACGGATATGTTTATGAAATTTTCGTGGAAATAAATCCGTTTGGCCGCAAATTACGGGCAATCATTCAGAAAAATATAGATTAATAACCTGAGTTGATTTTTCGTAATTCAACACGCTTAAATACGCTACATACAACACAATACATTACAGCAGGGGTCGGCAACCTTTTTAGAACAGTGGGCCACTTTAAAAAGAAATATACTTAAGCGGCACAGTACAAACGAAAAATCAATTAAGTGTCAGTACCAGAAGGCAGATCAAAATTCCACTGATAACACCACGCTAACCGAGCGTTCAATTCCAGTTCAGTTCCAAAAAATTGAAAACTATAAATTTAGACGTTACAAAAGCGCCGGCAGACATTGGCTGCGTTCCTAAAAAAAATCGCTGAGTCCGAGCTTTATCAGCGCTTCACAATTGCTGACCAGCACATTGTGATTATTTTCGTGTTTTAGAAACAGCATGCCAGCTGTCTCATTTGTCAAATGCCATGTTCAGTTTGGTATTTGACAGAAAACTCGAAATTTCTTGCTTTGATGAGTCCCAGGTGACACACAATATACGGTATCAACTTTCTTTCCCACAATAAGGTTCAGCAATTACGTTAAAAACACGATTATCAACCATAAACAACACAACCGAGGTTAGAATCGAAGTTTGACAATTTTCGCAGATGTCGCTGAGCCAGAAAAGCGAGAAAATTTTATGCTGACCAAAAGTGAAAGCGCTTAGCCTCAGCGCACGAGTTTCTACGACAAATCGCCATACAGCACTAAACGCTTCTAGGTGCTGACTCAGCGCTGGCGTTTTAGGAACGCAGTCATTGTTAAATGCGCGAATAAATGACCGCAGACAAGTCATTTAAAACGCTCCCCTTTGGTGCCAATAGTAAAAAACCAGTGCGGGGCGAGAATATCCTCTACACCTAATGATGCAACCTAATCCTGGGTTAAACATGGTGATGATACTTCAACTGCAAATTTGCAACGACTATGTTATCATATGATTTTGCTAAACATGTTGCAGTCCGAAAATTTTAGCTTGATTATCTAGAACAAGGTTTCCCAAACTATAACCGAAAATCTGGGGTTGTGAAAGATGTTTCAAATTCACAAAATTAGAAGAAACATTTATCGCAATCTCTATGTCTTGAATTCTCATACATTATGTACATTGTTACGTTACAAAATCGTAGGTCAGTCTAAGTTGAGTTTCAAATTAGCACATTAAATATTAGTTTTTGAATATTTTACATCGAATTTTGTCTTTAAGCCTTCATCACTCGCGCGAAATGTGGAACACGGATAGTCGCGTGGAGGATTCTTAAAATGCTTCACTCGGTGAGATAAAATAACCATTATATTTGACTTCTTGGCCTATTTTCATGGAGTTACGTTTGGAATCAAGTTAATTATATAAATTAAAATATTAAAATAAATAAATAATAAATTGCGGATCGAAATAATGACTGTTTTTGAATTGGTATCGCTATTATATAAGTTCTAGGAAACAGAAAAAATGCAATACCGATGTTGTAAAAATAAACATGGTGACCCTGATCATTTATGTGTACTGCCATACCTACGGAGTTTCGTTTAAGATTAGATGTTACAAATTTTCGTTGTGACAAAAAAAAATGTGCCCTATACCTTCTAAGGTCTAGGGTATAATAATCAGTTGGTAAACGAGTATATGCTATTCACTATCCGGTAAATATTTGATGGATGCCGTAATAAGAAATGAAAAGCCCCGCATGATTTAATTAAAACCTCTAATACATAATAATTATTTATACTTGAAATGAATGTAAATACCGACTAGACATGGGTTTACATAGTTTCACGGTTACTGTCTGTCAAATTGGATGAAATGAAATACATATTCGAGGCTACGTGAATTTATAGGCCGTAGCCCGGCGGCTTTTTATTTTGTAACCGGACAATTTAATGTGTCTAATGTGCTGGAAAAATTCATTTCACAATCAACTATGGATAAATGCTTTTGAAATGATGTACGCATCGAACGAACGAGGCGTGGATTTTATCCAGTTTATGTAATTGTTAAGCCTCCTACATATCTCACGAAATCCTCGCGTATGGTCTCATGGTGTTAGTAGCAGGGTCCACCCCTCATGATTTTGCAATCCCTTGTTTTGCACGATTGCTTATACATACTTGAACGCACGATATTCAATTATATCCGTTACGGAAATCTATGCGTGACGACATGACTACTATCGCTTCCCTTATTTTAGTATTATGATTGTTCGGATAATTGGACAGAATCACAATATTGATTTCTTGAGATTATGCAGATTATATACGGTTACTAACAAGCTTATACGCTACCTTCCTTTTTAGGATCTCCCGAAATGGCATTTATCCATGCTCTGGCAGCTGCAACAGTAACAAGTTTCATAGCGAGATCCTGCCGTGATGGCCAGTTGGCGTCGTGTGGCTGTTCACGAAGTTCAAAACCCAAGCGATTACATGATGATTGGATTTGGGGTGGATGCGGAGACGACCTAGAATTTGCCTACAAGTAAGTTCTTTTTCTTTTAATAAACTTTGCTTCTAAACAATCATTTTGTATCTAAATTCAAGTTTCCTGCATAGTGCAAGTGCCAAGTGTGAGTATGTTTCAGTTAAAATTGGAAGTTTGGTTGACTTATTTCCATTTAATGAAACCAAGTCAAGCAAATTACCAATTTTTTACAGAAACATTTTGCTCTTATTATTTATTTATCATTATTGAAATGCTGCCAAAAGGATAAACGCATGGAAATTACTAGAATGAATTGTCAAAACCAGGTTTAAAATTATATATAGGGAAGAAGCGAAAGAAATTGGGCTTTTTCACGAGTCCTCATAGAAGAGAAAGCTGCGTCATGCTTTGAGGGGCTTCGTCCTAGGTCCTGTGGACAAAATGATGCTTGCCATACGATAGGGAAAATAAATTTTCCATAGTCCCAGAGTATTTTTAACCTACTTAGATGGATATCGCAGGATTGTGATCACATTCATATAGTCCGACTGATAAAAATGTGTATCTATGCTCAAAATATGGGTTTTATGACACGACCACCGGGCTCCCCAGACTTAAACATTAAAAAAATATTTGGAGATAACCCTGGACGGGTCAAGGCAATTAAAACCATGGTGCTCTAGCCCGCGTCGGGTTTTGGCCTCCTGGATGCAGTTCCTTCAATCATTGAAGCTTCCTACCATCTGTGTCAATTGAGTCCTCTCATCAGACACGAGGTCTTCCATGCGGTCGATTTCCTTGGACTTGTCCCTTTAGCACTCGTTTCGGGATTCTACCATCGTGCGCTCATTCGACATGGCCAGCCCATTTCAGATTCCGAAATTGGAAGAATTTCGAGACGCATAGATCGTCGAACACTTCATACAACTCATGGCTGTATCGGATTCGCCATTGGATGTTTGAAATAAGTATATAAAATTTCAATGTAAAATTTTGAAAATATAGTATATTCAAAATGTAGTTCGTCGAATCCTCCATTTATTCCAATATGATCCCCTTATGTAAAAAATCATTTTTACAGATATTTTCTAAGAAAACATTTTTTTAATTTCACGTTCACGATTAAGTGTACAGAGCCCTTAAGTCTTAAAAACGAAGTCATTTAATAAAGTTACATTTTTAAACAAAACAAGAAATTGAACTTCTTCATTCGCGTCACTAATAACGTTGCCATCTTGATCCTTACAGAGGGCTGTTTGCGGTTTATATCCTTGTCTCATCGGATTCACAGTACTAAATGCTGCTCGGACATCATTACTTCTTTCTTTTAAGTTTTTGTCAAGCTGTGAGATTTTGTCATTGCAATATTTACATTGTTTTCGCCGACACAGTTTCTTCGCATATCATTTAAGCTCGTGAAAATTGTCTACTCTGGCGCGTGTGTTAGTCTTTTCACAAATAGTCGATAAGTTTTGTTTATTTTTGTAATCGCATCCTGACATTCCTCGTCGAACCATTTGTTTTTATGTCTCCGCTTTTGTTGGCCCAAAACGTGAGCGGGTGTTTCCTGGACGCCCTCCTTAAAATCTTGTCACATTTGCTCGACTGTTTGCTTTGGCTTAGGATGGGCCCTTTCGTCGAGAAGTTCCGCCAAGAGACCTTTACAAACTATCCTCGATTCGTAAAATTTCATTTTCTGAGATACTGTCAAAAGTACAACAATGACGTTATAAATATCCATTTAATATATGTGTCCCCGTAGCTCCTACACCAATCATTGCATGTTTTGACACACTATCAATAATGGAAGAAGGAATTACGCTTTGGCCATGTCGCTTAATTTATCAAAGTCTGCAAATCATGAAAACATCAAGATATGTATAGTCAAAAACTATGCACACAACTGAAACCTTGAAGTAACTGTAATTTATCCACTTACATATTTTTATCCAAAAATACATCGTTATCTTTATTTGTATGCGGTACTCGAGGTAAGGACTAAAAAATTCAAGTAAAACTTTGTCATAAAAATAAGAAAACAACAACATTTGGTTCGTTTATGCGAAATATTACATGTCGACATAAGGGAGCCATCCCCATCAAATTTTCAAGCCAGTCGTAAAACAAAATGGGATGTTTGCTTCCACCATCGCCACCATTCATTTTAGTACTTCGAAAGCTGTGCTCTTCCGACAAAGAAAAATATGCTGGTTTTGTTTGATATAGCAAGATGTAATCAGGACTAATAGTTCTGAATATGATTACGCTGAAATGAATTCAAAGCAAACAATAATAGCACACCCAGCACTAGCGCCCGGGTCGGACTGTTTACCCCAGTACCTACTGCAAGTAATGTTGTAATTATGTATAATGCCATTCGTAAATTGCGGCCTATGGTATATCTCTTACACACAAAATTAATAATTCCTAGCAAAATATCCCGACGAAGAATGAATAAGGAGGCTGTGTATCAGCAGAGTTCGTACTTCCTGCACAGTTTATGGTAGAGTGGTGGGTGCTTATGTGGGTTAAACAACTTCATGCAGCAAACAATCAAGTGTATTCATATTACGGAATAGTGCGATATATTAATATATTCACGTCACTAAGTAGTTCAATTCAACTCCACGGCTTGGTTAGCTCATTAATTATCAAAAGAGAGAGAGAGAGGAAAAAATTAAATTAACATGGTATATTTTTATTTAATTGTAGCTAAAATCAACTTGACCCACCTAGAGGCGGCATTATACTCGTATATGTGTTTAACGTATGCACATTGCGAAATACTAGTTTTAATTACTTTCCTGTTTCCGTGGATATTCTCAGTACGAATCATGTCTATGAAAGTATAGAAGAAAACGAGAAGCTTCGCTCCGGTCCTGAGTCCTAAGCGTATATACCCTAGACTTGTGCAGACATAGTGGTGACACCAAAACTTCAAATTGGCAACATCTGTATGCATTAAAAATATGTTTAATGTATACAGGGTGTCCCGTGTTAGGCGGGAAATGCTGATACGAGTTATTCCACAGTTTGTTTGAGGAAAAATGGTACCAGTAGAATTGACATATCTTTGACCGTTACCGAGATATAATTATTTATATAACATTGACCTGCTAAACAAAATAAAAATTTGCCACTTCCCCAATCATTAAATCTGGAATTTGACATCACTTTTTAAAACAACATAAAATTTCATGTAAACAGCCTTTTCTTGATTGCTGAATTCACCGTTACTTCAAAGATACAACTATCCAAACTTTGAAGAAATTTCAAAATCGGTTTTTTTATCGAAAATTCAAAAGATAATATTGCAACGGTACTTTGAACTGACAATTCTGAAAAGTTGACAAAAGTTGTTAGCTTTCGAACGGCATGTAAAGATTAAGGACTTAGATTTGAAAATTTGTGAATGTTTCATATTTAAGGGGGGAAAAATGTGGTCTTGGTGTAGAACAAATCGACTAATACTACGTCGATATCACATTACTAGAAACGCAATAACTGCAAAACCGCGCGGACTAGAATAGTCAAATAAAAACACAAGTGAAACTAATTCTTTATTTTAATATTTAAAACTTGTTGCGCAAATATCAAAGAAGTAAATAATTAGCTGTAGTTCCAAAAAGTAATTTTTTTGTTTTGGTTTTTAAAATTTTCGATTTTAATAATTTTATTTAGATTTTCCGAATGCTTAAGGTATAAGTTTTATTCCATAAATTGAATCTTACTTTTCTCACGATGGGGACACATTTTCCAAAAAAAATCATTTTGCCTCACGTTTTTCCCAGTTTTTTTTTATCTTTTTTGCCATTCATTGCACATTGAGGTCCTCAACACCACCTTTGGACATTCGAACTCATCTTGACTAGAAATAGAAAATATTCCGCAAATAGCCAGAGTCGATACCAATCCACCATCTAAACAGGAATTAACTGTGGCTATTAAATCGATGGAAGCAGGTAAAGCCCCATGGATAGATGGAATTCCGGCGGAATTCTATAAGGCGGATATCAACGCTACTGCGGATATTCTTCTTCCCCTTATCCAAGAGTGTTGGGAAACCGAAACTCTCCCTAAAGAATGGAAGAATGGCGTCTTTATTAAGATCCCGAAGAAAGGTAACCTGAAGGATTGTAATAATTGGCGTGGAATTTGCCTCCTCCCCGCAGTCTCCAAACTGATGGCAAAAATCGTCTTAAACCGGATCAAGCAAACAGTTGACCGCACACTGAACGATGAACAGGCTGGTTCTCGCGAGGGCTTTTCATGTAGCGACCACATCAGTACCCTCCGAATTATTATTGAACAATCCGCAGAGTGGAGATCCCCATTACATCTCATGTTCATCTATTTCGAGAAGGCGTTTGACAGCGTTGACCGGGAATACATCTGGAAGGCTTTACGTAGGAGAGGTATACCAGATAAAATCATATCCATCATCAAGGAGTCCTATAGCGGAGCCCAATGTCACGTCTTACACAAGGGTAAGCTTTCAGATCCCTTCGAGGTACATAGCGGAGTGAGGCAAGGCTGCATTTTGTCACCTATATTGTTTCTGATTGCCATTAACGACGTACTCTGCAGTGCGCTTCGTGAACACCAGAGCAAAGGTATCAGATGCAACCTGTTTGAATACCTTCAACACCTGGATTACGCTGACGATATTTGTCTTCTCTCAAATATATCGGATCATCTAGTTCAAATGACGGATGCCCTTCACCGCGAAAGTGGCAATGCGGGGCTTAAAGTCAATGCTGCCAAAACTAAGTACTTGAGCTTGGATCCAGGAAGACAGAGCGAAATTTGTGTTTCGGGGCAGACGGTGGAAAAAGTGGAAAATTTTTGCTACCTCGGAAGCGTAGTTACAGCAGATGGTGGAGCGGATGCTGATGTACAGTCTCACATCAATAAGGCTCGGGCAGCTTTTTTCAGTTTAACTCCTTTCTGGCAAAACAACAACATTTCCAGACGTACCAAACTCAGGATCTTCGAAACCAATATAAAATCTGTGCTTCTTTATGGCTGTTCAACTTGGAAGGTGACCACGGAGATAACAACTAGATTGCAAACTTTCGTGAACCAGTGTCTACGGCGCATCCTGCGCATACGCTAGCCGGAGGTCATTTCTAACGACGACCTCCTGTTCATTACTGGCCGGGACAGAATAGGCACCTCTATAAAAAGGCGAAAGTGGCAATGGATAGGTCACACACTCCGAAAGGGGCCGGGAAACATTGCTAAACAGGCCCTCGATTGGAACCCACAGGGAACCGATGCAAGTCGCCGCGTTGGACGACCTAGAAACACCTGGAGAAGATTAGTTGAGGTCGAGGGTAAGTCATTAGGCAAATCGTGAGACAGTTGAAGGCGATGGCGGCGAACAGGACGAGGTGGAAAGTCGGCGTGGTTAATGTCCTATGGCCCACGAAGGGTTGACAGGATCCAGAAGAAGCATCTCCGACCATATAAACTATATATATTCTTGGTCGGTATGATGAGACGAGTCGATTAAGCTTTGTCCGTCTGTCTGTCTGTCCATCTGTCTGTCTGTTTCTATGCACACTAGTCCCTCAGTTTTAAAGCTATCGAGCTGAAATTTTGCACAGAGCCTTCTTTCTATTGCACGCTGTATATATGTCGGAACCAACGGAATCGGACCACTACGTCATGTGGCTGCCATAGGAACGACCGGTCCAAAAATTCGTCTTTGTGAGAAAAACTTTTTTATTTCTAAAGATATTGTTTTCGAAATTCACAATAATCAATAGTGAAATTATATTTCTAAATTTGGTTGAAATCGAACCACTACGGTATATAGCTGTCATAGGAACGACCGTCCCAAAAGCAAGTTTTGTCAGAAAAACTTTTTTTATTTCTGAAGATATCTTTACGAAATTGCATATTATTCAGTCGTATTGACTGCTAAACCACGTTCCTAAATTTAGTTGAAATCGGCTCACTATTTCATATACCTCTTATAGGAACAGTGAAATCGGAACAAGTTTTACTACTAATTTCAAAAGTACCACAAAACACGCGTGAAGGGTATCATACCTTCGGCAAGCTAACCGATCATTACATTCTTCCCAACTAATTGATAATTCAGTTTTGTAATACCAGTTCCTAAAAGTGGTGATAAAACTGATATACGCAAATTTTTCAGGATTTGTTTTTTTGTGATTATGCTTGACATTCATAGGCCTCTAACTGCCCGAAATTGGGAATTATTTACTTTATAGTAATATCAGTTCATCTAGTATATACTCGTATGTTTCATAATTTATTATTTTATAGGTTTGCACAAACTTTCATCGATATACGGGAGACAGAACGCAAACGAGGGGCACGAGGACTAATTTCAGTTCCACCAAAAAGTAAAGTAAACGTAAAAACAAAGTCATCTGTCACGGAAGATTTATCAATTGACAAATTACCAGGACGAGTCAATACAACTAGTTTCAAACCCGAGGATCTTTTAGAACTTAATGAGAAAATTACAAAAGAAATTTTAAACTCAAAACTTCATGAAACCGAAATGTTAGCGTTGAAGGTATGTATAAATACAGGAAAAAGTAACGTTTAATGTTAACCATAATCCCAAAACCAACCCTGTTGTAAAACCCCGCCAAGAAAAACTTATCAGCCGGAAGAAGGATTGATATGTTCATAGAATGTAGCTTACATTCGACGAGCACACCACAGACTAGTGGATGTGTAGCACATTCTTTCTGAACGGAATGTTCCAATTTGTTTAATGATATTCCATATTAATTACACAAAACGAACACTTTATTGTTAACTTCGACACCTGCGCAACCTGCATTTGAAAACGTAGACTACTTAACGTAGTAGAATTCTAGCACTAACTTTCTATCGAGAGCAACTCAGATGTCAGATCAAATTCTTAGTGTAATTCTGTGGCCTTAACCTGCTCTGCCTTGTATAGCTATTAAAAAAAAAACGCGTCTTATGTAAAAATATATGAGGGGAAAATAGCATTTATTTCCATACAATACGTGCTAGTTTCGAAACACATTTTTCATTTTTCCGTCCTTTTAAAACAAATTATATCCTATGCACTCCCTCGGGACAAAATCAAGTGTCACCACACACTGTCGAGCTCCCAACTCGAACTCGAACATGGTACAAGTGGACCGGTTTTCTTCAGGCTTATGTGAATTGTGTGTGTGTGTCTTGAGTTATTCAGAGGAAATTTGAACCAGGTTCGAGTTCGAGTTCAAGTTGGAGCTTGACAGTGTATGTATGGTGGCGCTAACACGTGTGCAAAAAAATCAACTCTCGGACCTTTAAGGTCCCCGAGGAACACAATGACAATTCTCCATGATCTCGAGTTTGCAGTCTTTTTATTTTCTAATACATATTATTTGCCGACACTTAAAATACAATCCAGACAAAAGTGATTTCACATTTATTAATCATTCAAATTTCAGGAAAAAATCAGTCGGGAAATTTTAAATCCAAACATATTTAACGGAAACCCAGAAACTACTTTAGATCCTATTTCGGCTGTATTAGGTCGTCCTCGAACATCCAACTCCGAAAAAGCGTACAGTCTTATGAACTTGCATAACAACGAAGCTGGTCGAAGAGTGAGTATATCTACCTATATAATGTTTTAGCATTTAAAATTAAGTATATATTAAAACTTATAGGCAGTTATAAAAAAGACGAGGATTACATGTAAATGTCACGGCGTTTCTGGATCATGCAGTCTAATAACATGTTGGCAACAACTGTCTTTAATACGAGAAATAGGTGAGGCATATTATTATTGAATTAAATAATACATATAATAATATAAATGCAATATTTATAGGTGATTATTTGCGCGAAAAGTACGATGAAGCAACAGAAGTTAAATTAAATAGAAGAGGAAGATTGCAAGTGAAAGATTTGCGATATAAAATTCCCACAGCCCATGATTTAGTTTACTTAGATGAAAGTCCAGATTGGTGTCGCAGCAATCAACAAATAAATTGGCCAGGTTTGTAAAAATGTTTATAAGAATGTTTAAAGTTGATTTTTAAGTATATTTAATCTAACTGCATATTACTTTTTTGTTACTTTAAACATCCACCATCATATTGTTTTTGGCCTTTTAAATTTTTCATATAACAAACTCGAAAACTGCTGCACATATTGTGAATAGAGTATAGAGTATTTTGTGAGACTAGAATCTTTAATTTATAACAAAACGATTCAGAAAAATAGTATTCCTAATACTCACATGAATCTCCATTGCCCGACTCTGAGCGATGCTACGGCGCAGGCATATACAGTCGCCCTTTGAAGAAAAACTGTCACCTATGCTACACGATATCAGCAACACAGGTGCACGCGAGTTCTGGAAAGAACATAAAGGTACCATCAAGGCAGTCGCAGAAAAGGTCGTGGGATACGAAGCCCATTGAGCGCGAACTGACTGGCTTGACGAAAATGCAAAAAATCACTCGACGTAAAGAACGAAGCATACAGACAATATATCCAACGTGCAACTAGAGCCAGAAAAGAAAAAGATGACGAGCTACGGCGAATATCGAATAGAATAATTAGACGTAAGAAACGGAAATACTTTGACGAGCAGTTGCTAAATGAAGACCTAGCCGACAGAAACCACAGACAAGCGTATAGACTAGCAAATACATTTAAGAACGACTACCAACCCAGGACTAGCCTCTGTAACGACAGGGATGGAAACACCATAACATCATGGCCCCACTACACAACCTCCGACAGTATATGAAGTTGATCTTACCTTGCGACCACTCAAACCAAATAAAGCGCCAGGCGCTGACTAGATTCCAGCTGAGCTGCTAAAATACGGTGGAACGGGTCTATTATTAGGTGTACAACTTTGCTTCCGCCGTTTTCCGACAGTCGGCTGCATTGGTGAGGGCTGGTCAAAATACGTAGTTCAAAAGTGTCACAAAGTGAGTTTGGACGTCTGTGAACGAATCGACATCCCCGCATTAGTAAAAGTTGTTCGCATTTTTAATTAAATTCACGATTCAAAATGTCTGTTTTCGAGCCAAGTTCTCGTCATTTGCGGGAAGTTTTGATCTTTTGCTTCCATTTGAAAAAAACTCCAGCTGAGGCTCATCGAATGCTTTCAGATACTTACGGTGAGGTTGCTTTGAGTGACAGAACATGTCGTGAGTGGTTTCAACGTTTTAAAACTGGCAATTTCAATGTCGAGAACAAGCATGGTGGTGGGAGAGAAACAATTTTCAAAGACGACGAACTGAAAGCACTGCTCGATGAAGATTCGTGCCAAACGCAAGAAGAATTAGCTGAATAGTGACTCAGAAAGCCATCTCGAAACTCCTCAAGGCCATGGGAGTGATTCAGGAACAAGGAAATTGGGTTCCGTACGAGTTAAAACCGAGAGATATTGAACGGCGATTATTTGCATACGAACAACTGCTTCAAAGGCAGAATCGGAAGGGATTTCAACATCGCATTGTAACCGGCGACGAAAATTGGGTCCGTTAAGATAATCTCAAGCGCAGAAAGTCATGGGGAATGCCCGGCCATGCCTCAACGTCGACGGCAAAACCGAATATTCACGGCGCCAAGGTTATGCTTTGCATTTGGTGGGACCAGCTCGGTGTGATATACGACGAGCTACTGAAACCGAATGAAACTAACACAGGAGATCGGTACTGAACGCAATTGATGCGTTTAAGTCGAGCATTAAAGGAAAAACGACCACAGTACCCAGAGAGACAGGACAAAGTCATCCTCCAGCATGACAATGCTCGGCCACACGTCGCAAAAGTGGTCAAGATATACTTGGAAACCCTGAAATGGGAAATCTTGCCCCACCCGCCGTACTCCCCAGATATCGCTCCTTCCGACTACCATCTGTTTCGTTCCATGGCGCACGGCCTGGCTAATCAGAATTTTCGTTCGTACGAGGAAGCCGAAAAATGGATCCAATCATGGATCGCGTCGAAAGAAACATAGTAGTGTGATCGCATAGTACTCGTAATAAGTGGAATTATCGTCTGATGGGTTCAGGCCATAAACACGTACCACGTAACGGTTCTAAAAATGCATCTGAACGTCCCAGTAGACGGTCTCTTAATACCCACCACTAACCACCCAAAAATCCTCGGCGTTACTCTGAACAGCATGGCAACATCATCAGCCCACGCGTCAACTGTAACTAACAAAATGAGGAGCAGGAACAAGGTCCCCAAGGCTCTAGCTGGCAGTTCCTGGGGTAAAGGCAAAGAAACCCTACTAACCATCTACAAAGCGATCGGCAGATCTGTAGCTAATTATGCGGCACCAGTATGGACACTAAATCTAAGTGGTGGTGTGTTCGCGCCTCAACTCTTACTTGTCCCGAATCGACCACAGCATCCAAAACACTTGTCCGGCATGCAACAGCTCTCCCCACGACGTTGAGCACGTCTTCGACTGCCCTGCAGCACCAACGCGCCTAACACCTATAGCGCTCTTGGGGAATCCCATCGAAGTGGTTGCGTTTCTGCAACTTCCTACGGAGGAAACCGAGTCGGACGCGCTGATTTTATGACACACACACAATCACACTTAATTCTACATTGCTACAACAACAACGCAACGGTTCTCAACTGTTGACCAAACAGTAAAATGAAAGTTCCCATTGACTGAAATGAGCTTGTGCATGAACTCGCCACGTGGGTCTCATCCCCAAATCTTTTCCGCAAAGAAATTTTTTTAGGGGGCCTATACTCTATCCACTGCCTCATCTGTTCTTCATCTGACATAAGTAGCTATCCATCACTGTCCTTCACTGGATGTTGATAGGAGTTACGACCACCTTTAAACTCCTTGATGACACCGTATACTGCGTTTAAGTTGTTGCTTCTTATGGCTTCTTCTGTCGAGGCCAGTAGAGAGTTCGGATACTCTTTTTTATCGCGTCGCACACTACGCTGGACTTTACGAGCTTTCTGATGTTCTGATGTTAGGGGAGCTCTGTGCTACACCGATTGTTGTCTTAATGTTAATACCAGCTAAACTTAGACCTTTAATTCAATTTATTATGTTGATTTTTTTTTATTAATAAGTACGCATTTAAATGGCCGACGATTTACAACTTTCGTTTACTTCCAGGAACTCATGGGCGTGTCTGTAACAAAACTTCATCTGGCTTAGATGGTTGCGGAATCCTATGCTGCGGTAGAGGCTACAACACTAGGAATATTGTTGTTCGGGAACGGTGTAATTGCAAATTTCATTGGTGTTGTCAAGTTAAATGCGAAACTTGTGTGAAAGTCATTGAAGAGCATACGTGTAAATAGAAATAAGAATAATAATATAAATAATAATAATAAATGTTTCTTCTGAAGTATCAATCATTAGATTAAATGGCAAATTATGTACACTTATCTTAATGAAAAGAATACAAATGCACAAAATGCGCAATTTTAAAAATACTCAGTCCATCAGTATTAGTTATTTTTTTTTAATATTACTATTTTTTTTTTTTTGAAAGGCGTGGAACTTTGTAATGTCAGTGAAGATAAAAATTTAAGATTAGTGGGTTCAGAGCCTTTGTTATTTAATATAACTTAATCATAACGACCTTGAATGTCAAACGTTTCTTTCCTGAATTATGAAAGTTCTTGAATGAATATGTTAATTTAAAAAGAATCAGTAAATTTATCGATTAATTAATTTAATTTTGAAATAATATTTTCAATTTTGCACATGGTTTTCATGGTACATGGTACTACAACTTAATAATGAGACTTTTTTTGGAATTTTGGGCATTTATTCATAGATTTATTCATATAACTAAATTATTATATACGAATTATATTATACGAATCTTCTTCGAGTAATTTCGTCAATTCTTCGTCTTCAAACTTTTTTGGCTGGCCAGGTCGCTCTTCGTCGGTAATGTCGAAATTATCATTTTTGAACCGATGAAACCACCGAAAACACTGTGCACGCGAAAAAGCATCGTCACCGTAAACTTCCACGAGCAATTTATGACTCTGAGCTGCAGTCTTCTTAGCAAAATAAAACTTCCCGCAAATGTTGTTTTTTTCGTGAATTTTCGAAACTTTCCATGGTCCGGTAAAATACGTTGTCAACAATCAACACGAAATGTTTATACTGACATTGACAGCTTATGAATACAAACTTCAAATGGTATGTATGTCAAAGATGGACTACCATTGGTTTATCGGTGTTGCCATCTCTAAAAAAAGTCTCATTATTAAGTTGTAGACCAATAACATCTAATTATCGATAATGCAATACACGAGTACATATTTATACAAACAGGCAACGTTCCGAATTTCAAATTTAATCCGCATTGAGTATATTGAATAGAAAATATTTTTTTTATCTACTTGAGGTTGTAAATTCAGAAGTTTCCCAATTTTTAGAGCTGATCAACGAGATACACACCGTATTTAATCCTTTAATATTTCAAATACTTACTTTCCTTCATTTTACATAACTTCCCTTCAACCTTTTAAAAACTTCGGCTCAATATTTAACGTCAAAAATTTTCTGCTAAGGACCTTAGGATATTAACACTCCGTTTTCTAAAGTATTGTGTAATAGGCCGTTTTATGGGTATCCGAAGTGGCCGTGGGAACACATCCCAAGGCTTGCCACTCACAATCGAGTAAAACCGAACTACGAACAACCACGACCGAACAATAACCTGGTTCACTCCGTGAGTTGGGAAGTTGCTACTCTCAGAATACAGCCCAAGAACGTTCGTTTCACTCGCTCTACACGCTCCAGCGGTAAAGCCACTCTTGGCTAAGACGCGAAACACGATGCGTTGCCCGGTAAAGTAGGAATTGCCGCCTTTTTTTGCTCACTGTTCTGGAACGACTGTACGCGTTTCACTAATAACATTGTTCTTGATAATTCTCGATGAACAGCTGGTGCGTGTATAGAATAGAATAGAACAAACGAAGCACAAAAACACGCTATAGAACAGAATAGCGAAAGGGGCGCTTATAAGAAGTGGAGTAGATCTTTGGTTCTGTGTCTTATAATATATGCACACCAGAGACCTAAATCTAGATAGATTTGCAAATCTCGAAACCCATGCACACCAACCGTTTTCTTCTTCTTCAACCACCAAGATTTAGTTGGTAGTTGTACTGTCGTTCAGTTACATGGGAACAGAGGTAGATTATTGTGTAGTATATGTACATGCAAGCACATGCGCGTCCCCGAATTTGATAACAAATAACTGTAGTCCCTTCTTCGTTTTCATGAGAAATTTATATTATAAGTTTATACATTATACAATTTATACATTATGGCGAAATGTGGCGAAACACAAATTCCGGGGAAAATACGAGATTTGGGACGGAGATTCGTGGGTATATTTGCTTAAATCTCGGGATTTACCCAAATCATCTGTAGTGTGCATAAGATTTTAGATTATATTTGCACTGAGGACATATAACAATTTAAGTTTTCTCTTGAAATTTGATTTGAGGTTTCATGGCCAATATATCTCAGGCACATGCTGAACCAAGGCAATACTTAATTTCCCATAAATTCCCCATTACATTGGAAATTATGTATTTTCCTTGAATTGTGGGTTTATTTGTTTGTATAACAACAAATGCCAAACTGGTTTGCCGCCGTTGCACCCAGAGCGAGAGAAGCGAGCGTTCTTGATTATTCTATACTGAGGGTTGTAATCCCTTAAGCACGGAGCGAGGGTAGCCAGCGAAACACATGCAAGAGACAGTTGATTCACAAGAGCTAAGGAAAATATACAATTTTCACTGAAAAAAATATATGAGATGCACGCCCAACATATGAGATATGCAATTTTCAACATAAGAATGATATGAAGGAGGCAAATGTACGCCCAACCTCAGAATGACACTAAACCATAAGAGCGGTGAAGGTTAAAATAAATAATTATCAAATATTTTAGAACTTCATTCTACTTACGTGTGCATATAATCACATTTGTTCTTTTTAACATTTCAAGAGTTTCCTCAATCTGCCGCTAGAGCAGCATTTTGGAATTTTGTATGAAAAAGCAGATTTGCTTCAACCACTATCACTACCGTAAGTTAATTTGCTTAATAGTCTAAGACCACGCTGCAAGAAACCGTTCATCATCGGTTACCGGCTGGAATTTACACCAGTTGTAAAAAATAGTACGAAGTCTACGAAAACGTACATACGTCAGCCCAGTCCTGCCCGGTTCCTTGACCTATGCTGACCCTGTTGAGCGTTTTTGAGGTGGTCAGCGTGGGTCACTGACCCGGACATTACTGGGCTGACGTACGTTTGCGTGGTCTTCGTACTATGTCTTACAACTGGTGTAAATTCCAGCGGGTTACAGATGACGAAGGCTTTGTTGCAGCGGGCTTCAAATACTATAAACGGAATACGTGCTTTCTAATTTGACATGTTAATACGGTTGCTTCTGTAGTCAATGCAATTCCCGTGGCAGGGTGATCCCCTAAAGACAGCGGTTGATAGTGAAATAAGTGCCATATTGTTTTGTGTCAATCTCTCTAAACTGCCCTAACCCCTTGTGGGGAATAGTGCGTCAACTGTTCCAATTGACGTTTCGTCGGCATAAACTGGTTTCGGAGAATGCAGTTGCCAGCATGCACCTCCTGCACATCCATGGCCGTCGTGGACGGGATTCGAACCCGAAACGCCGGTAGTCAAACAACACTGCGCTACCGGTCGCCTCAACAGTCAATCAATTGATTTTTTTCATATCATTTTGTGATTAACATTATTTATAGCAAATAATGTATTCCTTTTTTACAATATTCCATTACATTTTTATTAAAAAATGGACAAAACAATGTTTGTTCTGTACAACAACGAAAAAGTTTCCGCCCCTTTCACATGGACACCAAAGCAGAAACATAATTTATACAGCACGATAAAGCAGTTTCGGTTTTATCTCTGCTTCTGTCATTGCTTTGCGTTAGGGGATTTGTGCTATTTCTGTCACGCATTTCATTTCTCGCATGAAAGCTACGTGAGATGTTATCAACATCTTTATTTTTTTAAGAAATATGTACGTAATTAATATAATTATTTATTTAGCTTGAATGTCAATTAAAGATTTTCTAATGTTGTTTTATGTGGTTAAAACCGCCCATTCTCATGGGCCAAATTATATAAGAGACAGTATTTGTTTCCTCTCCTCTATTCAAAAGTGGAAAGTTTTGTACGACGATCTACTCCCGTAGAATATAATGAATTTGTATCATTGGCTCTTGAGCATTTATTGAGGTGAATAAAAAAACTGAGACATTCCAATAAAAAACAAAACTCTTTTGTCTTACTGAGATGGATAAATTATAAGCATAATACTTAAACTCATTAATAATCTTAGTTTGTCATAAGCTAATTTATTACTCCCCTTATAAAGTCAAGGAAAGTAAACGTGAATTGAACCCACTGGTCGAAACTTGTTTTTCAGCTTATTTTACAGTGTTATAATTGTTATGCAAAAGAATATTTGTAATTTTTATTAGAATCGATCCTCATTTAGTACGTGATTTTTTATCCATAAATACAAATTTATGCTTTTTCAATCCATTTAATACACACCCCAATAAGAATTCATACATTGTAGAAGCGACATCATTTGTAAACATTTTAGAAGACTAATACTATTTACATGTAGCCCTTAAGTCAATGTGAAAAATACAACTCTCACTATATGATCTGAGTAATTTCTTTTGAAGAAATTTGCATTCGACAATAAAATTAAATATTTGAAATTTAAATTTTTAATAATACAATGTACATGACGAATAATTAGACCACCGTTCAGTGTTGCATATTTTCTTCAGTTTTGTTTTGATGAGAATGCAATAAAATATTAGAGGAAATATTGTGGTTTTTAATTCAGGCGACAAAGAGATAGGGGCTGGGACAGGCTGGGCGCACACGGGACTCAGACGAAATGAAGGGGATCAGGCGAGGAGCGAAAAGTCAACTCAGAGAGTCCCAACTCGTACCATGCTTTAAAGCCAATGCATACTTGCCGTTGTTGCATGGCTGTTACAGCTGCTTTCCCCACGGATTAAGGCAGCTGCTGAGGAGTATATTTCATGGCGTGGGCGAAACAAAACGAAAGGAAGAATTTTTATGTGAGAGTGGAGAGCGAGGTTGAGTCATTTTTGACTTAGACTCGCAACGACTAGACCTGTTCCTAAAACCGGTCCACCGGTTTAAAACCGGTCTTTATTTAGTACCGGTCCCGAGATTACCAAGTACCGGTTTCCAAAAAACTGAATCATTAGAAAAAAACCGGCTTATGGTCATAAAAACCGCCTCATGACCGGTAAAAAGCCGACTCATTAAAAAACCGATTCACCAAAAAACCGACCGAGTACTCGAGTACTCGAAAACCGACCGGCTCATGGTTAAAAAAAAACCAAAGACCAATTCACCACAAAGCCGACCGAGTACTCGAAAACCGACTTGTTAAAAACCGACCGGCTCGTGGTTAAAAAAAAACCGGGTTAAGAACCGACTCATTTAAAGACCGATTCACCAAAAAAACCGACCGAGTACTCGAGAACCGACCTGTTAAAAACTGACCGGATCATGGTTAAAGAAAAAAACCGAATTAAAACCGACTCATTAATCAAAAACCGTTGAGAAAATGGAGTATTTTTTGTGCGTACAGTACAGGACAGAATTATTGAAGAAAAGGCTTTAGCTTTTAATTTAAGTGTAATAAAATAAACGAAATATGGAATTGATTAAAGAGAAGAACGGGGCAAAAACTATGTATTAGCAGGAAGACGATTAGCAAGAAGAAGGAGAATGTATTGACTGAAAAACATGCGAAAGTGGTTCCGGTGTACATCAATGGAGCTTTTCCGAGCGGCAGTATTGAAAGTGAAAATTGCCATAATGCTGTCCAATCTTTGTTAAGTACCGGCACAACAAGAAGATAGCGTTCTGGTTTAGCACCCCTCAAATGTTGTTGGTACCTCTTTTATTCTACATACATAGTAAAGGACAACAAGTGATAAATTGAAATGTATTCAACATATTTATCTATGGTATTGAAGGGAATTCATTCTTATCAGCAATTACTACGATAAAAACATAATATGGAAGTATTATTGTCAATCACAACTGGGCCACATGGAACAGTTGACGCGCTATACCCCAAAAGGGGTTAGGGCAATTGAGTATACATACATACATCACTATTTTAATATCAAATTCCATATTTATACAATACTCGTAGATTATGAATTTTTGTTAGAGATAAGATCTTTGAATAGTTTCCGGCAATATTAATAGAATTAACAAGAGATATTTATAACACAACTAATTGACAATGTATACATAAAAAAATTAGACAGTTTATTCTATTACGAAACTCTATTCAATCAATTCTCGATTGACATTTCTTTAAACACAATTGTTACACTAATGGAGGACCAGGGGTGTATTGAAGGTTTTCGAGGCCTCAGCTATGTGGCGATTAAAATCATGTATTTTAATATATTAGGGTTCACTCCTCTTAACCGGACTCCTTTGGACGGGACCATGGTTAAATTCTTGAATCATGGGACCGGACTTCAGTAGTCCGGTAGGTCTTTTATCCGATTAATCCGACTTACTCGTATGTCCAATTTGATGAATAACAAGCTTGCCGAAGGTATGATACCCTTCACGCGAAGCTTGACTTATGGTGCATTTGCCACTTTGAAATTATTAGTAAAACTTGTTCCGATTTCACTGTTCCTATGAGAGGTATAATGAAATAGTAGGCAGATTTGCACCAAATTTAGGAACGTAATTTGGCAGTCAATTTGATTGCATTATATGAAATTTCTTAAAGATATTTTTAGAAATAAAAAAGTTTGTCTAACATAATCTTGCTTTTGGAACGGTCGTTCCTATGGTAGCTATATAATAGAGTAGCCCGATTTCAACCAAATTCAGGAGTGTGATTTTACTAGAAATACTATTGATTAGTGTGAAATTTGAAAGAGATACCTTTAGAAATAAAAAAGTTTTTCTAACAAAAACTTGCTTTTGGAACGGTCGTTCCTATGACAGCTATATGATAGAGTAGTCCGATTTCAACTAAATTCAGGAATGTGATTTTACTAGAAATACTATTGATTAGTGTGAAATTTTAAAAAGACATCTTAAGAAATAAACAAGTTTTTCTCACAAAGACGAATTTTTGGACCAGTCGTTCCTATGACAGCTATAGTGTGGTAGTAGTAGTGGTCCGATTCCATTGGTTCCGACATATTTACAGCGTGCAATAGAAAGAAGGCTTTGTACAAAATTTCAGCTCGATAGCTTGGAAACTGAGGGACTAGTTTGCATAGAACCAGACGGACAAAGCTTAATCAACTCGACTCATCAATACTGACCAAGAATATATATAGTTTATATGATCAGAGATGCTTCCTTCTCTGCGTTGCAAACTTCATGACAAAGTCAATATACCGTATCACATCCGTGAAGGGTATAAAAATCTGTTATCGATCCGTTTTAATGTCACCCGAATACGGATATACTGAAAGAAAAATAATAAAATATTCCGGAAACTCAAACTTCAAAATAAATTTTGGCTTTAGCGAAACTCATCGCGGTTGTAATCTAAACTAATTCAGGGCAAAGAAAATATTGATCATTGTCGCGCTCGATGGCCGTGATCGTTCGGTCACCGCTCTACGATATTAATCTAGAGCTCGGAGATCAAATGTCGGCGCGATCAAAAACTTCCTATGAGTACTAATAGAACTCTTACAGTGCTCCGAGCTTGTCAGTATAAAGACGGCGCAGATAGGAGGTGCAACTGCACTTCCGAAAAGTACATAGATATGCTATTGAAACGTCAACAAGGTATAGAAATGCTAGAGATATTGACGCGCCCATGCCTCTGGAGGAGTCAAGGCAATTAGAAAGAGAGAGAGAGAAAGAAAGGAAAAAGGAAGCGTTAAAAAAAGATTCGGGTAGGTTTTTTCCAGGCTGATGTCCGGTTTATCCGGCGGCGTCCGGTTAAGGCGAACCCGGTTAACAGAAAGTATACTGTAAGTAAAGTAAAAATGCAATCCATTTTTATAAATAAATTTTAATCCACAATGGTTTATAGGTTACGTAACAGGGTTCCTGAAAAAGTACACTTAGACCAGAAACATAGGTCCATTGTGAAACCCTAGCAGAACCGAAACAACATATTGGAACCTGCCGGAGCCACCGACGAATCGAAGGAGTTGTCCCGCCTCCACCTCTGCCAGCTCCCAAAGAGGGTTATAAAAGCATTTACCAAGAGTTCACCTCCTCAACTGTGTAAAAGCAGGGCGTTCGCAGAACAGATGAGTAATATTTTCCTTTTGAGCAACTTTTTTTCCCAGCACTGTATATGCTGATTATCCTTCCTAATTCTCTCTCTTCTCATTTGTTTTATCAAATCAAATAAAATCCTATGCATACCATTACCACCGATTACAATATTAAATGAAGTCAGATTTCATCGGTGACTTATATAGTGCAGAAGTTGATCAAAATGTTAAAATCAAAATCATTTTCATTGAAAAGGAAGAAGCGACAAACGGTGAATTTAAGGTACGTAAATGCAAAAAATGTACAATAAATGCAAAATCGATTGTTTTGTAATACTCGCTGAAATGTGCTGTGTGTGTGTATGTGATAATAGCTGCGTCCCTAAAACGCTAGCGGCGAGAAGCGCTTTTTGTTGCATAGTAATTTGTTTCCGAAACGCTCGTGCTAAGTTAAGTGCTGAGCTAAGCGCTTTCACATTAGGCAGAATACAAATTTTGTGCTTTTCCGGCTCAACGTATATTTGTGGATTGTGGAATCGCGATTTGGGTCCACCGCAGAAACCTGTGATAACGTTTAGTGCGCTTGAATTATGTGATGTCCCCCTTCCCCGCCAGTCGCAAATGGCAAACTCAACATTGCATTTGACGTCTCTAAAACACCAAATAATCACAATTTGCTGCTCAGCGATTGCGATGCGCTGTTCTAAGCGCTTGCGTTTTAGGAACGCAGCCACTAACAGCAACGAACATGGAACACATAAAACAAACACTCAGTACATTAATTTTTGTGAAGCGGGATGCAAATAGTCAGCCCCACACATGTTTACCCATTTTTGACAGGAACCTAAACGGGAAAATGCATTGGGTAGATAAGGACAGCATCACTTCATAATCAAGCAGCTCAAATGACAAGCTTCCCACGTTTTTAAATGTATTGGTAGCCTTAGAGAAAACAGCCCTCGTTTATATTTGCATTGGTATGACTTTTACCCGCAATTGCAGTGGTGTGTGTTCTATTTTCATGCATTTCGGGTTCGACTTCCTTTTCAGACTCACGGGATCATATGAAGAGGTGTATATCTGTCTATTTTCCGCAATCTTCTCGCAAAGCGATTGTGTACGGATAATGAAATTTAACACATTGACAATTAGGGGAATAGAAAACAACATTTGGGCATCTTGTACTGAGTGCCGGTTCTAGTCTCGATGTTCGTTGCTAACAGTTTTCCTTCAATCAAGTGACTGATGATGGTTTTTTTTCATATTTTTTATTCCTCCGAACAAATTCATTCATTATTACTACGAGTATATTATGTAGTGCTTAAATTCTTATATTTTATTAAAAATTGAAGAACTATGTGGAGCTTTGAAAATGATGTTTTTCGAGAATGATCGAAGTGGAGCATTCGCCCAAGTATGTCCAATTATGCCCACATGTGACTGATGGCGGCCAGTCCGGTTTTCGTGTTTCGTGCCTAGTTTTCGTTTTCCGAGTTCACTATTAATTCAGTGTTTATATACTAGTTAAATTCCACCTAGTTATCCGAGAGAACAATGGTCGCGTTTTGGCGCAGCCAATATGTCCGCGAAGAAAATGTGTTGTGTGCATTTGTACTCAAGGTGTTTGCAGTAGTGATGTGTAGCACACATTGGGGCGTACACCAGTAGCGCAATGTGTTGAGGCATCAGTCTCATGTTTGACTCATAGAGAATACCTATGGAGGAGCAATCCGCATATACTCAACACTTAACTATTTGAAGCAATTCCAGTCGTAAAAAGTAGAGAGAGAGACACACGCCCTCCACTGCGCAACACCCGCGCAGTCTATATAAAAGCACAGGAAGCACGCAAGATGTCATCCCCTCTCCTACTTTTCCAATTGGAACAATAACATTCCAGTCTGTCTCTCTGC
This sequence comes from Chloromyia formosa, assembly GCA_964017055.1. Taxonomy (NCBI): domain Eukaryota; kingdom Metazoa; phylum Arthropoda; class Insecta; order Diptera; family Stratiomyidae; genus Chloromyia; species Chloromyia formosa. The sequence continues at coordinate 25,876,192 of OZ024818.1, forward strand.
CGCGGAACACCAGCCCGGTCCATATAGAGCAAAAGAGATGTCAAATTTCCATCCCCCTTCCTACTTCTTCACTTGTGCCGAATTGCTTCGTTTCTCTCGCTCTTTTTCACTTCCTCATATACTCTCTCTTCAAAGGTTTGACTACCGGCGTTTCGGGTTCGAGTCCCGTCCACGACGACGTTCGTGGCCATGGATGTGCAGGAGGTGCATGCTGGCAATTGCATTCTCCGAAACCAATTTATGCCGTGGAAACGTCAACTGGGCCACATGGAACAGTTGACGCACTATGACCCACAAGGGGTTAGGGCAATTGAGTAGTAGTACATATTGTTGAGTCGTTCTTTATGACCGACTCAACAAAATAAGCGAAAGAGTCGGCACACTGACAAAGCTGTCGTGCCGTTCAGTTTATGAATGACACACTGTGAAACGAATAGCCAAACTTGTCTTTAAACATGGTACACATATGCTTCAAAACCGCATTACTTCCACGCAATACGCGACGCATTCACAATCGTCGCACATTCAGAATTTTTCATTGATATTACATACATACTTTCATTCACATCACAATGCATTTATCTATAATTAGTCCCTGTTTATATATGTACACACACAAAACAGAAACACATAATGATGCCGGCTGCAGCAAATCAAAAATCATTTCATCAGTCGCATCGAACACCCAAGTAGACCTGTTCGGTAGGCCTGTTCCTAAAACCGGTCCACTGGCTTAAAACCGGTCTTCTGTTAGTACCGGTCCCGATATTCCCAAGTACCGGTTCCGAAAAAAAAACGAGTCATTAAAAACCAGAGTCCGAAGCGTATATACCCTGGACTTGTACAGACCTAGTGGTGATACTAACGCCACCATATACGAGTACATTAACACTCGCATACATATTTGAGTACCCGGGTACTCATGAGCTATAAAAAGCTAGTTTTTTCACTTATTGTAATTTTTATTGTCCCCATCTTCCTAATGAGCTATCGCTATTATGTTTTACCTTGAAAAACATATCCACAAGCAATTTTGCATTTTTGTTTATACATTTTTTTTTTTTCACTTTTTGTTGGTTACCCCTCGGATACATTTATGAGTACCCGGGTACTCACATTCATATTATATGGGGTTTTACCCAGAAAAATTATTCATTTATAAATTTAGCAGTTGCAATAAAAAAGGGTATACTTCAAACAATAGGTTTATGACTCTTACGTATCCTGTGTCAGAATCAGGTAAAATCCCGTCGCATAAATTTTTTGAATTCCAGGGTTCATTCAATTTCGACTTGATCATTGAGATTGTAAGACTGTAAAGAATTGGAAATGGATGATATTAGCCATGCTCGTTGGCAACGTATGGCGGACGAAGAACGCCACGATTACATTGGAAGTCTTGTCGATTCCGGCGATTCTGGCGACTTCCGCGGTAGTTCGGAGGAGGAATTGATTCCCGAAAAAACGCCGGGTTCTATGCAAACTAGTCTCTCGGTTTTCAAGCTACCCAGCTGAAATTTTGCAAGAAGTAATATATAAATATATGCACGCAGTATATATGTCGGAACCAACGGAATCGGATCACTACGTCATACAGCTACCATAGGAACGACCGGTCCAAAAGTCAGTCTTTGCTAGAAAATTTTTATACCCTAGACTTTTAGTCTGGCCGTTCGCACGATAACTTTCGATAGAATGAAGCTAGCAGATGTTGCTTGTCAGATGTTGGAATTATGATCTAGTTGGTTGGTATTGAAAATGGGCATGATCAGGCCAAGAGAACGCCTACCTCCCCTACATATGTACAATAGTTAAATGTATTAATAACTCCCGATTAAACAAGCATGAAAAGATCTAACTTTGACAGATTACTCGCGAGGATAATCTTTTACTCTCCTGAAAAAATCAAGTCGATCAGTTAAAAACTAACTGTAATTTTCTTGCAAAGAGCCCCGTACTACCCTACTTTTCAGGTTTTTTGTCTATAACTCTTGAACCAATTGACGTAGACACCTGATTTTTGGCATGTAACCCTGGGGTGGGAAGCTGCTTGAGTTCTAGTAAGTTGGGCGTAATCAGATCAAAGGAACGCTTACCTCCCCTACAAAATTTCAAAAAATTAAATATTCTTTTAATTACGATAACTTTCGATAGAATGACACTAGCAAGGCAAAATGTTGTTAGTAAGATCTACTTAGTTGGTATTGAAAATGGGCAAGATCCGACCCAAGCAACCCCTACCTCCCCTACAAATGCAACTTCAAATAAGCGATAACTGTTGACAGAATCAAGCCAGCGACTTGAAGTTTTGGTCAAATGTTTGAAATGAGATTGGGTTAGTTGGTATTCAAGATGGGTTAGATCCTACCTAAGGAACCCCTACCTCCCCTAGAAATGAAACTTCAAATAAGCAATAACTTTCGATAGAATGAAGCTAGCGACTTGAAAAATTCGACAAATATTTGTAGAATGGGTTAGTTAATTGATTTTAATAATGGTCAAGATCCTCCCCTATAAACTGACCATATAGAAAACTCACTTTTCATGCATATGGTCGTCACCAATTAGTACTTTTGGTATCACCACTAGGTCTGCACAAGTCTAGGGTATATACGCTTCGGCCTGGTTTTTATTTGTAAAGCTATCATTTTGAAATTTCATATTAATCAATCATTTTTCCCGCTAAATCACATCCTCGAATTCTGTTCAAATTGGACTACTCCATCGTATAGCTGTCATAGGAACGACCGTTCCAAAAACAAGTTTTTGTTAGAAAAATTTTTTTCTTTCTGAACATATCTTTACGAAATTTCACACCATTCATTATATTTACCACCAAACCATATTCTAAAATTTGGTTGAAATCGGCCCACTATTTCATATGCCTCTCATAGGAACAGTGAAATTCGAACAAATTTTACTACTAATTTCACAGTGGTAAAATGAGGCTATGATAACAGGTATTGAGAGTATGATAACAGGTATAAAACACTTCACGCATCGCGTGAACGGTTTCGTGCCTATTTTTATTCCAAATTCGCTTGATTTGCCTCTTTTCAATACCAAATTCTACAAAATTTCCATACAAAGTCTATGTGAGTACCCGGGTACTCCCATATGTAACGACGTGGTACACTGCCATCTTTACTCTCAGGCCGGAGTGTCAGCTGATTGTCAAAGCACTAACGACATGACAAGCAGTCAACGAAGTGTGAACGCGTGCGGTCGCCCGGTGAAATATCGCGATAATTGTGTGTAAAAGTGAGTTTAGTGCCGGAATTTTAAGTGTAACTAAAAGAAGTGGCTATCAGTGCCGTGTGAAAGTGAAAAAAAACGTGAAGTGCCGGGAAATATCGAGTAAAATGGTGTATTGAAAAGTGCGAGGTTATTAAAGTGCGACACAGGAAATTTCGCATTTTTCGTTTATTTTCCGGCAATTCGGCAAGTGTGAATGGTACAGCACTACCCTGGGACGAATCCTCGGGCCGGTGGGTTTAGCGGAAACTCCCGGAAGTGCCCCAAAAAGTGAATTCAAAGTGGCTGTCAAATGACAACATTACAGGTGATTTCCGGCCTTTTCATCGGAATTCATAGGGTAAGTAAGCGTTTTTTGTTGTGGTAGAATTTAAGTGGATTGATGCGCCCCAAAGTGTGGATTTTGACCACGATGTTGACGAACCGGACGAAAGTTTCACTGCTAGGCATCTAGTCCTGTCAGCTGCAGTGAAACTTTCGTCTGGCTCGTCAACAACGCGTTTAAAACCCGTATTTTGGGGTGTATCAATTCACTAAAATTTTTGCACAACAAAAAACGTATAATTACCCTATGAATTCCGATGAAAAGGCCGGAAATCACCTGTAATGTTGTCATTTGACAACCACTTTGAATTCACTTTTCGGGGCACTTCCGGGAGTTTCCGCTGAACTCACCGGCCCAAGGATTCGTCCCAGAGTAGTGCTGTACCATTCATACTAGCCAAATTACCGGGAAATTAACGAAAAATGCGAAATTTTTCGTGTCGCACTTTCATAACCACACTCATGTCTCGCGCACTTTCGAGCAGTTCATTTTGTTCGGAAGTTCGCGGCACCTTGCGTTTTTTTCACTTCCAAATATCAGTGACAAGCACTACTTTCAATTGCACTTCAAATCGCGACACTAAAATCACTTTTACGCACGAAAATCATCAGATTTCAAGAGGTCGATTGTACGCGTTTTTCACTTTGTTTACATATGGTTCACTGCTTGTCATGACGTCATTACTTTGACACTCCGGCCTGAGGATAAAGATGGCGGTGCGTGGTATTGAGATGGGATGTTTGCGAGTGTTAAAAGTGAGTTTTCTATATGGTCAGCTTGAACTGTTTGTGTGTGGATCCAATGAGAAGTTTCATGGTTCATCCATTTGGATTTTGAACTAATGTTCATAGGGAAGGTTGGGGTTACTTCAGTAGTATCTTGCACATTCTCAAAATCAACTAACTAACCCACACCACGAATATTCGCCGAATTTTTCATGTACCTAGCATCATTGTATCGAAAGTTATCCCTTATTTGAAGTTTAATTTTTAGGAGAGATAGGAGTTCCTTGGGTCTGATCTTACCTGTTTTCAACACCGACAAACTAGAATCTAACAAAATTTCAAGTCGCCAGCTTCATTCTATCGAAAGTTATCGATTATTTGAAAATTCATTTGTAGAGGAGGTAGGGGTCCCTTGGGTAGGATCTTGCCCATTTTCAATACCTACCAACTATATCCTACTATAAACATTTCACCAAAATAAAGATTAACATTTATTATCCACATCGTTTTTTAAATACACAACATCGTGAAAGGTGAAAACTATCTTAAGGCTGGTACTATCCTTTTCATGCGAAAATGTTGCACTTATCTTTTCCAGGTAAAAGTAACAGTGTAAACTTGCATACATCACATATCCGCGGCGCTCAACATGACACTTGAACTTCCCTTCAGTTTTCAGTTTTTAAGCAAACTAAAGTACAAAGTAATTATTTTTGCGTGAAAATTGCTCATAATGATGTGGAAACATTCGAATGAAATATGTTAGTACTGAGAAAGCGAAAATTGTCCGTGCAAACGAAGCTTTTGACAGTTTTTGTACGAGATTTCGCACGGAAAGCCAACCTTAGTACTAGTTAAATAGTTACTGAATTTTAATATTTAATATTTACCGATGTTTTTCCTATCCAAAATGTATGTTCATACTCGTACGTTTACTAATCTACAACATTTTCGTTTTAGAAGCAATAATCCTGGACGCCATCTATCTACACTTTTCATTTTGCTGGGTTTGGTTGGGTTCATAACTTGGTTTATGATGACTAATACACCGTCAGAGGAAACAGCGAAATACAGGTAAATTCTCATAAAGGTACATATTTGAAAATAACCGGGATTTTATTCACTTATATTCCCCAAGTGTATAGCAAGTATTAAAAGACCACTCATGAACGCGTCATGCGCGAGTTATATTGTAATAATTGGGAACATTCCTATTTGACCGGGCGACACATAGTGGTTGCCATCCTTGACCAATAGTGGGTTTTTGATTGAAATTATTTCGCTCTCCCTTGCCCTTTACAACGCTCGCTTCGCTCGCTCTATACACTTCAGCGTTAAAACCACTATTAGACAAGACGCGAACGACGATGCGTCACACAGTGGTGCAATAGCGAAGAAAAGTCCAAAATCGGAGTGTCCTGTCGGGAGTTAATTTTGATTGGTTTTGATTCTCGACTAGTTGAGGAATAAAGTCCCGATTTGTGTTTTCCATATTTTTTTTTCGTTTTTAGGGTGAAATTGTTCGGTAAACTACAGTAACGGAAGGAACTGCTTCTAGGGGCCAATTTTCGTTATGCAATATTATTATGTAGGTTCATATTACAGCTACTTTGATGATAAGCGATTAATATCTATTATGTTGGCATATCATGGTAACAGTTTGTAATAACCATCGCCGCATAACAACAACAAAAAATGAATTTAAAGCAGCTCACTAACAAAAAAAAACTTAAAGTAGGCTTACAACCCAAGCATCAACACGCGTCAAGCGGAAATTAAGCCAAATCGCACCAAAATATACCCATAAACAAATTCCCATATCCTTAATAAAAAAAAAAACTTTCAATGTTGGAAACAAAAAGATTTTTTAATGGATGCCTTTTTATCATTGGTGTTTCGCATCCTGCACTATTGTGCTATTTTTCAAGTAAAGTTGGAATCGTTTTTTGGTTTTGTTTGTACATTTGGATGAAATGGGACTCCCATTCGATTATATCATCAGTCCAAGAAATATTAAGCTAAAGATATTTTGTGATTAAGCATGCCATTTTCTTCAATAAGTTGTGAGTTTAATGCTTAGCAGTTTTAAGATGATTCCTAATGTATTTGGGAATTCTGAATCAAATAAAACTAACGGCAAGTTGATACCATCATTATCTCAACAGATATTGGCCTTTCTGCTTTTTTTTTTTTGTTTTTGTAATTAAATAAGCTATTTGGGGTAATAAGATCAACATTTGAAACTCATATCATGGTTTGAGGGTTATCTCTAATGTATTTATTTATTCTGGATCGAATAAAATAGATCTCAGCTCAACACGATTAATTTAAAAGATATTGACATTTTTTTTATATATTTAAAAGAATTATTTTCTGCAATAAGTTTGACGTTCAAAGCTTTTATTGTAGTTTTTGGGTGTTCCCTTATGTATTTTATCATTCTCAATCTAACGAGATAAGCCGCAACTCAATTTGAGCATTAGTTAAAAAATATTAACCTTTTTCCTATTTCTTATTAAATTATCAACAGATTTGATAATTTTTTTATTTTATTTAATAAGATCAAGAAAGCGTATCTGACATATTTAAGGTAATTCCTAATGTATTTGGCCATTCTAAATCGAATAAAATCAACCGTAATGCAATACGATTATTAGCTCAAAAGATATTCACATTTTATCGGTTTTTTTTTATTCAATAACATATTTTCTACAGATTTTTTTTTAAATAATTAAATAAGTTATTTCCTTCAACAATTTTAAAATTCTCTGTGCCATGTTTTTTATGATTCCTAATGTATTTGGTCCTTTTGAATCGAATGAGACCAAGCTTAACTTGTTACGATCACTGGTTCAAAAGGTTTTGATTTTTGTCCGCTATTTGGCTATTTCGCACCATTGTGCGTCGCCCGGTGAAAGAGGGATGTACCAATAATTTTCCTTCATCATAATTGTGGTGCAACAATATTTCTGCCAAGTTTCATATAAATCGTTTAATATTTTTTTATATAATTTTTATATAATTTTTTTTTTTAGTTTTTTAAATATTTTTTTTTGTCTACTTCGCCCCTCACTTCGTCGTAGCTACTTCACTTTAGGAAAAAAATACCGGAAATGGAATGTACTCATTAATTATCTCCTTTGATATGACACCCAGCATGCCTATAATCGATGAAACAATATTTGACCCCCTTTTTTCATCTTTTTCGAGCTCTTCCAATCCGATCAATTGTTTTTGTAGCAAAATGAGTTTCAGACTCTTTGACGGTTACAGATTACAAAAATACAAAAATTGGCCTTAGGTTTATTATCTCTAGCATAAATATTGAATAATTTGATTGGACTAATAATCTTGGCTAGGAAGTCCGAAAAAAAATTCGTGGGAAATTAAACTGAAAAAAAAAAATCTTTGACTCCCTCTCTCCTACACTTCCGGACCCTCTATTGTCGGATACTTTTGAGCACATATTCGGGGAACTACCTCCTATAATTATGCTAAATTGTAAAACTACACAATTTATTTTTCCTGTTTTTTGTTCCTAGTCTGGACTATAAGTAGGAAACACGAATGTGGAAACTTTCTAACCACATATACGTACTTACATTCCAATTTTAAAAGAGATACTGTACTAAATCATCTATATACATACTTTTTTCAGTAAATACACTAGAGAGATTGACATGTGGAGAAGCGACGGGGAAAATAATTCATGTACCTTTACAAGCGGACTATGGTGTACAATAACTTGTAGCAATGGAGAAATTAGCGAAGTTTCTTCCTTTTTAGAAAAACAAACCGTAAGTATTTTATGTTATACCCACTTGTATAATAGTTAAATAATGCCTATTATTTTGCAGTCATGTGGAATAAATGTCCTCGTTTTAAATAATATTCACTTCCCGAATTCGATGCAAAAAAAATGGCTTGACGCTAATTTTAGGATAGATGAATTGTATTTAAACAACCCTGATTTAGAGGCTATTGAGGATGATGCATTTCAGGACGACAATTTTCAAAAACTGAAGACTCTGGAAATAACCATCGCTAGTATGCCTTATTTATCGAACGCTCCTCTAGGCCATTTGAAAAGCTTGAAAACGTTGAAATTGGCTACAAGTATTGCGGAATTATCACCGGATTACTTGATGGGAATAAAATCAAATTTAGTTAACCTTCACATAAATGGTATTCCCAATAGAAAATCGCCAACCGACTTGATAGGTAATGTTCCATTGGAAAAAATCGATACTCTTGATTTAGACAATAACAATTTCGGAGACGAAATCGACGAGTTCACTTTTCAACATGTAGCGTCCGCGCTAAATGTATTTTTAAAGGGATGCCAAATAACTTCATTGGGTGCAAACAGTTTTAATGTGTTTGAATCATCTAATGGTCGTTTTCGAACCTTGGATTTACGCAATAATAGTTTGACAGTGATTCAGGCGGTTATGCTGGAACATATAATCAATATAGGTTGGCGATTTGGAGAAATAAAACTATCTGAAAATCCTTGGGACTGTACCTATGAGCTTTTGTCGTTGGCGCAATTAATCAAAGAGAAAAAGTGGGTATTCATTGGTGACGTGATATGTGACTCGCCGCCGGAACTTGAAGGCCAAAAACTGGTCCCGGAGATTTTGCCGTCACCACCATCAACCACCACTACATCAACAACTACCGAAAATGATTTTCCGAGCACAACGCAATCATCCACTGAAGGCCCTACAAGCACAACGACCGAATCACATTGCCCTAATGGCGACCAATGCCTAACAGCATCAACTACTACTGAAAATGATTTTCCGACCACAACGCAGTCATCCACTGAAGGCCCTACAAACACAACGACCGGATCACATTGTCCTGATGGCGACCCATGCCTAACAAAAATTACATGTTCCCCAGATGAAATTAATGGTTTGCTAGTTAAGAAAATGTCTGCGAAATTTAGTATTGCCAAAATATCTGCCAGATCAGTAAATATTTCTGTGGATTTTAACAACATTGATCAGAACTTAACTATAATGTGGTTCAGTGATTCAATAGCAGCTATTAGGAAAATTCAGATGGATGCGAACTTATATTGCTTAGAATGGGCTCCGCTACAAACTTCGCACTTTACTATAAGTAGCCTAAACCCAAATAAAGTCTACACTTTTTGCGTAATGGAAGCAAATGCTACCGAAATTTCACCTTTAAATTGCCGATCTTATTTTGTCAAAGAAGATTGTAGTGACGACGTTTGGATATCTGAAGAGTCAGAAACAGCGGTTATCATACTTTCAGTCATTAGCATCCTAGTGGCAATTTTGCTGGGAGCTGCTACAATGTTTTGTATTATGAGATATAATGCAGATTTACTGAAAGGACAGAAACGAGTAATGATTCCAAAACACGTAAATGTAAATAAATCTGTTAATGGTGATAGCTCCAAGCGGACATCAAAAAAAAGGTAAGGAGCTACATATAAAGTTGAGGCGTTGCTGGCTAGGGTGGCGCAGGGTGAGTTTTTGTGAAACACAGAAATGAATGCAAAAGTAGGCGCGTTTTTCTGTACTCTGGTGTAGGCTAAATCAGAATAACAACACGCAATTAAAACAATAAAAATAATTAACCTACACTGGATATACTGTCAACAGATGTCTTTAGCATCGATAAATGGCCAATTTATAGATATAGATTTTAGTATCTTAATTTAATTTTTGATATCAAGTTTATTGGTAAACATATCGTAGATATTTCTCCGAATATTTGTATTACCTATTAATAATATACATATTTAGGCCCGTTTTCTCAATATCTGGTTAACGCTAACCGGGAGTTTAATTTATCGAATCGATAAATTAAAACGGCTGATACGTATTCGTTAGGTAGAATTGTTAACGTTTGTACATTGAAATGAGTTAATAATTGATTAATTAATCCATTTAAACTTATAAACGTAAAAAACTCTAGCTGACTAATTCGTATTAGCCGTTTTAGTTTATCGATTCGATAAATTAAACCCCCGGTTAGCGTTAATCAGACATTGAGAAAACGGGCATTAATATATAATTACATATATCAATCTCGCGAACACAATCAAAACTGATAAAACGAGATCGAAGCGTATACACCCCAAGATCTGTGCAGACCTAGCGGTGACAACGCCCACATTCATCAAAAGTGTGTCCTCTATATGATCAGTTTCAAGTTGAGTAGCCGATGAAGCTTCGATGAAGGAACCTTTGTACGGAAAGAGGGCGCCATTTTAGGACGAGTGAGCTCTTTTTACAACAACTTTATAGTGGAGATAGGATCCGATTTTGATTTTGATCCGATCATATCCATTTTCAATACCTTGCATTCTTTTTTACAAATATGTGGCCAAAATTTAAAGTTGCTATCTTCATCCTACCAAAAGTTATTACCTATTTAAAGTATTATTTGCAGGGGAGGTAGAGGTTTCTTTGATCGGATCTTGCGCTTTTTCAATACCATCTAACTAGATTTTACTACCAACATCCGACCTAATTTTCGCTAGTTTCGTTCTATCGAAAATTATCGTAGTTCAAGGAATGTTCCATTTGTTGACATTTGTAGGAGAAGTACGCGGTCTTTTGGCCTGAATATGTATATCCTAATAAAATGGAAACAGCTTCTCATCTAAAGATCACATGCCAAAAATCAGCTCTCTACGTCAATTGGTTCAAGAGTTATAGCCAAAAAAAGAAAACCTGAAAAGTAGGGCAATACTTTGTAAGAAAAACACTATTAGTCTGATCGATCTCATTTTTAGGAGAGTATAATATAAACCTTAACAGTCATCTACCAAAGTTAGAGTTTTCACATTTATTCGATCGGGAGTTATAGACATGTACTTCAAATTATTTTACATATGTAGGGGAGCTAGGCGTTCCATCGGTCGGATCATACAAACATTTGACCAAAATTTCAATTCCCTACTTTCATGCTACCGAAAATTATCGTGCAAACGGATAGACGGACTGACAGATGGACGGACGTATAGACAGACAGACTTGGCTAAATCAATTCAGGATGTGACCCTTTACCACAGGCAAAAGACCAAAATTAAAGAGCACTAAATTCCCTATAAGACTGTTTACATCATTATTTTGTATCTTTTATAGTTTAGGAGATATATGCTTTGTAAAGTCGGCCCCCCCCCCCCCCCCCGTTAACGTTTTACCATTTATTGGACAAAAAACTTGTCAAAGAAAACGTTGTAGATAATAAAATTTGCCAAAAGTATAAATTCATTGTTGTATCCTGAACAGGTGGCAAGTTATAACCATTTATAAAATTTTCTTCAGATTCAGTATTGCCATGTCCAGTTATACCAGTTATAAATTCAAAAAAATTTCAAACTTAGCATGAATGTTGGTTAATACTATGAGTTCACCATACTAAAAGTCCTCACCGGGAGCTCAACCACCGCGCAGGAGTTAATAGAGTTTCAAAGGTTTTTTTTATTTTTTCGCTTTTATTTCTGCAACTACTAATCCTAACAAAAACTTGCTGAGGTAAAATTGAAGAGCACAAGAAACACATGAAAAAAACTTTGAAATCAGATTCCCGTATCTTAAATAGTTTTCAAGATAATCTCACTTGAGAAACAGTTTTTGTCAAGTGCTTGTTAGTTCCTTCAAAAAATCATCGTTTTTGCGATGTATTTCATCAAATGACGGGTACAATACTAATCGCACGAGGAAAATAAAGAGGATCGAATTTTTAATTACTGAGCAAGCTTTTTTAGATAAGCCAGATGACCGTAGATATGAAAGTTACTTAGAAAAAGGCGAAACCCAATTGCTTAAAAAATGGACTTAACACAAATGTAAACATCGCTTAACAACTCCTAAGACATGTGTCCTGCTGAAAAGTCGTCTACTACTTTTTAAAAGAGTAATGAATTTCCTGAAATTGTATATACAAAGCTTCTTACGTGTAAGCAGCTTTTCTGCAGAAATGCTCTTCGAACCTTGAAAATACTTTGCAAAAGGCGCAAATTGTCCGTTTTGGTGATGCACATTGTGAAATATCGAAAAACGTGCTCATCCCGAGAAAGTTTGTCCGGAATCTAATCGGCCTCAACTATCGTTAATTAGAGATACAAGCAATGTCTGCAGGATTAGCAGTTACATAGAAAATTTAAAAAAAAAACAATTAGCTTAAATTTACCCCACCGGGCAAAAATGCAAAAATCTCTCAATACCTTCTAAAGTGTGCATCCTACAGAAAAGTTGTCTGTGCAACTTAGAAAAGCAATATTTCCAGTGCAAAATTCATAGGCTTGGGGAAGACAACACAAACAAGGGAGGTAAAAATGGGGAATGAAAAAAAAATAGGCGATAAGGATGGAATGGTTGGCGCTCGCATCGAGGTCCACGTGTAATGGGACCCTCGGCCTCTGGCTTCAAACCACCGACAGATCATTACCCGTCAGGTGCTGCCAGCGATCTGCCGGTGGAAGCAGCACAACCATAGACTAGAATATGGTTTATTACACCTTGGTACGAGGTTTTGTCAGTTAATCATTTTATGCTTCTCTTCAATAAGGAACACATCTGCAATTTCAACACATACATGCCTTTTGAGGACCGGAAGTTTAATAAGTCGGACCCCCTCCAGACTCGATTTTTAGATCCGCCACTGGGTTAAACGGTGGTTTACTGTGTGTTGTCGAACCCAACAACATACCCAAATATGGTATACTCGTGTAAAATTTGGCGACAACCGTCCCAAGTGGTTTAAAATCTTTTACATTGCAAATATTCAAACATCATCTAAGTTTTATATATTTGATCAGGGGTTCTCAATCTTTCCGCCGTGGCGAACCCCTAAGAAAGATAAAATCGCACGCGGCCATTCGGATTTTTTAGCCGATTAAAAAAAATCGTTGCTTCTGATACTTTTAATACCGTTCGCAACGGTGGCGTCGTGTCTTCAATCCAGTGAAAATAGTTTTATCCTTATATTAAATATTTTAATACAATATAAGTATAGTTCTAAGAAAATACGAAGTCAACTTCAAGCGGTATCTATAAAAAAATTATTATTTTTAATCATCATCATCATCGTGGCGCGACAGCCCGACGTCGGGCCTTGGCCGCCTGGATCATTGTCCTCCAATTATCTCGGTCACGTGACCGCGTCCTCCAATTTTGGGAGCCTAGCAGCTGCGCGGCGTCCACACCTACTGAGCTCTCCCAACGAGATCTCGGTCGTCCTCGCAGTCTCGCTCCGTCGACTCGTTCTGCATTCATTACTCTCTTAGGCATGCGATCATCGCCCATTCTTTGTACATGCCCTGCCCATTGAAATCGTTGTTGTTTGACGATTTTCGAGACTTGCAGCTCATCGTACATTTCATACAACTCATGGTTGTACCGGATGCGCCATCCATCTCGATCGCAAACAGCCCCGAAAATTCGCCGTAGAACCTTACGTTCGAAAGTGTCTAGCATGTTTTCGGAGGCTTGAGCTAGGGTCCATGCTTCGCAGCCATAGCATAGCACTGGTCGTATAATGGTTTTGTACACGCGGAGCTTCGTGTTTCTGTGCACATGTTTCGATTTCATTATGGGGAGAACCGAGAAAAAAGTCTTATTAGCTAACTGTATCCGTCGCTTGATTTCGTCAGTTTCGTTGGCGTCCCTTGACAAGTTGCAACCCAGGTAAATGAAGTTGTTCACGAACTCGATGTTGAGGTCCCCCACATTGATGCTTGGTTGTGCAGGTGTCCTTGTCACCGATTGCATCATTATTTTAGTTTTACCCTCGTTAATACGTAATCCAACTTCCTTTGCAGCGGTATCAAGCGTATGCAGAAGTTCTTCTGCGTCAGCCAATCTTCGGGACATGATGTTGATGTCGTCGGCGTACGCTGCTAATTGTGTCGACTTGATGAGTAGCGTCTTGCTGTTGTCCAAATTCATGGCCCGAATAACGTATTCCAGTGCTAGGTTGAAGAGCGTCGGAGCCAGTCCATCGCCCTGTTTCAAACCAGTGCGTGTTTCAAATAGATCAGTAAGTCTATTCTGGATCCTGACTTGTGAGACGGAGTTGGTCATCGTCATCTTTGTCAGTCGCACTAATTTTGCTGGTATACCAAATTGCAGCATGATGTTGTACAGTACTCCACGATCGATACTGTCGTATGCCTGCTTGAAGTCGACAAAGATTTGGTATACGTTTACGTTGTATTCCCAGCACCTCTGAAGTATCAGTTTGACTGAGAAGAGCTGATCGGTTGTGGAGCGACCAGGTCTGAAACCGCTTTGATATTCGCCAATGACTCGTTCTGCGTACGGTTTTATTTTATTTTCCAGAATTTTCGTCAAAATTTTATAGGACGTACAAACTAGTGAGATGCCCCTGTAATTCTCACACCGCAGTTTATCTCCCTTTTTATGAATTGGACAGATGATGCTTCTGCGCCAATCGTCTGGGATCTCCTCGTTCTCCCATACTCGCAGGAGTCATTGATGTATGGCATCAACTAGACTCGTTCCACCGAATCTTAGCAGTTCAGCTGGAATCTCGTCAGCGCCCGGCGCTTTATTTCGTTTTAGTGACCGCAACGCGAGATCAACTTCCTCTACTGTCGGGGGTTGAATGGGTGGGCCTAGATCAACAATATCGTCGAGAGCTTCCTGTGTGGGGATGTTAGATGGTCGGTTTAGAAGCTCTTCAAAATAAGAGGCCCATCGTTTGTTAATACCATCGGTGTCGCTGATGATGTTTCCATCCTTGTCCTTACAAAGGCTAGTCCTGGGTTGGTAGCCGTTCTTAATTGTATTTACTAGTTTGTACGCTTGTCTGGTGTTCCTATTAGCTAAGTTTTCGTTTATGTTCAGCAACTGCTCGTCAAGGTATTTACGTTTCTTACGTCTAATTATTCTATTCGATATTCGCCGTAGCTCGTCATATTTTTCTCTTCTGGCTCTGGTTCCTCGTTGAATCCATTGTCTGTAGGCCTCGTTTTTCGCGTCAAGTGAATTTTTGCATTCTTCGTCGAACCAGTCATTTCGCGCTCGCCGGGCTTTATATCCCACGACCTTCTCTGCGACATCCTTGATGGTACCCTTGAGTTCTTCCCAGAACCCATGGACGCCTGTGTTGCTGATGTTGTGTAGCATAGGTGATAGTTTTTCCTCAAGGGCGGTAGTATACGCCACCGCTGTAGCATCACTCAAGAGCTTATCAACCGCAAAGATTTTGGGAGGGCTGATTCTTGACTGGTGCACTGAGGAAATTCTACATCTGTAGGTCGTCTTCACCAAGTGATGATCTGAGTCGCAGTTTGCTCCTCGATAGGAGCGGACATCCATGACACTAGACGCCCATCTCCTGCAAATGAGGACGTGGTCAATTTGGTTGACGGTATGTGCGTCTGGAGACTTCCAGGTCTGCTTGTGAATGCGTCGATGCGGGAAACACGTAGAGCTTACGACTAGATTCCTGCTGCAGGCGAATTCTATAAGTCGCTAGCCGTTATCGTTACATTCTTCATGGAGGCTGTGGCCTCCAGTGGTCCCCCGATGCCAGCTTTCATTCCCGACTTTCGCGTTAAAGTCTCCCAGCAGCAATTTGACGTCGTTTGTTGGAAGTGAGTCGAAGAGAGTTTCAAGGCGGGCGTAGAACTCGTCTTTTACTGCGTCTTCTTTAACTTCAGTGGGGGCATGCACATTGATGAACCAGAAATTGAAGAATCGAGTCTTGATGCGAATCGCACACAGCCGTTCATTTATGGGTTTGAAGTCAGTAATATGCGGTTTAAGGTGATTGTTCACTATAAATGCTACTCCAAACTCCTTGCGGCCCGATGGTTTGCCACTTGTAAAAATTGTGTGCGATTTCTTGTCATTAATCTCGCTGCCAAGCCAATTTGTTTCCTGGACTGCAGTAATGCTCAGTTTGTACTTTTCGACCTGTTGAAGGAGGGCCTTCTCGGCCCCCGGTTTGTTCAGGGAGCGTACATTTCAGGATCCGAAAGAATAATCCTTTATTCGTTTGCGTGGTCGTCATTGTTGATCCGTCCAATCCGAGGCTTTTGTTCCAGGTTTCTTGACATGGAGTGGTTTTTACAAGGACGAGTTGTCAGCACGTCGCTTAACCCCATTCAGGGGATGGCCTCGGAGATAGCTGCTTCAGATGGTTTAATAAACGTGCTGGAGTTCACACAACTATGTAGCAGGTCCAACTACGCAAGTCAATCCATCCTACTAGACCTGAGACGCTTAGGTGTTCGTCAGCCATTCAGGCTACAGCTATCTGCCTTTTCCAAACTGTCTTATCGCTAAGACATTGGCCGTTAGTGATTTGATACACTGCCGTTACCAGGGGGCGCCCACGCGGAGGACTATGGAAAAGGTCTTATTTTTAATAATTTCCTAATATTTATTATGAAAATCATCTCCGTACCGAACGTGCGGTTTTTCTTTCGAGAAATTGACTCAAAATTTGGCAAATTTCCTTTGATAAATGGATTATCTTGGTTTGGTTAACACATTAACAAATATAGTAAAAATGAATTTTCAGGTAGCTTAGTTAGCTTTAATTTGAGAGACACTGTGCGTTGTTGGGACAATAGTTACTTATAGAAAATGACAAAGGTAATTGTTTAATAGGGTTAGCCGTTTTTGAAATATTTTCAAAAACCAAAAAAAAAACGTGGTTGGTTTCTTGATCCCGTCTAAAGGTTATTCAAATTTTCGTAGGCGTTTGGTATTGGTCTCCCCGAACATCAGTTAAAAAATAGGAAATATCCATTATTGAATTGATTTGATATTTGAGCGTATTTCACTATGGTACTATGAAAAAAATATTTTCATCGAAGTCTGTCTAATATCAAATCCCGAAGTTCCTTCGAGTTAAAAAATAACTAAATCATTAAAGGTGAGTTCACATGTCGCAAATATTTGACAAAAAACAGGCAAATATTCGCGAGAATCTATGTTGTATGTGTTTGTTTTTTTTTTATATTTCGGTAAAATATTAGTTACCTTGACAAATACGAGGAAAACATGGAGATAACACTTTTTGGCGATATTTACCGCCATATGAACACGTGAGGAAAAATCTTTGTCAAATTGCTCCTTTTGGACAAATATTTCCTGGAAAAAAAATTGGACAAATATTTGCGTCGTATGGAACTTAATTCGTAATTTCTGACAAACAAAAACATACATAAAAAGACATACATACATCACACGATTTAAATCACCGGAATTTTTAATTTTTTAATTTGCGTTTAATTTTTCGTTTAATTTTGAATTTTTGAAAAATTCTTCGGGACCGGATATCAAATACCGCGCCTCTCTTTCATTCATGGATACGCAGCGCTTCTCATCTCTGTCACACTGGTCCGAATTTTGGACATATTCCCGTTTTGAGAAACATGCCCTACATTCGTATCACCTTTCACTGTTACTATATGCTTATTGTTTTTTATTTCTTTTTAGCGACCTATCAATGAGAAAACGTTCTACAGATAGTGCAGCACGTAGACGGAGCTATGTTATTCCTGATTACGAAATCATACCCAGCCGGAAATCAGTTACTCCGAGAAAAGACCATACGTATTTTGAACGTTTGCCTGAACATTCTCCTCCTCCTCTCCCAAAACGAAGATTTCCAAATTACACGGGTGAAAGTAAAATGACATGCAGTAAGTTACAACTATCCGATGTTGCAAAAAGCGATGATTATTTTGAGCTATATAGTGGAGTGTAATTTATAAGGTGCATACGAATGGTGTACCTAATGCGACACTTTTTTCTTAAACCAAAACAAGACCGTCAGATTGTTGAAAGATTAACTCCCTGAATAACAAGGAGCCAGGAGTAGCGATAAAATAATAATAAAAAAATAATAAAAAAATAAATAAAAAAAATGATTTCCTAAAATTGAAAGAAAAAATAAAACTGCTTACCCTTCATCTGATATTTTATCAAACTTAGCCTGGATTATGCAGTCACACCAAATTTCTAAGCGCTAAACAGTACAATTGCAACGAAATATCAAAACAAATATCAAAACTAAACTCTTTCCAAAAAATGCATCCGAAATAGTTTAAAAAAAATTAGAAAACTAAACGAAAAGGACAGTCAAAAAAATTGATTTATAAAAAAAAACTCCGATACTGCAGAAAATAACGAACAAAAAAATAAATGTTCAACGTTAGAGTTAATGTTTTTGCGGCTGAAACTAACAACGATATTTTGGTTAAACCACACAGTTGGGAAAAAAAAGTTTTGGTTAATAGTTGTCTCTTCTTTTCCATGAATCTATCCAATTAAATGCTTTGAAATTTTGTGTAACTTTGTATAGTTGCGATCTAAGGAATACGCAGCATTAAAAAAGATGAAAACAGTTTTTTTCTTAATTTATCGAAAACGCTCTTTTAACTCTGTTTATACTCTAGATGAAATCTGAGAGTATTATAAGTTTGCCACAAAGTTTGTAACGCTAAGAAATAAGGCTCGCAGAAAAAAATGAATGATACAGAAGTTCATATTATCACTCGAATATCTCAAAACCGGATGTCCGTCTGTCCGTCCGTCCGTCCGTGACCTCTCTAGCTCGAGAACGCGTTGAGCTATGAAGTTCAAATTTTGCACACGTTATTTTTGACAAAAAATTAAGGCTAAGTTCGTGAACGGGCTAAATCGCTCCACCCCTTCTACCCCCTCCCATACAAAATGACACATTTTTGAAAATTTACAATAATCAGATTTTCTCAGAAACTATAAAACATATTGCTTTGAAATTTTTAATATATCACTTTTATGATAATTGTAACCTATGTTATAAAACTTATTGTAATCCTCACCCTCCTTCTACCCCCTCCCATACAAACTGCACTATTTCATGAAATACGTTAAGCCAATTTACTCAGTACGTATACAATTTATCGGGCTGAAATTTTGTACTTAACACTTAATTAACAATATCAGTTAGATTCAAAAAAATTAATCGATTACCCTTACTCCGTCTACCCCCTCCCATACAAAATGACACATTTTTGATAATTTACAATAATCAGATTTTCTCAGAAACTATAAAACATCTTGCTTTGAAATTTTGAATATATCACTTTTATGATAATTGTAACCTACATTATAAAATTTATTGTAATCCTCACACTCCTTCTACCCCCTCCCATACAAACTGCACTATTTCATGAAATACGTTAAGCCAATTTACTCAGTACGTATACAATTTATCGGGCTGAAATTTTGTACTTAACACTTAATTAACAATATCAGTTAGATTCAAAAAAATTAATCGATTACCCTTACTCCGTCTACCCCCTCCCATACAAAATGACACATTTTTGATAATTTACAATAATCAGATTTTCTCAGAAACTATAAAACATCTTGCTTTGAAATTTTGAATATATCACTTTTATGATAATTGTAACCTACATTATAAAATTTATTGTAATCCTCACCCTCCTTCTACCCCCTCCCATACAAACTGCACTATTTCATGAAATACGTCTTAACGTCTTAACGACTTACGTCTTACGTCTTAACGATGCATCAGAGATTGCAACCAAAATTATTTATTGGCTTTAACCAGGTTCAAATTCATCTAGAGTATTGCATGATTGGGGTTTACCCCAATCGTAGTTCTTTTATGTTTTTATCAACGTTTCGTTATTTAATGCCCATCCCAAGTTTTCTTGTTATAAACGAGTAGTAGTTCAACATTTTATTGTTTTTGTCGCTATAGTTCCTCTTTATTATATATTCGTACAAAAATGTTTAAATGCAATACATCATATTTACCCAGTACGATTAAAAATAATTTCATACAATGCACAAATTTTCGGTACATTTTCTATACACCGACACCAGCTCGCAAACCTACAAGTGCCTCAATCCTAAATGTTTATTTTATCGTTCTAATTTACTTTAATTCCATTGCAAGAGCTACAATTGCAATGAAATTATGGTAAATTGGAAATTAAATTTTTTGCCTAATTGCAATATAATGCTTATTGTATAGAAAGAAATTTATGTGACTACAGCCAGTCTTCTTACAAAGCTCAAGCATGAAATATACCAAGCATAAAATATACATTGTGAATTGTAATCGTTTGAAATTTGTGTTTTATTTACGGAAATATAGAGCCGTTTTTTTAAGTCTTTAATGGACCGATTGATGGACATCCGAAGATGCCCGTGAGGAAGGAGCCGAAGGTTGCATAGTGACCGTGAAGATGGCGCAGTGCCCTCCGGCGAAGAAAAGGGTCCCTCGACGAGCTAAGCAGCGGCCTATGTTTGCTGTAGCTCAGTTCAGGAGACGTGGGCGGGGTTTTCGCCGCTCATTGCCCCTGTCCTTACGTATTAATGAAGACTTCATAGGCATAAGGAACGACAAAACTCTCTTAATTGCTTCTTATATCTCTAGAAGAATAATGCTTCCGCTTAAATGTCGCTTAGAGAATGATATAAGAATGATATAAGAAGAGAAAGGTAACCTTTTTTCCGCCAAAATGTTTCTTTATTTGTACTCCAAGCATGATGTAAGAGAGATTTAGAGATGTATAAGAATGATATAAGAAGGATATAGGAAAGATATACGAAAGACATAAACTCGCAAAAAAATTATTCCCAACAGTGTTTTGGGTTCGAGTCTCTCTATCGCGTTTTTTTCCCTTCTTTAATTTCTTTCCATTACATTTATGTTCGATTAATTGTTTATCTGTAATGACATATAGAGAGAATGACAGAGAGAGTGAAAGAATTTTTTTTATACTGAACAGGCTTTAAACCCACAACTGCCCGTTCCATATAGTCCACCGTCTCTACCATACGCCACACTGCTTTCATATAATACCGTTATGTGTCCTACTTAGCAACACTTTCTTAAATGTATAATGATTTAAGATATCTACATATAAGAGAGTGATGTTGGATCGGCTTTATGCGATGTTCGTATATCGTTCTTTAATGATACTTTAAGAGTCTTCTCCGAAGTGTCAAATTTTCGAACGGGTCAGATTTCTTATAGAGTGTTTAAAGAAGAATATAAGAAATAATTATTATTATAATTAATATAATTAATATTATAATTATAAATAATATTTTTTGATTGTCTCTCTGTAATATTAGTTGCTTAAAGAATGCTTTAAGAATGATACAAAAGACCAGCAATGCAGAAAGACGACCCAGCAAAGTATGTTTCAGCCGAGGTTGCTTAAATCATCTTTAATCATGTTATAAGAGACTTGTATCGCAAAGAGCTGATCCCACAAAGTGCTGGTTCTTAAAAGCTTCTTAGGTGGCTATTACACTATAAAAGTTCTTTAAAAATATCTTTTATAAAAGATTTGCGACATGAACGTTGCTTGTTTCAAGTACTTTTCTTACAAGCTTGCATACCATCCCCCTTAGGCGGCTAATATCATTCATAAAAGTTCTTTCAAAATATCGTGCGTCAAAGATATTTGCAAAAGAACTTTTATAGTGTAATAGCCGCCTTAGAGCATGATATAAGAAACATTCATAATGCTATAAGAACGATTTAAGAGAGTTTGTGTTTGCTGGGATGGGACGGTGAGGGAAGAATGTGCAAGTGCCGACCAACATCATCGGCAAGTTAGGGGAGATTTGGGTTGAGCATCTTATTCAGGAGGGTTCAGTATCCCAGGTGCCGATCAATGTCATCGTCAAGTTGGGGTGTTTTGAGTTGAAAGGCCACTCGCGTGCAGTGTTTTGCAACTTGGGCGTCTTATAACCGGGCACCGTTGTTTTCCAGCGAGAGCTCCATGGTACTTATGAGTATAATATAATCAAGTTGTGGCAATTAATCCAACCAACTATTATCATCAATAGCAATGATGAAATCTACCGCCATTAGCAGTATCAGCAACAAAGAAGAATGTACACTAGTAGCAATGAAGGAGGCAACCTGTCGCTACCATCTCAGGCAGTCATAAGAAGATAAGTGCACACACCACTCTTGCAAATGCGGCCCTGGAGGATATTTACCTTTTGGACATTGGCATGCCGAGTCCAAGAAATTACAGTAAACCAAATTATCCGCGAGATCAAAAAGCGAGACGTGTAACCTACCACCTCCAGATGCACCTTGTGGGATAAAGGACCCTCTCAGGAAAGGCCTGAGTAGCGCTGGCTGCAACCGCTACGTGAGGTTCCTGTCACAAGGATATGAGCTGCTAGGGAGCCGGCAGCGAAGCCCCTTGAGCACACGGCGAGGCATTAAGAACATTAAAAACAGCAAGCCTCCATGGATAAGAATGACTAGCAAAGCCCTAAATGCAAAAAAGCGTTTCAATTGAACGTGCTTGTACCAAAGACACAGCAGGTGGAGCTCCACCGATGCAGACCAAAACGCACTCTAAAAGTAATCGTGAGCCACACCCTCTTTCGATTCAAACGGGCAACCCACATAAGAAGGCCACTGCTACTTACGGGTTGCATCCCTTATAATATAATTACGGCCTACTACCCAATATCGACGCTAACCTCGGAACAACAAACGTCGATACAGATTGCTCTACTTAAAGGAATTCTAACGAAGGGCGCACGAAAGATTAAGTCGAAGTTTGGTGGCCTACGCTTCAAACCCAGCTACTTGCAAATGGGGGTCCAAGAACAACGCCACTGTAAACAGGCTTAACACGATGACAGGAAGCATTGTACCCTGGAAAGGGCCTTCACTTTTGGCAGCAATCCCCGCCATAAAATAGTGAGCGTTCCGAGATAGTCTTTTTATCACAGATAGCAACACACCAAAGGCCATACTGTACCTTGTCCACTAAAACGACGGGCTAATAACTAAGAAGTGGAGAGTCATTTGGGAATCCCGTGAAATGGAGGGGCTGTCAACGATCCAACAACAACAACTTCAGTCTCAACATTTTGGCACAGTGACTTTGTAGCCGAAGACCAGGCAGACGGGTGGACGAACCTCATAGGAGGCCCAAACGCACACCGCAATCACTCAATTAACCGCGAATAAGGGGCTATATCAACCACAGCACCCCTATCGATCGACACGACTCCGATGGATATGGAACATAGTGCTCCATACAACATTGGATGGGTCGATGGTTGCCTGAAGAGAAAGAATCATCTTGCTCACTCTCCAGTACTGTTACCCTAAGGAAGACGTCTAAACCGCTGGTCTCTCATTTAGGCAATCCAACACCCGAGGATAAAAATGCCACAACAAACAGCCCTAGTATAGGCGTGGTCCAAGCACACTTGCACAGCCTCGGATGTTATGGTAGCCAGGTTCGCAAGGGAGAACCTTAGCATTGCTCTTATACAAGAGACCTGGTGAGTAACAGGAATAGTCAACGGACTAAAGGTAAGCGATACTTCGCTAATATATGACACCAAAACGACTATAGCTCGGGCTTTTGTCATCGTAAAGAAAAGCATTAAGTACATTTGCTTTTCAGAATTCACCAGCAGCAATCTCATGGCTATAAGCACCAGCTCGGCTGAAGGTAGCGAATCGAAGAAACTAATTATTGCGTCAACTTACTTCCCCAGGGACTCAGCAGTTCCCTCAAATCAGATCCAAAGCTTAATCAGTATTCGGTTTCAAACCGAAAATATACATCAATTCACAATTTCTCTTTGCTTTATTTCATGGTGTCTTCCGATTATGAACGGGCCCTGTCATACAATCAATGAACTTATTTAAGTGTCTACCGGACATGGACTGGGGAAATAAATAAGAAAACTTTTCCGATTAATTTCTCCTTTTTGGGTATTTTACATGCATCGGAGTTGCAGAGTACACCCAGCGTTTATGCAACGTTTAAGTTCCTGAACGCACTCATTATCAAACTACGTGTTTGTGAAACAAACAAATTAATATTTGGTTTCCGCTTTTTCCTCCATTCATATTTTACATGACTGGATTTTCACATTGTGAATCCCCTTCATCTTTTTTGTTAGTTTCATCACATCATCGTGCGCACGCTCTCATTTTGACAGCTTTTCTTGAAAAAGGGAGTGTTTCTTAACCGAGGATAAGATGCGGTTGATATGTTTCGTAGTTGCACTATCCATTGCATGTTTTGGAAACGCTCTTGGTAAGTTATATATAATTTCGACATTTTAATTCTTGAAACCGGATTATTCCTTCATTACAGTGGTTAAAAACTTCGAAGCGAATCCGTTTTCAAAACGCCTATACGATGACTTGCTCAGCAACTACAATCGACTCATTCGACCCGTGAAGAATAACAGTGAGACTTTGACTGTATGGCTAGGGCTAAAGTTATCACAATTAATCGAAGTAAATTTGAAAAACCAAGTTATGACCACAAATTTATGGGTGAAGCAGGTAAGTCTTTTGCACTATAGTGATACTAGGTACAATTATCCTGGCTATAAATGGCTCGAAACTATTACAGGATTATCGGAAAAAATTCGCAATCTCAATAATATCTAAATATTATTAATTATATTACAAATCAATTGTTAATTATTTCAGAAATGGTTTGACTACAAACTACAATGGGACCCAGAGGAATATGGCGGTGTAGAGATGTTATATGTTCCGTCAGAACATATTTGGCTTCCAGACATCGTCCTTTATAATAATTGGGACGGAAATTATGAAGTATGGCTAGTGAAATTTAAGTGTGAACTATCTCTGAATTACAGGTTATTATAGGTAACCCTAATGACAAAAGCAACTTTGAAATACACGGGTGAAGTTTTCTGGGAACCACCAGCCATATATAAGTCATCTTGCGAAATTAACGTCGAATATTTTCCATTTGATGAACAGACATGCTTTATGAAATTTGGCTCGTGGACATATAATGGAGCTCAAGTGGATTTGAAACACCTGGATCAGGTAATTTTCATTTATAAAATATTTGATTAATACGGATATAATTCGTTAAAAAATTTAACAAATAGGTTGCTGGAAGTAATTTGGTGAAATTGGGTATAGACTTAAGCGAATTTTATCTGTCTGTTGAATGGGATATTCTAGATGTACCGGCCAGTAAAAATGAGGAATACTACCCGTGCTGCTCTGAACCATTTTCCGGTAACTTTTGCACCGCATATAAGAAACTATTTGATTTGAAAATATTGTTTATTTGTTTGCAGATATTACTTTCAAAATGACAATGAGAAGAAAAACATTATTCTACACAGTGAATTTAATTATTCCCTGCGTTGCTTTAACATTTCTAACGGTTTTGGTCTTTTACTTACCGAGCGATTCTGGGGAAAAGGTTGTACTATTTATTATTTTATGAATCTCTAATATTTACTCCGATTCCCATACATCCTTTGTAGGTCACCCTTTGCATTTCGATTCTTGTGTCATTGACAGTGTTCTTTCTTCTTCTTGCGGAAATTATTCCGCCAACGTCACTAGCAGTGCCACTTTTAGGAAAGTATTTGCTCTTTACGATGATACTAGTATCTTTATCAGTATGGACCACTGTTTGCGTTCTCAACATTCACTTCAGGTAATTCGTGTTAAATCAAAACATTAATCATAAAAGCTGCTTAAAAAAAAATTTAAAATTCTCCCAACGATTTCAGATCACCATCGACACACAATATGTCACCCATTGTACGCACACTTTTTTTACAGTTTATGCCTAAAATTATGATGATGCGAAGGACTCAATATACGCTGCCAGATTATGATGATTCGACACCAAGCCACTGCTATGCAAATGATTTGGATGCAAGGTACTTTAAATATGTCTGCTTTAAAGTTAAGTTGGCTGCGCGCAAGATGGCACACGTTCGCATGTCGCGTTCACGTGTTTTATGTCAAACGGTTTGAGTCTATGGTTTGAAACCAAAGATGCGTATCTGTCAATTTGATAGATGTTCGGCTGTTGTCGTTTCACCAAATTGGATTCATTATTGTATATTAACGCCAATAATTTAGTATGAAATGTGTGTTTATGCACATCCTACTACTCCCCAGTCGTTTGTTTTGCCACTCAATTCTTACCTAATTATCCATTTTAAAGCACAATAATGAACTCAATTTGTTGATACGACAATAGCCGAGCATTTGTCATATTGGCAGATTCGCGTCTTTGGTTGAAAACCATAGACTCCAACCGTTTGACATAAAACACGTGAACGCGACACGCGAACGTGAGCCAACATGCGCGCAGCCATATGTTGCAATATTTTTGGGAAGACAGCAACGGGCTTTTGTGTAAGATTTGCTAGATAGGATACCAGTGGGTTCAGAGTTAAGCGTGATTTGCACGCAACGACTAACCCATCTTTTGGCATAGAACGATATCGTTATCAATCACATTGGAGCATTCTGCGTTTACAAATTTGCGTGGTCGTTGCCGTTGATCCGCAATCCTGACCTTTTTTCCATATTTCTTGGCATTTCCAAGGAAGGCTTGTGGTCCATAACTAAACCCTGTTCAGGAGTAGCCTCGGGAATATCTGCTCCAGATAGTTCGTAACGGGTCCAAGTTCACATAACTATGTTGCAGATCTGGCTACGTAATCCATTCCATCTTTGTCCTGACAAAACTTGGTCAGCTTCGGTGTAAGACCGTTGCCGTGTCACGAGAAGGATTATGGAAGAGGTTTTTTTATACATGGAATAGTAATGTTGGGGAGTAAATATACGAGAACCTGGTAATAAATTCACTGCGTATACAAAAGATGCCACTAGATTTAGGATTATTTTCTTGATAACATATAAAAATGTTTAATCCTTATGTAGAAGTAATCAAAAAATTAAAAAACAAGCCGGAGGTATAATACCCTTCTCAGTTAACAATTAATGACCCAAAAAGAGGGATGGTGTTCACCGGCACTTTAGGCCCGTCCCATGCAAGTACAGTTTAATTTTAATTTATTTGCTTTCAAGTTGTTACGATCTGCTTTTAAATATGTTGCTCTTATCGCCCCGATTCACGAGATCATACCTACAATACGAGTGCAAGAACGTTCATATTTTCTGACCTTAAAACCAGAATAGAGAGAATACCATCTAGTGTATTCTCATTAACACCTTCAGTCATATCATACCTATCTGAATAGATATCACTTCACTGTCGAGAATATCCTTTTCCTGACCAAAGGACTCAAAATAAAAACATCAGTAGTCAAGTACATTGGCCTCAACATCCCCAGGCATATGATACCCATCATCCCTAGATATCAATTCATTACCATTCATGTCCTCTTTCCACATTAAAGGACCTAAAATGCCTTCGGCAGAAGTCTTGTACATTCACCTTAACATCCTCAGTCATATGACACCCATCTAGCTTAGATATCACTTCATTAACAAGAATGACATTTCTTCAACAACAACAACAACAGTAGTCTACTGTATTCATGACCACCTTTCATATGATACCCATCATAGATATCGCTATATTGCCAAGAATGTCCTTTTTTCCACACCAAAGGACTCAAAATGCCTTCAGAAGTAGTCAAGTGCATTCGCCTCAACATGTCCAATCATATGATACCCACCTTATCTAGATGTCATTTCATTGCCAGGAATGTCCTTTTTTCCACACCAAAGAACTCAAAATGCCTTCAACGGTAGTCTACTGCATTCGCCTCATGACCACCTTCCAAATGATACCCATCTTGCCTAGATATCAGTTCATTGGCAAGAATGTCCTTTTTTGCCAAGAATGTCCTTTTACCCACACCAAAGAGCACAAAACGACATCAGTCCTGACCAAAGGACTCAAAATGCCTTCAACAGTACTTAAGTGCACTGGTCTCATCACCCGAATCAGGAGATATCCATTTCTTTCAACCAAACCTGGTGTTTGGTTTCCGGTCAATTTCGTGATAAAGAGAGTCCTTTTTATTTGGCGTACACATGTTTTTGTTGTTGCTAATTGCCTTCCAACGTCGGGCCTTGGCCGCGTGGATCGTTGTCCTCCAGTTGTCTCGGTCACGTGACCGCGTCCTCCAATCTTGGAGGCCCAGTAGTTGCGTGGCGTCCACATACGTGTATACTGAGCTCTCCCAACAACATCTCGGTCGTCCTCGCAGTCTCGCTCCGTCGACTCGTTTTGCGTTCATTACTGTCTTTGGCTTGCGATCATCGTCCATTCGTTGTACATGCCCTGCCCATTGAAGTCGTTGTAGTTTGACAATTTTCGAAGCTTCCAGCTCATCGTGCAGTTCGTACAACTCATGGTTGTACCGAATGGTCCATGGCCCTCCAGGGGCATGGGCGCATCAACATCTCTAGATTTCTATGCCTTGTTGACATTTCGATAGCATGTCTACTTTTCGGAAGTGCAGTTACTAGCATGCACCTTCTATCCGCGCCGTCTTTTATACTGACAAGCTCGGAGCACTGTTTAGAAGTCAGCCGGCGTTCTCGCAACAATACATATATTTGTGTGCTTTCTACATCGTTTTAGGCCCATTTTCTCAATGTCTGGTTAAACTGCCAGTTAGCTATCCGGGACACTAAATTAAACCTTAGCGTATGCAACACTCAACATATGATAATGCTGTCGAAAGCTCAGCTAATGCAGTGGAAAATCAGCTGCTTTACTTGACGGAATTCTGCCGCCTGTCCTTTTCTATTCTAGGTCTGTAGCTGTACCTACATTACCTCAGCATTAATTTGCGGCAGAGTTGGTTTTAAATCCTCTTCCATTGAAGGAATTCCCGGAACTCTGTTCTTTGTGCCCAGCTTAATTGTCTCATGTGAATGTGCAAACGGAAACAGTTCTAGTTGTCAAAATCTCAGCAGCTCGTATCAGCCGTTTTGGCATTATCGTCCGATCAATTTTTAACTGGGCCATGGGTGCTGTTTAGCGTTTATCTATAGGATAAACTTTAACTGCACATATGAAAACAGCCGTAAATCTTAAATTGTTGGGCGAAAAAAAAGTTTCAAACTGGTTTTGCCGACAAACGAGTGCTTCAGGGTTTAAATTGACAAAAACCCGAAAGTTGCTCAAATTTGAAAGACTGTATCTTGACAACGATGACAGCTATCTTAACCATTTCAAGCTCAAATTATTGGCTTTAAAAAAGTACTGAATTATTTTTTGCGAAAAATCAATGCTTTTGGACTAAAATGGGCCTAGCCAACGAAAATCAGCTGTTTAGCCTGTTATAGTAAAATCTTTTGTTCGCGTTCGTTTGACGCATTTGAACTGTGGAAATTGACTTTCTAAACAGCTCGCAACACTCTTTTAAATTAAAAGTAGAAATATGCACCTCCAAGAGCATAATAGTAACTTAGAACAAAACAAATAATCGCACACAGTGCTAAAACACAACCGGCAATCTTTTAGTTTCTGGGACCCAGGGTGGGGAAATTAGTTTTCACTCGAATGTTTTTTACTTTTCACTCGCGTCACTCTAAAAGTCTAGAATTCGTAAAAAAAAATGACTGTTTTTTTCTAGTTATTATCTATTTTTTTACCTTTTTTTTAATGATTTATACTGAACGTTTGGTATATTGAAGGCATGGAAAATTGCAATATTCGCAAGCCCTCTTGCGTGGGCTCTACTCGCTCCGCGCTTAAGGGACCGCAACCCTCAGTATCGCACAACATGAACGCTCGTTTCGCTCGCTCTTGCGTGCAACAGCGTTTTGATCAGTTTTAGACATACCAAACATTCATTTTAACAATTAAGTAAAAATAAAAAAAAAATAAGAAAGAAATTTTTTTTTGCAAATTTGAAAGTCTTAGGGTGACGCTAGCGAAAAGTGACAAAAAATCCAAATGAAAAGTGAGTTTTTCACCCCGGGCTCCGGAAACTAAAAATATTCTTTTCAACTGACAACTTTACTGGGTCAATAAACTTATAATTAATTCGAAGTATTTTTTTCGTTGCAGAGATAATTCATATTCTAAGGACTATAAAACTTCACAGGATGGGACTTTGGACAATTCAAACACAAATCCTTCTTCAGGTAATTGATATAATGACAAAACACAGAACGTTTCTTTTGACCAGAACAGACCCACATTACACACACAACAGGAGTTACGAAAAAGGAAAGACGTGTTGTTCCTTTAACGTACTGTTAAGAGGGGCTTGGGCGCGTAAACATCTCTACTCTAGCATTTCTATGCCTTGTTGACGTTTCGATAGCATATCTACTTTTCGGAAGTGCAGTTACTAGCATGCACCTCCTATCCGCGCCGTTTTTATACTGACATGCTCGGAGCACTGTCAGAGTTCTATTAGTACCCACAGGCAGTTTTTGATCGCGCCGAGATTTGAACTCCGAGCTCTAGATAAGTACCGTAGAGCGGTGACCGAACGACCACGGCCACCGAGCCTAACGTGGAGCATATATGCCAGCCTTTATATTTTTGTTAAATTCGAAACCTCACGATTTTTCCTGCTTTTATATTTACTTCTACACTAAAAAAGAAGCAGTGTAAAATATCATATCGAAACCAAAGTTTATAGCCTTTTTAAAGTCCAACTCATCCCATTAGTATCAATGGATAGTCAGTGCGAAAGGTGGACGCGAGTGGAGCAGGACATCGCTCAACGTATCAACCGAGCTAAACAGGCGTTCGACTGAGTATTTGTACTTGGTTAAACCTACTTCCAACCGGTCTCGTTGTTCATATACGAATTAAGCAGTTTATAAAAAGGTTATCTGCCGGCGTGAAGGTTTTGTAAGCTTTGAAATCGATGGTTTATGATTGAAAACCTTCGAGATTTCTATTTACTAAGAGCTCGCATTTCAACTGGCAAACTCTTTTTAAAATGTACTTGATTTGTCTTTCGTGGGAGGGACTGTGGTTAAGCAGAAACTTTGAAAATCCCTAATCTAATGGAACAAAACCTTTTTTTTCTAGATTATATGTTTCTTAATCAACTGTCGCCCGAGGTAATTCAAGCATTAAGAAGTGTCCGATTTATTGCGCAACATATTAAGGATGCTGACAAGGATAACGAGGTAAGTTTCTACACAATCAATATCATTCAACGTCGTGATTTATATTTACTTACTATGTTTGCGTCTCAAAAAAAACAGCCGCGTTTCTTTGTGTAATCGAACAGAATAGCAACAACAAAAACAAAAACTGTGAAAGAAAAGTTTAGAGTTTTTGATGTGTAAACATCTTATCGCTCGACAGCTGTTTCTATAAAGCACAAAAACCATAGTGACACATTTTGTCTATAGCGGAAACTATTGGAAATATTTTTATGACACTTTCTGTATTTAAAATTTGGGGATTTTAATGACTATTGGTGTAATAATCCCAAAAAAAAAATGAAATTTTTAAGTTGTGTCACAATTCTTGCCGGCAGGCGACATGCGAAAAATTTTTAATGAAAAATTGAGCACCGTCCAATTTCTATTTGTTGAGATGACAAGGCTTCAAATCACTTTGAAAAGGGGTTGTTAATTGCCTTGACCCCTCTAGGGGCATGGGCGCGTCAACATCTCTTGCATTTATATGCTTTGTTGACGTTTCGATAGTATATGTATTATTTTTCGAACCTTCAAAATAACGTCAGAGTGGAATGTCAACGTACTTTGACAAAGTGTACTTTGAACGTGTCAACCGACCTCTACACAATTTTTGAATGTGTGTTTACAAAAGTTCATTCTCCCTCTGCAAAGTGACGGCATGGATATCACTTGCGAACTGTCAAAATCATTATCGCATCGCAAATAGAGCAGAAACATTTTCTGCTCGGTGAAAACCAAACGTGTTCACCTAGGCAGGGGAAATTTACTCCATCGTTCCGGAGCTGTTCCGCCTTCTGAACTGATCCTATTGTTCTGTGTTGTTTTTCTGCACAAAGAAACATGGCTAAAAGTATGTACAATACATAATTTAAAAAAAAAAATAGGTTCTTTTTTTCTGTGTGATGCCTAGAATTTGTCAACTAACTTCTTTTCATAAATACAAAAAGTTTCATTTTTGTCCGTTTTCATCGTTTATTTTCATGTTTTGCCAATTTACACAACATTCACAATTTCAGATTGTAGAAGACTGGAAATTTGTATCAATGGTGCTAGATCGATTCTTTTTGTGGGTTTTTACGTTATCATGCATAGGTGGAACTATTGGGATAATTTTCCAGTCGCCATCATTATACGATTTGCGGCCAGCAATTGATAAAATGCTGAGTGAGGCACCATTAAGAAAGAACAATTTCATGTTACCACCAGATGTTGGGCGAATAACACTGGATTAAAACGAAACACACAAATAACCATCGTTAAGAATTTTTTTTTGTGATAACGTTAACGAGATGTTTTAAATTATAACGAATTGTAACACCCCATATATGTAGAAGAACAATTAAAGGAAGGTATAACAACATTGAGTTAATTTTATTTTTTATAGCATAGCATTAGCGGCAAGGAGACTAAGTTAAGGCAGGGGCTCTCAAACTTTCTGCTGATGCGAACCCCCCTCCTCCCCCTTACCAAGAAAAATAACATCTTACGGCGCGGCACGGTGTAAAACGGTAGAATCTGTGGAATACGTAAACAGTATTAGTGTGCGTGAATTCTCAATTAAAATTCAGTGGTTCATTTTATGTACACTACATAGCATGCAGAAGGATCAGCTCTCGTCAGAAGTGGCGTAGCTGCGTAGGTAGCGCGCCGGGCTAGTGAACGGGTTCAAGTTTCCGTCGCGCCGCTTTTTTGCCTTTCTTTTTTCTTTAACAAAACAATTTTGAGGTTTTTGCATAAATGAAAATGAATAACGCAATTTGAATTATGGTCAAGTAAAGTTGATCAGCTAACCATCGCCCATCGGGACAATCATAATGAATGCGGTCGCGGTGTAATTTTGTATTTATACATATGTACATATGTTCATGTGAATTCTACAACTTTAGTGGATGGAGACGACATTTCTCTAGCGTCTGACATGGCGACGTTTGGTGGAATCATGGTGCCTTCGACTTTATACCATTCTTTTGCATCAGACTTGAGGAAGAGGCCGACACTACTATGATAAATAAAACAATACAATAAATATGGTAAGTTTTGTTCAAATTAATTTAAATCACGCTAAGCCAGCGTCGACTGCTCTTCTTCTTCGCCTGGCGAGAACTGGTGAAGATATTGCTTTGGTACAGGAGCCCTGGGTAGTTCGGGATCTTGTGAGAGGCCTGGAGTCTCCAAATTATATTGTTTTCTATGTTGCCGGCCATGGTAGACCCCGCTCGTGCATTCTTATCAAAAAACCTCTAAAAGCTTTTCTTATTACAAAGTTGAGCGACAAGGACTCTGTTGTAATTAGCTTAGAACTTAGGACCAAACGTTAAGTTGGAGAGGCTTCCAAACTGCGTAAGGTCCTTGCTTCCAAGCCTGTTGCTCCCAGCTATTTAATGAAGCATGATGGTGCCTGGACCACCTGTGGTTCAGATACTATTCGTATTTTGTTTGATACCCACTTCCCGGGGAGCACAGCTGACTTTTCGGTTTTTTTTTAAGAAATTGATGAGCAATTGCCAAGGGGTGTTTTGCGTTGTTTTTAAGTAAAATTATCTCGAAAACTGAGTTCACCTGAGAGGAAGGAGCTTTTCTGTTTTTGATTACTACATCCCCTATGATAGATTCCCCAAAGTCTCAAAACTTCATAAATTTTCCCCTTATTCAGGGATCTTACGCATTAAACAAAATAAAAACATAGGAGTAAACAATAGGAATGGGACTAGAGATATATTTTATATTACTTAATATATACTCATTAAACCCTTCACGGATGTGATAGGGTATATTATCTTTGTCATGAAGTTTGCAACGCACGGAAGGAAGCATCATATAAAATATATATATTCTTGGTCAGTATGATGAAACGAGTCGATTAAGCTTTGTCCGTCTGTCCGTCCGTCTGTCTGTCCGTCTGTTTCTATGCAAACTAGTCCCTCAGTTTTGAAGCTATCAAGCTGAAATTTTGTACAAAGCCTTGTTTTTATTACACGCAGTATATAAAATACATATATCGGAACCAACGGAATCGGACCACTACGTCATATAGCTGCCATAGGAACGACCGGTCCAAAAATTCGTCTTTGTGAGAAAAACTTTTTTATTTCTAAAGATATAGTTTTCAAAATTCACAATAATCAATAGTGTCTTTAATGAAATCATATTTCTGAATTTGGTTAAAATCGGACTACTCTATCATATAGCTGTCATAGGACCGACCGTCCCAAAAGTGTTTTTGTCAGAAAAACTTTTTTTATTTCTGATGATAACTTTACGAAATTGCATATTATTCAATCGTATTGACTGCTAAGCCACGTTCCTAAATTTGGTTGAAATCGGCCCACTATTTCATATACCTCTTATAGGAACAGTGAAATCGGAACAAGCTTTACTACTAATTTCAAAAAAGCAAACGTACCACAAAACATAACGAAGGTATGATACCCTTCTTTTCTCGAACCATCTCGATTCAATGTAGATTTGTAAGCCGCAAGTGCTTCCACTGCTTCTAAACTCGGCCTAATTTCCATTTCCGCCTCTGGAAAGCACTCTATCGATCTACTTCCAACGAAAATGATCGAAAAGGATAATTAAAATACTAAATGCCAAATGCCGTTACAACACTGTTGTTAGATGTTTCCTTTAAATCAATCTCGAGTTAAATATTTTCACTAAGCAACGGTATTAAATATCACATTATTGAGGCCACATGAGGGTGAACCCATTCCAATTTCCACCACTGTGTATATGATCAAGTTCGTATATGTAGATAGCTAAGAAATTGAAATGGCGATGCACTAGATTCCAAAATTTACTGTGAATACGTAGTATTGCAATGATCAATGGCGTGCATAGCCTTTCTACCAAAGGTATTCAGTACATAAGACTTACCAACGGTGCGATCCATCGTCAGATCGATCTGACGATGGATCGCCACAAAATATCTGACGATCGAAATTATATGGAACTGTCAAAAAAAATCGTCAACGATGGTCACATACACTGTGCGATCGATCTGACGATCACAATATCGTCAGATCGATCTGACGACGGATTGCATCGTATATGTGGGCTATATGATGGTCTAAAGTGCATGCACTGATTCTACTACGTCAGTCACCTAAATAATGAGCTTGTAGATTCTGGTACCACCAATAGAGACATATGCCATAATGCTATATGAGTAAGCTGACATAAAATCCAACAAC
This sequence comes from Chloromyia formosa, assembly GCA_964017055.1. NCBI lineage: Eukaryota > Metazoa > Arthropoda > Insecta > Diptera > Stratiomyidae > Chloromyia > Chloromyia formosa. The sequence continues at coordinate 25,911,642 of OZ024818.1, forward strand.
GGTGAATCAGACGATCGTGCCACAAATAGCTACCGCCATGCATGCTTGAGTATAGCAGAGCCCATTTGAGCATGTCCAACATCGGCCCTAGAGGCGGATATTCCCCATATATAAATCTGGCAATGGATAGGTTCACACTCTCCGAAAAGGGCCGAACAACATTGCTCAACAGGCCCTCGATTAGAACCCCCAGGGAACCAACGTAAGTCGCCGTGTTGGACGACCTAGTAACACCTGGAGAAGATCGGATATGAGAGAGGGTGCCTCAATAGGCAAGACGTGGAGTGAGCTGAAAGCGATGGCGATGAACAGGACGAGGTGGAAAGTAGGCATGGTTAACAGAAACCAGGGAGAGAGAGAAAGGAGTGCTCTGACAACCTCTGACGTACAGATGTATAATAGAGTCTATCAATGGGTTAAAACGGGGCAGGGTGTTGATGCGGGGATCTTCGCTCCAATCACCATTGGTGTCTGTCTGAACATCTTTCAAGCCGAGATACATGTCGTTGAGGTATGTTCCAGAATCTAGTACACAAGCTTTGTGGCCCGAATTGCTATCTGCACATGCTGGTGAAATTGTGTTTTTAGGTGCTCATCCTGGGAATTCTTCGCCATGATCCCTATTGTGGTCAGGATTTACAGACTAGGGATAACCTTAAAGAACTGCAGCATTCCAAAAATCAATTATTTTTTCAGCTGTAACGATATCAGCCGTATAAGTGGTGCGGACTTGAGGCTGGTGGAGTACTATACCTTTCGTACGACTTTCGGGTGAAATATCGCTTCAAAAAATAAGTCTCACCAACGAGACATCGAGTCTACCTTTACTGTAAATCCGAAGCAGTTGCACGGCTTAGAAAAATGTTCTGTGCCGAGGACATCATGAGCTCCGTTGTCGTCAGTACTGATCGAAATAGTACAGAGAGTAGAACCCTCTGGGAAGAATACGAACTCTTATTGGCACCGATCATATTCTGAAATTCTAATCAGATTCGATAGATAGAATACAGTAGTGCGAAAAATTATTAGAATTTGCATTTCGACATAATTTTCCATTATGTTGACAGTGTGTAGAAAATACAGGAGGATATAGGACAAGTAATTACACCCAGTTGCAAAAAAAATCGCCGCACTCACATTTTTCAATTCCTTTGTTCCTAGACATGTTTGAGTGGAAGATTAGATAGAATAGTTCTTGTATTTGCATTCTTTAGAGTCTTGTCATTTCATTTAAATAATAATTTCTTCCGAACATCTTCAGCTGATTTTTTTCTTACCATTACAACGATTTAAGGACTATTTGCGGGTTAGAAAGCGATAGGTATCATACATTTAAAAATTTTTTTTTTTTTTCAATTTCTTCTTTTGCAGAATTATGAGAATAATTTATTTACATCTAGACAAGTCCGAAATTACAAAAAGATAATAAAATGAATAAAATCATTCTGTTCAGTATGATGTTGTCCCTCCTTTAGCTGAAATAACCGCGGTAACTCTCCTAGGCAAGGATTCGTGCAATTTTTCCAAATATTCTGTCGAAATTTCTTCGAACCATATCCGTTCTATCAAATTCTTCGAGGAATTAATTGTAGACGACTTATTGTCCTTAATTCTCCTTCCCATATGAGCCCAAACATTCTCAATTGGGATAAGGTCTGGACTGTTACTCGGCCAAGACAGCGATGTTACTCCTAAACTTTCCTTAAATTCGGGTACCTACAAAAAGAAAACTCATTAGCGAACTTAGAAAATATCAAATCGTAGCGGAAAGTTTTCAATACTTACAGAGCGAGCACGATGACACGGAGCTGAATCATCCTGAAAAATAGCATCTGGGATATCGCTGTACAGGTGCTTCAACGTTGGAATGACACCACTGTCGATGATTTGTCTGTACTTTGCAGCGTTCACAGACCCTTGGAGAACAAGTTGTGCTTCAACTCCCTTCGATGTAATTATTCCCCATATCATAATGCTAGGTGAATGCTTCACTGTAGGGAGAATACACTCATCTGAATATCTTTCGCCTTTTCTCCGTCGAACTCTAGCTGTTCCGTCAGGTCCCATAAGGTTAAATTTGGGCTCATCTGAAAAGGCTACTCTTTTCCAATCGTCAACTGTCCAATTTTGGTGTTCCAGCCCCCATTCTAGACGCTACGTTCCCATTCTTTTTGTAAAAAGAGGTTTTTTCACCGGCCTGCGTGAAAAAAGGCCCAGTTCGGTGAGCCTTCGCTGAACATTCCGTACACTTAATTGTACTCCAGTGGCTTCAGCTAGTTCCTCTCTAATCGTTGACGCTGGTTTGAATCGGTCCCGTAACGCTAGCCGGGTCAAATAACGATCGTCCCTGGGAATTGTAGATTTTCTTCTACCACTACTACTTTTTCGCGCTAAACTTCCACTGTTGGAATAACTTTTTAAAAATCTTCGCACTGTTGACTCGTTGCAGGCCATTACTCGCGCAATTTCTCGATTTGACATTTTACTCACTTCTTTTAACGCCACAATTCTCACCTTTTGTTCAATACTCAATTTCTTGGTATCGGGCATATTTTCAAACTTTACCCACTAGATCTTTGAAAACAAATGAGGACCACAATAATATTGACAGAGCTATTTATACCCACTCTACAAAGTACTATTGAACATACCATAACGGTTTCTAGCAAGGTAATTAAGGACTCATTACGACTTTTCAAGATTTTCAAAGTGCGGCGATTTTTTTGTCACTGGGTGTATAATATAGGAAATGTAGGATAAATAGGAGGAGTACGAGCCCTGCTTATTTATGTTTTCAAGTCTTTCCTCGGGTAATAGAACGTTTAGGCAACTTACAACCGGAATTTATATAGAAGACAATGTTAATGACAATTCTAAGGTTTTACCGATATCAATGTTCTGAAAGCAGTCGATTAAATTCATGAGTCTTGTAAAGGAAGTAATATATGCAGTATGAGTTGAGGTTGGAAAAACTTGTTTGGTGAACGCGTAAATCGGCAAATAAATCCGACGAAGTCACCCGACACCGTTGAAACAGATAACAGATAATTGGGTTTGGCTCATCAAATTAGATTTACCGACGTCACACGATGGAGAAATTTCTGCAAAGGAACTAAATTGAAGTTGAAGTGGAAGTCGGATATACTGACAAAATGTATGCCCAATTCAGCGGAATATAGATTCTTACTTTCTTGGATATTCCAGCAAGCAAAAATTTCGTTACTTGCTACTATAGGCATTTCAAATGGAAGTACAGACTAGATTTTATGTATTTTTGTTGTTTTTGCACATGTACATATGTGTAGTATTCTACATCACAATATTTCTATTTAATGGTAAATTGCTTATAAAAAAATAGCATTAATAATATAATTTTTAATTTCATTTAGCCTGATGCATTTGCATACATGTTACTTTATTTCGATATAAGTCGTTCAAAGTTAAGTGGCTTTTTTTCTGCAACATAACTCTGCCGTACATCAGGGTAAACCAGTATTCAGAATCTATAGAAGGGATTCAAATTATTTCCACATATTTCCCAATAATTTCCTATAAGACCTCCAAATTGTCTCAATTTTACTGGCCTATCTTTCCAAAGGATAAGTGAAAAAAAAATCAGATAAGTGCCCGTGGAGATTGCACTTATCTGATCTCGACTGTATATAAAATTTCTGCAACCTAAAAAGCTTAAAAAAACATTTTTTTATAAAATACATTATTTTTATTACTTAATTACAATTTTGCTTATAGTCAGAGCTTGTCTATTGATTACTTTAATGTATTGATGCTTTTTTATACACCTGTTTATCAAATAGGTTTAATATACGAATCAGAAGTAAAACGCAAGCATACCGAGTTTAGCCGCTTTTATAGAGAATACCGTAAGTGATAGTAAATTATCAAGCTGATTCCTTTATTTTTCAAACGCATGGCCATTGAACGCCAATCTCCGCATTTCCTTGCAAAGACAGCAGTGACGGCGAGCCACCTTCAGTCCGAAAAACTGTCGCTCCAGTAAGTTGTGGTTAAAGGAGCAACACATTTAAATAGATCACGACCCAGCGCAATAGAATCAGGTTCTGGTTTAGATTTTTTCTCCTTTCCTTGCGGCGTCTCGACGCCGGGGCAATTGGATTCCTTGTGACGATCAAGACGCTTCTCAGAAGTAAATGCCCGCTTGCATTTAGGACAAACGTATTTGGCGACAGGCTCATCGTGAACGTCTACTAAATGTTTCCTTAGTTCAGTTTTATTCGGATAGCGCTTATTGCATTGCCCACACATTAGATCGTCCGGAATTTTGTGCTTCTCCTGGTGTGTTTTGAAACTGCCAATGAATTTAAATGTGCGATCACACACGTCACATTTGAAAGGCTTTTCGCCAACATGCGTTCTTTTATGCTCACGTAATGCGATCAATGATGGAAATGTTAGATCGCAATATACACATTGGCCCGGCTTCGCGGCCTTGATTGCTTTGCTCGATTCGTTGTCAGTACCTTCGTCGGCTGTTTCCTTGCGTGCAGACCGCCCCCTTCGTTTCTGCCGTGTCATTCGTGGACTACTCGATATCTGACTAACCGTACGCTTAGTACGCCTACGCCTTTTCCGAAGAGAACGACGTCCCCTCGTCTTCTTCACACCGAAACTGCTATCGGAATCGGAATTGGATTCGGTGACATTATAGTCCGTGGGAGGATGAAATTCATCATCATCACTGAAAAAGTTAATGTTTTCCTCGACTTCTCCGCCCTCATCGTTACAATCGATCACCACGAATTCCGTTTCTTTCAGTGTTTTCCGTTTTTGTTTCACCGTACTTCTGAGCTCTTTGTCCGTAGTCTCGCCCAGGGTTTTAAAATTAATTGCCACTCTTAAACTTTGCAGACATACATCGCAAATAAATTGAGGCATCATGTCTTTCTTGGCTATTTTTACGGTTGGACATAAAATCATTATATTTGTGGCAACTGTTGAAGACTCGTCAGCCGCAAATATGTCCGTTAAATTATTACCACCCAGGCAAATTCTACACCGCCTAGTTGAATCATCAGCATTAGACGCTTCAGCATCCATGGAGGGCTCCGTCTTTATTTTAGATCCCCCCAATTCGAGCCGCGGCTTCTTAGTCGGAGTCTTATTGGAGGAGTCTGACTTACGACCCGTCAAATTGTTTTCCGGATTTTTTGTTAGAGCGACTGTTTGCTTTTCACCATTAGCGTCTTCCACCTCCATCACACTACCCTTTTTATTAATTCCCAGGGTGACGCTGGATGCCTTCTCGGACTGACTAGCTTCCTCCCCATTGTTCTGTTCGACACTACCTTCTTCCTGCAATGAGAACAAAATCGTTAGTCTCTGCTAATCTCTGGTGGTTATTTTGCTTTACCTTTTCTGGTGTTTCCTCCACCGCCTTATTTTCGACAGCTTCCTCTGGCTCTAAGCCTTCTCCTGTTGGGTTGACACCAGCTTCGTCCTCGTCTCCACACACACTACCATTGTGAACTGAACCGGCCTTCATATTGGCGCAACAAACAAAATACACGCCTATGACACTAAATGACGCCAATCGCTCACAATAGACGTTTCTTTAACTATTTAAGTTCTACGTGTACGAATGCAAAGTGTTTGCACTTTCAACACAGAGCCTGCGAATTACCAGTAGATAAACAACGCCGCCATTTTAGGAACTTTTCACTGTCACACGGTCCTTGTGGGGGAAACGCTAGACACTGGAACCGGTTGTATTCACATTTTTCGTTTTATCAGTCTGACATTTTTATGCGCTGTCCATTTCGCTATATGAAAGTTTATACGGTTTTCACGGCAGAAAGTATATGACGCGGGAATTCAACACTTCTTTCAATTATTCAAATATGCATTTGACATACTAGGCCAATTGACATTTTTGACAGTACCGGAATAAGAGTGCTGCCAGCTTTTAAAATAAGCACGAGCTTTAAAAACATGTACTAGATCAATAGCATGAACTGGGAAGAGAGAGTGATAGAAGGAAATGAAATGAATTAATTTTCCACAAGAAAGAAGTAAGTAATCATAATAATAAATAAGGGCAGGTTTAGATACCCATCTGATAAGCACTGCGACCTAGATCTAGAGTGCGTTCCATAACGTAACTATAGTCAGAGCTGTAGTCAACTCTGACTACTGTCATAGTCAGCTATAGCAATGGGTATTATGGAACGACAATAGTCGTAAAGTAGCACAAACACCCGCCATCTTTTTCACTACACACACATTTGCGTCGGTATTTCACTCTCCACGCAAAAATTTGTAACACACAAACACTCTTTCGCACCAATTTTCCTCAAATTAAATTTAACGTGCTCTAAACTGCATAAAACAATTCAAAATTAATGCAATAATAAAGTAATTTTGCACAACATTGACTGTTTACTGCCAGTTTGCCTTACGTGTGTACGTGTGTGTGTGATAGCTATCGATAGCTTCCCCTCATGAGCACAAGCTAGAATAGTTGACTACATAGCTGACTATTGTGTGTTATGGAACGACGATAGTCAACTACAATAGTTGACTATCGGAGTTATGGAACGGCAATAGTCAGTGATAGTTGACTTTAGTCAACTATAGTTACGTTATGGAACGCACTCCTTTTGTACCATAGCCTTCTCTAGTCCAAAAGACCCTCAATCAACCTGATGAAGGCCAATAGGCCCTTTGTGGGAGCATCCTTAATTTTTGTTAACTATTGTACAATATTTGGGTTTGTGTGGTACTTTTGTATACCACATATTTGATATTTCAATTGCAGAGCCATTTTATATTACGTTTACACTATCTCCAGATGAGAGCGCGTTGACACGATCAAACTACGGTTTGAAAAACCACCTACTTGAACGTGTCAACCCCTTGTCAAACTGGTTTGATGTCTTGTGCTTCTGTCAAACCCTAGTTGGACGGTGCACAACTTTTCATCAAATTCTAGTTTGTCAAATCGGAGTTTGATCGTGTCAACGCGCTCTTACTTCATCTGCGCCAGCTGAGATAATCTGCGACTGTCAAATACATACAATTTTGAACTCACCACACCCAGATTACGCTATCCCCAGATTACTTCATCTGCGCCGGCTGATTTAATCTGCAACTGTCAAATACATACAATTTTAAACTCACCACACCCAGATTACGCAGCAGATGAAGTAATCTGGGGATAGTGTAAACGTTATATTACGTTTACACTATCCCCAGATTACTTCATCTGCGCCGACTGATTTCATCTGGAACTGTCAAATACATACAATTTTAAACTCACCACACCCAGATTAAGCAGCAGATGATGTAATCTGGGGATAGTGTAAACGTAATATAATATTACCGTTATGCGCTTGGAAGTGTATATTCCTATTCTTAATTCAAAAAAGCGTTACAAGTTTGTTAGGAAGCCAGGTTCTCACAATTCAAATGTGTCAAGCGAACGCGAACTAGAGATTTAACTATAATAGACTGAACAGCTGATTTTCGTTGACTGTGACTTGTGAACGTAATTCGTACACAACCTAATATTACGTCTACACTATCCCCAGATTATATTACGTTTACACTATCCCCAGATTACTTCATGTATGTATTTGACAGTCGCAGATTATCTCAGCCGGCGCAGATGAAGTAATCTGGGGATAGTGTAATATTACGTTTACACTATCCTCAGATTACTTCATCTGCGCCGGCTGACTTCGTCTGCAACTGTCATATACATACAATTTTAAACTCACCACACCCAGATTATATTACGTTTACACTATCCTCAGATTACTTCATCTGCGCCAGCTGAGATAATCTGCGACTGTCAAATACATACAATTTTGAACTCACCACACCCAGATTAAGCAGCAGATAAAGTAATCTGGGAATAGTGTAAACGTAATATTACGCTGCAGATGAAGAATCCGGGGATAGTGTAGACGTAATATAAACGTAATATTACTTCATCTGCGCCAGCTGAGATAATCTCACCACTAACTCACCACACCCAGATTACGCTGCAGATGAAGTAATCTGGGGATAGTCTAATATAATATTACGTTTACACTATCCCCAGATTACTTCATCTGCGCCAGCTGAGATAATCTGCGACTGTCAAATACATACAATTTTGAACTCACCACACCCAGATTACGCTGCAGATGAAGTAATCTGGGGATAGTGTAAACGTAATATAACGTTTACACTATCCCCAGATTACTTCATCTGCTGCGTAATCTGGGTGTGGTGAGTTCAAAATTGTATGTATTTGACAGTCGCAGATTATCTCAGCTGGCGCAGATGAAGTTATCTGCGGATAGTGTAAACGTAATATAAACGTAAAATTACGTTTACACTATCCCCAGATTACTTCATCTGCTGCGTAATCTGGTGTGGTGAGTTCAAAATTGCATGTATTTGACAGTCGCAGATTATCTCAGCCGGCGCAGATGAAGTAATCTGCGGATAGTGTAAACGTAATTTAATTTTATTGAGGGCCAAATGGTAGCGCTACCGGGACAGTCAGATTTTTTTTGTTGTAAACTACATTGGACTGATCTGGTAGCGCCACCAATTTATGAATGCGGCCATAGTGCACTGACGGGATCTATTTCTACGGTAATTTCCCCTGTCTTCACCACTTTTCGATGGTTGTAAAGCGTCATCTGTCGTGTAGCATTCTTTATTCACCCCCTCCATCCAATCTTTTGCCTATTGCCCGCTTATTGTTGGATTTAGGATACAGCTTAATTAAAAAGAAAATTCAATTAATGGCAATCATTCAAATACTCAATGTATTCTTGAAATTACTGGCTTTCCATTTGCATTGTTCCGCTGCCATATTCAACATTCTCGTAGCTTCAGTTCAGTGCATTTCCGTCGTGGTGAAAGTTTTTGACAACCGCGTTCATCACGTTGGACGTTCTTTTCTGTGGTTATCCGTGAAGATGGCGGTCGGTAAAAATAAGGGTCTGTCCAAAGGAGGCAAAAAAGGTGGCAAGAAGAAGGTCATAGATCCTTTTTCACGTAAGGATTGGTACGATGTGAAGGCTCCGAACATGTTTACCACTCGTCAAGTGGGCAAAACACTGGTAAATCGTACTCAAGGCACGAAAATCGCGTCGGAAGGTCTGAAAGGCCGCGTGTTCGAAGTGTCGCTGGCTGACTTACAAAACGACAACGACGCCGAGAGATCGTTCCGTAAATTCCGCCTGATTGCTGAGGATGTCCAGGAGCGCAATGTTCTTACAAATTTCCACGGCATGGACTTAACAACCGATAAATTGAGGTAAGTTCGGTGATGTTTTTATGGAACACTGCATTCGGGGTTTTCCGCACACATCATCTTGCCTAACCTAACATTTTGTGTGCTCGTAAACAAGAAGTTAACTAATTGACTATTGAGATGGTTTGCTCCAAATCGCTTTTTGTAGTGCTCCGCGTTAAACTTTTGATGTGGTCCTTTCGCAGGATTAAGACGTCTTTTTCGATATGATTCTTCTTTGTGTTGTGGATGTGACGGTTTGCGCTAAATTTTTTACTAGAAAAATTGAAACATACCTAGTTGACCGGGCGACGCCTAGTGGTTGTTGGCGTCTTCGACCAATAGTGGGTGAAACACTACATCGGTAAAACCACTATTAGATGAACATTCACGGGGAAGCCATTTGATCTTCGTCCATTAGATTAAGGAGTCGTTCTCGGAAGAGCCAAATGCTTCGTTTACATGTCAACGCTGAGCCAAACAGGCATCAACAACAAGAAGATATCTTTCTGTTGTTAAATGGCCAACGTGACTTCACAGGCGTTTGAGTCGTTCCCATTTCCTGTGGGGAACGGCTCAAATGCGCGTGAATCCATGTTGGCCGTGTAAAAATAGAAAGGTATCTTTATTGTTGGTGCTTTTCAATGCAATTTTCTATGTTCCGTGTTTGGCTCAGCGTTCACGCGTAAACGAAGCATTAAGGTGGACACACATTTGCGTTGGACGCGGATCAAAATGGACGCACTTCGAATGATCCCGATCAAAATTTCGAAGTCACTCACTCGCGAACCATGTCATTTTAAAATTCAAGTTCGATGACGGACTCGATTTTCACTTATTGTTAATTATTATTAATTGTATTGCAAAAATTTTACATGTACGGTATACCTTGGTAGCCGCCCACATGCGAAAATTATTATAAACAGTAACACAAAACATAAACAAAATTTAACTCCGTTCAGTTTGGATTTCGCGGCAGTCGGGTTCTGGCTCGTGGGCGGGTCGAATATCCAAATTGGATCTCGGAACCATCAAGTCGAACCCTACACACTACGGATTTGGATCAGATTAGGATCAATTTGGCCTTTGGACGCAAGAGTACGTCCCCCTTTAGACCAGGGGATATCAGGACTGGAACATAAACAAAATTTTGGAGGCAACTTGTCAACAAAGGCACAGCTAATGGGTGGTATGCATAAAGTGAGTCGAGTGGAGTAAAGCTGAGTTGACAGAATTCCACTCAATTTTTACTCTGGAGCGGAGAGTAGTTTTATGCATACAAATTTTTCACTCGACTCACCGAACATAGCAGACTCAGGAATGTCCTCAATAGACTTCACTCTTGAGTATATCCTCATTATTATGCATACCACCCAATGACTATCTTTTTTGGACACGATTTCGCGTAATTTACACGACAAATTGCATTTAAATATCACTCTAGTGTAGTGTAATACACTATCTTTCAACATTGAACATTTAGCTACCTACTTTTTACTAGGCACTGACAATTACCAATCCACTTTTTGTTGTCATTTTCACATGTATTAATGAGCTATGTTCCAATCCTGTTGTTTTTTTTACATCTTTGGCCAAATCCATCGAGCAATCGGGTTTGTTCACGACCTTTTCACTCGAAGGGTGTATATAAGTCAAGTTCCATTCAAAAAAAAATTTTCCTAATTGACAATACAACAAGAGTTCAGCAACAGGCTCACTCGAGCTGATCTGCGTCATCTTGTTCAGTTTTGGGAATTAACTATTGAAATTGGTTATCTAGACCAACTGTAGCTAAAAATAATAATTAGCGACAAAGCGAAACACGTCTGTTGGCGCTCTGGTTGTCCATGTAGAATTTCACTTTGCTGGTCTTCCCAATCAAGTCGTTCAGTACTTTTCTTAGTCAGACAGGCTTCTTCACAGCATCCGATGCTGCCATGTATTCGGATTCTGTCGTTGATAGTGCCATCGAGCATTGTCTCTCGGAGAATCAGTTCACCGATACATTGTTGAACAGAAAAATACTTCCCGATGTCAATCTTCTAGTTGACAGATCCCCAGCGTAATCCGCATCGCTGTATACGACTAAGCCGAACTTCTTTTCTTTTTTAAAGAAAATTACCTTTAATCGTTCCTCACAAATATCGCATGATACGTTTTACGATGCTGACATGTGCGTTCTTTGGTTTCTCCGTAAAACGACTTGCCACTCCGATCGCAAATCTGATGTCCGGTCGAGTTCCAATGGCCAGATACATCAGGCTGCTCACAGCTTCCCTGTACGGGAAGTACTCATCGTTTCCTGAATCCCTTAAAGCCGCCGTCATTTGATTGTTTTCCAACGGTGTCATAATCGTTTTACAATCCATCATGCCAAATCTGTTAAGAACTTTGTTCAGATATGCCGTTTGGTTAAACAACATATCTTCGTCCTGTCTGTTGAGTAGTAGCATTCATCGCCCACACATCGAATTTCTCTCGCAGGTATTTGATGACGATCTCGATGTCGTTGCAATCTGCTGCCAGCAATCCGTCATCCACATAAGTTGCGATTTTGTACAGAACAGAGTAGAGCAGGATAAAAGGCAAAACAAAGATCGAGGGCAAATTAGGGAACACGAAAATGGGGCATGTCTTTGCTAGGAGTGTGTCTTGGTTTAGTTAGAATTCAAGCGTCAACTCAAATTTCAAGAGGAAACTTATCTTTAGTACAGATCTAATCCGACAAATTTCTTTTAGGCGGCAAAATTATTTCGTACGTTTACTATTCCATTTAATTACACAAAACGGACATTTTATTAACTGGAAATGAATGTTATGTGCTTCCCAGACTAACTGCCCGAAAACTTCTACACCTGTGCCGTCTGCATTTCAAAACGCAGACTACTTAACCGAGTAGAATTCTTGCACTAACCTTCTATTCGGAGCAGCTCAGATTAAATTGTTAGTGTAATTGTGTGGTCTAAACCTTCTCTGCATAGCTGTTACAAAAAGCGCCTATAGATGGCCAGGATGACATTTCGTCCAGTCTCTCCTTTCACAAATATGCATGCATCTCCTTCTGTTGCCACGAAGCCAAATCCTCGAACGAATGTGGTGCACACCTGATTCCAGCATCTTGATGTCTGTTGCCGCCCGTATAGACTCTTGTGCAGCCTGCAAATTATCCCCGTGTTATCGTCTAAACCCACCGGTTGACTCATGTGGACGTCCTCGTTCAAAAGCCCATTGAGAAACGTCAAACTGCCGAAGCTTCATTCGCTCAGCCACCGACACCGACAATATCAAGCGAATCGATGTGTATTTCACCACCGCGCTGAACGCCTGGTAGTTTATCCCGTACTCCTGTGTGAAGCCTCTGGCGACAAATCGAGCCTTGAATCCTTCCACGCTCTTATCTGACGCGTACTTAACCTTGTACACTCACTTATTGTCCACGAGCTTCGGCGATGTTCCCTTCACGATCACCAATGACCAAGTGTTGTTCAACATCAGGGAGTCGTCTTCTTTTTTCATCGCCATCTCCCACTGCTTGCTGACCGGTGATTTCATTGCCTCCTCAAAAGTTTTTTGCTCGTCCACGTAGACTGGCACGAATGCCGATGATGCCACCTGCTGATTTTCAGAACCGCAGCTGCACTTTATTTATTTTTCCGCCGCCTCTGGTTCGTTTTTTGATGATACTCTGCTCACTCATCGAACACACCAGCCTTTGCCCATGCATGGTGGCTACTCTTCCTCGTCAGCCGTGTCTTCGTCCTCGGCATCGGGCCCGTCTGTGAATGAGTGAAAAAGTTTGGATCCAGCATCCTCTGTTGTTTTCTCCGTCGGCTCTTCCTTTGCCGGCACCTTTTCCTCTCCGTCGACTCGTCCTTCGTCTGCGCTTTTTCCTCTCCGTCTTTGTAATGATCTCGTTCTCCTCGACGAATCACGCACTACACGCCACTTCGATAGCCTTTGACATTCTCATCATAGCCGATGAAAACGCATTTTATTCCTTTCACATCCAGTATATGCACGTATGCTTCCTCACCGAACACACGGAGATGATTCAGTCTTGGCTTCTTGCATGAATTATGGTGACTTCAATTACTCCACGGTCGTGTGCTTCATTGTTCCGCCATTCGCCACTTTGATTTCCCGTTTCGGACTCAGCTCCTTAAATTCAACAAAAAGTTTCCGTCTGCTGCTCGTATGATCCGTCACGCCGGTATCCAACAACCAGTCATCTGCGTTTCCGCCGTCTGCCGAGCCGAGCCGCTCTGCTCTTTATCCTTTTCGGAACAATCACGTTTGAAATGTCCGGTCTTGTGACATCCGAAACATTTCAAATCGCCTATAAACTTCTTTTTCCTTGAATCAGTCTTGTCCTTTTTGTTCGTCTTGCCGGCCTAGTTCTCTTTGTTGTTGTCTTTTGCTTCGCCAGTAATGCCTCAACCGCGCCGCGTGTCAATTCTCTTCAACGATCAGCCTGGCTCGCGGATTTCCCTGAGTTTTCCAAGCCTTGGGCGTTGATTCCCATGCACATGTAAACGCCGCATGCTCCTCAGACCGTCCAGTGATAATTCTTTTTCAGTTCCTTCAAATCACTTCCAAAAGCCTTGTGTGGTCATGCTCTCCGACGGTTCTTTTTTTGGATGTGCAAAGAATTTCTCATTTATGACCATCGTCACTATCGTCGAGTAACACTTTTCCGCACGAATTCTGATATTTCTATCAAAGAACGCCTCGAAGAAAATCTTGTCATACGGTAAAGGGTAGACGAACTAATTCGCGAATAACTCGTTCGTTTCAGGTCAATGGTCAAGAAATGGCAAACTCTCATCGAGGCCAGCGTTGATGTTAAGACCACCGACGGCTTCTTGCTCCGCGTTTTCTGCATTGGATTCACTGCCAAGGACCCAATGTCCCAAAGGAAAACATGCTACGCCCAACAATCACAAGTGCGCGCCATCCGCAAGAAGATGAGCGACATCATTATTCGCGATGTGAGCACTTCCGATTTGAAAGAAGTCGTCAACAAGCTGTTGCCCGATTCCATCGCCAAGGACATTGAGAAGATGTGCCAGGGCATCTACCCTCTTCATGATGTCTACATCCGCAAAGTAAAAGTGTTGAAGAAGCCACGTTTCGATTTGTCAAAATTGTTGGAACTGCACGGTGATGGTGGTGGCAAGGGAACCGAAGGTGCTGTCTCCGAAGGTACCGTTGTTGAGCGACCAGAAGGATATGAACCACCAGTTCAAGAAACCGTTTAAATGAAGTATAAGATCTGAAGAACAACTTCATTGTTGTCTTTTTACAGAGAATAAACAATAAAATCTAAAAAAAAGAACTAAAAATGTGTTTTATTTAAGATTCGGGAGTTGTTTTTTTTTCGTTTCAGCTAGTGTGGGGAGCCTTATTCTGCCGCAGAGGGTGAGTTAAAATAGTAAATTGATGATTAACTTTTTTAACAACTCTTTCAATTTTTAAGGACCTGGCAGAAGTCCCGTTAAACTGATGACGCCCGCCGACTTGGAAGATTTTTGTACTATTTTACCGTGCTGGTGCGGGGTCGCGACGAAATAGCTATGGTGAGTCCCGAACATAAAACATACTACGTTACTATTTTCAAATGATGATTATTATTTTTCGTCTCCGAATTAAATCTTGTGGAAGTGTTTTAACTGACTAAAATTGGATATTATCTAATACATAGTCCTATCTGGAGAAATGAGTATTCACGTACACTTTTTCTTTTTTTTTTCAGAAAAGCATGTTGCAACGGACTTTTCTTATTCTCAACGCTTTAAATTTTTGGCGAAAATTTAGAATACAGGTAAATGCACCATAAGCTCAGTACCAAAGTTCAAGCAAAGCAATGATGACTCAATATCTAGCTCACTTTGATATAACCATGAAACGAATTTCCCATCATCCAACGCGAAATAAATTACTGATAAAAGAAAAGATTCATCATTCAATTTAACAAATCTTTCGAAATCTCACAAACACAATCTTTCTTTTCTACTTTCCTAGATCTGTTTCGTATTCAAAAATGACGACGATGGCCATGATCATGCAGCGAACAGAGAAGACAATTAAAGGTGAGTTTTTATCAAATAATATTAGGTGTACAACTTTGCTTCCGCCGTTTTCCGACAGACGGCTGCATCGGTGAGCCCTGGTCAAAATACGTAGTTGGAAAGTCACAAAGTGAGTTGGACGTCTGTGAACGTATCGACATCCCCGCATTAGTAAAAGTTGTTCGCATTTTTAATAAGATTCGCGATTCAAAATGTCTGTTTTCGAGCCAAGTTCTCGTCATTTGCGGGAAGTTTTGATCTTCTGCTTTCATTTGAAAAAAAAAACTGAAGCTGAGGCTCATCGAATGCTCTCAGATACTTACGGTGGGGTTGCTCTAAGTGACAGAACATGTCGTGAGTGGTTTTAAAAGTGACGATTTCAATGTCGAGGACAAGCATGGTGGTGGGAGACATATTCAAAGACGACGAATTGGAAGCACTGCTCGATGAAGATTCGAATCACTGGGAGTGACTCAGCAAGCCATCTCGAAACGCCTCAAGGCCATGGGCATGAAACAAGGAAATTGGGCTCCATACGAGTTAAAACCGAGAGATATTGAACGGCGATTGTTTGCATGCGAACAACTGCTTCAAAGGCAGAATCGGGAGGAATTTCTACATCGCATCGTAACTGGTGACGAAAAATGGGTCCGTTACGATAATCCCAAGCGCAGAAAGTCATGGGGAATGCCCGGACATGCCTCAACGTCATGGCGCCAAGGTTATGCTTGGTGGGACCAGCTCAGTGTGATATACTACGAGCTACTGAAACCGAATGAAACTATCACAGGAGATCGGTACCGAACGCAATTGATGTGTTTAAGTCGAGCATTTAAGGAAAAACGACCACAGTACCAAGAGAGACACGACAAAGTCATCCTCCAGCATGACAATGCTCGGCCACACGTCGCAAAAGTGGTCAAAACATACCTACTTGGAAACCCTGAAATGGGAAATCTTGCCCCACCCGCCGTACTCCCCAGACATCGCTCCTTCCGACTACCATTCTGTTTCGTTCCATGGCACACGGCATGGCTGATCAGAATTTTCGTTCGTACGAGGAAGTCGAAAAATGGATCCAATCATGGATCGCATCGAGAGACGCCTCCTTTTTCCGAGATAAAATCCGAAAATTTCCGGAGAGATGGGCGAAAGTTGTCGCTAGCGATGGACAGTACTTTGAATAATACATCTGTAAGTACTTTTTGACAATTAAGCTTTTAATTCCAGGAGAAAACGGCGGAATCAAAGTTGTGCATCCAATAATTTAAACCTGCATTTGCACTGATGATATATATACATATATATCTACAATAGCTCTCTTTGAGAACCAACATGAATAGGAAAATCCCCTCAAACTAACGCAAAATAGGCTACTGATGAATAAAATTCTCCTCTTCGAATTATTTTCGAATCTCATAGGATTTTCCTATTGTTTCAGATATTTCTCGGCTGAAAATATCAAATGCCCACACTGACATCCAAATCCCAAGTGAAATTTCGAGCAAAAAGGTAAGAATACAATTTGGGCATTATGTGTATGAATTATTAATCGTTACCGTGATGATAATCTAACTCAGCTCTCTGAAATGATGTGAGGAAAACTTGTTCCTATCCAACGCAAAAAAAAAAATTTCTGAATCCTAGACGAAAAAAAAACGTCGAAATTTAGAAAAATTTCACTAGTTTTCTAATCAGTATTTTCTTTCCATTCGCAGATATTCCGTAAAAAATTGATCATGGAACCAAAAAGAGGTGAGTTGTTATAATATATCAATCGACATTTTCACACTATTATGATATGTACAGGGTGCCCAGAAATTTGCGGGACACTGTCTTTACCAGGCGACTCTTCATTTGTTTCGAATTCTTCACATTTTAGTTGTTACAGACAAATTTTTTTAAAAATTCAACAGTCTCATTACTAAAAACACATCTGAAAGGACAAAGCGATCGCTACAGCAAACAATGAATCGCAGCTATAATATGCACTTTCTTCAAATGTGGGAAATTGACCCCGCAAAAAAAAAGATAAATTGTTACAACATAGGGAGGCCATTCGCATGTACTTATTATACCCTAGACGTTACATATGTAAGGACCTTAAAGAAGGTTCAGCGGCCAGGGCGCGAGGTAAAAAAAAAACACGACTTCTGGGGCGAATTTATATTTTTATTATACAGATTTAAAAATAATTCAAACAAAAAAAGTAATTCAACAATATTATTTTTAAAATGACACTGCGTGGTTTCTCTTCAGCAGATTTTGCAATTAATTCGGAAAGCTCTAAATTCCGAGATGTTGGATCGATATTAGCCGCTTTCCATTCAACCGAATCTCAGATCATTTTCATACAAAAGGATAGACCGGTTTTAATCCAGGTCTCGTATGGGATCTCATTGAAGCAAAGTAGAAAGCAAATTGGTTGAACATACACTTCTTTCGCCTCCGTCTAAATCTATACTGAGTCCGCAATTCGCCCCCACGACAGCGAAGCATCTGTATGGGAGCTGTTTAAGTTCGCTCGTCGCAGAGCCATGGCGTTCTTTTCCGTCTGTTGTCGAAAGCGACTATTGTCACTAAGCCAACTAATCTTTCTTCAGTCCTAGTTGAGTGCAAGTATGTTTTAATTAATTTCAATTTAGAAAAGCTGCGCTCTTCACTTACGACAGTAACTGGTACAGTTAACAAAATGTTTAACGCGATATAAATATTAGGAACGCTATTCTGGAGATTATGTTGTGCAATAAGTAGGAGAACTTCTGATGGGCTCATTATTTTGGGAAGTTTTCGAGATGGACATTGCAGTTCCGAACATAAATCTGCTCCATTAATATTTTTATTGGAATTATGCTTAAAAGCTTTTTCAAAATTCTTGGATTGCAATTGAATATCAGTTTCATTTTTAAATGTTAAAATAAATTAAAAATATCACAGAAAGCCAGTTAATGTACAATTCTTGCATTTGACTGAATCGTTCCTGTATTGCATTTATTGCTTTATCTAATAGCCGCCATACATTATCCGATCCGTCGTCCGATCGATCGGCCGATGGATCGCCACAAAATATCTGCCGATCTCCACTGCACACACACAGCGATTTTCGTGCGATGCGATAACGAATGACAATTCAAAAAATAGGTTATGATTCACTCCCAATCCAACCTAGATCCATTTTTGTTAACTATTTGGATGTGTGTGGTATTTTCGTATACCACATATTTGATATTTCAATTGCAGTGCCATTTAAATCATAAGAATCCTTGAAATTTCGTAATTTAATAATTTGGTAATTTGACATTCACTTGCGATAATCACATACACTATCCAATCGATCGTCACCGATCGATCGCACGAAGATCGCACAAAAATATCGGCAGATCAAAATTGATCGGCCGATCGGTGCGATTTCCACATACACAGGCCGATCCATCGGCCGATATCGATTTCGGGCGACGGATCGGCCGATCGATCGGTGTGTGTGTGGCACGTTTAAGACTGCATAATAAAACAATATTTTGTAATTAACTTTTGGATATTGTGTTGATTCATCTCCGGCCGCTTGCGAGGTACACTAGGAAAATCTGCTTCAATATCGAGTTCGATCGCCAGAATTTGGCATCTGACAATTTTTTTTTTTTTTTTCAAAACTTATCAAATCTACAATTTACAAGATCAGCTGTTCCGGGCATGAAAATATGTCTGCGTTTATATTTTTCAATAATTTGCTGGTAATGTTAATTTCGAAAAAAAATATTGTACCACGGAACGAGTGAGAAATTTAAATTAACTAATTCCATCTGTAATGCCCTTCGCTTCACGGCGTGTACTGTTCCTGCTGTAACTTGAAAGATTTGGGTCTTCTAAAATCTTAATAAATGCGAAAAATTTTTGGACTCATTAAAGAAATTTGTAGCTTTCTAAGCCACAACTCGCAGCATCATTGACAACTAAATCCAAAGAATGGGCTAAATTACATTTCCCATAATCCAACGCAAAATAAATAACTGGCGCAACAGTCCAATTTGATCATCCACGGCCTCGAGATGAGTTAGCATCATCTCATTTTCTAGATAGTGACGGTTTTTTGTGCAGAGGTATGTGATCAGCAACACGCTCAACCGAGTCATTTACCCCATAATGGGTACTCATTTAACAGCTGAGTGGGCTCATAGTCCGACACGTAAATCCCCGGAATCGAACCGGGGCCCAGTGCGTTGAAGGCGAACGTGCTAACCGTTGCGCCATCCGGACTTCAAAAACGCAAAATAAATTACTGATAAAAGAAAAGATTCATCATTCAATTTAACAAATCTTCCGAAATCTCACAATCTTCCTTTTCTATTTTCCTAGATCTGTTTCGTACTCAAAAATGCCGATGATGGTCATGATCATGCAGCAAACAAAGAAGGTGAGTTTTTATCAAATATTAATTTAAACCTGCATTTACACTATGATGATATATATCTAGCTCACTTTGAGAACCAACATGAAAAGAAAAATCCCTCAAACCAACGCAAAATAGGCTACTGATAAATAAAATTCTCTTCGAATTATTTTGGAATTAAAAAACACATCTCATACGGTTTTCCTCTTGTTTCAGATATTTTTCGGCTGAAAATATCAAATCTCCACACTGATGTCCAAATCCCAAGTGAAATTTCGAGCAAAAAGGTAAGAATACAATTTGGGCATTATGTGTATGAATTATTAATCGTTACCGTGATGATAATCTAACTCAGCTCTCTGAAATGATGTGAGGAAAACTTGTTCCTATCCAACGCAAAAAAAAAAATTCTGAATCCTGGAAGAAAGAAAAACTTCGGAATTAAGACAAATTTCACTAGTTTTCTAATCAATATTTTCTTTCCATTCGCAGATATTGCATATAACATAATGTAACATTGGTAATCGATCCAAAAAGAGGTGAGTTGTTATTAATCGACATTTACATACTATTGTATTATGACATATACAGGGTGCCCCCCAATTTGCGGGACACTCTTTACCAAACGATTCTTCATTTGTTTCGAATTTTTCATAGTTTAGTGTTACAGACAGAATTTTTGGAAAATTCGACAGTCTCATTACTAAAAACACATCTGAAAGAGAAGGCAAGGCGATCGCTGCAGCAAACGATGGATCTTGTGTTGATCCATCTTCGGCCTCAATCTCAATTTTTAGGGTTTTGTATAAAAACAAAACCCTTATGAAATCGGTCATGCGTCCGTCTGTCCATGAAATATCTCACGAACCGCTGAAGCTACATGCATGAAATTTGGTGGAAATATGTAGAAATACTATAATTCTCTGGAGAAAGCGATGCGTCGTAATAGGTCAACTTTAAGGGGGGGTCGCCATAGAGGGGAAATGAAGGTCGAAATTTTTTTTTTCGTTTGGTATAGGCAAGTGGGGTATGGTAAGAAAGGTACTGTTGAGTACATTCCATTTCTGGATTTTTTTTTCAAATTTGAAGAAAGGGGAAAAGAGGGAGAGGGGAAAATATGTGGTCCGAGTTTGTCCCCCCCCCCCCTTGTATTTCGAGACCGTTATAGCTAGACATATGAAAATTTACAGAAAAGCGGCATTTCACTAGCATAGAAAACCGAAAATAATAGAATTTTCAAATCTCATCCAAAAAGGTTAATAATAGTACATTTCTATAGTTGCAGTTAGCACACCCCTGCACCCCTCAAGCACACCCTAGGTCAAAAATATTGATGGCTGATGATAACCAACATCATAGGCAATAATACCTCTAAGTTTCATTACAATGACATGATATTTAATAATAGTACATTGACTTAAAGTTATGCATTTTGACACTATCCATACAAAAAATACACCTAGCGGCCTCAGGCATAGATATGCGTGTACTACTTACATGTTTTTCGTAGTGCGAATTGCAGTTATTTAATGAACCAACTTTGGAAGGGTGAAGATTGGTGATTGGTGATCCTAACAATAACTATTCACACAGTTAATTTTTTTAGGGTCTTACAAAATCGGTCAAATACCTGTCTGTCCGTCTGTTCATAGAATATCTTACGAACGGCTGAAGCTGCACACATAATTCGGCGAGAATCTGTAGAAATGCTATAATTTTCTGGAGATAGCGTTGTGTTGTAATTGGCCAACTTTAAGAGGGGAAGGGGGAGGGGGGTCCACATAGAGGCGAAATTAAGGTAAATTTTTCTTATCCACTGGTATAGCCAAGTGGGGTGTCTTGAGAAAGGTAATGTTGAGTACATTCCATTTTTGGCATTTTTGTAGAAAGGGGAACAGTGGAGGAGGAAAAAATATTAGACCGTAATTTGTCCCAGCCGCCCTGAATTTCGAAGCTGTTACACAAGTTTGCAATTTGCAATGTCTTAATATGAATGGTTAAGCATCTCGAAGAGTGGGACAGTTTATCTCGTATACATACATACATATCTATCTACAGCTTCTCGTATTAAAACTATTACTTTGAGAGGTGACAGATGCAGTCTTTTTGTGAATTGGCATGTAAGATATTATATAAGTAATTGTTTTATTAAAAACTCCTTATAGACCGCAAAAAATTCGATAAAAAATAGAATGCACAAAACAAGTAAACTATTTTGTAAATATCTTATTTTTTATTAAATTATCGAATGCATTTCGGTTACAATACCATGGTGTAACCATCATCAGCGAACGCTTGATGAGCACTGGCTTGTCAAATATATGTACATGTGAGAGTCAAATAAGTCAAACATATATCAAGAGTTAAAGCTACTATGTATATGGTGTTGTCAGACGAAAGGATTGAACGATATAACAAATTAAAACTTAAAACAAATTAACAAATTAATAAATAAACAAGCAAATAAATAAATTCATAAATTAAACAAATCAACAAAAATTACAAATTGATAAAACAACAAATTAATAAATTAACAAATTTACAAAATTTAGCAAAATAAATTAACAGATTAAAATTGAAACAAATAATTTATATTTTCATAATTACTTCCTTTTCACTAAGTCAAAAAGAGGCGACTCTATTGCACCATTGCATAAATTCATTAAATTGTCATTGATCGAAATAAATAAAGATTCATATGCGTCCAATTTTTGTGGGTTGTTAACATTTTTTATAATTTTTAAATTCTCTTCGATGGAATTGATCTTGTGTAGCTCCGTGTTGTCCAAATCATATACGTGTGCTGCTATGCCTGAGTGCAGCTCTTTGTTGCGGATACTTCGTAAATGTTCGGTGTAGCGAAAATGTACTGCTCGTTTCGTCTGACCGATGTATTTTTTGTCACAAGAAGAGCATTTTATTTCATAAATCCCACTGCGTTCTCTCATAGGGTTCTGGTCTTTCGTTGAGCCTAAAAGACAAGTCAATTTGTTTGGGTTTGTATGAACTAATTTCAAGTTTGCTTTTTCAAAAGTTGCTCTTAAATGATTTGTGATATTTGGTGCGTATGTAATTGCGACACGACGTTCATTCGAAATCCGTGCCTTGTTTTGAGCGAATAATGTCGAGCGTTCTTGTTTTTTTAATTTGTCGCTAGTTTTCCGCACTAAATTATCTACGATAATATGGGTAAAACATTTAATTATGGTGTTTTTATTCAGCTGAGGGGTACCAAGAAGAACAGGGAGCCAGTATTTACATGCCAAAATAAGCGCTTGCTACAAAACCCTCGAATTGCGGGCGTAGCCCTCTATATTCCGGTTTCATTTTTTTAAACTTTCATCAAATCTACAATTTACAAGATAATCCTTGGTAACTTTTAGCTGTTCTGAAAATATGTCTGCGTTTGGATCATTCCTGTTTCGCGAATATTAGGAGAATTCTCTCTATTCGATTAGAGAGAATTTTCTCAAAACTCAAGAAATTTCCGTTTTAGGACCTGCAAATCCCACCACCACCAAAATTTCTCCGCTTTCTAGGACCAGCATATGATGAAAATCCTGAAATGACATTCGCGCTGTCATATTCATACGATTTTTCGTCAGTAATCAGTTTTGAACTGGAAATTTGACATTTGATGGATGATGACTAGATGCGAGTGCAGTTCAGAACACAACAACGTGTTGCAATGCTGCTTCGATACTGTTGCCACAGCATGTTGCGATTCCGCTGTGTGTTATGAACTTAGCCATTGTTTATTCGAAACAAATCAGTGCTAAGCCGATTTCGCAATGACAGTTGAAATGACGTTCACAGTAAAGTGTGTATGTCCAATTCGTCATTGCCAACAATTCATCATTCGCGGAATGATCATTCGGACACAACGTCTGTCCAAGGTATAAGTTACATGAAACAAATAAGGCTCCAGTATTTTTCGGGGTTCACCCGTTTATTTGGCCTTTCATGTAGCTCCCGTTGTCGTATCCTTGGCCTCGTCGATTATCAATTTTTAATCCCATTTCTTCTAGTTGATGGATGATTGTTTGTGATATAAAAGCACCAGTTGTTTCCTGCAGTGGAAAAAATCCAAGAAAATCCTATCTTATGACTACTTCAGGTTGTTGCATTTCCAGATTTATTATATCAACAAACTTTACTATAAAAGTCATTTGCTCTAAGTGGCTGATGTCGAAGGTGCAATCAAGGATAATTTATTGATGTTTGGATACTTTAGCACTGTTACAATTTTGTCTCTTATGGCTCGTAATAGCAGCTGTATTAATTAATCTTGAATATCTTTGCCAAATAAGCCAAGTTTTGTCCACCAAGAGTTTCTTACCAAAGCGATTAAACGATGTAAAATTTGTTTCCAATTGCTTTCCTCTTGTTTCATTTTATTCTGGTGGAAGCGTCAATTTCTTTGGGCTGTAGTTTTCTCGTTGAGATTGACTATGTTTATCCGTAAAACAGCGTGTTTCCATAACGATATTTTTATTTTGCTGTTGAAAACAATATTGTTTCAAGAGCTACTTGCTCTCTCGTGCCAAAAGAACTGAAGAAGAGAGCAAGTCGTCGTAGGCCAAAAGTAGGCGACTGATCCATTGTCCAGGAGAGTATGCACATTCCAGAATCAATCTTTGTCATTGAGCAATAGCCAAAAGTCGTAACCGGCGAGTCAGTCCTTATCCGAGGCATAGTTGATGTTTCGTTAGAATATGTAAGGGATGATGCAAGTTGCTAGCACGGCCACCAAGCGCGATAATGGACAACATGGATTCATGAGCATTTAATTCAGTTCCCACAAGAGATAGATGGGAATGACTTAAATGCTCACGAATGCTCTTCAATTCATGTTGGCCATGTAAGAGCAGAAAAGGTATCTTCTTGTTGTTGGTGCTTTTCAATTCAATTTTTCAATGTTCGGTGCTTGACCTCAGCTTCGTATTCATGAGACGCCTGCGAATCGGTTTTATAAAACTTCTAACTTTGACAGATTATTCGGAAAGGGTCATTTTGTACTCTCCTGTAAAAATGAGATTGATCAGTTGGAAATAACGGTACTTTTCTTAAAACAGCCCCGCATTACCCTACTTTTAATTGTTTTTGCCTATAACTCTTGAACCAATTGACGTGGGGAGCTGATTTTTGGTACGTAAACTTCAGATGAGAAGCTGCTGGAGTTTCAATAAGATGAACATAATCAGGCCAAAGGAACGCCTAGGGGAGTAGGCGACAAATGTCAAAAAATGAAATATTCCTTTAACTACGATAAATTTTGACATTATAAAGCTAGCGAGTTGAAAATTTATCTAGTTAGTTGGTACTGTAAATAAGCGAGTTCCAACCAAAGAAACCCCTACTTCCCCTACAAATTAAACTTCAAATAAGCGATAAATTTCAAAAGAATGAAGTTAGTGACTTGAAATTTTGGTCAAATGTTTGAACTTGGATCTAGCTAGCTGCTACTGTTGAAAATGTGCGAAATCCGACGATGGGCGTTACCAATTGGTACTTTTGGTATCACCACTAGGTCTGTACAGGTCTAGAGTATATACGCTTCGGCCTGGTTGGATGTGGAAATGTTCCCTTCCGGATCTGAAAAGTACATATTCTGATCCGGAGGGGTACAACAATCACGTGAACATTACTACGAAATTTTTTAATTTTCCATAATAAAATCGCCATTTAACAGTGCAAACTCTTGACATATCTATTCAGTGCATGTTAATTGTGGTAATTGCATGTTGTTAATCCGAATTAACCAACGCTGGAGTACAAAAGAACGTGGTGCCTTTTATATGTCCAGGATGCGGCGGACATTCGTGATGCCTGCTACAGACCAATGGCCCATCGCGATGGTGACTTTGATGGCCGCCATCACACAACAAATGTCAATTCAAATATTGGCCGTCCACACAATGGTCTTCGATGGGCCATCAGGAAATTGCGCATAGTGGGCCATTGAAATTGAAAGCTGACGCTCTGTGCGTAATGGCAGTTGACACAGTTGTATTCGCATAATAAACAAATCGCGTACGACAGGTCGGTGATAGGAGCCTTGCGATAATTGTGTCAACTTAAATCAGCTACTCAAAATTGCGTACGCGATGGGCTATCGCGTACAGGAAAATGGCCTTGATTGTTTTACGGAGGTTTTTGCGATCCGAAAGTAGTAGCTTGACTATATCTAAAAAATTTCAACATTTACACTGTCAATTGTGCTACTAAGGAAGAACGGATGTGGGCGTTTTTTGAATAAAGCTACCTCCTACAATTATCTCAAAGTCAGTCTAATGTCCATTTACTAAAAAACGGCTTTATGTCAATTTATTAAAGAGTTATAGACGAAACATGAAAAGTACTTTTCATGTTTTTGTACGGAAAGTAAGTAGCCTTGGTTTCCAACTGATCGAGGCCATTTTTAAAAGAAAGTATAACATGGCCCCTTGCAGTCATATACCAAAGAGCTTTCCACGTTTATTCGATCGGGAGATATAATTCCATGAGGAATTGCTTGGTGAATACCGTACCCGACTAGCTAACTAGAACTAACATAAAATACAGCCTGAAGCCAATGCAACATAAGCTACTTCAAATTATTCGTTCTTCATAATCTCATTTAGTTTTTCTGATTTTTCAGATATTTCTCGGATGAAAACTTTAAATCGCTGCCCACAATCCTATTCTCAAGTGGAATTTTAAGCGAAAAGGTAAGAATAGGATTTATGAATCATGTATTTAGAATTGTATGTACATATACATATATGTACTCGTATATATGTATTTTACATATGTATAAATTTAATATTTTGTGATTAACGTGATGATAATCTAACTCAGCTCTCTGAAATCATGTGAGGAAAACTTGTTCCAATCCAACGCAAAAAAAAAAACTTTCTGAATTATAATAATAAAAGGAAAAAAGTCACAATCAAGAGATAAAAAAGTCGAATGAATTTCATACATTTTTCTTTCTATTTGCAGAATTTTTTGTAAAGTAATTTATGGAAATGGTTCATGCAGCGAACAAAATTGTCTAGAGGTGAGTTGCTATCAGAAAATCTCGAAAGGATATTCACACACTATGATGATATATATCTAGCTCACTTTGAAAACCAATATGAAAAGAAAAATCCCATACCAACGCAAAATAAACTACTGATTAAGGAAAAATGCTTTTCTTTAAACTAAATAATTTGATTTTCATAAATTCATGTTTGGTGTTTCTGTTGTTTCAGATATATATGGAATAACGCCCCTTAATGTCCAGTGTCCACACATATCAAAATCGCGGTGATTTTGAGTCATAGAAGGTAAGAATAGAATTTGGGTGTTGTCCGGATATATATATTCCTATTTCGCTGGGCAATTAATCGTGGTTCGCGTCTTGGATAATAGTGACTTTATCGCTGTAGCGTATAGAGCGAACGGAGCGGCGGTATACTGTTGCAACCGTGTGGCCCACACAAGGGCAGTGCGAGATAATCTCAATCAAAAAATCCACTATTCGCGCGCTCAGTAGTCGTGAGGTCTCGTCGTCATTTTACGATGTTGCATCTAGAGATAAAAAAAACTATCTGTGGATACTATTAGAACTTTCACAGCGCTCCAAGCTTACGAATGCATTGCTAGACGAATAATGCGGGGAATTTAATTGCCGGCAGGAGCATAGCGGTATCAAATGTGTCTTGGGTAATGTGCTTTCTTACACCTACCGACCGTGAACAAAGGTTTTGTTTAAAAACTTGTAGAAAACTCATGTGGGAGTAAGTGTAAGAACGCACATTACCCAAGACACATTTGATGCCGCTGCTATGTTTCTGCCGGCAATGAAATTCCCGCATAAAAGGTGCATGCTAGCAACTGAACCATCCAAAATTTATATGCTTCTGAAACGTCAGCAAGGCATGGAGATGACGCGCCCACGACCTTTTTACCATTGACCAAAGACGCGAAACACTGCGTTGCCCGGTGAACTAGGGATATTCCATTATCCGTGTTTACATGAATTTTACACTACTTATTACCATGATGAAAATCTAACTCAGCTCTCTGAAATCATGTGAGGAAAACTTGTTCCTATCCAACGCAAAATATTACTTTCTGATCCTAAACATTTGAATCATCAGAAGTAAAAATGTTCGGGAGATTTTAGTTTAAATTGTTTTTATTTATTTTTTGCAGGGATGTTTGCGGCATCATGTTCATATAATTATATTCGTATGTATAAATACAAAAGTTCCTCCACGCCATGACGCACGACGGATAATCGTCATCGTGTAGTGTGACCGATGATGACAGTAAATTACCTTAGAAGCGATGATTGCAACCATAAATGCTAGTCATCATCGACAATCGTGAATAGGTCTACTATTGAGCCTATGGAAGTTCAACTTAACTAAAGGTAATTAAAATATCTACAAACTCATTTCTCATGACTTTTCTCGTGGGATGTGTTTTTGACTATGCAAGACCCATCAAAATTTTTCACCTTTTGGGAAAGGATGTGTTTTGTGAAATATTGAGCAGAAACCCGACAAAGTGCAGAAAATTAAATTAAATCCGAGCTATTTTTTTTGAATTCGAGGTCAATGCGTAAGCATCCCACCGCGTTATGAAACCACGCCAAATTGAAAATACTGTGTGAATGGAACCCGTGGTCACAGATCTCCCGTAGAATTTATATGTCGCGAGTAGGGTTTTCTTTTCTTTCCCCCAGGAACTGCCAGATAAAGCTTTGAGGACTTTGTTCCTGTTTCTCATCCTGTCACAAATTGTTGTCGCATGAGCCGAGGAGGGGGCCATTCTGTCAAGGGTGGCACCGAGAGTTTTTGGGTGGTTGATTGTGGGAATAGTTTGGTCATCTACTGCGATATCCACTTGTAGCTTTACTTCCTTGGTCCAGGTGGTAAACAAAGTAGCAGAAGACTTCGGCGCTGACAGAGTAAGATTCTTACTAATGAAGATGGTGTTGAGTTTTTCAAGATAGTCATTTATCTGCTCCGCACATTTGGGCGATGTCATTGCGGGTTGCCAAAATCGAGCAGTCATCAGCGTCACTAACGATTTGAAATTCGTCAGGTGGCATCGGGAGTCCTGATATGTATAGATTTAACAGGGTGGGAGATATAACTCTTCTTTGCCGGCAAGTTAATTGGCGATCGACTTAATTATTTCCGCTAGAAGTGAAGTATCGCAGAGTGTCAGACAGGAGAAACGAGTGGCTGATAGTGTCAAAGGCCTTTGGTATCGAAATATCGCCGTCCTCTGTGGTCCGTTTAAATGGGCCAACCACTTGAGCAGTTTGTCTGTACGTTATGTAATGAATGCAAGTGATAGTCCCGTTTAATTCACCGGAACAAAGATCCATATCCATTCGAAACTGCTGATCGGCTTTTGATTCGGGTCTCGGTATGGGACAACATCTGGATCAAAGTTGAAAGTGAATTGGTTGAACATCAACTTTTTTCTCGGCAATTCACCCCTAATATTCGTATACACAATTCGCCTCTACTCGGTGAACTAGCTGTATGGTGGCTGTTTAAATTCGCTCGTCGCGGATCCGTTCCGTTCGATTCATTCTGGATTTTTGTTCGTTTGTATCGAACACGGCTAATATCTGCAAAGAGTAGGGAGCGCGCCATAAATTGAGGTACACGTGGTACAAAAAAATGCAGTTCATAGCCCATCGAAGTTAGGTACGCTTCGTGCAGGATGTTACCCGGGTGAAATTCACTTTTTAAAATATTTCCTCGTGTAAAATATTTTCACTGGTCAACCGGTTTGAAATTTTTGTATGGATTTGACAGCACTTTTCACTTCACTGACTGTCTGACCGGGTGACTAGAAAATTATCGAATGCATTATTTCTTATGGACAATTGACAATTTTCGGACTGTTGTGAAGTAATCGAATAATTATAGTTCAACCGTTGACCTGTGTATTAACCGCTTCATGAGAAAAAAGTCATTGAATTAAAGGAACTGCTTAATGACAAAAATAGTCATTATATTCAATAATATTTTTTTTTTATTATTATTACAGTTTTTACAGTTTTTCGCTATTTTCCAAAATCCAAAATGTGAGCAGATGATTGAACCCACTGATTAAAGAAAGTAAAAACTTTGTTAATTATTTGGCATATTTCGGTGCATTTGGTTCTGATAACTATAGCTGCAAATGAACTGTTTTAATAAAAAAGGTAAGCACATGTTTATTCTTATTTACTACAAATTAAGTAACACTAACTGGTAAGTGATGATTATTTTTACTCAGCTCTCTGAAAATGACGTGAAGAGAATTTGTTCCAAATCCAACGCATAAATTTTTTCCTGATAGATCAATTTGAATAATATGTATTTCATATTAACGAAAAAAATATACTAATTATTGATATTATTCAATTTGTAGGGTGTTTGGCTCACGATATATCCTGCCGCCCGCAATCACGGAGCTCAATGACCTCGATCAGATGCTACGAATACAAGGGGTTATCACCGGTAGCGCAGTGTGTTGAGGCATCAGTCTCATGTTTGACTACCGGCGTTTCGGGTTCGAGTCCCGTCCACGACGACGTTCGTGGCCATGGATGTGCAGGAGGTGCATGCTGGCAACTGCATTCTCCAAAACCAATTTATGCCAACGAAACGTCAACTGGGCCACATGGAACAGTTGATGCGCTATGCCCCACAAGGGGTTAGGGCAATTGAGTAAGGTAAATAATACAAAAAAATGCCGTTAATTACGATTAGCTTCATGATGATTACCACTTGGTTGTAAATAATGAATAAGCCATGTGTTTATATTTAGATAGTAGAACTGAGTAATGTCAGAATATATATATTCAAATTCGTTCGATTGTGTTTGCTAACGAAGGATTTCATTTGCAGGTGGCGACATTGCTTATGGATTGAGTGATTTTACTATTTTTGTCCATATTGTTTGTACAAATGTATTGAATTTATAATTCGGGATAATAAAGGTGTAGTTTAAAAAAATGTCTTTTCTTAATTGCAAAAAACGGTGTCTATCGTTTTTATGTACGAATACACACATAATGTAGATGTTCGTTGATTATTTTCTTCACTAGTTGCTTCTCGTTTATTATTATCGCTTGGGGTCATCGTGAAAATTTGTCCCGTCACGTCGGATGTGACGATTTTCATTAGGTTTGCAGAAGAGGAAACAAGCCGATTGAAAATGTTTCTGAGTGCCATGAATGTGGTGGGAGTGCATGGAGTTCCAACCCGACTCGCAAAATTGTCAGGCCGGTGTCAAGTTTAATTTAAACGAGTATAGTGAATCAATTATTCTCATGCAGTCAATTTTGACACACGACGCTTGAGCTTTTTCTCAAATTATGCCAATTCCATATAGACATCTCCCTTGTAACCGTTTGTCGAAAGGAAACAGCTAGCACGTGCTAACAAACGCTTTCAAATTTCATTGCTCTCGGCGACGAGGCCATTGAAATTGAAAGCTGTCGCTTTGTTCGCCACGGCAGCTATAATTAAACGATAAGTGTACGACAGAAGGTCGGTGATGGTAGCATTGCGGTAAATGGCTGCGTTTTTAAAACGAAACAGTGTCGACGCTGTTACATATGTGACAGAGATGTAAAATGTTGTGCACCCGTGAGTGAGTAAGAGAGTCGCGCAACAGTGTCGACACTGTTTCGTTTTGAAAACGCGCCCATTGTGTAGTAGCCTGCCACCTTAAAGCAGCTGTTGTGGTACCATGACGGAAACAGTGGAAGAAACGTTGCAGTCGCCGATGGAGGTACATTTTTCTGGAAGTTTCAAGTCAAACCAACCATGGTCCCAAACTAGCAAAGTGGCTAGTTGGGGGAGACGACAAGAAGCTGAGAGGATAATAACTCCAAATGGTGTCAAAAGTGCTATAAACTCTTAAACTCACCATTTAAAGTGGAATGGACGGAATATTCCCGGCACTATTACAGTGGGGCATGAGCGCTCTACTTGATAGGATCCGGAACATATTCGTCGCCTGTCTTCCAACAGACTACATCCTGAAGGCATGGAGGGAAGCTAAGGTGGTCTTCCTGCCTAAACCGGGAAAAAGGGAATATACAGAGGCAAAGTCCTTCACGCCGATTAGCCTTACTTAATTCCTGTTGAAAACAATGGAAAGGGTGTTGGTGGACTACCTGGAGAATACCATGCTAGTGTATAGTCCCCTGAGTAGGTGCCAACATGCTTATAGAGCAGACAGATCTACGGAAACCGCTCTACACGAACTCGTTAGAGTTGCAGAGAGATTAACAACGGCGGGATCACTATGTTTACTTTTATGGACATAGAGGGGGGCTTTAATCTCCTTTACCAAATTAAGAAACGCCGTGAATAACCGGGGGGTTGATTCTATTATAATTAAGTGGATCGACTCTATGCTTAAGCAGGGCGCGATAAATTTTAGCAGTGGATGTGCCAGAATACGGGGTAAGGTAGTCCGAAGATGCCCACAAGGAGGTGTTCTTTCGCCTCTACTGTGGAACATCACCGTAGACAGTCTTCTCAGGAAGCTGGAATCGATGGGCGTGCACACTGTAGGATACGCCGATGACTTGGCTCTTACGGTTAGTGGAAAGTTCATGGACACAATTCTAGGTTGCATGAGACAGTCTCTCAAAGTAAGCGAAGAGTTGTGTAATGAGCAAGAGCTAACCATAAACGCTAGTAAATCAAACACTATGATTTTTGCTCGTAAAAGGAAAAACATAGAGATAACTCCCTTACGGCTTTTTGCTTGGGGAATTAAGGTGGCCAAGAAAGTGAAGCATCTAGGGGTTACGAGTACCTTAGATGTGAAACTAACTTGGAATGTTCATGTCGATGAGAAGATCCAAAAAGTGAAAAAGATTTTGCATCAATGTAAGAGAGTGTGTGCCCGTAGGTGGGGAATTTCACCTAAAGCGGCACACTCGATTTACACAGTGATGGTAAGACCCATTCTAACCTATGTATCGGTGGTATGGTGGCCAAAGGCCATGCAGATAACCACAAAGCGGAAACTAGATGGGGTGCAAAGAAAAACTTGCGTAAGCATATGTGGTACGATGCGCCCCACACCAACGCTAGCAATGGAGGCATTGCTGGGACTGCCGCCGCTGGACTTATTTATAAAGAAAACGGCGGCGCTTTCGGCAATATGAATGGAAAGGAATGCCATGTGGCATCACTTTGGAACTAGCAGCGGTCATAAGACATCCTAGACATTATACATGATGAGGTTAGGGACACTCTAATGCCGGTTGTTGCTGTTGTGGTAGCGATGCTTCAAATACTGCAGTTCTTTTTGCATCGAGAGGGTTTGGCAGCTCTTGGCCGTTGAAAAACGAGTCGTTTCGGTACGAAGAACCGGCTGCCGCAGGAACGACCCTAATGCCGGTAGAAGGCATGAGTAGGCGTAGGTAGGGTAGTTGAAAGACTACACAAGACTCACAATGCGGATGACGTCAGCATTTTTAGTGATGACTCTTTAATGGACGGGAAAGCAGGGGCGAGTGTTTACTCTGAAGAGTTAAACCTAGCCTGTGCACTTTGTCTAGGAGTGTATGTGTCCGTATATCAGGGTGGGATGCTTGGCTTGTTGCATGCGTTGGACCACCTACTGGAAGGTCAGGTGCGAGGGAAGAGAATCCTTATTGCACTGGACAACCAATCGGTGATCAGACGCATGCAGCAGACAAACTTAAACTCCAAATTGGCACTAGAGTGTATCCGAAAACTCAACACGTGTGCCTCAGAAAATGAGGTTACACTGATGTGTCTAAAAGGTCACATAGGTACAACGAGAAATGAGGCGGCGGATGCCCTAGCAAAACAGGGATCTGCGGCGACTTTCATTGGACCAGAACCTAGAGTAACTCTGGGGAACGGTATGATTGGGGCGAAGGTCGGAAAGTGGATGGACTCCATGCATCAACGAAGATGGCGGGAGTTAGTCACTTGCAAACAAGCTCGGAATGCAATGACCAGCCCTTTAGGTAGGAAAGCGAAAAAGCTACTTAAACGGAGCACCCTAAGCTGGATAACTGCCTTGGTAATTTTAAGGCTCATCTGGCCAAGATGCAAATTGAGGAAGATAACGTTTGCAGGCTATGTCTGGAGAAGCTGAGACGGCAGCACACATTGTGCGAATGTCCAGCACTGGCTAGCACGCGGTTGAGGATCACAGGCAAGCACAGGATAAGTGTGGAAGCCATGGGTGAATTAAAGAAATGCTAGCAATAACACGGAACAGTGATGAAGAGAGAGGTCGACAATTATCAGTCGACATCTGGAAAACACTGATGATCGGAATCAGCTGTTACGTACGCGATGGGCCATAGCATGGAGGCAAATGGCTCTTGAAGCCATGACCCATCGCTGAACCCCATCCGCCCGTCCACGCAATGGTGATGGCTTTAAATGGCCGGGGATGGGCCATTGTCTGTAGAAGGCATAACATAATCCGGAATAGTCTCTTTTATGAATAGTTGAAGTGTGGAATAGTCTCTTTTTAGGGCTCCACTTACTACGCCCGTTTCACGCTGAAAGGATTGCAACCCGCAGTATCGCATATCATCGCTCGCTTCGCTCACTTCCGAGTGAAACAGCGGTCACCCGATTTGATTTGGCATCTGAAGTTACCCTTGCTACAAGCCCCGGTATTATCTAAACGAGAACCAATATCTAAACAAGGAATGTACC
The DNA here is from genome assembly GCA_964017055.1 of Chloromyia formosa. Taxonomy (NCBI): domain Eukaryota; kingdom Metazoa; phylum Arthropoda; class Insecta; order Diptera; family Stratiomyidae; genus Chloromyia; species Chloromyia formosa. Next base: position 25,946,076 of record OZ024818.1, read on the forward strand.
CAATTGATGTGGGTTATGCCGGAATCAGATTGAACGCAGAAAGCTGCGGCAGCAAAAACAGGCAGATCCGCCTTCGCCGCGGTCGCTGCTGCTGCGTTCAATTTAGGTAGCTTAAAGGAAACGCATGCTTTCTAACTTGGCATTTAGTTCCCATTACCGCTGCTTTCTGCGTTCAATCTAGTTCGGGCATTAGTATTTAAGGGGAAACCACAATAAAAACCAGGCCGGCCCGGGGTCCGAAGCGTATATACCCTAGACTTCTACAGACCTAGTGGTGATGACAAATGTACCAATTGACAACGACTATATGCATTAAAAGTAAGTTTTTTATATGGCCAGTTTATAGGGAAAGTTGGCAGTCATTCAGGAGGATTTTGACCATTCTCAAAATCAATTACAAACCCACTCTGCAATGTTTGTCGAATTTTTCATGTCGCTAGCTTCATTCTATCGAAAGTTATTGCTTATTTGAAGTCTCACTTGTAGACTTTTGTCGAATCTTGCGCATTTTTAATAACAGCCAACTAGATCCTAGTACAAACATTTGACCAAAATTTCAAGTCACTAGCTTCATTTGATCGAAAGTTATCGCTTATTTGCAATTTCATTTGTAGGAGAAGTAGGGGTTTCATTGGTAAATCCTACTACAAACATTTGACCAAAATCTCAAGTCGCTAGCTTTATTTTATCGTAAGTTATCGTTTATTTTAAATTTCATTTGTAGGGGAGGTAGGGGTTCCTTGGGTCGGATCTTGCCCATTTTCGACACCAACCAACTAGATTCTATTACAAACATTTGACCAAAATTTCAAGTCTCTAGTTTCATTCTATCGAAAGTTATCGTAGTTCAAGGAATATTTCATTTTTTGAAGTTTGTAGGGGAGGTAGGCGTTCCTTTGGTCTGATTATGCCCATCTTACCAAAACTGAAGCAACTTCTCATCTGAAGGCTATATGCCAAAAATCAGGTGTCTACATCAATTGGTTCAAAAGTTATAGACAAAAAACGTGAAAAGTAGGGTAGCATGGGGCTCTTTGTAAGAAAAGTACCGTTCGTTTCCAACTGATCGATTTTATTTTCCCAGGAGAATATAAACTGACCTTTTGGAGCCATCTGCCAAAACAAGACCTTTTCACGTTTATTTAATCGCGAGTTACAGATACATTTAATTATTCGACATATGTAGGGGAGGTAGGCGTTCTCTTGGCCGGATCATGCCCATTTTCAATACCAACCAACTAGATCATACCACCAACATTTGACCGAAATTTCAAGGTTCTAGCTTCATTCTATCGAAAGTTATTGTGCGGACGGGCAGACAGACAGACATCGCTTAATAGAATCAGGAGGTGACCCTGATCATTTATATAGGTATATACATTGCTATACCTCCGGAGCCTCCTTTAAGGTGTTACATATTTTCGTCGTGACAAAAACAATATACCCTATACTTTTAGTAATGAGTACTCAATATTTCTTCCAGTTTCAAAAAAGTAATCTTTTGTAATTAAATACTTTTTTAAAAATATTAAATATTTTTAAAAAAAAGAAAGTATTTAAGTAGTATTTAGTATTTTTGAAACAGTAATTAATACTGAGTACTTTCGAAAATACTAAGTATTCCCATGCTCTGGAATTTTCTTTAGTTAGCAACGCGTTTGTTGAGGATGAGGTGTTAAATGCCTCGAAATGCATACAATCGTGTAATTTTAACTTCGAAAAATAAAAATATCTCGACGAACTTTAACCAATTAGTTGTTTTGTTTTAACAATTTTATCGTGTTAATTTTATGCGAAATTTTGCAGTCCATAGAGGAACAAAAACTTATAAAAAAGATATCGCCAGTTAGAATTTTTTTCCGCACGTTCTATGAAATTGATGGTCATAGTTCTGCGCGATCGTGTGTGGCTACTTTAAAGTATTCTCATTTCCACCGTTCTATACTGAAATGGCCGGACGTGTATGTCGAGCTTTACTTCATCACAATCCACTGGTGAAATCTGGGCTTTTTTTAATGTACTTCATTCGTTCTTGCTTTGTATTTTATGTGTTGAACTTTTTAAATTAAGTAATTTGGCCTGGTCCGAACATGTCCAATTTGTTCGTCCGACGTCCTACAATTGCGCGCCAATTCAAACTTTCACTCTCTCGTTCTTTCCAAAAGTAAACAAGAGAATTTATGCGCGGAGAGCCCATGTTGACAAGTATATGTTTATATTTACATTATGTACTGCCATCAAAAGCGGCTGTCAGCATTTCGCCTATAACCTGCGAACGTGACCACTCAATGTATGAATACTGCACACAAGCATATCTTGTTATGGTGTGAATACTTTTTTTCCCAAAAGAACCAATCAGAAAGCAGAGACCGCTTTTCATCTGTCAGCTTTCGATATTTCTCACTTTGCTTTGGCGTCTCTTTGCGCTTATTGAAATCCGGTGCTGTCGTGGGGTTTTTCAGTGTCGTGATTGTGCATACAAAAATTGTCTAAACAGGCCCAGGGAGTCAAAATTTAAGCCAAACGAATCTTGCGAATTGCAATCTATTTCGTGGGTGCAACTTGGGCTAGAAAATTTCAGTCGGCGGCGGCGACCGAATCAGCAATGGTTTTCAAAACACCACAAAGCGTGCCATTTTGACGTTTGACATATATGCTAAAATTCGCAAACTAGCCGCTAGTGACAATCAGAATCCAACGGCCAAGCAATTTTCTCAACGAAAAGTTTACAGGAAGTGTGCAGTTTCGGGTGTCGGAACATTCTTTCGTCGATCGAAGAAGACGCCTTTCTTCGTCTCAGCGAGTCATTTGTTCTCATTTCCGATTTGAGAAAATAGCAAGAACATTGATTCAACAATGAAGATCAAATTGCGTAAGTACTTTGCATTAATAGTATAATTTAAGTGAGAACAGTTTACACGACTTCCTTTTGTCAAAGGACGATTTTCCTGTTAGAAGTGGGAAGCGAAATTTTCAAATTGGAAAGTGACGTTTCATTGGAATCTGACAAAACTCTGTGCAAATGTCTTTTTCGTTGAATATTATATCCGCTATCATTCAAAGTGTGTTATACCATATTTTGGATTTGGACAACCGGACAATATCACAAGAGTGTAGATCGAGCGCCAAAGACATTTATTTCGGACCGCGACGTTCAAGTCAGCCATTTTGTTTCTTACTGCCGACTAATGTCACGGCCCGAGTACAGTCGACTAACGAAATTAATTTGGGGAGGAATGTATGCTGCACAACTGTAACTTTTATGGGCAATGATGTCAACAAAGGTGCGCTTGTCATGCAAATTGCAAATATACCGCGGTTTATGTAGCTTCTTATATTTCGGCGCCTTGGACATTTGTCATTTTCTCTATGATCACCTAGGAACCTGTCAGTCATGCATATGTACATACATACTTTTTTTCTTCCTCTGCAGCTGCGAATGTTCGCTCTTTTGCTCCCATCGGCAGTCGTGTGACCGTCGTAGAGGGGAAACTTTTATTTCGTTGTTTGACGTGTGTCAAGTTTTTGTCGGTTTTGTTTTCGTCTCACATTCGTCGTCTGGCTTGAGGCGAAATTGTCCGAAGTATGTTACTGAAAAAAGATGAAAATGAAGCGACGTTGCCACTGTGACTTTATTCATATGGATCAAATGTGGCTAATACCACATTAACTACGTTTAACTATGGCCACGTTTAGACCGTGGAACTAAAAGGCGATTTAACTAAATCATTTTAGTGTTAGTACTTGTTGGTGGAGTGTTTATACCGACCATACGGAGAGGTACTTCTTCTTCTTTCTCCGTTGACAGCACAAATAAATTTTACAGATATAAATTTTACGACAGAAAAAGACTTTTTCCTGCCCGTGATCACGCACTGCTTTCCTGAAATTGCAAACAAAGCAAACGCCGAACAAAAAAAAACACAACAAAGAAAACGTCAACCACCGAGTCAACATTAGCGAAGACAGCGACATAGTCCCAATTTTTTTAGTGCAGTTCCGCATCGCAAGTAGAGATAAGCCAAGTCCAAAACTTACTAAATCGATACGTTTATATCGTCGAGAGTTAGATCGATTTAGTTAGATCTCGAAGATAGTCCCGCGGTCTAAACGTAGTGTATGAGTAGGTTTAGACCGTGCGAACTACTTGGAGGATTAACTAATACGAAGAAACTCACCGCGGCCTAAACGTACCAGATTAGTTAGTGCTACGACTAACTTTAACTTCATTTGCCATGCGGTACTGAGCTGACTACAGCTGTCATCGCGTGTAACGTTTGCGTTTTCTGCTGTGAACTTGAATCCGAACGTCTGGCTCAAAGTTAACAATTCGCCCGGATTATGAGCAATCCCGAAATGACCGAAAAGACAATAAAACCACAGCTGACATCGGTAATACTTGGTGCACCCGTCGGTCTAAACACTCCAAGAACTTGTACTAACTCGAATACACCACAGTTGGTACTACGATTCTTACCACGGTCTAAACGTAGTCTATGGTGAGAATCGAAGTATTAACTTTCGCATTCCCACCAGTGTTTCTACATCTGAGAGGCAAAACAAGTGTTGAATTTAGCTTCAATGTTTTTCTTAACAACGGGTTAGGGTAATATTACGTTTACACTATCCCCAGATTACTTCATCTGCTGCTTAATCGGGGTGTGGTGAGTTTAAAATTGTATGTATTTGACAGTTCCAGATTAAATCAGCCGGCGCAGATGAAGTAATCTGGGGATAGTGTAAACGTAATATTAGACGTGCCATACACGCTGCGATCGATCGGTCAATCCGTCGCCCGATATCGGCCAATGGATCGGTCTGTGTATGCGCTTATCGTTGACGATTTTATTTTGATAGTTTTGTATAATTTCGATCAGCTGAAATTTTGTGGCGATCGATCGGGCGACGGATCGCTCCGTGTATGTGAGGTATTAGTTAACTCGCGGAGCAAAAAAACGATCGAGGGCAGCCACCCAGATTAACCTTGTCATGTCCTTCAAAATAGTCTGATTGGCTTTCAAAATTTACCGTAGCGACAAGCAATTATAAATATGGCCACCTCAGAGAAGAAAGAGAGAGATGAGGAAGGATAATCACAATTTTTCATGTGCATGCGATGAAAAAAATGGATGATTGGGATGTTTAGTATAAAACACTAATGCAATTGAGGCAGTGAGCAGCGACAGTTGAGAAAACAGCGAAAGTTCGCGATTGTTCCACTACCCTCAACATACGCAAAAAATCAATGCCTGCTTCGCTCGCTCTGGGTCCAATAACGAAATATTCGCAAGTCCCTTTGCGTATGCTCCGCTCGCTAAATATCTAAAACCCCAAACTTTGCAACCGCAAATTTTTTCAAATGACTTCGAAAATGTTTGCGGACGCTTCAAATTTTTGTCGACTATTTCCCTATTTTTTAGTCGTGGGAGGATCAGTGGTAACATAAGATTCACATTTTCGGTTGAAACACATTCTGGACAGACCTAGGTTCGACTCTTTAGCCACACTTAATAATTTCCGCTTCAGGAACTATAAATCCCCGTGTGTGGTTTTTAGGTCCATACCACCTAATGCTTTTGGTACACAGTTTTGGTCGAATTCACTGGTGGAAAATTTTCTCGTACAAAATGATTGATGATTTTCGCGTTTTCAACAATCTCGTTATAAACTCCTGGCTTGCCCAACTTGTTTGTAAGCTTATTAATTGCCTTGAACCCTCCAGGGCCATGGGCACGTCAACATCTCTTCTATGCTTGTTAACAATACGTTTACACTATAGCCAGATGATTTCAATTGCAGAGTGGATGAGCTCAAAGTTGTATGTATTCGACAGTCTCAGATTAGCTCAGTTGGCGCAGATGAAGTAATCTGGCTATAGTGTAAACGTAACATTACGTTTCGATAGCAAATTTACTTTTCGTAAATACAGTTGTTAACATGCACCTATCCTGCACCTTCTTTATACTGACAAGCTCGGATCGCAGTAGGAGTTCTCTGTTAGTACCAACAGGTAGTATTTGTTCGCGCCGAGGATCGAACCTCCGTTCTCTAGATGGTAGAGCGGTGACCGAACAAACACGACCACTGAGCGCATAAAGTACAAAAAAGCGTGCTATTTGTGTTTTTTTAAAGATCCCTTTGTAAAGTCGAGATTCCCTTATTTTTAGGTTAAGCCCCAATAAATCTACCTTTAAAAGCTCGTTGACATGATCAAACTACGGTTTGACAAACCACCTACTTGAACGTGTGAACCCCTTGTCAAACTGGTTTGATGTCTTGTGCTTCTGTCAAACCGTAGTTGGACGGTGCTCAACTTTTCATCAAATGCTTGTTCGTCAAACCATAGTTTGATCATGTCAACGCGCTTTAAGAAAAAATGCAAAAATTCACGATTTTCATAAAATAAACGACCCTGTTATAAAATCAAGGCCACCTAACATATTTGGTATTTTCACTGGGCTTGAAAATTAACCTATTTTCATGCGAAAAAGTGCAGAAAACTGCAATTTTTAAAGAATAATGGGCTTTGATGTTTTTTCCAACGATTCCGTTATATTACGTTTACACTATACGCAGATTACTTCATCTGCAGCGTAATCTGGGTGTGGTGAGTTTAAAATTGTATGTATTTGACAGCTGCAGATTAAATCAGCCGGCGCAGATGAAGTAATCTGGGGATAGTGTAAACGTAATATTATTAAGTTAATTATATTTGGGGACCCAGACATTGGGTGGTATGCATAATAATGAGGATATACGCAAGAGTGAAGTCTATTGAGGACATTCCTGAGTCTGCTATGTTCGGTGAATCGAGTGAAAAAGTTGTATGCATAAAACTACTCTCCGCTCCATAGTGAAAATTGAGTGGAATTCTGTCAACTCAGCTTTACTCCACTCGACTCACTTTATGCATACCACCCATTGAACTTGTCCCTTCTCCCGGCTTATTTGTGAGTTTCAAAATCCAATAAATAAAATTTTTAATTTATTATTATTAAAATTAAAAATGAAAAAATCCATAAATTTCGCAAAAGCCAGTCCTATCCCGAATCTGAAATCTGGCATCGTTGCTACCATTTCCCCTTATCGTCTTGCCGCTGTCAAATATCGGGTTTGACCGCCATTTTGTATATACAAGATTTTCCGCGCGTTGTTTTCGTTCTTCTCTCTATTCTGTCGTTCGACATCGCCGCATCAGTTATCCCCACTTCTGCCGACATCGTATTTTCATGTACTGTACTCATAGCGCAACGAATGAGTGTTCTCTACTGCTTCTGTCATTCGTTGTTCCGCGATCTTTCGATTGACAGCTGTCAGCGTGTCAGTTTTGCGTTTCGCCTTTCAGTAAAATGTGTCCAGTCTGTGGCTACTCGGTTTTTTAACTGTGATTTTGTGTCACCGTTTATTCCTTTCGCGAAAAAAAATTAAAAGCGATCGCCCGCCTGCTGAAGGCAATTTGTCGTTCGTTGGCGGGGCGCTTTGCGCATTTGTTGGCCGACGATTTACATCGGGTCGCGTTAGCGTTGACTTTTTTTTTGTTTTCCCTCCATTGGCATCAAGTCGCCTGGCGACGAATTGTACATCCACCGCTTGTTGGAGTCGGACACGCTACACCTCGGTTTCAAGATCTTTAGTGGACACCCAAGTCGTTTTACCCGAATATTATCGTCGTTTGTTTCAAGTTCTTTTTCTGTTCGATTCGCGAGCGAGGTACGCGGCCATTTTTTACCCGGGCTCAATTCCTTTGAGCGGAACTCATTTGACATTTCGAATTGGACATCTCGCGTTGTGCTTTCTTGTGGCCGTGTGGACAGGATTCCAGAGTTGTTATCTCATTAGACGGTTATGAAGTGGCGGCGTCGGTGAGCGGCCGACGAAGACGATCTTGAAATCCCGCGAGAGTGTAGCACAATGCTACCGCCCGCTACAGCAATGCAAAGCGAAAGTAACAGAATGAATGCGGCCCTGGAGCGACAAATGAAACGCGAAATGCAGGAAATGGCGCACGAAGCGCACATTCAAACGCAAATCATCACTCAAGAAGGTAATTTATTGTGCGCTCACTAAAATTCCCGGTCGGTTTTGTCCACCAGACTCTGAGCTGAAATGTGCTCATGACGGCGGTCAAATGTCACATTACGTAATTTGACGTAAGCTTGGCCGGTATGCAATTGTCATTTTTTGCTGATGCTAGATTATTTCTAGGATAGGCAAAGTCTCCTTTGCTAGTCTCGCAGGATCCGAGACGAAGCAAATTACCGTTGCTTGCCTAGAAAAATCCCGTTCTCTGAAGCTTGGACAATATTTTCCGAGAGAATTTCAATTTGTCAACATGGCGTCGCATTTGTATGCAAATCAGTCGTACCGTCGGCTCTAGCGAGTGGCGAATGCAATGGTCGTGCTCGCAGCCAGTTATTATTCTTATTTTTGTTAGTGAAGTGACTAGGGTTTTTTTTTTCAACGAACAGTTTTCTCTGTTGTATGGGCAAAGCGCGGGTTGGATTTGTGGGCGCCACCCGCTTTTCTCACATCCCTCTCTTCAGATGCTTTTGTTCGGATTTTCTTGTCCCTGTCTGCTTCTAAATTATGTAAGTCGTAAACAGAATATGGCTACACGGATGACAGTTATAATTGAGAACAGCTTATCACCCAACTCCCTCAGTTTACATGATACCAAAATACAGTTGATAGAGACTGTTTTGTTGCTCTTCTTTCCCTGGTTGGATCTTAAGCAACCCGGCCAAGTACCGGTTCAAATCTGCCACCCAATTTCCGACACTGCTGCTTCAGTCCAAACGCTTTGTCATTTGTTCGTTTTCCTTCCTCCTGATTGGGAGTGCAAATAATGGCCAAGAGATGATCCAATCCATCGGCACGCTAAAAATAGTCCCCATCGTTGATTTGACATTTGCTGAATCGAGAGCATGGAGATGCGTCCTTACGAAATAGCAAGGAATGGCAGTGGGCGAAAGTGAAACTGCGATTTTTAAAATTTTCTCGACTGGCATGGTTGTTTTGTCTTCGTTTCGGTCGATAGAGTGCGTCGGGGATATTTGAGAGTTTTAATAATTTTCGATACAGCTAATGACTGGAATTGTCATTTCCGTATGATGGATGTGTGGTTGGGGATGATGGAATAATTATCATGGATTACAATGGACGACTGTTCCAGAAATCCTCTCCGGAAAAATTTAATCCTGACCTTTGAAACGGCCTGAATAACTTCTTCGGGGTATTTTTAATTTTCGGGCCCCAGTTTTTAATATCATATCTAAGTTTACACTGACCTAAATTGATCGAATATGAAACAAGGTAGCCTTCGGCTAGCTTGCCAAAGGTATGATGCCCTTCACGCGGTGAAGGACTCGTCTTATATTGACCAAGAATATATGTACATACATATATAGTTTATATGGTCGGAGATGCTTCCTTCTGTGCGTTGCAAACTTCATGACAAAGTTAATATACCCTATCACATCCGTGAAGGGTATAAAAAGTTGAACAATTTCGCTACTGTTTAGGAGCCAAATCTGCAACTTTAACCATAAGTTACAAGCTCATCCCGGTGGCGATCTTAACTAAATATTATTCCAAAAGCTGATCAAAACGCTGTTGGATCCAGAGCGAGCGTAGCCAGCCGAGCTCACGCAAGGGGAATTCTGGGAGTTTTAGAATGACGCGAGCGAAAAGCGACAAAATCCAAGTGGAAAGTGATTTTTTTCACCCCGGGCCAGTTTGATGCTTAATCCTTCCTTCCACTCAGTGGACAATGTCTCTGTGTTCCACGCTTTATCAATAAATGGGTGCAGCAGCTCGTCAGTTACGCTTGGCGCTGCTTAATAAAGTTCGGCAGGGATACCGTCGAGTTCGGCGAACTTTACTCGGTTTAATGTAATAATTGCAGCGACTAATTCGTCTTTAGTCGGGGCAGTAGACCGTATACGCGCATTTCGATTGTTAGCTAAGATATCTACATAAGGGGGAACTTTAATTTCTGTGGGAAGTGTTCTTCCCATCGCCTCATCTGATCTTCCTCTAAGATAAGTCGCTTTCCATCACTGTCCTTCACCGGATATTGGAAGGAGTTACGACCACCTGTAAACTCCTTCACAATATCGGATGTGCGGTTTAAGTTGTTGCTTCATGCGGCTTCTTCTACTGAAGCTAAAAAAGAGTTCGCATATTCTCTTTTATCACATCGCACACTACGCTAAACTTCTCGAGCTTTCTGACGATAAAGGAGCTGCAGCTAAACGTGCCTTCAGCATTTTTCTTTTAATAATCCGCTACCATGATGGGTCGAACATCCAAGGTTTATGTCGGCAAACCGGGTTTGTTCCAAGGGTGGTTTCTGCATTGTCAATGTACGCATTTTTGATGGCATCCCAGTGTTCATTTACGTCTGTATCTGAGTGACTATTTATCTAATTTTGCGCAGATGGTCGTTGTATTGTTGTAAGACGGCTGAATTTTCCTAGTACCACCAATGAAGAGACTATGAAAGTTGCAGAACTCTACAGACCTTTCACCGTTGTCGTTACGATCACCAAGACCGTGTCTCCCCATTGGATGTCTGAGCCCATAGTTATCAGCGCCAACTTTTGCATTAAAATCCCCATAACCATTATACTGTCACCTTTAGGTGTTCTGCTCTGAACGGCGTTTAGTTGTTTGTCGAAGGAGTCTTTCGCCAAGACATTGTCGGGTTCAGTTGGAGCATAACGAAACGAAACCAGTTTATGCCGTCGAAACGTCAACTGGGCCACATGGAACAGTTGACGCGCTATGCCCCATAAGGGGTTAGGGCAATTAAGAGATACAGTCATGATCCTAACTCCTCTCGAGTCCTTGGTCCCTTTATTGGACTTTTGCGCCCGTTATTTATTTAATATAAGCATTACATCGAGAGCAGTGGACGGAGTTGTCCTTTGAAGCCCAGTGATTACAATACAAGCCATTCGCTGCGCCTAAAACTCTAAATTACATGCAGGCGGCTGGACGGGACGAGCGGACGGCAAATTTTTCATTGGTCAACTTTTGATTAATTATTCTCATTCGCAGTCTGTTCGACATACACACGCTTTCAGATTTCATTGCTTTCCAAGAGCCGGCGCACACGATATATGCCTTTTTTAAATGGATATATTCGACGACGATCTCCGAAGATCTATTTTCCCATGAGCGACAGTGAGTTTCTCATCAGTCATCATCTTATGGGTGGTAAATTCAAGCATAAAGCTCTGAAATGTTCGCCTCATCTACAAATGAGGGGCGCTAAACCATATGGTTGTAAGTGCCATACCAACGAAAAACCATTTTATTGGCTTAAAATGATATATGTGTCGGCACACACTTGCTATTAAAAAATAAGTACGAGAAAATGTCCCGTAACGGAAAATATCGGGAGATGCAAGTCATAAAGTTGTAAGTGGCTCCTTGTTGCAGTAACGAAAGAAATCATTAGTAAAGTTGCAGTTAATAAAATGGATAGTATCGGTATTGAAAGTGATGAAAAAAAACGCGTAAGGTTTGCAAAATGGAACAAAAATATTAGGGAGCCCCTAGACGATCGAGCCGTTTGATCAACCGGTTGCAGTCCCGTAAAGCACGGACGCATCAATCAACCTTCTACACGGTCAATCAACTCTTAAAGCAACGCTTCGCTTCAATCAACTCTCCAAGCTTTGGATCAAAACTCATTTTCAGTTGCGTTTCCGACTCGGAAAGAGTGTGAACTGAAGTGTATGGTTTCCAATACATACATATTTGGCCTTTCTTGCCATGAAATTGGTTGCCCTCAAGTGAAAAAAATAAGTTAAGAGGAAACGACGTTGGTCCAAGGAGTAGTATACTCAACGTTCCTCCTATACTCAACGTTTTCCACGATACGGAACCAGAAGACTACAAGATCTTCATTGGAAATTAGAAAACCAAGAGAGTTTTGATTTTTTACTGAAGCTCAAAATAGAGAAGAAGGATATAAATATGCGTGAAGCGATTCCTGCAACTCAGACTTTCCGGGTGCATTCGATTCAATCAGGTATGGATCATGAATGAATAAAACGGCATGGATCTCAAACTCAGTTCATACATTCAAAATCTAACAGTTGGTATACTTACTAAAAATAAGAAGAAGACAACGTCAAAGTGAGGAGAGTTGTTAATTACCCAGAACGAGCGAAGCGTACAGCCGCAGGTTAAATCCTATTGAATTGAATGAAATGCCTGTTGTGTGCACGTATCTTGTTTACGACATGTTAATTTTTCAAACATGCAATTCACAATTTAATACGTATACAGCACACGCATCTCATTAAATTCCATGACACCTATGACAGCCAATTAACGTTCGAGAGCTGTCAGATAGATATCAGGGCAACAACTCTGTGGATGTAATGACACGACCCAGCAGCACAAATCCAACGAGATCTAACAACAGACCTGGATCAAAGACCGGTCTGCCAATTTGTATGGAGATCTTACGAGATCCGGGCGAATTGAATGCACCTTCTATCACATTGATGTACCTAGCTTCTAGCATGTAGTTGGAAGACCTGAAATTCATGTGCGCCATTGCTCCCCAGACTCTGAAACTCATTATAATGGAAACTTGTTCAGCAATTATCGAGTGATTGGCGCAATGCTTGATCAAAATTGGCCTAGACGGTCAAGCACCCTCGTCAACCGCTTGAGTCAATCGAACTTTCTATCAATCACCGTCAACGCTTGGCTCAAGCGTTAAACCGGTCCCTAGACGGTCAAGCACGCTTGATTCAATCGATAGACACTAGCTTTTGATCGTCTAGGCAGGGGCTCCTTTAGAAAGGAAAATAAAAATAGAGTATTGTTGAGCTATGAAAGCACAAATAAAAATATTTTGCCGGATAAAACCCGCCAACATTGGTGTCGCGCTCGGTGGCCGTGATCGTTCGGTCATCGCTCTACGATACTAATCTAGAGCTCGGAGTTCAAATCTCGGCGCGATCAAAAACTGCCTGTGGGTACTAATAGAACTCTCACAGTGCTCCGAGCTTGTCAGTATAAAGACGGCGCGGATAGGAGGTGTATGCTAAACTGCATTTCCGAAAAGTAGATATGCTATTGAAACGTCAACAAGGCATAGAAATGCTAGAGATGTTGACGCGCCCATGCCCCTGGAGGGGTCAAGGCAATTAGAGGAACATTGGTGTGCTTTCCAATTGTTTTAAAGGCACTGGCATTTTTATACCCTAGACCTTTCGATAAAATGAAGCTAGAAGCTTGGAATCTTCACCAAATGCTCGTAGTATGATGTTGGTTGGTATTGAAAATGGGCGTGATCCGGTCAAGGGAGCGCCTGCCTCCCCTACATATTTAAAATAATTAAATGTATCTATAACTTCCGATTGAATAAACCTGAAAAGCCCTAACTTTGGTAGACGACTTGAAAGGGTCATTTGGTACTCTTATGTAAAAATGAGATTTATCAGTTGGGAAATAACGGTACTTTTCTTACAAAAAGCCCCGCATTATCCTTTTCGGGGTTTTTGTCTATAACTCTTGGACCAATTGACGTAGGGAGCTGATTCTTTCAAGCCACCCAGAGTTGACATCTGTCCAACATGCGATTCAACCAAAATTAAAATATGTAGTTACTGCCTTTTCAATGGAGCTTAAAAATCGAGCTCAAACTGAGCAGGAATTTCACCACAGACAGGCTGAAGCAGCCAGGAAGAAAATGAGTAACTATTTATCTAAAAGATCTGATCATGACGTTAGTGTTGTACAATTCGACCTCGAGCAGCAAACATATCTCCCAACCTTAATCCATTCTAACATGTACTTTAGCCGCCAGCTTGCTTGTATTTATATGGGTGTCCATTTAGAAGACGAAGACAAAGGCATCCTTTTTTTGGGATGAAACCGTTGGGCAGAGGAGGGGATCTAATGGAACAGCTTCTTGCTTGTACGAGTTCCTTACCAACGAGAGCTTTGGATACTGTCATAAAAGAGCAAGGCTCATTCTGTGGTCCGATAATTGCGGCGGTCAGAACAAGAATCAAGCAGATCTGGCTATGATTTTGACATTGGTAGCAAAGGGGTACTTGTCAAAGGTAACTCATAAATTCCCAGTAAAAGGTCACACCTTCCCTTAGTGCGATCGAGATTTTGCCATCATTGAGAAAGCAAAAAACATTTTGGTGTTAGCACCCCTCAAATATAGTGGGCGTTTGAAAAGTTTTGTTTGGTGTGCTATCAGAAGGGAAACAATTGATTGCCGTTGGATCAAATTGAGAACAAATGAGTTCAATTGAAATCATCAACGTCTGGCCCTGATCCCGTGATAATTACGTCCGTGCGGCGCGTTCCGCCGTATGCATGTATTTTGGCCTTAACCCAGCAAACTGCGGTACACCTCCGTGCGTAAGGATGTTCACCAGACATCCACGCCCTGCATAAGTGCAGAATGCAACATTTTCGGTTGCATTCCCCATTTTTCCCTATAGCCTTCCTACAACAATATAGAGCTGTAGTAGTTTTACTCATCACGCTTCATAGTGTTAAGCTTCCAGTTCAACTGTTTATCCAGTATAACGACCAAGAGATTTGCTTGGTCGATTAAGGTCAATCTCACTCAATTCCTGCTCTATTGAAGGCTAGTGATGGAGCGTGGAGATTTTCGCAAGAATTTTGTAGGCTGTGCAGAGTATCGAGGTGTTTTGGTAGTTGTTGAAGCCTAGCTTGTCCCCTTTCTTGTAAATATATTCCTTTAGCATCCTTTCTTCTTCGGGATATATGTTTATATGACGTTTTTAATGTAACTTCCGCTGGTATTTCGTCGATATTTCGATATAGTACTGGAGTCCAATGTAAGAAAGCCTTCGCCATCTGTAACCGACTGGAATTTACACCAGTTGTAAAACAGTACGAAGACTACGAAAACGTATGTCAGCCCATTCCTGCCCGGGTCCGTGACCCGTGCTGACTGTTGAGAGTTTTTGAGATGGTCAGCATGGATCAAGGACCCGGGCAGGACTGTACGTTTTCGTAGAATTGGTACTATGTTTTACAGTTGGTGTAAACTTGAGCCGATTACAGATGACTATGGCTTTCTTGCATTGCGTTCCAGTACTATAACAAAATAATTAAAATTGCAAAATTAAAAATGAGCTGGGCCCATAACCTGTTATAAAAACTACACGTTTCGGCAAAGCGAACGATATAAAATTTATTCCAAAGTAGTTTAAATAATGCATACAGTTACAGTACAAACTTATAGGGTTTTTCATATTATTTCACAACAGACATTATTTTAATATTTTTCAACAGACTTTATTATTTGTTTGGGTTTTTTATTACAATCTTTGTGGCTTCCATATATTATTATTTTATTCATAATTACAGCTCGGGATAGATGCCCGTCAACTTCAAGTGCCGACGATTCTGGATCTGATCAGGAAGGAGATAGGGAAATTAAATGTGAGCAAGATTCGATGGGGATGAATAATAGCAATGTTGCTGTGCGAAAACGACGTGGAAATTTGCCAAAACATTCGGTTAAAATTCTAAAAAGATGGCTCTACGAACATCGGTACAATGCATATCCAAGTGATGCCGAAAAATTAACTCTGTCTCAAGAGGCAAATCTGACCGTTTTGCAGGTAATGTTGTTGTAGATTTTGGGAATCTAGCAAGATACCATGTTGGGGCTTTTTCTATTGCAGGTGTGTAATTGGTTTATAAACGCCCGGCGACGGATTTTGCCTGAAATGATACGTCGAGAGGGCAATGACCCATTACACTACACGATATCGCGGCGAGGCAAGAAGCTTAACGCCAGCGGACAGGGTAGCTTCGGTGGAATGAATATACCAAATCCAATCACAGGAAGTCCAGCTTCAGAAGTGGTAATTTACACAAAGGCATTAGCAAACGCAATTGGATAACAAATAATATTCCCATATAGATTGTTGGAGCCACCGAGGAAGTTGGCGAAGAACACGACGGTGTTGCTAGTGTTCTCACTACTTTGGGTCATCATTATGTTCAAACTTCAAGCGGCCACGTTGTTAAAGTGGAATCCAAAGTAGAATACGATGAGAATGTAATCTACAGGTAAAGTATCGAACATTAAAAACAGCTTCCTTTCCTAATGAATATTACCAACATGTATTGTCCTAACAATTTTACGAAATCGATCTATAAATTGAAATAAACTATACTCAATCAAGACAATTCTATCGTCCAATGATACCCATTCAAGCCCAGCAACTCCGATATCCCTATCAATTTCCTGCTACAAACTATTTCCAATTCACTGAGAGTGTCAATACGATCAGGTAAAATGTATCACTTAAACATATTTTGCTTTTTTGAATTGAAATTAACAGGTCTGAGGAAGACAGCCAACAAGAATACGAATCATGCTCGCACAGTGAGGAGGATACTTCCAAGTTTGATTCTTCCAATGCATGGCAAGGTGTTATTAGGTAAGAAACAAGGAATTTCAGCGTATTGTTTATTGTCTTAACTATTATGATCATTATTTACTTATAGCACCGAAGAAGTCACAACAAGTCCATCGAGTTCATACTGGAGTGCACCACATCCGCATTTAGCACATTTGCCACAACTTCCCCATCCCCTAAGTGGAAATACATCTAGTCCTGTCGGTATGTATTTGAATGTTATGGCTGTGTAAATGAAAATCACAATTCCTAACTTGTCTTGTCTTTATAAATTTCTAGGAACCACAGCTGCAGTTCCTATCGGAATTTCCAGAGTCCAAGTGATGCCTGCACACCCATCTCCGGTTCTTACACAGAATTCATCAGACTCGAATTCGTCGGCCAACAATCAGATAGTTTTAAACAATACACAGGACGTGGCAGCAGCCACCGTAGGGGCTGAAGCAACAATTGTAACATCCAATATGTCGAACCAATCAATTACCAGCAATAATAACAACTCCCCAGGAACTACTCCTTCGCACAATCAAACGTTACAAGCACAATTGACTCATGGACACTTCGTTAAAGGTATGTTAGTTTTATGCGCAATTTATACGTAAGCTTGCTTCCAGTAACGCAGTAGCTAACTTTAGTCGAATAAATATGTTGACTAAAGAAGAGCGTATTCGGAGGTGGGCTTTCATAATACAACTTTGAAAAACGATCTTTGGGAATTTTGATAAATAGCCGGGAAAAGGACAGTTAAATTTTGGTGTTTTTTTTTTTGTATTTTTGCTACGTGTTTAAAAAAACGGGCAGGAAAAATGATTTTCAAAAGACGAGGTAGTTAGTATAGAAACTTTTAAAGAAAAAGGACAAAAACGCAATACATATGTATTGCAAAATGAATGAAGGAGCCCATGAAGTAGTACTTTGCCTTAACCCCTAGCGGGGCATAGCGCGTCAACTACTCCTGCGCGCCATCGTACTCTGTTCTGGGCAATGGGGCGCAACTCCCCAAAAGACTTACCCAGTGCCAGACACTCCTTTGCCACAGATCGACGCCATGTGATTCGAGGACCCCCTCTTGCGCGCTATTGGCGCAAAAAATATTTGATGGTATTAGTGATCTGTAGCGAGTCGTTCTTTTTGAACGACTCAGTAGAACGAGCGAAAGATTTGGCACAACTACATAGCATCCTAGTCGTTCAATTTAAGAATGACACACTGTAAAACGAATATCCAAACTAGCCCCCCTCCCCCATTAATACTACGCAAGGCATAGACAATCCACGCTCATTTAAAATTTCTCATTGCATATACCCGTTCCCGTGTATTACATTCATTCACATCATTATCGCGTGAAATAACTGAGTCTATACTGAATTACCCAATGTTTTATGTTAGTCATGACTCATCACCACAGCCAATCAGTATGCCTCAATGAAATATAAAAGTGTGCTGTTTGTATTAAAAAGCTCATAGCTCACATTGCGAATTACTCATTTGATGCACAGAGGAAATTGTCTGGTTGTTGGTATGAACTGAGAAGTTCGGTCTACAGCACCAACTCAAAGCAATAGCATGTAGCATGGGGTTTGGGAATGGAGAGGCATGGCTGTGACTGCGAGTATGACGATTGACGGACGACAACGGATGATGTTGTGCTTTATGTGATCTGTGTAGTGTAAGACGGTACGGCACGGAGATTCAAACTTAAACGTATAGGAATGCAGAGCTGGGAAGGGAGAGAATAAAAAACATAGTGTACACATCTAAAGTGACTAGCCTTAGACTGTAATGATTGATATGAATGAATTTAGCTGGGATTCGGGGATATTAGGATGCGATACGAATGACTCGTATGTGTGATAATGTAATGAGGAATTCGTGAATAAGCTGTTATTGCATAGGTTTTAGGTTGAACATGTTTTTGGGAATTTGTTTCACAGTGTGTAATTTTTAAATTGAACGGCTCGACAGCTAAGTCACTGTGCTGACTCTGTCGCTCATTTTGTTGAGCCGTTCACAAAGAACAACTCACTTATGTGTTGCACATCACTATGTCGAAGGGTTTCGACAGTCCAAGAGCAACCAGAATTGTTCTGTGACGTGGATGAAGTTGACTGAGGCCATTGTGGATACGAGTTGTAATGGCATCCAGGGCCGTCGTCGTACTGTGCATCCTTCTGAAGCCGTCCTGGCGGTTTGCAAGCTGGATGTGGGCCGCAAGAACAGGGTGGATTAGTGCTTCGAGCGTTTTGGCAACTGGTGATAGAAGTGTGATGGGACAATAGGACTCGCCGAGTGTTGCTTTTTTCTCGGGTTTCAAGACTGGGAATACTCTCCCTTTCTTCCAGAGTTCCGGAACGATCAGTGATGTGATGGATAGGTTGAATGTAGCCGTAAGACATTCAATAGCTGTTGAGTCGAGAAGCATTGTCATTGAGATTCCTTCACGTCCCAAAGCTTTCGAGCTATTCGCCTTCCTGATTGCTGCAGCCACCCCGTCCGCGATGAAGACGGGTATGTTGTCTGCGCTTCGGTTATGAATCATCCTGCGGATTATGCGCTTTTGTCTGTCTGGTGGAGGATGTTCAATAAATTGCTTATTGAAGCGACTTGCGCAGTGGGTAGGGTCGCTGATTGAATTTTCTCCGAACTGGATGGCGACATTCCCTTTTTGTTTTGGTGGATAGAGAGGGCACGAACTGTCGACCATAGTTTGATTATACGTGTGGTCAGGTTGCAATCCTTCAGGTGCGCACTCCATTTTAACCTCCTGTGTTCGGCTACTAGTCTTTGAATTTCACAGTTCATTTCGTGAATTCTGGAATCGGCTGGGTTTGTGCTCCTGATGTCGTCTCTCTCGTCTGCCAATCTGGCGGTTGAGGTAGGAAAGTTGGACCGAATTTTCGGAATGCGTCCTGCAGGAATAAGCAGCCGCTTTACTAAGGACTTTCCTGATGTTGGATTCGGCCTTAGTGTCACCATAGACTGTCGAACTCGATCTCGAACATGGTACAAATGGACCGGGTTTCTTCACGTTTATGTGTGTGTGTGTGTCTTGAGCTATTCAGAGGACATTTGTACCAGGTTCGTGTTCGAGTTCGACAGTGTATGGTAACACGTACGTACGTCGGAAGGAGTTGGCAGGGCGAGGAATTTGGCACTAGTATAGTGGTGAAGCAAAAAACAAAAGTGCGATGTTCGACAGATATGATGATGTCTGTCGATTTGCCAAGCCTTATCACGATTGGTAAATGGTGCGAAGATAGTGTAAGGACCGGCTCCCATTGAGCTTCATTTATGAGGCTTCAACAGGTACCGGCAATACGGGTGGGCGTGTCGTCGTTCAGAGTACAGAAATTTGAAGCATCAAGTTGTTTCGCAATTGAAATACCTCTGGTGTCGTTGTTAAGATGTTCATGGTGTGCGTTAAAGTCATCAAGCAGGAGACGGTGTTGACCAGTGAAGAAAGTGTTGATATTTACATGGTAACCCGAGGGACAACTGAATACCGGTGGAATATATTTGTTGTAAATTTCAATATCTTGCATGGTGATATCGGTGTTGGTGACATCTATTTCCCGGTATTGCACGGAATCATGAATGATGAAGGCAAGCCCTCCTCCAGCGTTGGCCAAACTGTCTTTCCTGATAATGACGTAGTCTGCATGAGCGTTGAGGGACCAATTGGAATGCAATTTCATCTCCTGAATGGCTCCAACTTGGATGCGGTGTGTCCATGAATGAGGCGAATTTGGCTATTTCATTTTGCAGCCCGTTGCAATTTAATTGGAGGGGTGAGAGCGTGTCAAAAATGGGGTCCGGTGGTGCAGGCGTAAGGTTGTTTTGTTAAGGAATCCTATTGGAACTATTCGCAGGGGTCGTTGGGGTTGACTGGAAGCTCGTACGGTTGTTCACTGGTATAGGAAGGTGAGGCGAAGTTTGACGAGCTCGCTGCTTGTGTTCTTCTGTTCCTGCACTGACTGAGAGTAAATGAAAGATTCCCGTGACTGTGATGGTTTCATCCGGAGTAGTTCCTTAGGTCACACCACTCGTCGCGGCAGTTGCATCTCACTCACGTCGCATTGGGGTGCAGCACTCTGTTGCATACACAACAGAAGATCCACGGAACAGGGTTACTTTCAATGCCGGCGAGGAGAAGTAGTATGCAGTTGCACCGAGATGTGTTGCTCCCAATAAACACAAAAAAACGAATTCAAACATGTAATACAATGACACATTTCCTTCTTGCATTAAAGGGGTTTGGCAAGTCTTGGCCGTTGTAAAACCGGTCATTCCGGTGCGTAGAACTGGCTGCCGCAGGAACGCTTCGGTACGTAGAAGCGGATGCCATAGGAACGGCTAATCTCACGTCACTAGCTTTAGCGTGAAACTCCAGCGGTTTCTAAGCTTAAGTTTAAGGTTGTCAACGATCACACTACGGTTTTACAAACCACGTTTGATAACCTACTTGATCGTGTGAACCCCTTGTCAACTAATTTGAAGTCTTGTTCTCCTGTCAAACCGTAGTTAGACGGTGCTCAACTTTCTTCAAATGCTGGTTTGTTAAACCGTAGTTTGATCATGTCAACGCGCCTTTAGCCTAATCGTCATGGGGCTCAGTATTCGGGACACATATGTAAAATATGTCACAAATAACTGAGATTAGTTTCAAATTGTGAGCGAAGCGAACACTAGGTCAGAGAGCGAGCGAAGCGAATTCTAGCAGCTAGTCTTTTGGTCTCATTGTGCGACGTAGCAATTATAATTTTTTTTCTTATTCCGAAGTAAATGTAAACATTTTGATCTGAAACATTATTCATATCAGGGAAAACCGCTCTGATACATCGTTTCGATCGTATGTCACAATAAAAATCATTTGAAATAATGCGAGAATACCTAATTTGACTTTTTTTTCGATTTTACAGGAGGTATTCTTCGCGATGATAAGGATAAATTCAAATGCCTTTACCTACTTGTTGAAACCGCAGTCGCTGTACGTCAACGTGAGAAGGAGCAAGAGGATGTTCACGTTTTGGGTAATTAACTTTCAAACGAATTGATGTCGAAGACGAATTAGAATGAAACGGATGACACGATACCAACAAAAACAAAACTCAACTTGCCACAATCTGGCATCCAAATATAACGTATAATGCACCCTGGAGTGTTGTAGTTAACGCATCATAATCATTATCATTCATCGCAATTATCATCCAATGTGTTCTACTAAATACACAGATATTTCAAATAAGGCACTTACATTTTCACAAAGAAAACCCAATTATTATTTATAGTTATGGATAAATGCATAATTTTTAATCGTTTCTTAAAGAGAACAAGAAAAATATTAAATAGATAGATGTACACTATTATTACTGTATCAACATTGTATCGAACTCTATAAAACAATCAAAAAAATTGTTTTACAAACAATCTTGGACGTTGTCGGTGTAAAACTAGCCTAAGAGTGAGTGGTGGATAGTTTCCAGCAAAGCCAAACTCGCTCATTCGCCAAACATAATTGTAACGTTTAGTTGAAAAATAAAAATGCAAAGATTATTTTGTCCTTTTTACAATTTACCGAATAAAATAAAAGGCAACATTCGACACTGTCCAAAGAACCGAATTTCAATGATGTAATGTAGTCAAAGATTGCAAAGGACATATTTTCTACGGTATTCTCACGAGCTGGTCAGTGAAGAGAGATTCAAATAACAAATACATATATTTAACACCAGCTTATGATTAAGGGAATGATAAGGAAACGGACTAAACACTAGAATTAATCGTAGAACTAGCGAAAACAATGAAAAATTGATACAAATAACATTTTTAAAATGTTCAAATTCTATATTAAATGTTGTATGTTATAATTATTATTAGAAATCATCTCTATATATATGTATAAATATAAATTATATACGACTTAAGGAAATGTATATATATAATAGAATTATGAATGTGAAAAGCGTGCGTCCGATCCACGACTATTGAAAAGCACATTTCAAGCATGTATGTTAACAAGTGACATTTGAAACTCGGTGATTTAGAATATGACGCGAGAGTTACAACTAAAATAAGTTCTTCATAATACCCTCTTCCACCTGTATAAATGATCATCTCTCTTTTGCACGTGAAAACAGACATGTTTTTCGATTTCGTTATACATTAAATATATATATTTGGAAAATTGAACTTTATCTACTACTTACAAATCGTTTTATACTACCGTTCGAAAACAGAATAAAATGCAATAAATACACAAAACATACACCACTATGAAACCACATACATTATCAACCAGTTTTTACCCGTAAAACATAGTAAAACAATCAAAAATAAACTTGTCCAAGACTCTAGGATAGTCTACGGACAGTCGAGACTAGCTTCGAATTGAATTGATTATTTTATATATCCGCAACCAATTAGAGTCCAGAGATGTGTCAATAATTGTAAATATCCAATTATATATGGTAACGATATTATTGGAGAAATCGTAATTTTAGAGATGTAGAGTAAACAAAGAGCTATTGAAGAAATGAATAAATAAATGTATATGTATACAGAATTTAGTTTTAAATAACATTTTGAATGTATTTGTTTTCAAAGAAATAATATTTGGTTTAAGTTTAGAATTACATACCGTAAATTACAATGAACGCGACTATTTTACTATTTTAATAATTCTCACTTGAAAATATGTACACTGAATTTGCTTAATTTAATTTCCTTTCAGTTTCTCAAGTTTTTTTTATCATCTCCTTTACGTTCAAGACTTGTTTATTGGACTCATCTTAACTTTTCAATTGTAATGGATTTCAAAGATAAGATGTATTAATTGCGAAATCGTGTTGTTTTTTATTCAGCCAGGACAACAGGTGACGTGCTCGGTGGTCATGTGGTCACGGTCATCGCTCTACGGTCTTAGAGAGACGGAGGTTCTTCGGCGTGTTAATAAAAACTGCCTGCGGGTACTACCAAAGAGGATTAATATTCTGCAAGAGTGATCACTCCATAGAACTTTCCCCTCTGTCATGTATTGACAAATAGTATAAGGCGAAATTCACACACACGACACTGCGCTGCACGACTGCATGAAATTTCAGTCGAGATACACAGCATCAAATGGGCGGATTCACACTCATCGCTCAGCATGCGATACGATCGACTATGCTTGGCTATTGTGCGTGGCTGCGTCGGAGCTGAAAATGTAGCTAATCTGAATATCGCCTAAACTACACAGTATAGATAGGCAAGAAAATGAATACATACAAATCTACCGGCGGAGGCTAAAGTTGTATGGAGTGAGCTTTCTTGTGTAGTCTATACTATTGGTCAATACATACAAATCTACTGGTAGAGGCGAAAGTTCTATGGAGTGCTCACTGTTGCAGAATATCAATCCTCTTTGGTACTACTAGAACTCCCACAGCGCTTCGAGCTTATCAGCATAAAGACGCGGATAGGAAGTGTATGCTAGCAACTGCACCACCCGAAAAATATATGCTATCGAAACGTCAATAAGGCATAGTAATACAAGAGATACTCATATTGACCATGCCCCTGGAGGTGTCAAGGCAAAATTAATAACATAACACCAACTTCGGGTTGTAAAAAGAAAATTTGGAAATCGTAATCTCTTATTAGCCGATTTATACATGTTTTTCAATAGGCAGGAAGTATCTTTAGGAACAACTGGACGTCATCCCAGTCATCATACGATGCAATCCGTCGTCAGATCGATCTGACGATATTTTGATCTTCATATCAATCGCACAGTTTATGTGACTATCGTTGACGATTTCACTGATCTGACGATCAAATTTTATCTGCCGATTTTTTGGTGCGATTTTACTGCAATCCGTCGGTCTGACAATCGATTGGACGGTGTATGTAATTATCGCAAGTAAACGTCAACTTATCAAATTATTCAATTGTGAAATTTGCCCGATTCTGGTGATTTTAATGGATCTGTAACGCAAATATAAAATATGTAGCATACGAAAATGCCTCACAAATCCAAATAGTTAACAACAATTAATTTTGGTTATATTGGGAGTGAATCATAACCTATATTTTTTGAATTGTCATTCGTTGTCGCATCGCATGAAAATGTAGTGTATGTGCAGCAGAGATCGTCAGATATTTTGTGGCGGTCCATCGTCAGATCGATCTGACGATGGATCGCACCGTCTATGGCGGATCTAATGATTTAAATGGCTCTGCAATTAAAATATCAAATATGTGGTATACGAAAATACCACACAAATCCAAATAGTTAACAAAAATTAATCTAAGTTGTATTGGGAGTGAATCATAAGCTATTTTATGAATTCAGTCGTTATCGCATCGCACGAAAATCGTATGGTGTGAGCAGTGGAGATCGGCAGATATTTTGTGGCGATCCATCGGACAACGAATTGTATAATGTATGGCGGCTACTATATAAATTAAAGATACTAAATTACACACTATTTTCACAAAAAAAAAATATAAACTTCTTTGCTTTGCCTGTCAACTGTCTCAACGAGAGTTTGCGCATCGTTTTAGGGTTACCCAAACATCACGGGACAAAAACAGAAGTAATTTATCACACACATTCGGTTTCAAATCGGAATTGTACATGCATGCATTATTTCCATATACATTATTTCAGGGTGACAATTTAACTTCGTATCTGGCAATGATTTTCGAAAAGCGTCTAGCTATTGTGGCTGTTGCTGCTTTTCGTGACACCTTGCTTCCGATCCTACGATGAAACTTCGCAATTCACACGCTCAACAAGTGGTTCATGCACACTATCTGTCTCGTTCTGCCACTTGGCTTTTCCGCTTTACCACATGGGTAAACAAACTTCTCTATCCCATTTCGTTACACTAGCCTTTCATGGTTGCCGCTTGCCGTCGTCATTCTTTGAGAAGATTTCGTGGAGTTTGGTTCGCGGACGACGTGCAGGTTGTGCTTTGGCCAACAGGCACCACTGTGTAAAGTGAAACGTTTGTTTTTGTAGGTATATCGAGTTCGGCCGCGTGTACTCATTGTTGTGCATTTCCCTGCAGGTTTCCGCAGCATCGCTGGTTGGAAAAAACTACTGTTCCGTTGGCATGTCCAGCAAATTTCGTGTGAATTGGTTCCAAAATCGCAGAAGTATATAGTTTTCCGCAGTTTTTGGTAATTACATAAGTGGCAGATGAAAATGAGCTAAAATCGGTGGAGTGCAGTGAATTAATTTCTTGTGTATCTTCGCGTAGAAGATAAAAGTCAAAGAAAGAATGTAAAAGTGACGCTCTTTTTGTTTTCATTTTGTGCATTCATTGCGAAATACGAAAGTTACGAGTGCTAGAAGTTCCTTTCTTCCCGGTGGAGATTATGCGGAACGTGTTGTCCATCTGCGGTCGCGTAATGCCGTTGAGTTGGTGAGCGGGAGTGCTTTGGTCCCAATTTAGCTGTGGATGCAATGCGAAAAATTATGACATGGGCTCGTGTACTAGGCGACACTTTTTGTTGTCAACATGTTTCTTGCAATTGGTAAGTTTCTGTGTCTTGTAAGTTTGCATTCTTGTACTCATGTAGTATTCAACCTCTTGTAATATGACCGGACTAGTTGCACGGTTCGCTGACTCTTTGAATTCTGGTTTGACGAGGGGCTGGTGACTAGTAACTTATCTAGCCAATAGTAAAGGTGGTGCGCGGCTTCAACTCCGGTGGATAACGAACGATTCATGAGTCATTCGCCATTTGTGGAAAAGATAGTGAAGCATAATATTTCTAGTGAATTTCTTTGTGTCGCGCTTGCCGCTCGGACTCGCGCTGATTGTTTCTGACGGCGTTGGTGAATGAGCGCAATTTTATTATCATAGTACCTTTTTTTATATATCAGAGGAATGATGTGCAGATTAGTTTGCCAAAATGTTGTGCATTGGTGGATCTATAGATCTTATATTTATGTATATGTACAGGAATCTCTCCTACAACACTAGTTTCATTCTAACACCTAATGAAATGGCGGAAACCCTCGCATGACACGGATCTAAAATTACTATACATACATATGTATGTATATGCAAATGTAAAATTTGAACATTGCCAGCATTATCTTAAGCCCGACACACTTGCGTCCAAAATCCATTTTCCCCGAGCGAATCCAAAATTTCCCCGTCAAATCCATACATCGACCGGGGAAATTTTGGATTGGAAGCGGAAAAAGCGGATTTTGGACGCATGTGTGTGCCCACCGTTACATAGAGATTCGTTCGAATTTATAAAAGGTCTTCTAAGTGTAGAGAAATTGTGTGAAATAGTATTTTAAGCCTTCAAAACGGAGGATTAAATAAAAGGAGGTTTAAGAAACATTCTTGAAAAAAAAAAACTTTTTAGTTTACAAAAATGGTTTTATGAAAATTGCATTGCAGTTCCGAATTAAGTCTGAGGACCGATTTCTCAATATCTGGTTAAACTGCCGATTAACTAACCGGATCATTGAACGTGCCCGTACATCGCAGGCTTTAGCCTAAGGGTGTGAACCGCTCAACGCTCTAGTAAGATAAGTTGATTTTCTTGGTGGAAATCTGCCGTTAGACCTGTTCCTAAACCCAGTCTACCGACTTAAAACTGGTGTTCTGTTAGTAACGGTTTCGAAAAAAACGAATAAGTAAAAAAACGGCTTGTGGTCATAAAAACCGACTCATGATCGGTAAAAAAAACCGACTCATTGAATTTAAAAACCAATTCACGGAAAAAAGCCGACTCATTAAAACCGACCGGCTCATGGTTAAAAAAGCCGAGCTAAAAACCGACTCATTAAAAAAACGATTCACTGAGTATTCAAGTACTCAAAAACCGACTGGCTCATGGTTAAGGAAACTGAGTTAAAAACCGACTTATTAATTAAAAACCAGCTGGCAAGGTAATTTTGGGTCGCTGATTCCGAGTCTGACGTGGAAAAAGAGAAAAAAAAACTTTGGGGTTGCCCACCCCAGAATAGGAACCCTGTTTTCATGGGAAAATACTCGTCCCATTCGGGTGTTTCGAAGTACCAGGTTTTTTTGGTTCGCTGATTGAAGTAAAAAAAAGACACCTGGCGCAGTGAAGCCAGAGGAACTGATTTTTGATATGGGCTAATTCGGGATCATTTATGAGTTTATGTATAATTATGATATGAGTGGGATACTTAACTGCAGTTGTTAGTACCAGGTGCAGCTGCAGAATTATGTATTTCGATATGCGGGCGATATTTTCAGATGATGAAACTTTTTAACTGTTCGATTGATTTTACAATAATATGAATTTATTTATCTCCGGTTTCATTTTAAGCTTCATCAACTAAATGCCTTTCATGTAGGTACATTTTTGCTTATTACTTTTTGCTTTTATGTTACCTGGTCTAATTTCAGACATGCATTTCCGTGCACTGATTGCAAATAAATGTGAGAGTTGTTTGGAAACCATTTTTTTTCAGATGGTAACCTTCCGACTGTACCGTGAATTTCCCTGAAACTCCACCGGAAGCTATTCCTCAATAACTTTCACCAACTGGACAAGTTTCGTTCAACTAGATTTTTCCGTTATAAATAAATTGTGTTTTCAAAATTTTACGGTTATATAGCTGTAACTTTGGAACTGACTCATTGATGATGCTGAAATTAAATAGGAGACCAGTTCTGACGATCGCCCACCAATTAAAAAAGTTTCACTTAGCTAGCTTCTTGCGTTATAGAGTTATTTTGCTTAGAAAATTTAGCCGTTATATAGTTGTAACATCTAAACCGTTTGATGCATTTCTCTGAAATTAGATAAGAGCCCAAACCTCCGTAACATCCACCAACTGGATAAGTTTCGCTGAGCTAGCTTTTTTCGTTACGTAGTTATTCTGTTTATAAAATTATGCCGTTATTTAGCTGTAACTTTTTAATCGCTTGATGGATGTTTAATTAAATTCCATAATAGGCTAGTCCTTATTGTCGTCTACGTACAGGACAAGTTTGGTCTAGTTAGCTTTTTCCGTTATGGAGTTATTAGGCTTAGATAATTTTGCCGTTATATAGCTGTAACTTTTTAACCGGTTGATCGATACTGCTGGATTTCAATAGCAGCCGGCTCCCTACTGACATCTATCAACTGAAAAAGTGTCATTTTGCTTACGACTTCCGTTCGACTGTAATCAAGTCCACAACATTTTGCGAGGGAGGGTCTAATAACTGATTTTTTCTTCAAAAATCAGTTAAAAAAAGACAAAAAAAAATGGGGTTGCCCACCCCAGAATGGCCCAAAAAGGACCGTACCACATACCAAATCACACTCAAATTAAATGCTAAACCATTTTCTTGCATAATTCCTTCCTGTAATGTACTACACAAAAACAACTCGATTTTCTCAACGGTTTTTTAATTAATGAGTCAGTTTTTAACTCGGTTTTCTTAACCATGTCGGTTATTAACGAGTCGGTTTTGAGTACTCCAGTACTCGGTTCTTAATGGGTCGGTTTTTGGTGAATCAGTTTTTTAATGAGTCGGTTTTTAACTCAATTTTTTTCATGATCCCGTTGACCGCTAGGAAAAGCGGTTTTCATAAGAACGTAAAATCAACGTGTTATAGGAGGTTACCTGTACTCAAAATCAGACTTCAGTTTTTATTTTAATTTTTGTGTTGCATCGTGACCGCAACAGCCTATAATGCAGTCCATGCTTTCGACACTTCCTTATCCTGGAACTGTTTCGTTTCTTTAGGGCCTTTTACACACTCGACCAATTAGCCGCATTAGAGCACCTATTAGACCGGCCATCAGACCATGCGTTATACCATCTACAGACCAGCTATTATCAGCTATGTTTGTGAGAATTTTTTTTATTATCTTTAACAAAGGTTGAAATTGGACTACTATACTATATCATATTGTAACGGACGGTTTGGTGGGCATCCGAACATACCCGTGGGGAACGATAGGTGCCTAAGTTAACATAATGACCGTGAAGGTCGGGTTGTGCCATCTGGCGAAGAAAAAGGTTCCTCAACGAGCTAAGCAACGACTTATGCTTGCTGTAGCTCAGTTCGGGAGATGTGGGCGGAGTTTTCGCCGCTCGTTGCCCCTGTCCTTTACGTATTAATAAAAATTCATAGGAGTGGGGAAGACAACACAAACACGGGAGGCAAAAATGGGGAATACTAAAAAAAACAAATAAGCGATAAGGATGGAATGGTTGGTGGACGGCGCAGATGCCCTCGCGCTGGCACCGGGGTTCGGGTGTAATGGAACCCTCGCTAAATTCAAAGTGGTAAATGCAGAATGAATCAAAACTATTGCACACGGTATTCATTTTTTTATATAAGAAGCTAGTGTTATCGTATGTATTGAAGGAATGATATCTTCGGCTTGTAAGGTTGTAATAAAAATACATACTACGATGAAAATCGCGCAAAAAGAAAACTGTCTACTTGAATCTATCTTACAAGAATGCAATAAGTATGTGTACGAGTATGTAGTTTCAAAAATCAACGACCTTTTCGCAAATGACTTTCTTGACTTTCCTGTTGTAGTTGTTTTCATAGCTATGTACGAGTACTTTGCCTTTAATTTAGTTCGTTTCGTACATTTCTTGTAGCCAGCAACATAGGGCCAGTATACAGTTAGTACAGCAAGGAAAGAGCGTATCAGGTGTCAAAGAAACCGGAGAAGACATAATACGAATCCGTGCTGTAGCTTAAAAACTTAATATTCCCAAGTCGTAACGTCTTTGTCTTTAGTTAGGCTGCACGAAGACGACAGAGAACCTGTTTGTCTGCATGGCGTCTTGTAACAGTTCTGCGCGGATCTTTGACTCAGTGTATGCTGAGGTAGCACTCAAACAAATTCAAGATGGGTCTCATCTGGTCAGAGCTCAGCTCAGAGGCCACAAGTAATCATCATGTGCTCGACTATAATGATTTTTCTTATCTTGACCTGGAAGTCACCATCAACATTTTTCTCCCTTCCACCAGGAGACATCATCTCCGACATGCATATTGCATTTCCGTGCACTGATTGCAAATAAATGTGAGAGTTGTTTGGAAACCATTTTTTTTCAGATGAAGTAAAAACAAAGACAGCAAATCGTTGTCGGCATGGTTAATAACAGTCATAATGAAAAACAATGGCAATGACACTGAAATTATTCGTAATGATATTAGCCGCGTTTTTTTGATAAAAGTTCTGTATCGAGTATACGTGTTGCACTAACTAGGCCTGTTCCTAAAAACCGTACACCGGTTTGGTCTCGGTTTTTTTGCAGTACCGGTACCAATCTCAACGAGTGCCGGTTTTAAGTACAATACAAGTTTTTTTTTTAAATCAAGAGCCGGTTGTGACATGGATATGTATTATAGTTGGGGGTCATCCTAAAAATTTGTCTGTCACGCCAGATTTCACGATTTTAATTCGGCTTTTAGAAGTGGAAACAAGCCAATTGCAAATGTTTCCAAGTGCAATGAATGTGGTAGCTGAGTGGTGTATCGAAGGCGCGTTCCTTTGCGTATCTATCGAGTGTGGTGTAAGATAACAAACACGCATTACACAAACTTCAAGCGATTGTCGTTTGTGTAAAACTCCATAGTCCTCCCCGTGGGCCCTCTGGAACAGCTAACGCCAACCAAGTTTTGCATTTCAAAACATTTGGTAGAGGCACGATGATCATCCTGAATGGCCAATAACACCAGTGCGTCTCAGGAGGTAGGCGAACGGTGGAGCTGCAACATAGTTGTGAGAACACCAACACGTCACACCCAGCTGAAAGATCATCAAAAGAACGCGCGATCAAAAACGGAGAGCTCTGCGCTATATAAAATAGCTCCCGGCGACTCTTAGGGCACCTAAGGAAGCAACCCGAGTAAAACCGGCGAGTAATACTTTCGCGAGTAAAACCGCTAATGTATCACCGCCTTATATTGACAAGACTCGCCATGAAATTTTGAAATTTTGGTGGATTTCATCGTGTATTCTTTCAGCATTGTTTTTTATTTCATTGTCATATGCATGTTTTAGAAAACTTGATTCTGCGAAAGAAATGAAAGCCATAATTTTACCGAAGACCATCAAGCATCAACAACAGCATTATATCTAGCATAGATTCCATTAACCCGTTCCCAAAAAATGTTGTATGTATTTGCATAAAATTTAATGACAACAATTTCTGACAATGACCTCAGCGCTCTAAACTATGTTGCGGATTTACTTGAAACACGAGGTGAATCAGTAGAAGCTAATGCTTAATGGTAACGATTCTTATCTATAACATCTTACTTTTATGGGTTTTCGTGAGAACTCGATAATTCACGCTAGCATTAATTCATATTGTTTATTCAACGTTCTAAAGGGGATCGCTTTCCAGTTTTCAGGCCGCTTAATACCGTCACGGTCATCGGATTCAGTGACCCCAGCGAAAATCATACCAGGCAAGCTGGCATGGCCGGTTGTTTCGGCCGTGATCCACTCAGTATGTTGGGTGTGCGGAGCGGGAGTTTGCCAAAATCCACCCCAGTACTGTTTCGCGTAAATTAATAGTGGGGGTGGCCTGTTGATCCTCGTTAATAGACTTGTAGAAGTTCTGCTGGCTTTTGGTGAAAGCAGCAGTCTGAACACGTCTGGAGAAGGCTTAGCATGTATCGTCGGCGACGATTTGTGATGACCGCGAGCTTCTGCTTTAGTGCGCCCAGTACTTCCACCAAAGGAGCTCCGGAAGGAGTGGAATACTTAAGGAGGATCTTTTTTTTTGTCAACCATGTACGGGTATTGCCGGCGACAGACTGTGCCAGTCAGCCAATATCCTATTGTAAGGAATCTATTTTCCGCTCAAGACGAATCTTCTAGGCTGAGTATTGTTTTCGTTTAAAAAAGTAAAATTAAAATCAAGCCAGCCTTCAGCCACCTGTAAAGGATATCAAAACGTGGCTACCTTGTTTTTTTTTCAATGCAGACATAATTAATGCACATGCAAGCAAAACTCTAAGCTCCTATATTAATGCCATTTTTCATATCGTGCTTGTGATTTTAATTATTACTCTGGTAGATTAATATAGTATCTGGACTGTGCTGATCTTCGGATTTTGAATTTTTATAAAGCCATTAAGGCTGCGGACTTCCGGTCCTCCGTAGAGGATGAAAACATAGATTTATAGTAAGACCACAACCATATATGTATGTACAACATAACAAAAATATCATATTTGATACGAGGTAACCCCCCTTTCAGACGAGGACTTTAGTGGCCTAACAGCAGAGGAAAACAAAATGAACATATTCAAAATACGAGTACATTTCGCGCCGTGACAAACAACTACTTTCATACCTAAAAGTCCATGTGCATAAATCTAAACACTATTATGTTCGTATAGAAATAGAGCAATTTCTAGCTAAACAGACATACGATGGCTCGATATTTTTGAGACTAGTTGTACGAGTACATTATTATGATATCTAAAGAAACGGCAGTTCTAATCCACTTTGTGGCTATAGATCATATTTCAACGCCCAAGTATAAAACTATTTCTTTGTAGGTACTCTTACATTTCTAGCTGTTTTCGTTTCACCCGGTCTCGGATCTATTTTCATACAAAAGACAGACCGGGTTTGATCCAGGTCTCGTATGGGATCACATCGCATCAATGTTAAAAGTGAACTGGTTGAACGTCAACTTGTTTCGCCCCTATCCAAATGTATACTGAGTCCGCAATTCGCCCCCGCGCGTCGAAGTACTCGTATCTCCATAGTGGCTGTTTAAAGTTCGCCCCTCGTAGATCCGTGGCGTTCGATTCAGCATCTGAAACCGGGTGAATCGAAAACGGCTATTATGATTTTCTATCCCATACACTTTTTCTTACACTTGAAGAGCTTAGATTAGATTCTCAAATGAATCCGACTAAAGTTGGTTATTGAACTTGCGAAACGGATTACGCGTAATTGAATTTTGTTATTTTGTCTTGAAATGTTGCGAGTTAAGCCTTCCCTCCTTGCTCTCGAAAGAATCGTGTGTCAATTGCTTCTTTATTTGAAGGTATTGCAGACAATATTAGAGTGTAGAGGCGGCTATATACTACTGCTACTCAGTTGCCCTAACCCCTCGTGGCAATTGTTCCATGTGGTCCAGTTGATGTTTCGTTGGCATAAACTGGTTTCGGAGAATGCAGTTGCCAGTATGCACCTCCTGCACATCCATGGCCACGAACGTCGTCGTGGACAGGATTCGAACCCGAAACGCCGGTAGTCAAACATGAGGCTAAAGGCTAGTCCTGGGTTGAAAATCGTTCTTAATAGTATTTATGAGTTTGCAGACTTATCCGGTGTTGTTTGTAGCTAGGTTGTAATTAATATTCAGCAACTACAACTCGTCAACAAATAAATTTATTTTCTTTCGTCTGATAATTTTGTTTGATATTCGCCGTAGCTCGTCATATGTATTTTTCTCAATTGCCTCGTACAATAAATTATCTATAGGTTTCGCTTTTTACCTTTAAAATTTTTTGACATTCTTCGCCAAACCAGTCATTTCGTTCGGACCGTATCCAACGACTTTCTCTGCGACTTCCTTAACAATATTTCTCAGTTCCTCCCACCATTGGTTCGATGGGGAAATTCTCGAAGTTGTCTCTTAAGTGATTGTCAGAGTTTTTCTCGCGTGTTCATATGGCGGTGAATATTTGCTATAAACTTTCTCCAAGCCATGGCAAAGATATGACATATCTACAGTATTAATTCGCAGTTTTCGTAGCAAAAATAATTTTTCGTAGCTGCCACGGTTTGCGAAAATATATTAAAATATAAATTGGTGGGTAAATATTCTCGGTTGGCACGTATAACAAAGATTATCGCGAAAATTTGTCTTTTTCTGCTAAATATTTGTGGCGTGTGAACTCACCTTAAGCCTCTTGGGAAAAGTTGACGTGCTATGCTCCACTAGGGGTTAGGGCAAATAGTAAATTCGCTTCGGTGCGTTAAACACCTGAAGTGTGAAAACACACCGCATCAGACAAAACGTTTTTGTCTCATAAGACAAGAAAACGTTTTTCGTTGCAGCACACACCAAGCGAAACACAGTGAAACAAAACAAAACGTTTTTGTTTCGTTTAGTGTGTGTTGAGATAAGATAAAACACAAAAAGTCATAAATATGTTTAATAAATGAAATATACAATAAACTTACCTTGACAATTCATTTCAATGACGTTTGTCTTAAACGAGTTTGTTTCATTCGGTGTGTGTTGACCATATTCAAAGCCATGTATTATCGACAACCAGTCATAAAACGCATCGAGACAAAAACGTTTGTTTTGTTTCATTTCTTTTGGTGTGTACTGCCTGATAAGAAGCAATGGTCGGTTGTTTCTTGAGACAAAACAAAACGTTTTGTCTCACGCGGTGTATTTTCAGCCTTAGTCTTAACAAAATATACCTGCTTATTTTATGCAGAGAAAAAAAATCTTAAATTAAAAAAAATCTTGTCTACAGAAAAAAAGAAAATATGTGCATAATTTTTTTCTAGAATACAAACAATTTCTCATTTGCGACGACCACATCGCGTGCATGCACAATTACTCAGTTCCGCTGCATTTTTCCACTCAATGTAAAAAAAAATAAGTTGCAGCACCTGTCGTTCTTAACGTTCGACTTTATCCTTTTTTGTGTTCCCTTTTGAACTATATTTCTGATACTCGTATACATACGAGTATGTACATGAGTATGAGTACATACGGGTATACACATAGATAATATTGGCTGGACTATACTTTCTCTTTCGTCTACCAAGTACAGGTGAATCGGTAGGATATAATATGTATTTATAACGTTACTCAAATTAAACTTTGAGTGGAAAAGAATTTTCCTTTCAGTGTCATAACAGCGTGTCGGGAAAACTACCGCGAATAACATATAAAAAGGGTCACTCATTACGTTAAGCAAATTGTGTAATTTGTTTATAGACAAATCGAAAAATGGCGTCATCAAACATGCATAATTTCATTATCAGTTCATCCAATCGACAAAAAAAGTAGAAGAAGAAAGAATTTCCCACAAATTCGCAGTAGGATGCTATCTTCTACGATTCCTGTTTATTGATTAATCAATAAAAAATCAAGAAATAATTTTGAATTTTTAATACCAATGACCATTATCCCATAGGCAACAATACCAACACCAGCACCAACAACCCTTTAACTTGCGCGTACGATTTCATGGTACATAGACATTCTTTTTTTAGGTTATTATTTTCGCTAAGCAGGTTGTCCTGATTTAATTGAAGCCTAACTTGAATGGTCGTATGGATCGTTATATTCATTTTTGCTGTCTGTATAAAATTAGCGTATAAACGCACTGCCTCGTGATTCCACAATAAGTGTCACCATGTACTGTCGAACTCCAACTCGATCTCGAACTGGAACATGGTACAAGTAGACCGGTTTTCTTCAGGTTTATGTGAAGTGTGTGTGTGTCCTGAGCTATTCAGAGGACATTTGTACCATTTCGTGTTCGAGTTCGCTGGACTGGTTCGTAGCGCTACGACGACGTCTCCGCAACGTGATTGCAATCGCTCCATTGATCCGCTCTTGAGAGGCTACTTGTGTGATGTGTTGTCACATGAGTGACATTTGTTTGTGTACTAAAAGTGCAAATCGCCTCGATTCGTGTCGTGAAAAAGTAAGTAAAGTGTGATGTTAAAAAATAATTGCAGTCGTGCCATCATACTTTAGCGACTCAGATATCAAATATTTGCAGTGTCAACTGTTTGCCAGATATTTGCTATGTAGCTGTTGAATCAAGAAACAAGTCTTGTGACAGGTAGCGGCTCCTCAAATGTGTAGTCAAGGGGATATTTTGATACATAGCGCTATCTCCTGCCACCTGCTGGCGGAATGCAGCCAATCATTGCTCAAAATGATATACGGACAATACAAGGGAGATGTTGACACGATTCTGTCAACAGTTTATATAAAGAGCAATCTACCCAAAAACTAGTGGAGATCTATAAAATACTCAAACGGGTACTTAACATGCAGGTCGCAGTTGCTGGATCGCTGTTTGTCAGCATCGCGTCATATAGATATTTTAGTTGAAAGTTCTATCACTCTTAAAAATCACCCATTATAATACATACAATACATTCTTTTTTGTGTGTTAGCCGCTTCCGATAAGACTATTTTACTATTCCCGTCAATATTTAAGCTCTTGATATCTGATATGAATGCTGATAAAATATTGATAACGACGCCACGTCGCCTTTATTTGTTGAGGGTTTCATTAAAACTTGGGGTTATTTCAGTGAAATAAAGCTAAATTGTAAGCTAAATTCACCATACATGCTGTCCTATAGTATCGATTTATTACTATTATTTCCACTGAATTAGGTCAATACTTATATGATATACACATAAGTTTTATGCAATTTCTTCGCCTTTGTTAATTGTGAAGCGGCAACTTTGCACGAGGAAGTGTTTAATTTAACAACTTTCTAACTTGAGCCCCTACTGGGATCATATGAAATGATTTCTTAAGCTTTTTTTTTAAGTAAATTCTGGTTTTTATTAAATGCAAGGTCAATTCAGATATTACATATTTCTTTTTCCTCGTGATCGAATTGCATCAATTCGCCATGAAATGATTGCAAGCTCATGGTGATGTGTACGAGCATTCCCCCGTTAACTCAATAAATCATTATGTAAAATATTATTAATTTGACTGTCATATATTTATTAGCTAATACCTGTGTACTTTTTTCTTTTGCAGGTAAGTTCGATGATTAGCAACTTGTGAGTATGTATGCACTTTAGAAGTGAAATTCAATTGAATCTTTTTTGTAAATAAACCGATTTTTTCGTTATAATCAAAACCATCACATAAAATCAGTAAACATTTGTATCTTGTCTTAAGTCGTCATCGTGTATTATTTATTATTTGCAATACAGCCAAATCGCGAAAAATCCTAAACACTTGTTAACAATTGTAAAGTTAACATGTCTGTTTTTCTTCCTGTTGTCGTATGGTATAATTAGTCGAATTATGTATGTAGCTGTGTTGCGAAAGTTCGATTTTTTCTTCATTTTCTCAGCTATACTATAATACATACATAAAGTACATTATTTCTAATCCACGTGCTGTGTACGTGATGGAAGTCGATGTATAGTATTGCTTTCCAAAAATAAAAAAATGTAAACTAACATGCAACGTGCTGGAGTGGAGTTTCCACTTTTCAAAAGACGAACACGCTTCAAAGGAAATCCACATTATGCAGTGAAATGGCATTATAACGATGCTCGCGTTCCCGAGTGACCAATGATCTGGTCTGATCCGGAATCACGTTCCCCTGATCATCATCATCATGGTGGCGTGACAGCCCGACGTCTGATACAGATCCTAAATCTTGGAACATGTTTATACCCTAGACTTTATAAGTATAGGGTATATATTGTTTTTGTCACGACGAAAATATGTAACACCTTAAAGGAGGCTCCGGAGGTGTAGCAATGTATATATATATATAACTGATCACGGTCATCTCCTGATTCGATTTAGCCATGTCTGTCTGTCTGTCCGTTCGCACGATAACTTGCGATAGAATTAAGCTAGAACCTTGGAATTTTGGTCAAATGTTGGCAGTATGATCTAGTTCGTTCGTATTGTAACTGGGCAAAATCAGGCAAAGAGAACGCCTACCTCCCCTACATACATATGTAAAATAATTAAATGTATCTATAACTCCCGATTGAATAAACGTGAAAAGCTCTAGCTGTGGTAGATAGCTCTAGAGGGTAATTTTATACTCTCTTGGAAAAATATAATCGATCAGTTAGAAACTAACGGTACTTTTCTTACAAAGAGCCCCGCACTACCCTACTTTTTGCGTTTTTTTGTCTATAACTCTTGAACCAATTGACGTAGGCACCTGGTTTTTGGCACGTAATCTTTAGATGAAGCTGCTTCAGGTTTAGTAAGATGGACATAATCAGACTATCTCCCCTACAACTATCAAAAAATTAAATATTGCTTTAACTGCGATAAATTTTGAGAGAATTACACTAGCGAGTTCAAAATTTGGTAGAATGTTGGTAGTAAGATCTTGTTAGTGTGTGGTGGTACTGAAAATAGGCAAGATCCGACAAAAGTAGCCCCCACCTCCCCTACAAATGATTCTTCAAATAGGAGATAACTTTCGATAGAATAAATCTAACAAGTTGAAATTTTGGCCAAATATTTGTGAAAGAATCCAGTTAACTGGTATTGAAAATGGACGTAATCGGGCCAAAAGGACGCCTGCCTCCCCTACAAATAATATCGCAAATACATGGTAACTTCCCATATAATGAAGTTAGCGACTTGAAATGTTGGTCAAATATTTGTTGTGTGGGTTAATTAGTTTATTTTGAGAACGGGCAAGATCCTATCTCCCCTATAAAGTTGTGGTAAAAAGGACTTACTCGTCTCAAATGGCGTCCACCTTCCCTACAAATGTTCTTTCATGGTGGCTTCATCGGCTAACTTGTGCGCAAACCGACCATATAGATAATATACTTTCGATGCATATGGCTGTTGCATATTTGAAGTTTTGACGTCACTACTAGGTCTGCACAAGTTTAGGGTACGCGAATCTTCGGTCTGGTTAATCTTACAAACTACCTAGCCAGCCGTTTTGTAAACA
This sequence comes from Chloromyia formosa, assembly GCA_964017055.1. Lineage (NCBI taxonomy): Eukaryota > Metazoa > Arthropoda > Insecta > Diptera > Stratiomyidae > Chloromyia > Chloromyia formosa. The sequence continues at coordinate 25,985,169 of OZ024818.1, forward strand.
AAATTACGTCAGTCAAAATATTCATTGTTTTGCCTCGATGCAGCGTTGTTCTAGCTTTGTTTTGTTTAAAAATGGAACAATGACCGCGCCGATGTCATATGCGCGAACTTTCAAAATCGCTACGGAATTATGATTTCACAAACTAATAGCTTAAATATTCTGATCCTTTAAATGAGATGCATGCTAGCAACTGCACCATCCAAAAAGTATATGCTATCGAAACGTCGACAAGGCATAGTAATGCAAGAGGTGTTGACGCGCCTATGCCCCCGGAGAGGTCAAGGCAATTAACAAAAATGATAATTGGAGGACGATGATCCAGACGACTAAGGCCCGACATCGGGCTGTAGCGCTACCATGATGATGAGAAATGACATTTGGGGGTACATGTTCAACCGGGTCAGAAATGGAGTGGGAAGTGTCCGTAAGAAAAATTATAAAAGCCAGAACCAGGATTCCGGATTGGTTCGAATCAGGCGCTTCTAGGAACGCGGTCAATAACCCTGTTCGATTCACCCGAAGTAAGGTCAATTTTCATTCAAAACTATTGACCGGCCTTTGATCCAGGTTTCGTATGGGGTTACATCTGGATCAGAGTTGAAAGTGAATTGGTTTAACGTCAACTTGTTCCTTGGCAAATCGCTCCCTTTCCTACACTGAGCCCTCAATTCGCCCCCCACGCAGCGAATTATCTGTATGATGGCTGTTTTAACTCGCTCGTTACAGATCCAGGCCGTTCTCATCCATTTTGGATCTTTGTTCGATTGTGTCGAACACGTCTAATACTTGATCTTCTACGCGTCAATGGCCGCCCCGGCTCGAAATTATTTCTATTGGTCTGTTGCCAATAACGAGAATATCTTGGAGTGAAAATTGTTTATCAACTGAAGTGTAACTTTTAGTAAATTTGAAATATAACACCTACGTGCAGGCATTTTATAGGAGAAGAAGGAAATATGTAGATATATGAGGTGTGAATTTGATTAGTTCCATTGGAAAAATAAATGAGTATAGCTACAGAAGCCTTGAATTTTTTGCTTAATTGTGCAAAAAATTTGCTTGCGCGAGTAGTGAATAGTAGTATTATTTGAATATGTACTTATAGCAAATCTGAATTTTCGGAATAAATAGAACGAACTGCCAATAGTGCTCTGGAAGTTATGGTGTTTATGTTAGAAACCCATTTAATTTTTTTATGGGAATATTGTGTGTAATAAAGCGGAAAATTTAGGTAGTGTCTGGTTTGGGTTTTTTTTATATAAGTGGGATCATGATTTTTCCATCCTTTTTATTGCTAACTAACTTTTCCTTACTATTAAATGCTTGGAAAATAAATTCCAAGACACGCACAGGGATAACATCTGGTTCGTCAAAGATATTGTACAAACCCACTACAAAAGATGGTTCATTGTTGTTTTTGAAAAATTCAGATATAGGCCAATGGCTGAGTGTTTCCGCTCAGAAAAACTCCTGGTGAAGTTTTTATTATTTTAATCGCTTCATCGTTGCATCCCATCATGACCATTCTTAGTTCCCCGAGAAAATGGCACAAAAGTGCTCTGTTTTTCAGTTTTTGCCATGTAACTTCAAAACTATTTAATTTAAAAAAAAGCAAAAGTAATCTACACAAAATTTCATACGAAAAATGTCTAGGAGACTTCTCCATCAGACAAAGAGTTTTGACGCTAAAGGGCGTTGAAATCTATCGAAAATTTCAAAATGGGTTAATTAGTAATTCGCACGTTTTGAAGGAATCGGTTCACTTCTAACATCTTGAATCTTTTTTGGTGGTAGTTTGTACTAGTTTGCCAACGCCAGTTTATGGGACTCATTTTTTCGCCTAATCTGTGCTGCTTCTCGCGTTGGAGGGAGGGAAGCGAGATTGAAATTGTCTTTCATAAGAGCTTTTGCAAACAAATGGAATCGTAATCCATCCAGGGCTTTACCACTATTACTCCGATTCAGTGCTACCAGAAATTGTTCTCCTGCGGCTGAAACAGTATCCGGATGTGAATCTTTTTTTATACGTTATAGCGACGTTTTTACAATGTCTGGTTAAAGTTCATCCTAAGCGGCAGTACAGTTGAAAATTTATCGGACGATAATTCCAAACAGGTGATGCGGGCTGCTGAGATTTCGACAACTAGAACTGTTCACGTTTGCACATTCTGGGCACAAAGAACAGATCTCTGGAAATTCATTCGATGGAAGAAGAAACCAACTCAACCGCAAATTAATGCTGAGATACGATACAGATCTCAATTGCCCTAACCCCTTGTGGGGCACAGCGCGTCAACTGTTCCATGTGGCCCAGTTGACGTTTCGTCGGCATAAACTGGTTTCGGAGAATGCAGTTGCGAGCATGCACTCAATAGAGTAGAAAAGGCGGCAGAATTCCGCCAAGAAAATGAGCTGATTTTCTACTGCATTAGCTGACTTTTCTGCTTCATTATCATACGAGTATTTAATGAAGGTTTAATGATGAAGTTTGTATCTCGCAATCGGGCAGACTCGGGAATATTGTGACACCTTCAAATTGTCAGCCCTTACAGCCGATGGTCGAGCTAGCTATCATGCATCCACTTGTAATTTGCCGGGAAGGTATTGGCACTCAAGTGTTCGGGACGGTCTGAACCACCATACTCTCAGCATCCGTCTACGCCTATTAATTGTAGAGGTTACATGCTTGAGCTTACCATAACCCATTGTAAACTCCTTTATATTTAGTAATTTTTTAAAATCCCGCGCTATTGCTAACGTACATGATAAGAGCGTCACGTTTAGCCAACATTCTTTTTTGATAACGTGAATAATAAATATAGTAAATGAGGTCATATCTAGGTTACCAATGTTGTAAGCTTGTTAACCCAAACGTTCAAGAAGCAGTTGAACTCCTTCACGTCTATTATCTTGAAAAGTTGATTGTGTTGACAATGTGCTTTATGAAAACACTTAAATTGCTTTTAAGATGCAGTCGTATCGTGTCGTCAGGCATGTGAAACCGCAGTACTTGCATTGTGTTTTTCTATTGGCTTATGTTTGAAATTACAGTAGAGATGAACGTGCATGTACACATGTACTATGTTGATATGTATGCAAGCAGAAAACATAAACACAGTACAATTTACAAATATAAAATGTGTTTCGGAAGTACGAGTAAGGTTAAGGAGCAGTCATACACACTTTCCTTATCTAACGAGTATTAATAGGTCTAAGTATTAATAGGCTAACAAATTTTGTACGGGAATTTTGTGACCGAGATACCGCCTGAACGGATGAACCGATTTTAGTGATTTTTAAACCATAAGAAAGGTATTCTTTCTGAGGTGTATACAAACTATTCTATTTAAATCGAATAAATGGTTTAGGTGTAATTCACGGAAAACTAATGTGAGCTCCAGGCGCTTTAAGCTTCGATTCGGTTTATGTATATTGTACTCGTTCTTTATATGGTTTGAGATGTTTCCTTCTGTGTGTTGCAAACTCATGTGTCATGACAAAGTTGTGTATCAAACGCGTCAAAGACTACGTTTAGACCGTGGTGAGAATCGTAGTACTAACTGTGGTGTATTCGAGTTAGTACAAGTTCTTGGTGTGTTTAGACCGAGGCGTGCACCAAGTATTGCCGATGTCAGTTGTGGTTTTATTGTCTTTTCGGTCATTTCGGGATTGCTCATAATCCAGACGAATTGCTAACTGTGAGCCAGACGTTCGGATTCAAGTTCACAGCAGAAAACGCAAACGTTACATGCGATGACTGCTGTAGTTAGCTCGGTACCGCATGGCAAATGGAGTTAAAGTTAGTCGTAGCACTAACTAATCTGGTACGTTTAGACCGCGGTGAGTTTCTTCGTATTAGTTGATCCTCCAAGTGTTCCACGGTCTAAACGTACTCAAATTGTTTGACTGTATAATGGGCGCTTAAAGTGAGATAGGCAATTAAAAAAAAATTAAATGCTTGCACCCTGTCTGTTTTATATACTTTTTTCTTTTTTTTTTCCTTTTTTTATTACAAGTCAATTTTATGTATGTATTTCTAGCAGGAGACGTTGTAGTGCATATCTGCTATATGCATGACACCGCATAAAATATCCTCCACAAAACAATGTTTTATCGCCTATACATACCCATAGGCTGCAAGACAGCAATTACTGAAAATTGACTTGACCGACTTTTCATTTTTAAAGATGCAAGAAGCATGTCGGCATAAAGGAAAATACATACTAGGAAAAAGTATCAAACAATCCATGTAATGAAATGTTAATAACGTGAATAATTTTCACGTCACGTTTCAAATACATATGAGCGATTGTTGTAGTTGGTGAAAAGTGTTTGAGACGTTTGATTTCGATAGATGCAGTGGACAAGATAAGTAGATAAGTTAATTAGTCAAGCTCATCTTTCTTCTTATCGCCTAGAAAATCTGAAAATGATTGATGATGTACGGTGATTGTTAAGTAGGGCAATTTGATATTAAATGAGGTTCGAAACTAATGGAATAACGAAATTAATCGGTTTGTAACCGATGTTGGATTCAAGCTAATTTTTGTGAATGCATACAGTTTTTTCAGTAATTTGCAAGGCGAATTTGCGAAGGCGTAGAGCCGTGTTTACCGCCAGTTGTTCACCAAAAATATCCAGAGAGAGCAAGCCGAATACCATTTATAATGCGGCTGACGGAGGGGCTCTGAAGGCCCCCGTCGTGGCTAACGCAGCTAGCCTTTGTACCTTCCCAGCACTTTCAGTTGCCCGTTACTCTGAGTGCTGTTCACCACACACTTATTCCGTATAATAATATAGGGCGTACGACAGCTGTAGATAACCAATATATGTACCGCTTTCGGTTGCAGGCCCCAGTTTTTGCCCATGGCCTTCCTACACGAGTAGAGTGCAAGAGTAGCCTTCCTCAGTCGTTCTTGAATATTAAGCCTCCACCTAAGCTTTCTGTCGAAGATGAGACCAAGAAACTTTGCTTTCTCCGTAAAAGCCAGTCTAGTTCCCTTCAGGATTGGAGGTTTGATTGGTGGGATCGTATGCCTTCTAGTGAAGAGCACAAGCTCCGTTTTGCCCGGATTAGCTCCAACGTCGCATCGATTTGTCCACTCCGTAAGAATGTTGTCCGTACATTTACATTTTTACATTTACATTTTACCGGAGAAATGTCAAATCCTGGTTCACTCGCAGGAACGCACCCATTGGAATTATGAAGAAACACAGAGTTTGCAAACAGGGGATGCTAAGCGTTTCAAATTTGCAAAATATGATAGAGAGATGCCGTTTCGGTCGAATTATGGTGGGACTCATACCTTCAGTTTAAGAGATGGAGCCATTTTGGACCCCGTGGCAGACCTTTTTTAATATTTTCCTTATAACTTATAAACGGTGCACCGGACCGAAAAATGTAAGAGAACGTAATTTCAAGAGCGCCGAATTGTGCGTTCAATGCACTCCTCAAAGTTTAAATTCTGTTCAGTAGTATAGTCAAAATCGATAGTAGAAAACGTCAATTTTTGAGGTTTAGGAACAAAATCACATTTTATCCATTTGCAAGCTCACAGTTCTTCGAAACGGAAGCTCAAAATGTAAAAAAAAAAACTCTGAAAAAAAAAGTTGAAGATATGTAATTCGATTTCAAGACTAACGTGCCCAATATTTTTCAAATAGACCCATCTAATTTGCATTGGGCGCAGAATTTGCGCTCTTTTATTTACTTTCAACTACATTTTTCAATACGGTGCGCCGTTCCTTGTAGAAAAACATCGAAAAATTGGTTCAAATGGCTCAATTTTCGCCTACATACACAGCCGCTCTGCCGTGGGTTGAACAATGGCTTTATATCTTAAATTGAAGGTATATGTCCCACCAACATTCGTACCAAACGGCATCTCGTGTCATATTTTGCAAGGTCGCGTCCATATTATCGCTTAGTGGATGTTCACACTGCGTGCGATGCCGAGCCGAGCCGGGTCGAGCGATGCAATGCGATTACAAGCTTTTAAAGCAAGGAAATGGAAAGTCTTCAATTTTAAATGGAATCACGCTTTGAGTGTACACACTGCGCGCGATGCAATGACGAGCCGAGCGATGGCCCGATGTTTTCACAAACTTCTTTGCTTTTTCGTGCGAGTACCGGCTGCTGATTTTTTGCGATGGAATTTAATGGGCCTTGCGATGGAGTTTATGGGCTTTGCGATGTGAAGCTTTTTGGAGCCAGTATGGTGCAAGTACGAGCTGTAAAGTAATATTTGATGTAAGATCACACTGAAAAAAATGCATGTATGTCTGCTTTTATACCCTAGACTTTTAGGCGCGGCGGTGTGGCAGTGTATACATGGAAATTATGAGGGTCATCTCCTGATTCGATTTAGCCATATCTGTCTGTCCGTTTGCACGATAACTTTCAATAGAATGAAGTTAGAAACTTGAAATTTTGGTCAAATGTTTGTAGCATGATCTTGTTGGTTGGTATTGAAAATGGGCAAGATCCGACCGAAGAAACCCCTACAGATGAAATTTCAAATGAGCGATAACTTTCGATAGAATGATGCTAGCGACTTGCAAAATGCGACAAATATTTATAGTGTAGGTTGTTAGTTGATTTTGAGAATGGGCAAGATCCTATTGAATGAACGGCAACCTTCCCTATAAACGTTAGTTCAAATGTAAATATCCAAAATTCGAATGGATGAACGATGAAACTTTTCATTGGATTCACGCCCACAGCTCAAACTGACCATATGGGAAATTCACTTTTAATGCAATGGCCGTTGCCAGTTGGAAGTTTTGGTATCACAACTAGGTCTGTACAAGTCTAGGGTATATACGCTTTGGACTCCGGTTTTGATTTAGTATGGCTCAAATGAAAGGTTATTACCACCGTAATAAGCTCGCGTTTAGAAGGCATGGTTTCACAAGCGGTTTGAGCAGCGGTCACCGCTGCGTTTAAAGGCATAGAGCAGAAGCGGCGGTTTACATATTTAGTGCCAGTGCACATGGACGTCCAACTGACGCCTGACGCTGCGTCACTTTCAATCGGTTAGGAAGAAATACATTACGGGCAATGAAGCGATGCACATGGCCGCAGATAGCTATCGGCGGCATTTTGCAATTTTTAATAAGCCGGCCCACATACATTCGAACCCGGAACACGGACACGGTCACAATGTCTGATTTGTATGATGTTTCTTAAACCATTCGCTTGAGGATCACTTTTAAGTGCCAATTAATTAATTGTTAATCGTTGATCGTGACTACTACAATTGACTGAGGTCGCGGAAGAGATGATGAAATTCACCAACACTGGGCCTTTCTTCATTAATGGGATGCACCCAATGGCGACGCCCTTCCATTTTTAGAGCACTGTTTTGAAATAAATTTACTGGGTCAAGCATACAAACGACATGATGTCGAACAGATTATTCCTTGAACTAAATTGGTCTCTACTCTCCATCATTGCGTGCAGTGAACATCCCGGATCATCTTTGCATCGCAAGCCATCGCTCGGATCATCTTTGCATCGCAAGCCATCGTTCGGCTCGGCATCGCACGGCGTGCAATGTGAACACCCACCACATCGCATCGCTCGACCCGGCTCGGCTCGGCATCGCACGCAGTGTGAACATCCACTTATCGTCTCGACTGGTAGTCATTTCGAGTATTTGAAATACTTACGCTCTATTGGAGCTGAAATGGTTAACTCCCAGTCTGGTCAAAAATTGGTATAGGTAGTCTCGGAGCCACTTTTGACTTAAACATACTCATTTTTACCGTGTACCAAGTTAGTGTCGCAACATGTAGGGAATATTCATAAACTGTGAACTTTGTTTAAATTTATAATATTGTGTGTACTATTATTACTCCTACTCTCTATACAGCAAGTTTATCAAATCTTGGTCACATACACATCATGCCATTCAAATTTAAAAGCCATTTGTCGTTTATATTTACAGATATGTACGCGTATCATGTACGAGTATATAAATGCCTATCATCCTCTACAAAGAACTAGAATGACCTACATATTTCTGAAATTCCATCAAAACATATTTTATTACTGTCTATCTCCCGCATTAGTATTCGCGAATGGCTACCCTTAATGATGCGGTCGCCATCATATAAATTTCTTCGTTCTCTCAAGATGGCAACCAGATTACGTAATTGCCTCAATTGAAAAGTGCCGAGACTTCACCATCATCATGTGTTTAAAGAATCTAATTCATTAGTTTTTATTTAAACAGATAAATCGCGAAAAAAAAGATCAGATTCCGCAAAATTGAGTCAAAAGAAAAACACAGATGGAATAAGTAGGATGAATTTGGTCCAGTGCCAAGTTGAAGAGCTTCGAAAGATATTACATATTGCGGAAGATACCTGCAGTTGTAGAATATACATAGTACCTCCAGTGTATGGCAATGACTTACATATTTTTAGAAAATATTGGCATTAATTGAGCAATCCAGCGGCAAATATACAGTAATTTCCACAAGAGCGTATACTTTGTAACTTTTTAATGCACCATTTCTCAAAGAGTGGTGGGGGACTTTTAGTTACCTGCATTTTTCCTCTTTTTCGCATTGTATAAATTTGGTCATTCTAAGTTCAAGTAGGAGAGTGATAAGACGTCAAGTGAAATGAGTGCGATTTACAAAAAACGATTCGAAGCTGTGTTTTTAGTAAGTCATCCGAAAGGACCAAAAATGACACCTGCATCGGCCGGAAAGTACCTGAAAGTTTCGACACAGTTTGTGAATAAGTGGATAAAGCGTTTTAAATATACTGGAAATGTAGACGATCTACCTGGTAGGGGTAAAACCCGAAGCACTTCAAAAACCCAGGATAAGGCCATCATTGATATTTTTAAGAAAAATCCGTCCGTTACTACCTTAGTGCAAGCAAAGGAAATGTTATCGAAGAAGAATATTTACGTGTTCTTGAATACGATTCGGCGAAGATTACAAGGGGAAAACATCAAAACCAGGTATGCCTTGATGAAACCATTACTTACCGAAAACCACAAGCGAAGACGTGTAGAGTGGGCTAAGGAAAACATCAATCGTGATTGGAACATCGTGATCTTTACGGATGAATCAAGTTTTGCTGTAAATACGTTCAGGAGACGAGTGTGGTCACAAAAAGGAGAAGCTGTCGTGAACCGAACCATTAAACACCTTGTGAAGGTCCATGTTTATGGATGCTTTTCTGCACGCGGTTTCGGAAAATTAATAACGTTTACCGGAATTCTTACTGCTGAAAGGATGTTCATTTTGTACAAAAGAGGATTATTGAAGTCTGCTAGGATGCTATATGGCAACGACAACACCGATTGGTTTCTACAAGAAGATAACGATCCGAAACATAGAAGACGCTGGATAGAAGAAAATAACATTCAAGTACTTGATTGGCCTTCGCAATCGCCGGATGCCAATCCTATTGAAAATGTTTGGGGATTAATGAAGCAGAAGCTTCAAGGAAAGCAAATAAAAGGAGCAGCACATTTAAGGCGAACGCTACAAAAAACTACGCGGAAAAATTGGCCGAAAGTTGTCACCGAAGATGCCAGTCAATAATCAATAGTGACGGCGATTGGACCATGTATTAAATATAATTGCGAAAATGTATTTTGTATTTACTTTCAATAAAAAATAAAATTTCTTACTTGTAACATTTTGTTTTTATTTTGTGAGGTATACGGTCTTGTGGAAATTACTGTATGTATGTGTACTGGTTATTACTTCAAAAGTTATTCAGAGTACAGGGTACTTCTGGATAGCTATTTTATGTTTAAAATTAGACCCGAAGTGATTGATTTTTTACATATTTACATTTATGTACTTTATTTTTATTTTTACAAAAAAAAAACGGGTCGAAGAGTAGACTAGATCGTGCTTCATTTGATAAATTAATTGTTATTATAATTACATGCAGTGGTGCCAAAGAATAATCGTATTCGTATATTTTTGTTTTTAGAAAAATATTAAATATTATTAATATTAAGGTCGATTACTTTGGGCGAGTTTACTTGCTACCAGGCAGCGACTTAGCAAGCGCTGTTTTCATAATTACGCACAGTTTTTCAAAAAAATTCGTACTCCAACTACATAGCAGAAGGTTGCATCAGCAACACCCGCACGAACTAATTTCATCGATATTTTGGATACACTGACATGAACTAGCGGGATACTCGCAGTGATTTCACTAACAACTAAATATGCTTACTCGAAACTAGTTTACTTGTTAGGTAGCTTACACGCTGGCAAGTAGCGAATGAAGTAGCAGGCTTTAACATTTTCTCGCACAAGCTGAGGTACTTGCTAATTGGCCAGTGAACTTGATTTTATTAGCAGAGTTTACTGGCTTCTCATGAATTCGCCGATGTGTAGCTAGCAAGTGCGCACAATGTAATGATGTAATGTATCCCTTAGCGGCCAGAAACACGGTGCCAATGGAGTGGAGCGAAGTTAGCAAGTCTAGCATTATACTACTTGTAATTTTGGTCACTTCCTTCCCCATTTACCCAAGCACATCGCTGCCTCGCATTGGAAAGGTTCAGAAGATTGACACTGATGCGAAGCCGTAGCATACCTCAGTAATTAATTTTGGGCCTTTGGAAAGATATGTACCATCAGCAGTGAAATTTTTCTCATTTCCCCTCTGCAAAGTAACGGCTTAGATATCACCTGTGAGCTGTGAAAATTCTCGCCGCAACATGCTGGCCAAATAGACCAAAAATATTTTCCCCTCAGTGAAATATGCGATTGGATTTGTGACTTTTTTTTTTAAAAGAGTTTAGTCTAAACTTTGTTAACTTTGATCAAATTTTCTGGGTTGTGGTGAAACAATTATTTTTTCTGCACAATATTATAAAAGTAAAATCGTAGAGGACAATTACCTAGACAATTTGAGAGCAAGTAGAATTTTCGACAATAAGTGGTTGTCGAGTTACGATTGATTTTGGATCGTAGCCAGCATGCATGTTTCCCATCCTTCTCCTACTGCCTCCTACTCAACCGCGACGATTTTTTTCGGCTGGCACTCTGCGACTTCCTACTACCTACACTCTCTAGACAAGAATCAACAGAAAAACTGCGGTTCGAGGATTTGCATACGAATTTTAGCCAACTAAGGGCCGTTTTCACAAAGTCTGGTTAAACTGCCAGTTGGCTATCTGGGACACTAAACTAAACCTTAGGGTATGCAATGTTCAACAAATGATAATGCAAGTAGAAAATAAGCTGATTTTCTTGACGGGATTCTGCCGCTTGTTCTATTCAATTCTACCTCTGTACCACCGTCTTTCAGCAGTTGCGGTTGAGTTGGTTTCAAATCCTCTTCCATCGAATGGATTTACAGAACTCGTTCTTTATGACCAATTTAATTGTCTCATTTGTATGTGCAAATGTAAACAGTTCTAACTGTCAAAATCTCAGCAGCCCGTATCAGCTGCGCAGGATTATCGTCCGATAAATTTTTAACCGGATGATGGATGGCCTTTAGCTTTTATCTATTGGATAAACTTTACTCAGACATTGAGAAAACGGGCCTAAGTGTACTAAGTGGAAAGCGGAAATGTGAAGTATGTACATACATACTTATATTTTTCGCAACTGATTTAGGAAATCATAAATCGTATTTTCAATTCTAAAAAATCGTAAAATTTTGTTCTACAGCTCTTTTAAAATCGTGAAATCGTATTTGAAAAAAATACGATAAATATACTATTTGACACCGCTGATTACATGGGGAAAAAGGGGAAAGAATCGATTTAGCTAAAATATGATCCAACATACAAATTATCGCATGATACCCTGCCCCTGCAGACTGATTAGCCTATGGATAGACTTTTTGTAGACTTAATGGAACTCTACCATCACTCCAGAAGGAAAAAATCGACATTTTTGTTGAATTTGACTGACTGACTGGTGACGAATATCGCGCGGTACGATACTTTTCTAACTGTCGGGGTGCTGGAGTACAGCGGCGTACAGTTCGTTTGAAACAAATCTACCCTGGACACGATTCAAGCTTATAAAGGATTCAAAAAAAAGTTTGGATGGCCATCTGCGAGTGAATCATGCAAATCTTGCCAACGAGGTGCTTCGTTGATAGCGCTGCTCCTTTTGTTCCGGTTCGTTTTGACGGGAAACTCTCGATTTTTAATTCAAGGAAAAATTTAACAAAAAACCTTGTGTGTATGTAGTTCTTATACTAACTTATATCTAACATACTTTAAGCCTACTACTATCTTACTATCTAAAGTTTGAGATCAGGTAACAGGTGACCCAAACTAAGTTTAAATTAATGCTAGTTAACTAGGGAACTAATTAGTACATTGGAACTGGAGGAGCCTCTTTCTTCAAAGCTAGAAGATAATTTCCTTGCTAATTCGAAAATTGTCAAGATGTTAGACTTTTTATGTAGTTTGTGCGTCGAGTCGTAACGAGACTTTTTCGTGATCAATTTGAGGATTCGGTTTTGGGTTATCTGAATCTTCGTTTTGTGGGTTTTGGCGCATTGGCCCCAGACAAGGATACAGTAGGACACAGCGATAACTAAATAGTTTAGTCTGCTGTGTGTGCGGTGTCATAAACCACCGTGTGTTCTATTTTTCTGACTTAACTATTTAGTTTTTCTGCGAACTAAAAAATTTGCCGTCTGCGCGAGCTCTAAAACAAATTTTGAATTTTCGTATTTAAAGGCCGGTTGACACGTTACTTTGATCGTGTCAACCCCTTTTCAAAGCGATTTGAAGTCATGGAATTGAGAATGTTATCACGAAAAAATCGATAATAAATAATAATAAATAACTGGCGCAACAGCCCAGAAATAACTGGCGCAACAGCCCAGAGCTGGCATCATCTCATTTTTTCTAGATCGTGGCGGAGTGTCTTGGGCAGAGGTGTGTGATCTGATCACTAACGCTCAACCGAGTTATTTACAGCTGAGTGGGCTCATAGTCCGACAAGTAAATTCCCGTTTTTCAGTAGGGATCGAACCGGGGTCCAGTGATTAGAAGGCGAACGTGCTAACCGTTGCGCCATCCGGACTACCATAAAATATAAATCGGTAGTTCACAGAAAAGAGATTTTGGAGCGGGGAATAATGTTATTTCTTAAATAATACGAGTAACATTAAAATTCAATTTTTCACTTGCATAAGAATTAGTGAAATGATTACTGTGTGTGCTAATTTCAATCCATTCAACATTTGTCACTTCGAAATTAGCAGCAAAGGTTGTTCCGATTTCATTATTCTTTTAGGAGGTATATGAAATAGCAAATCGATTTCAACCAAATTTGGACATGCGATTTGGCGCTAAATACTATTATTTAATGTGAATGTTGTTTGGTAAAGATATTTTAAAATAAATAAATAACTGGCGCAACAGTCCAATTTGAACCACGGCCTCGAGATGAGTTAGCATCATCTCATTTTCTAGATCGTGACGGTTTTTTGTGCAGAGGTATGTGATCAGCAACACGCTCAACCGAGTTATTTACCCCATAATGGGTACTCATTTAACAGCTGAGTGGGCTCATAGTCCGACACGTAAATCCCCGGAATCGAACCGGGGCTCAGTGTAAAGATATTTTAAGAAACAAAATTTTTTCACACAAAAACGTACTTTTGGACCTATCGCTCCTATGGCCGCTATACGATGTAGTGGTCCGATTCCGGTGGTTCCCACCAATACACAGCGTACAATGGACAGGGGGAATTGTGTAAAGTTTCAGCTCGATAGCTTTAAAACTGAGAAAGAAGGGTTCAAGCTTCATGACAAAATTAATACACATACCTTTTTCTGCAAAGGGTATAAAAAATGAGACAACGCATGCATTTTTTTAGCAGACTTCCGATTTTAAATATTTATATTGAACATTCCTTCGTTATCTTAGATTATGAGTCAGATGCCCACGTGAATGATCGTCACTCCTTTTTTTAATCGCATTTCATGTTACCGAAATAATAGATAAAATCCGTTCATAAATCGACATTCATCGTTTAATTTTGTATCTGCACGTGTATAACTATGCTCGTAGCAAATAAAACAAATTATTCCTTGTATGTATGTATTTTTGTAAGCCGTTTTTGTAAATGGCCAATATTTGAAGCGTTTACATTTTCGGTTCTATTAATTGGCATCCACAAGATGTTCATTGTGTAAAAGATCATAACAAAAGTAAGGGGTTCTTTTTTCCCACAGTTGAAATACTCACCGATGTCTTAGGCTGTGTGCAGACTGAGGTGCACGTAAGCGTAAAAAATTATTGAATGCATTGTTTTTTTTATGCAAGCGTGTCGTTTACGCGCTCGGGAAAATTGTGCGCTCCTACGCTTAACATCATGAACAATTGCATAAGAAACAATGCATTCGATGAGTTTTTAGTCGCTTACGCGCTTGATCGAGCCAAACGCGTTTGCTAGCAAAAGTCGACCTGCTGGTCGAGTGAATCCCGCCAGTGCCGACTGTGAATTGCTTCATATGATACTCGCTCAATATTTCAGGTCGGAGTTTCTGTATCGCTAAAGTCTATCGCGCCTTAGACCGAGTTTATTCAAACTGAGGTAGCCGCCGCGGTTTACAAATTTGCATTTAATATAAATGTAACAAACCGCGGCCGCTGCCACCGCGGTTTGTTGAGTGGCTTGTTCCATTTAATTTCAATATAAATTTGTAAACCGCAAGTGCTCCCGCAGTTTCTAAACTCGGCCTTAAAGTCAGATAATTAGGCCGTCACGGTAATATGTACTATGAAGAAGTTCACTTTTCATGTGCACCCGTTTGAAGTTTAAAGTTGAGCTCCTCTATCCCACCTGACTGGCTTCTTTGTATCCGAGTCATGTTTAGTACCTCATTTTGGTTTACGCGGGCCATTCATCTTGTCAGCTTGAGTTCACTTGTAGATTTGCTGCTAGCGTTTTTCCCATAAGAAGACACAAAAGAGATGAATGACATGGTTGAGAGGATACGTTGCACTAAAAAAAGAATCTAAAGTCACTTCTTTTTAAAGGCAATATACATAATAGACTATAATGAATGCATTAATAACAGCCGCGGATTCACCGGTAAATGTGAGAAAGTGCGTTTTTAAACAAAACAAAAAAAAAAAAAACAAGTAGTGTATAATTACAACTATACCACAGTTTGTTTTAGACAAACTACCTAATAATGACTAGACTATTGCCGGGCAGCGCTAGTTAGTTAATCTTTAAAAATCAATTGATAGAAATAGTCAGACTATTACAGTAGCCTATCATCATTTGGCCGCAAATGACTCCAATGCATCAGGTACTACGAACATTCTCATAAAACTAATTAGAGGCGAAAGTCATGTAGCAACTTTCGCCCACCTTGACTATGGGCTTGCTTATACTTTTAGATAAGTCTTTTTTCCACTTATCTTATGATAAACTTATTATACGAGTGTGTATTTGTATAGAGAGCGGAACATATGGCATACCAGACAATAAAAGATATTTCACGATGCTTTTCGAAGCAGACGAAACGAATAATAAATCTCTGAAATTTCAAGAGCAAGATTGCAGCACTGCAGCTTTCGATGGATTTTCTTCTTAAATGAGAAAGAAGAAAAGTCAAGTTTTTGTATAAGTAGCATTGGCTTATTTACAAGTATATCCAGTATTGAAGCTAAAAATTAAAGATGCTGCATACATATTGTAAATACTTTACATTTTATTGCAAGGGAACAAATTCACGCTAATTTTAAACAAAATCTCAAGTATAATTGTTAATAATACATAATCTTCTATAATTCTTATGCCTAGTACACACTGGGACTCTTGAATAAATTCTTTTGCGCCAGAATCTCGCCTGCCTCGACTCATTGTCACCGTGAATTTTGTATGTACATATTTTCTGCATCTTGCAATGAGTCGAGGCAGCGAGACGGAAAAGAGTCTATTCAAGAGTCCCAGTGCGTACTCTGTTCTGTTGGGTCATATTATACCCTCTTGTAAAAATGAAATCGATCAGTTGGAAATATTACCCTACTTTTCACGTTTTTTGTCTATAATTCTTGAACAAATTGACGTAGAGAGCTGAATTTTGGCATGTCAACTTCAGATGAGAAGCTGCTTCAGCTTGAGTAAGATGGACATTATCAGACCAAAGGAACACCTTCGTCCCCTATAAATGTCAAGAAATGAAATGTAGCAAAAACTACGATAACCTTCGATATAATTCATTGGTATTGAAAATGGATATCTGATGTGTACATTTGATCAAAGAAACCGTATGTCTGTGCTCTAAAATTATTTTGTTTTCATCTGACCTTAGAAAGATTAACGCACGATTTATATTTATAGAACATTAGATATTCATTTATAATTTCTCTTGATGCTTGTTTTATAAATTTTCACTGCGTGATTTACTGCAGATTGGCATCATTATTCACCTGTCCAAAAAACAATTTGTTAATGAGTAGGTTCTAAGGTCTGGTTTACGTCCCGCATGGAATCCCGATTGCTACCGTACGCACTAGCGAAAACATTTTTCATAGTGCCATAGTATCCGTAAAACTAATATTTTATTACTTTTACAATGCGTTCAAATCTAAATGTTTGAGGCTGAAGTATACTGCTTCTTTCAACTCAACTGTTTCGTAATCAAACGTATTAATGAATTCTTTTCATTCTCTTGAGAGTATTTTAAAAGATGTTTGTGTCTATTCTCGGCCATTTGATTTAATTGCAAGCAAGCTGTTGGTAAGTGAAAACCAAGATGATTCACTTATACGAGTATTTTGTATGTTTTGTTTCCAACAAACATAAATTGCCCGAGTTATGCTAAATCACGTTCTGTGATGTACGCCAAATGTGATGATAAAGAGTAGGACACACGATGTACGTGTCTCCGTCTCTTGTCGATTTTCACTCATTGGAAATGCATACACCAATTTCAATAAATCTATTTAAATCATCAGTAGAGGAGTATGTTTAACATAATATAAATTTATGTGAACATGTGCTTCTTAGCCTTGTAATTATTCATATTAACATAAATGCTTATATGTACATCTCCAACACCATAGTTCCAACATGCCCTACAAGTGTATTTATTAAAATGTGGAAGCATGGGCGCAATACGAGTGTTTCTTTTTGATGTTGCGGAAGTGTTATGTGTTATCCTCATGCCATCAGTCAAAAACTTTGAATGAGACGAGAAATTACCACACTTATTCACAACTTTAATTCTATGAGTATGTTGTTGGTTCGAAAATTGTGCAATGTGAACACAATATGAACGTTTACTACAGCTGTTTGATGTAGGTCAAGGTGTGGTCAGCGATTGTTAATTTTAGATTATTTGATACACTGTAGATACTACCAAACAAACGCTTTAGCCACTCCTATGGTAATAGGATTAGAAGATTTTGCTGATATCCATCAAAAAGAACACAGAACATGCTGGATTCAAACATTACCTTAAGAGATCGCCCTTGTACGAGGGTAAGGTGAAAAGTTCTCGGCCTGACACGGAAATACCGTTACAATCAGCAAAAATGTCCGTTTCCAGCCTGGGTGCACGTTTCATTAGTTCGTATGACAAGTTTCAACTTGTTCTCTCAAGTAGTTTATTCACACGAATTTTTGCAGTAGACGTCTTGAGTGTTTTTCGTTAAAATGGAGAAACTTGAAAATCGTGTGGTCAGAAAATTCTTCGTTTTGGATAAATTAATCTCTAAAGAAATTCATCCGAAGTTAACAAAAGTTTACGAGGACCCTGCTCCTTCGATGTCAACCGTTAAAAAATGGGCAGCTGAATTTAAACGTGTTCGCACGTCCCTCGAAGATGACCCACGTGAAAGGCGGCCAAAAAACCGCAACTACACCGGAAACCATTGAAAAAGTGCATGATATCGTACAGGAACATTTTTCCGAATTCTTAACCTTTTAGCTGCTACAGGTATTTAGATTGTTTTTAAAATCACCTATCTCACGTTATTAAAAACAAAATATCTCGAAAACTACGCTAATTGATCTCGTGACAACGGCAACGGTTTAATTGTTATAGCTCTGTAAAGTCAAAGTTTCTATTTTGTTCTCAAACAAATTTTTTATCGAATTTTCGCATAAATAATGTACTTGTCCTATTTCAAAAATTAGTTCTCTATTTTATTATGATAAAATCACGTTAACATCATTTTATCCTAATTGCGTAATTTCTAGCAGTTACAGCCCTTTGAATGTAGGAAAACTGACGTCCGTTAAGCTGGCACCCCCACAGATGTGGCATATCGCATAATTAGGTTCTAATTAGGTGCTCTACTCATAAATTTAGTGCTCCAACCGAATCGCCACAATTGATTATCTTTTATTGAGGTGCTAGCTTGACGTCACGCTAGCATCGCCACTTCCTTAAACAACGGAAAACCGAGACAAAACATAGCGCAAAATTAAGTGATAATTAGGTGCTCTACTCAAAATTTTAGTGTTCCTGCAGAATCTTCATAATTTGTTATCTTATATGGGGGTGCTAGCTTGACGTCGCGTTAGCACCCCCCCCCCCCCTTTTTATAAACAAAGAAAAATCGATATGAGACTTATTGCATTATTAGGTGCTAATTCGGTACTCCACTCAAAAATTTGGTGCTCCAGCCGAATCATCGTAATTGATTATTTTACATGGGGGTGCTAGCTTGACGTTACGCTAGCAAGAATCATCAAGAATTGTCAAGGAGTTACAGGAAAAAGGAGTGTTCTATCTGAGAGCTGACAAAGGCAATGCGGTGGTGATCGTGGAGAAAGAGGACTACGATGCGGCAATGTTGGAGAAGCTGAGCACTGGAGCGTACTTCGAGCTGCGCAAAGACCCCCTACCGGAATCCATCAAGAGGGTTGAAAAATGTTTAAAGGATTGTCGTTCCATCATAGAACACCCCTCGAAGCTCAGGATGCCTAACCCCGCTCTTCTGAGAATAAAGGAGCTACCCAAAGTCCACAAGCCTCGAAACGAATTCCGGGAAATTGTTGCAGCCACCAACTTATCCACACAAAACATTTCCAAATGGCCCCTGGATAAGTTCAACGATTTAGGTGGGTCCAGCTCGTGCAGATCTCTTAAGAACCGGGACGGCCTAATCGACAAACTGAAGATCGTGGGTTCAATCTCGTCCGACGAACGGGTCGTCTCTTTCGACATTGAAGCCCTGTTTTCAAAAATTCCGGTCAAGGAGGCCCTATTTTACCTGCAAAAATGGCTATTCGATAAGGATCCCACATCTACGGCTTGGAGGAAGAAAGCCAATCTTCTCATGAGGCTGGCAACATTGTGCATGACGGAGACGTTTCGGGACAGGTTCTTTAACGGAACCAAGGGGGTGGCCATGGGTAACCCAATCTCTCCGTTTATTCTCAATTTTTACAGAATCGAAGAAGAACTGCAGGCGAGGGAATCACTACCAAAGTTCTGAGTGAGACAGCCATCATCAACAAAGAGGAAGAAGAGGAAATTATCTGCAACCTGAATACGGTTCGCCGGATCATCAAGTTTACGATGGAGATGGAGGAACATGAAGAAATGCCATTCCTGGTTGATCTGTAATTCGAATTAGCAGCAAAATGTTTTTTTTTAATCTGTCACAGAATGAGTAATTTGAATAATATTTGTAATATAACTATAACACTCAACGCCACTCCGAGACCTGGCCCTCGTATCTGCACCGACCCAGATCACTGGTGTTACTATCTTTGTAATCGGATCTTTCAAGCGCGGCCCGAGTAGCGACCGGACCTGCACCGGGATAAATCGAAAATTTAACACGGAAAGAAGGAAATTGAGAATTGTTACATAAAACAAGTTGTAATATCGAAATTTTCATGCTCAGAAAAATTATTTTTGTTCCATCCTTGAACAATGTATGGTTCGTTTTTTTTTACAAAACTGATTGACTTTTTTCTTTTATTTGTTGTCCACAAAAATAAGATTTTGCAAATTTGATCGAGGCTACTGTATAGGCAAATGTGTGTCGACGCATGTAATAGTAGGTACTTGGGCTTAACCAAGGGTGAACGTATGTATGTACATACATATGTGTATTACGAGTACAACATAAGGCTGTCCGCATATTGCATCACGTTCGCGTATTTTCTGTCACTTAGACGACCCTCTCTCTCTCTCTCTCTCTCAATTGCCGTAACCCCTTGTGGGGCATAGCGCGTCAACTGTTTCATGTAGCCCAGTTGACGATTCTCGGCATAAACTGGTATCGGAGAATGCAGTTGCCAGCATGCACCTCCTGCACATCCATGGCCACGAACGTCGTCGTGGACGGGATTCGAACCCGAAATGCCGGTAGTCAAACATGAGACTGATGCCTCAACACACTGCGCTACCGGTCGCCCCAGACGACCCTACACTGCATTTATTATTGTATGCTGCAACAGCGCTTTTATAAATATTTCCTTCTATAATTTCAAATAGTAAAATTTCTATCATAAAAATATAATGAACCCCATGTTAATTTATTTTTTGATTTTTCTTCTTTCAGATAACAATTGTCGAAAGACAAGTTTTCGATTTTCTGGGTTACATGTGGGCACCGATTATAGCTAATTTTTTCCATATAATTTTCGTAATATTTGGTTTTTACGGAGCATATCATTTTCGAGCTAAATATATATTTACGGTAAGTGGTTTACTTGCTTTACATTCATATTAGCACTATCCCCCTAGCCCCCCATGTACATAATTAGAATGTAGTTTAGTTGCCTAAAAGGGTTTTTGGTAAATTTATCAAAAATACTAAAGTTAGCCAAATAAATTGATTTAGCGGACATTAACAAAATTATAAAATAATAAACACATTGAGCAGAGGGGGAGGAAAAATGTAATTAATAAAATTGACAATTGAGCCGTACAAGCTAATGGGAGTCCACTTTTCTGACTATTTTTTTCAACTAAAATTTTTATTCCGAAAACAATTTTTACCTATTAAATCAGTTGCTTTTGTTGTCTCTGCGGATTTTTTATATTACTAAAGCTTCCGAAAAAAGGAGCAATTTTAAAAATCGACTTTATAGCATAGGCATCTAGGGCAGTAAATTTTAGTTTCTAAGCGGAAATAATTGGGAAAGATCTGGATATAATTGACTATATAGATCCTAAATACATAAAAACTGAGTTTGCACGGTCGCAGAAGGTGAGCTCAACTTTTGGCAGGCCATAAATTGACTTGCATTCGCACTGACGCATTCGTCTCATAGATTCACTCACACATTCGACGCACACGACTCATTCCGAAGCGTCCACATATGAATCTCGAGAGCAGAATGACAACCGACCAATTTTCGTCATCCGTATCCCTTAATAATTGCATTAGAGCTAAAGAGACTGAGAGGTCGGTAGATGTTGTTTGTTCCTATTCCACTGTTCCTATGGGATTTATATGAATAATAAGAATATTAAAAAAAAATAATTAAAGAACAACTGATCTTTACTTTTCAGTACCTATATTCGTAAATAAATTGTCGAAAAATCACTAGACGTACCCATCCCATTTAATTCTGTTTTGAAAGCTAGATTATTTGGTATTCCAAATTTTACAACTCTGATAAGGAAGGACTGTTCGTTGTTGTGATTTTTATTTATGTTTAATTTTGAATGTTTTATGTTTATCAATTTATTTTCCAGTATAATTGATTTTAATATTGTACAGATTTATTTATTTGAATAAGTGAATGGCGGTTGTAGAAGTTTTTGGAAAAAGATTCTGCAGCCGAAGAAGATTATAAAACTTTTTAGATAACGTATAGGTACGTGCAATAAAGCTTTTAAAACGACTAAGGCCGCTTACAGTATATGAGCTCTCTCTCTAATTGCCTTGACCCCTTCAGGGGCATGGGCGCGTCAACATCTCTAGCATTTCTATGCCTTGTTAACGTTTCAATAGCATACTTATCTACTTTTCGGAAGTGCAGTTGCTAGCATGCACCTCCTATCCGCGCCGTCTTTATACTGACAAGCCCGGAGCACTGTGAGTACTCACAGGCAGTTTTCGATCGCGCCGAGATTTGATCACCGAGCTCTGGATTAGTAGTATCGTAGAGCGGTGACCGAACGATCACGGCCACCGAGCGCGACATAGAATCAGTGGCAGTGTGCATAGTGTGAAATTTTTCACACAGGAGCTTTTGCGGTTAAATTCCATAATCGTACAGAAAATGCTCACTTCCACTGTTCTATTCGATGAAAGCTCGTATACCGTATTAGAGCGTCCTACGACAAAAGCGTCAACAATTGACGCGCGAAATAAGCGGCTACGAGCGACAGGGATCGTCCATTGCAGGCCCTTCGCGCTTCAATTTGCTGAAATATTTCTTCCAATGCACGAAATCAATCGGCAAAATGTTTTTTTTTCGAATATTTTCCTCGAAGCAACATGCGGCTTGTAGTCCGGATGGCGCAACGGTTAGCACGTTCGCCGTCTACGCACTGGGCCCCGGTTCGATTCCGGGGATTTACGTGTCGGACTATGAGCCCACTCAGCTGTTAAATGAGTACCCATTATGGGGTAAATAACTCGGTTGAGCGTGTTGCTGATCACATACCTCTGCACAAAAACCGGCACGATCTAGAAAATGAGATGATGCTCGAGGCCGTGGTTTAAATTGGACTGTTGCGCCTGTTATTTATTTTATTTAACATGCGGCTACGAGCGCAACCTTTTTTTTGGATCTGGTGCTCAAGTCGCATGGCGCACGTAGACACTCGTAGCCGCTTAGCTCAAACACGCTTGTTCATTCTAGACTGCCCTTCAATCTATCCTCCAGGCTTTACGAATAGAAGGAACACCGACTGGTCTAAGCATAGGCATACCATTTCTCAGATTCTGCCACCCTAGTACAACGTGTTGTAAGCAAGAACTGGACAATATGGTGATCACTTTGACAGGCGCTATAACTCAATCTACGTCAATATCATGCACACTAAATTGACCTAAGGGGATTAAGAAGCTGCTCTAAACGTTCAATGAGACTGGGCCGGGTACACAAGAAGAAACTTGGGAAGGCGAAGCATAGCTCGTGGAAGCTCTTCTGTGAACGCATTAAGGGATGGACTGAAACTTCAAGGTTCGTAAAATTTTATCTACTAACCCAGCTATGCCAAGCTTTATTCAGAAGCAGGATGGGTCCTGGACAGTTTCTTGAGAAGAGAGTCTGGAGATTCCGATGGACAACACCTTCCCTGGGACTAGTATTGGATTAAAAGTTTAACTGGCTACTGAACACTCAGGAAGATGCCAACAAAGCCAAAGGACGACCGGGGGCTCAATGCGTAGAGGCATCAGTCTCATGTCTGACTACCGGTGTTTCGGGTTCGAACCCCGTCTACGACGACGTTCGTGGCCATGGATGGATGATTTGTGTTGTCTTCCACTTGTGGTGCAGGGCGTAATAATAAGCCACATCAACTGCCACTTGTAGTAGGTAGGCGGCTAAATGGAGAGCATGAGGTACATGCTGGCAACTGCATTCTCCGAAACTACAAACGAAATATCAACTGGGTCACATGGAACAATTGACGCGCTATGCCCCACCAGGGATTAGGACAATTAAGTACTCTACTGCTGCAGGAAGCCTACAGGTAAGACATGGGGTCTAGCCTAGAGTGCACATTGCATCGTTATTCTCGTAAATCTGAAATTGCGAAAATCTCCACGAAAACCGAAACGTCGCAATCAAATGGCAACAAATCGAAAACTAAACGAGATAAGAGATAATTAAAAAAAGTTCTCTTATTTTTTGAACAGACCTCGTGTATACAGTGTAAAAGCATAGTTCCATCATTAGAGATATACATTTGAAATTCTGTAATTGACACGAATTAACTTAAATCGCAGCTGTCTCTGTAGCTGAAATTCATTTCTAATACACTTTATGTTATCGCTTTACGCTTTTCAATCAAATCAACGGGGGAGACCGGTAGCTCAGTGCCTTGAGTAGGCCTGTTCGGTACTGAGATTTCAGTACCGGTACTGAGTACCTGTTCTTTTCAGTATCGAGTCTTTTCAGTACCGGGATCCCGGTACTCAGTACCGAGTCTTTTCAGTACCGAGTCTTTTCACTACCTGTTCTTTTCAGTACCGAGTCTTTTCAGTACCGGGTCTTTTCAGTACCGAGTCTTTTCAGTATCTGTTCTTTTCAGTACCGGGATCCCGGGATTCGAGTACCTGTTCTTTTCAGTACCGAGTCTTTTCAATACCTGTTCTTTTCAGTACCGGGATCCCGGGATTCGAGTACCTGTTCTTTTCCATAAAAAAGACTCGTTCATTGCTGGACCAATTCTTCAGGTTTTTGGAAATTGTTATTGGATATGTTCATAGAGTCGTGTCGTGCATTGAAAGATTTTTCAGATACACATCGTAGTATAGTATGTTAGTTAGTACGCACATAGATATACGAGTATGTACATTGTTTATACATAATTGATTTTGAGTTTTGTTAGGATTGAGACTGAGATGAGAGTATTTATTGTATTGGGAATAGGATATGTAATTGGGTATGATATAAATATGAAATACATATGAACGAATATGTATATGTACGTATGTATTGTACATAATATAATAATATAATGCGTTGCATTGGTCAATAGCCGGCCATACACGCTCTATCATTTGCAAACGTACGCCAATTCGATCGCCCCATTTTTTTCTGAATGATTCGCCGCGTTCGCAATCCCCTGCAAAATCGCGTCACCTGGGTCGCCCAATTTTTTTGCGAATGATTCGCGGCGTTTACAATCCCCTCGAAAATCGCGGCACCTGGGTCGCCGAATGATTCGCCGCGTTTGAACGAGCAGTGAAATTTAAGTAATTTTGTGCGACCAGACGGTTCGTGGCGTTTTCGGTTTGCAGATGATAGAGCAACAACAATTTGTATGGAGACGATGTCTAGTTGGGTGCGTTGTGATTTTGCAGATGATTCGCCGCGACCGAATTTTTATGGGTTACCTATAGTGGCGGTAGTAGTAGCTTGCATAATAAAATATGAGAAGGATGGGTCCACGCAGATATTTTGGTCCTGCTGCAGGTGTGCGTCAGGATAAAAGGATTTGTTTATCGATGAGGAGAGATATATAGGCAAGATGGGTGTTGTATGACTAGGGGTGCTGAGACGAATACGTTAGACTGCCGCTGAAGGCATTTTGAGTCCTTTGGTAACGAAAAAAGACATGCTTTGCAAGGAAAGCCCGATCAGACGAGTATTTCCCCATGAAAACAGGGTGGCCATTCAGGGGTGGGCAAAAAAAAAAGTGCTGGATGCAGATATGCTAGCACGAAACGGCTGCAGGTACATGTACAAAGAGTGAAACGGGCAACCTAGGGCTACATGCGGGGGCTCGCAACGCCCTATTTCCCCATGAAAACAGGGTGGTCACTCAGAAGTGGGCAACTCACACAAGCGACTGCTAATTCACAACCCGCAGTATCGCACAAGTGTGCATGGATAATTTCGGTTTGGAACGAGCTGGGCTAGCTCCCCTCCTAGGGCGTTGCGAACCCCCGCATGTAGCCCTAGGTTGCCCGTTTCACTCTTTGTACATGTACCTGCAGCCGTTTCGTGCTAGCATATCTGCATCCAGCACTTTTTTTTTTGCCCACCCCTGAATGGCCACCCTGTTTTCATGGGGAAATACTCGTCTGATCAGGCTTTCCTTGCAAAGCATGTCTTTTTTCGTTACCAAAGGACTCAAAATGCCTTAAGCGGCAGTTTAACGTATTCGTCTCAGCACCCCTAGTCATACAACACTCATCTTGCCTATATATCTCTCCTCATCGATAAACAAATCCTTTTATCCTGACGCACACCTGCAGCAGGACCAAAATATCTGCGTGGACCCATCCTTCTCATATTTTATTATGCAAGCTACTACTACCGCCACTATAGGTAACCCATAAAAATTCGGTCGCGGCGAATCATCTGCAAAATCACAACGCACCCAACTAGACATCGTCTCCATACAAATTGTTGTTGCTCTATCATCTGCAAACCGAAAACGCCACGAACCGTCTGGTCGCACAAAATTACTTAAATTTCACTGCTCGTTCAAACGCGGCGAATCATTCGGCGACCCAGGTGCCGCGATTTTCGAGGGGATTGTAAACGCCGCGAATCATTCGCAAAAAAATTGGGCGACCCAGGTGACGCGATTTTGCAGGGGATTGCGAACGCGGCGAATCATTCGGAAAAAAATGGGGCGATCGAATTGGCGTACGTTTGCAAATGATAGAGCGTGTATGGCCGGCTATTGACCAATGCAACGCATTATATTATTATATTATGTACAATACATACGTACATATACATATTCGTTCATATGTATTTCATATTTATATCATACCCAATTACATATCCTATTCCCAATACAATAAATACTCTCATCTCAGTCTCAATCCTAACAAAACTCAAAATCAATTATGTATGAACAATGTACATACTCGTATATCTATGTGCGTACTAACTAACATACTATACTACGATGTGTATCTGAAAAATCTTTCAATGCACGACACGACTCTATGAACATTTCCAATAACAATTTCCAAAAACCTGAAGAATTGGTCCAGCAATGAACGAGTCTTTTTTATGGAAAAGAACAGGTACTCGAATCCCGGGATCCCGGTACTGAAAAGAACAGGTATTGAAAAGACTCGGTACTGAAAAGAACAGGTACTCGAGTCCCGGGATCCCGATACTGAAAAGACTCGGTACTGAAAAGAACAGGTACTGAAAAGACTCGGTACTGAAAAGAACAGGTACTGAGTACCGGGATCCCGGTACTGAAAAGACTCGGTTCAGAAAAGACTCGGTACTCAAAAGACTCGGTACTGAAAAGACTCGGTACTACTGAAAAGACTCGGTACTGAAAAGACTCGTTGCTGAAAAGACTCGGTACTGAAAAGACTCGGTACTGAAAAGACTCGGTACTGAGTACCGGGATCCCGGGATCCCGAATAAAACCGGCTCATGGTTGAAAAGACTCGGTACTGAAATCCCGGGATCCCGGTACTCAATACCGGTACTAAAAAAACCGGGATACCGGTACTCTTAGTTTTTGGTACCGGTACTGAAAAAAAACCGGTACCAAACCGGGATCCCGGTATTAGGAACAGGCCTAGCCTTGAGGCATCAGTGTGATGTCTCATCATGGGCCAGATGGGAATAGTTGATGCGCTATGTCCCATTAGGGGTTATTGAAAAAAATAATAAAATCGATTAAATGTCATTGATATTGTGTAAATATGAATTAAGGTTTATTAACGAACGGGAAAATTGACGCAATATAGCCATCAGCTATAATTCTAGACATTTAATCAAACTATAACTGTACCATGCGAAATCTATATGCTATTGAAACGTCAAGAAGGCATAGTAATGCAAGAGATGTTTACGCGCCAATGCCCCTGGAGGGGTCAGGACAATTAACAATTAAACTATAAGGTGATTGAAGATGAGCGTGGATGTTATTTGGAATTAAAAAGGCAAAAATATATCGCAACTTTAGGTCACTATTACATACTTTTGCTAGGGTTGTTTACATAATACATTCATGACTGCCAAATGAATGTCCTATCCGGGCTAGACAGAGGAATTCAATGCCCTTTAACATTTTATCTACAACATGTTAACTACGCTGACGACATATGCCTACTCTCCTACAAATACGTCCGCAATGGTGTTAGATCTTAAGAGGGAGGCAAACCAGGTTTGGGCTAAAGATTAATACCAACAAGATCAAGGTTCTTAGCCCGCCATTGCGAAAAAGAAATCCTACAAATCTCAGTTTTCTGGCCTGAAACAATATCAAATTAAGAGTTAAATGACAGATGCCAATCTACGAATCGATACGTCGGGTACATATTGTCTACGCCATCTAACTTTTCAACCAACGAACCATAGTAACAGAACAAGATTCCTACACCAGAACTGTAGCGAGAACTATCGGTGACAATTTGTTAGTGTAATGCGGACAAGTGTTCCAGAAAAGTGCAAAGAAACTTGTCTTACGTATGAATTCCTGAAAAATTTAATAATACCATAGATATCGCTGTCAGAAATAAACGTAATCAAAGATCTACTCTTCTACTGATTCACCCTATACATACTAAAATTCTTCTCCATTGCATACGCGTATGTAATTACAATAGAATCCATGTTCGAACCCGCATAGCTCTGTATATGAACATTATTTGGTTAAGATTTTATTTATTAATAAATGTAACGATTTGTTACTCTTTCCTCAATTTCTTATTTATTTATTGTTATTTTCTTTATTTAAAAATCTCGTTTCAGTATTTATTATGGAGTTTTATTTGGATTGGATGGAATGCGTTCCTAATTTGCTTCTATTTAGATGTCGGTGTTCTAGACAAAGTAAGTGTGGTATTGTATTGTTTATTGAGAGACATTGAATGAGAATATGTTATGTGAATATTTTTGCTTTTAAATAATGTTACTTCAGCATTTTGGAGTAAGTGAATCTTTTAAGAGAAGATCCAGAACTTTACACCATATCCTGTACCGAAATCTATGTAAATTTTGAAATCTCGAAATCCCGACACACTATGAGATTTTCGGAGGAGAAGGAGATTTGTCAGATGTTTTTTATTAGCTGTGCTGTGAAACATAAGTTAAATTTTTATTCTACATGGCGCACTAATTCCATTATAACTTCAATAAGCGAAATTAACAGAGATACGAAATCAACTGTTAGGCTGCCCGCATATTGCCTTGCAGTCGCGTGTTGTGTTCATGTCTTTTCTGTCAACGAGTTGCGGCTTTGCTTTGTTTAGTAAAAATGCTTGCTTTGTTCAGCAAAAAGTATGACAAATTCTCGACTTGTTGTGTTGTGTTTACTGTTGCGTGTTAAAACAAATAATTTGGTGAAAAATATGTACTGATAAAGGTACAACTACTGTTGAGTCATTTACTTTGCCACACATTCCTTACCCAATTACACTCGACTGTCGATTATTACACGCTCAATAAATTGAAATTCTCTTCAAAAATTCTTGGTAAATTAAAGAAAAATCTGCAATAAACTCAATACTCGTCTGCGAACGTTTTATAAATTGAAGTGAGTGGAGCCTACCTCTCTTGGATTTTTTTGTAAATATGTAGAACATCATCATCATCGTGGCGCAACAGCCCGACATCGCGCTTTGGCCGCCTGGATCGTTGTCCTCCAACTATCTCGGTCACGTGACCGCGTCCTCCAATCTTGGAAGCCCAGTAGTTGTTCGCATCAACATATACTGAGCTCTCTCAACGAGCTCTTCCTCTCGGTCTTCCTCGCAGTCTCGCTTCATTACTTGTTTAGGCATGCGAACATTGTTCATTCGTTGTACATGCCCTGTCCATTGAAGTCGTTTTAGTTTGACGATTTTCGAAACTTCCAGCTCATCGTACAGTTCATGCAACTGGCATGGTTGCATCGCATGCGCCATCCACCTCGGTCGCAAACTGCTCCGAAAATTCGCTGAAGGACTTTCCGTTTCAATGTGTTTAGCATGTTTTCGGAGGCTTGGGTTAGGGTCCAGGTTTCGCAGCCATAGCATAGCACTGGCCGTATGATTGTTTTGTATACGCGGAGCTTCGTGTTTCTGTGCACATGCTTCGATTTCATTATGGGGAGGGTATTCGTCGCTTGATTTCGTCAGTTTTGTCGGCGTCCTTTGACAGGTTGCTACCCAGGTATGTGAAGTCGTTTACGAATTTGATTCTGAGTTCCCCTACGTTGACGTTCGATTGTGCTGGCGTCCTGGTTCTTGATCGCATCATTATTTTTGTTTTGTCCTCGTTGATGCGTAGTCCAACTTCTTTTGCAGCGGTGTCAAGAGCATACAGAAGTTCTTCTGCCCCGGTCGATTTTCGGGACATGATCGTGGTGATGTCGTCTATGTCGAATTGATGAGTAACATTCCGCTGATGTCAGTATCCATTACTAGAATGTCGTATTCAAGTGCTAAGTTGAAGAGCGTTGGCGCCAGTCCATCGCCCTGCCTCAAACCAGTACGTGTTTCAAAAGGATCAGTCAACCTGTTCTGGATCCTGACGGATTTGGTCATCGTCATCTTCGTTAGTCGTACTAGGTTTGCTGGTATACCAAATTGCAGCATGATGTTACACAGGACACCACGAAGGATACTGTCGTATGCTTGCTTAAAGTCGATAAAGATTTGGTACACGTTAACGTTGTATTCTCAACACTTTTGCAGGATTAACTTAATCGTAGAAAGCCGATCGGTTGTGGAGCGACCAGGCCTGAAACCGCCTTGATACTCGCCAATGATTCGTTCGGCGCACGGTTTTATTCTATTCTCCAGAATTTTCGTCAGTATTTTGTAGGATGTTCAGACTAGTGAAATCCCTCTGTAATTCTCACACCGCAATTTAATCTCCCTTTTTGTTGGATGGGACAGATGATGCTCCTGCGCCAATTGTCTGGGGTCACCTCGTACTCCCAGATCCGCAGAAGTAGTTGGTATATGGCATTTAATAGACCCGTTTGACCGGATTTTAGCAGCTGGAATCTTGTCATCGCCCGGCGCTTTATTTGGTTTGAGTGACCGCAAGGCAAGATCAACTTCGTCTACTGTCGGATTTTGTGTAAGGGGACCATGATGAATAATAACGCTATCGATTTGGGTTTCTTGCATGGGGACGTTAGATGTAGGACTCAGAAGCACTTCAAAATAGGATGCCCATCGTTTATTGATGCTATCGGTGTCGTCCCATCCTTGTCCTTTCAGAGGCTAGTCCTGGGCTTATAGCCGCTCTTAATTGTATTTACTAGTCTTATGCTTGTCTGGTGTTTCTATTAGCTAGGTTTTCATTTATGCTCAACAACTGCTCGTCAAAGTATTTCCGTTTCTTACGTCTAGTTATTCTATTCGATATTCGCCGTAGCCCGTCATATTTTTCTTTTTTGGCTCTAGTTGCACGTTGGATATATTGCCTGTACGCTTCGTTCTTTGCAGGTAACTCAACTTGTGCGAGAAAAAGTTGAAAGCCAGACTATAAGGCTAAAATGTGGTCCATCGAGCAATTTATTGAGGGAGTATGCGATAACACGAGTGACGTGAGTAACTCTTGCTAGTTGGCTACTGGGCAAATTTAGAAGCTGTGTGTAATCACCGCAATAGCGCTAGCTGACTCACCAGCTACTTTTATCGCTGGTGTGTAATAGTGTAAGGTAGGAGCGCCCAATATAATCGGTCCTTTGGTACAGAAAGAGTGAAACGTAACACACATTTGAAAATGTTAGTTTCCAACATAGTTAGTAGTTAGTTTTCTTTAAAGTTTGCTATTGTCTAGCGGGGGATGAATTCTCCACAAGGTGTTAGAAGACATCTCAACTAATTTGAATTATGTACGGCGATGACATTACTAGGGGATGGCATATATTCCCGGGAGTTAGCCGTTGGCTTGGAATGAGACATTCTGTCATCCAAAGAGTTTTGGAAAAGGTTCCAGGAGACAGGACAATTCAGCAATATCTTCCAGTGAGGACCATTACGCTTAAACTCCATCCGAAATCGTCGAATCACGACACCTTTCGTAAGTGGCGTAGTTAGCTTTTAGCAAAGGGAGGGGATATGCCATCGATACTACAGTTTTTTTTTTTAATATGCAAATGCTTGGAAAGTGAGTGAAAATCAATTCTCCATGCATAGACCTGGCAAAACTCTCTCTTTAGAAAAGAATTTGAGTAAATATCAAACCATACACTAATGAGTTAGCTGACGCCATTTTTCAATAATATAATACTTTCAAGCTTTTCGATTATTTTTTGGTGGTAACCTTAAATTAGATTAAGATAGCCTGAAAGTATTAATCTCGGCGATGATACGATCCAAGACCGAGCTGCCTGCAGAAAGAAAATATATCGCTCGCTTCGCTCGCTCTGGACACTGCACAGTTTATTCGATTTTTTTTCGTATGCCTAATTTCGATTTGAAACCGATATTGTCCATGCATGGTGCCTTATTTCATTTATTTTCCGATGGACACTTTCTGTTCAAAACGTAAGTATCCACATGGATTATTCCAGATGGCCACTTTCACCATGGCTTATTTCGGTGCCCCGTATTTTTCGTATATTTGACAAAATACTCGTACATCACCAAAACCGTTTTTTTTTGTTTAAGAAAAAGGAACAAAAAGTCTGTAAAAGACTATCTCGAAAATTATTTAAGATTCATCTATTTTGCCTGCACTATTCAGTTCGCATGCACTGCCAAAGCCCAGTTCGACCTACGTTACAATTACGAAGGCGCAGTTTGGAAGCTACAGAGATATAGACGAAAAAGGAACGGATTTTCATATTCTCTGCAAATATTCCACGCTAGCTAGCACACCACGCATATTCCGAACATGTGGTAACTGCCTAACGAATCCTTCTCACTTCTCAGGCCCTTGAAGTGAACTGTTCTTTAAAGTCAACATACAATTTTCTGTATATTTAAATCTGAAATATGTATGTTTATAATTTATGTCTCTGACGATTAACGGTACAATCATTTTTTAGGATAGCGACATATTAAACTTGGGGACAGGTAGCGTGTCGTGGTTTGAAGTGAACGGCTACGGCTGTATACCAACTTATCCAACAAACATAACTACTGAAGATCTTTCCCGTCCAGTACGTCCAGAACAAGTTGATAATTGCTTAGTCGACTATCCTATAGTGGAAGTTATACATTCAGGAGTACAATGTATTTTAGCGGTAAGTACAGAAAATCTTATAACCAAATTATTGTAAACAAAATTGAGCAAAAACAAATCTGTTCTAGGTTCTTGCCATTTTGGGCTCTCTTCTGATAGCAGTCATATTTTTCGATGAAGACGACCGATGTAAGTAATTTTGATTAAAAATTTAATTTTAAAATAAGACACAATTTAAATATACAATTTAAAATATGAAACATGTAAGGGTTTGCAATAATGTAAGATGTAAAGTTGGTTGCAAATTTTTAAATGTCCTAAAACGTAGATTTCGGCGTTAGACTTCAGATATACATATATGAGCATGCTTTTATTAGAATATTCCTTTAATCTTAACATTGTTAGAATCTTTGCTAATCCTACAAACTAATCGCAAATTGCTTCTACTAACATACATAACAGTAACAGAATCGCTGAGATATTATTTCTTTTTTAAAAACACACAACAATTGTTTTCAAAACTATTTGCCATGAATCTGATGACAATATGTGAATTCTTTCTTGTAAATAACATGAATACAAAAAAAAAATCAATTTACATTGCCCCATTATGTATTGCATTCATTGTAACATTTATATATGTACACTACGGCTCATTAATAATATGCTCGCATTTTTCACGGTTTTTGGTTTATCCTTTTAATTTCAATTACGAGGTTTGTTTCGGTATTATCCGTACTAGTGAAAAAGTCTGTTTTATGTTTGACCACTTTTAAAAAAAGGAATAATTAATCTGAACGGGTGCCGTTAAAACGAATATTTGATATAAAGAACCCAGTGCGAGCATATCAATTTGAGCGCTAGTATATATAATACTTATAAATATATATTTTAGAATTTAAATGAAAGCAACAGCAAGAGAAAACCAAACCAAATTTGTATAACTTTATTTCCAGTCGATTTCATGGGTGGTGATGCGAAAAGTCCACAACATACCTGTGTACACCCGATGTACGTGAGCTACTCTAGTATACCGACATCAGCTAGTACAACAATGTTATCAAATAAACATATGCATAATAATAGTAATGCAATAAGTGCTGATCAATCTAATACGCAACTTAATAGTAGTACTAACCCGAAATCAACACCACCATCTTCACCGCTATCATCATCGTTAAGACAAAACCAACAGCCAAAAGTGGCTCGCATACAAAATCGTAAAAATCCACCTTCGTCCAACTATTCTAGTTTTATTAATCATCCAGATATAAAGTACACTCAAATTTCAACGGAACAATTAATGTCCAATTTGGATGGCAGTCATGAAAGTTTTACATTGAATACATTTCAAACGGCGACTGATAAAAGCGGTAATACGTATATACCATTTCAAAAGCCAGTGCCGATTATAACGGGACATGATAATAGTATGATAAATCCTTTATGTGAAAGCACGCATACTATAATCAGCAATAATAATAACAATCTGAATGATTCGGTCGGCAGTAATGTTAATAATAATGTTTTCCCTGATACCCATATCGATTCGAGTCATCATCCTGTTCGCGGAATAGTTAATGCGTTTGTACGTTCACAACCGGTACAATGGTCGAATCACTTTCATAATGAAACTCCGCATGAGCATTTTTCACATCATAAGGTACCAGCAAATTATCATTCTCCGCACCCGCATATGATTCATCAACCATATCCTGATGTTTCGCCTGAAAGCACTGAAAATTATGTAATGCCCTATCAATATGTAACACGATCGCCGAATCTGAACCGAATATCAGCCCGTCGTCGGCATGATCGTTCACAACAGCAACAAGCTGCAAATTTCTGTGATCAAATTCGCGATACACCACCTGGTTACGATGATGCATTTATTGCACGCGCTAAATCACAAGATCGACTTTCCAATCGTAATCGAAATCGACAGAATGTGAATCGTAATAATCATCGGCCCCGATCGTATTGTGATAATGCAAATATAAATATTGTTACTGATAGATTGTAAAATTTGAAATCCGATACCAATCATATTTTCTATAATTAGATTATAATAACTTATCAATATTGATTTTCATAACGTTAAGGCTAGATTATCGTACGTTTCATAAAACTTAGCAACGAAGTTAGATAGAGCAGCATGAACATTTTTATATTGTTAACGGAACCAAGTGCTCAAAATACGTTTTACAATGATAAGAGTAGAGCGTCCGCTAAAGCATGAAGTATATTTATAGTTTTAAAAATTTCTAGTTAGATGTTAAACATTATGACATGATCTGATTCATAGACTCTTAATTCTATCATAGTTAACGTTACAGTCGATAAAATCGCATTTATCTTAATAAAAATATTTGATACATTCAATTTGATTGTTTTTGATAATATAAAGAAAGTATCGGATCAGATAGAAGCACAAAAAGAAACGATTTAAGAAAGCGTATTTTTAAGGACCCGACAATTTTAAAGCGCCATGAGTGTGTATCGTTTTCAGTTGAATATTTTCAGACGGAATAGGACAAAAACGCTGCTTGTTCATGCAGTGTAAGGCTGTTTTTAGACGCTCGACCAACTACTCGTGTTAGAACACTCATTAGACCACGCATTAGACCACAAATTAGACAGAGATTAGACCACGTATTAAACCACCCATTAGACCGCTTATTAGACCACGCATCAGACTAGCCATTAGACCATTATACCGCCTATTAGACCACCCATTAGACCACGCGTTAGGCCACTTATCAGAGCAGCTATTCGGTTTCAATAATTATATTCTGTACCTTATTGTAGATACAA
Organism: Chloromyia formosa; assembly: GCA_964017055.1. Taxonomy (NCBI): domain Eukaryota; kingdom Metazoa; phylum Arthropoda; class Insecta; order Diptera; family Stratiomyidae; genus Chloromyia; species Chloromyia formosa. Next base: position 26,020,671 of record OZ024818.1, read on the forward strand.
TTTTTTTTTTTTATCACAACGGGGAGACTTCATAGATATAGCAACTATCTATCTATCTAAATCCATATCCATCCATTTCAATACGAATTTCAGATACATAGATAGTTTCGCGCAAATTGGGACAAAGTCTAGGCTGTTGCATTTGACTCGGGGTTCGAGTAATCAAGTTAAGTTTAACGTGAAAGTGAAAGTACAAAAATGAATAAGAATAGCCTTGGCTTTGACGCTTCCAAAAGAGCCTAAAAAAAGAGAGAATGGAGCAGGGCTTGGTACCCTCGAAGGAAGTACCTTTCTAACATCAAATTAATTGGGGTGCTGAGGCTACTCCAATTAAAGAATTCTTATCCATTTTTGTACTTTCACGTTAAACTTAACTCGATTACTCGAACCCTAAGTCAAAAGCAACAATCTAGGGTTCGTTCCAATTTGCGCGAAACTATCTATTTTATGTATCTGAAATTCCTATTGCGGTACACCAAACGCACCTTGAATTACGAGCGCATGGTGTTCAATAACGGAAATGGGTGGATATGGATTTAGACTACGAAGTCTCCTCGTTGTGATAAAAAACAATTTTGTACCTACTGTAAAGTACAGGATATAATTATAGAAAATGAATAGCTGCTCTGATAATTGGCTTAACGCGTGGTCTAATGGGAGGTCTAATGCGTGGTCTAATGGTTGGTCTAATACGTAGTCTAATGCGTGATCTAATAGCTGGTGTAATGCGTGGCCTAATGGGCGGTCTAATGTGTTGTCTAATGTGTTGTCTAATGTGTTGTCTAATGCGTGGTCTAATGCGTGGTCTAATAGGCGGTCTAATGGCTGGTTTAATACGTGGTCTAATGGAAGGTCTAATGCGTGCTCTAATGGGTTGTCTAATGCGTGGTTTAATGGCTGGTCTGATGGGTGATCTAATGTGTGGTCTAATGGCTGGTCTAGTGGGCGGTCTAATACGTGGTCTAATGGGTGATCTAATGCGTAGTATAATGGCCGGTCTAATGCGTGGTCTAATAGCTAGACTGATGCGTGGTCTAACGGCTGGTCGGTCTAATATCTAAAAACTCCTTAAGGCATAAGTTATACTTGCGGTTGAAATTGGAAAATTAATTTATGCGGCGCACCGCCAACCTTATTGGGCGACCAACTCAAAGAAGATGATTGTGGCGACTGAGCAATGGTTACAAGCGCAAATATAATATTATGCCTAATATAAATCGCCCCTGAGGGAAATGGAAGTAGTTTTCAATCTATCTAAATAACGATTATATCACGAGATATACATTTTTATATAAACATAACATTATTAACATTATATTTTAGTTGAGTAAATAGTTGACGCAGTTACACTTTCCTTGCAAGTAAGCCATATGTTGATTATCATAATGCTAGTTTATTTTATCATCTTTAAATATACTAATCCATACTAGACAGTCTCTATATGGTGACGTGGAAATAATTTTCCTTTCGATGAAAGTCACACTAGCGTGTCGAAAAAACCCCATCGTACAACATTTAAGTCATTTAAATGTGTCACTCATTACAATATCAGCAAATTATGTAATTTAATTAAGAACAAATCACTAAATCGCGTCGTAATGCCTAAATAAAAAAAAGAGCGCCATTTTAAATTGGAGCGAATTCCCTTGTGTCATTATGAGATTATGGACCGTTTTCACGATATCTAGTTAAAGTTTATCCTATAGATAAATACTAAACGGCATCCATCCTCCAGTAAAAATTTATAGGACGATAATTCCAAACAGCTGATACGGGCTGCTGAGATAGTGATCGCGTATACGCGTCCCGTGTATCAGAACCTTAAGCCTCTCTGTCTCTCTCTCACCACAGCATAGAATTTTAAAAGTCAAGCAGTGTGGTATTTAAACTGTTCAAGCTAGGCCGATTGCAACCATGAACATTTTATGATTGGGATTTAAATACTTTGGGAACACTTTATTTAAATTGTGATGTTCAATTTCGTCATTGAAGGTATAACTTGTTCCATAAGGGGCGTTTAATGTCGCCAGTGAAAAAATCCTTCGAAGTTTTTGATTCGTTAGTTTGCTTTAGTGGTAAGATAAATGTTCGCTAAAGCATAAATGTTTATAAAGTCCTGCGAATTAAGTTCTAGTCCCATCGGAAGGATGTATATACAATAATTTCTCATGAAATGACCCCAAAACCCGAATCACCCAATTGAATCGCCTTCACTCGAGCTACCGAACGCCTAACTCCCATCATGTTCATAAAAATGATTCTAAATATTATTCCTTTTAATTTTATTTCACACCCAGAGTCAATTTCAAATTCATGTCAAGGGGTTGCCCATGATATCTACGAATCTCAAAATTCACTGAAATAAAATGCTTCAAATCCACAAATTCTAAATTAATGCTAAGAAAAAGAAATATAAACACAAAGTTCATGGAATAGACTGTATACTGCCTGAAGCGAAAATTCATTTGAAATAATCCTCAAGTGGATTTCCGCTTTAGGCATTAAACCATCGTCTATATGTTGTAGCGATTTGTAGTACTCTATCTTTTTTTAAGTTCCCCGGCAAACCGGAATGAAATTAAATTGCACTTTTCGCGGGGACCACTTTAGGAAATACCGGCCAATAGACCTACAGCGGCATCGCACTATTTGACTGTTCAATGGACTCTGAAGCCGCACTTAAGGAATGTCTGCTTTATTAACTACAAACACACCGTGTGTGGATTCCAGGTTCTTACCATCTAAAGCCGAAATGAATTCCTAAGTCCGGCTTCAGAGTCCAATTTCCGCTTTAGGTGGTAAGAATTTAGAGCCCACACACGGTGTTTTTGTAGTTCTACAAGTGTGACGAATGTGCTTAAATTAATCGTTTGGTGAAGTAGCGAGTTTAGCATTTTATTGGAAATTGTCCGGGATGTCGAGCAATGATGCCGGTGAACGATGCAAAAAAATAGTGCATTGTTTGTCGGGCAATATGGTTATTTGACGTTATGCACTAAATCCCTGCAACATATACATGAGCTAGACATTACGAGAAATATGTCTGTCACTTTCATATGAACTTAGGGGTTTTGTAAATTTGAGATGTTGCAATCTTCGAAACAAAGTTAAAATGTCTAGTAAGTTTCCAATAATAATGAAAAATTGCCCCAGAATCTGAGGATTCTGAAGAAATTTGAGGTGATAATTCATTTGGAAAAATAGTCTCAAATTTAATGAACTTTTCTCCCAAAAATTTTGTTAATTATTGCCCTAAATTTGGGATAGTTTTCATATTTAAATATGACCCAAACTCATTACGACCATTTTTAATTTTCGCTTAGGCTTTTGAGGTGATTGTTCATAGGACGATATTTCATTGCGCCCTATATAACATAATTTGAGTGTCAAGTGCGTCACGAAAATTAGAAAAATGACCTAAAATGGGTAAAAATGGAAAATTCTAATACAATTGGTGTATTTTTCCGTATAACCGGCGACACGGGATAGCAAAATAAACAGCATTTCCCCGTAAATGGGGACGTCTGACGACCCTAAAGGATCGTGTCACACAGAACTGCGCTGTGTTGTGATGACGAGTATTGCCTTATTTAGGTTGCTACATTTTAGGTTAATTGTGAATAAAAATGAAATGCGTGCTAAGACTACCGCGCGTCAAAAGTGTAACTTTTTTAAAAAATGTTTTTAAGCCGCCCGCATGTTGAGTCGTGTGAAGATTTTGTTTTCCACCTTCTCCCCTAAACCATGAAGATGGTGGCGGATACGCTATCAATAGTCCAATAATAGATTTAGCACTAAAATTGGCGATTTTTATTTAACATCACCATATTGACTAGATTGTACTTCATTGCCAAGAAGGTCCCTTTTCTGTTCGAAGAACTCAAAATGCTTTAAAAGGTAGCTACTCCAGGCCATTCGCCTCATCACATCGATTCACATGATATCTGTATTTCCTAGATTTTACTTCATGTCGAAGAATGCGCTCATGTTAGCATCATAGGGTTAAAAATGTCCTCAGGAACACTTCAGTACATTGTCCCATTCAGACAACGCCCGTATATCCTAGATTTCACTTACTGTCGAAGAATGTGCTCATGTCAACACCATAAGGTTAAAAGTACCTCAGTGGCGTCGGTAATCGAATCCATGACCAATTGTTCAAAAGTCCGGCACGCTAATCGCCAACCCACTAAGTATGTGTCAAATTCTTTTCGCGTTGTGTAACATATGTATGTACAGCGCAAATGTATGAGATTGTATCGAAGCGATGCGACAGTAGTGCGGTAGTTAAGCAAAATTTTTTTTTTTTCGATACACTACCTACCAACCGAGGTGTAGTCGGTATAAAGTTACACTTTAAAAAATAAATATTTATACATATTTCGATATTTCAGACTCAAATAAAAATTAACCAAAAGTAAAGTGGAACCACGCGATATTTGCAGGCTCCTATTGTTGTATTCCTAAAAAAAAGTAATTTAAACTATTAAGTAATGCCTTAATCTGATTGATACAAAAACCTGTTAAAAGTTGATATGCCTTAATAATTATCGAAAAATGTGATTCATATGTAGATATTTAACAAATTTATTAGATTTCACTTTATTCACTAAAAATTTACGAAAATATAGCTATTTACGCCGTACCATATTTGATGCTTTTGTGCTTGATAGAAGAGTCTACGGTGCCTATTAAAAAGAACAAGATCCTGAACATTATGAACGATAGCCTAAAAAACACAAAACATAATTTTCAGTGCCAAAATGGTTAACAGTCAGTCATAAATACATATATACGAGTATACATAAAAACAATAAAATCATGCCTTTACTATAACATATGTTTCATTTAATGTTCACATAACCATCAATAACATGAACAAAATACACATGCATGTCAAATTTTCATATTTCATTTATACCGAATAGAATTTGTTATTCCTTTTTTTCTCATTGGGAACAGTAGCAAGTTGATGTGTTGTTGAGTTTTTGTATGTTGATGGGATCGCGGTTTATTTAAAAATGCATATGTTGAGTATTTAGTAGTAGTCGCTTGCAGAAATTTGTAGTTAGGCATTAGAGTTGGGTTTTTTTTAGCTGAAAATTGTCTATAAAGTTCTCCAGCGTAAAAGTTATTATGTGTAATAAGCATTGTGCATTTTCAGCAAAATATAGAGACACTGACTGATAAGGACAAATAGGTATTATTTTCACACCGTGTTGCCATTTTTGTGAGTTCTTTTGCATATGTCCAGTATTTTCTGTTAAATCATCGTGCATAACAAAACCTACACCAACTTAGGACTTTTATGAAGACCGCTTTAAGGTATTGGTCTTGGCGGCCAGCGGCTTGCAAGTTCATATATGAGTTTAATACTTACGATATATTTTTCAAGATCAGTAAGTCCCATTGGCAGATGTATAGTGAAGCAATAACCTTAATGGCTGCCTGGCTGTCCGTGCAGATAGCAATGTTAGCGTCATTAAGTTTTTTGTGCAGAATATCTCTGGCGCAGGTCTCAATGGCATGGATGGCGGGTTGGATTACGCTAGGCCAGACGCCTATGGTGACTGAAATCCTGGTGTTCGGTCCAAAGACCCCAGCACCAACTCTCTGATTCGTTTTTGACCCATCGGTAAACCACATGATATACCTAGGGTCAGGGCAGAGATTGGCACTATCCCATTCCGAGCGGCAAATGGAGACCGAAAACGTTCTATCGAAGCGTAATATCGAGTAAATCGGCATGCCAGGAATCCGCTCCGGGATGCTCATGTGGTCCTGATTGTCACACATGACCATCATAAGTTAGATGCACCCGAAGAGCGCTTAGAGTCGCAGATTTGCGGTAAATAACTCGGTTGAGCGTGTTGATGATCATACAACTCTACACAAAAACACACCGTCACGATCTAGTAAATGAGATGATGCTAACTCAACTCGAGGCCTTGGTCCGAGATTGGACTGTTGCGCCAGTTCTTTTATTTTTATTTACATAGAATGGAGCTAGTATCTTGAAAATTTAGTAATTTTTTTGTAGTGTGGGTTAATAACTTGATTTTAAGATCAGATAAAATGAGCCTCCCCTATATGACCGTTGCAAAGGGGTAGTTTTGGTATCACGACTAGGTCTGTATAGGTCTAGTGTATATACGCTTCGGACTCGGGACTCGTTTTTAATTATTTTCGTACGTCGGTAACAAAATTCGTATGGTGTTCTTACCTGAGTATTAACATTTTAAGGCCCGTTTTATCAATGTTGGGTAAACTGCCAGTTATCTGGAACAATAAATTAAACCTTAGCGTATGCAACACTCAAAATTTGACAATGCAGTAGAAAATCAGCTGATTTTCTTGGCGGAATTCTGCCGCCTGTTTTACTTCATTCTAGGTCTGCACCGTCTCTCAGCATCAATTTGAGGCTGAGTTATTTTTCAATTCCTCTTCCATCGTGGAATAGATGAATAGTGATCTCCTCCTAACCACATGCCCCCAGTTTCAATTGAATTAGTATTGCTATCTTTTTGCTGATAGAATAACTCCTAAGCAATTAGAAAAACGATAAATATATCGTATTGAAGATATCGCCATTGTATGAAATTATTTGCTGGGGTTTTATTCGCGATTTAAGTATTGTATGGACAATCTAAGATGTAGAGCTAAGGATTCATATGGCATTCACTTCCTGAGTTCTACGATTCAAATAACTGCGTTCTAAATTTAATCCGTTGACGTTCAATGGTTGCTAAATTGCAACACCTTACCCACACACAGCACAGGACAATTGTTGGCCAACAGTACAATTGCCGTTCAACCATTGGCCTTTTTTAGCTGCTGAACACACATTTACAATTGGATAATCTTCCAACCCGTTGTTTGATTACATATATTATTCGTCAAGCGAACCAAAGCGCCTATAATTAATAGACCATGTTACCATAAATTACTAAATAAAAAAACACTTTCATCATACTACAAATGCAAACGAAGTTAACCTATGTATAGGTATGTACATGCAAGAATTCTTGACAAATACATATGTATATTTGTCTGTAGTGAAAATTATGTTAAGTTCATAAGTTCATTTTTGGGAGTCAGTTTTTTTGCATCCAGTCCATTTTAAATAAATGAAAAAATAATTCATGTAAAATATATTAGTTCGCGATGCATCAAGCTTTTGACACATGATAGAACCAATAAAGAAGTTGTTGAGTTCAAAAATGACATTCAATTTTATTGTATATTTCTGGAGTTCCTTTTTTTTTACTTGACACACTTCTGATATATATTTTTGTATTTTATATATGTATATACGAATATAAATATTAAATACGATTGATTGTAGGCGTTTAAATGTAATTTTCGATAAATCCTTTTTTTGTTCTTTGGAACTAAATTCATCTTCATTTCATGCACATTATGCTTTTCATCCCGGTCTTGTCGTGTGGCTGAAAAAATATCGTTTGTCAATGTGTTCTGTTTGAAATTTACAAATATGTACAAAATTTTCCAACGATCTAATCAAATGTAATTGCAGACTCTGTTCATAAATACATAGTAAGAAAGACTGTCTGTTATACAAAGGATGTTTCCGTCATAGAATAAATAAATGAAACGCAATGGTTAAGTATTTTCTTAGTACTGTTTGGTTGCTGTGTGTTTTTTATTTATATATTTTATAAACAGATTTTTTTCACAGTTTGTCCTTGTGAAGACGTTTGTGACTAATACTTAAATGTTGGGTTCAAAGTAAGTTTATGTATTTTTGATCGCACTGACTCGTTAACACGGACTAACCATTGTTACAGGAAAGAAAATTCTGTGGTTGAAGATTATTTTTCTTTATTTAAAACTCGTTGCATTTTCGTTCGATTTGTAGAAGAATAATAGCTGCGTTTTCGTCTCTGTACAGGGAAGAGTAGTGCAGGATAAGCAAAAAAACAACAAACGATCGAGAGCAGATTTGAGTGGCGAACACGAAAACGGGGCATGTCTTTGCTGGGAGTGTCTTGGTTTAGTTAACATTCAAACGTCAACTCAAATTTCAAGAGCAAACTTTAATCCTTAGTACAGATACAATCGGACAAATTTGCTACTAATCTGCTCTCGATCGTTTTTTTTTGCCGGCTATCCTGCTCTACTCTGTACAAAAAAAAACAGCTAATGTGTGCTTACTGACTTCCAGTTGTGAACAGATTTTAGCATGTACTATACTCGACTAATTTCTGTAAGCTGATGTCACTGTCACATGACATAGCAGTGGGCTCTGCTGCGAATCTTGGACGGGAAAATAGTACATTTTCGAGGTCTTTTAATATTTTTACTATTTTGGTCGAGTCCAGCTACATACTTGCTCATACATTCATACATGCAGTGCTCTTCAAAGGCCAGCTTCGTATACGTTTTTTCTCTAGGTCTTCGCTTGGTTAATACTGTAAAACTCGTATGTGAAAGGTCCTGCCTAATAGGTTCACCTATCCTTAACAACGTGTGTTTCTCCTGATTTGTCGCTATAATGATCTCATCGGCCGTAGCGACCCCTTCGATAATGTCTATTTCAGTAGAACATATGCTGCTTTCACGCCAATCTAATCGACAGGCCTAGAGCGCTCCCAGGGCAGCCGGTTCTACGCCCCGGAGCGACTCGTTCATCAGCAACGGTCAAGAACTCATTCGACGCTAGTAGGCGTTGCTACAACAACAACAGGCCTACAGCAGACAGAAAACTTTGGGGTTTGCACTCCGAGTAGTCCGATTTAATCGACAGACAGCAGTAGAATAGACAGAAATTCAGCCTAATCGACTAAAATTCTGTCTGATGTCTATGCCACCATATACCACCATCTTAGTCTGCCTCAGGCCGCTCGATTGGATCGGTTTCTTTGGTGTGAAAGTGGCTTGATTGGTGATTTATTTTAAATTTTTTTTTTAATTTCCTAAAAACCATGAAGATTTTTTCTCGACTTTATCACAGAGTAGTTTGAGGCAGTACTGTTTATTTTTCTTGATCGCCGTATGAAACCCGGTATGAAAATTGCGGAGCTTGCGCTTCCTAAATTAAACGGACACTCACTGACTCGTTCGATCAATGTAAAGTGCCTGGGAGTGGTTCTCGACTCGAAGCTCTCATGGAAACTGAACGTTGAACATCGGATCAAGAAGGCCTATATAGCTCTCTATGCTCGCGGGAGAACCTGCCGCAAAGACTGGGAACTCCAACCAAAAATGTTCTTGTGGTTGTACACTGCGGTTGTGCGACCGATACTCACATACGGGTCGCTGGTCTGGTGGACAGCGGTGCGTAGTAAATATAATATTGATCTGCCGTGCAAGGTGCAGAGGACTGCATCCATCGTAGTCACGGGTGTTCTGAAGTCTTGCATTTAATGTTATTTAACACTTAGTCCCCCTCGACCTACAAATAAGATTCAACGCCGCGTGTAGCGCGGTCAGAGTTAGTGAGTCTACGTACTGGACAGCGAAATCATATGGCTCGAAAACGCCTTGTGAAGCTGGTGAAGGGTTCTTCGCTAAAGACCTCGCAGTTTCTGATTCGTTCCGCCTCCCTGATTTTTCTAGTGTATTTCAAGCGGAAGTGCTAGTAATAAGGGATGCCTGCCAGATGTTGAGGCGCATCACGGTTAACACAAAGGATGTCGCAATTTTCACGGATAGCCAAGCTACCATAATGTCCTCTGAGGCAGCGACAGTGTATAATAGTAAAACAATGCCGTCAAGAGCTGAACTCTCTGGCCACTCTTAATAGAGTCATCTTCCTCTGGGTTCCGGGTCATACCAGTATAGCGGGAAATGAGCAGGCCGATCAGCTGGCGCGGCTGGGCTCTACCCTTGACAGATCTTACGCAGTGGCTATCAATGCGACACTTAATGCCACTAACAGGGAAGTACATAAATTCTATATAAACTTAGTAAACAATATAAATAATAGATGGGGCGCGCTAATGACGTGCATCACCTTTAGGAAAATATGGCCATCCTATAATACACAAAGAACAAATGGCCTTCCAGAGGCGTCCAGGATTGTCGGAGTCACAATAACTGGCCAGTGGGAGGGCACGCAGCCGCCAGAGTTAAGGTTCTGATACGCGTGACGCGTAAACCCGACGGGCGCGTCAAATCTACGATATCCGTCCCGTGTAAACAGCAAACCGTCTTACTACAACGGTTTTGATCCAACCCGATCAAACTTCAACGGTTAAGGGGGAAGACCCACTTGTCGTAACTTGTTAGCTGACGACGTTTCGTCCGCGTAAACCCGACTTACGTATAAGCACTAGTCGCGTTTACGCGACTCGGATAAAAAGCACGCGATCGAGTATACGCATCATGTCGCATGTTGTCGTAGTTGCAAGGATAGTACCGAGAAGGAAACTCTTTTACACTTTCTTTGTAAATGTCCGGTACTGGCTAGGGCGCGGCACCGTACTTTGTGCAGTGCCTTTCTTACAAACATAACCGAGATCTTATCGTTGCGAACAGGCCAGATATTTCATTTTCTAAATTCCTCAGGGTGGATCTAAGGAAATACTCCGCCTGACCCCTCTAACAGACTTAATAGTATCGGCTTTCCTCTTACGAGGCTTGTGGCATCAAAACGGCGCGTACCAGCGCTAATTGGGTGTTCCCGTTTTAGGGGTTCTGGCGACACCTTAACCAACCAACCAATCCTGTATGAATTATCATAGTCCTAGTCTTTATCGCTGGTGCAGCCGTCCTACTCCTACGATGCGATTTCCTCGTTTCAGTTTGCCTGCCGGTGGAAGTACATAATACTTTACTCGACTACTCAACATAGAGGCATGCTTACATACAATCATTTTTTAGTCCTCGTAGTGAACGCATATTGCTGCGTTCAACAAAATTGGTAATTTAACTAAACTTGAACTTTGGCGATTTGTGGTATTTATTGTAAAAATTAAACCATATCAAAGGAGATCCTAGTATAAAACAAAACTGGACATCAATTGAATGATTGAATGTCAGTGGATTTCTTATTTGAATAATAGTGATCACTGATGACACACAGATTAAGTATAGCTGCTTCCCCCATGGATTAAGGTAGCTCCTGATGAGTAGAATCCATAGTGTGGATGAAATCAAGCGACAGAGTAGAATTAACATCTAGTTAATTATTTTGGTGTGGTAGTGGATAGCGACGCTGAGTCATTGTGGCTTGGACTCCCACTTTATTCTTAATATATTTAATATAATACATTTTTTTTAATCACAATGATGCTTTTCATTAAGATTTAAGTGTACAAAAATCCCCTATTTTCAGTATTTTATTTTTTAAATTAAGAATCCGAATATATCTTGATCAATAATAATTAGTATGTTCGTTTCAAGACCCATATTAAGCACAACACAAATAAAAGTTTTTTTAATAATACTTTAATATGTATGTACAAGCTGTAAATAAGTATTTAATATAGCTAATAATGATTCCCTATAACGTGTCGATCTTACTATACACAATGCTAAAAATCTCAGTAATATGAGCAATGCAAAATCCGGTACTAAAGTGTTTTACCATATGTTTTGAAGCTAACCTTGTTTTTGTCGTCTTCACGTTGGATTGATTTTTCAGTGATGGCTTTATTTCAGTTATATTTAAATTTTAATTGATTGATGGTATATGGTATCTTCTGTTATAGAAAACTTAAATAAATTTGTTTACATGTATTGGTTAAAGAAATTTCCTTAACTACTAACTCCGCAAGTATACTTTCACTATTTGGTTGTTGTTTACTTTGGTTTTTAGTGTTGGTGAAACTGTTTCGTTTCCAGTTATTTTTGATAAGTGTTTACCAATTACGATTTGTATAAAAATTATGTTTCCTCTTTTTCGTTTCATTAATTTCATTGCAATAGTGAGGAAGTCTAGTAAGAAAAATAAACATCATCAATCGTTTTATTCGATTGAATTCGGTCCAGCGGCTGATACGATACGAGGACGTCCAGATAATATGTTGAACTATCAGGATGCGAATGAACACGGTGACGCTCAAATGAGTCCCAAGCCTATGACACCAAGAAGAGTGAAAAGACGATCTGTGATGACGAGAGGCACCAATGGACGCCAAAGTACTACAAGTCGCCGAAGTCATACAAGCAATCGAAGCAGTGTACGACATTCACGCAGAAAGTATCAACAGAATCCGGTGACAAAACTTATGGAACAACAGCAACATTTTCATCATAGTTCTCCCAAACAAATTGCGAGCTTCTCTCACAATGAAAACCCATCTCTGACGGCTTCGAATTTGAAGTCCCTTAATAATGATATTGTGACTAATTCGGCCGGCAAATCGAATACCAGTGACTTTTCCAGAAACATAAATCCCGATCCAATATACTATAATACGAGTGTTAGTACTCTTCAGCTACAAGAAACATGGAATTCGGGAAGTCCAGCCGAAAACAGTCCTACTACGGGGCATTACAATCCAACATATCAACATTCAACACCAAATTTGCATTATGATGGTGAACAAGTCGACGAATTATATAATAATCGTCCGCCTTCTGTACGATCAAGCTATTCAAATTTTCATGGCACACGACCATTGAGTTCATATCCACAGACGACCGAAAATGTTTTTGCCGGTATCACATGTGGACCGCAACAACCTCAGCCACAACTGAACTCCTATTCTCAGACACAAGGACCACTGTCTAGACGGACAGCATCTAGGGAGAGTATTCGTTCAATGGCCTTTCTTAATAGCGGCCCACCAGCCTACAATCTGAACTATCATACGCCACCCGATTCAGAGACAACAATGTAGATATACTAGTTAAGTAAATGTAAGATGCTCCATCTCATCTATAACGGTCGTCAAAGACAACGAAAATACGAGGTCCATTTCAGAGTCAAAACAGAAAAGTTTGAAAATAAGCGCTAATTTACTGTGTAGCATGTCTACAACTCTTAAAATTATGCAGAATTCTGATCAAAAGAAATTTTTAGTAAATATTTTAATTGCTATTATAAAAATATAGTCGTAAAAATAAATATATTTTGTCCTGAAGTCTGAAGTAAGCTTAGAGAAAAAGTTGATCTCGAAAATATAATGGTTGCTATAGCATAGTTCATGTGATATCACACAAACAAACACATGTGATTACGATTCTGATTTGGCCGCATTCGAATTCATTAGTCCGTTCAGTCCCTAACATTTATTCTTGAATTTGTACTGATAATGCCAACCGGCTTTCATTTATTTATAGCATCTATGTATCTTCGTAATATCTGACATCACCATATCTTGAATCGAAAATCGTGAACCCCGTCCTAAATATTAAAATATTTCATAAATCCTTTTTTGGTCATTGAGTTGCTTTTATAAAATTAAAAAAATATAAATATATATTAAATCCTATTTAAATTATTGGGAGTTTGTACTTTTTGTCTTAAAACCAAAGTATAATAAACGTTGTCGACTTAGTTTTAGTATCACTTCGACTAATAATGATTATAAGATTCTGTGTATATTTCGAATAGTATTTTTAAGACAAATCTTAGCTTGAAATAAATACTACTAAGAGTTTAAGAATGTTGTTTTTACTCTATTGCATAGGTTCTCAAAGTGTGAATCGCGACCCCCTGGGTGGTCACTGAGGTACCTTTGGGAGGTTGAGAAAACGTTTTCAAAAATCAATAATTAAACAAAAAATCCAAAAACTTGTTTTATAAAAAAAATAGGAAAAAAATATGTCGACTCTTTAAATCGTGTGATGGGATGTATGTTGTTGTTTGTTAAAAATTAATTTAACGAATAAATAATTTAGTAATTTTCGAACTAGAAGCTACTGGATTTGATATTAATGACTAACTTCGATGAAAACCCATGCCCACAGTCAAAATGCGCTCAAACAAAATACCAATCAAATGATGATTTTTTTTTTTGTATTTTTCTTGGGAAACCAAATTAGGAGGTTCAAAAAATCCATTTTTTTTTATTGCATAAATTGTTAGGTTAACAATCCAAGAATATGCCGCCAAAATTTCAAAACGAAATTCGCATTCGTTTAGATTTAGAACCGAGCGCTCATCGCCATCGGGTATAGTCTACAAGCTCGAGCGCACAGCAGGTAGGGCGGAGCACTACCTCAGGTAGTCGCTTTATGTACAATACTTACGTAGCGGAACCCCACCTTTGCATCCTTGTTTTCAAATAACAGTATAGAACTATACTAGAAGCATCAACACAAGGGATTATTTCGGTTATATTCTGTTTTTCAAACGCGTTTTCTCAAAATGACTTTTTCCACATTTCCGGGAAGTCTAACTCAAAAAGTAATGAACCGATCATTATGAAAATTGAAAGTATGATTCTTTATAAAATTACGAAAAACATGAACCAACTTTTGGGATGATATCATATTTCAAAAGGTGTTTTTTCTTTGCGTAATTAGTGAACAAAATGGTGAAAATCGATAAAAAAAATTCCAACACCTGCAAAATGTTTGATTTAAATTATTTTCACCTGCATTGAGGTTTATATTATTAGAAAATAAGTTAATTATGTAAAATTAAAACCTTTTTGATTTCGGATAAAAATTGGAATCGCTACACGTCCCGCAATTGGAGAACTCTAGTTACGGCCTTCAGCGGACATCGGTGCGTAACTTTGTTATTTTCGGCTTAAATTGTTCAAAAAAATTCACAAAAGTTGTTTGAAATATGTCAAAATTTGATAGAATTCTAATTAATTCTTCCCGCCAAAAAAAATCTAAAAAATCACTGAAAATGAGCCTCCTAATGTGGTTTCCCCCTTAACTCATATTCGGGGAACACTATACTAAAAGTGCTTACGAATTTGAATGACATTTAGGCAGAATCTCTCTAAAAAAAATCCTTTTTTTTTTGTTTTATGGGAAATGAAAACTGTAGTAAAAATCCTTCATTGACAAAATTAAAGATTCTATGAAAAAAATGGTTCATAACGCGTTTTCTGCGTCTTCCATAGTTTTCGAGATGAGTTCCCGTGAAAAAGAATATTTTATGTGCTTCATGCTTTCTTTCACAAGAAAAATTCTGTGTTTTTGGAAAAAAAACGCTTTGGATATTCTAATGGCGTTTTTTGAGAAACTTTTGAACGCACAGAGCAGATAAACAAATTTAATGTACTTGAAAAAAGTGAAGGTGTTCTTTTTTTAGAAGAGTATTTATTTTACAAGGTATTGAGTTCCTGAGGGGGCATAGGGCATTAACCACGCCTACCTTCCACCTCGTCCTGTTTTCCGTAATCGCCTTTAGCTCTATCCACCTTCAACGGACCTTCTCCACGAGTTTCTTGGTCGTCCAACACGGTGTCCTGCGTTGGCGTTGATGCAAGACTGTACATCAGAATCCGCTCCACCATCTGCTGTAACTACGCTTCGGAGATAGCAGAAATTGCTAATTTTTCGACTGCCTGCCCGAAACACTAATTTCGCTTTTCATTCCTGGATCCATGCTCAAGTACTTAGTCTTGGCAGCGTTGATTTTACGCCCCGCATTACGGCTTTTGCAATGCAGAGCATCAGACATTTGAGCTACTACTAGTCTTGAGTTACTTGGTAGATGGTAGAAGATAAATATCGCGAGCATAGTCTAGCTGTTACCTTTGTTCTGGCAAAGAGGATTGATATTCTACAAGAGCGATCAGTCCATAGAACTTTCCCCTCTGCCAATAGATTTATGTATTGGCAAATAGTATAGACTACACAGTATAGATACACAAGAGAATCAATACATACGAATCTACCGGCGGAGGCTAAAGTTGTATGGAGTGTGCTTTCTTGTGTACAATTTGTCAATACATACAAATCTTCTGGCAGAGGCGGAAGTTCTATGGAGTGATCGCTCTTGTAGAATATCAATCCTCTTTGGTTCTGCTGTTCTTGAAGCGCGCGGCTTAGTATATCATTAATGGCAATTAAAAACAGTATAGGTGTTAAAATGCAGACTTGTCTCACTCCGCTGTGCAACTCGAAAGGATCTGATAGCTTACCCTTGTGTAAGACGTGACATTGGGCTCCCTGGCAGGACTCTTTGATGATGGAGATTATTTTATCTGGTATACCTCTCCGACGTTAAGCTCTCCAGATGTATTCGCGGTCAACGCTGTCAAACGCCTTCTCGAAATCGATGAACATGAGATGTAATGGGGATCTCCACTCTGCGGATTGTTT
Organism: Chloromyia formosa; assembly: GCA_964017055.1. NCBI lineage: Eukaryota > Metazoa > Arthropoda > Insecta > Diptera > Stratiomyidae > Chloromyia > Chloromyia formosa. The sequence goes on from OZ024818.1 coordinate 26,036,871, forward strand.
AATAATAATTCCGACGGTGTAGATGTGGTCGCTACATGAGAAGCCCTCGCGAAAGCCAGCATGTTCATCATTGAATGCGCGGTCAACTATTTGTTCGATCCGGTTCTTGGTTATTTTTACCATCAGTTTGGAGACTACTGTTAGAAGACAGATCCCACGCCAATTATTGAAATCCTTCAGGTCGCCTTTTTTCGGGATCTTAATAATGACGCCCTTCTTCCACTCTTTAAGGAGAGTTTCGGTTTCCCTGCACTCTTAGATAAGGGGGAGTAGAATATCCGCAGTTGCATTGACATCTGCTTTAAAAAGCTCCACCGGAATTCCATCTATCCCCGGGGCTTTCCCCGCATCCAACGATTTAATAGCCGCAGTTACTTTCAACTTATATGGTGGGCTGGTATCAAATCTAGCTATTTGCAGAATATAGTAGCAGAACACTATTGAAGATGCATTCGAAGGTCCAAATGTGTTGTTGAGGACCACAAGGAAGTGTTCTCTCCATCTCCGCAGTTGGTGTTCTTCGGTGACCAGTAATGCTCATCTTTATGTTTTACAGGATGTTCTGTTGTAAAAGATTTGCCAGTTAATGGCATAATAAGCTTAAAAAGGATTCCACTGTCACCATAAGATATCACCCTAAAGCTGTCATAAAAGCTTTTTATTTCAAACTTTTTTAATAAAATAGCTTATAGCTATAATTATAAAATATAAAATTTGCTTTGAACTTTGAAATTATGGAAGGAATTAAATAACTTAATTATTAAAACAAAAGAAAAAAAAAACAAAGAATGCAAAAAAAAAAATATTTTGAATCAATAATCGTATCGATTACGGTTGGGCTCATTGTTAGTCAAATTTGGTGAGTGGCATTTTTTTAGGAATCACTCTAAAATTATAATAAAGGTCTAAATTTTGAATTTGATCTATCCTGGGTGTTCTGTTCAGGCATAATTTTTAAGTAGAAAAGGTAAATAACGATAACTTTTGAATAGGCAAGTATATGCAGATGAAACTTTGGGAATTTAAATTTTCACTATAATATTATTTTACTGATTTGGAAATTAGGGAAACTAACTCCACATTCAATGCTATGCCAATAACTAATTAACGAGGAACCGAAAACTGTTTTTAACCGACAATTTCCAGCAAAAACTATTTAATAATAATGTGCTAGCTGCACTGGGTTCGTTTTGTAGCATTGCTGCCCCGCGGATGACCGTAAAGTGCAATGGATTGATACAATCCTTTCTCCGCATTTAGATCGCACAACTTAATTCGAATCAAGTGTTTTTTGTCATGGATTTTGACAGCCCATGGCTTAATCCCGAGTTAAGTCGCGCGAACTAAACACTATTATAAATACTATTAGATAAGTTTGTTGTTTATGTCAACGTCAACAGTAATACTTATGGCACTACTCGTAGATGAAAACTGTATTCGTGTTCATATACAGAGTGAAGGCCCATGTTTTGAAGTGAAGAAATGAAGCACTGATGCCTAAATTTGTGACTTACTGCAATTTCTGTCTTTTGTAATTTGTTTTCAAATATTTATTTTCTTTTTGTGTAGCGTTTAATTGATAATGGATCAAGGTAAGTGCAAACAAATTTGGTTCTTTTAGTTTTAGCTTGCTTGGGATTTTCTGATGATGTCGTGATTAGTGTTTACATTTTTTTTAACTCAAAGTGACATAACGTATAGAAAGGAACTTACAACAAAAGTTATCAGTGTTCTTATCTGCTCAGGCTATAACTATGGCAGTTATACCACATTCTGTGTCCTTTTTAGGGTTTTGTAGTAAAAACAAAACCATTATAAAATCGGCCAAATGTCCGTCCGTATTTTTACATTATAATTATAAGTAGTATAATTACAGTGGAGTCTCAACGCGTATTCCTAAAACGTCGATTCCTATAACGTGGATTTCTGCTTCTATAAAGCGCCTTGTTTTCCACAACGGGCGCGGTAGTGGAGATATTTGCACATATGTACATGCAGCAGCGACCCGCAATCCTTTTCCATTTTACCTGTGCAGAGTATTTTGTGCTTCGTCTCTACTATAACGTTTATGTCTACAACGGGAAACGTATCGTTCGCATTATACGAGACTTTACTGTATTCATTCAATTTATTTGTTTTAGTTGAAATGCAAACTTGCATCTTCTTAACATACTACTTTACCTTAACCCTACGCGCCATCGTACTCTGTTCTGAGCAATGTGGCGCAACTCTCCAAACGACTTACCCAGTGCCTTACACTCCTTTGCCACAGATTAGTGCCATGGGATTTTAGGACCCCCTCTTGGTTGGCCTTTTCATGGCGTGCAAAGCAATGCAATCATCACTCTACCGCAATGTGTGACCTATCCACTGCCATTTTCGCCTGCGTATCAATTGGCATCTGACCCGTACACCGACTTACATACATAGCTCTTCATTTGATATTGTTTCGAGCCAGAAAATTCTTAAAACTCGACGAAGACATGAGTTGACGAAAACTTGCAGTTTTCTTCTAACTCTTACGGAAACTTTCCATGTACTGCTCCTATACAAAAGCGCGGACAGTACCAGGGAGCGAAACAGGCCCAGCTTAGTCTTGATGCTGAGATAACTGCTCTGCCAGATTTTGGACAGCATGCCGTGTGCGTATTTAGCCTAGTTGATATGATGAGCGATATCCAGCTCCGTACCACCATTTTCGGCAACAATGCTAGAACGACGAAGTTGTCCACCTTCTCCACAGGCTGCCCATTAATATTGATGGCGATAGGTGTAGGATTTCTTTTCCGCAATGGTGGGCTAAGAACAGTGGTCCTGTTGGTATTAATCTTTAGCCCAACTTTGCTTGCCTCTCTTTCAAGATCTAACGCCATTGCGGACAGATCCATGATTTTCTGGGAGAGTAGGCATATGTCACCAGCGTAGTCAAGATGTTGTAGATAAGATGTTAAAGTCCATTGAATTCCCCTGTCCAGTCCGGATAGGGCTGCTTGCAACACATCGCCGATCACTATGAGGAATAGGATCGGTGAGAGGATGCACCCTGCTGAACTCCACTGCGAATCTCATGTCTCTTGCCCGAAACAATATTAAATGAAGAGCTAAGTCGGCGTACGGGTCAAATGCACATTGCGGAAGAGTGATAACTGCATTGCTTTGCATGCCATGAAATGGAACCCCATTTCCAACCAAGGCCGACCTAGAGGGGGGTCTTAAAATGACATGGCGTCGATCTGTGGCAAAGGAGTGTCAGACACTGGGTAAGTCTTTTGGAGAGTTGCGCCCCATTGCCCAGAACAGAGTACGATGGCGCGCAGGAGTAATTGACGCGCTATGCCCCGCTGGGGGTTAAGGCAAAGTAGTATATGACTAGGGATGTTGGCGCGAGTACACTAGACTACCGTTGAAAGTATTTTGAGTCCATGGTGTGCAAAAAAGGACATTCTTGACAATTAAGTGATATCTAGGTAAGATGGGAATCATATGACGGGAGGTGTTAATGCGAAAGCTCTAGACTACACCTCCTGATTACCCTTGATCATATTCTGAGTCCTTGGGTCAGAAAATGAGGACATTCTTGCATTCGCCTGGTAGATATGGGTATCTCTTGAATCGGGGCGATGAGGGCAACAATTTTCAAAGCAGCTCAGAGACAACTTGAAAGCAAATGGATTAAAATTAAAATGTACTTACATGGGACGGGCTTAAAGTGATGAGCGTCATCGCTCTTTTTATGTCATTATTAACGTGCCGGGTATTGGATTCCTGATTCTCCAGATCAGGTGTTCAATCGTAGAGTGAGGATGGAGACCTCCCGGCTACCGAGCGCGTAAAAAAAAAACTTAAAATTAAACTTAAGGGTTGTAACGGACGGTTTGATGGGCATCCGAATATGCCCGTGGGGACGGAGCCTTAGGTAGCATAACGACCGTGAAGGTCGGGCCGTGCCATCTGGCGAAGGAAAAGGCCCCTCAACTAGCTAAGTAGCGGCCTATGCTTACTGTAGCTCAGTTCGGGAGATGTGGGCGTGGTTTTCGCCGCTCGTTGCCCCTGTCCTTTACGTATTAACAAAAATTCATAGGCCTGGGGAAGACAACACAAACAGGGGAGGTAAAAGTGGGGAATGAAAAAATTGTCGATAAGGATGGAACGGTTGGCGGACGGATCAGACGCCCACGCGGTCGTACCTGGGCCCGGGTGTAATGGGACCCTCGGCCTCTGGTTTGGTGGTACCACCAAAGATCACTACTCATCAGGTGCTACTTCGATCTGCCGATGGGAGCAGCACTACCAGACCATAATATGGTTCATTACAGGTGGTTCATTACAGGGTCTAGAAAGATTTCTAGTTGCTGACTTCATTCTATCCAGAGTTATCGTGCGAAAGAACAGGCACAAAGAACAAGCAAAAGGCCTTGTTTTTCCCCACCCCCGGCGATAATGGGGCAGAAATCAATGTAGTGTAGAGGTTACATATTTAGACATGGCCACTAATTTTATTTTTGTTGGTTTTACGCCCAGTCCATACAAAAATGTATATCGTCCTTTCTTCAAGATTTACATTTCTTATATATATATTTTTTTTAAGTAAACAGTTAGCTTGTGTGTTTTTCGTGTTAAGCAACAAAAACAAAAAATGTGCATTCATTCGATGCGTAGTATCACAAGGACTCACCTTGTTTGGTCGATTTTTCGTTAACCATTCGTTGCATAGCATAAATAATATGAGGGTACATAAACAAAAAAAATTCTCAAGTAAAATGTGATATATCCTTTATTCCTTGGCGCAGTCTCTGAGGCGTAGTATCTTTGCTTTTCATACGACCGACCCTCTTTGTTAGTTAGAAAGAGAAACTTTCTCTACTTGAATGCCCCAAATGTACCCATGTGTCCTGTCGGGAAATGAAGCGATCTATCAAGAACTAAACACACTATACGAGTATAAGCCCATAACGTTGACCTCTACTGATACGCAATTCGAACTCAAACGTACACACACAATCTGTCGTTTTTCATACACGTTTTCTTCCTCCCATCCCTCTATCCCTTTTTGGCTCTTTCATCCCTCAGAACAACACTATCGTTGCACATATCCGGTCCTGGATGGATAATACCCTCATAAGAAATTTCCACCCCTTTTTAACTTGAACTCGAATCGTCCCGTGCTTTGGCTCAGTGGCTCCGTGTTTTCGCTTTAGTTCGTATACCTTGCACAACGCTCTACCGTTTTGGCAACAAGCGAACGCTGTATCTATTCTGTTTCCCGGCTGGCAGCCCTTCGGTAGGGATAGACAAGGATCGAGTCAGGGACGACGACCAGGACTAAAGGGAGAGCGTCAGGAGTGGAAGGGAGATTGGCATCATAAGAAGGGAGTCTTGTGCATCTGTCAGTCAGTTCAGTTCAAGCAATAGCAAATCGATTTTAGCGTCTTTCGAGCGTAGATTTAGTTTCTATGTTTTGCGTTGTTTCGTTTTGTGCATCAGTTTTGTGTTTACAGTGCATTGGGTCGTAGTTACTTTGAATTGCTCGGCCGGTAGGGTACGAAACTCTTCAGTTTTCAGTAGTTACTATAAATGTTTTGAAACGGAAATAGTGTTTTGTTGGACTAGACTTTTTATCCGAAATTCGCGTTACCTGACTCATTGCTTTTGCAACGTAGTTTTAAGAAATACCCAAAGTTCCAAGCATAATAATATTCTAGTGGCAATAATCATTCCAAACTCAGGGAAACTGCCAGTCGAGAACGAGCATTTGTGAAGAAGCCAAGCCGAAACAGGACTTTCAAAGGGCCAACTTAAATCGCAACTAAAACTAATAACGCGCATCATCCCCATCAAACATCTGCCCTTGTCTTGTCTCCAGAACGAAGCCAAACTCAAAGAAGTGGTGGAAACAGACGAGGTCCAAGGAGGAGGGTGCAGTTACGTACTAGTCAGAAATCTTAAGAAAGCTATTGTCTGTCTTTTCTGACACTGTCTTAGCATCGTAAGGAGGATGCTTAGTGCGACGTACTAGACTATCGGACAGAATTGATTTTTCGCATTCGGATGCTGCAAGTGAGTGGCCACAGCAGCCACAAGAAAACGCTCCTGCTCCTGTTAACTAGTGAAGAAACGCTCGTGGGATTATTATCTACATAGTGATTCGGAGCACGGCCCGGTGGACCAGTTTAGAATATCATGGAAAAAATGGAATCGGCGCCAAAAAATGCTAACGGAAGCCAAGACTGTGAGTACTTTGTTGCTTTTATGATGTAACTGTGATAAGTGTAGTGTGTAGTGTGAGCGGGATAGTCGGGATATGTGTGGACCACATAGTCTGCGTCCATTTCGGGTGTCTTAATGATGATAAATGGCGTCGATTGGTACTTTAATATTTGCGCACCTGGAGGATAATATTTTTTAGTAAGGTTTAGCTTTTTTCGGAGGTTAGCATTAGCTATCACAAATGTACATCATAGCTAGAAAAATCTGAGAAACTTGTAATTGGTGCAGTCAGAGGACATTGGTAACATCTGCTCAATCTAAGTTATGTTTCGATTCAAAGGTGCAAGGATCCTCCGTTACTTGGCATCTCACAGGTAGATATAATGTACCTTCCATACATGTATAGCCATTATTCTGAGGTATGTACATATACATGCAAATTTATACATTCATCGATACAGATGCCGTGCATCCGTTTTTTTGCATGTGCGTTTGTAGTTCATAGATGAATGTGTGATTTGATTACTCACCCCTTAGATTTTTTGTTTGCAAAGATGAGCAAGGAAGATACAATCAAAATAAATCTGGTGGCTTTCTTCTTATTGTATGTGATGTTTTATGATGTCGGTTTATCTTGGAAGTATGGATCTAAGAATTAAATAAATGGCGATAATAAATAGTACATACTCAGAACGCGCCTTTTGTTATTTGATTGTTGTTTGTTTTGAGCCATTTGCGAGCTTTTACACAATTAAGCCTAAATTTATCCAGGGACCCTATTTCACAGCTATCGCTAAAATCGCTTAAGTTCACTAAAGGTGTGCTTAGCTAGCTACCATTCTGCGTCGATGAAAAAGATAGTGCTCCGTGTTCTATGGGTTGGCGCTAATCGCAAACAATGTGCGACGAGCGTGTGCTTAGCACAAGACACCTTAAATGCTTTTTGGTTTGAAACATGTAATGAACCACCTGTAACGAACCATATTATGGTCTGGTAGTGCTGCTCCCACCAGCAGATCGAAGCAGCACCTGATGAGTAGTGATCTGTTGGTGGTACGAAACCAGAGGCCGAGGGTCCCATTACATCCGGACCCAGGTGCGACCGCGTGGGCGTCTGATCCGTCCGTCAACCATTCCATCCTTATCGACTATTTTTTTTTATTCCACATTTTTACCTCCCCTGTTTGTGTTGTTTCCCCCAGGCCTATGAATTTTTGTTAATACGTAAAGGAATTGCTTTAATGAACTCTGTAATATTTTGAAATCTACGTCTATGATCGGTGGAGAGCGAAATCCGAAAGGCACAACAATCGATATAAGAAAAGTATCAACTACGAAAAAATCCTTTCAGCGAATTCATGAGATTGCGACAGAAAAAAAATAGATTAAAGTGGAAAATAAATTCTGTTTGAACTTTCTGGAGAAAGGCTGAATATAAAAGATTTTGCAATCCCAAAAATCAGGCGCTGCGGCTGATGACTAATTTGGTATGCAGAATGAAATCAAATCAACCAAACTTCCAATTTTCACTGAAAAATAATTCGCACAATAATTCTTCTTAGTATGTATTACCATAATCTATTTTTGGGGCGATCGGTTGCGCAGTGTGTTGAGGTCTCATGTTTGAATACCGGCGTTTCGGGTTCGAATCCCGTCCACGACAACGTTCGTGGCCTTGGATGTGCAGGAGGTGCATGCTGGCAACTGCATTCTCTGAAACCAATTTATGCCAACGACAAGACTTTCTCCGTTTGCTATTCAAAAAAAATTTTATTTCTATTGCACAAAAGTTTTGACATCGAAAACCAACCCATGTAATAGCACATGGGGAAGTAAGTCGCACATTAATCATTGTGTATCTGGCCTTCACATATAACTTGATTATCAGTCATTCTCTGCAATTCACAATTTTAGTACTCGACACGATTGATTACCATTCTTCGTGAGGCAGTCTTTTCGACTTCAAATTGCAGTTGTTTTGACTACGAATCGACTCGCGTGCAGATCTGTATTCAGTTACGTATATTGGAAATCGAGAGCACTTGAATTTCGAGTCGCAGTCACATCGCCTCCGAGTCGACCCTTGTGAGGAAGCTCAAAGCTAAGGAAACAAAATACTATTTTCCCAACTGGTAGAAAAATATTGCTCACAGTGTCAAGTGTGCCGCAAATTTTTTTTCATATAAACGTGGACGCTGGGACAAACAGTTCAAAAACAGTAGGCGAGTACGTCTTACTTCCAAATTGCTAAAAACCGTTTAGAGAATGGGTGGTATGTATAAAGTGAGTCGAGTGGAGTAAAGCTGAGTTGACAGAATTCCACTCAATTTTCACTATGGAGCGGAAAGTAGTTTTATGCATACAAATTTTTCACTCGATTCACCGAACATAGCAGACTCAGAAATGTCCTCAATAGACTTCACTCTTGAGTATATCCTCATTATTATGCATACCACCCAATATTAGCAATAAAGTTTTAAGCTTGAATAGGGCTGCAGATGGCCTATGTAAATTATAAAATAATTTTTTCCCTAAACATAGATATGAATTGAATTCCCATATCTGCTACATAGATATCAATTAAATTCTCTCTATTTCACATTTATTCACCAGCATGCTATCAAATAAGCGACGAAGAAATGGACGACAATGGACAAGAAAATGAGAATGGGAGTTTGCTCGAAGAATCCGAAATAAACAATTCAGGGCGGGGCTCGTACGAACGCGCTTGGACAACCGAAGCGACAAGAGCTCTTATTCACATACGTGGACCGATGGAGGATCAATTTAGTCAGGGTCGTCACAAACGGACCACTCTTTGGATAATGGTTACCAAACAACTTCAAAAGTTGGGCTACATGTACAGTGCAGCAAAAGTACAAAAGAAATGGCATAACATTCTCATCACATACAACAAAAACATTAGCAAAAAATATCAATCGGGCTACGTCCACTGGGAATTCTTCGAGGAAATGTTCAAGTACCTGCAAGGCAAAAAGGCACAATACGATCAGCCAGCTACGCCGCCAACTCAACAAGAGGAAACGAGCATTCATCCTCTCCATCAAGCATTCAAATTTGACGATTCGATCGAAATCAAGCCAGTAACGGAGAGTAACGGAGAGCAATGGCTACTATCATCATTCGCCCTATCATATGAATCAAATGCACCATCAAGCTCAGACTCAGCAGGAGACGAAGCGAATTCGCTACGACCCGGACCAGGACGATCAGCCGTCATTTAATGGTGACTTGCCGCTGGAAATCACCCATGAGAACGGTAGTATGGATACGGATAACTCGTGGTGGAAGGACTATTTCGATCGAAAATTGCAAGTCGAGCGTGAAAAAGTCCAACTGCAACGCGAAATGCATCGTGATCTGATGAACTTCAACAAGATGACATTAATACAACAGGAGAAAATCGAACGGATAAAAATCGATGCGATAAACAATCTGACGACAACATTACAAAAATTGGTTGAGAACAAAAACAAGAAATGCTAGAACTCCAGTGTCCTAACTCGTTAAATAGACGCGAGGATGGCTAGACGTCCTCATTTTCTACATAATACTGGCGTTTCTGCATCCTATTCACAGAAATTCTAAAACTCCAAATGCCAAAATCTGAGAGTCTGCGATTTAATCAGACTGACTACAACAAACTGAAACGAGAAAAACAAATATTGTTCCAAACGTATCACTACATTACTCACTCGTAACGATAAGCATATCTTTTATAAAAGCAACATGAAATCAATCAGAAGAGAAGTAATATCGACGTTAAAGTATATACCTAGTTGTAATTATCAATACATTCCCTAATTTATAAAATTTATTTATGACTGATTCTATATTTGAAAATAAATTATTTCTATCGACACTTAAAGAGAATAGATTGTAATGTAAGTCTTCTATTGTTTGTTTTTTTCAAATACCTATAATATTTTTGAGATGAAGCATTTCATCGTGTGCGTAGTTTTTAAAATAAAATGACAAAATACAAATGATTACCTAAAGATGTTTTTTATTTTGCAATTATGATCCTTTCCTCTGCAGTCACATTTATGTGTACATATTCAATTCTTCAGGACACGTGACATTAGCTCAGAAACCAATATCTAACTAGAAAAAATGAAGTAAAAGCATCAATGGCTATTGATTCAAAACGCATCCATCCTATAAACGTCGGACATAGTCCACTTTCTAAAAAACACATCTCAACAGCTGTGCACAGGACACACTTTTGCTATATACAAAAACATAACGTTGCAGCTGCTCACTAAACCATTTCCGTACAACGCCCTAAAGAAGAAACGAGTTTTCCGTTTCTAGCTCTCGATCGAATAAATTTTCAGGATAAGAAAACAAAGCATCTTTACATACTAAAGGTGTATTCTTAGAAACAACAACACTAACTAAACTGTACAGCTAACCTTCCTTAAGGCTATTCAGTCCCTAGCATTCAAGGTGTGTTTTTTCGTGTGTTAGAAATTGAAGCCTGAAAGCATTCTAACATAAATGTCGGAACCTGAAATACAACACTTGGCACACAATGAACACATTTTCCAAGTACTCAGAACTAGTTACGGCTCCTTTTTTTTCAACCTTTCGAGATCTCTATGATTTGCTCTTGGCTCGTCTTCTTTGTCTGAGATCATGCCAGGTGAGCAAGATGAGATCGAGGACAATTGCTTCCCTTTGTTCAAACACTGTCTACCTGAGGATCATCGTTTCAGATGCTGTGTAAGGGCTAAATGCATTCACAACGGAACCATCCGCTTATTGTAGACGGTTAGACAAGGGAAAAGATTGGTTGCCTTGATCCTTTTTAAAAGTACGGCAATAACATGGTTTTAGCTTATGCTTAAGATCTTTTTTTTTCAGATAATAGATATTGGACAGGTAGACATTTTTCTTATTGCATAGAATGTATAGAGTTTACTGAAGCTGAGTTTTGAGAATGCGAATCAGACGTATGTATGTAAGATATTTTTTATTTGTAGGTGGCGGTGGATAGATTTTGTCTACCTATACCGGATTTAGCAACAGTTTATATACTTTACCTTCTTAGACCTATTAAATTTAGAAATCATCAACAGTATCGAATTGTGCTCTTAGCTCAATTTTAAGCACCGAAGGGATATAAGGTCTTATTCTATCTGGGGATGGAAGTCATGGGTCCTTTTTATGTTAGTAGTTGAACCGCGGGGCTGAAAATAAGAAAATTTTCGGTGCGTGGAATTCAGTTTCAAAATTAGTGGACTGTTTCAATTATGGCTAGTGTCTCTAGATAGGTGGATTTGAAAACCATGTTTTTTTTTTCGTAAAGAATTTGTATGAGTATTAAAACGTTAAGGATATGTAATCTAATAAATATGTATTGTCGATAGAATATTCCTACTAATACCTTCTTCTCAAAGAAAAAAAAAATGCTTCAAAAATGGTATATATTTCAAATTCCAACGAATAAAATGAAACCGGAATATATACCGCTACGGCCGCAATGCGAGGGTTTTGTAGCAAGCGTTTAAGTAAGTAAGTAAGTAAGTAAATATCGGGTCCTCGCTCTTCTTGGTATCACTCAGATGGAAAAAAAACACCATAATTAATCAAACAAGTTTTTGTTGCCGGGCAACGACCATCGACCCATAGGCGCCGACTATGGGGGGGGGGGGGGCAAGGCACTTTCTGCCCCCTCAATCCAAATATTGGGGGGGGGGGGGGCAACGCCCCCCCCCCCCCCCCCCAATATTTCAGACATAAAAATCATTTCGCAAGAAAAGCGATCTTAACCCGACTTCTTCGTTCAAACAATCAAACACTTATTTAGCTATGACACATAGGGAAGGAAGAAAGGAGCTTCTACGGACATACATATACATACTCATATATAGCCTATGAGGATCGTACCATTGAATCTTGTGCTTTAACAAGACTTGACAGCCGTCGTTCTCCCGGGCCCGGGTCATGGGAAGCCGTGTGAAATTAGCCCGAATCATAATGGTCACTTGAGGTATTAAAACTCGACGTTAAATTTTGTTATGATTCCTCAAGATGCTGTCAAAACTTAATTGATCTTTTGTGCTAAATTATTTTAAGACGTGGACGGTAAATTATTTGAATTTGAGTTTAATTAAAATTTAAAAAATTATTTTCGGTTAATAAACAAAAAAGCTTTATAGTTAGTTGGTCAGCAAATGCTTGATGAAATGACCTGGATCTTAATGCTTCATTATTAAAAACAAACAAGCTAGCCTTCGGCTAGCGAAGCGTGAAGGATATCATACCTTCGTTGTGTTTTGTGGTACATTTACCACTTTGAAATTAGTAGTAAACTTGTTCCGATTTCACTGTTCCTATAAGAGGTATATGAAATATTGGGCCGATTTCAACCAAATTTAGGAATGTAGCTTAGCAGTCAATATGATTGAATAATATGCAATTTCACAAAGATATCTTCAGAAATAAAAAAGTTTTTCTGATAAAAAGTTGCTTTTGGAACGGTCGTTCCTATGACAGCTATGTGATAGAGTAGTCGGATTTCAACCAAATTCGGGGATGAGATTTCACTAAAGACAACATTGATTAATGTGAAATTTGAAAACAATATCTTTAGAAATAAAAAAGTTTTTCCCACAAAGACAAATTTTTGAACCGGTCGTTCCTATGGCAGCTATATGACGTAGTGGTCCAATTTCAACCGAATTCGGGAATGTGATTTTGCTAAAGATATTGTTGATTAATGTAAAATTTGAAGATGATATCTTTAGAAATAAAAAAAGTTTTTCTCACAAAGACGAATTTTTGGACCGGTTGTTCCCATGGCAGCTATATGACGTAGTGGTCCGATTCCGTTGGTTCCGACATATATACAGCGTGCAATAAAAAGAAGGCTTTGTACAAAATTTCAGCTCGATGGCTTTAAAACTGAGGGACTAGTTTGCATAGAAACAGACAGACAGACGGACAAAGCTTAATCGACTCTTCTCATCATACTGACCAAGAATATAAATAGTTTATATGGTCGGAGATGCTTCCTTCTGTGCGTTGCAAACTTCATGACAAAGTTAATATACCCTATCACATCCGTGAAGGGTATAACAAGAAATTTTATTTCCATACGACGCTGATGATTTGCATGGTCGGTTCCAAATTGACTCCCTTCAATTGTGAGAGCATTTTGATTGACTCTATGAGACTATACATTCGTATCGACATCGAATATTTGCCTGCCTTAAAACATCGACTTTTTTAGCTATGGTTATTGGACCGTTCTTTTCGTGGACCCATCATCAGTCCACGTTTTAAGTGCAAGAGATACGTTAATTGTTATTTCAAGAATGGATCAGTTTATTGTGAGGATACCATCACAAAAAGTTCACACAACAAGGCAATCCGACAGTCAATAAAAAAATTATGAAAAGTTGTTGTGCCCCCCCCCCCCCCCCCCCCAATATTTTTCAACAGTCGGCGCCTCTGATCGACACCATACAACTTATATGATGCTTGTCATGTCGTCGCCCTTATCAGTCCTAGTGACTACACAATTCTTTAAATGCAAAATTTTGTAAAGAATGATCCCAAAAGAATTGTGCTCACCGGTTTTAACCGCTGGTGTGATGCGCGTCTCATCAGACGCCTCCGCTTCGTACATCGCACCACGCCTTCCCCACTGTGTATCACACCAGCGGTCGAAACCGGTAAGACAATTTTTTTGGGATCATTCTTTACAAATTTTGCATTTATACCATAATTAATCTTACATGCCAATTCATAAAAAAGACTCCATCTCTCAAAGTAATACTTTTAAAATGGGAAGCTGTGTTGTAGATAGATGTATGTACTTATAGAAGATGACCGGTCCTACTCTTCGAGATGCTTAAAGGTCGACATACACGACAAGGATTTTGGTCGCGAGCATGCATCGAACCACGTCAAAGTCTACAGGAAAACAAATCAGCTCATTTCCACCGTTGTATGATATTTGATGGTTCGATGAAAGTTCGGTCGTGGTTGTGCTCGTTCATGTGTGGCTACCTAGAAAAAAAAGTTGTGTGAATAGTTATAGAAAGGTGAGTCAGCGACCAGCCTACCCCCCTCTTCTCCCCCAACAATCCTTACTCTTTCAGAAATGGTTAAACTACAATTCACTCTACGAAAAACAATATGCAAGTCTGTTGTACGCGCACCTATACATTAGGCCGGTAGGCGCATCTTTTGTGTGGATAGTGCCAAATGCCCAACTTTAAATGAATGTAAAATATTATTATTAAATATTACGTGATTGTTACGAAACATGTAACGATTCTTGCCTATGGTGCTGATTATAGTTGGCCATCAGTACTTTTGACCTCGGACGTATTTAAGGGATGCAGGGGAGTGCTAATTGTAACTTTAAAAATATACTATATTTAACCTATTTTGAGAAGATCCGGATCTTTCCCTATTATATCCTTTAAGACTCCTAAATTGGCTATTTTAACGGCCTATAAGTAAAAAATAAAGCTTTATAAAAAAAAGTGTAAAAAGTACAATCAAAAGAAAAAGTGTGCGTCGGCCGGGAATCGAACCCGGATCAACTGCTTGGAAGGCAACTATGCTGACCATTACACCACCGACGCCCTGGGAACTTTGTCTCCTAAAATAAGTTATGAGCACAGAACACTTTTAAGTAAGCTAAACTAATTTGTTTTTCCTTATCTCTTTTAGTATGTACATATATTTATGTATAGTGTGTGGTATTTTCTTCGATCTATGATATAGATAAATTGAAATTTTCACCCCAATATACCATACCACCTGTCGTCCCTCGTTCATGCGGGAATTTCCGGCAGAAGAAATCGCAACGGCAGTAGCAGCGGAATCGCCTGTCTTGGGTTTGAGCAAGTTTGGGTGAATTACATCAGGGCAGCAGCAGCGGCAACAGCAGCAGCATCGGAAGATCTGCTTTTTCATCCAAAAATCTAAAATGTTGCCAACGAACATGGACACATATTCGTTGATGTTGCTTTCTGTTATCATTGCCTGCAACATAAATATACGAAAACCATGGAATTTCGATTGGCAGCAACTGAATCTGTGTGCATACATACATAAATGTCATTTTGAATTTTGTGTTATTTGGTGTTGCTTTCTTTCAATTGATTTCGTGAGTTTCGAAGTGTTTAATAAAATTTAAATAAGTGGTTGCCAGGAACGTGTGGAATGAAAAAAAAAAACAAAGCGAGTGTCGTGAAATCCATAAAAGAATGGACTGTTTCAATTTCAATGTCCGCCGCGTTAACTGAAACTATCAAAGTGCCGAAGAAAAATTATTAGATTTTTCGTTAATTACATATGCTGTAATTTCGGTGAATTGATATAGTGAACGGTGGCGGAAAACTGCGGTAAGTGCTCAGAAAAGTATTTGTATAGTGGTTGTCAAAGGATAACATTCCGTCCGGCCATTTCCATCAGAAGTTTCTTTTTGTGGTAAATATGTTGCTTTAAGCTAATAAAAAAACAAGCTTCTGACTATACGTATGATGTTGGCGAGCAGGACGCGTCACCAGGATCACCGTCATCTCGTTTAGGCAACTCAAGGTAAGCAATAGTTGACCAGATCCTTTTATATCTATGTATTTGATTTTATCCAAGAGTGTTGGGAAACCGAAACTCTCCCTAAAGAATGGAAGAAGTGCGTCATTATTAAGATCCCGAAGAAAGGTAACCTGAAGGATTGTAATTGGCGTGGAATTTGCCTCCTCTTCGCAGTCTTCTGTTATGTGCCACCCACAATGCGTCACATAAACAACAGAGACGCAAAAACACCACAATGGTACATCTTTCCTTCCTTCCTTCTTTCCACGAAAGAAGTGATCAACACCATGACCTGCACTTCGCTAGAACCGTCCTTTTACGCACATTTGTGTACAATATGTGTAGCACAATCTTCTGAGAAATGATTCGAACGGAACCATATATCTTAAATTGGGTAATTTACACCAGTTGAGAATTTTATGGTTTCCCAAGAAAGGATCGTTCTATTTTAGAAATGTCCTGGTGTGTGGGAACCAGGCATGGAAAAAAGAAGATATAAAATAGCATAGCGCAGGACGATCTTCGCTCATTACTCAAACAGGAAATCCTCGCGTGAAGTTTAAGATACATAATTTTGTAAAAGTAAATTTGGTAAAAGTAAATTTTTTAAAAGTAAATTTTGTTTCAAATGTTAACTTAAAATTAAGTATTAAGTGTTAAGATTACAAGTTGTTAATAAAAATTTAATAGAGTTATAAACGAATACAGTGTTTCAATAATGGACCGGTGAAGCCGTCCATAACAGAGAAAATTTTGGTGTCAGAAGTGGGATGGTGTCAAAAATTAAACACCATCTAGTGATCGAACTATTTAAATAAAACACAAAAGTATAAATGTCACTGTAACTCTATTAAAAAAAAAAAACCCAGATTAAAAACCCAAGACAAACCAAATAATAATAATCCTAATAAAATATCACACTAATAAACTGTGGACTTTAATAAAATAAAGTGTAATACAAGAAATTAATACTTTGCTATAAATCGTACAAAGCTTATGCTTGTGACAAAAACAACAAATACAACAACGATAAACACAACGGTTACAAACTTTGCATGTCGAGCAAAGCAACGTGAAAGCCAATCTGTATCTGGCGAAAAATAGTAAGAGGCAGCAATTCCAAATTTACTCTATCGGACGGATAGAGGCAGCAATTCCAAATTCACCCTATCGGACGGATAGAGGCAGCAATTCCAAATTCACCCTATCGGACGGATAGAGGCAGCAATTCCATATTCACTCTATCGGACGGATAGAGGCAGCAATTTCAAATTCACCCTATCGGACGGATAGAGGCAGTGCTATAATCCACTTTGTCGGACGGACAAAGGCAGTTTTACAATCAGCAAATAATTTTCGAATTCAACAAAAGTCGAGACAATAATGGTAACAACCAAGTAAGTGTTTATGAATGATAAGAATAAAATAAGAAATATTGTACAAAATTCAAAATATGTCAACTTCAACTAAGCCAGAAAACTCAAATATCGGTCAAGCCGATAGAACACGACGCGATTCCGAGGAGAATGAGTCCTGCAGCGATATGCTGACAGAAAAAGTTAATTTGTCCATCCTCATTAAATTTATTAAACCTTTTAATGGGGATCGCGACAAATTAAATTCATATCTAACTGGGTGCAAAAGAGCTTTTAAGTTAGCATACCCAGAACAAGAAGCAGTTTTGTTAGATTACGCTATAACTCAGCTAGAGGGTAAAGCTGAAATAGCCGTTTCTAATCATACTTTTAGTGAATGGTCCGAACTGAGTGATTTTCTGAAATTGCTATATGGTGATCGGAAACATTACAATCATTTATTAATCGAACTGCAACAATGCAAGCAAATGCAAAAAGAAACAATTTCTCAATATATAGTGAGAATAGAAACTGCAGCAAAAAACTTAATTACTTGCGTGCAACAATCAGTTGAAAACGAAGAAGAATTAAAAGGTCGAGTTGCAGCAATGAATGACCTTATCCTTCACACTTTCATCTTAAATGTTGATCCTGAAATAAGTAAAATTATCAGAGCACGAAATGTAAAATCCCTTACGGAAGCCATGCAAGTAGCTATTGAAGAAGAGAAAATTATTACTCTCACAAAAAGGCACTACACAGGTACTAATGGCTCTAATCAAAACTCAAAATTTTGTAAGGTTTGCAAAATGAAAAATCATAATACTGCAGACTGCTACCGAAAACAGAAATCGGGTGCAGCTTTCAATGTTGGTACAGCCGGTGAAAAATTCTGTAAATATTGCAAAAATAAAGGGCATATAATAGAAGAGTGTAGGAAGCGTGCCTACAATCAAAAGAAGAATAATTCCCCATCTAATACTGGTGCAAAGACTTCAAACAAAAATGAATCTATAAACTCTGTAAAACTCCATTCAAAAAACGAGGTTATTTCTCGTCAACAACAACCTTCAAAAAACGGGAACAACTCGTCAAATGTGAGGAAACGGGACATATCGGCTTTATTACTCCTAGAGGGGAATTAGCCAAAAGTTACAACGTCACGTATTCCTCTAGTGACAACAACCTTTTTATAAAAGTTCAAAGTCCTGATTCCAAGTTTAAATTCTTCAGATTCTTAATAGATACAGGAGCCTCAATTTCAATAGTTAAAGCTCAAACGTTAGTAGGGAATACACTCATTGATGAAACAACAAAAATTGATTTACATGGTATCTGCTCATCTACTTCAACCGTAGGAACAGCAGATATTAAGCTTCTATTTCCAACACGGAATATAAATCACACGTTTTCTGTCATTATAAAACAATCGAATATTCCATTTGATGGAATAATTGGTAATGATTTCCTCCTTAATCGAAATTGTTTTCTGGATTTTCCCCAACGAGTCCTGATGGTAGGGAAAGTAAAAATCCCTTTACATACATCTACTATACATAGTAGTCAAAGCGATGAGTTCCAAAGGAATCATTGTACTACAGATGATCAAATTAAAGAATCTTTAGCAGATTCTAGATCTCATGAAGATCAATATAAAGATCATTCCAAAATGTATAGAAAAGATGTTGTAAAACAAAAGATAAAAGCAAGATCGATCACTTACGTTAAAGTGAAAATTCAAAATCCAGAAATCAAAGAAGGTATTGTTAAAAGACAGGAAATAGGTCCAGGAATATATTTAAGCGAAGCCTTAACCAAAGTAAATAATCAAAACGAAGCAATTGTATCCATCCTAAATTCTACCGAAAAGGATGAAATACTAAAATATAGCGAGGTTTATCTCGAACCATTAGAAGAGATTACTGGATCTGAGCCAGTATATACTTTTCAAAATAATCCTACAAACCATTCAAACCGTCATGAAAGACTAAAGGAATCCATTAGACTTGACCATCTAAACAGGGAAGAAAAGGAGTCGATTTCAAGAATCGTCACTGAATATTCGGAAATATTCCACTTAGATGGTGATCCTTTAACAAGTACAAATCTCATTGACCACGAAATTAATTTGACAGATAACAGACCGATTTCTGCAAAGACTTATCGTTATCCAGAAGTCCACAAGAGTGAAGTTAATAAGCAAATAAATAAAATGCTTGATCAAGGTATAATACAACAATCAAACTCCCCATGGTCAGCTCCACTTTGGGTAGTCCCTAAAAAACAGGACGCCTCTGGAGAGAAAAAATGGAGAGTTGTTGTTGATTACAGAAAATTAAACAACGTTACTGAATGCGACGTATTTCCAATTCCTAATATTACTGAAATATTGGACCAATTGGGTCATTCTAAATACTTCACTACCTTGGATTTAGCCAGTGGATTTCATCAAATTAATATGAGACACGAAGATAGAGCAAAAACAGCATTCACTACACCTCTAGGTCATTACGAATATACCAGAATGCCTTTTGGTTTAAAGAATGCGCCAGCAACGTTTCAACGTCTCATGAATACTGTATTGTCTGGTCTACAAGGGCTAGAATGCTTTGTTTATCTCGATGACGTCGTTATATATGCAAGTTCAATCCAAGATCACGAAATGAAACTGAAAAACGTATTTGAAAGAATGAAAGATAGTGGCCTAAAATTAGAGCCATTCAAATGCGAATTCATGCGACATGAAGTTGTATATCTAGGTCATGTTATTTCAGGAGACGGAGTTTCCCCCAATCCGGAAAAGGTTTTAGCTGTAGAAAAATTTCCAATACCAAAGAATCAGAAAGAAATAAAATCTTTTCTTGGCCTCTGTGGTTATTATAGAAGATTTATTGAGAATTTCTCCAAGCTTACCAAACCACTTACAAAGTTACTCCGAAAGGATATCAAATTCGAATGGTCACGCGAACAAACAGAAGCTTTTGAGACGTTAAAATCTAAACTCATATCAGCCCCGATTCTGCAATATCCAAACTTTTCTAAGGAATTCATAGTCACAACCGATGCATCCAATTTCGCAATTGGTGCTATCTTAAGTCAATTAAGTGATAAAAATATTGATCTTCCAGTCTCGTACGCAAGTCGTACAATGAATAGGGCAGAGTCTAATTATAGTACTACCGAAAGGGAATTGCTAGCAATAGTTTGGGCTGTGCAGAACTTCCGTCCTTACCTTTACGGAAGAAAGTTCAAGATAGTTACAGATCATCGACCACTAACTTGGCTTTTCAACTGCAAGGATCCAGGAAGCAAACTTATTCGATGGAGATTAAAACTCGAAGAATTTGACTATGAGATAGTTTACAAACAAGGTCGAGTAAATGCGAATGCAGACGCTTTATCGCGAATTAAAATTGGCAATGATGTCGATATTCCTATCCCTACCCAGAACCATGAAAATAAGGCCAATATCACGGAAAATGTGTTAATTGCTCAATCTGATGATACGTACGAAGATTACATAAAATTCTATTACAATTCAGAGTTCCCTAAAATATATGACTATAATGACATTAACGATAATATACGCAGTACAATATCACATGTTGCATACTTTACAGCAACAGATAAAAGTGATGAGAATCCTCATATGACATTATTCCTAGATAAAAGTCCAAATAGAGAAATTATCGTGAACAAAAACCACTCTCTCTATGAAATAGAGAAGTCTGTCTCAAAAGATAAACAAATTATATACCATTGCTTCTACAAACATTCATTCTTCGAAAAACCTTCTTATAAAGATTTCTTTTATTGTATAATAAACTTGAAAGGAAAACTTAAGACAGACAAAATTAATGAAATAAATATTCCAAACCCTGTTGACCAATTCAACCAGTTTAATTATAACAAACTACGCGACATTATACAATTCGTATTTCGGAATGAAAAAATTAGAATCAATATTTACCATAATAAAATAGTAACTCCGACTGCAGATCAAATCCCAGCAATTCTGAAGGAGTTTCATGATACTCCAAGCTCTGGGCATAATGGTTTTCATAAAACTTATAATCAAATAAAACAGTATTACAAATGGACTTATATGAAAAAACAGATAAAAATCTACATAAAGAATTGTGAATCATGCCAATTAAATAAAACATCTAGAAAGTTAACAAAAGCTCCAATGGAGATAACTTCTACGGCGAGTAGCCCTTTTGAAAAAATTAGTCTCGATATCGTGGGTCCCTTACCTATTACAGAAGAAGGTAATCGATTCATCCTAACTCTCCAAGATGATCTTACTAAATATTCAAATGCATATCCTATTCCTAATCACGAAGCAAAAACTGTGGCAAACAGATTACTACAGTTTATCACTCGCTTCGGGATACCAAAACAAATTCTTACCGATCAAGGTTCCGACTTCACTTCACTGCTGATGAAAGAAGTAGCTAAACTGTTCCAAATCAAGCTCCTTAATACAACAGCATATCACCCTCAATCTAATGGTGCACTAGAACGTTCTCATTCAACACTAAAAGATTATTTAAAACATTATATTAATAGTCAGCAAAATGATTGGGACGAATATGTACCTTTAGCAATCTTTGCATATAATACGGCAGTACATTCAACCACCAAATATGCACCATACGAATTAGTATTCGGGACAAAACCAGTTTTACCTAGTTCTATAACGAGTACCCCAGAATTTCGGTATACATATGATTCCTATGTTGAACAGCTTAGATACAAATTGAACAAATCTTTTCAAATCGCCAAACAAAATATAATAAAATCAAAAGAAATTAGTAAAACGTACTACGATAGGAAAATTCATAACCCAAAGTATAAGACAGGAGATTTTGTTCTAATGAAGAACTATTCCACGAAATCAGGAACAACGAAAAAACTTACACCAAATTGGAAAGGTCCGTTTGAGATAGCAGAAATATGCGACAACAATAAAAATATTATTATACGTCTAAAAAATAATAAAACTATAAAAGTCCATACCAACCAATTAAAACCAACCTCTCTTACAGGTTAATCGTTCTTCTCATCGTATGCTTTAATGCATATTCATGCAATCCCTTGCCAGGATACGAAGTTCAAACAATAGATGCTGGAAGCGGATTATTTTATGAACACACTGGTACCACTAAATTTTATTTCGATTACCTTAAGATAGTTACCCATATAGATATAGATTCATATACCGATAGATTAAAACTTATTAAAAGAACTTCAGAATCCTCCTTTAAACTATGCGACCTAATGCACACCGAGCAGGTTAAAGTTTTTTGTACTCAAAATGCAAATATATTTAAAATTAAACTGCCAGAATTGGTAAATAAAGAGGAATCGATTAGGGACATGTTAGGATATGATACTGATAGATCAAAAAGAGGTATTCTAAATATTGTAGGATCAGTCGCAAAATTTTTGTTCGGAACAATGGATTCCAATGATGCCGAATATTATGACAAAGTCATCGGTAATGTTGGAAAAGATGACGCCGACATTCAGCAATTAATGAAAGATCAAATTCGTGTTATCAAAACCACTATCACAAATTTCAACAATACAATTTCTCAATTGAAAATATCTGAGAAGCAATTAAATGAAAATATCAGACGTTTTAATTCCTTCTTAAGAAGTCAATATCTAATTAACACAGAAACTAGATTAACTGAGGATATAATTGAACATTTCAGCATATTGCTATTCTTGATAAATGAAATCGATATTAAATTCGAGGAAATTGTAAACATAATCCTTTCTGCAAGACAGAATACCATCCATCCAAGTCTAATTAGCCCAAAGCAGTTACTTGAAGAGCTAACAAATTCTATCAAATACCTTAAAAGTGGCCACGAATATCCAGTAGAATTGAAAAGGCGACATATCAATAAAATTCTAGAGATTGCTCAAATTCAATACACTTTCATTAACCGACGAATGATATACGTCATACTGATTCCAATTGTAGACAGCACAACTTTCAATTTATATCACCTCATACCTTTACCGATCCCTCATGCAAATCATCAAACATATGCGTACATTGAACCAAGTTTCAAACATCTTGCTATATCAACAAACAAGATGCAATATGCACAATTCCAAAACTTAGATCACTGTAAACAATTGGAGAATAACAAATACGGGTGCGAAAATCACATTATATATGCGACACTCAGTAAACCAATCTGTGAAGTGTCATTATTAACGAACGTGAACAAAAATATCCCAAAAGATTGCAAAACCAGATTTTTAACAGGGCAAATAGAAATTTGGCAAAACCTTTTAAATAATAGATGGATCTATGTTGTAAGTGAACCAAAAATACTTACAATATCTTGTAATAGCTCAATCCAAGACACTGAGATTACAAAAACCGGAATTTTATCCCTAGAACCTGGTTGTAAAGCATATTCCCCACAAACTCAATTGATTGCAAATTCTGAAATGATTATTCCTTATCAAAACATAATCCCAAGACTCAACATCATAGAAGATGACTGCTGCAATCAAGAGAAACTAAATCAGACTGAAGTTCAATTCTACCTCGATGAAATTCATTTGTCAAACATTAAATTAGACGAACTCAACATTGCATCACATAAGCTTGAGAGTCTTAACGATCAAATAAATAAATTACATTCAGCACCACATCTCCTGAAATATGGAAGTTTCTATAAATATGTCATCATAATGACTTCATCTATAATAGTAATATTTGTACTGTTCAAAGTATATAAATGCATAAAACCATTCTTACCCTCTTTTCTGAGAATAGACCGTCACTGCTGTTGCAGGCCAATAATAGTAACCCAATACAATACACCACGTTCACCTCCTACTCCAATAAACAACATTGAAAGGAATAGTGTGCCCGAAAATCCACCAGAGGTTTTACCTTCAACTTCAAATTCAGCTGCTAATCAAACAACTCCAATTCGCCAAACGCGATCGACACGGTCTAGATTGAGGCCTTCCATCGGAAGACTTAATTACGACGAATAATAAATTTAAAATCAATTTATCATCCGTCTTCCCCAAGGGGGGTGTTGTTATGTGCCACCCACAATGCGTCACATAAACAACAGAGACGCAAAAACACCACAATGGTACATCTTTCCTTCCTTCCTTCTTTCCACGAAAGAAGTGATCAACACCATGACCTGCACTTCGCTAGAACCGTCCTTTTACGCACATTTGTGTACAATATGTGTAGCACAATCTTCTGAGAAATGATTCGAACGGAACCATATATCTTAAATTGGGTAATTTACACCAGTTGAGAATTTTATGGTTTCCCAAGAAAGGATCGTTCTATTTTAGAAATGTCCTGGTGTGTGGGAACCAGGCATGGAAAAAAGAAGATATAAAATAGCATAGCGCAGGACGATCTTCGCTCATTACTCAAACAGGAAATCCTCGCGTGAAGTTTAAGATACATAATTTTGTAAAAGTAAATTTGGTAAAAGTAAATTTTTTAAAAGTAAATTTTGTTTCAAATGTTAACTTAAAATTAAGTATTAAGTGTTAAGATTACAAGTTGTTAATAAAAATTTAATAGAGTTATAAACGAATACAGTGTTTCAATAATGGACCGGTGAAGCCGTCCATAACACTTCAAACTGATGGCGAAAATAGTCTTAAACCGGATCAAACATACAGTTGACCGCACACTGAATGATGAACGGGCTGGTTTCGCGAGGGTGGCCAGGACAAGATAGACACCTCCATAAAAAGGCGAAAGTGGCAATGGATAGGTGACACACTTCGAAAAGGGCCGGAAAACATTGCTAAACAGGCCCTCGATTGGAACCCACAGGGAACTGATGCAAGCCGTGCGTCGCGTTGGACGACCTAGAAACACCCGGAGAAGATCAGTTGAGGTCGAGGGTAAGTCATTAGGCAAATCGTGGAGGCAGCTGAAGGCGATGGCGGCGAACAGGACGAAGTGGAAGGTCGGTGTGGCTAATGCCCTATGCCCCACAAGGGGTTGACAGAGAGAGAGATTTGATCTTTGAAGGAGAAAACATATATTACAACGGAAGTTCCAGGAATGGCAACATATTGGTTCATGAAGTTGAAGACAACCAATTGTGCACATTCGTGGGCTAACTTCTGTTTATTACGACAACGGGGCTATACAGTTTTCTTTTTGTTGACAAATGATCCCATAAATATTACCATAATTCAAAAACTAATATTATTTATGCTTCATCTAATTTAAATATCATTTATTTTTCAGGATAAGGCCATTACAACATCGCGAATGTTGGAATTGTTTAAGTTCCGAAACCGTAGGGGCACCGAAATAAGCCATAGCGAAATAAGGCATACATACGAAATAATCCATATGGATACTTTCGTTTGGAAACGAAAGTTTTCTTCGGAAAATAAACGAAATAAGCTATGTGCGATTCTGAGGGTTATGTTCCCTTAAGCGCGGAGCCCACACAAGGGACTGTTGTACCCAGAGCGAGTGAAGCGAGCGTTTATGTTTGTGCGATACTGAGGGTTGTGATCCCTTAAGCGCGGAGCGAGCGTAGCGAGCGAAGCCCACACAAGCGACTGTTGATTCACAATCCGCAGTATCGCACAAGTGTGCCTGGATAATTTCGGTTTGGAGCGAGGTGGGCTAGCTCCGCTCCGAGGGCGTTGTGAACCCCCGCATGTAGCCCTAGGTCGCCCGTTTCAATCTTTGCACATGTACCTGCAGGCGTTTCGTTCTAGCATATCTGCATCCAGCATTTCTTCATTTTTTTCTGGCTATGCACAATTTCAAACCGATCGATATAATGTATGCGAACGAAAGCGAAAATAGCCATGTACATACTCACCTTCGTTTTAAACGAAATTAAGCATTGAGTGTGAAACCGAAAGAATCTATGCATGGCTACTTTCGGTTTCAACCGAAATTATCCATTAATGCCTTATTTTCAAATGGCTTATTTCATGGTGTCGAAAGCGTATAGAGAAGCAACTCCCAAGGCCGTGGACAAAGATTCCGAGGACATCAGTCTAGAGGTCGACACACACTAGCGTCCAAAATACAGTTTATCCCGCGTCTAATCCAAAATTAGTAGTGTGTGGGGTTCAAGTTGAGAGCTCCGGCATCCACCGCAGTCCAAGTTGGATATTCAACTTGCTCAAAATCCACCCGACTGCCGCGACGTTTGTGCGCGAACCAAAACTTAACGGAGCCAAATTTTGTTTATGTTTTGTGTTGTCAGTATTAAATAGCAACCTTAATGATGGAAGCACTTGCTAATAAAGTAGCTCTCGTGCCAGACTCATTGAAATCCAATACTTTTCTCAAGACCACCAACAATTCATGCAACAAGAGAAACAAATAATCCATACCGGGCTGATTAATGCCAAATAGGCCTTATCAGGACTGCGAGAAATTTATCCAAAGAGTACTCGTAGAACGTACTCCCAAAATTCATTTCAAATGATAAATTATGATAAACCATATTCTGGTCTGGTAGTGCTGTTTCCACCGGCAGAAGCCCATTACACCCGGACCGCGATGCGGGCGCGAGGGCATCTACGCCGTCCGCCAACCATTCCATCCTTATCGCCTCATTTTTTATTATTCCCCCTTTTTGCTTCCCCTGTTTGTGTTGTCTTCCCCAGGCCTATGCATTTTTATTAATACGTAAAGGACAGGGGCAACGAAAAAACCCCACTCACGTCTTCCGTTGACGGGCCTTTTTCTTTGCCAGATGGCACGGCCCGACCTTCACGGTCATTATGCCTAAGTGTCACCACAGACTGTCGAACTTGAACACGAACCTGGTACAAGTGGACCCATTTTCTTCACATTTATGTGAAGTGTGTGTGTGTGTCAGAGGACATTTGCACCAGGTTCGTGTTCGAGTTCGACAGTGTGTGGTGACACTTAGGCTCCGTCCCACTGGCACTTCGGATGCCCACCAAACCGTTAGTTGCAAAATTATGTTTGTGTGTGGCAAACATAGCGTCGCGCTCAATCTTTTATAATCATGACTTATACCTTGCCTCATATTCCCGTCTTGTTTTGTAATAAAGGCATCACAAGGCGTAATGACTGGGGAATATATCCTCATCCATCCATAATTATTTCAAACAATTACTTGCATGTAGGCTGATTTCCTTCAATGAATTAACATGTACCTTTTAAAGTACCAAGCCTTACTCCATTGTTTTTTTTTCTTTCGCTCTTGCTTCGCTGCCAAAGCTAAGGC